>CANTUQ010000153.1:0-1423750 GCA_947683425.1 Excoecaria cochinchinensis | reverse complement strand
GCCCAGCCCAAATGGCCAAGCCACGAACAAATACGACATTTTGGTAATTTTTTTGACAGCCGCCAGTCTATGAGGTGATGGATGCCTGTCTATAGTTATTTTTCACGCCTAAAAATGAGAAGTCATAGCAGGAAACAGGGAAGGTTTTAATTCTTGAATAACTGATTTTTGATGGAAAATAAATGGTTTTTTTTTTTGGTTCTAAAGGCAAAATTTGAGGGGTTTCAGATATATAAAAAGATTAATTTTGAGAAATGATAGGAGCTTAATTGAGGTATAATTAGTGTGTATTTTTTATGCATTTATGAAATTAATCATGCAATATTTGATGTGATATGTGTTAGTTTATGTTTATTTGTATTAGTTGAGTGTTTTTGTGTTTACTAGTGTTTTGAGATGAAAAATGGTGTATAAAGAGAAGAAGCGTATAGAGGGAGAGGATCACGAGAACAGAGAAGGGTCACAACTAGTGATGCTATATCACGAGTCATGACTGGCGAGGGAGAATGCAGAAGGAAGGAGGAAGAGAAGAGGATGAGCTGAAGAAGGGTCACGAGTCGTGAAGGACTATCATGACACGTGATGATACAGAGAGGCCAAGCAAGAAACGAAAAGAAAAGAAAAGAGAAAGGGAAGAGAAGGCGAGACGTGAGCACCAGTTACGATTCATACGCGAAGTCACGATGCGTGATTGGAGGTCGCGACTCATGAGTGGCCAGAGAGAAGAAGAGAAGCAAAAGAAGAAAAGAGACAAAGGAAAAGGGGAGCGCATTCTGTCGCGAGCGTGACAATGTTGCGAGCACGACAGAGAAGACCGTTGGGGCAGTTTTCTGCCAAAACTCACTTGAAAAGTCACCTCTTTTCACCAACAATTACAACAATTCTCAAGGGACGTCTCTAAGAGACACAAACTTCAAATTATCATCTATAAATACTTAGTTTAATTGTAATTTTAGGATAGATATATGGAATTTTAGTTAAGTAATTTTCTGTATTTAGTAAGACATATTTATAGTTAAAATTCTTAGTTAGTTTTCATGTTTTAAAGAAGAAGATCAAGGAGAAGAAAATCTATTTAAAGAGTTGAGAAAAGGGTTGAAGGACTTCTATCTTATTCTCTTATCTTTTATTTCTTCTCTGATCATTTAATGAATACTACTCTAAATCTTTTATTTCTTCTCTGATCATTTAATGAATACTACTCTAATGAATTTGTTCATTATTAACATTCTTTAATTCCATCTATTTTAAGAGTCTTTGATTGCAGATTTTCTATTAGTATCTTTTGCATGATCTTTATAAGTTAAAGTAATTCGAAAGTTTGCTTTATCTGAAATCTAATAGAATTTCATTATTAAGGTATATTTGAGAGATCGGTATATTGAGATAATTGCTATAGGTTATTGTTTATTCTTAAAATATGTAATTAGAAACCTCTAATTCATTAATGAAAATTGTGAGTTAGAATTTTAATTGTATGTTTTAGGCATTTTAATTCATGTCGAGAGAGTGAGTTAAAAATTTATTCTAACTTGGCTTGCATAAAAAGATGAAAGATGTTAATCAAAGTGATGGAATCAAGTTCATTATTTAAGTTCTTCATTGAATATGTTATTTTCTTCTGATGAACATGAACTAGGGTTAATTAGTTTATGTAGTAGGATAGTTTAGATTTAAATCACCACTTAATTGATCATTGTAAACAAAGTTAAAATTGGGTAGTAATAGTGAGTAAAACACGTTCCTCGTGGGATTGATATCTAAAGTACTATTTCGGTACACCGTATACTTGCGGTATATAGCATATATAGAAAATGCTCAACAAGTTTTTGGCGCCGTTGCCGGGGAACGGTTGTTTTGCCATTATGAAACTTAGTTTATGATTTTGGATCACAATATTTTATTTTGTTTTAAGTTGTTTGATTTAGTTTAACTTTGTGTTTTGTTTTTGGTTTTACAGGATTTAGAAGTTCATGCCTAGTACAAGGAGTTCTTTAGAAGAGCTTGAACCCTTAAATCCCGAAATTGAAAGGTTTTTTGTTAAGTAACCGGAAGTCCAATAAGAAAAAGAACAAGGATAAGAGACCGATTATCATGGATGAAGAATAAAATCCGCCAAGATTGATGGACTTTCCTACACCTGCTTTGAGTGGAGCTCAACAAGGAGTGGTAAGGCCAACGGTAAATGCAAATCAATTTGAGATTAAGCCTTCATTGTTACAAATGATTCAAAATAGTATACAATTTTATGGTTTGGAAAATGAGGATCCTAATGCTCATTTGGCTAACTTTCTTGAGATATGTGATACCTTTAAGATAAATGGGGTTTCGGCTGATGCAATTAAGCTTAGGCTTTTTCCATTCACTTTGAAGGATAAAGCCAAGGCTTGGTTGAATTCATTAACAAGGGGATCAATTACTATTTGGGATCAATTGGCCCAAGCATTTTTATCCAAATATTTTCCCTTGGCTAAAATAGCCAAAATCATAAAGGATATCACTACATTTGTTCAAAATGATAATGAATCATTATATGAGGCTTGGGAAAGATTCAAGGAATTGCAAAGGATGTGTCCACACCATAACCTGCCAAGGGAGCTATTGATGTAAATTTTTTATAATGGAGTTAATCCAACTACAAGAGGGACTATAGATGCTGCAGCTGGTGGATCCTTGATGAGAAAACAACTGAAGCAGCCTTTGAGCTATTGGAAGAGATGGCAATGAACAATTGTATGTGGCCTCCTGAAAGAGTAAGGGAGTATAATAATTCTAATGCTAGGGGGGTACATTCAGTAGATTTTATGGTGGCATTACAAGCTCAAATTGAAGCATTGAATCATAGAGTTAATAGCCTAAGTATGGGTGGTAATTCATCAAATGCATGCAATGTTTGTGGTCAACAAGGGCATAAGAGTGACAATTGCAATTTAGGCATGGTTAATAAGGAAGAACAAGTTAATTTTATTCAAGGCCAAGGGCGTGGTAATCCTTATTCTAACACCTATAACCGTGGTTGGAGGAGTCAGCCTAATTTATCATGGGGAAATAATAATAATAATAATAACCAAAATAGGGGAGTAGGATACCAACAACCACAAGATAGGTTTGGTGCTTTTGAAGGGAAGATTGATAAGTTTATTGAGGAAATTAATTATAAGATGAATTCTCAAGATGAAAGTCACAAGAAACTTGAGGCAAAGATTGACCAAATCACTAAAAATCATGCAGCCTCTATTCATAATCTTGAGATTCAATTAGGCCAACTTGCTAGTTCTTTACCTTCTAGGAGTCTAGGATCTCTTCCAAGTAATACGGAAGAAAATCCTAGGGGTCATATGAAACCATAATATTTTTATTCTCTTGTTAAGGTTGCTTAATTAGATTTTCTTTCTGTATGTGTTTTTTGTTATTTTAAGTTATTTTATATTAATTTGTTAATTTATTTTTACTATTACTAATATAGTTAATTGTTGTTCTACAGGTCAACCTAGTAAGAATAGGTGTTATTTTATTTATAATAATTAAATAATAAAAAATAAAATAATAATAATAATAATTTTGCTGACGTGATTTTTTGTCGCGCGCGCGACAAAATCGCGATTGCGACAGATTATGCAAGTTTGTGCTTGAAGCTTCTATCGCGATCATGGCAAGTATCGCGATCGCGACAGAAGGCGATGAAGCATATTTCAGTAGGTAGATGCACATCTTCACGTGTCGTGACATCCAGGCTCGACTCGTGACGGGGTGGACATTCTGAGGAGAAGTCGCTTAGGTAAGCGAGGTGTGTCACGAGTCGTGACGATGCCTCACGACTCGTGACGCGTGATTGCCAGTTGAGGTAAGTTTTTATTTTATTTTATTTACTTCTTAATTTTTAATTTATTTGCATTAAATTTTCTTTTTCTTCATATTACTATTGTACTTTTCATTATTTTGGGTTATCTTAACTTTAATTTAATGTTAATCCCCTTAACTAACACAGATTAAAAATTAAAAGAGGGAAATTTTAAATTTCAAAACCCTAAAATACTCGTGACCTCTGTTATTCTTTCTTTTCTTTTTATTTCACTTAACTTGTTATATTTTCCTCATTTTTCTCTTCTTAGCTTTCTAGGTCACGAGTCGCAATGCAGTATTCGATTTTTACTCTTTATAATTCTTAGACTTTTCTTTTTCCTTCACACATTTCTGTCGTTGTTCTCTTTTCTTAGGGTTTGCGTGATTCTTGTTCATCTCAGTTTCGTCATTAAATCCATTTTCATCTTGGTCATAAACTTCTTTGTTAGTTAGACTTTGTTTCGTTTGGCATTTTCTCAGTAACAGTTATCAACTTTCCATAAGAGTTTCTTCCATTGTATTAGAGATTTGTACTTGGTTCTTTTAATTTTAATTTTAATTTTCATTGTTCTTTGTTATTTTGGTACTTTGTTTATTTCGGCACTTTACCCATCTTTGTTTCTTTCTGTGTTAGCAGTTCCAGTTCTTTTTATTCTCTATCTTTTTCAAGCTTTATTTCACTAATCATTGAAAAATGGTGAGAACCAAAAACCCATCCGTTTCAAGAATTGAACAGGCAAGGCAGGAGGCTGAAGAGGGTGACATTTCTGATTCCTTTGGTGCTGGATTTCCCATATTTTCTGTGGATGAAGGTAGTCGATTTTTTACTCTTTGTGACAAAAAATTTTCACAATGTAAGTATTTCCCATCCGATTTGTTAGAACAGGTGGGCATGTTAAATACTGTGATTGAGATGTTGTCTAACTGTGGCTTCCTTAGATTTGCCAATATGCATGAAGATATTTATCCTGATTTAATGCTTGAATTTTATACATCTTTGAAAAAGAATGAGGATAATGAATATTGGATTAATTTTCATTTGGATGGTAAACCACACACTCTGACTTATTTTATGATGAATCGTATGTTTGGATTTTCACAAACTGGTTTGTTTGACCCATCTAAATCTTTTAAGCCTAATAGATTTTGGACCTTTTTAACTGATTTGCAAACACCATATAAAGCTAGAGATGCTAAATCAATGTTTATCAAAGATTTAAAATATTGGGTTTTGCAGAAGATTTTTGCATCTTTGATTTTTAATAGGTCTGAATTTAATAGAGTTTCTCTTAATGAACTCTTTTTGATGTGGTGTGTACATAAAAGGAAGGATGTGTGTTGGTCTTATTGGGTTGTAAGTCAGTTGTTGAATTGTGTTGATAGACATGAATCACCTATAACACATGGGCATATTATTACTATTCTTGCAAGAAATTTAGATGTTGATTTTCATTATTATCATAGACATCGTCCTTGTATTTATTTTACTAAACATCTTTTTGTACGTGGAGAGGTGGTTAGTGCAAATTTTCAGGAAATTTCATCACATTCGAGGTCTTATTGGAGGGACATTACTGGACCTTCTGCGCCACAAGTAGAGGCCCAAGAAGAAGAAGGTGGTGATGAGGGGGCAAGTGAAGATGAAATTCTGCCTGATGTTCCAGCAGATGTGGCTGATGCCCCTGATGTTGGCTCATCTAGCCATACCATACCAATGATGTTATCTCATATGCAAGTTCAACTTTCTTCTATAGCGCGAAGGCAAAGGCGGTTGGAGTACAAGTTTGATAACTTCATCAACCAAGCTGGATTTGTGATTCCATCACCTTCACCTTCACCATGATAGGGGAGTATTTATTTTCTTTATTTTAATTGTTTTCTTTATTTCTTTGTGTGTCATCCCTCCACATTGAGGACACTGTGTGTTTTAAGTGTGGGGGAGTGTGATTATTGGTTTGTGTTCACTTATGTTTTATAAGTTTTTTTGTATATATGTTATTTGCATGCTTGTTATGTGTATTTATGTGTCAATTAGGTTCTTAGTAAGCTTTATTATTAAGTATTTGTTTTTGGTATATTATGTAAGTTGTTAAGTCAATTATTTTTATGCTCATTTTTATCAGTTTTTAAAATTTTTGGCATGTGTTTTAAGTTTTTCCAGTTATTTTCTTTTACTTATTTCAACATTATGAATTATTTAGTCTTTTACCTACCATGTTTTTAAAGTTAGAATTTGCTCATTTTGTTTAAAATTTTAAGTTTCTAGTTGCCTATGAAAACTATAGCCATAATACTTACCTTTTATCTTTTCAATAATGGATGAGGACTCAAAAAGAAAATAAAAATAAAGATAAGTGAGATGGAGCATAAATTGTACCCACTCAAGTCATAAAAAGAAAAAGATAGCAAGATGTACATCCAAAATTGCAAAAATATGGGATGGAGCGTAAAACGCACCCATATTACCTTCTCTTGCTATGCATGGGATAAAATAAAAAAATATATCTATATATACACATGTACAACAAAAAGAAAATAAAAAAGGAAAAAAACAAAGTCTAAAAATGCCATGAGATTGAATTAAGGGTAAGTGAGCTTGAACTGTCCTAAATGTAGCTAGCAATCTTAGAATTTTTAACTTTTATGATCAATTTTCTCTCTTTGATTCATATTTAGTTTTTGAGACTTTATATTCTTTATGTTGGAAGTAGTAAAGTTAGATGACTTGTTGAATATTCAATACATACTTTGAATTTTGATTTACTGATATGTGTGAGTGTTTGAGACAGTTAAGCTTTGCAATTTTAGTATATATGCTGAATGGACAGTGCTATATAATGATTTTTACTAGCTGTTAAATTTTTTTATTTCTTTACTCTTGCTTGGGGACAAGCAAGGGTTAAGTGTGGGGGAATTTGATAGGAGCTTAATTGAGGTATAATTAGTGTATATTTTGTATGCATTTATGAAATTAATCATGCAATATTTGATGTGATATGTGTTAGTTTATGTTTATTTGTATTAGTTGAGTGTTTTTGTGTTTACTGGTGTTTTGAGGTGAAAAATGGTGTTTTTAGGTGAGAAATGAAGAGAAGAAGCGTATAGAGGGAGAGGATCACGAGAACAGAGAAGGGTCACGACTAGTGATGCTATATCATGAGTCGTGACTGGCGAGGGAGAATGCAGAAGGAAGGAGGAAAAGAAGAGGATGAGCTGAAGAAGGGTCACGAGTTGTGAAGGACTATCACGACACGTGACGATACAGAGAGGCCAAGCAAGAAAAGAAAAGAAAAGAAAAGAGAAAGGGAAGAGAAGGCGAGACGTGAGCACCAGTTATGACTCACACACGAAGTCACGATGTGTGATTGGAGGTCGCGACTCATGAGTGGCCAGAGAGAAGAAGAGAAGCGAAAGAAGAAAAGAGAGAAAGGAAAAGGGGAGCGCGTTCTATCGCGAGCGCGACAACATTGCGAGCGCGACAGAGACGACCGTTGGGGCAGTTTTCCGCCAAAACTCACTTGAAAAGTCACCTCCTTTCACCAACAATTACAACAATTCTCAAGGGACATCTCTAAGAGACACAAACTTCAAATTATCATTTATAAATACTTAGTTTAACTGTAATTTTAGGATAGATATATGGAATTTTAGTTAAGTAATTTTCTGTATTTAGTAAGATAGATTTATAGTTAAAATTCTTAGTTAGTTTTCATGTTTTGAAGAAGAAGATCAAGGAGAAGAAAATCTATTTGAAGAGTTGAGAAAAGGGTTGAAGGACTTCTATCTTATTCTCTTATCTTTTATTTCTTCTCTGATCATTTAATGAATACTACTTTAATGAATTTGTTCATTATTAACATTCTTTAATTCCATCTATTTTAAGAGTCTTTGATTGCAGATTTTCTATTAGCATCTTTTGCATGATCTTTATAAGTTAAAGTAATTCGAAAGTTTGCTTTATCTGAAATCTAATAAAATTTCAATATTAAGGTATATTTGAGAGATCGGTATACTGAGATAATTGTTATAGGTTATTGTTTATTCTTAAAATATGTAATTAGAAACCTCTAATTCATCAACGAAAATTGTGAGTTAGAATTTTAATTGTATGTTTTAGGCATTTTAATTCATGTCGAGAGAGTGAGTTAAAAATTTATTCTAACTTGGCTTGCATAAAAAGATGAAAGATGTTAATCAAAGTGATGGAATCAAGTTCATTATTTAAGTTCTTCATTGAATATTTTATTTTCTTCTGATGAACATGAACTAGGGTTAATTAGTTTATGTAGTAGGATAGTTTAGATTTAAATCACCACTTAATTGATCATTGTAAACAAAGTTAAAGTTGGGTAGTAATAGTGAGTAAAACACGTTCCTCGTGGGATCGATATCTAAAGTACTATTTCGGTACACCGTATACTTGCGGTATATAGCATATATAGAAAATGCTCGACAAGCATATAAAACACGTCCGCCTGTCAAAGCCCAGCCCAAATGTCCAAGCCACGAACTAATATGACATTTTGGTAATTTTTTTGACAGCCGTTAGTCTATGAGGTGATGGATGCCTGTCTATAATTATTTTTCACGCCTAAAAATGAGAAGTCATAGCAGGAAACAGGGAAGGTTTTAATTCTTGAATAACTGATTTTTGATGGAAAACAAATGGTTTTTTTTAGTTCTAAAGGCAAAATTTGAGGGGTTTCAGATATATAAAAAGATCAATTTTGAGAAATAAGGGGGATTTTTTTTGTCCTCTTTCGGCTGAGTTTTCTAGAGAGAAAAAGAGGAGAGAAGGTCTTTGCTACTTTCAAGTTTATTGTGAATCCAAAGGAGGAGATAAGCACACATTCATTCTCCAAAGATCAAAACAATTTGAGGGTAAACATTTTTAGGCCCAATCCTCTATCACTCTCTGTATAAAAATCAAATAGGCAGTATGTAGTTTTTTAATTTCATTCCATGAAATATCTAATTTTTATTATTTTATGTTATTATACATGCTTGATAATTATTCTAGGTTTATTATGCTATGATTAACTAAAAACAATTAAAAATGATGTAGAAAATGCATGATTTATCTTTAATTTATTTTGTCCAGCATGCAACATTATTTTCTTGTTATTTGTATGTTTTAATGCTTTTATACCGAAATTGTTCTTATTCGTTTATTTAAGTACATTTTTATGGAGATTCTAATGTTTTACTCTCTTTTGTCCTTTTTTTTGTTTTGGCCTAAAAATACCCCCATATGTGCATTCCCTCGAGGAATGAAGACTTGGAGGCTAGAATGAGTTGTATTAGAGACTAAAATTTTTAATTTCATTTGTAATTTAATTTAATTTTCTTTTCTTTTATTATGGTTTTGGATTTGTAATAATAAAAAAATTTTGCACATGTTAACTTAAAAGTTTTTTCAAATTGAATGGGAATTTTCTTCATAAAATGAACCAACTATCCCAAAAATGACTCTTAGAAGAAGAGTTCTTATTTTCTTAAAATGGTCAAAAATTATTTGAGAACTCTTCATTTTTTTGTAAAATATGTATACGGGAACCAATGCTCCCATCTAAATGATCTCTCGATTTTATGTATATTTATCTTCACTTATAATTTTGCTTTATTTCAAGATTATTTTAATTTATTATAGTTTTCTTTATGTGCTTGAAGTGCGCTTTTAATTTATTTGCATAAATCATGTGAGAAAAGAGATATTAAATTAATCTTAAAAACTCGGATATATGAACATTTAACCAAGGTATAAGTAAGAGTGATGTCCCGAACCTTCTCTGGCTTTGGCCTCACAAGGTTAGATTAACTTTTTCAATGTTTTATTAGGTGGCGACTCCATGATACCTGCCTTATAGTGCCCAACTGATGCCCTTGTAGCTTGATCATCAACAATGGAGTAGGGATACCCCTATCTATTACGAAGTGACCAATCTTCACGAGTTTGATGAACCTTTCTCGGACCTTAAAAGCAGGCCTCTGGGGTTAACAGGGTTCAGCGCGCATCACAGTGGTGACTCCACTGTGGACTATTAGATCTTGCTCCTAAAGTACCTTGATTAAAATTAAATATATGTGAGTTTTTGAAATTAAAATTATATCTCGTTTTAAAAAAATTGCATTGCAGTCATGCTAAAGCCTTAGAATTATGCTAGGTGTCACTTTTTTAGCCCTAGTGCGTTCTCGAAACACGATCCTATGTTCACTCAATGTAGGAAAGTGTTAAGGATAATCATTAGCCCAAGCCTTGTACCATTTGGTATATCAAATGACGACCCAATCGATCATTATGCTCGTGATGAGCTAAAGCTCATGTAATCGCAATAGATACTTCCTTTAAGTGGCATGTACCATAATATTGTGATTGCTATGTAGGTCGTTATGTATTGAACAAATTCAATAAAATTAAATGGTTCCTTATTAAAGGATTTCGTTCCCCAGTGGGCCCATTCTAATTCATTTGAATATGTAATAGCCAAAACTTATGTGTATGCGCATTAAATAAGAGGTTATGCTGTCGATTTTTTTATTGCACACCATATGCATCCATTGGGTTCCCCGATTTGGACTAAGCCTACATAGGAAAGAGACCGCATGACCTCCTGTGTGGGAGTCATAAGGTTGGAAGGTTTCTATTTCTGCCTTTGAATGTGTTTGTTTGTGATACTTGCTTTGCATCTTGTATCTCATTTCATTTACATAATTTCCTTTTTATGTGTGTATTCCACTCTGTGCATATAACTTTTTTTGCCATGCCTCTCATTCTATGCACACAATTTTCACATGCATCATTTTAATCTCTTTGGTTTTTCAGCCATCATAGATCATCAACTACAACATGATCATACATTACATTCATGTATTATTTTGATCCCTTGATTTCTCAGCCATCGAGGACCATTTGCTTAGGTGGTTTAGGGGTTTTGAAGGTTGTATTATCAAAGGATATTTGACTAAACAGCTAGGGATAGTAGAAAGGAGAAAGATGTCTGGCCCGTCATAGTTTGTTAATACTCCTAACTCTCATGACCTAGATAAGAAAATTGAAGAGCTTGAAATAAGGATAATGACCATGATTAATGAAAGGATTGCCACCATGACACCTACTCTTGGAATGCAGTTTATAGTACCTGCTACTAACCAACTAGAGCCGACCACGGTCAGGGAGGCTTCCATAGCAGTAGCTACAATACTTCCACATGTTATTAAGCCCAAAGGTAGGACACCACCCCATTTCACTAGCTGAGCAAGGAAGAGTGTACAAAAACTCGAGGTATGGTGGTAGCCATGACAACTAAAGAATAAGGGAAATATCGAATGCTGAAGTAGCTCAGAGGCATTATTCCAACCTGGGTAGATCCTTGTCTTAGATGTTTGAAAAACTGATTAATGAAGGAAAGTTACAGTCGCGGCCAACTAGAAACTAGGGGTAGCCTGATCATCATGCAAATCAGTATTGTGCTTTCCATCAGCACACTAGCCACTCAACTGATTACTGTTGAACTTTAAAAGATCGAATTCAAGACCTCATCGATAGTAAATAGATTTTTTTACCTAGAAAAAGAAAGCCTGAGCCCACAGTAGAGGAAGACAAGATTGGAGTTATTCTTTTAGATTTTGTTACACATATTTCTAAATTGTGTAATGCATATGTTTCTCTAACTGTGTTAATAATATGGGCTTTTCTTATGTATCCCGTGTCTTATTTGATTGCATTACGCTTGGCTTTAATCATAATTTTGAGGAAATAATATCTTGGTTGTATTCAATATGACTCCTAAAGTGAGATAAGTTTGAGAGATAAAAATAAATAAAAAAATCTTAGCCTGGGCCTGGAATTGTCAAAGGCATTGCTAGAACATGCTGGTCCAACAAGTTGGCTAATTCAAAAGTCCAAAATAATAGATAGATCAGAAGGAAGATAAGATGAAGATTCCAAGAGACGAACATTGAGAAAACTAATGGTAAGCTATAGCTTCGTAATATTCCCAAATTACTTAAAAATGCCAAAATCTCCTAAAGATGCCCTAAAGAAAAGACCACAAGATGAGTCACAAGCTGTCACCTCAAGTGGAATATTATCTAAGAACTGCAAATAGAAATCCAACCCTTAATCATTCTCTTCTTCTAAAAAAAAGCCAAAATTCCTTTTAACCTTTTTGAGATACTCACCACAAAACCAATCAAAAAACTGACCTTTAATCATCTGGAGCCAAAACAAGCAAAGCATGAACCCTTACAATTAAACTTAGAAGGAGAGCTCATCACCACGGTCAAATTTGCAAAAAGGAAGTTTGGCTTAAAGTGGGTCAAGGGCTATTTTTGGAAAGAAGATAACTTGGTCTATAAATAACTCAGATCAAATGCTCTAGGTTACACAAACTAAATCCTTTATGCAGGAAAACCTGTTAATAGAAATGACAGCCATTCTCGTAGGCAATGATGGAAAAGGATTAAAATCAAGCAATGTTAACGGAGTAAAGAAGGTTCTATGGCAAAGCTTAAAAAAAAGGCCTACGGGTGGAAAGCCGAAAAAGATGGCCTTGCAAAAAAATGGGCACCCACTAGGGTGAAACCAAAAAAAGGCATCCTAAGTAAAAATTAGAGATTGAGAGAAAATATTCAATAAAAAAAACCCAAGAGGACTGATTGATAATAGGAGTCGGATGCACACAAGGTGTTATCCTTGAGATTGAATAAAACATGTGTTTTTGCATTACGTGTCCACTTATGATTACTGTTGTTGCTATATGGTCCATGTAGATAAGAACATATGTATAAGCTAGGTATGGGCATATGATTAACCGATCAAGAGAAACCTATGTCTTGCATAGGGACACATTCTGGATGTAAGTCTCATTTCAAGGCAGCTATGGCAAACTAGGTGGGGTAGAAGAGCTTCTGGAGTGTTTTTGGTGTTCAAAAAAAAGGTCATTAGAGATGAAAACTATAACTCGCTCTCTAAGCAAAAGTTAGGCCAAAAGATAGGGTGAAAACTTAAAAATAGGAAGTCTATTCTATAAAAAAGAGAAAAGAAAAGAAAAGCCGCTGGAGTGAGTTAGTCCATTCTAGGCAAAAGTTAGGCACAGGGTTATGTGAAAATCCCTAATGAAATGCATTTTTCGCTAAAAAATCTAGTGTGAAAATCCACAAGGGACCCACTGCCTTTAATAAATGACCATTAATACATGGAGCGATAAGATGTTATTAATACAAAAAATTCAAGATGAAAGGCAAAGTTTTTGGGGGGCAAAAGAGCGCACTTCGACGGTAAAGAGGCAAACAGAGTGAAGACATGGAGGGTACACCCTATTGCCATATGATTATTAGCAAAGGTGTGCAGGCGAGTCAAATCTCCCTACATAAATCATAGGTCAACATTCTTAAGCTAGGATGACACTTTTCTAGGTTCTTAGAGGCATCAAATAGTGTGAGCTATCTGTGGAGGATCATATTATCTTTAGTCAAAACACGACAGCGATGAACCATTTCTACTAAAAGACAAATGAGAAAGCTCAGAAATAAGGCGAAGCAGAAAAAACCAAGGGGAAAGCATATAAAGGAAGCTTGCCTGTAACCCACTTAAAGATGAAATTCTAAAAGGAAATCATGGTACTGCATCCAAGATGCACCTACAACAGAATCCCACAATCATCTAGGATGCGGTCTGTGCATTTCTGCATATAATATACATTCCTCCACATATCTTGTATGCACACTCATCGCATGTGTCTCGCATCCATATTTCTTTTGTGATGTATATTTCACACACATAACTCCTTATGCACACACAACCTCTTGCATGCATTGTTGTACACATAAATTTGTAGGAAAGGTCCGAATAAACCCTATACGAAAAGTGATCTAAGGGATGACTTTAACTCAACATTGTTAGCTACTATTGTAAGCGTGGTTCAACATACCGACAAGCTGGCATTAAACAATCACATGGTTTAACATGCTGACTAGCTGGCATTAAGTAATCACATCTTCATCAAGCGTGGTTTAACATGACGACAAGCTGGCTTTAAGCAATCAATCTTCATCAAGCGTGGTTTAACATGCCAATAAGCTGGCATTAAGCAATCACATCTTTATCAACGTGGTTTAACATCCCGACAAGCTAGCATTAAGCAATCATATCTACATCAATATGGTTTAACATGCTGATAAACTGCCATTAAGCAATCACATATACATCAGCATGGTTTAACATGTCGATAAGTTGGCTTAAGCAATCACATCCTTATAGACCATGGTTTAACATATCGATAAGCTGGCATTAAGCAATCACTTCTTCATTGGGAGTGATTTAATGTGCTGACAAGCTGGCATTAAGCAATCACATCTACATTAGCGTGATTTAACGTGCCGAAAAACTAGCAATAAATAATCACAATTCAGTAGAGTCTTATTAGCAAGCGCAATATTAGATTACTACCAGCTCAACATAAAGGTAAGTTGGTCGCCTTATGTTTGCATTTCTTTCCTTTTATTTGAATTTTGGCTCACTTAGGCACCAGTACTCTAGCTTCCCACAACTGTGGGCAACTGTAGACACCGGGTCCTAAGGCAACCCAGATCAGAGTTGCACAATGAGGATACTGATATCTATGTCATAGGTAGAGAACTAAAAATGCTAGTTTCCATCATTAGTTTTCACAATTTTTGATTGGTTTTTCTTAGACTTAGCCTTTTATAATTTTCTGGAGTTAAAATGATGGTCCAAATTGCAAAATGTAGCTTTTAGGTGACAAATGGCCATCAATAATATAGCGACGCCTGTCTGTCAAAGCCCATGACTTAAATGGCCGAGCTATGGGCAAAAAAGGCATTTTGGTAACTTTCTTGGCAGTCGCCCGTCCGTGAGGTGATGGAAGCCCGTTTATAGTTATTTTTCATGCCAAGAAATGAGAAGTCATAGCAGAAAATAGGGAAGATTTTAATTCTTGAGCGACTAGACGTCGTGGAGCTCCCTCCTTCCCATCCGTCGCTTCCCTTTTGCCCATCTGCCTTGCCTTGTGGTCGTCTGCGGCCACTATTTGACCATTTTTTTAACTATTTTAATGTTTTTTTCTTGCCTTTTAAATATCATATTACATGATTTATCTTTAATTTATTTTGTCCAACATGTAACATTATTTTCTTGCTATTTCTATGTTTTAATGCTTTTATGCTGAAATTGTTCTTATTCGTTTATTTAAGTATGTTTTATGGAGATTCTAATATTTTACTCTCTTTTGTCCTTTTTTTTTTGTTTTTTCCTAAAAATACCCCATATGTGCGTTCCCCCGAGGAATGGAGATTTGGAGTCTAGGATGAGTTGTGTTAGAGATTAATATTTTAAATTTCATTTGCACTTTAATTTAATTTTATTTGCTTTTATTATTGTTTTGGATTTGTAATAATAAAAGATTTTTGCGCACATTAACTTAAAACTCACCAAGAATATTTTTACAAATTAAATGGGAATTTTCTTAATAAAATGGACCAATATCCAATTTTCTATCCCAAAAATGATGGTCAAAAGAAGAGTTCTTGCATTCTCGAAATGGGATCACTCATCCCTGTATTCTCAATAATTATTTGAGAATTCTTCTTTTTTTTTTAAAAAAAAATATGCATGCAGGAACCAGTGTTCCCACCTAAATGATCTCCCCATTTTATGTAGGTTTATCTTCCCTTTTTGTAGGATAGTTTTGCTTTATTTCGGGATTATTGTAATTTATTATAGTTTTCTTTATGTGCTTGAAGTGCGCTTTTAATTTATTAGCATAAATCGTGTGAGAAAAGAGATATTAAATTAATCTTAAAAACTCGGTTATATGAACATTTAACCAAGGTATAAGTAAGACTGATGTCCTAAACCTTCTCTAGTTTCGGCCTCATAAGGTTGGAATAACTTTCTCAATGTTTTTTTAGGTGGCAACTCCATAATACCTACCTTATGGTGCTCAACTAATGCCCTCGTAGGTTGATCATCAACAATGGAGTAAGGATACCCCTATCTATTGCGAAGCGACCAATCGTCATGAGTTTAATGAACCTTTCTTAGACCTTAAAAGCGGGCCTTCGGGGTTAACGAGGTTTGACGAGCGTCACAATGGGTATGTATATTGGCCTAGAATTGTTATGCGAAAACTTTTGACTACTCAAAGAATATGTAATCTTTCTTAACATGGTATGAAGCTTATGTGCATATGTTTATATTTATGACCTTAACCTTATTTTTTTTAAAAGGTTCATGTTAACTATTAATTTAAAATGGTTGGACCACATCTATGCTTGAAACCTTGAGTTCATGGAGTATATATTTAGTATAACCTATGATATAGAAATGTACATGTAATTTAAGAATGTTCTTATGAAAAGTAAATAACAATATGCATGATAGTATAGGAAGAAAGTGCTATAATTTAAAGGTATCTAACGCATATGTGCATATGTATATTCATAAGGTAGTCTTTGGCAAATAAGAATATATGTTTCTATATGCTTGATGCTTGGCAGTCTAAGATGGGCATAAAGATGAATGACATAATTTGTGAATCATAAGGCCTGCTGAGTGTCTTAGTCGTGGACAGATAGGCATGCCTAGCAAAGATATAGTCATAGCTGCCATAGTCTAACACTCTTACTAGAGTGTCCATAGTCTTAACATTAATGGTGTCCATAGCCTCTTTTAAGATCATAATATTTCCATAGTGTTGATATCGAATATGCAGTATCCATAGTTGATACCCTAATTGTATCCATAGCTTCAATTATCCACACCTTAAATAGTACACATGCTAAATATGATTATATGATATGGATATGAACATATGGATTAAATATGCGTGAATATACCATTTATATGCATAAAATTTTCCCTAGTCATAGTATTGACAGGATTGGACATTGTTAATGCAGATAGACTAGCATATGCTATACTCATTGACTTGGCTAAGTAGTAATTCTCATAATCTGTGAGTATGTTGATATTTAGAGTTAGCATATGGATGCTTATTTGAGAAATAAGTACATTGAAGACCTGTTATGAGATCTTTACATGTATATATAATTTATATTAGTAAAAGTATCTCATCATATCAGTAGGTGCTAGTATTAGACTTAAGATTACCAAACTAGCTTAAGTACCGAGTTTTATACTTTGGCTTTATTACTTGTCATTCACCATTGGATGTTGACATCTTAAGGATTAGGTATAACATGAACCACTTGAAGATAGTTGAGTAATCAATAAAGGATTCATCGCCCTAAATTATTTAGATGGGGTTTATCTCACTTTCCTATATCACTTCTTTATCCAAGAGTTTCTAAATAGAGCAAAATGCATTTATGAATAAGATTCAAAAAAAGGCATTATTGGAATAAATATTTATAGATATGAGGGTAAATAAATTCAAGGCTTGATCTAAAGTAATTGATTAAGCTATAATTGACACATAGTCCTTATTCTAACCTAAATGGAATAAAGTTTGGTGAAAGGAGTTAATTGTACAGTAACTGTATATGGAAGGGTAAAATGGTCAAACAACTGACCTTCTAACATTTGGATAATCTCGATGCTTGTTTAGAAGCCTCTCAAGATTTATACATAGTGTAGTTATTCATTGAGAATGAATACTGATTTAAAGAGTTCAAATTATAATAAAACTCTTCTATTTGAAATAGAAGTTCATAGTGTACTACCAACATGTTTAAAAGCCCAATAAGTCACACATATATAGGAATTAGATTCCAAATAGTGACTGGAGTTGGGCCAAAATTATATGAGATATGATAAAGGCTTAAAAGAAAAAAAAAGCAGCATATTGGGCCAAAAACATATCTCACGGCCATGACATGGGATGCCACATCCGTAACCTTAATAAAAGTCACAACTATTATATAGGATGTAATGCCCTTGAACTTAACAAATCTCATAGCCATAACTGCAACCACATACGTGTAGGCGTAAGTGAATAGTGCAAGCCCTATTCAGGTCAAGCCCACTCTTGGTTAGACTAGGATTGGGGTTTGATAAAGCCCATATATACCCCATCAAACCTCAATGAAAATAAGCTTTTAAGTAGCCAATTAATTGCTGAAGAAATTTCCTTTCTATCCAAAATCCTCTTACTAGACTCTAGAGATTTTGGGGCTCCAACCTTTAAAAGGTTTTTGGAATAATTCTATTGTGGATTACTATTGGAGGTGATCTTGAAAGGATCAGTGTGGTTGACTACAACCTAGTGTGGTGAAATCAACTATCTAATAAACCTCCATGGTAGGTCATTTAGAAATTTTTTAAATTAAATATATCACTTTGATGATCTTTTCATTGTTTGGATGCCACAACTACTTATTTTTCACTAGGTATGATTGCGGTCTCCAACATATTCCATCATAAATGTTATGCAATGTACATGACTCTATCAATGTAGCATTTTCTCTTAATACCATAAAGAGATTCCTATCAAATTATGGAAAGGAACATTGGGTGGCATAAAGAATATCCTTAAGTACTTAAGAAGGACTAAGGATGTATTCTTAATATATGGAGAAGGAGATTTACAAATAAGTGGGTATACTGATGCCAGCTTCCAATCCAATAAGGATGACTGTAAATCGTAGTCAAGATTTGTGTTCATATTAGGAGGAGGTACAGTTAGTTGAAAGAGTTTCAAACAGGATACAACGGCAAACTTGACAATAGAAGCGGAGCATATTGCAGCTTCTAAAGTAGCTAAGGAAGCTATTTGGATCAAAAAGTTCAATACAAACAAGGAGTGGTGACTTGCATTGTTGATCTGATACCACTATATTGTGATAATTATAGAACCATTGCATAAGCAAAGGAACTCTAATTTAGTAAGAACACTTTTAGGTACATAACTTTTGTTAATCAATGGCATTTTTTATTTTATAGTGCTTATGATTTATATAGATATGTTTATTATATGTTAAACTATGTAATAAAGTCCCCAGTATAAGAACACAATGTAGATGAAATTATGAAGAGTTCATTGATAACTCCAATTTAGTGTTTAGCTTATGCATGTTTTTATCTTAGTTTGTTAAGGATTTTAGTTGTGTTTTTAGTGTTCTAGGGTTAAATTGTTCATTTATGAGATCTCTACCATACTTTATTTATTTTTAGTGGTTTTTATTAAAATATTACTTATTGGTGAAATTTTGTTTGAAGTGTAGGATTTTGGCATGGGTCATGGTGGGCAAGAAGTGGTAATCACCGTGAGCCTTGAAAATTTATTAAAACACTCCGTTTCATCATAGGTCACGGTGGGCAAAGAATGGTGACCACCGTGTCATCGATGATTTTTGCACAGTACCATCTAGTTTCAGCAGTCACGGTGGGCAGTGAATAGTGACCACCATGAAACAGATTGGTCACGGGGGAGATAATAGAGTGCCCACCATGACCTTTCCACTATTTAAGTTGATTCCTTTTGTTTTGCAGTAAGGAGACGGAGGCATGATTTTTGGATTTGGTTTTTTTCTTCATTGAATTTTTTAGGGTATATTGTTTTTCTTTAGTTAAGAACACTATTTTTAGATATTTTTCAATATAAATCTTAAATTAAAAACATTATTTTTCGTTAAGTAGAAAAGTTTTGGTTATTTTTTTGCTAAGATTGGAATGAGAAAAGTTAGGATTCAGATTCAATCTTCATCAACCACAATGGGTTTCAGGGTTTCTTCTTTCCTCTTCTTTTTATTTTTTGCAATGTTTTGTGAGTAGTAATCTAGTTGCTAAAGGATCTATGAATCCCATACCCATGTAATAACTCGATCTTATTTTGATATATATATATATGTATGATCTGATGTTTTATTCTTCATTATGCTCATTTACATACCCATTTTATTGAGTGTTTTATCATTTTATTTCAATGGATGGATGATTATTATGCTTGAATGAATTGGATATAGTCATGCTCTATTTTGATAATGTATTTGCTATAAGTTTTGGATGATTCCGGAATGGAGGTCTTGGATTTATAGCTTGTGCATTGTTTATTTTAGAAATAGTTGAAGAATAGATGGGTAATGGACTAATTGGCTCCGGAATGGGAAATTAGTTCATACCTAGGACTTTAAACCCGTGCTTAGGCTAGTTGATTAATTGGCTCCAGAATAGAAAATTAATTAACTAGAATAGTTTGCTCCAGAATGGGGACTTGGCTTTAGTTGGGTTGTTCACATATTGAACATATGATTTTTTTTTATGATAAGGTTAATTACAATTGGCTATGGGGAAGATTAGAGTACCTTAGCAGCATTTTTAGTAATTGGTTAATTTTAATTTTTGTTATCTGTTTTAATTTCATCAATTACCATTTTCAATATTAATTCACTTATTTTTGTTTGCTTAACTTTAGTAATTAAAAGAATTTCTGAAAAACCATCAAAAAAATTGGGAAAATTCTTTAGCTTACATTCATTTATAATTTTACTTACTATCTCAATCCCTAGGGTTCAAAATTTTGGGGTTTTAAATATATTTCCCTTATATTATTTAACCGATTCAATACATTTTTTGAACACCGGTCAAATTTTTTGGCGCCTTTGACGAGGATAACTTTGGATTAGCTTATGGCATCCATGACTTATCTTACATCCAGATTTGATGCACATTTCCCTTCTCCTCCACAATAGCCTTGATCAAAGGGAGTCTCCTAACCCAATTTTTATTCATTTATTTTCCATGTTGCTGAGGAAATCAATTTTTGAAGTGTGGGGTAGGGGATCATTTTTGTTGATGATGATATGTTGATGGATTGATAAACTCTAACCACAGTTTTTAGCAATTTATAGTAGTTTTTAGTAGTTTTAGTTGTTCTTTAAGTTATTTAGTTTATATATTTCTTCTTGTGTTTGTGTTTGTTTTTACTTTTCTCTTTTTGGTTTTATCAATTAATTCCTACATGTTTATTTCCGTATTGAATAATTTTGAATTTCATTTTAGAATTGTTTGTTTAGAGTCCTTAAATAGCAATAGAGTAGTTGTTCGTTTAGTGAAATTTCTGTTCCAATTTAGTTTCAACTAGTTTAATATTTGTTAGTTTCCTATTTTATTGCGAATAAAGGCCTATTTCAAAAATTTAGAAAAACCAGTGGATAAAGGCAATTAAGTTAGGAATTCTAAGAGTGGTAGAACATTCCTCATCACCCTTCAACGCCACATAACAATTTAGGCAAAGTTTAGGATATGATTTAGGCAATTTTTTTTAGTCACTATAAATGACTTTTTATCTGCCTTTTATTTAGATTGACCATTGCTAGCCCCGTTGAGCCTAATAGGTATGCCTAATTCGTACTATGAATTCATTTGTTGTTACACTCATCATTGTACCATTTAACTTAAATGTTGTTATCTCTCCTTCCTAAGAATTGGCCACTCTAGCATTGGGTGGGGGTAGCATTTGAGGGTTGTTAAGGAAATTTTATAGTTTGAACAATTTTGGTGTAGTAACAATGTGTGAAGTTCTGAATTGAGAAATTTGGGGTGTTTCCAAGTATATTATTGCTAATCTCAGAATGGAGTTGAATTTTGTTAGGAAAGTGAAAGTAGTTGGTACCTTACCATTCAGTCATGAAGGAATAGGCTAGCTCTATTCATTAGAAAAAATAAAAATAAAAATAATAAAATAATAAAATAAAATTTTGCATAATTTTAAGCTAATCATACATAGTAACTTTCAAGTGTGGGGTACTTTCAATGAAGAGGAAAATGCTGTAAGCGTTCAAAGGTGAATGAGTTTTGAAAGAATAATATCATTAGACATTTCCTCTTGTTTGCTTTCTTGTGCTTAAATGCTAAGTATTTTGGGAAATTTGGTTATGGTAAGTAGTGGTGAGTTGAATGTAGGTAGAATTATTTTTTTACAAGGATAGGTGGCGAATATAAGTAGAGGGTGGTTGATTCTTAATTTGACAACTTTATCTTTTCTTGTTAACTAATTCCTTAACCTAACATTACAACCATAATGTAAGTCTTTTTTATCCTTATATTGTTTTGACTTGTTTAGCGGAGATGACCCATATGGTTCCGGTGCTAAAGAAAAGGTCTATGGAGTTTCTTGTGTTTCAAGCGCGAAAACGTTTATGTATTTTTATGCACATAATTTTTTTTTCTCTTGCTTGATTACTGAAATGTACTGGAATTTTTGTTTTCAAAAAATGACTTAAATGTTTTGGCTTGGCATACACACAGAGGGAAGTTGACTAATATTATCTAGTATGAGTCATTTTGGTTTAGATTTTCATTAAATAATTTTTGCTACCTGTTGTTTAAGTTTTTTAAATGGGCATCTTCCGATTTGGAGTTTGAGATTGCAGAAATGAGGATTATTCATTTGCTTGAGGGGGAGCAATGGCTAAGTGTGGGGTAGTTGATAACTCCAATTTAGTGTTTAGCTTACGTATATTTTTATCTTAGTTTGTTAAGGATTTTAGTTGTGTTTTTAGTGTTATAAGGTTAAATTGTTCATTTATGAGATCTCTGCCATACTTTATTTATTTTTAGTGATTTTTATTAAAATATTACTTATTGGTGAAATTTTATTTGAAGTGTAGGATTTTGGCATGGGTCACAGTGGGCAAGAAGTGGTAACCACAGTGAGCCCTCAAAATATATCAAAACACTCCATTTCATCATAGGTCACGGTGGGCAAAGAATGGTGACCACTGTGTCATCAACAATTCTTTCACAATACCATCCAAATTCAACAGTCACTCTGGGCAGTGAATGGTGACCACTGTAACTCCTTGTGAATTCGGCTGCTAACAGATTGGTCACGGGGGAAACAATAGAGTGCCCATAGTGACCCTTCCACTATTTAATCTAATTCTTTTTGTTAGGCAGCAAGGAGACGGAGGAGTGATTTTGGGATTTGGTCTTTTTTTATTGATTTTTTTAGGGTTTATCATTTTTCTTTAGCTGAGAACACTATTTTTAGATATTTTTCAATAGAAATCTTAAATTAAAAACAATATTTTTCATTAAGTAGAAGAGTTTTGGTTGTTTTTCTGCTGAGATTGGAAGGAGAAAAGCTGAGATTCAGATTCAATCTTCATCTACCACAATGGGTTTCATGGTATTTTCTTTCCTCTTTTTTTTTTTAGCAATGTTTAGTGAGTAGTAATCTAGTTGTTAAGGGATCTATAAATCCCCATACCCATGTAATAACTTGATCTTATTTTGATTTATATATATGATCTGATGTTTTGTTCTTCATTCTGCTCATTTACATACCCATTTTATTGAGTGTTTTATCATTTTATTTCAATGGATGGATGATTATTGTGCTTGAATGAATCGGATATAGTCATGCACTATTTTGATAATGTATTTTTTGTAAGTTTTGGATGATTCTAGAATGGAGGTCTTGGATTTATAGCTTGTGCATTGTTTATTTCAGAAAAGTTGAAGAATAGATGGGTAATGGACTAATTGGCTCCGGAATGGGAAATTAGGTTATACCTAGGACTTTAAACCGGTGCTTAGGCTAATTGATTAATTGGCTCCAGAATGGAATATTAATTAACTAGAATAGTTTGCTCCAGAATGGGGACTTGGCTTTAGTTGGGTTGTTTATGATTTTTTTTTATGATAATGTTAATTACAATTGGGTATGTGGAGGATTAGAGTACCATAGAAATATTTTTACTAATTGATTAATTTTAATTTTTATTCTTTGTTTTAATTTCATCAATTAGCATTTTCAATATTAATTCACTTATTTTTGTTTGCTTAACTTTAGTAATTAAAAGAATTTCTGAAAAATATCAAAAAAATTGGGAAAATTCTTTAGATTACATTCATTGATCATTTTACTTGCTATCTCAATCCCAAGGGTTCGATATTTTGGGGTCTTAAATATATTTCCCTATATTACTTAATCCATTCAGTACACTTTCTGAACACCGGTCATTCATCATGTGAGATTCTAATTGTATGCAAATATGCTTATGCCTAAATTATTCCTAGTAATAGTATAAAACCCCCTACCTATACGTAGGAAACTTCATCCCTCGAGGAGGAAGAAGGACCTCGATAGATGAGGGTTGTCACGCAAAACCTCAAGCAAAGCAATTAAAGTTGTAAAACATACATTCAAGCGGTAAAATAAAATTCTTAAAACAAAGGACAGATGTTGAAATTCAAAAGTACAATATTATTAATTTACGTAATAATCTTTACATATCAAAATACAAAAAGTGCCATAGCACAAAAGATCAAATACAAATCTGGTATCAAACCAACTTACAAAAGTAGAACTTACATCCAGAGTTTTCATTACAAAATCATTAAACTAAAACATATACAAAAAGTACAATCCTGTACTATAAAATCTCTCTCCTAGTTGTGTTAGCCCTGCTGAAACGGATCATCCTGCCCAAAAACTCCAACATCTTTCACACCTGCACGGATGAAACACCCGTGCTAAGTGAATACGCTTAGTGAGGAAAAACACAAAGAAAAACGACCACTCACAGTGGACGTCAGAACAAATCACATACATATGGCACATACTGAAATCCATACTTAAACAGTTCATCATACTCAAGATAACAATATTTTTCATCATACAAACATTTATACTGAACTAAATTATAACACATAATTACAATAAACCTGCTTATTCAAAACAGTGGATAGCGAGTAACGTATAGTCATTCAGAACGCATAGATACCCGAGGGTATCAAAATTACTCTTTTCTTTTTTTGTTTCAAACATTTTTGCATGGAATCTTAAATAAGATTCAAGTTTAAAAGGGATCATGAGGATCTGAATAGGGACCTGATCAGGATCCAGAACGCATACGCATTGCTGCAGCTAACTGAACTCTATAGGCATGCCTATTTATCCACTTATTGACTTTCGTAGGTCAAGCATAACTCATCTAATTTCATTTACATCATTCATAAAATTGTCTATGTATAACTATGAAAGCATGACAAGATAGAAAATTAAACATTAGAAGCAGAAAAAGAAAATTCACTTTTTGAAGCCAGGAGGTGTCGCACTCGCGACAGAGGCGAAGTTTGCCCCAGGTCACGATCGCGTCAGTCCTCGCGCTCGCGCGGGGATGAAAACATATCTCATTGTCGCGCTCGCTATAATGAGCAGCCAGCAGTTGTTGTCACACTCGCTCGCAGGCCCGCTCTCACGACAGGAAACTGTTCAAATCCGCTCGGCAGCTGAGCGCTCTATCGTGCTCACGCAGAGAGCTCTCGCTGCAGCTACTCGGCAACGCGCGCGAAGGCTGCAATCACCGAGCTCTGTCGCGACCTCGCGACAAGATCGTGATTTCCAACCCTTACGCGTAAAACCTGTAGAATTCCACTTCCAAACTTCACCTAAACCTCCAATTGACTTCAAAACACAACCCCACACAAATAGATCGTTCACAACATCTTAATCAACCTAAAACTCAACTTATAATCCAATTATCATCATCAAATTACACAATTTACAAGATCAAAATCCAGAATTTACTAAACCAGCAATTTCTCATAGAATTTCATACAAACTCACTCTATAGTTCAATCCTTCACAAACTATGCATCATAATTCAAGAAAATCAATACCCATATTAATTAGACACGAATACCCACAATATACCTCATTAATATCAACAATCACCATAAAACACAAAAGTAATCACACAAAACACACAAAAGCACAAACATTCCCAAACATCAAATTCTTGAACTCTAATCACGAGCTCCGCTTCGACTTGCTATTTCCTTGCCTTTGGGCTCTCTAAGAGGGATCTCTGAACAAAAACATCAATTACATAAGCTTCAAAACTCTAACTCCCAAAATACCCAAAAAACTCAAATTAACCAAATTAGAAGGAATAAGAGGATGGGGAAGAATAATAAGCTATTACTTACCTAAATCAATTTAAGATCACCCAAGACTCACCACAATTGTAGCTAGAGGGGAAGGATTACAAGAAAATAAAGAAGCAAAGAAGAAAAAGAGGAAGAACGGGAAAGAAGGGAGGAAACGGGAAAAGCTTATTCTCTCTCCTCTCTCCTCACTATATACTCCCCCACTTGCCACATGGTAGCCCCCTATAGGAAGACTACCCCAAGACACACCCAACAACCATCCACTCACATACACCCAAAACTAACCTCACTTACACACACACTAATCCCTTAACTCACACTCACACCCAAGCAAAACCCCACAAATACATAATACTTAAATTTAAACTATACACATACACAAAAATAACACATGCCAAACTTGAACACACACACAATCACACACACATAAGGTTCAAACTACCAGGGTGAAAACGGGGCATTACACATAGTATTGATAAGATAGGATATTGTCAGTATGGATAGAGTAACATATATTATACTCCTTTGCTAGGACTAGTAGTTCTCACAAGTCTTGAGTATATGGATGCTTGTTTGCGAAACGAATACAATAGAGACTTAATAATAAGATCTTCATATGGATAAATAATATATGTCAGTGAAAGTATCTTAACATATCAATGGTGCAAGTATACTCGGACTTAAGATCACCATAGTACCTTAAGTGCCAAGTGTTAAACTTTTACTACATTACTTGCCGTTCACCACTGGGGTGCGAACAACTTAGAGATTAGGTATAACACGAATCACTTAAAGATAATTGAGTGATTGGCAAAGGATTTACCACCCTAGAGTATAAAAAAGGGGGTTTGTCTCACTTTCCTTTATTACTTATTTATCCATGAATCTTTAGACAAAGCAAAATGCATTTATGGATGAGATTCATAAAATGGGATTATTTGAATAAAGACTTATAAGTATGAGGCTGAACACATTCACTGCTTAATTATATAAAAATAATTAAGCTTAAGTTGACACAAAGTTCATATTCAAATCTAAATGAGATAAATTTTGGTGAAAAAGAGTATATTGCACGGTAATTGGATATGGAAGGATAAAATGGTCAAACCACTAACCTTTTAACACTTGTGGAGTCTTGATACTTGGCTAGAAGCCTCTTATGACTTATACATAAGTGAAGTTATTAATTGAGCATGAGTAATAATTTGAAGCATTCAAATTACACTATACTACTTGAAAAAGGAATAGTAGTTCATTGTGTACTGCTAACATGTTTCAAAAGCCCAATAGGGCATACACATATAGGAAATGGATTTAAATATAAAAGGATATAAGCTATAATCATATGAGATATGATTTGGACTAATGGAAAAAATAATGGATGAAAGATGGACCAAATAAGCCATGTGCAAAAGCCCATGGTTGAGCTTCCTACATATGGGCTCATAAAAGGCATATTAATTGGGCTTTCATCCTTTGTTTCAAGCCTAATGGATGGGCAGCCCCTTAAGAGCCTACATTGATCCTAATATGATAGGGATTAGGTATATAGCGCCCACTCCCGACTATACACATAGCTTCACTACGGCAGTCGAGAATGGTCGCCACAATACGCAACGCATAACACATACACACACAATTGAGTTAAACACAAAATCCTAAATTAACAAATTTCTTAAATTTCAAACGCAGCGGAATACATTTTTTCAAAACTCATACACATATACATAATGTAAACTTCTATTATATATAATATTCATTACTACTTCACTTCACTATACATGCCAAAAGTAATAATCTCTTTTACGCAAAACATATTATAAAAACCTACACTAAGCAGCGGAGCCTAATGTGTTGACCAATAAAGATGCGGGATCGTCCTTCAGTTATACTTCGCTTCAGAACCTACACGGATTAACACCCGTGCTAAGCGATAATGCTTAGTGGGGAAACAACATATAATATATATACATAACAATCATTGTATAACAACAGATAGGTGATTTATATTCATGCTTTATAAACATGGCATTGAACATGTCTCGATGTACACATAGCATCATTAGCAAAACATGTTCAAATATCACTATATCACTTAATAATCTTATGATGCATCACATTCACATTCTTATGTCGCATAATATTCACACTGCTCATTATTGAATAACCTTTAACTATTTACCTTGCATGCAACTCATAGATGCGGATAACAGGTATCGCATTAGTAATCATAACTACCATATACCACATTAGTATCCGTAGATACAACATTTTCCCATTAGTACCCGTAGGTACCGAAATAATCATTAAGATATAAATACTTATGTGAACGCAAGAAGGATTCTATATGCATTGGAGATTCCAATTGGGAATCAAACGCTTCGGCTGCAGCACTTGACGCTATAGGCATGCCTATCTATCCACTACTCGACTTGTAGGCTAAATTATTAATTCCAATTGACGTTCATTTATTCTCACTATATAAAATCATTCAATCACATAAACCAATATAATTTCATCACATGTCCTACATACAAATATGGCTTATCAAGCAAGCCCACATTTCATTGTACATATTCACATTATAGAAGTTCCCATGGTTTAACACATTATAGATCCAATTAAATATTGCAAAACTTGATTGAATTCCAATTCATACACTTATTCAACATTAGATAACGTTTCAGAAAGAATTATAGAAAATTTAGGTACCTCATGGTGACAACCAAACGGTTGTGACCGTGACATATGCACAACCCAAAATAGAATGCAAAACATAAGTACCTCTCAGTGATAACCAAATGGTTGTGACCGTGACATACAAACAACCCAAAATAGAATGCAAATCAGAAGCATCTCACGGTGATAACCAAATGTTTGTGACTGTGACATGTAAACAATCTGAGACAGAATAGAAAACAAGCATACCTTACGGTGGCAACCAAATGGTTGTGACTGTGACATATGCAATTTTGAGGCAGAATGCAAAACAAGAGCATTTAACTTACTCCTTTCAAACCTTTTTTTCCTGCCACAACAAACATAACCATTAAAACTCATCAAAACACCATTTTTAACCATCATAGCCTTCCAATCAATTATTCACCAACATGTTAACTTTCAAATGACATAATTCTCATTACAATTGAACTTAAAATCAAGGAGTCATGGCCAAGGAAACACAACCTGCTCCAAAAGCCCTCCTACAGAATTTTGACTACATTTATAGACACTTTTGAAGATCTTAGAGTCCTCAAACAATAGAGCTACCTCTACAACAACTTAAGGTATAAACAATATAGTTTCAACCCAATTGGTCTCATACATTTTAGATTTGTGAAACTCATTTTATGACCTAAACAATCCAAATAGGTCAAAATGGAACTCAAACCAATTCCACACTTTCCAACTTATCAACTTCAAACCTACTAATTTAACATAACTTTTTCATCATACTCAAGCAAACTTTCACAATAAAATCATGGACACTATGACACACTCAACTACCCATTAAGGATACATTCACTCACATAGACACAACAATTTCTCAAGTCTCTAAAAATTAGGGTTACATGCTTAAGTCAATAAGCTTATAGCAATCAATTCAGCTCAACACACTCACCTCTTCAATTCAATACATCATATAACATAAATACACATTTAAAATACACAAGAAATCAATTTAACACACATAAGATTTAGTTTCCCAAACCTTAATCTCCTATGCTCTAATGTGCTCACTTAGCACTAGGCTCACCAACCTTCTCCTTTCCCTTGTCTTTTCTTGTTTCTACCATTACAAACACAATCCAATTCCCATAATTGAAATAAGGGAATCAATACTAATTCAATTTAGAAAAGAAAAAGGAGAAGAAGAGAAATCTAACATCATAACTTACCTTACTAATTCAAGAACTAAATATAGAAATCCATCAACAGAAATCATCCAACAACACTTGATGGAACAAAGGACTTAAGAAGAAGAAGAAGAAGAAGAAGAAGAAGAAGAAGAAGAGCATAAGAAGATGAATAGAAAGGGGACTAAGGGGGCCAAACCAAAGGAAAGCACAAATGAAGTCAATTTCTGTCTTTCAATTTTTTCTTTATATTGCATGCAAAATGGTGTATTGGCAAAGCCAACACAAGGCACATGGAATCCACTATAACATGATTAGCTTAAGCTAATATCACTTAACACTTAATTAATCCACTCTTAGCCTAATCATGCACAACCACACTTTAATCCCTTAACTTATTTATTTCATGTAATTAGGTCCTCATTTCTAATTACACTTAAGTCAAAAATTAGAAATCTCAAATCAAACTCATCCGATTACCCTAATTAAGCCAAAATACTACTAGGGAAGATTTTAGGTCATTACAAGGTTAAACATGGAGTCTATAGAAACCCCATTATGGCCAAATTAGGGTAAGCTTTTGATAGTAAAGAAATTGTTGTTCTTTTCTTCCTCATCTCCTCTGGCCGAATTTTACTTCTATTCATTAGGGAATTTGGCTCTATCTTTTCTTGAGAAGAGTTTTTGGGATCTAATCCTAGTGTGGATACTCTTGGAGGTGATATGAATTGGATCACTGTATTTTACGACAACCCTATAAGGTAAAATCAACTAAACAACAAATCTCAAAGGTATGCAAATTTTAAAGGTTTTGTTTAACTGGATTCCTCTAATGGTTCTTTACCATTTTAATGCTGAGACTATATAAATTCCATTGGAGATCTTGGTAACCAACACTTTTAACAAAAAACTAAAGGACACCCTTATAGCGCTCATACAAAATATTTGCCACCTCAAAAAAATACATCACTATAGATCATCAACTAGCACTATAAGAAATTTTACTTTTTGTGACAAATTTTTTAATGACGCATAAAATTTCGTCACTAATAACAACTTACAACAACGAATTTTTTAAAACGTCACCATACTATTTATTACTGTGATAAAATTATTTTGTGTCATTTTATGTTTTAATTTTCGTCACTAATAGATTAATTTTGTGACGAAAAATATATTTCGTCATGGTTTCTTTAGGAGGAAAAATTTTTTACCATTTTTTTTGGAGGAAAAAAATTTAATGATAAAATAATAACTTATTGCAACGTATAAAATCGTCACAAAATATTTATTTTTTGTGACGAGTTATTTTTGTCATAATTAAATAAATTAGTGACAATAAAATCATTTCGTCACAAATAAGATATCGATATAAAAAAAATTTAATTATTTGTTTCAAAAAATTTTAGTTTAAAAAATAATTTTGTGTTATAAAAAATGAATATACTGTGATGAGCTACAATTTCGTCACTTTTAATATGGAAGAAAAATTTCCAACTTTTTTTTTAGCGGGAAAAAATATAATGAAAAAAAAACTATTTGCGACACAAAAATTCATCGTGAAATACTTATTTTTTTGTGACATTAATTATATTTGTTTCAATTTAATGAATTAGTGACGATAAAGTTATTTCGTCACAGTAATTTTTTTATAACAAATAAATATGTCATAAAAAAGAATATATTATGACGAAATACAATTTTGTCACCGGTACAATCAATTTATGATAATAATAATATTATGTCACAATTGGTTGTAATGTTAATATACGACAAATAAATTATGTCATAAAATTTAAATTCAATTTATGACAAACAAATATATCACAAAAAATGAATATATTGTGACGAAGTATAAGTTTATTACTAATACAATCAGTTTGTGCGACCATAATATTTTATCACAATAGACTGTAATAAAAAATGTACTACAACTAGATTATGTTATAAATAATTTATTTTATATTATAAATAAAAATATCCTCAATAAATTTTTTTAATGACCAAAAATAATTTATCATCTACTTTTTTACAAAAATAACTTAATTATATATGAAAGTTAATTAATTAATAATATAATAATAATTTAAAATAAAATATTTTAATGTAAATTAAAAATTTCTAAAAATTGTAAGCCTGAAATCTAGAATAAATTTTTTTCCCCTAACTCCTCTATCTCGCAAAATCGATCTGTCTTCGCTGTCCTCGTCGCTCGGTAACTCTCCTCTTTGCTGCAGTCCTCTCTCGGTGACTTCCTCGTCTCCGCCATAGTTCGCTCTATCTCAGCCGCCATCCGCTGCGTGCCTGTCTCTCTTACTTGCAGTCTTTGCTGCACTCCTCTCTCTCTCAATATCAATCGCCCATTCTTCAATCAGGTTATGCCTCTCTCTGTTAATGGATTTAATTATTTTCTTTCTTTTTTTGGGTATCGAGTGACTTCTTGTTTGAATAATTTTTTTTTTAATGTGGTGCATCGTTGATCTATGTTTGTTATGCTCGATCCATTGCCTCTTTAACACTCCCTTTAAAGGTCAGATTTGCAAAATTTTTTGTTCTGTAACTATTGTTTGATTTTTTTTTTGTTTTCTATTTGTTGATGTTAGTATTTTTTTCAAGTAAAGTAGATAATGTGCTTGGCCATTTGCAACCCAATTCCTATAACTATACTCTTTTACAGAACCATGACTTGGCTTCTCTCTCTGTAAGTTCTTCTTTTAATAATTATATTTGGTTAATCTTTGTGTGGATTGTGTTAGATTACTTTTCATTCTAATTAGAAGTGGATTGTTTGATGGGTGTTAGATTTGCTGAGTTTTTGAGTTAATTGTCTTCTCTTTCCTTGAAGATATGAATTAAAACGATAATATCTAGAAGAATTTGCTACTGGTTTTTCACTTTAAAGGATATTATGAGAATGTTTCACTGATTTTCTGGAAATAATTATATTTGTTGTTCCTTACGCATGAATCAAAAGTTAATATTCTTATCTTTCAGAAATATTTCCTTCTTCTTTCTATATCTCTCTCTTTTTGGTCCCTTTTAAGAATTTTTATTTTTCTTTATGCTCCAAGAAAATTAGAAGAAAACAGAGTTAGATGAGGGTGAATACAACATAAATTAGATCCATATCTTCATCTATAATGAATTATTACTGTGCATGTGTAATTTTTAGAATTACAGAATGTTAGAATGCATTTGTAAACTTTTATTCTCTCAAAGCAGGGTGTCAAGAGGCTCTATTATTTGGGGGCCTGGGATTGATTTCAACTGAATTGGTTACCCTTTAGTGTGGGCCTCTCCTAGGTCAGTGTTTAGTTTTTGTCTTGTCGTTTATTTAAGCTTTTATGTGGCATCTATTATACTATATACTACAGAGCATCATTATTGGTTGAACTATCAATTAAGTATTTTTTTTTTCTGTTACTGCATTGGTATTCTAATTATCTATCAGTCTATCAGTTCAGTAGTGTTTCAATTTTTGTCATCAAGTGATGATTAGCTATACTTTTGTTTCCCTTTCACCTTTTTTTTAGAAATTCATTATTTTTTCTACCTTTTTCTCCTGATCAATTGTAAATATAAGATGTCAATCTATTTCTATAGATGTGCTTTGAGTTTCATTGCATTTTGGCAAATAATTCAAGTCTGTTGGAGTGCCACCCTATGCTTCTAAAACTTTTTGCATTGTTTTTAGCTCATTTGTTGTTGCATCTTGCTTGAAAGTTATTTTTTTGATAATAATAATGATAATAATAATCTTTCCTTACTGGAACATAATATTAACTGTATCTCATGTAATTTCTTAAAAGGTGTTTGAATGTAATTATATAATCTGCATTTATAGTGGAAAGAGCACAGCTTTGAACATTATGATATTCATATATATCTTTTGGATCTAAGAATATCTTGATTTTGTACATGCAATGTCTCTGCTATTAAATTAGTGTTTGTTGCTGCTTGTTGAAATTTTACGAAACCTTGTGGAGCTAACATTGTAATATTAGTTATGAATGCTGTAATATTTTGATTCTATACAGATGCAAAATCAATATATGGTTATTTTTATTAACTGATATTGTTTGGAGGCTGCTTATTTTATGGAGATTTCTTTAGGATCAAAGATGCTTCTTTTCACTTTTGTACTGAACTGATGACTTGAATACTCTGGATGTGCTGCCTATTGGGATTTATAATACAAGCAAAATCTTTGGAACTCTGTAGATAAATCTCTTCTAACAGTTTTAGAGCTTGGCAGGGCTAAAGAAGTTAGTCTTTTAGATACTTTTGAGTGACTAAATTCTGTCTAAAATTAGCATGAGGGTTTTATAAATTATCATTCATTTGCTCATTTTCTAGTGAAACTATTTATGAATGATATATTTTCCCATATATCCCAAATAATTGCCATAAGCAATGTCACCATGGCAGCCGTCGCATAATTTGCAAGTTGCAGGTGTAAACATTCACTAGAATTGAAGGTACAACCAGGAAATAACTGAAATAAAATGTAATGTCAGTTATTTCTTTTTTGTAATAAATGGGAACCATTCACTACTTAACTTCATCTGTATTAATTTTTTTTTCATAAGCTGTAGGTTTTATCTAGAATCTTTGTTAGTTGAATAAATTGTATTTATTTCCATGTTTGTAGCACAAACTATAAAATTGGATAGTTAATCCCTCTTTTATTTCTTTAGTTTTAAAAGCACTGTCTGTGATCTTCTGTGTGACATGTGAATTGGCCTGGTTTAGTGATATGTGCTTTTCTTTTTATGTTTCTATTTAAAGTGAGTTGTCTGCTTATAAAATTTATGCACCTCTTGTCCCGCAAGGTATATATTCTTATCTTAAATGATTAATTACGTGGTTGAGCGTGATCATTTTGTAATCTTTTGAGCTTATCATTTCACTGTTAGCTCTTGTTCTCTTCTCTAGCTTGTTTTTGCACTATCTCATTGTAAATATTATGTGGTAATACATTTCTCATTAGTACAATTTTGGATTTTGCCCAATTGGGTGGTTTCGATGTGACTGTCCCCTAACTGGAAAATGGTTTCTTCTTTTGATTTATTTGTGTTTTCATTTTGAATTTTTAGTTGTTTATAAGAAAAATGTTTGAGGATGATATTAATACACTGTTTATATGATTTTTTTTGTAGGAACGGGATGCAAATTTTAAAGTTTTAACAAAGTTTATTTTTGAATTATGGAGTATGATATTTTAATTTTTTGTATTAGGTAGTATGTTTTTATTTAATTAACCTTTTGTTTAAATAAATACTTTATATTATTAGTTGATTGACAATTTTCTTTAGAAATTTAATTGACTGTATAACATTAAATTTAAAATGTGTCATTTTTAATACAATGCATATATGACAAGTATATTTGTCATAATTTGTCAATTTATTAGTTCATAAATTACGATATAATGTTTACAATTACAATATTAATATTGTAATAAAAAATATAATTTAATGACAATAAAAAATTGTCACTAAAACTATTTTTTGTGATAATTATTTTTGTTTGTATTTATGTCACTAATTTGTAAAATAATATGATGATTTATATTCGTCATTAATATACATTAATTTAATGACGAAATCATTTTTCATCACTTAAAGTATTAGATTTAATGACGACATTAAATATTTTATGATGAAAATTATATTTATTTGTGACGATAATTACATAACCAATACTTAATAATTTTAACTGGAAGCAGAGTTTCGTCATTAAAAATATTTCATTTCGTGATGAATTTTAAATTTGTCATAAAAAATGCCAATCTTTTGTGAAGATAAACAACATAATGTGACAAAATATAATTTTATTTATGACATAATTTTTATCATGAAAAGTAAGAAATAAAGATGACGATAATTATTTTCATCACAAAAAATATACTTACGGTGACAAATAACTAAATTGTCACGTAAACTTTTATGTTACGCGCCTACCATTGCGTTTTCTGTGACGATAAAAATTCGTCACCTTATCTTTTCAGCGACGAAAATTGAATTTTTCGTGAAATTTTTTGCGTTATAAAAGGTGTAATTTCTTGTAGTGTAGTGCAATTTTAAATAGAAAATCATTTTATCAGATTATGGTGAAACCTTACTTGGACCATATTATTTTCCCCACTCAAAATGCCTTCACCCCGGCGTACATACACGACAAAACATCTTAATCACACATGAAACCTTTCACTTTTTGAAACACGGGAGATGGAAAAGAAAGAATATGGCTTTAAAATTGGATATGGAAAAAGCACACAATAAGGTGGAAAGGAGGCTTTTAAAGATGGTTATGGAGATGATTGGGTTTTTAGCCAGTGGACTAATAGAATTATGTTTTATGTGAAAACGACAAGGTATGTTATTTTGGTCAATGAAAAAGCCATAAAATGGTTCATGCTATCTATAAGGCTAAAACAAGCTAAACCTTTATCATTCTACTTATACCTATTCATCTCAACTATTTCTCAAATATGATAAGGTTTGCTTTGACAAAGGAACCTATTGGAGGTTTTAAAATAAATACAAAAGCATATAACTTAAATCACATTATGTTCACATATGACATTATTTTTTCTTTCTTTGGAGGTAGATAAGAAGGAATTTGAAAGACTAAATAATTGCCTCAATATCATCTACAATGCTTTTGGACAAAAGGTAAAATTTTTAAAATCTAATGTTCTTTTCAGTGGTGTCAAAATTGTGATAAGGAGGATAAGAAGGCTATTTATGGTCTGATGAATATAAAGGAAATGAGTGTAAGGACAAGCTATTTAGGGATCCCTTTGATTTAGGAAACATAAAAAAAAGGCGATTGTGCAGTTATATTATTGATATAACTAATAGGAATTTAAGGGGATGGATATATAAGGTTCTCTCTTAAAAGGGATGAGAAGTACTTTTAAGGAAGTCATTGATGAGAAGTATTTTTAAAAAAGTTGATAACTTCAATATAGTATTTAGTTTTGATAGTATTTTTTATATGATTTTTGGGTATTTAGTTGTGTTTAATGTCATGTAATGTTTCTTTTATGTTAATTTTGTTAATCTTAGCCAAATTGGAATTTTGATGCATTTTAGATAACTATTTGATTAAAGTTTTGTGCCTTTGTAGATTTTTGCTATAGGGGTCATGGTCACAATGAAATTGGTTGTGACCGTGACATAAGAAGAATTACAAACAGTAGCTGAAATCACATGGGTCACGGTCACAATGAAATTGGTTGTGACCATGACATAGCAAACGTTTGGATAGAATGCAAGTGTGAAGCATGTCACGGTGGCAATCTATTTCATTGTCACCGTGACATGAAAATCATTAAGGCAGAATCAGAGCAGCACGTACCTCACGGTGACAACAAAGTTCATTGTCACCGTGACATAATTTTTCCTGGGCAGAAGCGAAACTTTGAAGACCTCATGGTGACAATGAAATTCATTGTCACCGTGACCCCTCTCCTGTGCGAAAAGGCAATTTAACGATCTCGACACCTCACGGTGACAATGAATTTCATTGTCATTGTGAACCCTCTGGAACTATAAAAACGCACTTTTCTGTTTGGCTAGGGTCCAAATTTTTTTTAGTTAATTTTTGATTTTAGTTTTGGCGGCTGAGATTTTCTGAATGATTCTTTTGTTCTAAACTTTAGTTTTCAATCTTGTCTTGAGTTTTCAATGAGAAATTGAGAGTAATTTTCATTAGATACATAGATTAATTTCCAGAGATTGTTATTTTTAGTTTTCCAGAATTTTAGTTTAATTCTCCATTGAAGATCCAAAGAAGAAGATCGAAGAACGTGGGATTCAACCGGGATTTCTACCTCAATGAATTTTTGGGTTTATTCTTTCCTTTATTCTTTTGATTTTGTAATGGATCATGAGTAGTCTTTTAGTTGTTTGGGGGATCTCTGAATCCCCTATCCTTGATATGAATTCTGATCATATTTTGATATTCGATATATGAATGAAGGGTTTATTTCACTGGTTATTATTGTCAAATCATGAGATGTATATTTTCAAGTTAATTTCCTGTTTTGATGAATGACTTAATTCATGTATCTTAATTGGTTATTGAATTGTATGATTGAATGTCATGATCAATTATCTTCAGATTTTCTGTCATGTTTGCTGTATCATTTGGACTACTCCAGAATGGGAATCCATATGTGCAGGTTTTCATGGTTTAAGATTGGAGTGAGGAGTGAAATAATTAGGTTTTGGGTTGTTTGGCTCCGGAATGGGAAGGCAAACCAATCTTAGGATTTTAGACTCGTGCTTAGGCTAGTTGTATGGCTTGCTCCGGAATGGCACGTCATGTAATTAGAGTAGCTTGCTCCAAAATGGGACGCTTGGGTTAAAAGGGTTATCCCGATTTTGTTCATATATGTTTTCTTTATGTGTTTTGATTCATATTTGGGTATGGGGTGGATGAGTGAACCTGAGCAACGCTTGTTTATTTTGAATTCTTACATTGTTATTTTTCCATCATTTTATTTCTTGCAATTATTGCTATCAATTTAATTTGATTAATTCTGTTTGTTTCTTTTGGTTACTTAAATTCTTTGTTTTTAATCAATAGTTAACTCAATCAATTCAACAATTGGGAATTCTTTAGCATACATTTAAGTTTCATAACTTGCATACTCAGTCCCTTGGGTACGATAACTCGGAGTCTTGAAAATACTCTCTTATATTACTTGCCGATTCAATACACTTGCTGAGGTCGCATCAAGTTTTTGGCGTCGTTGCCGGGGACTGGCATTATTTGTGAGTTTTGATTTTTATTTGTGTGGGTTTATATTTTTCATATTTTAGTTTTTGTTTTATTATTTTTTTCAGGTAGCTGTGGTGCATGAGCAGATTGAGATAGGAACCAATAGCACCATACGACCCTGAAATCGAAAGGACCTTGCATCAACAAAGGAGAGCCAACAGAAATAATAACATGGAAGACAATCCTCCGATTGGTGAGTTTCCTTCCGAGAATGAACAAGTGCCTAGGGCACAAGATGAAAATATGGGGAATTATAGAAAAGAGGTCTCGAGGCAGAGGACAATAAGGGATTATGCAGTACCAAGATGGAATGAGGATAATCGGACGATTGTGCTGCCAAGGGGAGTGCTGTTTGAGCTTAAACCAGCCACCATCAATATGGTACAGAGGAATCAGTTTACGGGTTCATAGGTGGAAGATCCCGCACAGCACTTAGACATATTCTTAAAGGTTAATGATACGATTCAGATTCCTGGAGTGTCATCTGACTCGGTAAGATTAAAGTTGTTCTATTTCACATTGATTGGAAAAGCATGTGAATGGTTGCAAATGCCACCTAGACAGTCGATTAGATCATGGGACCAGTTATAGGAGAGATTTTTGATGAGATTCTTCCCTCCGACGAAGACTGCGAACATCCGTAACAGTATATTGGGTTTTAGTCAAATGAGTGAGGAGCCGTTTCATGAAGCCTGGGAAAGGTTTAGAAGGCTTTTGAGAAGCTGTCCACACCATGAGATAGCCATATACCACCTGATGACAACATTTTATTCTGGGCTTACACCGCAGACAAGATCTTTATTAGATGCTTCATCAGGAGGGACATTCATGAATAGACTACCAGAGGAAGCTTTTCATCTGCTAGATGAAATGGCGGCGAATGATGCTCAATGGTCTAATCCTAGGTTAGTTCCAAAAAGACAAGGGATACACACTGTGGATGAGGTGTCGAAGCTGAAGGCACAGATTGAGTCCATGAGGAAGGAGATGAGTAGGCTGAAAGTGCAAAATGTAGCTTCTGTGGCTCAAGAGAGTGGATGGTATAAAAGTGGGCAATTTGGTCAAGAGAGTGGGGCAATGGGAGATATAAATGCCATAGGAGATTACAGAAGGAATGACCCCTACAGCAACACATATAATCCGGGCTGGAGAAATCATCCAAACTTCTCTTGGAAGGATAGAAATCCAAATGCTTCATCCTCTCAACCACAAGTTAGACATCCCTTCAATCAAAATACTCATCAGAACCAAGGGTAGCTGTATCAACAACCATATCCACCCCATCACAACCAAGGGCAATAATACCACCCACCGGGATACCAACCGAGGCCACATGTGCAAGAAAAGAAAGCAAACCTTGAAGATATGTTGGCGACTTTCATAAAAAGTCAACAACAGTTTGTGAATAGCCAGCAACAGTTTATGGCCAATCAAAAAACAAGGTGGAAATCTCAAGAGCAGTGGAACCGGAACCAAGATGCTTCCATGAGGAATTTAGAGACTCAAGTGGGACAGCTGGCAAATTCCATGTCTCAAAGACAACTGGGAACATTTCCTTCGAATGTCGACCGGAATCCAAAAGAGGAAGCTAAAGCAATCACACTAAGAAGTGGTAAGGAAGTGGTACCGAGAGAAGACCAAGGTAAAAATTCTTCATCATCAGAAAAGGAGGAGCCGACACGGACGGTAAGTAACTCTAACTCTAGGGTAGAGGTTAATGAAAATGCTCCTAAAAGTGATAAGGGTAAAAGTTTAGTGAATTAGAGGGTAGAGGATCTTGATATAAATAGACTGCCATTTCCTGCTGTGGCTAGACAGGAAAAGAAAAATGAGCAAAAGGCTAGGTTTCTAGAGATGTTTAAGAAACTGCACATTAATTTACCATTTGCTGAAGCTTTAGCTCATATGCCTAACTATGCTACATTTATGAAAGAATTATGTTCTAATAAAAAGAAATTAGAAGGGCATGGAACTGTACAGCTTACAGAAAATTGCAGTGCTATAATTATGAATAAGATCCCTGAGAAATTGGAAGATCCAGGTAGCTTTACTTTACCCTTTGCTATTGGTGAAGATTTTTATGGTAATGCTTTATGTGATTTGGGTGCCAGCATAAATTTGATGCCTTATTCTATTTGCAGGAAGCTTAATCTTGGGGACCTCAGGGAGACGGGAATAAGACTCCAACTTGCAGATAGGTCAGTGAGGTGGCCCAAAGGAGTGATAGAAGATCTGTTAGTGAAGGTGGGAAAATTCATCTGCCCAGTGGACTTTGTGGTGATGGAGATGGAAGAGGATAGGAAGGTGCCACTGATAGTGGGGAGGCCGTTTTTAAACACAGCAAAGGCGTTGATCGATGTTCATGGTCAAACGGTCACCCTGCGGTTCAATAATAAGGGGTTGGTAGTGGATATGAATAAGGCTCAAAAGTATCCATCTGGGGATATGGAGGAGTCTATTTATTTTGTAAATGTAATAGACGAGTGTGTGGAAGAAGTGCAGGAAAAAGGGGTTGGAGCTGATCCAGAAAATTTATGTTTGTTACATTCAGTGGAAGGAGAAGAAGTGGAAGAAGAGATGAGGGGAGAAGTAATAAAAATTGTGGAGATAGAAGATGGAAAGGATGAATCACAGAAAGAAGAGTTTAACCCTAAAAAGGGGGATTTAAATTCTGAACTTAAACCTCTCCCCTCTCATTTGAAATATGTGTTTTTAGAGAAAGATCAGAAACCAGTAATCATATCTTCTTTGTTGTCAAGTGATGAAGAAAAGCTATTGCTAGAGGTGCTGAAAAAGCACAAGGGAGCCATTGGATGGGAAACCTCAGATTTGAAGGGGATTGACCCAAGTTACTGCACACACATGATCCCATTGGAGGAGGAATGCAAGCCGGTAGCTCAGCCTCAAAGAAGACTTAACCCGGCCATGCAAGATGTAGTAAAGAAGGAGGTACTCAAACTCCTTGATGCAGGAGCACAGGTTAATTACACCACCATAGAGAAAGAACTTCTTGCAATTGTGTATGCTTTTGAGAAGTTCAGGCCATATTTGCTGGGTGCAAAAGTTGTGGTGTGGTCGGACCATGCAGCTTTGAGGCATTTGTTTGCCAAGAAAGAATCCAAACCGAGGCTGATTCGTTGGGTGCTGCTATTGCAAGAGTTCGATTTAGAAATTAAGGATAAGAAGGGTGCTGAAAACTTCGTGGAAGACCATTTGTCAAGAATGGAAAATGACCATATTGAAAAGGGGGAAATTTTAGATTTATTTCCTGATGAACACATCTGTGCTTTATTTGCTTGTGACACTTCTGTTCCTTGGTTTGCTAACATAGCCAATTTTCTTGCAGGAGGTTTTATGCCTAAAGATTTTACTTGGCAGCAAAAGAAGAAACTGTGAACTGATGCAAGACAATACATTTGGGATAGCCCCTACCTTTTCCGATTATGTGCTGATCAAGTTTTAAGAAGGTGCATCTCAGATAAGGAGACGGGTGCAATCATCACAGCTTGTCACGGTGGAGAAGTTGGTGGACATCATGGGCCTAATAGAACGATAATGAAAATTTTGTCTTCTGGTTTTTATTGGCCTACAATGTTTAGAGATGTTCAATTTTATGTGAAAACTTGTGATAGATGCCAGAGGGTAGGAAATATATCTAAGCGAGACGAGATGCCTCTGACAAACATGCTTGAGGTAGAACTATTTGATGTATGGGGAATAGATTTTATGGGACCTTTTCCGGTTTCATACGGGTTTGAATATATTCTGGTGGCAGTGGATTATGTGAGTAAATGGGTTGAAGCTATAGCCACTAGAACTAGTGATGCTAAGATTGTTTTAGAATTTTTGAGGAGAAACATATTCACTCGGTATGGAGCCCCTAGAGCCATTATAAGCGATGGTGGTAAACATTTGTGAACCACCAATTTAAGGCTTTATTAAAGAAATTTGGCGTTAGGCATAAGGTCACAACCCTTTATCATGCTCAGGCTAATGGTCAAGTTAGAGTGTCTAACAGGGAGTTAAAGGCCATCTTGGAAAAAACGGTCAGTTCATCTAAAAAACATTGGTACCTTAAGTTAGATGATGCTCTATGGGCCTATAGGACAGCATTCAAGACACCGATAGTGATGTCCCCTTTTAGGTTGGTTTATGGGAAGTCCAGTCACCTCCCAGTGGAATTAGAGCATAAAGCTTATTGGGCCTATGATCATGCCATGAGATACAAAAAAAATACCAAGAAGTGGCATGATCGAAAGCTGGTCAGAAAGGAAATTACACCTGGAATGTGAGTGCTTCTTTATGACAGTAGGCTGCGGTTGTTTCCTGGTAAGCTGAAATCGAGATGGAAGGGACCCTATGAAGTAGTGGCAGTTGATAAGTTTGGAGTGGTGACATTGAAGCACCAGCGGTTTGAGAATGAATTCAAGGTGAATGGACATCGTGTGAAGCCATATTTTGAATCTACATTTGGTAGTACTTCCACGATCATCACTCTTGCAGATCCTTGATGGTTTTTAAAAGTCCAGCTACGGACTTGTTAAATGCAAAACTACTTCTTATCTTTGTTTCTTTTTATCGTTTGATGGTATTTTCTTTTTAGGAAGTTAATCTTGTTTCATTTTGTAAATTTTATGTTCCGAAGAGAAATTATGTGTTGTTGGAGATTTTTCAAAGTAGTAGTAGCTAGAAATTTTGAGAGATTGATGATATTTTGGCAAGTGTGCAGGTGGTCACGGTGACAATGAATTCATTGTGACCGTGACCAACGGAAGTTACATTCTGGATTATGGTTGGTGCACATGTCACGGTGACAATGAATTTCATTGTGACCATGACCATCGGGTAAGTAACTTTCTATTTTGAGGTGTGCACATGTCACGGTGACAATGAAATTCATTGTCACCGTGAGATAGAGTGAGTTACATTCTGTTTTCAAACTGGGTTATGTCACGGTGACAATGAAATTCATTGTGACCGTGACATAATGCACATTCAATTCTGTTTTCAAATTGGGTTATGTCACGGTGACAATGAAACTCATTGTCACCGTGACCCCATGGCGGTTCAATTCTGGATTGCAATTTTTAGGTATGCCACGGTCACAATGAAACTCATTGTGACCGTGACCCCGCGAAAAGATCTTTTAAAATCCCAGTTTTCCATTTGTTATTTCTCACTTTCCCACACCTCATTCACTCTCACCGTGCACTGTTTGTTCTTCCCTGCATTCTCTGTGTTTCTTTTCTCCCTTTTAGACCACCATTACAGATAATCTACAACAAGTAAGTAATTTTACTCTTTCTTTTTCTTTATATTTTTGCATTTTTTTTTTGGTGTTGTTCTTTTCCCTGTTCTTGTTTTCTACCATAGCGGTATGTTAGAAGTCTCCATATTTCTCACCACTTAGAATTTACTTCTGTTTATGCTCTGAATTTATGTTGGGGGTGTTCTTAATTCATATCTTCATTCTCAATTTCAATCTCTGATGTTGAATCCATGAACGAGTTTGGGTTGGGATGTTAGGGCAGTTGGCTGTGTGCATGATTTAAGTTGACATTTTTCTTCAAATTCTTGGTTAAGAATGGAAATTGCTAGGTTTTAATTGTTTGCTCTGTATTGTAATGCCTCATTTTGAAATTGTGGGTTGTTAGTATGATCTGTGGGCTTCAATTTAGTCAGTTAACTATCTGCATACCAGGTGTTTGACTAAATGTCTAAATGAATGGTTTTCCTGTTTTTTTTTCCAATTCCTGCCAATTTGAAATGCCAAGATTCTTTCAGAATAATGTTCAAATGAGTTTGTTGTTCTCATTTATCATTTTTGCCTTTTGACAGTAGCTCAAATTCTCTTAACCCTCTATTGAGTTTTGCTACTAGTGATTCTGGGTTTAACACTGAATTTGCTCATCATTTTTGCTGAATTGTGCTTTTGTCATTTGCATTCTTCTTGCATTATTGCATCTTTTATGTTATTCATCTGGAATTAAAAGATTGTTTAACAAGTTAGCAGAAGCTTGACATTATGCTTTATTTTTAAAATCCATTGCTATTGATGCCCATCGCATGCTATTGAATTTGATTTTTTCATGTTGTGCAGTGGCTCCTAAGCGCAAAAGCTCTGCTTTTGCTTCCAGCTCCATCAGCCCACCCCCGAGCCAACAATCGGTAGATATTTCGAAGGTCCCTAAGTGGGTACCGGGACCAAAGAAAGATGTATATGCTTTGTTCTCCAAGTGCTCCTATGTCCCAACGACATATTTGGATTTTGATCTGTTGCAGAAGCTCAGTATCAAATATCAAATTCAACATTTAATAGCCAACATCGGTTAGGGTTTTCTCAACCCAGGAGAAGGTATATCCGCAATTGACACGGAATTTTGTGTCAACCGTCACCTGTCGACCGGGATGCGACCTTGCCCGAGACCCAGATACGGTGTCTTTTTGGTTGGATGGGACATCTTATAATCTTACTTTTCATCAATTCTCCGAATGTCTTGGTTTTCCACACCTTGTACCCGACTGTTTTGAGGAGTATGATAAGGATGCTGCTTGGGCCACTATTAGAGACACGGCTACAGCTACCATGTATGTCTCGGGCAAGACGAAGTCCCACCATTTGGATGACCATGTTCTGCGCATCCTCCATAGATTTTTCTCACTTTCCCTCCTCGGCCATGTAGATTCGGCGGGTCAGGTAAACTTACCCGAAGCTTTGTTCCTTGCTTGCATGGTTCGGGGTGTTAGAATAAATGGCGCTACTCATTTTTGGCATAAATTGGAGGAGATGCAATGGCACCCAAAGAAAGTGAAAAAATTAGCACTGGGGGGATTCGTCACAATGATAGCCAAGCGGGTTAACCATCCATTGGGCAAGTACAAGGTTTTATCTTTTATTCCTGTAATTGATGATAAAATGCTGAGGAATATGAAAGTCATAGTAAAAGATCCAACAACAGCGAATGGTTATCGGTTATCAACCCATGAGGAGTATTTCCACGGAGTTAAGCGGGGTTTAGGCAGTTTACCTCATGAGCATGAGGACAACCCTGACGCACCGGTCCCTCCTGCACCAGAGCCTACGCAATTATCATCGCAGCAGTACGACGCTCTGATGGCACGCATGGACACAATCGCCGCATCAGTGGACACCATCTCCACCTCTCAAGCAGCCATTTAGTCCCAGATGGACCAGATTCTCTTGGCATTTTCCTCCTGGTCTGCGCGATTTGATGCCCAGTTTCCACCACCCCCACCAGATCAGTGATCAGGGAGACTTCTTATCTTTTGTTTTGATTTTTGTTTTTTTTATTTTTATTTTTCTTCTTGATATGTAATATTATTACTTGCTGGGGACAGCAAGTTTTTGTGTGGGGGGTAGGAGAAACTAACTTCATATATATATGTAATTAACAGCCGTTGATGTATGATGCATGTTTATTTCTGTTTTAGTTTCTTTGTACTTTATTGTCGTTGCCTAAATATCTTTATCTCAGCTTGGCTTAACCTCAGTTATTCCTGTTGTGAATGTTTTGAACTTTAATTGGAGAATGGTCTATCTTAAAAACTGATCTTGGCAAATGAGTAGTTGGAAGTTTTAGAAGCAAATTTAATCTCAATCAGTCATATATCTTGTGATTTCCAATCTGCTATGCACTATAGGCTTGTTTGTAAAAATTTGAAAAATCCAGTGCATAAGAGTTTTTGAGTGAAGGAATTTTAGGATGGTTAGAACCTTCCTCATCACCCTTCGAAACATGATAACAACTTAAACAAGTTTAGGACATGATTAAGGCAATTTGTTTCTTTGATAACCACTTTTAAATAGCTTTAGACCTACCTGTTTATGTTATTTCCATTGCTAGCCCAGTTGAGCCAATTTGGTATGCTAAAAGCGTACTACACAATTTTCTTGTTACACTCTTAATTTACCATTTAGTTTAAATGCCTTTGCCTACCCTTTTCTAAGAATTGGCCACTCTAGGATTGGGTTGGAATATCATTGAAAGTTGAATAAGGGTATCTATTATTGAAATAGTGGAAGTGTGAGAAGAATTGTTGAATTTTGTGGGTGTTATTTAGTATGGTGTTAAACTTTCCCTTATTAGAGAAAAAAAAATGGGTATAAGAAAATCTAGACTTTGGGTACCCCAGTTGAAAAAAAAAAAAGAAGAAAAAAAAATGAAAAATGAAAGTTTAATGAGTTTTGTTGTTTTTAGTTAATTTTGATGTATTGAATATAGAAAAAATCAAGTGTGGGGTACCTTTGAGTAGAAGAAGACATACTCATATTTATGGATAATTGGGTTTAAAAGTGAATTAAAAAGGGAAGTTCATCACATTGTTGTTTTGAGTTCGATGTATTTTATGTATGGGGAAGTTTAGACAACATTGGAAATTATGGGTGAATTGAAGGTAGGTCATGGACAATTTTGTTCAGTTTTGGTTAGTTGAAATTTTAGGTAGAGTGGCTAATTCTTTATTTGAATTCTTTAACTTTTCTTGTTAGCCAATACCTTAACCTAACATTACAACCCTGGAATAATTCCTTTTGATCCTGTTCTTAATTTGAGTTGTTTAAGTGGAGATTACCCTTGTGGTTCCGGTGCTAAAGGAGAGGCATATGATTATCCTGAGTTTTAAGTGCGAAACCTGTATGCAAATTCATTTGCATATTTAATTTCTTTGCTCAATTGCTGGAATGTATTGGTTATTTTGTTTTGAAAAGAGAAAATTGGTTTTGAGCCTAGCACACACACATGTGAAATTATTTGATATAAATTGATTTGAGGATTTGTAACTAAGACCCCTCTACTTGGTGCTATGACTGTTGTTAAGTTTTCGTATTCTGAGTTAGAGTTTGAAATTTCAGGAATGTGGATAGTTCATTTACTCGAGGACGAGCAAAGTCTAAGTATGGGGTATTTTGATAACTTCAATATAGTATTTAGTTTTGATAGTATTTTTTATATGATTTTTGGGTATTTAGTTGTGTTTAATGTCATGTTATGTTTCTTTTATGTTAATTTTGTTAATCTTAGCCAAATTGGAATTTTGATGTATTTTAGATAACTATTTGATTAAAGTTTTTTGCCTTCGTAGATTTTTGCTCAAGGGGTCACGGTCATAATGAAATTGGTTGTGACCGTGACATAAGAAGAATTTCAAACAGTAGCTGAAATCACATGGGTCACGGTCACAATGAAATTGGTTGTGACCGTGACATAGCAAACGTTTGGACAGAATGCAAGTGTGAAGCATGTCACGGTGGCAATCTATTTCATTGTCACCGTGACATGAAAATCATTAAGGCAGAATCAGAGCAGCACGTACCTCATGGTGACAACAAAGTTCATTGTCACCGTGACATAATTTTTCCTGGGCAGAGGCGAAACTTTGAAGACCTCACGGTGATAATGCAATTCATTGTCACCGTGACCCCTCTCCTGTGCGCAAAGGCAATTTAACAATCTCGACACCTCACGGTGACAATGAATTTCATTGTCACCGTGACCCCTCTGGAACTATAAAAATGCACTTTTCTGTTTAGCTAGGGTTCCGAATTTTTTTTAGTTAATTTTTGATTTTAGTTTTGGCGGCTGAGATTTTCTGAATGATTCTTTTGTTCTAAACTTTAGTTTTCAATCTTGTCTTGAGTTTTCAATGAGAAATTGAGAGTAATTTTCATTAGATACATAGTTTAATTTCCAGAGATTGTTATTTTTAGTTTTCCAGAATTTTAGTTTAATTCTCCATTGAAGATCCAAAGAAGAAGATCGAAGAACGTGGGATTCAACCGGGATTTCTACCTCAATGAATTTATGGGTTTATTCTTTCCTTTATTCTTTTGATTTTGTAATGGATCGTGAGTAGTCTTTTAGTTGTTTAGGGGATCTCTATATCCCCTATCCTTGATATGAATTCTGAACATATTTTGATATTCGATATATGAATGAAGGGTTTATTTCACTGGTTATTATTGTCAAATCATGAGATGTATATTTTCAAGTTAATTTCCTGTTTTGATGAATGACTTAATTCATGTATCTTAATTGGTTATTGAATTGTATGATTGAATGTCATGATCAATTATATTCAGATTTTCTGTCATGTTTGCTGTATCATTTGGACTGCTCCGGAATGGGAATCCATATGTGCAGGTTTTCATGGTTTAAGATTGGAGTGAGGAGTGAAATAATTAGGTTTTGGGTTGTTTGGCTCCGGAATGGGAAGGCAAACCAATCTTAGGATTTTAGACCCGTGCTTAGGCTAGTTGTATGGCTTGCTCCGGAATGGGACGTCATGTAATTAGAGTAGCTTGCTCCGGAATGGGACGCTTGGGTTAAGAGGGTTATCCCGATTTCATTCATATATGTTTTCTTTATGTGTTTTGATTCATATTTGGGTATGGGGTGGATGAGTGAACCTGAGCAACGCTTGTCTATTTTGAATTCTTACATTGTTATTTTTCCATCATTTTATTTCTTGCAATTATTGCTGTCAATTTAATTTGATTAATTCTGTTTGTTTATTTTTGTTACTTAAATTCTTTATTTTTAATCAATAGTTAACTCAATCAATTCAACAATTGGGAATTCTTTAGCATACATTTAAGTGTCATAACTTGCATACTCAGTCCCTTGGGTACGATAACTCGGAGTCTTGAAAATACTCCCTTATATTACTTGCCGATTCAGTACACTTGCTGAGGTCGCGTCAAAAGTCAATACAATATGTATTTTAAAATTCCTAAATATGTTACAGAAAAAATTCATATCATGAACGAATTTCGGTGGGCCATTTATGATGACAAAAGGGTATTTAATGGGAAAAATGGAGACTCGTATTGTCAAAATGGTTGGGTGTGGTTTTAGGGATCTCCATCTCTTCAATCAAGCCATAATGACAAAACAAGCCTAGTCAATAATAAAAAGCCCAAGTTCTCACTTAGTAAATATGCTTAAGGTAAAATATTTCTCTCATGAGGGCTTTGTGTCTTCAAATAACAAATTAGAAAAATCACGGGGTTGGCCAAGCCTTATATAGGGCATCTAAAAAGCTACCAAAAGTGGGAGAAACACCAAAGTCTCAAAGGAACCATAGGTTCTTACAATTCTTGGGTTCATTATTGAAGAAAATACATATCGTTACCCATTCAACCTCACTGTTAGACCTTATGAAATTAAGTAGAAGAGAATGGGATCAAGAAAAACTTTTTAATACCTTCTTTAGTAAAACTACCTAAGTTATTCTAGAAGTGCCAATTGGTAATATTTCACATCTAGATGATTGGATTTGGAATTTTGAGAAGCATGCTAGCTTTCTATTAAATCTTGCTAACTACTCCTTCCATTCCCTTTTAAGTGTCCATTTTGAGCATTTCACCAAGATTAAAAATCATTAATTCACTTAGTGATTTACTAAATTAGCCTCTTATAAAATTTTGTGACTATTTAATGCACTGATAAATATTTATTAAAGCAAGGTTAATATAGAAAGATAATTTGTAATTATACTTTATTTTTCTAAATGGACACTTATTTAGAAATAAAAAATAAAACTCAAAATGGACACTTATAAAGGAATGGAGGAAGTATCATTTTCTTAAAAGCAAAATCATAAAGATTGGTGAATATAAAACCTCATCCTCTAAGACTCGAGATTATAAAAGATTCTAAAAGTCAATATAGAACCTACATGTCCCACCCGAAGACTAAGACTTAGAATGTGGTGGAAGCAATTGGGGGCACTTAAGTCCTATAATGAAGACTTATTAGAAGTTGAGGCCTTTTTTTATTGGAAAATCTAGAAGACTACAAATAAATGTCTATTTAATGGTGTTAATATTGACCCCATATTCACAAGTAAAAAAGCAAAAAAGAAATGAAAGAAATATTTAGACAATAAGAAGACACTTGAGAACTATCAAATTAAGCAATCATAAAAGCCATTGCAAATGGGCACCTCCTAGAACACATTTTATCAAGATCAATTTTGATGCCATGATAGACAAAGAAAATAAGTGCTTTGGGGGGAGTTAATGTCACGGATCATCACGGTAGATGGTTAAATGGTAGATCTGGACACCTATATCAATCTACTCAATTTTCTTTGTAAAAGAGAAGACCATGAAGGAGGCAATAAAGATGGCATCTTAGATGAGGTCTAATTCATTTACTTATGAATCCGACTCCCTTGAAACTATCTAGTGCTTAACTAAACCTAGACGTTCCAATAGAGAGATTGTTGCATTCGTTGATGACATTAAAATGCTTTGCTAGAATATGGTTGATGCTTTTTTCGCTCATACTCATAAAGAGCCTAATCATATTGTTCATAGTTGGGCTAGTTTTACAAAATCTTGTAATGTTAATGTCAACTAGCTGGACTTTCCTCTATACTGAGCCGGCTCAAACTTGTAGGAGGTCTTAGGCAAGAAAATAAATGAGGCCTTGTTAAGCCAAAAGGAAATCTAAAATTCTATTTTATATGTTAAAAAGAAAAGAAAATACATATAGATTTCAAATGAAAAACCAACAAAATACATGAAAAAAAGGGAAAAAAATAAAGCAACGGTTCTTTAAATTTTATTTTTCTTGCCTTTTAAAATTAATGCAAATGTAGAAATTAAGTTTTTATATTCTAAATCAATGTAAATAGTACCCTTAAATAAAATTAAAACTTTTTATTATTTTAATATTGGGGCCTTGATTTGGTGGGAAGCCTTTAGCGATTACCTTGGTGGTCTATCCTTAAAACCAAGCCTGCCTCCATGAGAAGTCAAACATTTTTTTAACATGATATAGTAATATTTCCATTATTCTACTGATTATATATATATATATATTTGGTCACTCCATCTTAAAAAGGGTTCCTGATAGAGTTGGGATATGTCCATAACTCTAATATGGATGGAGTTTCATATCCAGATAGAATTGAGAATCTCAATCTGATAAAAAATATCTAATCCTATCTTAAAAAGAGTTTGAGTTATACTGGAGATGAGTCACTAGTATTCAGGATCTCTATAAATAGATATGAAGGTCAGATTGACAAGGCTAATGCTCACACACGTTTTCTCATAATGAAAGAACAGTAAAAAATTAAACACTCCACACAAAATATCCACGGGGCATTTAGATCGTGGAACGTGCCATTATCCCATCAGTGGATAAAGAGCCAGGCCAGTAATGAAAAATAAAAAGGTATAATTGTAAACGCTTCCACAACGTTTCTACGCTATAAGAGGTAGGTACCATTATTTAATGTTATCTCGATTTAATTTTACTTTATGAGTATGATTTAATTTTCCTTCATCGGTATCAGAGCAATCATTTTTTTGGGTCTTTGCATTTGGCTAAAATTTATCTAAAATTTTATGTGTAAAATTAATAGATTTAGGATGCTTAAAACATAATAAATTTATTTTTTATGTTAAAAAGATATGTGTATATATTTTGGTTTGAAAATTGTGCATATGTACACTGTGATTTGAGGGGATGAACATTAGTATTTAGAAAATGCAAACTAGAAGTTGGAATTTGAAAATTTTAACCTTAGCATAAAAATTATGGACCCCGAAAACCTCTCACCGGCCAAAATCTAGATGCCAGAATCCGTTGAGAAGGCAATGCGAGGCATGCACATGCTACCATATCAAAGGTGCGTGCATGTGGGCAGTAACCCACACACGCACAGCCACATGTCAATAATGATACGTTATTATTGACATGTGGCCTAATAGGATCACGCCACATGGATGATAGCGGTCATGCCACGTGGGCACCAAGTGCCCAATGTGGGGAGGCACGTGGACAATTGCAGTCATGCCACGTGTAAATGATGATGTGTCATTGTCAACACGTGGCTCAATGAAACAGTGCTATATGGATGACAGGTGTTATGCCACACGGTGCTGACGTGTCACCTGGATGCCACATGTGTGCCAGGTGGACCAATAGTATTTAGAAACGTCTCATGACATGATCTATCATGTCGCCACGTAGCACGATGTGGTGTTGACACGTGGCAAACAGATGTGGAAATCGCGCATGGTGGCATGTGAAGGCACGTGGGCGAGTCTAACCTCCCTCAGTCGACGCGTGCAGCGTGTTTCGACCACCAAATTAGCTCCAATTTTTTTATAAGTAAAATTTTCAAAATTTTTCTAATTTTTTTGTCATTTGAAAAATGTTTTGGTCATTTTTTCAAATTTTTTTAATGACTAGAAAATAAATTTTTATTTTTATTATTTAAATAAATATTATAAAAAATTATAGAAAATGTGCTTTCTACCTTTGAATAATTTTTAAAATTATTTTGAAAATTTTTTGTGGTTTTATCCTTACTTATTTATTGAAATGTGTTTCAATCATGTGTGTTTATAAATGAGTGTATTAACCACTTAAATTTCTATAATGTATTTCAGAAATGTTGATAAGGACACTTATGCTTTCTAAAACTCCATATGGGATTGCTTTAAGAAATTTCAGAGTGCAATTAGTAAGCAACATAAGAATGCGAAGGAAGATACGAGCTAATGATATTAATGCAATAGTGCATCATATAGTTCTTATGCAGGAATAAATACAAGAGTGCATTTGGATTAATAGTCTAAGTATGGGAAGGGATGGTAGAGTCCTGATCAAAGTGTTGATTGACTCCTTTCAACATCATCTAGAACTGAGGGAGTTATTGAAAACTACCTGGAACATAAGAGATAGAATTTATAGGAAATCCATCATCCACTTTTTGGCTAGAGTTGCCAAAAGGGGAGTGTTAAGGAGTAATACTATATCGGTGATGAAATTGAGAAGTGGACGTAGTGTGCATCATCCATGGCTTCATCAACGAACTTATGAGTTGCCAGATGAATTGATAAAGATCGTAAAAGAATTAATCCCAGTGTCAAGGATGATTTTGTGGAAATCTAGACTTCTAGAATAGTTGACATAAGATTCAATTTAAGTTAGCATTTGTTTTTATTAAATAAGATTTATGTTTTCTATTATTATTAGACATGAGTGTCTTATTTTATGGTTTATTTGGATTTTATTGGTTGAATAAATGTGTTTATTTTTTTAATATTATGATGGTATTTAACTTTTTTAATAAATGTGTTTATTTTAATAAAAAATTGCATTGCAATATTTTATGAGTAAAATTATTGCATCTTTATTAAATAGAGACTTAATAAACAAAAGCAATAAAATTCTCCTCTTAAGTTTAAGAACTTAATAATCCAATAATTCAGATTTACTATGCATGAATTTTAACCTGTAAAGTTGGACATTAGAACTTAGAGGGTAATTGGATACTTATAGAAGGCTTTTTGAATTTGAGTCTAATAGAAAATTTTACTAGGTTATTATTTTAGATGTATAGTAAATAGCATGTATTGCCTTATCTCCTTTAATAACATGCAACATTATTCCATTAGAGATCAGAGGATCCAAATGGCGAGCTAAACAAAGATTTGAAACTGAATGGCAAAAATTATAAAATCTGGACTATGAAGATCCAGTATATGTTTGAGGAGCAAGAGACTCTTGAACCCTTAAGTTCGATTATGCCAAAACCTAAGGATGGCAATACAGTCCAATATAGCTTGGACCAAGAAGCCTATGTGGCACGGAAGAAGAAGAATTCCATTGCTCGTATTATCTTGCTAAGTGTGATGGAAGATGATATCACTAATCAATTTTGCAAGTATCATAATGCAATGGAACTGTGGATCGCTTTGCGAGAGACGTTCGGAGGTTTGACTTTAACTAAGCTTTGATCATGGACGATCAAATTTGATACATGTCAAAAAAAGCCTGATTATCCGATGCAAAAACATATAAGAGAGATGGAGAACATGATAAGCAACCTTACTAAATATGGTTATAAGTTGATTGATGAGCAGCAGGTCCAAGCTATCATCAGTTCCTTACCTAAGAGTTTGGAGCATATGAAGATGCAACTAAGTCATATGGACAATATTAAGACATTTGAGGATGTTGTTCATCATTTAGAGCTTGAAAAGGACCGCGTGGCTGTGATTAAGGTCAATGCCGAAGTACATATGGCTTAGTCTTGTTCTGGTGGAATGAGTTCAAACCAGAACAAAAGGAAAAGCTTCAAAGGTCAGGATAAGGAACAAGCCAAGAAAAATAAAAGGCAAAAGATGGAACATAATTCTAAAAGGTCCAAAGGCAAGAAGGTTAACATTTCAAGAGTGAAATATTTCAATTGCCAATAGAAAAGATGTTATGCAAGAGACTGCATTATGCCTAAATAGGTACATTATTCTGACTCAAGAGTGAGTGAAATTTGTGTATCTAGTTCTGAATTTCATCATTTTTTGATGATAAAATCAGGAGCAAAGGACCATGTAACAAAGGATCGAGATGCCTTTATTAGGAATTCAGTTTCTATTATTGTTTTATTGAAACTTGGTTTCAATTTACATTTTAAGGATGATGATGTATGCTTATGCTTGAATGATGTTTATTATGGTTCTGGTTTTATATTGAATGATTTTATTATTATGGATGTTGACCATAACTATTTGAATAAAACTAGTTTTTCCTTTAATTTCTTCTTCTTCACATAGTTATGAGAACAATGTGAAAATATGACATTCTAGATTAAACCATATTAGGTAAAACCGAATGAGTCGGTTAGCCAAAGTAGATTCATTAGATAATTTAAATGATATTGCATTTCCTACTTGTGAGCATTACCTAAAAGGAAAACAAGTTAGAAAACCATTTGGAAAAAGGAACTAAAGCCGATTTTCCATTGCATTTAGTTCATTTTGACGTATACGGTCCAATGAATGTGAGGGAAAGGCATAAAGCCTACTACTTCATCACATTTGTAAATGATTATACTGGGTATGGTCATGTCTATTTGATTTCTCACAAGTTAGAAACATTGAGTTGCATCAAAACTTATATGAACTTAGTTGAGAATCAGTTAGACAAAAGGATTAAAGCTTTAAGAATTGACTATGGTCGGGAATATCTTTCAGATAAATTTGAAGCTTTATGTGATAAAAAAGGGATTAAACATCAGTTGTTAATTCTCAAAACTCCACAATAAAACGGTATTGCGAAAAAGAGAAATGGGACTCTCTTTGATATGGTTAGATCTATGATGGCCAAGGCAAATTTTCCAATCTCCTATTGGGGAGGTACTTTATTGACTGCCACATATATTCTAAACCCTGTGCCCTCTAAATCTATCACTTCCTTATAAGTTGTAGAATGGTCGACAACTTGACCTAAGCCATTTAAGACCTTAGGATTGTGCTACTTATGTTCATGATACCTTAAGTAAAATTGGTAAATTGGGACCAAGAGGTAAAAAGAATATCTACATGAGATATTTTGAAGTATCAAAATGATACGTATTCATGGGTGAGCAAGAAAATGGCAATATGATAGATTCAGATCACAAGATGTCATATTCTTAGAGAATGAATTTCCAAATTTGGGCGAAGTGAATTAAGATTTCACTTTTTATGAAACTCACGAAGAGGAACCATCAAGATCACTCCATCCGAATGGGAGGGAGTTAGAGAAAGAAGGTCAAGACCTTCATCCACCAAATAATTTGGATGTTCAAGACCCTATTTTGAGTGGAATTATTCCTAACTATAGTGGGGAGTATGGATAATAGGGGCATTCCGAATTACAATGAATATATGAGACATGTTTATCAATATTCAGAATTGCGAAAATCTAAAAGAAAAAGTGTTCCACGCCGACGATTTGAGATTGAAGGTTTAAACGAACCCCTTTTGGTTACCCTACCAGACGAGGAAGAGCCTAAAAATATTCAAGAGGCTATTTCATGTCCAGCTAAAGAAAAATGGATTAAAGCAATGGAAAAAAATGGCATCCATGAGATTAAACCATGTTTGGGAATTGGCTGATCTATTGGAAGGACGTAAACCAATTGGCAATAAATGGATTCTCAAGGTGAAATGAAAGGCTGATGGAAGTATCGGAAGATATAAGGCTCGGCTAATCGTTAAGGGGTTTACACAACAGGAAGGGATTGACTATAAGGAGACTTTCTCACCCGTTGTAAGATTTACATTTATAATGTTGATTCTGGCTATAGTGGTGAGTTTGGACCTAAAGCTAATCAAATGGATGTGAAGAATGCTTTTCTCAATGGAGAATAAGATGAAAAAATCTATATGGGACATCATATAGGTTTCATAAAAAAAAGGCAGCGAACATAAGGCTTGCCAATTGAAGAGATCAATTTATGGCCTTAAACAGTCTTCAAGACAATAGTATTTGAGATTTCATGATACAATCATATCGAATGGGTTCAACATGATTGATGAAGACCATTGTGTTTATAATAAAAGCTCTGAAAATAATTTTATCATTTTAACATTGTATGTAGACGACATACTCATAGCTGGAAATGATAAAGGGTATGTAAATGAAATCAAGAATTGGTTATCGTCCAACTTTGAGATGAAAAATATGGGTCGGACAGATTACATTCTTGGAGTTAAGATTTCAAGAGATGGTCTGAGAAGGTTGTTGTCTCTTTCTCAAGAGACATATATCAATAAAGTTCTTGAATGATTTAATATGCAAAACTGCAAATTCATTGATAACCCTCGATTTTTTTAGCAAAGATATGTGTCTTAAGATGCTGGAATAAATGGAACGTGTGAGGAACGTTCCATATGCCAGTGCCATGGGTAGTCTTATGTATGCAATGTTGTATACAAGATTTGATATATGCTATGCAGTGGGTGTCACACCCCAACCTATACCATGGAGACTTCTATCCCGGTGGAGCGAGAAGGGTCCCAATAGATAGGAGTGTCACATTACATATACCAAAAACATTCGATCACAGCAAGTAAACAGATAATACAAAGATACTATAAAGCTTATAAAAGAGAAGCATAGCCATACCGAACAGGATAAATTCTTTCCTTTCTATTATATATTCATAAACAAAGTCCGTACATATTACAAAAGATTTCATAAATACAAAGGCCCAAAGAATACTGTTTCAAAGGGCACACAAAAAAAATTTACATCTAATACAAAAGACAGGAAAGCCTATACTATAAAACTCCAATCCCTAGTTGTGATGGCCTTCCCGATGCGGCACGCCTTGATCGTGTATACCAAAATCTTCCACACCTGCACGGATAAAACACCCGTGCTAAGCGAAATTGCATAGTGGGGAAAAATACAAAATGCAATACCGCCACTCACAATGGCGTTAACAAACAATCACAAACGAATGGCACAATTACTTGATAAGATGTCATAAATCAAGCTAATGCGTAGCAGCACTGTAATTATATTATTTTTAATAAGCAATAATTCAGAACTTATGCATAACATCCAATAACACTTTTGCACCTGCTATATCAAGATAGTGGATAACGAGTACACATAGATACCCGGAGGTACCAGAAATATTCTCATAACACATAGATACCCGAGGGTATCAAAACAATCTTTTTATTCTTGTTCCAAAATAGTTTCACATAGAATCTTAAGTAAGATTCAACAGAAAGATCACGAAGATCCATTCAGGGGACCTGATCAGGGTCCAAAATCGTACACATGGCTGCAGCTACACATAACTCTATTAGGCATGCCTAACTATCCACTTATTCGACTCTAGCAGGTCATGCATAATCTAAGGCACATTTCATTCCACAACATATGTTTACATCATGTTTTATGCATGGTATAAAAACATATAACGCATTCACACTTATATATATCCATGATTCTAGAAGTGATACAAATTGGAAGGTTAAATATTGAAATCATACGAAAATAAAAAAAATCAAAAGAAAATCCAGAGGGTGTCGCGCTCGCGACAGAGGCGAAGTTAGCCTCCTGTCGCGCCCACGGCGAACCCCGCGCTCGCGTGGAGACAAAACAGATCTCACTGTCGCGCTCGCGACAAGTATCGTGCTCGCGATAGTGAGTACCCGCAAGAGCTGTCACGGGCTCGCGACAAGGTGCGTGCTCGCGACAGAAGCTTGGCCAAAATACGAAGCTCTCTGTCACGATCGTGACATCATCGCGCTGGCGACAGTGAGTTCCTGCTGCGCACGCCCGGCCGCTAGTAGCTCGGCGCGCGCGGTGGAATGGAAATCACCGAGCTCTGTCGCGACCTCACGACATCGTCGCACTCGCGACAGAGTCGGGATTTCCACTCCCAACGCCAAAAATTGCAGAATTTCACTCTCCAATTTCACCCATTCACTTGTTTGGTTCCAAAACTCAAATTTAAATAAAATCATTCAATCAAACCATTAATTACAACTCAAAACATGTCCTTTAAACTCATTAATGTCATCAAAACCAGCAATTTACAAAATCAAAAATCTAAGAGTTCTCAAACTAGTAATTTTTAAGAAACATGCAAAATTCCCACAATTCAGCTCCATTCTTCACAACCCATGATTCTCAACTCAAATTAAACAATACCCATAACTCATAGAAGCTAAAAACACCCAATTCATATCATCAATAAGCATAACTCATCAAAATACACAAACTACCCAAATTACACAAATGTTCCCAAACCTGATCTCCTTCGCTCCTAATTGTGAGCTCCGCTTCTACTCGCTTTCTCTTTCCCCTTAGATGTTCTAGGAAGCTCCTCTGAACCATAAATTAAACACAACCAGGTTTAATTCTAACAATTAGCATATAAATGAAAATCAACCCTAGAGAGGAGGAAGAAAAGAATCTAAGATATTACTAACTTAAACTCACCCTTTGAACTTATGAGACACAACCCAGCTAAACAATCTCCCAAAGAAGAAGAGAAGAGCAGAAATATACAAGGAAGGAGAAGGAAAGATGAAGAAAAGGAAAAGAGGATGAAAATAGCGTGAGGGAGAGGAAGGCAACGGGAAAAAAGAAGAAGAACTAAAGTGATTTACAGCTGTCCTCTCTCTCATCACCCACTAAATTCAACCCTATCCACTTGCCATGTGTCACTCTCTTATAGGAAATGATCCCACTAGCATATCCTACTCCCATACTCTCACTCACACACAACTAACATCACTTATTCACATCCCACTTCCCTATCCTATGCACACACACTAACAAACCCCTCTTCTTCACCTAACATTTACATAAACACATACACTTAAATAAATTAACATGCATGCAACATCAAAATGAACACAAGTACGCACACACGCAGATACAGACAGGCACATTCAGACTCAGTCAGGCTCAGACTACTAAGGCGGTTTTGGGGTGTTACAGTACTCCCCCACTTAACAGAATTTTGTCCTCGAAATTCTCACCTGCTCCAAATAACTGAGGATACTGTAATCTCATAGCTTCCTTCGGTTCCCACGTAACTTCCTCAACCCCGTGATACTGCTATAGGACTTTAACCAATGGTATCTGCTTATTCCGAAGCTGTCTGATTTCTCTATCTATGATCCTTTTTGGCTCTTCATCATACGAAAGATCTGACTGAACCCGGATATCTTGCACTGATAATACATGAGAAGGGTCTGATCGATATCGACGAAGCATTGACACATGGAAGACATTATGCAGTCTGGCTAACTCCATGGGCAAAGCTAACCGATACGCTACTGGACCCACTTTTCCTAAAATCTCATATGGCCCAATAAAGCGCGGACTTAGCTTGCCTTTCTTTCCAAAATGAAGAACTTTTCGCCACGGTGACACTTTCAAGAAAACCTTATCCCCCACTTCATACTGGATATCTCTGCGTTTCAGATTGGCATAAGAGCACTGTCTGTCTTTAGCTGCTTTTAGATTCTGCCGAACAATCCTTACCTTCTCTTCAGTATCTCTTACTATATCCGGACCTATCAAAGCCTTTTCTGACAATTCAGTCCAGCAAACTGGTGTTCTGCACTTTCGTCCATACGAAACCTCGTAAGGAGCCATACCAATACTCACTTGGTAACTATTATTATATGCAAACTCCATCAAAGACGCATATAAATTCCAGCTTCCCGAGAACTCTAAAGTACAACCTCGAAGCATATCTTCTAATACCTGGATAACTCTTTCTGACTGCCCATCGGTCTGAGGATGGAATGCAGTACTGAAGTTTAACTGAGTTCCTAAAGCTGCCTGGAGTTCCTTCCAAAACTTGAATGTAAAACGGGAATCTCAATCAGATACAATGGTTAGCATAATCCCATGAAGTCTAACTATTTCATTCACATAAAGTTCCGCCAACTTGTCCATAGAGTAGTCTAACCGAACTGGCAAAAAGTGTGCTGACTTGGATAACTGATCCACTATAACCCACACAGAATCGTGCTTACGCTGTGTCATTGGCAGACCAGACACAAAATCCATCGTGATATCATCCCACTTCCACTGAGGAATGGGTAAGGGATGAAGTAATCCCGATGGTACTTGATGCTCGGTTTTCACCTGCTGACAGGTAAGACATTTTGAAACAAACTCCGTTATACTTCTTTTCATGCCTGGCCACCAATAAAACTGATTCAGATCCTTGTACATCTTGTCACCTCCCGGATGCATAGTGAAGACCGATGAATGAGCCTCTTGTAATAGCTTTTTCCTTAACTCGCCCACATCGGGTACACATAAACAGGCTCCAAGCTTAAGTACCCCATTACTATCAACCCGGTACTCGGACTGCTTGCCATCTTTTACTGCTTGATATACCCGCTGTAACACATGATCTTGTAACTGTGCCTTCACAATCTCTTGCCTCAGACTTGGCTTAACTTTAAGCTGGGCAATTAAAGCACCTTCAGAATCAAACCTCCATCTACCTCGACTAAAGAGTAATGTAGACATAGATTTCCTACGGAGGGCATCTGCCACCACATTAGCCTTGCCTGGATGGTAGTCGATGATGCAATCGTAATCTTTAAACAGCTCTAACCATCTTCGTTGTCTCAAATTCAGCTCTTTTTGTGTCAACAAATACTTAAGACTCTTGTGGTCGGTAAAAATCCAACATGTTTCCCCATACAAATAATGCCTGCACACCTTAAGCGCAAATACTACTGCCGCTAATTCCAAATCGTGAGTCGGGTAGTTCTGCTCATGAGGCTTCAACTGTCTCGACGCATAGGTTACAACTTTACCCTCTTGCATCAAAACACAACCCAAACCAATCCCGGAAGCATCACTATACATGCTATATTCTTTACCTGAAACCGATTGTGTAAGCACATGAGCTTTAATTAACATCTCTTTCAGCTGATCAAAACTGGCTTGACACTTTTTAGACCACACAAACTTAACTTCTTTCCGAAGTAGCCTGGTCAAAGGAGAGGCTAACACTGAAAATCCCTTAACAAATCGTCGATAATAAGCTGCCAAACCCAGAAAAATTATTACCTCTGGCACACTCTTCGGGGGCATCCAATTAACAATTGCCTCAATCTTACTCGGATCCACTCGTATACCATCTTCTGAAACTACGTGTCCAAGAAAAGACACTTCCTTTAACCAAAACTCACATTTGCTGAGCTTCGCATAAAGCTGATGATCCCTTAATATTTGCAATACTAACTGAAGATGCTCCTCATATTCCTCTCTATCTCTTGAGTACACTAAAATATCATCGATGAACACCACAACAAACTTGTCCAAATACGGTCGAAAAACTCTGTTCATCAAATCCATAAAGGCTACAGGCGCGTTGGTCAATCCAAAAGGCATCACTAGGAATTCATAATGACCATAACGCATCCGGAAAGCCGTCTTCACCACGTTTACCTCTTTTACCCTCAGCTGGTAATAACTCGATCTTAGGTCTATCTTGGAGAACACACCAGCTCCTCGCAACTGATCAAAGAGATCCTCAATCCTCGGTAAGGGATACTTATTCTTTACAGTCACTTTATTAATCTGTCTATAATCAATACACATCCGTAACGTTCCATCTTTTTTCTTGACAAACAACACTGGAGCACCCCACGGAGACATACTAGGCTGAATAAACCCTTTATACAACAACTCCTGCAACAAACTTTTCAACTCTTTCAGTTCCACCGGAGCCATCCGGTAAGGAGCTTTAGAAACTGGAGCTGTCCCTGGCACAATCTCTACTGACAGTTCAACCTCTCTTTCAGGCGGTAATCCAGGTAATTCTTTCGAAAAAACATCCACATAATCTCTTACCACGGGAATGTCCTGAATTTTCACTTGTCCTCTCCGAGAATCTAACACCAATGCCAAAAACGCTTCACACCCCTTTCTAATGAACCTTCTCGCTTTCATTGCCGAAATCACATTATGTAAAGAACTGCTCCCAATACCCTTCACAATCACAGGCGAATGATCCCTATTATTCAGTACCATCACCTTTCTATGGCAATTTACTACAGCCCAGTGCTTATCTAACCAATCCATACCAAGAATGACATCAAACTCATGGAACGGCAGACAAATCAAATCCACAGCAAACTCTATACCCTGAATCTTTAAAGGACAGTTTCGACATATTCGATCTACCATAACACTTTGTCCCAACGGACTAGATACACAAATCTCATACCCCAACTTCTCCTCAATTCCCAAACTATCCCATATTTTTCCAGAGCATACATAAGAATGGGTGGAACCCGGGTCAATCAAAACATAAACTTCAGAACCAAGCAAAGAGAACTTACCGGCAATCACTTCGGGAGCATTCTGTTCCTCTCGGGCCTTGATAGCATACGCCCTACCAGTCGTCGGTATAGGACGATCCACTGTTTTCGAGGGCTCTCTCTCTCGAGGCCGTCCACCACGACCTCTTCCTCTACCTCTATTTCGGCTGCCTTGGGGTATATTGGACCCAGCTCGACTAACTTCTTGTTGCCCCAAAGTACTCTCATACCGACTTGGACAATTCGTAAGGAAGTGGTCCGTGGAGCCACATCTAAAACAACCTCCCGTTAACCACCGACACTCACCCCAATGTAGCTTATTACAATGGGCACATCGGGGAGTTCCCTCACCTCTACCTGCACCCGATCCCCTAGAAGAGCCCTGTCTTCTCCCTCTAGAGGCCGGACTAGCAACAGACTCATCAATAGGGTTTCCTTGGGACTCCCTTAGTCTCTTACCAGAAGAAGATCCACCCCTAAAAGACTTCTTTCTCTGCGCTTTCTCTCTCAAGATGTTCTCTGAATGCTCTGCCCTCAAGGCTGCTTGAACCAACTGATAGTACCTAACATTCGGAGCCGACATCAAAGAAACTAGCATCAATTTCAAAGATTCATTCAAACCTAACTCAAAATGCTGACACCTGAACTCATCTGTAAGAACCCTTGGAGGTGATACTTGCTAAGCTTAGTGAACTCATTCTCATACTCAGCCACTGACATTGTCCTTTGCTTCAGACTTAGAAACTGCGCCCACTTGGCGTCCTTGTAGGCCTTAGTCACAAACCGATCCTGAAACTCGCTCTCAAAGAATTCCCAAGTCATAGGGTCAGGAATCTGAGGTTGACTAATCACTAACCTCCACCAATCATAAGCAGAGCCTTGCAATAAAGACTCGACACATTCCACTGCTTGGTCAGGTGGACACTTAACCTCCCTTAACACTCTTTTTATCTTTTCAATCAACATCTCCGCTTTATCGGATTCATCCAAACCCGTACCAAAGAAATCCTCCGCTCCATGTTTTCTCAATTTCTCAATAGGTGCTACCAGTGCCGTCACTCTTTCAAACATTCTAGCCATATCCTGAGAGACCTTAAGCATCGCTTCTAACGAAACCATAGGCACTTCAGGTTGTCCCCTAGGAGGCTGAGCCGGACCCCCAACAGATGGATCTCGCTCAAGAGGATTCACACTCCCAGCTGAACCCTCTGGCGTCTCATGCGAGGACTCCATCAACTACAAAACATAGATGAAATGCGCATCAGGCCAACACAACTCTAACAGACTCACTAACACGCCTAGACCCAGAAACATCCAAACCAACAGCTGTGATACCACCAAATGTCACACCCCAACCTATACTATGGAGACTTCTATCCCGGTGGAGGGAGAAGGGTCCCGATAGATAGGAGTGTCACATTACACATACTAAAAACATTCGATCACAGCAAGTAAACAGATAATACAAAGATACTATAAAGCTTATAAAAGAGAAGCATAGCGGTACCGAACAGGATAAATTCTTTCCTTTCTATTATATATTCATAAACAAAGTTTGTACATATTACAAAAGATTTCATAAATACAAAGGCCCAAAGAATACTGTTTCAAAGGGCACACAAAAAAAATTTACATCTAATACAAAAGACAGGAAAGCCTATACTATAAAACTCCGATCCCTAGTTGTGATGGCCTTCACGATGCGGCACGCCTTGACCGTGTATGCCAAAATCTTCCACACCTACACCGATAAAACATCCGTGCTAAGCGAAATCGCTTAGTGGGGAAAAACACAAAATGCAATACCGCCACTCACAGTGGCGTTAACAAACAATCACAAACGAATGGCACAATTACTTGATAAGATGTCATAAATCAAGCTAATGCGTAGCAGCACTGTAATTATATTATTTTTAATAAGCAATAATTCAGAACTTATGCATAACATCCAATAACACTTTTGCACCTGCTATATCAAGATAGTGGATAACGAGTACACATAGATACCCGGAGGTACCATAAATATTCTCATAACACATAAATACCCGAGGGTATCAAAACAATCTTTTTATTCTTGTTCCAAAATACTTTCACATAGAATCTTAAGTAAGATTCAACAGAAAGATCACAAAGATCCATTCAGGGGACCTGATCAGGGTCCAAAATCGTACACATGGCTGCAGCTACACATAACTCTATTAGGCATGCCTAACTATCCACTTATTCGACTCTAGCAGGTCATGCATAATCTAAGGCACATTTCATTCCACAACATATGTTTACATCATGTTTTATGCATGGTATAAAAACATATAACGCATTCACACTTATATATATCCATGATTCTAGAAGTGATACAAATTGGAAGGTTAAATATTGAAATCATACGAAAAAAAAAGAAATCAAAAGAAAATCCAGAGGGTGTCGCGCTCGCGACAGAGGCGAAGTTAGCCTCCTGTCGCGCCCACGGCGAACCCCGCGCTCACGTGGAGACAAAACAGATCTCACTATCGCTCTCGCGACAAGTATCGCGCTCACGACAGTGAGTACCTGCAATAGCTATCGCGGGCTCACGATAAGGCATGTGCTCGCGACATAAGCTTGGCCAAAATACGAAGCTCTCTGTCGCGATCGCGACATCGTCGCGCTCGCGACAGTGAGTTCCTGCTGCGCACGCCCAGCCGCTCGCAGCTCGGCGTGCGTGGTGGAATGGAAATCACCGAACTCTGTCACGACATCGTCGCACTTGCGACAGAGTCGGGATTTCCACTCCCAACGCCAAAAATTGCAGAATTTCACTCTCCAATTTCACCCATTCACTTGTTTGGTTCCAAAACTCAAATTTAAATAAAATCATTCAATCAAACCATTAATTACAACTCAAAACATGTCCTTTAAACTTATTAATGTCATCAAAACCAGCAATTTACAAAATCAAAAATCTAAGAGTTCTCAAACTAGTAATTTTTAAGAAACATGCAAAATTCCCACAATTCAGCTCCATTCTTCACAACCCATGATTCTCAACTCAAATTAAACAATACCCATAACTCATAGAAGCTAAAAATGCCCAATTTATATCATCAATAAGCATAACTCATCAAAATACACAAACTACCTAAATTACACAAATGTTCCCAAACCTGATCTCCTTCGCTCCTAATCGTGAGCTCCGCTTCCACTCGCTTTCTCTTTCCCCTTAGATGTTCTAGGAAGCTCCTGTGAACCATAAATTAAACACAACCAGGTTTAATTCTAACAATTAACATATAAATGAAAATCAACCCTAGAGAGGAGGAAGAAAAGAATCTAAGATATTACTAACTTAAACTCACCCTTTGAACTTATGAGACACAACCTAGCTAAACAATCTCCCAAAGAAGAAGAGAAGAGCAGAAATATACAAGGAAGGAGAAGGAAAGATGAAGAAAAGGAAAAGAGGATGAAAATAGCGTGAGAGAGAGGAAGGCAACGGGAAAAAGGAAGAAGAACTAAAGTGATTTACAGCTGTCCTCTCTCTCATCACCCACTAAATTCAACCCTATCCACTTGCCATGTGTCACTCTCTCATAGGAAATGATCCCACTAGCATATCCTACTCCCATACTGTAAGCACCGTGTCCTAGAGCGGTACGGATCAGAGGTTACCCTATGATGAAATCAGTATCCGAACCTGTATAAATGGTTTGGATTTGGGGGTTTTAGTCCCGCGTTCCACGAGAAGTGAGTCTTTTTACCTTTCGTAGGCAGAGGGGGAGAAAACAGGGGATTTTTCGAGTCAAAAGGCATTTTTTCCTCCACAGATGGCCAGCCCGTCTGTGAAGTCAGCCCGTCGCTTAGGGTCACCGACGGCTTGTGGTATTTTCCGACGCCCGTCGAAAAATCACCGCCCCTATCAGAACGCCGCCTGGTTTCCCGGAGCACGCAACCTTTCCGACGCCCATCGGTGCATGTGGCAGGGCCGTCGGACTAATCCTTGTGTCAGAAGGATTCTTCCGACGCCCGTCGATCGTGTATGGCTTATAAAAGCTCCGAATTTTCACTAGAAAAAGGTTCCAAAAATTTCTGAAGAGGGGAAACTCTGCCCAAATTCAAGCATATTTTCTCTCTCTTCTAGCAAACACATTTCATAAAGAAATATCTTTCAAAAGAGGATCAAATCCATCAAAAGGGACTAAAAACTAATTAGTTTTCCTTAGATTTTGATTCCAAAGACATTTTTTTGAAGGGTTGAGGAGGAAATAATCAGTTTTCTTTTTTGATTCTTCATCTTACTTTTCGTGGAACACGCGGGGCTCTAATCAATACAAGAATCTCACCCAAAGCGAATATCTGAGGGTAAATATTCCGGATTCCTTCTTCATATCATTCCATATTTATTCTTTATTTGTTTGATTCTTTCAATTTTGCCATCATCCTTTTTCATTTTGACTCTCTTTATATGATTTTATGATAAAACCTCTTTTTTTGGCTTTAAAAGGAGTTTTTTTTTTTCTATTTTTTCGGATACAGTGGTGACCGACGGGTCATCTCCATCATCGACGCCCGTCGGTCACCTCACCTATAGACGCCCTCTTTTTGAGTGACAGACGGACATGTCGATTATCTTGACTGATGCCCGTCGGTCAACTAAGAAAGGCCGTCGATGGGTTCTATCTCTCCTCTTTTAAATTATTTTCCATCTTTTTTAAGTCCTTTTGGCTTCCCATATCAATTTTATATATATTGACATCTTTTAACTTTCTATGAGTGTACATTGATTCTCTTGGACTATCCCGAGCTTGAGCGGCTATCTACTATATTCGGAGGATTTTCGTCCGGTTTAGTTTCCTAATCCTCTTGATTTATTTCTTTTATTTGTTATTCATTGATTATTTTATGTATATGGATATACTCTTTTCATATCTCGTTAATGTATGAAAATGACTCAATGTTTTATATTCAATAAAATGAGGTTTACACAAAAGCAAGGGTCCAATGCCCTATTTTTATCCAATAAAAATCATCAAAAACAAAAATATCCAATTTTGATAATGATGCATGCGAGGACCAAAGCCCTCAAAATAAACAATGCCCCGATTCGTGTATGTATCGCACATTTATAAAGGGAGTTGAATTCCGCTCCTTGTATTATTGTAATTTATCGCCTTTTGATATTTACTTGCTCATTTACGGCTTTCCAGATGTGAATAAATGTGCCTTTAATCAATTGTACCATGTGGAGAGAGAGCGAATCAATGATAATTAAAATTTAATCCTAAAGCAATCGAGGTAGAAATAGATGAGAAATCCCGGACCAAGCTCTGGTCTTTGGGCTCAAAGAGGCTAGAGGTTCACCCTCCAAGATACCTTTTTGTGCCACGTGACTTTAGCGCTAATCCTAGGCTCCTTAGGGCGAGAGGTTTACCTTCAAAGACCCCTTTGGCTGGCCCAAAATGGATACCAAGCGCAGTTTTAGGCTCTTCGAGGCGAGAGTAACTTTCCCAATATTCTATTGGGTGGCGACTCCATGAAACCTCCTTGTTGCCCAACATAGACGCACTTGCGATTTATTGCAAGCTGTCAACGGACCCACAAATGCCCCGACCGCCCTCTAGCGGGCGGTCCCCTGGGCGGCCACGGGGATCCGGCGCGCGTCACAGTGGCGACTCCGCTGGGGACATTTATGGTTCGAGATTTTGATTTGAAAATACCTCGCTTTACCATTTATGATTAAAATTTAATTCATAAATTCGCTTTCTCTCAAAATTGCATTCGCATATCATTAGAGCCTTAGAATATGCTAGTTTGGTCCCTCTTTTAGCCCCGGTGCATTCCTGAAGCATGACCTCATTTTCACTCAATTTGGGAAAGTGTTAAGGATAATCACCAGCCCAAGCCACGTACCTCAATGGTATATCAAAATGATGACCCGATCGGTCGCTATGCTCGTGATGAGCTAGACCTGTCGGCAGGGATCATGCTTAGGTAGCCTTAAAGAAACATCTCCCTTGCCCAAAGCTTATGTAACGGCCGTAGTTATTTTCCCCAGGTGAAATGAACCCTAATTCCATGCTTGTTGTATGGATCCTCATGTATTGGGTAAGTCCAGATGTCTTGCTTGGTAACCTAGCTAAAGGCTATCATGCTCCGGTAGGGCCATGTCAAAATTTATGGAACGTCCAAATACGTGATGATCATTATCCATCCGCTTGTACATTAGCATAGGAGTGTCATACTGCCGATTTTTTCACCGTGCACCATGCGTGCCCATTGGGTCCCTCGTTGACCCTTGGGCTAATCCCACCTAGGAAAGAGACTGCATGACCACGTGTGTGGGAGAAATAAGGGTGGAAGGACCTACTTGCTTGCTTGTGCTCTGTGAGTGTTGCATATCACGACCATGCATTATACCTGCATTTCATGCATCATGCCTAATGTCTTATCCCTGCAGCCATCATAGATCTGCCTAGGTGGACTAGATCACCAACCGGATGACTGATCCGAGTTCCTACTTCTGAGCTGTCAGATAGAGAGGGTCTACCAGAAATCTTATCATAAATCAGTGGTACTGTATCTCAGATGGCAAACTCGCCTAGAGGGGATGACGCCACCAGGGCCATGATCGTGGAAGAAGTAGGCCGGCGATTTGAGGAATTCAAGGGTAGAATGATGAATATGTTGACCGCCCTGGCACAGCAGAATGCTCCACAGAATCCTCCTCCTCCTCCTCCAGTAAGACAGAATGAGCCAGAGGAAGAAAGGGCTGAAAGATGAGAAGAGCCTGTCAGGCCACCGCCAGTAGAGTTAAGGTCAGTAGCCTCGGGAGAGCAGAGAAGAAGGCCTGTGCTGAGAATTGATGATGATAGAGATATCGAAGATGATAGGATGAGCATTGCATCTGAGAGGGGGAAGGCACCTCAGGCTGATGACTTCATTTTAAAGAAGATGGAAGAGAGGTTCGAAGCTATGGCCCGTATGTTGAGCAGGGGTCAAGGGATGAACCCAGAGGATAAGGAATTGGAGGGAGAGGATCCGATCCCTTACAACTTTAAGATGCCAAACGTGCCGAAATTTGATGGAACTTCTGACCCAACCGCTCATGTGAAATAATATTCTCTGGTTATGAAAGGGACCACGTTGTCTAAGAAGCAGAAAGTGGAATACTTTTGTCTGAGTCTGACCGCCCATGCCATCGATTGGTATCATGGTCTCGACCGTCGCACTAAAGAAGATTGGGATCTGCTCACTGAGGAGTTTTTGAGGCAGTATGACTGCAACACCAGAATGGAGGTGACTCTAAAAGATCTTGAACTGCTCCAGCAGAAGGCTGGAGAATCTTTCCATGATTATCTCACCCGATGGCAGAACCGAGTAATGGAGATGCGGAGAAAGCCTGACACCCAGGACCAGATTCATTTATTCATCAAGAACGCAAGCCCGTACTTGAAAGATGGGTTGAAGATGAAGGGGTTGAAGGACTGGGAGTCTCTCAAAGATATAGCCATCGAGGCAGAGGGAGAGTTCTTGGCTAGGAAAGCTAACAATGATAATTTTGCCTAAAGGGCTAACCCCGGTCAAGGAACCAGTAGGCCGGCGGGACCCAGTGGTGGCACCAGAAGAATAGTTGAGGTGTCTGCTACTGAGGTAACCACCCAGAGGAAGTTTTCGAACTTGGGGAGACCACTATCTTGGGTCTTGAGAAGGTTAATGAAGGAGAGAAAATTGCAGCCCTTAGCTCCTAGACCTGCTTTGACGCAGGGGAAGCCTGGGCACAAAGATAATGAATTCTGTGCATTTTACCAGCACTCAGGCCATATCACAGATAAGTGCAAAGCACTGCGGCACTCTATCCAAGACTTGATTGATAGCAAGTAGGTTTCTGACCCTGAAAAGAGGGAAGCAGAGAAGAAGCCCGGTTATAATGCCGTACCACCACCCGTGTTTATGATTGGATCTAGCTTGCCAGAGTGGTACGTGCTACAAGATCTATATGGGGGCGAGAATTTTGATGCTGATTGTTCCGAGAATAGAGAGGAGAGAGCAGTCGTGGTGACCCTTGATTGCTGGTCTAGCAGTGAGAGCGGCATAGAAGCCGAGGAGGAGGGAGAGATGAACCTTGACTTGTGGGGGTCTGATGAAGACAAAGAAGAGATAGGGACTGTAACGAGGAGCGAAAGAGTGGTCCCCGAGATTACAAGGCTGCCTGAGCCAGCGCAGACGCTGCGGCTCAAATATCCATCTGGGATCTTTTGAGACAGTCCCCCTCTCATAGGCAGAAGGGAGTAGAAGCTTTGGTTGAGGCCACGGTCGCCACCACGATTTCCCCATAAGAGCTTTTGGGCTTAGTTAAGGGAGGATCCAAGGAGAGATTGGTCTTTTCTGATGCCGACCTATCGGTCGAAGGCTGTAATCATAACAGACCCCTGTACATCAAAGCGCAGATTAACGACAAGCACACTGCTTGCGTTATGATAGACGATGGATCTTCTATCAATGTGTGCCCCCTGATAGCTCTGCAGGCTTTTGATTTAAACGAGGATATGCTCAGTGGATCAGATCTGACTATCACAGCCTATGATAATTCGAGGAGGCAGGCCTCGGGAACCTTTAAGACCTTGGTCAAGACATGACCCATTGAAGTGGAGGTAGAATTTGTAGTTCTGCCCATCCCTGCTAACTTCTCAGCTCTGCTTGGGAGACCCTGGTTTCACAAATTAGGAGGAGTGTTATCCACGCTGCATCAAATGATAAAGTTCCCACATGAAGAGGAGGTGGTGACTATCAAGGCAGCCAGAGAGAACCAGGTCTCAGTGCTTGAAATAGCTAATCAGCCATTTAGTGGCTTCCACGTGTCCATGATAAGAGAAGAGCACAGGTCAGTGGATAACCCAGCTGTGGTTAATATGTTGAAGAAGATGCATTATCTCCCTGGGGCTGGTTTGGACAGAAACTCTCAAGGGTTGCAAACCGCGATCACCACTCGAGGTCAGAAGAACCGAAAAGGTCTGGGGTACAGAGGCGGCTTCGGCAAGAAGAAGGCGGCAGACGAGATCCCTCACATTTCAGAAAGTTTCGTACCAGCATCCTCAGTTTGCGCGTATACTGGTGAAGATGAACCGTAATGGGTGAAGGGGAGGATTGTCCCTGGGTTTGAGATCTTTAATGATGTATTTGACTGGAGAGTCGGGTTTATTAAGACTGCTGAAGACTTCTGGGATGAGGAGGTCATGACTCAGGGTATCACTTAGGACAGATGCGAGCCTGAAGAGGTTGTTACCGAGAAGATGATAGCTCCCAGGCTGAAAGGGAAAGAGAAGATAGCAGAATTAGAGCCGAAAATGGGGGGTTTGAAGATTTCCTTCGACATGCCTGAGGGGCCTCTGCTGAATCAGGAAGCCAGTGAGCAAGCAGCGACAGCATCAACCTCTGGAGCGGCAGAAGAAGACTCTAGCTTAGACTGTCTTTTTATTCCAGAACTCTTTTATGATGTAAATGACAATTATAATATTATTAATAAGGCAAACAATTTCTCTTACTTGTGCGATGTTTCTAATGATTTCAACATGCATGAACATGATCATATTCCATCAATTTTTGACATTGATTCCACTGATACAACGCCTTTTAATGTTGGGACCTCGGAAAATCCGAGAGAAATTCTAATAGCATCAAATATAACTCCTGAGGAGAGAAAAATTTTTTGAGAGAATAATAAGAAAACATGAAAAAGTCTTTGCCTGGACCTATGAGGACATGCCAGGAATTGGCCGAGACGTGGCAGAACATGTTATCCCAACTTACCCAGATTACAAGCCTGTGAATAGAAGTTAAGAAGGCTCAGGCCATAATGGGCAGACAAGGTTAAGGAGGAAATCCGACAACAGATTGAAACCAAGTTCCTTGTTGAAGTGCAGTATCCTACATGGTTGGCAAATGTGGTCCCTGTAGCGAAGAAGAACGGAAAGGTCAGGGTGTGTGTGGATTATCGAGATCTGAACAAGGCCTGCCCTAAAGATGATTTTCCACTACCTCATATCGATGTGTTGATAGACAGTGCCGCCAATTGTGCGATGTACAGCTTTGGAGATGGTTATGTGGGCTACAACCAGATCCTGAATAAAATAGCTGACCGGGTTAAGACCGCTTTCATCACGGAATGGGGGACCTACGCCTACCGAGTCACGCCTTTCGGCCTGAAGAATGCAGGGGCCACATACCAGAGGATGGCGACCAAGATCTTAAGCGACCTGATCCACAAAGAAGTGGAAGTGTACGTCGACGACATGATGGTCAAGTCGGCCACCCGAGAGGGACACTTTGAAGCTCTGGAAAAGTTCTTCACTAGGATTGACAAGTATAATTTGTGGTTTAACCCCAAGAAGTGCATTTTCGGAGTGACTTCAGGAAAACTATTGGGACATGTCGTCAGCCAGAGGGGAATAGAAATTGACCCGGACAAGGTAAAGGCCATCAGGGAGATGCCTGTGCCGCAAAAAGAGAAGGATGTGAGGAGTTTTCTGGGTAAGCTGCAGTATGTCAGCCGATTTATTGCCAAGCTCACTTAGATATGTGAGCCTATTTTTAAGCTGCTTAGAAAGAATCAACCTGTGGTCTGGAATGAAGACTGCCAGAAAGCCTTTGACTGCATCAGGGAATACCTGTTGAATCCGCCAGTGCTAAGGCCCCCGCAGCCGATCAAGCCACTTATCCTGTATCTGGCAGTAGAAGGCAATTCAGTGGGCGCCATGATGGCTCAAGAGGATGAATTTGGAGTGGAATTCGCAATTTATTACCTCAGCAAAAAGTTCCTGGCTTATGAGATAAAATATGCTGAAGTAGAGAAGATCTGCCTCGCAGTGATTTGGGCGTCAAAGAAATTGAGGCATTACTTTCACTCATATAAAGTTCAGGCAGTGGCCAAGCAGAATCCGTTAAGATATTTGCAGGAAGCCCCGTCTTTGCTTGGTAAGATGGGGAGGTGGCTGCTCTTGTTACAGGAGTTCGATGTACAATACATCACTCGCAAAACTATCAAGGGTCGAGCCGTGGCAGAATTTCTTGCTGAGCATCCTATTTAAGGAGACACCCCCGAGTTTACCTTTCCTGATGAGAGCATAGTCGCGATTTCTATCCAAGGATGGCAGTTAAACTTCGACGGGGCGGTAAATAACAGAGGGGCTGGAGTCAAAATCGTCCTGACAACCCCAGATAATGAGAAACTTCCCCTGGCAAAGAAGCTGAGGTACAAAGCAACCAACAATGAAGCCGAATATGAAGCATGCACTTTCGGGTTAGAAGCTTTAGCGGCATTGGGGGCAAAGAATATAGAAGTCTTCGGTGACTCATCCTTGGTGATTAATCAGATCCGAGGCGAGTGGGCTGTGAAAGAAGAGCGGCTGGTACCCTATGTTGAATATTTGAAAGAGGTATGTGGGCAGTTTGAGACTTGCACTTTCCACTTCGTGCCGAGAGATGAGAATCGTCTAGTTGATGCATTGGCAACCTTAGTGTCGATGTGGGATAACCCTGAGGGAGTGGCTATGAAGCCAGTACTAATTTCGAGTTCTGAGAAGCCCAGCTTCGAGATCAAGCCTATGATGGAAGTAGAAGTGGCGGACGGGAAACCATGGTACTTCGACATCATAAATTACTTGGAAAGCAATAAATTTCCAGAAGAAGCTACTGAGAAAGACCAGAGGATGATCCGGAAGCTATCTACTCAGTTCATATCCTTGGAAGGGGTGTTGTACAAAAGACAGTCGGACGGGATTCAGCTCAGGTGCTTGAATGAAAAAGAAGCCCGTAAGGTGATGGAGGAAACCCATGCAGGTCTCTGTGGGGCCCACATGAACGGTTTGACCTTGGCTAAGAAGATCATGAGGCAAGGTTTCTATTGGCTTACGATAGACAATGACTGCTCAAGATATGTTAAGCAATGCCAATCGTGCCAACAGTACGCAGACTTGAGACACCTGCCAGTATCAGAGTTACATAACCTGACATCACCTTGGCCTTTCGCTGCTTGGGGGATAGATATCATTGGAGAGATTCGCCCTACGGTATCTAATGGGCACAGATACATCATAGTCGCAATTGACTATTTCACCAAATGGGTAGAGGCGGAATCCTTCAAGAAGATTGACGCAAGGGATATGGCCAAGTTCATAGAGAGGAATTTGATCTGCAGATATGGCCTCCCTCATCACATAGTGTCTGATAATAGGGTGCAGTTCATGGGGAAAACCAGGAAGCTCCTCGAGAAGTATGGTGTCGAGCATCATAAATCCTCTCCTTACCGACCACAAGCGAATGGAGCAGTGGAGGCCGCTAATAAAAATATGAAGAAGATCCTGTCCAAGATGGTCCAAACCTACAAAGACTGGGCTGCTGAAAAGTTACCCTTCGCTCTGTGGGGATATAAGACAACGGTAAGAACGTCTACAGGCGCTACACCATTTTCTCTGGTATATGAAACGGAAGCAGTATTGCCAGTTGAGATAGAGCTCAAATCACTGAGGGTGGTCATGGAAGCCCAGATTTCGGAGGCTGAATGGGCGCGGCAGAGGCTACAGCACTTGAACTTACTGGATGAGAGTAGGCTGAAAGCTTATTATCATAACCAGATTTACCAAAAGAGATTGGCAAGAGCTTTCGGGAAAAAGGTGAGAAAGCATCCGCTGAAAGAAGGGGACTTGGTATTCAAGCAGATGAGGCCAGGCATACCAGATATTAGAGGAAAATTCAGACCCACCTGGGAGGGGCCGTATATCCTTAAGAAGCTGCTGTCCAAGGGAGCTGCGATCTTGTCGGATAGTGATGGGAATGAATTCAAAGAACCGATCAACGTCGACAGACTCAAAAGGTTCCATGTCTAAAGACCAAAATAAAAAGAAGAGAATAAAATGCCCTGCAGGTCGAAAACCGAAAAAGGCGGCTGTGCTAAAATTGGGCGCCTCGATAGGGTGAAAACCGAAAAAAGTCATCCTGTGCAAAAATTAGAGGCATGAGAGAAAATGTCCGATCGTGAAAACCCGAGAGGGCCGATTGGTAACAGGAGTCGATGCTGTTAAAATTTGGTTCCTTGTATTAACAGCGCGTGAGCAGCTGAGTAAATGCCAAAACTGATCATGTATGCTGAAATTATATGAAATGTACACAAATTCGTGAAATAGAATGAATATTATTCTTTTCATTTTTGTCATTTTCTAGTTCTGCATTAAAAAGAAATGTAGCACCAAAAGAAATACATATATAGGCTAAGCTAGGTCCTGCTGCTGCTCTCGCCGACCAGATGCTTGAGCCCTCGAGTCCTGTTATCAGATGATGGGCTAAGGATCCACTTCTTGTACTCGCTAGTCGAAGACACAGAATGACTGCCAAACCTCGGGATAAAAGTCTTCACTGGTAGTTTGCCCCACAGCTCATGATACCGAGAGGCAAACGCGGTCGAGAGAGCTCCTCCCCGGATAGATAAGGGAACCCTCACTACATCCTGGGTCATCCCGAGCTGACGCGTACATCGAGAGGTGATACAGAAGGTGGCTCGACGGAGGCCGCAGAGGGGAACACACCCCGATGGCCCATCAATAACCACATGGGACAGTGGGAGCCAGGCAGATGTAAAACTGATGTCGTCATCCGACAGCTCACCAAATCTGGTAATGCCTTCACCAGTAGTGGCACACCCTCGCAGCCGTCGACGCGGCAAAAAGTAGCTCGGCGAATACTGTGGAGTAACTCGAGGGGGTGGCTCAGACAACATCCTCAGTTTCTCTTGCAGCCAGATCTGAAAAAAAATAAAAAAAAAAAAAAAAAAAAAAGAGAGAGAGAAAAGGAAGAAAAGCCGCTAGAGTAAGTAGGGTTTACTTCAGGCAAAAATAAGGCATAGGGTTGTGTGAAAATCCGAAAGGACGCACCTCCCGCTAAGAAAAGTTGGTGTGAAAATCCATAAGGGACGCACTACCTTTAAAATAATGACGTACCTGGAGCAATAAGGGGCTGCCGGTAAAGGTTGTAGTGGATCCAGAGCTCACAGCGTCCAAGCCCAGAATGGTTTCAGCCAGAATGAGTGGTAAGGGTGATAATCCCAGATGAAAGTCGCTCAGGACTCCGAACAGGCGAGAGTCACCTGTCAAACCCCCTGGAACAACAGTGAGGAAGTTCACCATGCAAAACAAGAATGCGATGCTTACCCGGTAGGTGGGGATGTCAGTGAACTGATCCAGAGCCTCGATCAGTGGCCCCAGAGCAAAGGAAGAGCCCGGAGGAATCAGCCGGACGGCCTCAGAAGAAGGTATGCCGAGAGCCATAGCTATGTCCCGGGTCTGGAATAGGCTGCAGCGGGGGATGCAAGGCAGAGCGCTAAGAGGGAACCAGGCTCCAAGAATGGTAGCTAACTCTTCAGGCAAAGGGCACAGTTCCTGGTAGGTGAACCGGAAGACGTGGAACCAGGGGTTCCAGAAGTGGGTCGCCGCCAGAAGGAGGTTTTTATCGACTTTGACCCGGCACAGATATTTCAGCCCAGACAGAGAGGAAAGGGCGCCTTCTCTCCAAGTGTGTTTGTTATCTAAGATACGGTGCATCCTTTGGGCTAGAGGGGAAGACATGCTGAGAAATATGAAAGGCTCAAGATGTTGGAAAATGAAGAGACACAAGAAGAGCAAAAATTTTGTAAGAATTTATAGGGAAGTGTCACCGACGGCCTACCCGTCTCTCCTAAGAGACGGCCAGCCCGTCGGTAGAGGTCCACCTGGCAGACGCATACGTCAGCATTGCATTCATCACTCGCATTTATTAGGTGACAGACGGCCAGCCCGTCGGTCGTTCCTACAGATGCCCTGCCCGTCGGTCACGAAATTCTATATAAGGGCGAGTGACAGACGGTGCAAACGCTGCTGTCCCTTTCATTTTCCTCTCTCAAACGGTTTTTTAGCATTTTTTAGTGTTTTTTCAAGCATTTCTTCTTCTTTTTTCGCAATTTCTTCATATTTTCGCATTCTCTACTCACCGGGTACTTGGATATTTATATTTCTTCAGTTTCTACACTTCTCACGACTACAAGTAAGTAAATAACTACTTTTTTTGAATTTTATTTAATTAATTTCTTCATTTCTTCTTCTTTTAACTTTAGAAATGTTTAGGAAGTTTTAGATGCCTTGGGAATTTAGGGGGAATGCTGCCTATTTTTCTTTATTATTTTAGTGCAATTAAACCTGAACCTTTGCATGATCACATAAAAATAGATTTTTTCTATAACTTTGGTGCTTTAGAAATAAATCTTTATAGCGCACTATTCTGTGCATATATTGCTTGTGAGGCCTGAGGCCATTATTTTGTGTTGTTGGGGACACACTTTTGCCGAGGTGCGTCCCATTTACATGCATATATTATTGTTGAGGCCTGAGGCCTATTTTGGTGCCTTTTTGTACAGGAGGTCGGGCATACCCTTGCCGGGGTGCTGCCCAAATTTTTATTATTTATTCTAGAATTGAATATCTTTTGCGTATAATGCATGCCTTGGGGCCTAGAAAGCCCATTTTTATTTGCTTCAAATTATTTTCCATGCTAATTGCATGTCGTTTTGCTTTGATATGTGCGAGGCATGTCGGGCAACTTCCTTTGACAGGACGTCCGCCCTTTTCATTTATTATCAATTTTCTATCTAATTTTCGGGCCTCCATTGCCCCGGTGAGGCCTGAATGGGCCTTCACTTTGAAAATAAGTCTAAATAATTGTCAGATTTTCGCTATCTAATTTTTCCTCCTTTGCAGGATGCCTCCCAGACGTAGAGCACCGCAGGCCCAGCCCGAGATCGTAGTTCAGGGTTGGATGGACGCTGAGTCAGCTCAGAGGTATAGAGCACTGGCTCAGGTAGAGCTTCGGGCCAGCCGTTTCGTATCCCGGCCGTTTCTAGAGGCCCTAGGGATGGCCCCAGAGTTTGATTTGCTCGTCGAGGGTGCTGGGTGGACAGAGTTCCTTGAGCCCTCCTTCCAGACTTTTCCAGAGGCTACTCGCCAGGTCCTAGCCACTCTCCGCTATGCCGATTTTCAGAGTGCAGATACCGAACCAGGGGTGGTCCAGTTTTGGTTTGACGGCGACCACTACAGTATCACTAGACAGAGATTCGCTCAGGCCATGGGGCTCCCTACAGAGGAGGGGTCGAGATCCCACGGCAAGCTGTGAGACACGCCCATTGGGCGGCTATTGCCATACCGGGAGTGTTGTATGATCATGATACAGCGAATAGCACCGTACTAGTGTCTCAGGCACTCCGGTATTTGCACAGAGTGCTATCCAATTCGTACCTCAGTCGAGCTGGTAATCCAGGGTCGCTTAATGCGGCCGAGATCTGGAGCCTCTGGGCTATAGTGGCAGGCCAGCGTCTCAACATTAGCCATGAGATCTTGGCCAACTTGACCAGAGTCGGCAGAGGGTTGACACCTGTGGTGATAGTGGGAGGAGTTATCACCCGGCTACTTTTGAGGTTGGGAGTCGCCCCTGACAGGTTGAGAGGACCCTTGGAGGAGGGGATCCATGTAGACGCCGCAGCGGCAGTGCAGATGGGGATGATCTCCCAGATATCAAGCCAGGCAGAGGCCTACAGGGTGCTGACCATTCACGAGACCCGTCGGATGTTCTCGTTTCCACCCTTAGGTCCAGATCCAGACCACCCGGAGCACCCAGAGGATCAGCCTCCACAGCCAGAGCTCCAGCCTCAGCCCGAGCCTCAGCCAGAGCACCAGCCTCCACACTCAGAGCCAGAGCCCCGGCCTCCTCAGCCTCCTCAGCCTCAGACTGTGCCACCGCCACAGCAGCAGGAGCAGCCCAGGACCCCTTCGGACTTTGACATAGAGTTCACGATGGGTGATCTTTTTGCTGCCTCACCAGCATCCCGAGCACCGACTCCTGTCCCATCGTCGGGCTTTAGAGTGCATAGGACTACCCACGGGCCCCCCGAGAGATATCATCCTTATTCTAGAGGCGACCTGGGGGCATCCACCTCTACAGCACCGCCTCTAGAGCCACCACAGCAGCAGCTAGTACAGCCCGACTTCTCTCAGCTCCTCACCTCCATGTTCGCAGCCTTAGAGCGACGACAGGATGAGAGGGACAGAGCTATTCACGAGAGGTTGGACCGCCAGCAGGCTGCTATTCAGGAGCAGTCCCAGTCAGTAGAGCTGTTAGCCCGGGAGCAGGCCGGCTACATCGAGCATATTACGCGGGAGCAGGCTCGGATCATGGATGCCTTCAGGGATGAGCAGGCTCGGGTCATAGAGACCTTCAGAGGTGAGCAGTTAAGGCTGATCGAGCAGATTGCTCAGGGTTAGAGGGAGCTTAGGCAGCAGCTCGCTCATGATTTGAGGACGTCACAGGACCAGGCATCTCAGAGGGTTGACATAACCCTGCAGATGATTGACGAGTCACTTGACTCTCTGAGATCCCGCATCCAGGTGATAGAGGGGATCCTCCCACCCTTGTCTCATACCATGAGGGAGTTCAGGGAGCAGGCAGAGCAGCGCTTAGAGAACATGAAGAGGGCCGCCAGTGAGCAGACCACTCAGTTGAGCCAGGCATTCAAGAAGTTGGGAGGCACAGTATCAGAGACATTGGAGTTCATCAGGACTTGCACCCAGCCTTTCTTGGATGGCCACGCTCAGATCCGATTCAGGCAGACCCACGATGCTGAGGCAGGACCCTCCACGGCTCCGCCTCCACCTCCGGCACGGCCAGCTCCGCCTCCACCTCCGCCCGGGACAGTGCACATATCGGATGATGAGGACCCCGATGAGCCCTCTGACTACACACCCCTATGACATTCAGGGAGTCATATCTTTGTACATTTATGCTTTGTATATACGTTGTACAAAATGGATGCTTTTAGTGAAAAACTTTTGTTTTTAAAGTTTATGAGTATATTCAAAATTTATGATTCATTCATATAGCAGATGAATATATGCCTTCACATTCACTCATATTCCAAAACAAGGAAAGTAAAAATGATAAATAACAACTCGATAAAAAAGAAAAATGAAATATGGCATAGCAAATAAGGCAGAATCACTCCATTAATAAACAGGTTAAAAAGATGACCACACGAACATGAACTAACAAAACCTTTTTATCACACAGGTACAGAGAATACCGATCCGAACACAGGCATTGATTAAAAGTCCGAACAAGGGCGCCTAAGATCTTGTTTTTGGGACAAGGAACCTGGCGAGGTCTCCTCCACTTCAGATCGAAGCTGCAATTAAAGAAACACTGCTCTTCACCAGATCGAGATCGTGGCCAGAGAGTGCTACATCTCACAGTTCGCGCGGTAGCCAGAGAGTGCTACGCACCTTGCAGATCGAATGGGGGTTAGCAAGGGAACTTCAGATCGAAGCTGCAGTTAAAGAAACACTGCTCTTTACCAGATCGAGATCGTGGCTAGAGAGTACTACATCTCACAGTTCGCGCGACAGCCGGAGAGTGCTACGCACCTTGCAGATCGAATGGGGGTTAGCAAGGGAACTTCAGATCAAAGCTGCAGTTAAAGAAACACTGCTCTTTACCAGATCGAGATCGTGGCCAGAGAGTGCTACATCTCACAGTTCGCGCGGCAGCCAGAGAGTGCTACGCACCTTGCAGATCGAATGGGGGTTAGCAAGGGAACTTCAGATCGAAGCTGCAGTTAAAGAAACACTGCTCTTCACTAGATCGAGATCGTGGCCAGAGAGTGCTACATCTCACAGTTCGCGCGGCAGCCAGAGAGTGCTACGCACCTTGCAGATCGAATGGGGGTTAGCAAGGGAACTTCAGATCGAAGTTGCAGTTAGAGAAACACTGCTCTTCGCTTCGAGTCCGTAGCTAGAGAATGCTACGTCTCACCAACGCATACAAGTCGAGATGAGACCGGTAGGGGTATCTTCGCATCGCCAAACAGACTGAGACAAGGTCTTCCCGGCAAAAGGCGCAGAAGGTAAGAACCGTCACAGGTACGCCTTCTTTCTTTCTATCCTTTCTCTGAGTTTTGGCTTATCTAGGCACTTATGCACTAGTTTCCCCAAAACTGGGGGCAACTGTAAGCACCGTGTCCCAGAGCGGTCCGGATCAGAGGTTACCCTATGATGAAATCAGTATCCGAGCCTGTATAAATGGTTTGGATTTGGGAGGTTTAGTCTCGCGTTCCACGAGAAGTGAGTCTTTTTACCTTTCGTAGGCAGAGGGGGAGAAAATAGGGGATTTTTCGAGTCAAAAGGCATTTTTTCCTCCACAGACGGCCAGCCCGTCGCTTAGGGTCACCGACGGCTTGTGGTATTTTCCGACGCCCGTCGAAAAATCACTGCCCCTGTCAGAACGCCGCCTATTTTCCCGGAGCACGCAACCTTTTCGACGCCCGTCGGTATTTGTGGCAGGGCCGTCGGATGAATCCTTGTGTCAGAAGGATTCTTCTGACGCCTGCCTCCATACACCGACGCCCGTCGATCGTGTCTGGCTTATAAAAGCTCCGAATTTTCACTAGAAAAGGGTTCCAAAAATTTCTGAAGAGGGGAAACTCTGCCCAAATTCAAGCATATTTTCACTCTCTTCCAGCAAACACATTTCATAAAGAAATATCTTTTAAAAGAGGGTCAAATCCATCAAAAGGGACTAAAAACTAATTAGTTTTCCTTAGATTTTGATTCCAAAGACATTTTTTTTAAGGGTTGAGGAGGAAATAATCAGTTTTCCTTTTTTGATCCTTCATCTTGCTTTTCGTGGAACACGCGGGGCTCTAATCAATACAAGAATCTCACCCAAAGCGAATATCTGAGGGTAAATATTCCGGATTCCTTCTTCATATCATTCCATATTTATTCTTTATTTGTTTGATTCTTTCAATTTTGCCATCATCCTTTTTTATTTTGACTCTCTTTATATGATTTTATGATAAAACCTCTTTTTTTGGCTTTAAAAGGAGTTTTATTTTTTCTATTTTTTTGGAGACAGTGGTGACCGACGGGTCATCTCCATCACCGACGCCCATCGGTCACCTCACCTACAGACGCCCTCTTTTTGAGTGACAGACGGACATGTCGGTTATCTTGACTGACGCCCGTCGGTCAACTAAGAAAGGCCGTCGGTGGGTTCTGTCTCTCCTCTTTTAAATTATTTTCCATCTTTTTCAAGTCCTTTTGGCTTCCCATATCAATTTTATATATATTGACATCTTTTAACTTTCTATGAGTGTACATTGATTCTCTTGGACTATCCCGAGCTTGAGCGGCTATCTACCATATTCGGAGGATTTTCGTCCGGTTTAGTTTCCTAATCCTCTTGATTTATTTCTTTCATTTGTTATTCATTGATTATTTTATGTATATGGATATACTCTTTTCATATCTCGTTAATATATGAAAATGACTCAATGTTTTATATTCAATAAAATGAGGTTTACACAAAAGCAAGGGTCCAATGCCCTATTTTTATCCAATAAAAATCATCACGAACAAAAATATCCAATTTTGATAATGATGCATGTGAGGACCAAAGCCCTCAAAATAAACAATGCCCCGATTCGTGTATGTATCGCACATTTATAAAGGGAGTTGTATTCCGCTCCTTGTATTATTGTAATTTATCGCCTTTTGATATTTACTTGCTCATTTACGGCTTTCCAGATTTGAATAAATGTGCCTTTAATCAATTGCATCGTGTGGAGAGAGAGCGAATCAATGATAATTAAAATTTAATCCTAAAGCAATCGAGGTAGAAATAGATGAGAAATTCCGGACCCAGCTCTGGTCTTTGGGCTCAAAGAGGCTAGAGGTTCACCCTCCAAGATACCTTTTTGTGCCACGAGACTTTAGCGCTAATCCTAGGCTCCTTAGGGCGAGAGGTTTACCTTCAAAGACCCCTCTGGCTGGCCCAAAATGGATACCAAGCGCAGTCTTAAGCTCTCCGAGGCGAGAGTAACTTTCCCAATGTTCTATTGGGTGGTGACTCCATGAAACCTCCTTGTTGCCCAACATAGACGCACTTGCGATTTATTGCAAGCTGTCAACGGACCCACAAATGCCCCGATCGCCCTCTAGCGGGCGGTCCCCTGGGCGGCCGCGGGGATTCGGTGCGCGTCACACATACTCTCACTCACACACAACTAACAGCACTTATTCACATCCCACTTCCCTATCCTATGCACACACACTAACAAACCCCTCTCCTCACCTAACATTTACATAAACACATACACTTAAATAAATTAACATGCATGCAACATCAAAATGCACACAAGTATGCACACACGCAGATACAGACAGGCACATTCAGACTCAGTCAGGCTCAGACTACTAAGGCGGTTTTGGGGTATTACAGTGGGCATGGTAAGTAGATATCAATCTAATCCAGGTGAAGCACATGGAAAGTAGTTAAAAGGATACTTAGATACCTCAAAAGTATAGCAGACTATTCTCCCTATTATTAAGGCAAGGATCTGCAATTGAGAGGATACACAGATGCTGATTGGGCAGGAGATATGGATGAAAAGAAATCTATTTCAGGTTTTAATTCTTGCTTGGCAAGTGTGACATCTCATAGAGCAGCAAGAAATAAACCTTTGTAGCCCTATCAACAATGGAAGTTGAATTTGTCGCTTCTTTAGCTACAGTACAAAAGGCAGTTTGGTTAAAGTGGTTTATCGACCATTTAAGAGTAACTATCTGAGAGGAACCGGTGACAGTCTATAATGACAATCAGTCGTTGATAGCTTACACGAAAGATCCAAAATTTCATAGTAAGATTAAGCATATCGATATTAAGTATCAATACACGAGAGATGTTGTTGCACAGGGAGATGTGAACTTACAGTATATTTTTACGCATGATATGATTATAGATCTGTTGACTAAACCTATAATTAGAGATGTATTTGAGAGGCACATTAGATCTCAGGGTGCGTAAAATCTGATTAGTACTATTTTTTTATGTAATATTATTATTTATGAATAATAATCAAGTTCATTGTTGGCAATACATGAGTGTGAATATTTTATGTGTGAACATTTACTGTTATTTGTGTGAGATTGAGCATGTCGGACAGAGAAGTACCCCACTCACAAGGGTGTTTACCTTAGTTTTGTCAATGACTTGGTAAAGACTAAGATGAGGCAATTTTTGAATATATGATAATGCTCGAGAGCAGTGTCGTCTTGCAGAAATTACAAGATTAGTCTTATTAAGATGCGAGATAAAGGCATATATAAGGTTGTATGCTTTGAATTAACATCCAAATGAGGATTGAATGGAATCCTAGGGTAAGTTAAACATAACTACCATGTGATGTATAAAAAGCCACAAGTAGTTCTTAAGTAAGCGGACTAAAGTTGGATGTTTCGGTGCATCGCAACCTTAAGCTTCTGTATGATGTTATATATATTCAAAATTATGAGACGTGTGCTCCTTTAAGGGAAGAAAAGAATATCATAACACATATTTTATACCGTGTGTGTTTAAGTGACCAAGAGATGGAAATTTAATATTATTGATTTCAACTTTTCCTATTGTGAGTTCCTATTTAAATTTCAACCCTTAGGATCCTTAACTTATCCCTGAAATATGACTGCTAGCTTAGTTAGTTTCCAAGAGGTCATGAAAAAATTTAGACCTGGTGGATCTAGCTAGAAAAGTGAGTTGAACCATGATGGATAGCATAAAATAAGAGGGGAAGATAACATTTTTATCACATTCATAAGAATTCGTGGTTCACCGACATGTCTATTATGGTTTTCATAAGTAGAAATATAATAGTGAACACAAAAGATATTTTATAAGATCATGAGTTAAAACAGTAAATGTGAGAAGGCCGTCTAGGGTTAGGCATACATGAAAAATAAGATCTCATTTCTTTGAGATATTATATATCCTTAACCAGTGTATAGCGCTAATACTCTCGAGGTATACTGGGAGATGATAGAGTTGGGATACGCCCATAACTCTAATATGAATAGAGTTTCATATCCATATAGAATTGAGAATCTCAATCTGATAAAAATTTTCTAATCCTATCTCAAAAAGAATTTGAGTTATACTAGAGATGAGTTTCTAGTATTCAAAATCTCTATAAATAGATATGAGAGATCAGATTGACGAGGCTAATGCTCACGCGTGCTTCTCATAGTGAAAGAACGCTTAATGATTAAATACTCCACACAAAATCTCCACAGGCCATTTCGATCGTGAAATGTGTTGTTATCTCGCCGGTGAATAAGGAGCTAGGCTAGTAACCAAAAATAAAAAAAGGATCCTTATAAATATTTCTATAATATTTATGCGTTACAAAAGGCATATGCCATTATTTAATATTACATCGATTTAATTTTCTTTCAGTTTCTTTAACAAATGGGGAGTCAATATTATTTTATAGCCAAATCACAACCAATTGAATATATATATATATATATATATATATATATATATATATATATATATATTCAATAATAAATTCGGTCCCTCCACCTTAAAAAACGGTTCCTTTAGGAAACAGGGAGCCAATATTATTTCATGGTCAAATTACAAGCAATTGATTCAAATACTTCACCAAACACATTTTAGATTAACGGTCAAATACGAAACAACTTTAAGATGTCTCTATCAGCTAATTTTATAAAAATAAAAAGCTTAATAAATTTACAAGTAAATTTCACTTTATAATTTATTTAAATACCTAAATTTTAACAATAATTTATTAAACATCAATAATTATCAATTTTATAAATAGTAAAAAATATTTCACATTACATTAAAAAAATTAAAAAAAATTAAGGTGGATGATACTCAATCGCGCTGATATAGTATCATATAATATTAAAATCAACAAAAATTTCATCATAAACAACACAATACCATGTTATATTTTCAATTTCAATCAGTCTACATGTGTGACATGTATTTTAATTACAACAGTTCAAATGTGCTATTAGCATAATTGAGTTTTATGCTCTTTAATTTTTTAAAAATAGTATAAATTTGTATTTATTATTTATAAAATTGACAATAAATATTCAATATTTTATTATTAAAATTTAGATATTCAAATAAATTATGAATTCAAGTATTAAGCCAAACAAAAATTCTCCTCCAATAATTCTATTGGAAAATTGGCAAAAGTATATCGATAATTTTTCCCTCTTCATTGTTTGAAATGAAATTTGAAATTTTGAAAAAAAAAATACTACTCTTTCCATTTCAAATAGATAAGCACATTTTATATTATCTCATATTTTTAAAAATATATTTCAATATAAAGATAAATAAATTATATTATTTCAAGAATTGACTTAATTTTTATAAAATAAAAAATGTGTCTATCTGTGTATAAAACGGAAAGTATATCAATCATACTCAAAGCAATAAAATCATGATACATAATACGCCACTTATAAAAAGCCTAAATATCTCATAATTCAAAAAATCGTTTTAATTGGAATCCAATGGAAATTGAAATAATAGCCAAACTGTAGATTCATCAAGGACGGCCCCCTTATGCGGGCTCTCATGACTAATCAATATTGAGTAAGCTTTGGGTTGATCGTGTGGCTTTTTAATTAGTCCTTATGATAATAAAACATAATAATGCCACAAATACAGAAAAAATAAAATAAAATAAAAAAGCCCACAATTACGCCAATTTTAAATCATTATCCATAAAATCTATAGATGAGGAAAGGAAAAGGTCCAAATCTCTTATCATTATTATAACACAATTATTTGGAAATTAGGTTAAATAATGGGATTGGTAATGCTGACAAGTGTATATCTACCCGGACATGTGTCTTGATAATATATAAATAATTTGTTTTTTATTACATGAATTGCTCTCAATCATTTTTTTGTAAATTAGTTGACAAAAAATAAACATGAATATACACCGCATTTAATTCAAATTATTATACTTTCATGTATTTTGCCATCATAAAAATTAAATTGTGGTAATTATATATATATAAACATTTGATTTATACTACTATTATCATGAATCAAATCAAAGGAGTACCAAAATATATATATATCACATGACACCATGTGATTTACCTTAATTACCTGTATTATACGACAGTGAATGCAACTTTCGTTTTTCTTACGAGACATCAGCAAGGATGCTTATCATTTTCTGTCAATTATTTTAGCCCTACTACCATGCCCTTTTTAGAAACTATTACATGTGTGAAAAAAAATTAAAAAAGTAAAAAAAAAAATATTGTAAAATATGAATATAGAATTGAAAAGTCATTAAATGCAACAGAAGAGAAAGTCTCATTAAATGCAGTTGTTGAATTCCATGACTACATGGAAAAGACTTGATTGGTGATCAATCCTTCATAAATTATTACATTTTATTTATATAAAAGCTTAATTATTTTGACTCATAAAAAAATAATAAAAAAAAGTAATAGCAAAATGAGCTATTACAAATAAAAGTTAAATAACTATGAATTAATACAATGTAATATATCTATACTCAAACATTTCATAAATTAACAGAATATAAAGTTTGATGGGAAAAAAATAAAATCAAAATTAATGCTTCGATAAATCTAGAGCAGTTTAGTCTGATTTATACCAAAAAAAAATTATATAAAGAAAAAAAAAAAAAAGAGATCAACCCATAAGCCCTCCTTCAGAATAGAGGAGAGAATATACATATTGATCATTAAGCAACAATGTCAACAAAACCTTACTATAAAGAATTAATTATACTGATCACCAGCAACCCAAAATTTACAATACCCACCACAACTCCTCGTTGTTGAAAATTTCAGAAAATAAAAAGAAAGAAACCCTCAAGAATTTATCAAAAAAAAAAAGTCACCTTTTCTTGAAAACTTTGTTTCTATATTATTTGAATATATAGATAGATCTTCATGGTGATCTCCAACTCTGTAAGCCAATGTCATTGTGTCTTCTTGATGGGCCAGAAGTTGGTATTGGCAAATGCTTTGGCAAGAAATTCAAGAAGTGTCCTTTGTACTGTGACTTTGGCCTCAGATTGAAAACATTTGTAGTTCTTGATCCTTCACAGTAGTTACCATAGAAAATGATAAACAAGATTATGAATAGTAGTAAAACTATGACCCTTCTTCTACATTGAACCATTGTGGAACTTGTTTTCTTTAACAACAAAACAAAAATTGCTAAGAACATGGGCAATTTGAGTACTGAATCTATGTATACTTAGATTGAACTTTTGGGTGTAATATCAAATATATGTGGTGGAGAGAGAAAGAGAGAAAGTTCTGAAAGAAATCAGAAGGTGGCTACTACAAGTAGTAGTAATCTTAGAAGCAGAAAGCTGAAAAAGAAAAGGTTTGAAAAAAGCTTTTGAATGGGTCTCAAGGGAGATAAAGAAAGAAAAAAGATATATAAAGAAGTGAAGAGAAGGAGAAAAAGGTTTCTTTCTTTTGTTCAATGTCAAGAAAAGAAAGAAGAATAAAAAAAAATAGATAAATAAAGGGAGGAGTGGATAGCGAAAGAAAAACAAAAGCGTTATTTTATTTCAATTTAATTTATTTGTTGTGTCAAGAAAGAAAAATAAAAGTTAGAAAGCAAGGAAAGAAGGTAATGTAATGTCAACTTTTGTAGTGGTTAGGTAAGTGTTTGGTCCCACTTGGTATTAATGGCCGAGAATAAGGAACATCAACTATTCTTTTAGGTCCCCGAAACAAGAAATCTTGTTCCTTGCCCAATATCACAAGCTTCAGGGTTTCATTTCTTCTTCTTCTTCTTCTTATTATTATAGTAATTGTGGCTGCCAAAGAAAATTTTGCATCTGCGAATTAACTGCATTATTAGATTAATACAATTTTTAATATATAATGCAAAAGCATTTGTTGTGTATATATATATATATATATATAACCTACGGGATTATGGAACATTGATTTATCAAGAGTTAGTAGCATTTACTGATAATTAAGAAATACATTATGTACGTTACCTATTAATGCACAACCACAACCGTTATGACTGTTATCGGACATTAATAACATAGTGCATTATTATAGCTATATCAGACTATATAAATCCTTTTAGCCTATCAGATATTTCCCTCTAAAAAATTATTTTCTTTATATTATCTTTTCTCTCACTAAATCTGACCTTGACGAGGTTATGTAAACCTTTTCAGCCTGCCGGATACTTGTCTCTAATGAACTCTTCTCTATATATTATCTTTTCTTTCACTAAAATTGAATTGGCCGTTGGAGCATTCTCATCAAAATTTTTTCAAAATTCTTTTTTCCTAAATGATCAAATAGTTCGGACGAATCAGATTGCTATATCTCTCTCCCCGACATAGTGGTAGTGATAAAATACCATTAATTTTTCATTTTTTCTCAAATCCCAAACGGGGTAATACTTAAAACTTTGTTTTACCGACTCTCCTAAATCTAAGGGACAGGACAGTGTACAAAAACAGTAAGTGAACAAATCTGACTACTTTATTATATAGAAGAATGAACAGGTACAGCTTACCTCAATCTGTCTCCCAATACTTTTTCAAATTTTCAATGAAAAACTATTCATCTTTTTGTTATTACAAAGAGGAGCAGAAGGAAATGGGTTCTTCTTACATCTTAAGGGTGTACGCAGCTTTTGCAAATTCTATTTTTGGACCATTGAACTTTAACATATCTCTTAATCTTTCAATTTTTGTTGTATTCCACTGAATTTTTTAAATATTTAATTTAGTACAAATTAAATTCAATTTCTAGATTGGTTTATCACTTTTTTTTTTTTTTTGGGTTGAGTCTCTATTTGAATTCAACATGCTAAATAGTTAAAAATTCAATACAACCAAATAAAGGGCTAATTTGAAATATGCTAAAATGAAAATAAACCCAGGGATGGTTTTGCCTTCATGTATCATGCTCATATCCAATGTCTATTGACCATTGAAGAAAGAAAATGTCACGCTTTTTTTAATACCTACATAGATTTCTCTTCATAATAGGGCTAAGAGAGAATTTTCACAGTGGCCTATACCCTTTATTAACACTGTAACAAGAGTACTTCTCCCCAAAGTGAAAACAATAACAAGCGACAAGATAATATATATATAGAGAGAGAGAGAGAATGTGTTACGCCAGGCGTGATATAATTATATAAAGAATGTTACTTTAGTACGTGTGCACACACACCATTTGATCTTGCACGCACCATTAGATCATATATTCTCAGTTGATATGACAGTACATATGCACACAACAAATTACTCCCCATATATATGTCCATTGCCATGCTTTACTTTGATGATGATTTCTTTCATTTTCAATTTTCACTAAATTGCTTGCAATAAAATAAAGCACAAATAGCTTGACTTGCATGAATTATCAATCAAATTCTTTTAAAAGGTCTAAAATTTTGAAAAGTTTTTAAGTTTTAACTATATTTTTTTTAAAAAAAAAAACATATGTGGCAATTATATTATCAATAATATTTTATAATCTTTAGGGCTATGCATCGGACAATTCATTGAACTAGGGTGAACACAGTCCAATCCGATTCAAAGATTGCAAAATCTTCATAATTATATTGAACTTCAGTCTTTCAAAAATTTGAAAGACAAGAACTATATTGAAAATTAAAAATATCTGTATTGAATTATATTGAAAAATCGGTCTAGTGTTTCAATCCTTTTAAGACAATTCAATTTAATACACAATTCCGCATTTATATAATAAAAAATAACAATTTTAAGACAAATAAAAAAATTTAAAAATTTTAATAAATTTAATTAATATAAAAATTCAAATAGTATGTAAATACTATAATTTTTGAAATTAATCACAAATTTCTACTTAAAATATATATAATAACAAAAATGCAACATGTTTGCTTGTTAATAAAAACTAATTTAAATCCAGCCTAAACTTCATGGTTTATATATGTTTTAACTTCACTTTTAAACCAGAATAAGTAAAATGGAGAAAATAGTTAGACTTATTAACTTCTATCTAAACACTAATAAAAAGAAAAAGTACTATGTATCATTAATGTCCAAGTCAAAAAAAAATGTACCTATAGCAAAATTAAGACGACAAACAATCTACAAATGCAAGTTTTTAATAATAATTAGAAAAATAATAAAAGTCTGATTAATTTATTTACAAAATACCTAATATAGCTATATATGAATTAAATACAATTAGAAAATTAGTTTATGATATAAATATAAAACACTTGTTATAAAAATTATATATGTATTAATCTACTCATATATTATATTTCAATTTTTTCGATTCAATTCAATTTGGTAAAATTTGGTTCAGTTCTTGATTTTGTTATAGCTAAAGATCAAGAATCATGCTAAATAAAAGTCAACAGTTCAATTCAAATTGGTTCTAGTCAATAAGTTAAACAATATAGTTCGATTTTGGTTCTATTTACTCGATATTCCGGTCTAGTTCAGTATCTCCGAGCTCACCCTAAATTGAACCGAGATCTAAAATTATCATTAATCTTATACCTGAGTCGAAATATGTTAAATTGTGAAATTTGGAAAATGGGCTTTGAACCCAAATCCGAATGAAAGTGTGAATTTCAAACACTGGGTTCTGAACCCACGTACGAATTAACAAAGACCAAATATAACAAGAGATCTAATGCATGAGGAAAATGACTGGATTATTTAGTAGGCTGAGCAAAAAAAATCGGTTATATATATATATATATATATAAATTAAAAACCCTAACATTTTCCTCAGCCCCTCCCTCACCACCTCTCACCGATCTCCCTCACCACCTCTCTCTCACTCACCGCCAATCTCCCTCTCACATCTATCTCTCTCTCACCGCCGGCCTCCCTCTTGCCATTGGCCTCTCCTTCACCGCCGGTCTCCCTCACCTCCATAAATTTTGCTGCTTCTCATCTCAATTTTCACTACTAGATTTAGATTTCTGACTTGTGAGTAGTCAATTTCTAATTTTTCAAAAGTAACAGATGAAGTCCATTTTTCATATGATTTTTCCATCTTCATTTTCCAGACAGACCGAGAAATTTGCTATGCATGGTTTCATATGACTACACATGCTTTGATTTTGCTGGTTTATCTCATAATTTGTATGTTTAGTTTGATTTTGCTTCATCTTTCTTTTAGGTTAGATTTCTAGTTTTTAATATATGTTTGGTTGCCGAAAAACTTCATGAAAAAGTAGAAAACTTTATTAGATATACCTTTTTATTTTTTATTTTTGTAGTTTTGTCGACCTAAGTTAATTGCCTTATTTGGGTATAGTTTCTAAAGAAATTTTTCTAAATCTGTAGTTACTTTCGAATCAAAAGGTTGATTTTAAAATTAATTTTTACCAAAATAATGTGAGGAATTTAAACTACACCTCATATACTATTGAACTGTTGTATTAATTTTCTTTTATTTTTTTTTGAAATTAAATGCTTGTAATAATAATATTCACTTCCTTGTTAATGAATGCTTGTTAGAAGCTTGTATTCTTTAAGTAACACTTAATGTTTTTGCATTATTTAGAATCCATGGAGAATTTGTCAAGTATTGCTGAAAATTCCATGGGCAAACTGCAAGTAGCACCCCTAAAGAATAAGAGCTGCAAGGACTGGCAACAAATGAAGAGTGTACTCAACTAATACAAAGAGAGACAGTAACTTAAGTTGGGAATTTAGCAAAACCACCACTTCCAAAATCAAAGAAGAATAGTAAGCGAAATCATGGATTTGGGATCATTTTGATAGAATTAAAAGTAACAATAATAGTGACCAAAGGGCTAGTTGAAAATATTGTGTGAAATCTCTTCCATAACTATCATCTAATGGCATTATTTGTTTGATAACTACTTGAGTAGGTGTAAATAATATCCTGCAAATGTATAAAGCCAAAGCCAAAGAACATTGACATTTAAACCTTTACCAAGTGGAAGTTTAGCTGGCACTACACATACACTTTCATATTGAAATTTGATCAACAAGAGCGTGGGAGATGTCTAGCTAGAATGATAATTTCTGATGAGGTATCTTTTAGATTTGTGGAACATGAAGGATTTTGTGAATTTTTTTGTGCTATGCAACATTTATTTGTTATGCCTTGACATTTTACAGTTGCTAAGGATTTTTATAATCTCTATAAACAAGAGAAATTGAATTTGATGAATTGTTTGAAGAAATTATCTTCTAGAATCTGCCTTACAGCTGATGCATGCACTTCTATTTAGAATTTAACTTATATGTGTATCACATGTCATTTCATTGATGAGGATTGGACTTTGCATAAAAAGATTATTTATTTTTGTCCAATTTTTAGTCATTCTGGTGAGGTCATGGGCCAATCGAACTTGATTGGGGTAGCCGTAGAGTTTTTACTATAATTGTTGATAATGCAGCCTCAAATGACTTGGGCATTTAGTACTTAAAAAGAATGCTAAATAGTTGAAAAGGTAGTGTTTTGGATGGTGAATACTTACATATGAGATGTGCTGCCCATAGTTTGAGCCTTATTGCGAAAGAAGGTTTGAAAGACATTGATAATTCAATTGAGAAAATTCAAAATGCAGTCTAGTATGTGAGATCTTCTCCTTTTTGGTTGAGTAAGTTTAAAAATTGTGCTAAAAAAGAGTTGTTAGACACTTCGAGTCTTGTATGCCTAGATGTGGAAACTAGGTTGAACTCAACTTACTTGATGTTAAAGTATGTTATTGAGTTTGAAAAGGCATTTAACTTGCTTGAGCTTATTGATAAAAAGTATGTAAGTGACCTTTTGAGTAAGAACGATTTACCTGAGATGGGTGATTGGGAATATGCCAAAAGTATGCTTTCTTTTTTTGAAGTGTTTACGAAACAACTATGAATTTATCTGGTTCAGTTTATGTCACTAGGAATGAACACATGAGATAGATTTATGTTATTGGCTTATTGATTTCTTCATGGTGCGAAAGTGATCATTTGGGTTTGGGGGCAATAGCTGTTAAGATGAAGAAGAAATTTGATAAGTATTGGGCAAATGTTGATAATGTGAATATTATGTTGTTTGTTGTTATAGTGCTTGATCCTTATTTCAAATTGGAATATGTTGATGTCATTTTTTATCATTGTTATGGTTCTGAGAATGTCGAAAACCTAAAAGCAATATTGAGCAGAGTTTTATCTTCTATGTATGATTTTTATGGTGCATCAATAGTGTCATCCACCCAAGTAAAGCAACTAAAATAGTTGAGGTTGAGAAATATAGATTAAGTCTAAAGCTACTACTGATATTATTCGAGCAGTTTTGAATAAGCAAAAGGTATCTCAATGTAGTATGGAAGTAAAAATTGAGTTTGATAGGTACTACAATGAGGTGCTTAAGGAAGATAAAGAAATTTTTGATATATTGAATTGATGGAAGGTTAATTCATCAAGGTATCAAATACTTTCTGCAATGGCTCGAGATGTATTGGCAATGCATATGTCAACAGTTGCTTCAGAATCTGCTTTTAGCACAGAAGGCCATATGCTTAACTCATTTCGGTCTAATCTAACTCCTAGAATTGTGAAAGTGCTCATTTATAAACAAGATTAGTTTAGATCAAGCAGTAAACCTATTTTCATTGAACAAGTTTTAGAAAAACTTGAAAGTTTAAAGATAGGTATTATTCTTTCTTATTATATTTTTTCTCCTCACAATTTTTTCTTTGGTTTCAACACTAATAGATTTGTAACATTTTTTTTTTGTTTTATCATAATATGATTCAAGTTGATGACTAGGGATTGATTATGATCAAAGACATTGCAGCTTTATCACTAAAAAAAAAACCCAAATTAGTGACGAACATATTTTCACGGTTATCAGAAGTCGTGAAAATTCATTTCTTCAATCTGGTGGCAAGTTTAGCGATGAAATAGCAATGAAAAAAAAGAAACCGTCGCTAAATTCTGGCTGCAATTGATGGTGCCATTTTTTGCGATGAAATTAGCGACGGAATTATTAATCGCTAAAAACTATTGAATTATTTTATTCTCAAAAATAATTTTGCGATGCTATTGTAGTCGCTAACTTGATGTTTAAATTTAGCGACGACAATATTGGTTGCTAAATTTGAAGGCAATTTTTGGCACCTTTATTTGTGACGGTTTTAGCGACAAATTTTTGTTGTCGCTAAACACTATAAAAAAAACTTGAATTAGTGACGGATTATTTAGTCGATAAAAAATTTTCAATTTTTTATTATAAAAATAATTTTCAAAAATTAAAGTGATACTTTAGAGATGAAATAGCGACAAAGAATCTGTTGCTATTTTTTTTATTACAATACATATTTCATATAGCGGCAGTTTTTTGTCACTAATTTAGTCGCTGAGAATATTTTATATTATATAAATTATCTACTTCAAATTAAATTTTTAAAAAAAATTATAATTTTGATTATTGATTTTACTAAGCATTATAATACTAATGAAAATATGCATACATACTTGTGCTTATTAATTATTTTTAATATTTTTGCTTTACACATGAAATTATTTTGAAATTTAGTCGCTTTGCTAATCTCGATAAGATTAACATTTAATCTTGCAATTATATAATTAAAACATTTATAAACAAAATTTAATAATTTTTTTAGTACTTTCATTGATTAAAATAAATTTTTTAATTGTATTTTTTTGGCTTGTAATTGTATTATATTATGGATTTTATTTTTAATTTGTCTAAAATAAAATTTTTATTATTCAAATATTTAAAATATTTAATGAAAATATTAGATGGGTGAACTGAAATTAATATTAATAAAAAATTTATTAAGAAAAATTTGTTGATATTATTTTCGGATTTTGAATTAATAATTTTGACTAAATGTGTAACGCCCCAAAAAATTTGATGTTGTAAATAGTAAATCGGTAGGGCGAAATTTTATCAAAGGTCAACTTTTGACCCAAAAAAATTGGAATTTTCTTCGGAATTTGCATAATTAAATGTACAAATAATTATATTCAAATACATAGATAAATAATTCGAGTTAAATAAATATAGGAACATATAAATATATATGAGCAAAAAAAAATTCCTAGATTTTTCTAGCAAAATGAAGAATAAGAAAGAAAGAAAGCCAGAAAACAAGAAAAGAAATGGGAAACAATAAAGAAAAAAAGAGAAGGGGAAAACACTGAAGTAGGGGAAGGGGGGAGGCAGAAACCAAAACCAGGGAGAAAGAGGAGGAGAAGCCGGCAACCCACTCGCCAGCACCGGTGACGCTCTCACCGGCTTCGTCGTCAACCCAGTTGTAATACACCAAAGTGTACCCTAGTTGGATTGGAGTGTCAATTGCATGTAAGGGTGCAAATGAGATTGGAATAAGTATAAGATTAAATGAGTAATTAAGCATGCAGGGGTGTAATTGAAAGAGGGAAAGTAACATTTAAAAGACAGAAATTGAGTGAGGGACTGAATGGTACTTTACCATGGATTGAGGTGCAACTTTGGTGTGGCTAAGAAGTGAAATCCACGTGTGGCTCTTCCCTTTTTCCAGCCACCTTCTTGCATGCAAAAGTAAAGTGGATGAGAGGCAGATTTGTAGTGGAAGTTTACTGCAAATTATCTATTCTTTGTTTCCCTTAAATTCTGTATTCCTCTATCTTTTAAGTTTGAGTTTCATTTCTGATCAAATGAATCTGGAATTTGCATTGGTTTGGTTGAAGAGTTGAATTAAGAAGGTAAGTGAGTTGACATATTGTGAGTATCTCTTCTTCTACTCCCTTTTCTTTGAGTTTGATTTGGATTGGATTTTGAGTAATGGACTAAGAGAGCATGTGTTTGATTGTGTAAGATTTGGACAAGAGAAAAGCTAGAGGCAAGGAGAAGCTGTAGTTAGTGAAAGAGTGGTCAACAACCTACTTTTGAGGTTTGGGATATATATGTGTGTTAATTTTGCTCAAGTGTATGTGATGGCTACTTTAGCTTAAATGTGTTATTGATATTGAATATGTGATTTCTGGAATTGAGCATGATTATGTACTTTTGATGGAAGTGTATTTGAATGTGTATTGATATGTGATGAGTAATGAACCATGGAATTAGCATAATAAGTGAACCAGCTCTAACTATTGATTGTGTTAACCTGTCTTTGAAGCCTATATTGACCCCCATGACTTGTTTATGGTATAAAATGTGTTTTATAACTCTAAAATGGGTGACACCAATTGAATTAGAACCATACGATCAGTGGCTTCAAATGTTGTGGAAATAGCTCTGTTGCTTTGAGGACTCGAAGGTCTTCAAAATTTACTATAACCGTAGTTAAAATTTTGCAGGAGGGCTTCTGGAACCAGTTGTATTCCTTTGGCCATAACTCCTTCATTTTAAATCTAATTGACCTGAAACTTATCCCATTTAAAATATAAGACATAGAGGAACAAATGTTATGAAGGGACCTTTGCCTAAAATTGAGTGTAAAACATTGGTTTGGGCTGTACCAAATTGGGGTGTGAAGCAGTCCCGAGATTCTGCTTCTGTTTTGCTTGATTTTAGTATGTCACGGTCACAACCAAAATGGTTGCCACCATGACCAATGTCTGAAGAAGGCAGAAGTGCATGTAATTGAACCTCATGGTCACAACCAAATGATTGCCACCGTTACCCTTCCCTGTTTTGTGTATTTAGGGTGTTTTTCTTCCCGAAATGCATCCGAACTTCACTATGAGTTTCGATAGCTTGTCCAATTCATGTTTATCATTATAAAATGAGTATCTTAAGCATGATGAATCAAGTGTGTGAATGCGTATAAATGAGTATGATAAATCATGAATGCGAATGCGTATAATCATGAATACAAATGCGTATAATCTTGAATGCGAATGAGTATAATCATGAATGCGAATGCGTATAACCATGAATGTGCTAATGTGTATAATAATGATTGTGCTTATGTGTACAACATGTACAAGGCAGCATATAATAATATGCATATAGAGTTATATGTGAATTAGTTTATGATGACATGTATGTATGTATAGTAAGATATGAAGTAAGTTACATGAATAGCATGGGTTTAAGTAAATGTATATGAATGACCAATACATGCTTTGATATGGAATGATAGTTATAAGCCTAAGATGTTTATACAAGTGGATAGATAGGCATGCCTATAAAGGGTTAGATGATTTGCAGGTGCTAGATGTTTGGCATCGACGAATGTCTAGATGTTTGGCATCGACGGATGTCTATATGTTTGGCATCGACGGATGTCTAGATGTTGATACTTTTAAAGTATCTAGATGTTATGAGACTCCGGTCTCTAGATGATTTAAGACTACGGTCTCTAGATGTTTTGGTACCATTACATGGTATCTACATGTACCCGTATCCACTTATGTCATGACTTTGGGTTAATTATAATATGTAAATGTACAAGAGATGATGTTAAATGTACAAGAGATGATATTGTTATATGTATAAGAAATGATGTCTATATGTACAAGAGATGTATAAATGTTAAAGAGCTATAGTACATGGCTAGAGAAGCATATAGAAGTATATGATTATAGTATACAAGAAATGTTTATATGAGCATACATGTAAATGAGAAGTTGCTATTTGTACAAGATATGTTATAAGTATGCTTTTACGCTTATATGTATATAAATGGATATGATATACAAAGACATGATATTATATGTTATATGAGTTGATAGTTAGAGTTAGAAGAATATGAGCATGATATAGGTTACATGAGATTTGTAGATGTGTTATAAAGCATATTGATAAAATGTTTGGTATGTTACAAGTATGGTAAATGCTTATTGCTTTATATGCTCTTAATTGATTGGCATATGGACTATTAATATGCTTTGATGATTATGTTTGTGACTTCGTTAGAAGTCTTTTATATGTGATATCCCCACTAAGCGTTATCGCTTAGCACGGGTGTTTGTCCCGTGTAGCTTTACAGGTTTGGAGGGTTGCACATCTGCAAGGTCGTGGCCACTAGGAGTATAAGTTAACGTCTTTTTGTATATGGCATAACTTTTGTATACATGATATAGAAGTTTTTGTATAGCTTGGCATATGTAAATGTAAAGCAATTTTGTATAAGATATGTAAACGAAATGTAAGTGTAAAGAGAATGTGTTGTAATGTATAAAGAATAGTATATGTTGAGATGTACATGATTATAATGTTTTATTTAAGAAATGTCTATAGCTTGTATTTAAAAGGTATTCCGCTACGTATGTATCGTGTATGTTTGTCATTCCATCTTTCGCATGAGTGATTGTATGTGTATGCGTGCGTGGCGACTCGATATCCTCCCAAGGGGTATTGGGGCGCTACAAGTTGTGGTATCAGAGCATATGTTAGTTGTTTCTGGATAATAAGATGTTAGAGTATTGATTAGATGTATGTGAGTCTATCTAGAGTTGTGGCCTAATGCAGATGTTACCCTGTGTAGGAAGAAGATGGAATTGGATCCAAGTGAGAATGTAGGGGAAATGACACGTAGTGTTAATCCTACGAGGGTTGATCCACCGGTACAAGAGAGACCTCGAGCTGAGGGTGTAGGTCCGAATTATGGTGACCCAATGTTGTTGCAAGGAATGATGCAAGCGATTGAAAGGTTAAGTGCTCCTAAGGCTCCCACATATTTGATTAGAAAGAGAGGAGCAGAGGAGTTCAGAAGGACTACCTTGGATCAGTCAGAGGTGGCTGAGTTTTGGTTACAGAGGACGAAAAGGATACTGCAGGAAATCAATTGTCCACAAGATCAACAAGTAACATGTGCAGTATCATTACTCAAGGTCCAGCTTATGACTGGTGAGAACTGGTACTTCGGAATCCACAGCGACTGGAAGAGTTAACTTGGGACTTCTTTGCTCAAGAATTTGAAAGGAAGTACATCACTAAAGCATATAAAGAAGCAAAGTGGAGGGAGTTTGTTAGTTTGAAACAAAGAGGTATGACAATAGGAGAGTATGAAAAGGAATTCAGTCGATTGAGCAAGTATGTGCCAAAAGAATTGTTAACAGAAGATTTCAGATGTGGACAATTCGAGGATGGATTGAGAGAATCTATAAGGGGACCTTTGTCCGCGATGGCTGTGATGCAATCAGCAAACTATTATCAGTTGGTGATGGCTGCCATAAAATTGGAAGCATCTGAGTTAACAAAGCAAAAGAAAGAGCAGAAGAGAAAAATATCCGAAAATGATAGAGTCAGTGGCAAGAAGATTAGAGGAGTTGCAAGTGGACATGTTATGCAAGATTCATTTCGAGAGCCTCCATCAATGGGTAGTGTTGTGCCACCTTCGAGTAGAGGTAGCACAATACCTAAGTGTGAGCATTGTCAAAGGAATCATTGGGGAACATGCAGGAAGCTCACGGGAGCATGTTTTAAATGCAGAGGTATGGACCATGTGTTTGCTAACTGCCCTGCGAGTAAAGAGAATATGTTCACAAGTGAGTGCAGGAAATGCGAATGTGTCCGGATCAGCCAGAACTAGTAGAGGAAGAGGAAGAGGAGCACAAGTAAGGTCCAAGACAGTAGAGCGGCCTACTGCTCTTAGCGGACAGAAGCAAGTCTTCACCATGATTGGAGAAGAAGTTGAAGATCCTGCCGGTCCATCTGGTAAGTTTCTATTTGTGTATTGACTGGCATGATTTTCTATTTATTACAGTGAAAATTTCGAGGACGAAATTTCTTAAGGAGGGTAGAATTGTAATACCCCAAAGTGTACCCTAGTTAGATTGGAGTGTCAATTGCATGTTAGGGTGCAAATGAGATTGGAATAAGTATAAGATTAAATGAGTAATTAAGCATGTAGGGGTGTAATTGAAAGAGGGAAAGTAGCATTTAAAAGAAAGAAATTGAGTGAGGGACTGAATGGTACTTTACCATGGATTGAGGTGCAACTTTGGTGTGGCTAGGAAGTGGAATCCACGTGTGGCTCTTCCCTTTTTCCAGCCAGCTTCTTGCATGCAAAAGTAAAGTGGATTAGAGGCAGATTTGTAGTGGAAGTTTACTGCAAATTATCTATTCTTTGTTTCCCTCAAATTTTGTATTCCTCTATCTTTTAAGTTTGAGTTTCATTTCTGATCAAATGAATCTGGAATTTGCATTGGTTTGGTTGAAGAGTTGAATTAAGAAGGTAAGTGAGTTGATATATTATGAGTATCTCTTCTTCTACTCCCTTTTCTTTGAGTTTGATTTGGATGTGGATTTTGAGTAATGGACTAAGAGAGCATGTGTTTGATTGTGTAAGATTTGGACAAGAGAAAAGCTAGAGGCAAGGAGAAGCTGTAGTTAGTGAAAGAGTGGTCAACAACCTACTTTTGAGGTTTGGGATATATATGTGTGTTAATTTTGCTCAAGTGTATGTGATGGCTACTTTAGCTTAAATGTGTTATTGATATTGAATATGTGATTTCTGGAATTGAGCATGATTATGTACTTTTGATGGAAGTGTATTTGAATGTGTATTGATATGTGATGAGTAATGAACCATGGAATTAGCATAATAAGTGAACCAGCTCTAACTATTGATTGTGTTAACCTGTCTTTGAAGCCTATATTGACCCCCATGACTTGTTTATGGTATAAAATGTGTTTTATAACTCTAAAATGGGTGACATCAATTGAATTAGAACCATAAGATCAGTGGCTTCAAATGTTGTAGAAATAGCTCTGTTGCTTTGAGGACTCGAAGGTCTTCAAAATTTACCATAACCGTAGTTAAAATTTTGCAGGAGGGCTTCTGGAACCAGTTGTATTCCTTTGGCCATAACTCCTTCATTTTAAATCTAATTGACCTGAAACTTATCCCATTTAAAATATAAGACATAGAGGAACAAATGTTATGAAGGGACCTTTGCCTAAAATTGAGTGTAAGACATCGGTTTGGGCTGTACAAAATTGGGGTGTGAAGCAGTCCTGAGATTCTGCTTCTATTTTGCTTGATTTTAGTATATCACGGTCACAACCAAAATGGTTGCCACCGTGACCAATGTCTGAAGAAGGCAGAATTGCATGTAATTGGACCTCACGGTCACAACCAAATGGTTGCCACCGTGACCCTTCCCTGTCTTGTGTATTTAGGGTATTTTTCTTCCCGAAATGCATCCGAACTTCACTACGAGTTCCGATAGCTTGTCCAATTCATGTTTATCATTATAAAATGAGTATCTTAAGCATGATGAATCAAGTTTGTGAATGCATATAAATGAGTATGATAAATCATGAATGCGAATGCGTATAATCATGAATACGAATGCGTATAATCTTGAATGCGAATGAGCATAATCATGAATGCGAATGCATATAACCATGAATGTGCTAATGTGTATAATAATGATTGTGCTTATGCGTATAACATGTACAAGGCAACATACAATAATATGCATATAGAGTTGTATGTGAATGAGTTTATGATGACATGTATGTATGTATAGTAAGATATGAAGTAAGTTACATGAATAGCATGGGTTTAAGTAAATGTATATGAATGACCAATACATGCTTTGATATGGAATGATAGTTTTAAGCCTAAGATGTTCATACAAGTGGATAGATAAGCATGCCTATAAAAGGCTTAGATGATTTGCAGCTGCTAGATGTTTGGCATCGACGAATGTCTAGATGTTTGGCATCGACGGATGTCTATATGTTTGGCATTGACGGATGTCTAGATGTTGATACTTTTAAAGTATCTAGATGTTATTAGACTCCGGTCTCTATATGATTTGAGACTACGGTCTCTAGATGTTTTGGCACCATTACATGGTATCTACATGTACCCGTATCCACTTATGTCATGACTTTGGGTTAATTATAATATGTAAATGTACAAGAGATGATGTTAAATGTACAAGAGATGATACTGTTATATGTATAAGAAATGATGTCTATATGTACAAGAGATGTATAAATGTTAAAGAGCTATAGTACATGGCTAGAGAAGCATATAGAAGTGTATGATTATAGTATACAAGAAATGTTTATACGAGCATACATGTAAATGAGAAGTTGCTATTTGTACAAGATATGTTATAAGTATGCTTTTACGCTTATATGTATATAAATGGATATGATATGCAAAGACATGATATTATATGTTATATGAGCTGATAGTTAGAGTTAGAAGAATATGAGCATGATATAGGTTACATGAGATTTGTAGATGTGTTATAAAGTGTTAAGCATATTTTATAGATGCTAATTTCCGCAAGCATACGGTGTACCGAAATAGTACAAAAGGTTGTCAATCCCACGAGGAATATAGTTTTTGCTCACTATTACTACTTGATTTTAATCTTGTTTACAATGGTAATTAATTTATTAGTTAAATCTAAACTACTCTATTAAATACACTAATTAAACCTATTTTATGTTAATCAAAGAAGACAAAATATATAATGAAGATCTTAAAATAATGAACTTGATCCATCAGTCCAATTAATAATATTTATCTTTTCATGCAAGCCAAGTTAGAATATAGTTCTAATTTACTCTCTCAATATAAATTAAAATGCCTAAAACATGCAATTAAAATTCTAACTCACAACTTTCATTAATGAGTTAGAGTTTATTAATTACATATTCTAAGAATAAACGCTAACCTATAACAACTATCTCAATATACTGATCTCTCTAATATATTTTGATAATGAAATTCTATTAGATTTCAGTTGAAGCAGTCTCTCGAATCTTACTTTAACTTATAAAGATAATGCAATTATACTAATAGAAATTCTGCATTCAAAGACTTATAGAATAGATGAAGTAGAGAATAATAATAACATTCAAATTCATTGAAATAATATTCATAGAATTGACAGAGAAGAAATAAAAGATAAGAGTAATGAGAAAGATGACTTGTGCACTTTCCTCAAGCCCTTGTAATAAATTTTTCTTCTCCTTAATCTTCTTCTTCAAAACATAAAAACTAACTAAGAAATTCTACTAAGAAAAAAAAACTGTTTTTCAAAACTATAGAAAATTACTTAATAAAAATTCTATATTAACAACTACTCATTAAATTACAGTTAACAATTGATATTTATAAAGATCTGAAGATTGTATCCTTTGGAGATGTCCCTTCAAATGGTTGCAATTGTTGGTGAAAAGAAATGACTTTTCAAGTAACTTTTGGCTAAAAACTGCTCCAACGGTCGCCTCTGTCGCGCTCGGGATGGTGTCGCGCTCGCAACAGAACACGAAATGCCATTCTCCTTTTTCTTTTCTCCCTTTCCTCTCGGTTTTCTCTCTGCAGGAGCATGACTCGTGCTATCCTCTCCTACTCGTGTCCATCCATCCTAGTCGTGCTCATGCAGCACGTCTCAGCCCATTCTCTCTTCTCTCTTCTCTTCTTCTCTTCTTTCTCTTTTCCTTTCCCTTTTCTCTTTTGTCTCTGCGCCAGCATGACTCGTGCTTTCCCCTCCTAGTCATGCTCTCTTGTCCCAGTCGTGTTCCAAAATCCGACTCATGCTCTCTTATCCTGTCTTCTCTGATCTCGTGCTCCTCTCCACTATATATGCTTCTTTTCTTCCTTTTTCACCTAAATACACCAGTAAACACAAAAACACACAAACTAATACAAATAAACATAACCAACACATTTGACATCAAATATACACACAATTGCATAATTAATTTCATAAACTCATACAAAACATATACTAAATTATACCCCAATTAAGCTCCTATCATAAAGCATATTGATAAAATGTTTGGTATGTTACAAGTATTGTAAATGCTTATTGCTTTATATGCTCTTAATTGATTAGCATTTCGACTATTGATATGCTTTTATGATTATGTTTTTGACTTCATTAGAAGTCTTTTATATGTGATATCCCCACTAAGCGTTATCGCTTAGCACGGGTGTTTGTCCCGTGTAGGTTTACAGGTTCGGAGGGTTGCACATCTTGCAAGGTCGTGGCCACTAGGAGTATAAGTTAAAGTCTTTTTGTATATGGCATAGCTTTTGTATACATGATATAGAAGTTTTTGTATAGCTTGGCATATGTAAATGTAAAGCAATTTTGTATAAGATATGTAAACGAAATGTAAGTGTAAAGAGAATGTTTTGTAATGTATAAAGAATAGTATATGTTGAGATGTACATGATTATAAAGTTTTATTTAAGAAATGTCTATAGCTTGTATTTAAAAGGTATTCCGCTGCATATGTATCGTGTATGTTTGTCATTCCGTCTTCCGCATGAGTGATTGTATGTGTATGCGTGTGTGGCGACTCGATATCCTCCCAAGGGGTATTGGGGCGCTACACCAGTGTCACCTTTGCCCCGTACAGTTGCAGCCATTGTCCCTTTCTCTTTCCTCTCAACTCGAAGGTTCTTTCCCATTCTCCAACCAGTCTCGGCGTCGAACGGCAACACGATCCATACCATAAAACTCCTGAAGGCGAGGCACACTCGCTAGTACCTGCCGATCATCCCATTTGCCGCCGATGAGGAGATTGAAGCTGAGGAAATCGCAAGCTTCCGACGATGATTCTAGCCAAACGACGGGGAGTTAGGGCGCGTGACCACCGGTGGAAGGTCCTTGGCGTCCTAGGCTTTACATCAGTAGTGGCGGTGTCTCTCTAGCAAAGCTCCGGCTTCAGGTCAAGGGTTAGTTTTATATATATAATTTTGTGATTGCAGTGCATTTTTTTGCTTCCTTACAAAGTTTTTCCATTTAAATTAATGTGATGTTGTGAAGTTGTTTTCTTGTTTCTAACTTGCTTGTAATTGTAAACAAATTTAGGACTTTAATTCTGTCCAGATCCATAAAAAACCAAAAATATTTGCATTAATTTATAAACCAAATTATTGTTCAGGTTAAGTGTTTGGTAGACTTTATTTTTATATGAGTGTAAGTGATAAAATACGAAATTAAAAAGCATGTAACCGAAATGTTGAACTTGAATTCTATTTATATTACATATTTGGTTTTGGTTTAATTTCACTTAAAAGATTAATGGTCACAATGTCATTCTTTTCTTTTGGTTCAAGTGGTTGATTGTCCTTTTCCTTTCGCTTGATTTCTATAATTTTAATTGAAATATGAATCAAGGGATGCCAAAATTTAAATGATTAAGTGTTGTTCATGGAATAAATTTAATATGCATTGTATATCAATTACTACTTTTATACTTGGAAGGTAATTGAGTTTTTGTGGTCTTTTAAATATGTTGTTCAATCTCATTAAAACCATTATTGCTTTTACATTTAGTTATGGCTATGCTGAGTAGAAGAAAAATTCCTGAGCTGGCAGCTTGAAGAAAAATTCCTGAGCTGACAGCTTGAAACAGTCACCTAAAAACAAAAAATTTTGGCGGATTTTCGATCAAGGATACTCCGACGATCAAGTCAGAAAGATTGACGATAATTATTGTATTGTATTGTAATTGTAAAAGAATCAAGAAGAAAAACATACCCAGATTTCCCATTTTATAGAGTTAGGAATCAGTGTTGGAGTAGGAATCCTTTTTTGCGTGGGACAGGTATTCCCAATAGAGCTGAAGCTTAGAGCTGGAGCTGGGAGTCCCAAATGGAACAGAACTCAAACTTTAAATAGATAAAGATACCTCCTAATCAGATAAGGGTAATTCCCGTTTGGATAAGATTAAGCTACTGATTAGATAAGGTTAATCATGAAGAAAACGTGTTGCAAGGTAATAAAAGTCCTTGAAGGATTCCAATAATCCTGACAATTCTAGAGGACGAGTTCTTTTTGAGCTTATGGATGATACCGAACTGTTATTGAGAGATTTCAGATCAGCTCGGCTGTCCGGGTTCAAGAACAAGACGAAACCGAACTTGATGAATAAGAAGGAACTGAACTCCTTGTAAGATGTCTGGTTATCATATACTACTCCTATTTTATAATACATTATCAACACAATTTCGCTCCTATGGTTCGTAATTAAATATTTTTCTTTCTTTATTTCTTTCTGACTTGCATTATGTCAAATATTATAAACTTGAGTTTGAGGCTTTTAACATAACTGGTAAAAACTATTTACCATGGCAAAAACTTATGGATGTCCATAAGTTTAACAAGCTAAAACTCTTTTAAACTCTTAATTTATAACTTAAATCCCACTTCGTTAATAGTTTGTAACTCAAATATTTAGTTTTACTTATGTAATATATATCCATAAGCCTATAAATATAGACTTATTGCATGAATGCATGCAAGAAAAAAAAAAGAATTACTTACCTTCTCTCCATCTATTTCTATACACAACTTATTTTATTATCTTTATTCTTATAATTTGCTCTTATAATATTTTATGTACTACCCCTATTTTGTAATAAATTATTAGCACGATTTCGCTCTTACAGTTCGTAATTAAATATTTTTCTTTCTTTATTTCTTTCTGACTTGTATTATGTCAAATATTACCAACTTGAGTTTGAGGCTTTTGACATAACTAGCAAAAACTATTTGCCATGGGTTCTCATGCTGAAATTCATCTTGATGCCAAAGGGCTTGGAAATACAATTTTAGTTTGAAATTAAGCATCCAATCAAGACAAAGCAAAGGCAATGGTATTTTTTTCGTCATCATTTACATGAAGGGTTAAAAGTTGGATATCTAACAATGAAAGATCCACTTGAATTGTGCAATAATTTAAAAGAGTGATATAACCACTAACGAACAATAATATTACCTAAAACTCGTTATGAATAGATGCACTTACGATTTCAAGATTTTAAAATCGTAAGTGAATATAATTTTGCTATTTTAGAATTAGTTCTCAATTAAAGTTGTGCTGAAAAGATTACTAATGAGAACTTAATAGAGAAAACCTTTTCAATTTTTCATGCTTCAAATGTGTTCCTACAGTAGGAAAATAGAGAAAAGGGTTTCAAAAAATACTCTGAATTAATCTCATACTTACTTGTAGCTGAACAATATAATGAGCTATTAGTAAAAACTCATGAGACTCTCATCCTACTAGATCTGTTCCATTCCTTGAAGTGAATGTAGCAATACAAGATCATAGTTATGGCCGCAATTGTGGTCATAGCCATGGCAGAGGACGAGGATAAAAAAATTACTGTCATTATAGTGTTAATAAGAACAATAATTTTTCCTACCACTAGAAGTTGAACAATAATGGCGAAAAAGGAAAAAATAAGGTCGACCACAGTAGCCCTTCAAAACTTATAGAAAATTCATGTTATCGATGTGGCATGAAAGGACATTGGTCCCATACCTGTCTTACGGCTAACTATCTTATTAATTTTTATCAAGCCTCCATTAAAAGAAAAGGAAAAAAATGTGAAAACAAATTCAGTCAACCAGAATGATGACATTGAGGCAAATCTTGCATATAATGATGATAATGATTTTAGAGACATTGTGGATATTACTCATTTGGATGCTTCAAATTTTTTTCAAGAGTCATGAAGGAATAATGAAAAAAAAAACATAAGAGTGTTTAAAATTATTATCTTATTTCTATATTTCTATATTTTATTTGTTATTTTATTTACGTGTTTTTCAAGTTCTTTTTTCCTCATGTGAGTAGTTATATATATTTAAATATTTGCCATATTCTAATTATATATTTTGTTTTACATTCATTTTCAATGAAGGAATGGATGTTTCTCATTCTTCAATTGGGCTCATACTCAATAATGAAGATCTATGCCTTGTTGATAGTGCTACAACACATACCATACTCAAAAATAAATTAAAAAAAAAAGTATTTCTATTATTTAATATTGAAAGATGCTAATGTTAACACTATATCAGGCAATACAAAGTTAATTGAAGGCTCTGGAAGAGCTACTATATTATTATCCAAAGTAAAAAAAACTTACCATAAATGATGCACTATTTTCTTCAAAATATCGAGAAATTTGTTAAGTTTTAAAGATGTTCATTCTAATGGATATCATGTTGAGACTGGAAATGAGAACAATATTGAATATTTGTATATTACAAATAATGCATCAGGCAAGAAATGTGTTTTAGAAAGATTGCCAACATTCTCTTATGGCTTGTACTATACAAAAATTAGTACAATTGAGATATATGCTACAATAAACCAAAAGTTTACTAATCCAAAAATATTCATAGTTTGGCATGACCGATTAGGCCATCCCGGTTCAATAACGATGGGTAAAATTATTGAGAATTCACATGGACATCAATTGAAGAACCAAAACATCCTTCAAGGTAAATTGATTATTAGACCATTACTAGCTAAAATTGGAACTGAATCCCTTGCATTCTTAAAATGTATTCGGTTGATATTTATGGGCCCATTTATCCGCCATGTGGACCATGTAAGTATTTTATGGTATTAATTGATACATCTACAAGATGGCCACATGTGTAGTTATTATCAACTTGCAACCTTGTATTTGTGAGATTGCTTGCTCAAATAATTCGATTAAGAGCACAGTTTCCAGATTATACAATCAAGTCAATCCATCTCGATAATGCTAGTGAATTTATTTCTCAGCTTTTTAATAATTATTATATGTCAATTGAAATAACAATTGAAAAGCCTATTGCATATGTTCATACACAAAATGGATTGACATAATCATTTATTAAACGCCTTCAGTTAATAGCTAGACCATTACTTATGAGAACAAAAATCCCCATTTTCGCATTGGGGACATGCTATTTTACATGCAGCAGCACTTGTGAACATTAAGCCAACAAGTTATCATAAATTCTCCCCATTGCAATTAGCTTTTGGTCAAGAACCAAATATTATCCATCTTAGAATTTTTGGGGTCAATTTCACTCATGGTCACTCAACTTATCACTTATCGCACAAAAGTAACCGACTTTTTTTTCGTTACTTAAATGTCACTGAACTTTTAACATTTTTGCAAAAAAGTCATGTTAACCGGAATCCGGCGAGAACCCTTGCCGGATTGATGACATGGCATATGACACGTGGCAACGAATAGTAAATATATGACTTTTTTGCAAAAATGTTAGAAGTTCAATAACATTTAAGTTGGAAAAAAAGAAAATTGGTTACTTTTGCGCGATAAATTATAAGTTTAGTGACCGTGAGTGAAATTAATTTAGATGTAGCATTTGTTGGAGATATTGTTAAACGGCATGTAGTTTTTGACATGGCATGCCATGTCATCAATCCGGCGAGGGTTCTCGTCGGATTTCAGTCAACATGACTTTTTTGCAAAAATATTAAAAGTTCAGTGACATTTAAGTAAGAAAAAAAAAGTCGGTTACTTTTGCGCGATAAGTGATAAGTTGAGTGACCGTGAGTGAAATCAACCCGAATTTTTGGTTGTGTGGTATATGTGCTAGTTGCTCCACCACAACACATAAAGATAGTCCTCAAAGGAGGTTAGTAATATATGTTGGGTATGAATCTTCTTCAATAATTAAATATCTTAAACCACTAACTGGATATTTATTTACAGCAAGATTTACCGATTGCCATTTTAATGAAACAATTTTCCCAATATTAGGGGGAGAGAATAAGCAGGTGGAAAAAGAAATTACTTGGAATGCATTATCATTTATCTCATTTAGATCATTGGATAAAATAATGTAAACTGGAATTTCAAAAGATAATACATTTGCAAAATATTTCAAATCAACTGCCATATGCATTCACTAATTTAAAAAGAGTTACTAAATCTCATATACCATCTAAAAATGCTCCTATTCACATTGATGTCCTTATAAGACAATCTAATATTGCAAACACTAGCAATCTAAGCCTAAAGCGTGGTAGATTAGTCAGTTCAAAAATAAAAAATCTCGAAAATGGAAAGGAGCAAATAACCAAGATGGTCATATTATGGAGGCAGGTACTCTTGAAAAGACTCAAAACATAATTAATCATAAAACCCCAAAAGATGTTCAGGCACCTTAAAATGATGATAATGAAAAGATCTTGATAAGTTATGTCAATATGTTAAAAGGATGGAACTAAAAAGATATAGTTGTCGACAATGTTTTTGCATATAATGTTTCTTTTGATATTTTAAAAGAAAATGAGGATCTTGAACCTGCATTTATTAAGGAATGCAGAAATAGAAATGATTGGCCAAAATGAAAAGACACAATTCAAGCAGAATTGAATTTTGTAACATTCTATACTTGAATATTAGAATGAGCACCAAGTATCACAAATTGGCTTCCCGTAATTATTCTTTAAATCATATCAACATAATATTCTCTTATGAATTTGGTAGTAATTTTTTTTTTTATTTCCATTGACATGCAAAAAAAAATTATTGATCACTTTAATGCATTGTTATTATTCATTTGGTAAATTTTTTTGCAGCATATAACGGCAGTAATTATTCCTATCCCTCTTGCACATTTAAATTTAACACATCCCAATATTTTGACAACTATCTCAACCTCCATGAACTCATCAATTGTCCATCATCTCAATACATACAATTCTATTTCACATTCATATTTTATATGTAGCAAAATCATCAAGCATTAAACCTTAAAGCATAATAATCCATTATCATTCTTACAAAAAAATGCATAATTTCTTAAACTTCATAATTTTAGTTATATATTTTCATAGTACACTTGTTAATATACAATGTCATATGCATATACATGCCATATACAAAAACAAATTTCTTCATAGCATAAGGCTTCAGTTGCGCCATTTGTCATGTACCATCCTAGAAACTCCTATCTACTCTTTGTACCTACGTACAGTAAAAAACTACGTGCTGAGCATTTCATGCCTAGTTGTGGATACGATACTAATGTTTTTCATAATCACACATACATGCACACCAATAAAATTATATCACATGTATACATAAAGAATTATAAAATTTAAGTTCATTAATTAAATTTTCAAATAAATACATTTACTTACATATTATTAATTTCAAATACCAGGTATATTATATTCATTTAAATGATCATTAATTTATTTTTTAGTTTTTTTTCCAAATTTTTTTACCATTAATTACCATTTTGCATTCTTTTCTTTATTTTATCCCATTATTACTATTTTGCCTTATTTATTACTTACTTGCATCAAAATTACATTTTTGCCCCTAATAATATCCAGTGAAAACCTAACGAACCAAATATGCGGGATAAGGACCCCAAAGGTCCAAAACTGTCGAAGTGACCACACGAGGGGTTAAACGCTTCGACAACTGCATGATGCCAACTACATGACTGTATAGGTTGCCATTGATCTACAAATGTGAGTCGCCATTACTCAGTACCGTGATATATGTCACTATAGCTAGCCAATTATATCTTATACTTTTCGTTTCACTACTAGTTACTAAGGACAAAATAATTCCTCAATTCATTTTCTTAGGCTATCCTATATGCTCATTTTCATCATGATTTCACATTATGCCATGATACACAATTTTGTCTCATGCTTTACATTGTCTCACATATTATCTCATATTCTCACATAAATTCATCTTTCATCAAATTCATACTAAATTGTCATTTTCTTTCACATTTACTACTAAATGCAATATTTTAAGCATATGTATTCATTTATTTTTCCTCATCCAACATAATAAATCTTCACATAACTTATATATACACTCATATATGTTCACATACTAATACTAACCTTTTCCTCCCATTTTAATATCAATTTGATCAAAAACATTTAATCATCCTTCTAATAATAAGATACGAACATGTAAATTTCATTAACTAAGATCAAGTTGACTCATAATGCATCATCATCAAAAATTCAGGTACCACACTCCACTCACACCTCACATACATTTTCTTCATACAAGCATAAATTCACAACTTTAGTAACCTTGATTTCACTAACGTAGATTCAATTCATCAAAATTCCTTGCACATACTAAAGGCAAAACGCATTCTTAGGTCCCTGAACTTTTAACATTTTCTGTATTAAGTCCTTGTACAAATAATTCACACATTAGATCATTTAACTTTTGATTTACTGCACATAAAGTCCTTATATGGCTGAGATGATGAGCGTTTACTACACGTTCTGTCTGTAACGAGTCATATCAGAGGCAAAACATTCGTGGGCCCCACTAAAGCAATTTTAAAATAATATTTTTTACAAGTCGGATGCTCATCACCGCCTCTTGTGGCTATTGCATGAGTAAATTAAGATGACTTGGACTCAAATCCAAGTTGGGCCCTATGGGTTGTCGACAATCTACCACTGCTTGATAGTAGTTGGCCTGATTGACTCTCATTAGGTTCACTAGATGAACTTGGCCTGCTTCTAAATATAACATCTCTCTTTTTCGTGATGATGATCGTTACCTCTCAGAATCAGGATGCTGAGGGTCAATGCTAGGAAAGAGGGGGGAGAAAAAAAAGCATTAGCAAGATTAGATAATATAAATCCAAGAAAGGCAAATTTAATTGCAAGAAGATCATGATAATCCTTTCCTAATTCAAAGTACAATGGATGAACAAAGCGCCATAAATATATTGCACCATCCACCATATCCTTTGGTGAGTGTACCTCATCTGAAGACCTGTGTCGGGTGTGATCCCCATACAAAGCATGCCCAGAGCCATTCCTTCGAGCAAATGCCTCAACTGCACCTGAGAATCTCTCTCAAATCTCTTGGCCCACTTTATTTAAAAAAAATCATGTCAAAGTTGGGTTTCTAGCCAAATCTCACATTTAAATGAGAATCTCCAAAGGAAAAGAGGTGCTACAGGTAGTAGCAAACTAGGTACCACAAAATAACACAACATCCCATTAACACTTCATTTATCAATAAAAGACTATGTCAAAATATACTAAGAAAATATAGACCTGATGGTCGTTCGAGATTGTCTGCTGATGGACATAGATCCACAACTGGTTTGCTACTTGGCTAGTGAACAAAGACAAGTAATTATAAATTATTCAAATATAACTATTAAATGTTTTAAAACATAATATATAAATATACCAGAAATTAATGCCAGACTAATAAAAACTAACCCTTGCTCTAGAACTGGAGCCAATCTTAGGGTACTTCAAAATAGTCTAGTCAAATACATATTCAAACTGATACCCTGCATCAATTACAATAGTTAAAAACTCCTTTGAAGATTCTACATTTTGGCAAAACAGATATCAAATAAAATCGCATATAAATGTTTTTTGGCAAGATGATTCAACCAATGAATAAGCATTAGGTCTTAGAAGTAGAAATTAACCTTTTCGAATAAATAAGTCCCGGAAGAGCCTCTTCAAGTATGAATAAGTTTTTGGAGGCTTTGAGAAAAAGTAAATGATGATACCTATATTGGAGTAAGCATCTTCTTTTCACTGATTTTGTCATATTTTTGCTTTTTGGTACCTACTTTCAACCCTGCCACAGAAGATTAAAAAAGCAGAATCCAAGGAAAATATTAAGTTTAATACACAAATAAAGAATGAAAAAAAAATAAAGAGATAATTAAACCAAGTTAGAGATATCAAAAGACATAGTGATGCAAGTTAGGGAGCACCAACCTTCCCCTCAGAAAATACATAAGCACATAACCAAGAGTTCCAGATCATCCCTTCTACTTTGCTCTATAAGTAAAATTTTCAGAGTCAAGATCAACATTGAAGGATAAAAAATTTTGATTATGCATCAGCAACTTCTAGTTCCCATCTTCAACAAGCAGCTACAGTATGTCACTTACCAACTCCAAGATGTGTATTAACACTAGCATAATGAGCTGCACCAGTGAGATTTTTGTTTTCCCTGCAAGAAAATGAGATGGCATTAATGACTGATCACAAAAAGAAAATTGCATAGGGAAAGAGGTAAAACAGCTGTGACTTGGTTGAAATATTGAAAAAGGCATCAGATTGTCTTAATGCATGGGGCTTTTTGTTGAAGTTTTTGGAATAAATAACCACACAAAATAATCCATTATTACTACATAAGATAGATTCTGCTGCCAAATTTTCAAATGCAATTTAGCTAATAGCATGAGACAATTTCAAATCAGCAAGTAAAACTAAATTGGCAATTACATAAACTTTAGTTTACATAAGCATGCAACAACTAAAAATTGCAGCGAGGTCCAACCTTCACTAAACTAAGAACAAAACACAAAAAAATTATATATCTTATGTTATGTAAGCCTCAAAACAGCAAGATAAGTGTCTGACCTGTAAAAAAAATTATTTTAAAATTGCTTTAATAGGGCTCATGGATGTTTTGCCTCTGATATGACTCGTAACAGACGAAGCGTGTAGTAAATGCTTATCGCCTCAGCCACATAAGGACTTCATGTGTAGCAAATCAAAAGTTAAAGGGCCTAATGTGTGATTTTATTTGTACAAGGGCTTAATGCAGAAAATCTTAAAAGTTTAAGGACCTAGGAATGTGTTTTGCCAATACTAAACTTTAAGTTCTTACATAATGTATATTTTAGCGTGAGTTAGCTATTTAGACATCATAATGTCAAATTAGGCATGCCATCTACCTTATTTTATACCCAATTAAACTTCTATAACTTCAATTTCAACGCACAACATTTAATTCAAACTCATACATATACATAATTATACAACATATGAAAAATGAAAGTATATATATGTATCCACAAATTTTTTTTCTCCATAACTCCTTTCTATTCTTCTCTTTCTTTCTCTTTTCATTTCTTTTTTCTTCCTCCTTCTTCTTGTTCTTCACGTAGCCAAAATTCATAGAAAATAATTCCACTTAATTTTCTTCCAATTTCATCAATTTTTACTTACATAATAGTTGTGTTCACTAAATTTAACCCCAAACTCTAAAAATTCAAACATTATACTTACTTAATGGATTTACTCTTCATTTATTCTTCCCTTATTCCTTGGTAATTTCTTCTCTTAGCACATGCACATGGATAGGTGGGAAACTAGAATTGAATTTGGGGTCGAATTCAACTTAATTTTAGGTGGAATTTGAAACAAAAATGGAAGGGAAATGATGGAGAAAGGTTCAGCCACTTGAGGGAGAAGATGGAGTTGTGTGTTTCATGAAAAATTCTACCTTTTTATAAGTGCACAAATTGATGGTTGAGATGAATCCCAACATTATTTAATATAAGGGTCTATATTGTGCACTTATCATCCTCCCAAAATTTCCAAATTTTATTTTATTTAATTTCCATAAAAATATGACCATAAAAGTATAAAATTTATTCTTTAGGTGTGTGCAAATTTTCGGATCAAAATTATGTCGTTTCAGTGAATTTTTCGGTCCGACGATAAATTTACCGATCTGATAATTTACTTTTTTGTCTTAATTTTATTTCCACTTTTCAATAATAAAAATACCATTCTATCATTTATAATGGATTTCCATGATCAAATGAATTCTCAGAGGTCTCAAAATAACTTTTAGCTTTGGCCAACCCTAGGTCAAAGTGTGCACTATTCACATCGAACCTGCTACTTATTTTTATTTTGACTTTTGAAGTCTATTTAACTTCAATTTCACCTCAAATTACATCCTTGGACTCTCCGTAAATTGTACTTTCTGATGCTAAAAAAAAGTGCATTATGGTCCCGGGTGATATTATTCATCCCGTGCGGCACTATTTACAAACGAAAAATACTATTCACGAAATCGAGATCTTTTAGGCGTTACAAATTCACTTTGAAAATATGAAGTATTTGGACTTGTAATCCGAACACCTAAAGGTTTAATGCCAATGGGGTACAAATGGGTATTTGTGCGAAAATAAAATGAGAAAAAATAAATTGTAAGATATAAGGCATGGTTGGTTGCATAAGGATTTTAGCAAAGACTTAGCATTGATTATGATGAAACATATTTTTCACTAGTGGATGCAATTATTTTTAGATATTTGATTACTCTGACAATTTTGAAAAACTTGACATGCATCTAATGGATGTTGTTACAACCTATTTACATCCTTAAAAGATTTAAAATACCTGAAGCGTATAAAAATTCTTGAGAAATTTGTTCAATAACTTACAAAAATAGTTATATGGATTAAAATAATCTGGAAGAATGTGGTATAAGTGTCTTAGTGAATATTTGTTAAAGGAATGATATAATAATGATTTGAATTGTCTATGTATGTTTATAAAAAGATTAGGGCCAAAATTTGTCATAATTGTTGTATATATTGATTATTTAAACATCATTGGAACTCCTGAAAATCTTTGAAAAGCAGTAGATTATTTAAAGAAAGAATTTCAAATGAAAGATCTTGGAAATGCAATTTTGTCTCAACCTGTAAATCGAGCATTTAAAAGATGAAATTTTTATTCATTAATCAACTTATATGAAAAAGATTTGAAGTGATTTTATATGGACAAAGCACATCCATTGAGTACCCCAATGGTTGTAAGATCACTATAAGTAAATAAAGACCCATTTTGTCCTCGAGAGAATGAAGAATAACTTTTTAGTCCTGAATTACCATATTTAAGTGTTGTAGGTGCATTAATGTATCTTGCTAATAATATAAGACCAGATATAGCATTTTCTGTAAGCCTGCTTGCAAGATTTAGTTTTCTTCCAACAAAAAGACATTAGAATGGAATTAAGCATGTTTTTCGATATCTCCGAGGAACAATTGGTATGGGGTTATTTTATTATAATAAATTTAAATCGCATTTAGTTGATTATATAGATACGGGATATTTATTTGATTCACATAAAACTCGATCACAAATAGGCTATCTATTTACTTGTGGAAGCACAGTTATATCATGGTAATATATAAAACAAACTTTAGTTGCTACTTCTTCAAATCAAGCATAAATAATTGAAATGCATGAAGCAAGTCGAGAATGTATTTGGCTAAGAGCACGCATTCATAATATCCAGAAGATGTGCGGCTTGCATTTTAAAGAAAATATTCCAATAATACAGTATGAAGATAATACAGCATGCATAGCTCAACTAAAAAGATGGTACATCAAATGTGATAGAACAAAACATATTTTACCAAAATTTTTCTTCACTCAAGATCTTTAAAAGAAAGGCGAAATAAATGTTCGACAAAATCATTCGAGTGAGAATTTGGCATACTTATTCACCAAAACATTACCCACTATAACATTTGAAAAGTTGAGATATAGTATAGGAATGTGTAAACTTAAAGATCTATGGTGATGTCTTTATGAGAGGGAGTCAAATACACGTTGTACTCTTTTTTTCCTTAGCCAATGTTTTATCCCATTGGTTTTCCTACCAAGGTTTTTAATGAGGAAGAGTACTATGTGTATTATAAACATTGTGTATTTTTTTTCTTCACTAGGTTTTTATCTCATTGGATTTTTCCTATTAAAGTTTTAACATGGTACAATTTTTTTTATGGACATCCAAGGGAAAGTGTTATAAATAAATGAATTTATGCATGCCCATAAGTTTAACAAGTTTAAACTCTTAATTTATGACTTAGAACTCTCACTTAATTAATTGTTGTAACTCAAATATTTATGTTTACTTATGTAAGGCTATAAATATAGATTTTTTCTATGAAATACATACAAGTAACAAAAAAATACGTACTTTCTCTCCATCTCTTTCTAGATTCACTCTATTTTATTGTCTTTGCTCTTATAATTGTTCTTATAATAGTTCATATACTATTATTTTATAATAAGTCACACATTAATCTATTTCACAATAGATTGTCAATACTTAATCAAATTAATAAACATTAATTTAACAGATAATTATCTAATGGATTGATTGCTTGATTTACTTAACTATAATTAATCAAATTAATTAACACAAATCCAATTGACTATAATTAAATGAGTAAACATCATTCTTAATTAACATTAATCCAATTAACTATCATTAATTAATTAACCAACAATAATTAGTCGAATTAATTGATATTAATCCAACTAACTACAATAATAAATTAAAAAAACATTAATCTCAATTAACAATAATTAATTAATAGGCATTAATCCAATCAACTATAATTAATCAAATTAATTAACAATAATCCAATTAAATATATTTAATTTAATTAATTAACATTAATCTTAACTGTAACAATTTATGAACATTAATTCAATTAACTATAATTAATTAATTTAACAAACATTAAATTAATTAAATTAATAATAAAAAAATTATACTCCATCAATCCCACTTTAAGTGGTTACTTTCACTTTAATACGGAAATTAAGAAAATAATTGAAAATTTTTTATTTTATAAAAAAATATTAGCAATTAACTAATTTGTCATTTATTAATTTCAAGTATACCATTTAATTTTTACACGATTAAAGCTGTTAAATGTAGGGGTGAGCAAATTTTGGTTCAAATCGAACCAAATCGACCGATTTTTTTAATTCGGTTCGATTTCAGTTTCAAAAATACATCAATTTCGGTTATTTCAGTTCGGTTCGGTTTTGAAAGGCAAAAAATGAAAAAATTGAACAGACCGAATCATTATTAATATATGTTATTTTTTTCAATTTTTACAAAAATAAACTTTATTTTTGTATTTTTTAATTCAATATAAGGGCCTTGAACTCAAATTAAATATATGCATATTTTTTAATTTGGATGTTTTTTTTTAGTTTTATAATTTGTAATTTTGAATAATTTTTAGACAATTTTTTTAATTATATTTTTGAAATTTCGATTTTATTGGTTAACCGAACTGATCAAAAATATCGGTTCGGTTTGAGTTTAGTTATTATATGATTTCGGTTCGGTTTGGTTTATCTAAATCCTAATAAATCGATTTTCTATTATTTTGGTTCAGTTTGATTATTGAACTGAACCGACTGCTCATCCCTAATTAAATGTAGTTGTACATATTAAATAGAAGCAAACATGTAAAATTTTTCCTTAAATTCCTAAAACAAATAAAATAGAGAAAGAAACTACTTAAAATGGGACTTGTAAAAAGTCCCTGAAATGTAAAGCTTGCTAGAGTCAGATTGGTCATTAGAGTTTTGTTGGTAATAAAACACCACCATTTTTGGGAGCATGTTGAAGATGGTCATATGCTCCAAGGGAGCTCAGATTGGCCAGAATCTGCTTTTGAAGTCATAGACCACGTCATCGTTAATCTCCTTGCCAATGGTGAGTGAGGACAATTGGAGGGTACCAGCAAATTCATCTCGAAGTTAAGCACTACAAGAAAATATACGTTTAGCAACGGATTAATTTCTGTCGCTAAATAGCGACGGGAACCCAATTCCGTCGCTAAAAGTGGCGGGACTTATTTCCCTCCAAATTTAGCGACAAAATTAAAAATCCATCTCTAAATATGGCGGGAACAAATGTCGTCGTCTTTAAATACCAATTTTAGCGACGAAACTTAATTCCGTAGCAAAAAATAATAGCGATGATTTGTTTTTACCGTCGCTAAATAGTGACCAACAATTTTAACTGTCGCTAAAGCATTCCCGTCGCTAAATGTCGAGGTATAAATATTTTTTCCCTTCCTACTCTATCTCTCCTCCATTTTCTTTTCCCTCTGTCTTCCCTATCTCCTCTCTCTGTATTTTCCATCCTTCTTCTTCTCTCCCCCACCGTCGAACGGCCAAATCTGGGTCGGTTGTCATCAACACCGCCACCTCGTAGAAGGGCCACCAGCTCCGTCGCCTCTCGCGTGTGCCAGATCTGCCTGCCCCTCTCGCGTGCGCTAGATCTGGCCGCTTGCTCGCTATCACGCGTTGGTCCCCGCTGCTCTACCCCTCGCCATAGCGCGTTGCTCTCCACCTGCTCCGCCCCCTCTCGAGCTTGCCAGATCTAGCCGCTTGCCAGCCTTCTGCCATCGCGCCAGATCTGCTCGGCCCCCTCTCACGAGCGCTAGGTCTGGCCGCTTGCCCGCTGCCCGCCGTTGCGCCAGATCCGCTCTGCCACTTCTCACCATCGCGCATTGCTCTCCGCTGCTCCCCCCTCTTGCCGATTGCCTCCCTCCCTTCGGTATCTGCTCTTTTTTTGTATATTATTTTTATTTGTGGTGTTAAATTATTACTTTTTTTTCAATTTATTTAATTTTTTTCATTTATTTAACATTTTCATTTATTTAATTATTCTATTTTATTTAATTTATTTTTTCATTTATTTAATTTTTTTACTTATTTAATTTTTTCATTTATTTAATTTTTTCATTTATTTAATTATTCTATTTTATTTTTTGTATTTATGTAGAGTGTATATAATGTTGTAAATGATATATTTGATTATAGATAATGTTGTAAATGATATATTTGATTATAGATAATGTTGTAAATGATATATATATATTTATATATATAATGTTGTAAATGATATATTTGATTGATTTTGCTAAATGTTAGATTAATGTTATTTATGTTTGTATTATTTATGTTAATTATGGGAAGGAAGAACTAATGATGTGAAAATATATATAAGAAAATATCATTTATGTGCTATCCTATAATATTAGGTAACTTTATTACTCTTCAAACTTATAGGTCTTGTGATGGATGGAGTTATGGATGGAGTATAATAAACATGTTAAATAATTAATAATGTATGTCAACTTGACAGGAGGAAGAACTAATAATTAGTATTAATTTTCTATCAATGTTGTATTAATATCAAATTTTTTATGTATAATAATATTAATAATAATAACAAAATACAAATGATTTGTAATATTGCATCAAAAGTCGCAATAATAATAAGAATAATAACATATTATTTTTCTTAATTATAATTTTTATATTATTAGTAATTTTATCATTTAAAAAAATAAATTAATAAAAATAAATAAAAAATAAAAATTTCATAATTTAGTAACGAAAATCACTTTTTTGTCGTTAAAATTAGTGACCGAAACTAAATATCCATCGCTATTTAGCGACGGAACATGTATGTCCGTCGCTAAAATTATATAGTTCGTCGCTAAAGTTGTCGTCTTCGTCTCTAGAATTAGCGATGGAAAATAAATTCCGTCAATAAAATTAGCGACAGACATACATATTTTGTCTCTATAATTAGCGACGGAATATTATTTCATCGCTAAAATTAGCAACGACCCTAATAGCGATGGAACTTGACCGTCGCTATTTATGATTAACGACGGAATTTCGTCGCTATTTTTCGTCGCTAAACGTAAATTTTCTTGTAGTGAAGAACTCAAATATGTTATTCATGTCATCAAGTATTTCTAAAGCTACCCAAAAACTCATTCGTAGAGTCTCAATGGAGAGAAAAAATGCGAGGTGAACAGAGAGGAGGTAGCTCGGGGTGGTTTGGCAGTAGAGATGAGCGCGATATGTTTATGATGGAGATAAGCTGATGGTGGTTGTGTGTTAAAGGGTGTTGACGTGAGATGTTGCTATACAACTATGTGAGGAAGTTGTTTTGATGATAATATGTTAAAGATATGCAAAAATGAGGCTTCTATTTGGCAACTGTATGCTACAAATGGATGTTTTAGTGCTTGTTAATTTACACTATATTCCTAAACTAATAGCAACTAAAGAAAGGGTCCTATCAATAACTGAAAAAGATGAAAATGCCCTATGATATATGGAGCCCAACTCAATCCTACGCAATCTAAGCATTGCTAGAAAGTGAATATGCATATTGGTTCGCATATCCATAATTAAATTCTTAGGTGGTGTTTAAGAATGGCAAAAAATGGAAACAGAGAAGATAAATTGAAATGAAGGGTATTAATGAAATAACAATAATAACAAGTCATATGCATGAATGAATGAGTAATGTGTTTATTGTTATTTTTGGCTTGGAAGCCACCATAATCATAACTGACTTCTTTTGGCATAAGAATAGTCAAAACTGGCATTACCCATGCCAAAAGGAGCATCCAAACCCTTTTGATTTTTAATATCTCTACTTGATCAAGAAATGATCATATCCAAGCATTCTGAAAATAAAAAAATTGACTTACAAAATACTTGAAAAAATGAATTTTTCAAGAAAAAAAAAAGAGTAAAAAGAAAAAAACCTTTTTGATATTTCCTTTTTCTTTTGTTTCTATTGAGATTTTGAGAGGACTGGAGTTTTTAAGGAAGATGGAAATTCTTTCTGATTTTCATTTCTTTTTGAAAGTTATAAATAATCCGTTTTATATATAAAAGTTTGTACTTATTGCACTGTGAAATCACTATGCAGCATGATTTTTTTTTATTTTGGAATTTTCTATAATTTATGCCCCTTTATTTTAAAAAGAGAAAATTACACCAAATGTCATTCTTTTTGTTTTTTATTTCATAAAATGCCATATTATTTTTTTCTTTCATTTAACCTTTATACATTTCACAAATGCGTACTTTCTCGCCATTCTCTATCTTTCATAAACCCATCCCTGCTTCTTTCTTTTTGATTCAAGAAGATGACAATGAGGAGGATGGCGGTGAGGATGACGATGAGGACGAAGTTACCACACCTTCCTCTCTTTCCCACTTCTTGTTGAATCTCCTTTTTTTTCTTCTTCTTCTTTGAGAAAGAGAGAAACTCTCACTTTATCTTTAGAAATTTAAAGAAAAAAGTGACATTGGAGTAGAATAAAAAGAAAACTATGGTGAATTTTAGCTAATTTTAAGCTATGTGGAGCTGCTGTTTTCCCATTTTTTATTTTTGCATTCTTTTTAATCAACTGAATTTTTATCTTTGTAGTGTTTTTGAAACTGTTGAATTTGAAATTTTATTAAATTAGTTGTGTTATTAGGTTTAGTTTTGTAAATCATATGGTATTAATTATTTTTGAAGAGAAAAATGTTGTTTTTGGTTTGCATTTTTTTTGTTTAGTTAGTTGTGGTGATGGAAATTAGAGGCATTTTGCATTTTATTTACGGTATACAGGATATATATGTATGCTTGTATACCACATATGTGTACCTGGAAACCACATATGTTTACATCTATACCATATATGTATACTTATAAACCATTTATTTTCTTTATTTTCTTTTTCTTATATTCTTACTTTTGTTTCACATTTCATCCTCATTTTAGTTTCTATCCAACACAATTTCCATTCACATCAAGGTTTGATTTTCTATTTATCATTTTTCTTTCCTTCACTTTCTCACCATGCAAACACATAATTTCTTTCTTTGTTTATTTTTGTGAGCTCGTCACTCTGTCCCTACAAAACCAATTCAATGATCTATGTTCAAGATTTAAAAATCACAGATATATGAAAAAATAACTAAAAACAATTTTATTATCTTGATTTGATAAAAAATGGTGATATATAATAATCAGATCTATGAAAAAAATTGCAGAAGAGAAGGAGAATTTGTGAGAAAATGGATTTGGATTTTTAAGATGAGTTCATGCTGAAACAGGAAAGTGTGGCATTTTTGAAATAGAAAATTTAATAAATGGCACGCATGTGCAATAATGAAATTACTTTTTATTTTAGGGTAGTTATGTAATAAACCATTTTAAAAAATGGATTTGTGTTGAAGCCTATTTGCAATGGAAATATGTAATTTTTGGGGAGTCCAACCTAAAAACTTTAAAATGAATCTTTTATCCTAGTCCCCAACTATTCAAACAAATTAAAAATTAATGGCCAACATATCAAAATGTAGGGGTGTGCATTGGTCAGGTTCGGGTAAACCCGAACCGAACTCGATTAACCAAAACTCGAAGTTTCACTTAAACCATCATCCAAATCGACCCTAACTCATAGAAGGGCTCCAAACCGAACTACCCAAAATTTTTTGGGCCCTGGATCGAACCACCGGAAATACCCAAAATTAAAACCCAGAAAATTAAAAGTAATCTGAAACCCAGAAAATCCAGAAAATTAAAAGCAATCTTGAAACCCATAAAATTTTCTTCGGCCCAGAAAATCCAACAACTATTCTTCCTTAGGTAAATCCAACCAAAAAAAATTAAAAAGAAACCAAATCTCATGCAAAAAAATACATGTTTCGGCAAAAAAAACCAAATCTGAGACAAAATCCATATCTTCAGCCAAAAAAAAATAAAAAAACAAATCAAAACTGCAGATCTCGAAGAAGAAGAAGAAGAATAAGAGAGAGAGGAGAAGCAAGATCGAAGAAGAAAAAGAGAGAGAAAAGAAAGGCGATCGAAAAAGAAAGAGAAGAGAGAGAGGAGAGGAGAGGCAAATCGAATAAGAAGAAAAGAAGAAGAGAGAGAGGAAAGACAGATCGAAGAAGAAGAGAGAGAGGGGAAAGTGCAGGTTGAAGAAGAGAAGAAGAAGAGAGAGAGAGAGTTGTGTGTGAGTGGGACTGTGTGAAAAAAAAAAAAGAGAGGTATATATAATATTTCGGTCGTGTTCGATTTTTGATGATTTTAACCCGACCTGTCTTGAACTCGAAATTTAAATATTCCTAACACCCGACCCGAACCGAACTATCCAAACAACCCTACCCCCAACAGCTAGTTCTGGTCGGGTTAATCGGGTCAGTTTTTGCACATCCCTATCAAAATGGCTTCAATTAAATAGTTAAGCTTTACTCCTAGCAAACTGGGCCTAGCAAATGGGCTTGGGTCCTTCTATAGGTCATGGGCTTTATGCAGACCCATTTCCTCTCTCAATTATCTCTTATTATTATTCTTTATTATTTTTTGTAAATTTTTTTGTGCATTTTTCATTTTTTATTTTAGGGTAGTTATGTAATAAACCATTTTAAAAAATGGATTTGTGTCGAAGCCTATTTGCAATGGAAATATGTAATTTTTGGGGAGTTCAACCTAAAAACTTTAAAATGAATCTTTCGTATAAGCTATCGACGATTGACTGTCACTATAGATGGTCATCGGTTCCTCCGAGGCGGTTACTCTTAGTTGGTCCATAAACCGTTTTAACCAAACTGCCTCTTGTACTGCAGCTGCGGAAGCGACAAATTCAGCTTCCATTGTTGATAAGGCAACGTAGGTTTGTTTCTTGCTACTCCACGAGATGGCACCCTTGCCAAGCAAGAATATAAATCCTGAAGTGGATTTTCTATCGTCCACATCTCCTGCCCAATCAGAATCTGTATATCCTCTCAACCGCAGATCCTCGCCTTGATAACATAGAGAATAATCTGCTGTACTTTGAGGTATCTAAGTATCCTTTTAACTGCTTTCCAATGTGCTTCGCCTGGATTAGATTGATATCTACTTACCATGCCCACAACATAGCATATATCAGGTCTCGTACACAACATAGCATACATGAGACTACCCACGGCATTGGCATATGGAACGTTCTTCATACGTTCTATCTCATTTGGTATTAAAGGACACATTTCTTTGCTGAGAAACTGATTCTTAGCAATAGGGGTATCAATAGGCTTGCAGTTATGCATATTGAATCGTTCAAGTACTTTGTTGATATAAGTCTTTTGAGAAAGAGATAACAACCTTCTTGAACGATCTCTTAAACTCTTAACTCCAAGAATATAGTCTGCTTCACCCATATCTTTCATCTCAAAGTTGGACGATAACCATTCTTTGATTTCACTTACGTAGCTTTTGTCATTTCCAGCTATCAGTATGTCATCTACATACAATGTTAAAATGACAAAATTACTTTTAGAGCTTTTATTATAGACACAATGGTCTTGATCAATCATGTTGAACCCATTCGACATGATCGTCTCATGAAATCTTAAACACCATTGTCTCGAAGACTGCTTAAGACCATAGATTGATCTCTTCAATCTGTAAACCTTATGTTCGCTGTCCATTTCAATGAAACCTACAAGTTGATCCATGTAAATTTCTTCATACAATTCTCCATTGAGAAAAGCAGTCTTTACATCCATTTGATGTAACTCTAGGTCTAAACTTGCCACTATGGCCAGAATTAGCCTTATTGACGTAAATCTTACAACTGGTGAGAAAATTTCCTCGTAGTCAATCCCTTCCTGTTGTGTAAACCCCTTAGCAACTAGCCGAGCCTTATATCTTTTGATACTTCCATCAGCTTTTCGCTTTACCTTGAGAATCCACTTATTCCCAATAGGTTTGCGTCCTTTAGGTAGATCAACAAGTTCCCAAACTTAGTTCGATCTCATAGATGCCATTTCCTCTTCCATTGCTTTAATCCATTTGTTTTTAGATGGGCTTGAAAGAGCTTCTTTAATATTTTTAGGCTCTTCCTCGTCTTGTGGGGTAACTAAAAGAGCTTCGTTCGACCCTTCGATCTCAAATCGTCGGCGAGAAACACTTCTCCTTTTAGATTTGCGCACTTCTGAATCTTCATAAACATGTCTCATATATTCATCATAATTCGGAATGCTCCCACTAGGGCCTTGTTCTATACTCCCACTGGAGTCAGGAATACTCCCACTGAAATCAGGGTCTCGAACATCCGGATCATTATTTTGAGGTTGAAGGTCTTGACCCTCATCCTCTAATTCCCTCCCACTCGGATGGAGTGATCCTGATGGTTCTTCTTCTTCCTGTGTTTCATAAAAAGTGAAATCTTGGTTCACTTCGCCCAATCTCGAAAATTCATCCTCTAAGAATACAACATCTCGTGATTCGTATTCTGTCACAGAACCATTTTCTTGTTCGCCCATGAATACGTATCCTTTTGATACTTCAGAATATCTCACAAAGATACTCTTTTTACCTCTTGGTCCCAATTTACCAAATTTGCTTGAGGTATCATGGACGTAAGCTGCACAACCCCAAGGTCGTAAATGGCTTAGGTCAGGTTGTCAACCGGTCCACATCTCATAAGGCGTGGATGTGACAGATTTGGAGGGCACGCGGTTCAAAACATATGTGGCAGTTAATAGTGCATCTCCCCAATAGGAGATTGACAAATTTACCTCTGCCATCATAGATCTAACCATTTCAAGGAGAGTCCTATTCCTCCTTTCCGCAACACCGTTTTGTTGTGGAGTTCTAGGAATGGACAACTGATGCTCAATTCCTCTTTCATCACATAAAGCTTGAAATTCATCTGAAAGATATTCCCGACCTCGGTCAGTTCTCAAGGCTTTAATCTTTTTGTCTAATTGATTCTCAACAAAATTCATATAAGTCTTGAAGCAACTTAATGCTTTTGACTTATGAGAAATCAAATAGATATGACCATAACTAGTATAGTCATCTATAAATGTGATAAAATAATAGGCCCCATGCCTTGCCCTCACATTCATTGGACCACAAATGTCAGAATGAACTAATTGTAATGGTATTATGGCTCTAGTTCCTTTTCCAAACGGTTTTCTAACTAATTTTCCTTTTAAGCAGTGCTCACACGTAGGTAATTCAATCTTATTTAAATCACCAAGTAAACCTGTTTTGGCTAACCGACTCATTCGATCTTGCCCTATATGGTTTAATCTAGCATGCCATAATTTCACATGATTCTCATAACTATGTGAAGTAGAAGATATAAATGAAAAACTAGCTTTATTCATAAAGTTGGGATCAATATCCAAAACTATCAAACCGTTTGAAATGTAACCATAACCATAAAAAACATCATCCAAACACAAGCTTACTTTGTCATCTTTAAAATGTAAATCAAAACCAAGATTCATTAACACAAGAACAGATACTAAATTCCTTCGAATGTCTGGGGCGTAAAGCACATCATGTAGGAGTAAGGTTCGGCCTTTATGCAAGACTAATCTGCATGTGCCAATCCCTTGGACCGCCACTCTGGCATCGTTTCCTACATAAATCCATTTAGCTCCACTGGGCATTCGCCAGAATTCAATAAAGGCATCTCGATCCTTTGTTACGTGGTCCTTGGCTCCTGAATCTACCACCCACAAAGGATGACATTCAGTTAATAAAACAGAATTAGATACACAAATTTCACTCACTCTTGAGTCAGAGTAGTGTACCTTTTTGGGCACAGTGCAGTCTTTTACATAGTGACCCTTCTGTTGGCAGTTAAAGCATTTCACTCTTGAAATGTTCACTTTCTTTTTGCCTTTGGACTTCTTTGAATTCTGTGCTTTCTTTTGCCACTTATTGTTCTTGGTTTGTTCCTTACCTCGACTCTTGAAGCCTTTTCTCTTGTTCTGGTTTGAACTCATTCCCCCAGAACGGGATTGTGCCACGTGCACTTCAGCATTGACCTTAATCGATGCCAATCTATCTTCTTCAAGCTCCAGATGACGAGAGACATCCTCAAATGTCTTAATGCTGTCCATGTGAGTCAGTTGCATCTTCATATGCTCCCAACTCTTTGGTAAGGAACGGATGACAGCTTGGACCTACTGCTCGTTAGTCAACTTATGACCATATTCACTAAGCTCACATATCATATTCTCCATTTCTCTTAAATGTTTTCGCATAGGGTGATCAGACTTTTTCTGATAAGTATCAAACTTGATTGTTAACGATCGGAGTTTAGTCAGAGTCACGCCTCCGAATTTCTCCCGCAATGCAATCCATAGATCCATTATATTTTGATACTTGCGAAATTGCTTAGTTAGGTCATCTTGCATAGCACTCAGCAGGATGATCCGAGCAGTGGAATTCTTTTTCTTCCATGCCACATAGGCATCTCGGTCCAGCTTATGTTGGGCCGTGTCGCCATCCTCAGGTTCAGCCATAACCGAACTTAAGGTTTCGAGTGCCTCTTGCTCCTCAAGCACATACTGGATTTTCATACTCAATATTTCATAATTTTCGCCATTCAATTTCAAATCTTTGTTCAGCTCAGCGATAATGGATTTGGAAGCAGTTGCCATTTGGATCCTCAGATCTCTAATGGAATAAAAAAAAATTGCACAATATTAATGGAGATTAGGCAATACATGCTATTTACTATGCATCTGAAATTAAAAGCTAGTAAAGTTTTCTATTAGGTTTCAATTCGAAAAAGCTACTAATAGTATCCAATTACCCTCTATTTCCTAATGTTCAACCTTACAAGTTTAAATCTCATACATAGCAAATCTAAGTTATTGGATTATTAGATTTTTTAAACTTAAGAGGGAAACGATATTGGCTTAAATTTATTAAGTCTCTACTTAATAAACATGCATATATCTTACTCATAAAATAATGCAAGGCAATTAATAATAAACACATTTATCATTAAATTAAAAAACCATAAAAATAAACGCATTCATTCGACCAATATCCAAAAAACAACTAATAATCCAAAATATGACACTTATGTCAAAAATAATAAGAAACATAAGTGTTATTTAAAATGGAAAAACAAACGCTAACTCCATAAGTTTTTGACACACATGTCAACTGGATAATGAGAGAAGACTTCACAAAGTCTTCTTGTGGACAGGGGTCGAGAAAATAGCTCTCCTCAACAATGGAGCTGGCACACCTGTGCGCCACTCACGAAGCCATGGACGACTCACATTGCGTCCAGTTCTCAAAGCCATCACAGAATTTTCGTCCGACCTCCACACTCCTCTTTTTTGCAGCTTTTAAAATAAATTGAACTATAGCATGTCGGTAAGAATCAACTTCTGCTTCCCACACATGTATCATCAAGTTCCTCAGAACCGGATGATGCTCAAAGGAATCAATTATTACCTTAGCTATTTCATTTTTATCTCTGCCACAGCTCAGACCACCAATCTAGATGCACTCTTGCATCTGTTCATGCAAAAACTCAACATGATGCACTATTGCATCAATATCATCAATTCGAGCCTTTTTATGCATCCTGATGTTCCGGATTTCATGCACTTTTGCATTTGTCCTGGCAATACCCTCAGGAGTGCGAGGAACCATGGGAGTCCTTATCATCACCATTTCTGTAACACATCACAGAAACAACAAATAATAGTTAATACACTCATGTATAAACATATATGATTGAAACTCATTTCAACCAATAACAATAAGGACCAAAACAAAAAATTTCAAAAAAAATTAAATTTTCCAAATTAATTTTAGAACAGAAAATAAATATTATTTAATTTGTTAATATTTTGATAATTTGAAAAAGTTATTTTCTGGTGATCAAAAAATTTTGGAAAAATTACCAAACAATCAGAAATATTTTGAAACATGGTTCCGCAAAAAATCGGGACTGATATGGTGGTCGGAAGAGGTCTCACGCGCCCACACGCGCCTCCAGGGGAAGGGATACCGTGCTCACGCACCACACGCGTGTCTCCCACTGAGCTGCCACGTGTCACACATAGGGTGTGCCACGTGTCGGCCATTTATTGGTCCACCTGTCTGCCACATGGTAGCAGGTTGACACGTCACTGCCACGTGGCGACATTCCACTTGACCACGTGGCGATTCCCCATTGGGCCACGTGGCAACAGTGACATGTCACTGTGCTTACGTGGCATGACACGTGGCACGATACCATTCATCTACGTGTTGCCCCCTAATTGGTCCACGTGGCGCCACTAGACACGTCATGTGCCACGTGGCGTGATCTCATTATGCCACGTGGCCGAATCCGGTTGGGCCACGTGTCCACAGTGACGCAACACTGTGGACGCGCGTTTGCGCACGTGTGGGCCACCGCCCACGCGCACGCGCCCTTCGTCCAGCAGCGCGTGCATGCCATGCGCCGCCTTCCCGATGGATTCTGGTCTTCGGATTTTTTCCGGTGGGGGGTTTTCGGGGTCACTGAATTTAATGGTGCAGTCAAAAATTACAAATCACAATTTTAAGCCTAGCGTTTTGAATTTCCATATTAATTCCCTCAATATACGGTACACATACACGTATTTTTAGACCCGAAAAAATATATACAAATACATATTTTAACATAAAATAATTATATATCGGGTTCAAGCTTCCTAGATCTACCAATTTTACGCATTAAATTTTAGATCCAGTATTAGCCACATGCCAGGACGCCAAAAATATTGGCTCTGATACCAATGAAGGATTTATATCATGCCACATGCATAAATTGAGGTAACAAAATCGGGTTATTTGTTACCTACCTTTTGAAGCGCAGACTAAAGCGGAAGCGTCAGCGAGAATCACTTCTAGCGTCACTGGTCTGTCTGTAATCCACAAGCGGGATGACAGCAACTCTATCACAGTCTAAAAACCTTTAGAGAACAAATACGGGCGAGAGGATAATCCGACAGAGGTTCGGTATCTCGAGAATTCTCTTCTCTCCTTTCCACAAAGGAAAGGGGGCTACTTATAGGCATTCATCTCCCAAAGGAGATGAATGCACATTAAGTAGGAATTAACTCCCATTATGGGAGTTACCCCCTTTAATTTCATATTAAAGGGGAAGTTAGGGTTGTAGGAGAATATCAAGAGACACAATCCCTTGATATTCTCCTAATATGGATATTAGTCCATATTAGTAGGATTCCCGGTCTGATTCATATATCCCGGGTCAACCCGAGAAGTCATGGGCGCATCCCTGACTCCAACAGAAAATTATGCCCTTACTTTTCACAAACAAGCAACAAATGAAATTCTTCAGATAATAGATGGGAATATTTCCACAGGTGGCTTCGTTTCTAAACATGGGAGAGGACCAGATAGTTAGCAATTTCTTACTTTGGCAATAATTTTGTTTCCATGAGTTTTATAGTCCCAAACCACAAGATTCAATATCCACAAATTGGTATTATAAAATTTAATGGTGGATCTCCTTAAGTCAAATGAGATCAGATGGTGTGTACAAATGTGCCAAATGGATGTATGTATCGGTGAGATACTCATTTTATAATTCTTTTAATACGTAAAAGTGAACTGTTTTATTTATTTGGGATTTCTACATAAATGCCATAGAAAAAAAATTTCATGTTTGCCCTCTTATAGACACCTGAAATATCTCAGATCATAGTTATCCGATAAGGATACTAAAATCTATGTCACATGTGGAGAACTAAAAGTGCTAGTTTTCGTCTTTGGTTTCAAAATTTTTTGAGGGGTCTCAAACTTAGCCTTTTGCAATTTGTCGGAGCTAAAATGATGGTCCAAATTGCGAAATGTTCTTTTGGGTGACAGACGGTCGTTAGTAATGTGGCGATGCCTGTATGTCAAAGCCCATAACTTGCTGAGTCACGGCTCAGATGGCCAAGCCACGTGCAATGATGGCATTTTGGTAATTTTGGTAACTTTCTTGATAGATGCCCGCCTGTGAGGTGACAGATGCTCATATATCGTTATTTTTCACGCCTATAAACGAGAAGTCACAGTGGGAAACCATGAAAGCTTTTATTTTGATTTAAAGTCTGATTTTAAGGAAAACAAAGAGGTTTTTTTTTTTTTTTTTTTTTATGTTTTAAAAGTTAGAATCTAAGGGGTTTTCAGATTCTGGAGGGGGAATGTAAAAGATTATTTTACAGAAATCAAGGGGACGTCTTTGGATTGGATGTTTTTTTGTTTATCTTTTTTCGGTTGAGTTTTCTAAAGAGAGAAAGAGAGGAGAGAAAGGAAGCATTTGTGCTGTTTTCAAGTTGATTGTGAACCCAAAGGAGGAGATAAGCACACATTCATTCTCCAAATATTAAAACAATCTGAAGGTAAATATTTCTGGGCTCATTTCTATGTCTTTCTTTGTGTAAAATAAAATAGGTAGTATGTATATATTATGTGAGATATTTGATTTTTGTTTTTCTATGTTATTATGCATGCTTAGATATTTATTCTAGGTTTATTATGTTGTGATTAACCAAAAAAACAATTGAAAATCATGTAGAAAATGCATCATTATAGGCTTTATTCACTAATGGTTTGTTGTGATTTTTGGCATGTTTAAAATTTGTGATTTACTATCATTTTCAGTTTTTCTTTATTTAAGTAAGTTTCTGGAGTTCTGTATGTGATTTAGTTGTGTTTTTAAGCCTTAATATACATGATAGAAGTTATTTCGCATGAAAACATGTTAAAAATGGAGGTTTGTCCTTGAATATGTCTTATGTGCATGACAGGCGGGAAGAAGCATTCAGAGACGCCTGCGATGGGACGTCACGAAGCTCCCTCCTTTCCGTTCGTCGCTTCCCTTTTGCCCGTCTACCTTGCCTTGTGGCTGTTTGTGGCCACTGTTTGACCTTTTTTGACTTTTTTAATGTGTTTTTCTTGTCTTTTCAATATCATATTGCATGATTTATCTTTAATTTATAATGTCCAGCATGTAACATTATTTTCTTGTCATTTCTATGTTTTAATGCTTTTATTTCGGAATTGTTCTTATTCGTTTATTTAAGAATGTTTTTATGGAGATTCTAATGTTCTACTATCTTTTGTTCTTTTTTTTTTTGTTTTGGCCTAAAAATACCCCCACGTGTGCATTCTTCCGAGGAATAGAAACTTGGAGGCTAGGATGAGTTGCATTAGAGATTAATATTTTTAATTTCATTTGTACTTTAATTTAATTTTATTTGCTTTTATTATGATTTTGGATTTGTAATAATAAAAGATTTTTATACACGTTAACTTAAAACTCAGCAAGAAGATTTTTACAAATTAAATTGGAATTTTCTTAATAAAATGGACCAATATCCAAATTTTTATCCCAAAAATGACACTCAAAAGAAGAGTTCTTATTTTCTCAAAATGGGATCACTTATCTCGCTTTTTCTAAAAATTATTTGAGAACTTTTCGTTTTTTATAAATATACATGTGAGAACCAATGTTTCCATCCAAATGAATACCCCGTTTTATGTATGTATTTCATTTTCTATGGACTTTATTTTATTTTTGAGGATAATTTAATTGTATTTTATTTACATCTTTTTTTACATGCTTGAAATGCACCTTTAATTTATTTGCATAATTCGTGTGAGAAAAGAGATACTAAATTAATTTTAAAATCTCATTTATAATATTTAACCAAGGTATAACTAAGAGTGATGTTCTGAACTTTCTCTGGTTTAGGTTTCATGAGATCATATCAACTTTCCCAACATTTTGTTGGGTGGCGACTCTAAAATACCTACCTCTTGGTACTCAAATAAATGCTATTATAGGCTCATTGTCAACAATAGAATAGGGGTGATTCCCTGTTTATTGCGAAGCAACCAATTTTCAGGAGTTTTATGAACTTTCTCAGATCCTAAAAGCGGACCTCCAGGTTCGACGGGATTCGGTGTGCATCACACCTCCCTTATTTATAGCTTTCATAATTGCCATTTTTTAAAAAAATTTCTTTCATAATTGCCATTTTTTAAATTTTCTCTTTAAAAAATTTACTTACCAATTCCAATTTAAACTCCATTTGTTCTCAAATAAGTTACGTAATGAGAAACTTTTTGGATTTCTTATCTTTATTGGAAACTAGTTACGTATCACTTGTTTGATGAAATGTTTGGGTGAAATTAGTTGCGTACTACTTTAATACAATATATACGAGGTATACCTACAGGGAATATATGGTATACAATGTGTACATATATGAAATATAAGTTCTACAGTGTATACACACGGTATACAGTGTAATATAGTGTATGCTCACGGTATACAATGTATACACACATGGTATACAGTGTATACATATAGGATATACATTGCATACGCACATGGTATACAGTGTATACATACAGGGTATACAAGATATACAGTGTATACTAGTATTAATCCAACATTAAGGAAACTAGAATGTGGAAAGAATTTAAATTATCCAAAATTCTTTCTACATAATTTGGAAGGATTACACATTATAATTGCTTAATTAATATGACTTGAGGAGAAAAATGCCACTGATCTTCCATAGAAAACCAAGAACATCAAAATCAATATCACAAAAATTGACATATAAGCTTATGGTCTTCTCAATTTATGCAACTAAAATTTCCATTTCTCTCTTTTTTTTTTTTCTTTTTTCTCCGACTATAATCTCTGCTAGTGTTCTTGAAAAATCGGTGAATTCTTTATCTTTCGTTTCTCTAATGTTTCAATTTTATTATCCTTAGTAAAAATGCTTTCAACATTGAACTTGACAATTTAACAGCTGAAAATCAATCAAAACCACATATCAGCAATACAACTAACAAGTGACCATGAAAAGGACAAAAATTATAAAAGTCAGCAACATTTTTACTAGAAGGCATACATTGTATACAAATAAGGCATACAATATATACATATACAATATATATCCTATATATATCTTATGAATTTGACTTGAAATTACTTTAATACATTCTTTACCCTGATCTGACACTTATTAAGAGTACACATACGGGTATACAAATGTATACTTTATGAATTTCACTTGAATTCACAAGTTAATAACGTTCTACTCCATAAATTTTAAGATGAATAACATGATGAAACAGAGAGTTTTATAAATGAAATAGCCTACAATTGCTTGATTCGACTGATACTACCCAAAAGTCTTGCATTCCATGCCAAAACAATAAAAATCGTTACTAACTTCTTCTCAAGCATTCTGTCGAACACATAGTACGCATACGTTCGCCTTAACTTCATTTCCAACTCTAATCATGCAAAAATCCAATTAAGCATGCCAAAAACTGACCTCGCCAATCAATGCAGGGCCAATTTTCAACAGTCTTCAACATACAAATAAATCAAGTTTAATAAACCGCTGTTTATTTAAGATTCACAAAAAATCATAAAAATAATAAATAAGAGGAAATAAATCAAGCTGGAAAAAAAATACCAAAAGCGATTTCAATACCAAAACAAGCAAATAATCAATCAAATATAAAAATAAAAAAATACCTTGCAGAAATTTCTGGTGACTTTGATGCCTTTAATAACCAATAGCTGAAAAAGAAAGAGACGAAGAGAGAGAAAATACCATTCGAGACTAAAATTCGAAGAAAATTATAGAAAAATTTTGATTAATGTTGAGCGAGCAGAAGGAAAAAGAAAGCGACACTGAGATAGAAGGAGAGCACGACAAATTTGATATTAGAATTTACTATCAAGAATAAAAAGGGATAGATTTGAAATAAGCATATTCATATAAATGAAATGGGGTATTTTTGAAAGTTAAAAATGCAATTATAAAACTGGATGGGTGCGTTCGGAGATATTTTTGTTTTCAGTTTTTTATTTTTTTTTTAAATAAAATAAAAATTCGTTAGACAATTTTGAAATCAGTGGCAATCTAACAAAAAAATTTAAAAAGTGGCAATCTATGTAATTTTCTCTATTTATTTTTTATTGGGGCTCGGGTTCTATCATACAAAATTTAGCCCAGCCCGTGGCGAGCTCTAGAGCCCAATTAACTTCTCAGAGATTTCACGCTCCAATCAAATCAACAGGCAGCAGTTGCTCACTCCGACGCCATTTAGTGCTCACGTCGCGACTGTTCACGCAGGTATTTGAGCATTTTCTTCTGCTGTTCACGCAGTTCAAAAAATACGAATTGCTGAATGTAGATGACACCTTGATTTGTTGCGTGTTTTTCTGTTCCTGGGTTGTTATTTTGTTTTCTTCTTTTGGTTTTGTTTATGCTTTTGTTGCCTTAGTTTGAGCTTTAGTTTGGTGTTGGTTTCTCCGTTGATAAATCTGATTGCGTTGACGAGAAATCTGAATGTAGTGCTTTGGTCATAATTCTGTTTGGTTTAGTTAAATTGTTAATTGTCTTAGTCGCTAGTTCTTTCTAATCATAACAGAAAGATGTCAAATGTAATTCTCAGTCTATTTCGAAAAGCATTATTAACAAAATTCAATTGATATTGATCCATTCACTATAAAAGTTTAGTTAAAAGGGTAGTTGTATTATTTGCTAATTCTTTCAAAACATCACAGAAAGAAGCCTCGAATTTCATTCCCATTCTCTCGGAAAGCACTATCAGTGAACTTCTGTAAGTATTGGTTGATTAGTCTGAAAGTTTTGTCATGACTACCTCTTCATTAGAAAATTCGCAATCTTCTTCTTCTTCTTTTTTCCCCCTTATTACTTACTTCAATGTATACAATCTTAATGACTGAAATAGTTGTGTTGTATCAGTTATGTTATTTAGTAGAAAAGTGTACAAATGGATTTAACTTGCATTTTCTCTGGTTATGAGGGTTTAGATTACTACACTGACCACTGTTTTTCACATTTCCTGTTCAATTTTTGAGGGGAAAAAAGGTTGTTAAACAGTTATGGGTAGTCAACATCAGATTTTGAACATGTATGGGCAGTAGAGGGATAATTATAAATGAGTTTGTGGTGGACAGTTAAGCGTAGGAACTTAAGCTGTTGCTATCCTTTCTTGAAAATGCTCGAGAACTGGTCAAACCACACAGTACTGAACTTCTGCAATGGCTGCTACATTCTTGTTAGGGATTTGACTTGGAAATTTTCATCTTTGTTGTTCTTTTCCTCCGTTGATGATATGTAGTATTTTCTTGCAGTTTCTACCACAACTTGCATTCTTGATACAAAGAATTTGAAAATTTGGTGGAATGGATTTTGGTTTTGTATACAAAGCTTGGGAGAAGTGGGTTTCCCTCAATGTTGCTCCTGGTAAGGAGACAGCCTTTTCAATTGGATATATGCCTATCACTCATTTCCTGATACATCTTCCCTGTCAAAATTGTTAGGTGAGCCATTGAAGGCAGCTCTACTTATTAACTATGACCCAACAGGACCATCGCGGTTGCTGTCAACCATGTAAGTGAAATTTGTTCTTTGTTTTCTACATACTTTTATTGCTATTGAAATTATGCAACCTTTTCTAGTTACACAATACTGAGCTTCTCAAATTATTTTGTGGAGATTGCTATGTATCTTGAAGTCCTAATATGGAAATCTGGGAGTGCCAAATTCTTTGTCTAGCTTGTTTGCATTTTTCTTGAGTATTCTTCTTCTTTGAAGTATTTTGTGTCACCTTAAGTGTCAAATTGATATTTGTATCCATATATTTTTCTAAGATACACATTTTGATACTCTTTATTTAAATCTGGTTATCCAACTCTTTATTTTTATTTTAGTATGCTTTGATTAATAATCTTTTATGTGCATTCTTATATTGAAAGACAGAAAACCAACTGCCTTCTCTATCTTCCTTTTTGAATTTCTTTTTTGGTGATGGGGTTGCTTTTGTGTATGCTTTTGGCTTAAGGCTCATGAGGCTTTATTCTCTAGGATTGTGCAAAATTGAACTAGAACTGAACCATAGACAATTCGGTTTATTTAGTTTGCTTTTTGTGGTTTTTGGTTTAATCGGTTTGGCTCTCAAAAATTTAAAACTTATAAAACCTAATCTATTGAAATGACATTGTTTCATGTTTTTGTAACATATATATATATATATATATATATATTTATATACAAAATAGTTGACTGAACCAAATCAACAGAAAATAATTTGGTTGACTCTCTTTAAAAGTTCGATTCAGTTCTTAAAATGATGCATGTTCAGTTGTTGGTTTTATAGGTTCCGTTTGATTTTAACTGAACCAACCAAATGCATAATCCTACTACCCTCAGCCCTCAATTTGTAGAAGGCAAGCTAGCATTGTGGTTTTGCCTATGCAGTGAAGTATGCATCCTAAAGTCAGGCACAATATAGTAGACAAGGAATGCCTTGTTGACATTGTACTTGTATTGTGTTATTTGTTATTTTAATAAAATTTAATCCATCAAGAGCTCCTTATGCAAGCAAAAAGTAGAGCGTACCATACTTCCATCAACACGATATTGTAATCAGAAGAAATTACCCCAAAAGTAAGTAGTCTTTCTTTATCATTTTATGCTTTCGAAACATAATAATTCATTTTCTTATATATTCTTGAAGATTTTTTAGGATAAATTTTTTGTTAATTTTTGTGTTAATATACTAAAAAATGTACAAGCTATTTATAGAGGAAAAACAAAGTGAGTACTAATCCTATCCTAACGAGGGCAAATAAATTCAAAATAGGAAAGGTATAAGATAGTCCCATGTTAATTTCGAAATCCAATAGTTATCAATACCCCCTTAAGTTGGTACATAGATATCACATATGCCGAACTTGCAAACTAAGGTGTGATAAGTCCTTTTGTTGAGCTCTTTTGTAAACAAATCAGCTAGCTACTTTTTAGACGTCACATGGGAGCAAATCTCAACTTTCTTTCAACATATATAAGCCATCATGCACTTTAGCAATGCAAATCATTTTCCATGTTTGAAGATCTTGACTTTACAAAGTTGGAAGTGGCATTGGAGGACTCAAGTTTCGACAGAAGATGGTTGAGATGCTGTATTTCATTAGAAGAAAAGGTTTCAGTAGGGGTTGTCTCCTTGGATGTCTTTACTATCTCTGACAAATTTTGTTGGAGCTCTGGTGGAGTTGACTCTTTTTCCTTCATTTTCTCTAATAAGTCAACCATGTAACTTCCAGCAAGTCTCCTTTATATGGTGCGGCTTCCCACAATAATGACAATGTAGGTGATCTTTATTAGAATTGGTAGCCTTCAATTGTTCCTTACGAACCTTTTGCAGTCATTCCAGATTTCTCAACAGGTGTTGTGTAGAGCATAACATTACTTCTACTTTCCTCTTGATGGACATAGGAATATTTTTCTTCAAGTGAAGGTACTTGAACCCTTATCTGATTAACTTCATTGTTTAATCCAACCAGAAAATCATAGACCTGCTCCTTTTCAACTAGTTTCTAAAATTTAATTGCATCTCCAGTAAAATATGCCTTAAAGTCTTGATAATAATCTAGTTCTTGTTATATGCTACTTAGTTTAAAATAGTACTCGGAATTTGTCATCTCACCTTGTTTTATACAATGGACTTTGTTTCGGATTTCAAAGATCTGAGTATCATTCCCCATATGTGAGTAAGCGATTTTGGTGGTAGTCTATATTTTCTCATCTTATTGTTTGTGTTAATGACACAGTGATGACAGGAGATGATAAAGAAGAGATGGCTCGACTGAAGAAGCTCTTGGCCTAAGAGTTCGAGATCATAGATATAGGGAAGTTGTAATATTTCCTGGGAATTGAAGTTGTCAGATCAGCCACCTTTTTTTTTATGTCTTTCTTTTTAAAGGGCTTCCAGTTCATTATAATTACACCAAAAGCTTTCAGTGAACTATTGAAGCTATTGAGAGAGTACCAAATGTTGACGGTGACAAAGGTTACTGACTTTTGGTGGACGCGGAGCCAACAAGTTCATTCGAACAGCGTAACGAGTCTAATGTTAAAAAAGCGTTCGCCAACTTTGATAGATATATATAGCATTGCAAGCAAATAGAGCAGAGAGCTTACCCTTTCTTTCTATTAGAGTCGGGAACATGTTGTAGTCGGTCCTAAAGGCTAAAGGGAGAACCTTGCTACTTACTTGCTATATCCCCGCGGTCTTGCACGGTTCAACTGGTTCTTCGAGCCCTGCTTCTCCTTTCCCCCTCTCTCTGTTCTATCGTCCAAAACGGGCCGTATGGAGTATAGCCAAGTGGTAAGGCATCGGTTTTTGGTACCGGCATGCAAAGGTTCAAATCTTTGTTTCTCAAAAATATATTTTGAATCTCTTGAATGAAACTGGTATATTTGGTTGAAAACTGGTAGAATCACCCATTGAGAGCAACCATAAGCAACAAGCAGGGGTTGGAGAGTCAGTTGATAAGGAGATATATCAGAGGCTGGTTGGAAGACTCGTTTATCTATCACACACTAGACTAGACATAGTATATGCAGTTAGCTTGGTAAGCCATTTCATGCATGATACCGTTAACTTCACATGTAGGTTATTTTTCATATTGTGCAATAGCTAAAGTCTGCTCCAAGGAGGGGTTTTCTTTTCTCAAAACATGGGCACCTCCAAATAGAAGCCTTTGCATATGCAAATTGGGCAGATCTCCAGATGATAGGAGGTTTACAAATGGTTATTGCATGCTTGTGGGAGGAAACTCAGTTATCTGGAGAAGCAAGAAGCAAAGTGTAGTTGATAGATAAAGTGCTAAAGCTGAATACAAAGCTCTGGCTCAGGGTGTCTGTGAGCTTCCATGGCTGCAAAAGTTACTAGAAGAATTGAGATTGCCTAAAGGAGATAAACTATCCTTGTATTCTGATAACAAGGCTGTCATCAGTATAGTTTATAATCCAGTATAGCATGATTGGACAAAGTACATAAAGATTTATCAACACTTCATCAAAGAAAAGTTGATAGATATTGTCTTGAGCGTATTCCATGTGACATCAAATAAAGAGCTAGTTGATGTGTTTACAAAAGGGCTCAACAGTCGAACCTTTCATACTTTAGTTTGCAAATTAGGTATGCGTGATATCTTTGCCCCAACTCGAAGGGGAGTGTTGACTATTGTGATTTGTTGCCTGTTTAGTTGCTTGCTGTGTTTATTGGGCTAGCTGTAAACTTCTTTTTTAGTTATAGAATTTCTGTATATAATTGTATGTACATTGGTTGTGTAAAGATACAAGTGAGATAATCAATAAAATATCCTTCTCAAATTCAAAATTAAAAAAGGGTTTGTATGGATTGAAGCAGTCTCTCAGGGCATGGCTTGATAGATTCAATAGAGCCATAATCTTCTTTGGATATAAACAGAGTGATGCTGATTATACATTGTTTATCAAACACTATAAAAGTAACATTACTCTGCTTATTGTTTACGTTGATGATATTGTGATAGCCAGAAATGATAAGTAGGAGATGAAACAACTAAAGAAGCACCTTGCTCAAGGATTAGAAATCAAGGATCTAGGGAAATTGCAAAATTTCTTGGGAATTGAAGTAGCAAGATCAAAAAAGGAGATCTTCATTTCTCAGAGAAAATCTATTCTGGATCTCTTGGAGGAACTGGTATGTTGGGTTGCAAACTTGTAGAGTCTCTTATTGAAAGCAATCATAAACTGCAAGCAAGAATTGGTGCACTAGTTTATATAGGGAGATATTAGAATTTGGTGGAAAGCCTTATTTATCTCTCACATACCAGGCCTGTCATAGCTTCTGTGGTTAGCTTGGTAGCCAATATATGCATGATCCTTGTGAGCCTCATATGTAGGTTGTTTTTTACATTTTGAGGTATTTGAAGGATGCCCTAGGGAAAGGGATTCTTTTTTCTATAAATGGCCATTTTCGGATAAAAGCCTTCATAGATGCTTCATAGATGCTAATTGGGATAGAACTCTAGATGATAGAAAATCAGCCACTAGTTATTTTACACTGGTGAGAGGAAATTTAGTTACTTGGAGGAGCAAAAAATAGAATGTAGGAGCCCAATCAAGTGCTGAAGTAGAGTATAGGGCCATGGTTTAGTGAGTGTGTGAACTACTATGCTTGCAGAAGTTGTTGGAAGAACTAAAATTATCAAGAAATTAGAAACTATTCCTATCTTGTGACAACAAAATAGCTATCAGCATAGCTCACAATCCTGTCCAATATGACCAGACAGTAAAACATATAGAAATTGATCGACACTTCATAAAAGAAAAATTGGTAGATAGCTCTTTGTGCATATTTCATGTGAAGTCGAATAAGCAGCTAGTAGATATCTTCACCAAGGGATTTTGCAATAGAACTTTTCACAATTTAATCTACAACATGGACACGCGAGACATCATTGCACCAATCGGGGAGTGATGGCCAGTGTTTGAATGCTAGCTAGAAAAGGAAGTGTGAATGCTAGCTAGAGTAGGAAGTGTTCAAACTATGTATTTATTGTATTGTAGAAGGTTTACATAAGGTTATTGCATGCTTGTGGGAGGAATTGAAGTAGCAAGATCAAAAAAGGAGATCTTCATTTCTCAGAGAAAATCTATTCTGGATTCTTGGAGGAACTGGTATGTTGGGTTGCAAACTTGTAGAGTCTCTTATTGAAAGCAATCATAAACTGCAAGCAAGAATTGGTGCACTAGTTGATATAGGGAGATATTAGAATTTGGTGGAAAACCTTATTTATCTCTCACATACCAGGCCTGTCATAGCTTCTGTGGTTAGCTTGGTAGCCAATATATGCATGATCCTTGTGAGCCTCATATGTAGGTTGTTTTTTACATTTTGAGGTATTTGAAGGATGCCCTAGGGAAAGGGATTATTTTTTCTATAAATGGCCATTTTCGGATAAAAGCCTTCATAGATGCTTCATAGATGCTAATTGGGATAGAACTCTAGATGATAGAAAATCAGCCACTAGTTATTTTACACTGGTGAGAGGAAATTTAGTTACTTGGAGGAGCAAAAAATAGAATGTAGGAGCCCAATCAAGTGCTGAAGTAGAGTATAGGGCCATGGTTTAGTGAGTGTGTGAACTACTATGCTTGCAGAAGTTGTTGGAAGAACTAAAATTATCGAGAAATGAGAAACTATTCCTATCTTGTGACAACAAAATAGCTATCAGCATAGCTCACAATCCTGTCCAATATGACCAGACATTAAAACATATAGAAATTGATCGACACTTCATAAAAGAAAAATTGGTAGATAGCTCTTTGTGCATATTTCATGTGAAGTTGAATAAGCAGCTAGTAGATATCTTCACCAAGGGATTTTGCAATAGAACTTTTCACAATTTAATCTACAACATGGACACGCGAGACATCATTGCACCAATCGGGGAGTGATGGCCAGTGTTTGAATGCTAGCTAGAAAAGGAAGTGTGAATGCTAGCTAGAGTAGGAAGTGTTCAAACTATGTATTTATTGTATTGTAGGAGGTTTACATATGGTTATTGCATGCTTGTGGGAGGAATTGAAGTAGCAAGATCAAAAAAGGAGATCTTCATTTCTCAGAGAAAATCTATTCTGGATCTCTTGGAGGAACTGGTATGTTGGGTTGCAAACTTGTAGAGTCTCTTATTGAAAGCAATCATAAACTGCAAGCAAGAATTGGTGCACTAGTTGATATTGGGAGATATTAGAATTTGGTGGAAAGCCTTATTTATCTCTCACATACCAGGCCTGTCATAGCTTCTGTGGTTAGCTTGGTAGCCAATATATGCATGATCCTTGTGAGCCTCATATGTAGGTTGTTTTTTACATTTTGAGGTATTTGAAGGATGCCCTAGGGAAAGGGATTCTTTTTTCTATAAATGGCCATTTCCGGATAAAAGCCTTCATAGATGCTTCATAGATGCTAATTGGGATAGAACTCTAGATGATAGAAAATCAGCCACTAGTTATTTTACACTGGTGAGAGGAAATTTAGTTACTTGGAGGAGCAAAAAATAGAATGTAGGAGCCCAATCAAGTGCTGAAGTAGAGTATAGGGCCATGGTTTAGTGAGTGTGTGAACTACTATGCTTGCAGAAGTTGTTGGAAGAACTAAAATTATCGAGAAATGAGAAACTATTCCTATCTTGTGACAACAAAATAGCTATCAGCATAGCTCACAATCCTGTCCAATATGACCAGACATTAAAACATATAGAAATTGATCGACACTTCATAAAAGAAAAATTGGTAGATAGCTCTTTGTGCATATTTCATGTGAAGTCGAATAAGCAGCTAGTAGATATCTTCACCAAGGGATTTTGCAATAGAACTTTTCACAATTTAATCTACAACATGGACACGCGAGACATCATTGCACCAATCGGGGAGTGATGGCCAGTGTTTGAATGCTAGCTAGAAAAGGAAGTGTGAATGCTAGCTAGAGGAGGAAGTGTTCAAACTATGTATTTATTGTATTGTAGTTGTATTTTCCTAATTAGGACAGGATTTCCTTACCAATCGGGGAGTGATGGCCAGTTTGTGAATGCTAGCTAGAAAAGGAAGTGTGAATGCTAGCTAGAGTAGGAAGTGTTCAAACTATGTATTTATTGTATTGTAGTTGTATTTTCCTAATTAGGACAGGATTTCCTTATTAGGGTAGGATTTTGCATGTATAAATACCCTATAGCATTGTTATGAAACACACAACGGAGAAATAATAGAATTCTCTCTAATAAACTTTGTTTCTTAAAATCTTCAGACAAGGAAGACATTGATTTCAGAAAGAGTATGTTATGTATTAGTTATGGATTTGGTCACTGAGTGATGAACCAAGAACTTGCCAAAGTGAGCTCCAAACCTTAGACTCATTGGATAGATAGAGTCTTAAACCTATTAGACTTTTTAGGTAGGGAGAGTCTTAAAATTTTATAATTTGTTGGAAAATTTTGCTTAGTTTTATTTCTTCATTCTTGTGTTCTTAAACAGAGCTTACATTACGTAGAAAATGGGAAAGCTTAGGAGTACTATTAATACTTAACTGCTCTAGAAATAAAAATCTATTTAGGAAATCTACTAGTATTCAACTTCTTGCCAATACCAATGAAATTCCTTTTTCAATTTGTCGGGTCAAGCATTCATGACATTATCTCCCAAAGAAAGAGCTGGTCATCATGTTGGGAATATGGATAAGTATCGAAATATAGGCACATCTCCATGACCCTTATCATAACACTCCTTCAACCTGTGGTTATGATTTTGAAGAGGTAGTGACCCAGTTGGCTGTTGAAGTAAATCACAAAATTTATCCAATAATTGGTTCAGCTTGCTACTGTCTCTGTTGGTTTCTCCTGGAAAATTCCCTTGCTGAAGACTTTTTCTCCTTATGCAACAAATGCACCCAAAGCAAACCTGAGGTTAGACTCTCCATCTGTAGCATTGGACTGTCATAGAACTAGTGAAATTAGTGTGCTTCTTGAATCAAATGAATTCTCATACCATCAATGTAGGGCTGCCAAGCTTCATATATTGTGGCTCTATCTCGTTCCTATCCGAATCTCAAATTTATCGTTGATTATGTGACTGCAGATTTCATAATTGTTATATCTGCTTGTAGCTCCATCTTGTACCCTCTCATGGTTTCTATTGACTTCGCTAAAGAGTTCCTAGAATTGTTGTGATATTTGTTGCAATTGAGCCTAAAAGTTGGATTTGGATTGTGCAACTCTGGCCTCCATTTGTGATACTGCCGCAGCTCTTTGCTTTAGTCACCGTTTAGGCTTCTTGGAAAAGAATTCTCAATTATTCTCTCAGATTGTTCTTAGCAGCATTTTTACCAAGTTGTTATGTTCCTGAGTTATGAATCTGGTCACCAGGCTACATTGTTTGTTAGCTTGAGTTGGCTCTCTAGCATGCTTTGTGCCTTGTCAATTGTAGTGATATAATCTTTTGCTGGTAATTTTCTCTGTAGTTACTTTCATCTCTTTTTTATTTTTTCATGAGGAATTAACCTCAGCGCAATAGTAATTTTGCTTCGTTAGCCTGGAGTTTGTGGGTTCAGATCATGGAAATGGCCTCCTCACAGTGCAAGGGAAAGGATGCTCTATTTAATTTGTGCGGAGCTTGTAATGCAGGAAGTCTGTGTATCAGGCATCCTTATGCATCATGAAACCTTTTTCCCAAGTGGCAAATAATATTGACTTGTATTGCCAATATGGCTTTGCTCCTTCATGTATAGACATTTAGCAAAACAAGATGTTATTGTGGGAAATATCCTTAAGTAAATTGAGTTACATTAATCAAACATGGAACCAAAGAAAATTTAATTGGAAATTCTACTTCTAATTCAGTAGTTTTTATGACTGAGAAAATGAAAAGTGCTTCTTTGAAGATATTGAAAGCGACTGCTTTTTTATGGGCATTCTGAAATCCATGTGTTTCTTATGTTGTACTGACTGAAATCATCTTATATGTTTTTCTGAATTAACAATCTGTAGCAATTACCTCAATTTTTTTTTTCTTTTAATGGATATTGCCAAAACTCAACTGTTTAGAATGCTGAAAGGTTTGTTCTGGGTAACTTTAGTGCAGAACAAGAAGGGATTAAAGTCAATCCAATTGAATTGAGTCAATTCGTTGATTTCATCAAATGCAACAAACTCCAGGCTGAGAGCTTCATTATTGGGTCAAGCCGATGTAAGTCCAAATGCAGCAGTATATAGAATACTTGATATCTTGCTAATTGAATTAAAAGTGACTTCCTTTGCCCATTTCTTGAGTTTTAGTTGGTCTCAACTGTAGAGAAGGTACATTGAAGTTATCATTTCCATAATTGACAATGTTGTTTCTATTTAAAAGTTGCTTGTTTATGTAAGCAAATTGATTTTTAAGACCATGGATTTCCAACAGTGTAATCCATAAATACATATACATCTATCTATCTCTGCATGCAGTTTCATTTGTTGTTGTGTTGTCATGCTACCCTAATTCTGCTGATAGGAATATTTGCATATAAAGAATATCTACAAAGTTCCTATTTTTAACTCTGAGAGGTAGAAAACTAGAGAAGAGTTTGTGGCCATGCACCTATCCTCTGCAAAGCAATTGTGACCCATTAACCTGGAGAAAGGAGTTGTTGAAAGACTAAAAGAGCAGATATACAAATACATCTACCTGTTTTGTAATCCTATAGTTTGCCCAAGCACCTTGGTATTAAAATGGTTAGGGAGAGTCTTGATATAATTTAGGATTCAAGCTATAATTCTTCTTGTTAAGTATCTTCATTGCAAATGGATTTAGTGACTTGTTTGGAATGGAAAACCCCCTGTAAAGACAAAGTTGTTGTTTGCAAAAAAGCATTTATGCTTTGGTCACGGAAAAGGTTAGTGTAAGAGCAAGAAAAAAAAAGGAAGAAGAAGAAGAAGAAGAATAAGAATTCAAAGAGTTGTACATGGGAATTGATAGGAACTATATTCAAAAGCAATTCTTCCTTTTCTTATATTATCAGTTTATATGAGCTGTGGATTTGTTGAAGATGAGGATGAAGCTATGATGAAAGCTCAATTGAACAGGTAATGAGATGGGCCTAAAGAATTGGCTAAAGATATTTTTATAGTGAAGTTTATATTGGAAGAAGGTCTATTATGCAAGGTTCCTGTTAGGTCCCTGCAATATTCACACAAACCACAGCAAGAAATGCAGACGACAGAGAAGGGAAACAGGGCTGAAACAACCAGAAAATGGTTGATTTGTATTGATAAATTCAGAAGAAAAATACAGTAACAAATGGGGAGGAATTCGAGAGCCTGTCCTCTCTCCTCTATCCAGCTCTCAAACTTTACATACCCCTCCCATGCATTTCACACCCTTATTTGTAACCGAAAGAAACCCAAATCCCAATGCCCAACTGATTCCCTAACTGAATTCTGGATTCCCTATTTGCCCCCCTGTGATATTATTTTCAAATATGCCCTTGCGCCTATTATAAGTCTTTGTAATGGAGGGCCTAACATTACTCGCGGTCCAAAGATCAACCTTGTCCGCAAGGTTGAAAGCAGGAAACTGAGAGGCAATGGTGTCAAAAGGCTCCCACGAGTCTTCAAAGGGAGGAAGACCCTTCCAGCGGATTAGTACCTCGGTTTTAGCCGGACCAGCAGTAGGGGATGGTCTGAGGCCACATACCTCCAAGGGTTCCACCAACAATTCCATGTCATGAGTAAGGGAGGGTGGAATGGTGGGAGAAGAAGGATGCGTACCTAAAGCCCGCTTGAGTTGTGAGATATGAAACACATTGTGGATACGAGTGTTAGCAGGTAGTAGGAGAGCATAAGCTACAGCCCCAATGCGCTTCTCAATAGGAAAGGGTCCATAGTAACGGGGAGCCAACTTTTCATTCAGACGGCCTGCAAGGGATGTCTGCTTGAAAGGCTGTAGCTTGAGGTAAACCAAGTCTCCTACCTCAGACAACTGGACGACGCCTGCTATCAGCATAGTATTGCATCTTCTGATGGGCCTTATGCAACTGTTGCTTCAAATCATCCAGAATAGCATCTCTGTGGGATAGGTATTGCTCAACCTCTTGGTTAGCAGTTGATCCCCATTCATGCCTGGCCAGTGGGGGAGGAGGACGCCCGTGGAGAGCTTGGAAGGGAGTGAGTCCCAAGGAAGAGTGAGTGGCAGTGTTGTAATGGTACTCCGCCCAAGCTAACCAAGTGGGCCATTTGGACGGGTGATCCAAGCAAAGCAGCGCAAGTAGGTTTCCAGCCCCTTATTCACGATTTCGGACTGCCCATCCGTTTGAGGGTGGTATGCCGTACTGCGCTTCAATTCAGAACCTTGAAGGCGGAATAGCTCACGCCAAAAATAGCTCATAAAGATCTTGTCGCTGTCTGATATGATGCTTTTTGGGATTCCATGGAGACGAATGATTTCCTGTAGGAAAATCCAAGCAATAGCTGGGGCAGAGAAAGGGTGTTTCAATGCTATGAAGTGGGCATATTTAGTGAGACGGTCCACCACTACACGGATATCATCATACCCACTGGATTTTGGTAACTCTTCAATGAAATCCATGGTGATGTCCTCCCAAACCTTGTCTGGAGTGGGTAGGGGTTGTAAAAGTCCCGCAGGGGCCATGGCCTCATGTTTGCTGCGTTGACAAACATCACGGGCAGCCACAAAGTCCTGAACATGCTTCTTCATACCCTTCCAGTAAAATTCGATAGCTAAGCGTTGGTAGGTGCGGCGCATACCAGCGTGTCCACCTATGGGGCAGCAATGGAATTCTTGCAACAGCAAAGGAACATAAGGAGAGTCAACAGGTGACACAAGCCGCCCCTTATATCGAAGGAGGTTCCCCACTACTTGGAAATTCGGATGGGCAGTAGGTTGGAGTTGGATGGTCTTGAGGATGTTGGAGAGGAAAGGGTCAGCTGCAATTTGAGCTGGCACATCCTTGAAATCCAGCAAAATGGGAGCAGTGAGAGAACAGAGGGTGGTTGAGACTGGAATGCGAGACAAAGCATCAGCTGCTGAGTTTGTATTGCCCGGTTTGTACTGAATCTCGAAGTTAAACCCCATCAGCCGTCTCAACCATTTGGCATAATCACCATCCACAATGCGTTGCTCAAGTAAGAACTTCAGGCTCTTCTGGTCTGTCTGGACTATGAAGCGCTGTCCCAACAGGTATGGACGCCACTTCTTAATGGCAAAGACAATGGCCATGAGTTCCCTTTCATAGATTGATGTGGCTTGAGCAGAGGGGCTTAATTTCTGGCTGTAGAAAGCAATAGGGCGGCCATGCTGCATCAACACTGCACCCAGTTCAAACCTCGAGGCATCTGTCTCTACAAGGAAGGACTGAGAAAAATTTGGTAGAGCTAGGACCGGAAGTGTAGTCATAGCGTCTTTAAGCCGCTGAAAAGCCTGTTGAGCTAAGGCGTCCCATTTGAAAGCATCTTTGCGAAGTTGTTATGTTAAGGGCTAAGCGATCCGGCTGTAATTCCTAACAAAACGCCGGTAATACCCGGTAAGTCCCAAAAACCCCCTAAGAGACCTCAAGGAAGTTGGGATGGGCCAGTCCAACATAGCCTGCACCTTGGCCGGATCAGCGGAGACTCTTGATGAGTCGATAATATGGCCCAGATACTCCACTCTTGGTTGGAAGAAAATGCATTTTTTTTTTGTTAGCGAAGAGCTGGTGGGAACGCAGGGAAGTAAGGACCTGCCTCAAATGATCTTTATGCTCTTCAAGAGTCTTACTGTACACAAGTATATCATCAAAAAAAACGAGAACGAATTTTCGAAGATAAGGCTGGAATACCTCGTTCATCAAGGATTGAAGTGTTGATGGAGCGTTGGTCAAGCCAAATGGCATCACCCTGAATTCATAGTGCCCCTGATGAGTGCGGAAGGCTGTCTTAGGGATGTCCTCAGGCCGGATTTTGATCTGGAAGTACCCAGTTTTGAGATCAATCTTGGAAAAAACCATTGCCCCGTGAAGCTCATCCAAAAGTTCCTCGATGACAGGAATAGGGAACTTGTTGGGAATAGTTTCCCGATTCAATGCCCGGTAATCTACACAAAATCGCCAACTACCATCTATTTTCTTGACCAATAATACAGGACTAGAGAAAGGGCTGAGACTAGGCTGAATGACTCCTGCGGCTAGCATTTCTGCCACAAGTTTCTCTATCTCCTCTTTTTGAACATGAGGGTATCGGTACGGCCTGAACGATATGGGGGTGGTTCCAGGTTTCAAGGTAATGGCGTGATCGTGCTTGCGTTCTGGTGGGAGTCCTGCTGGCAAGTGAAATACATCATGGAACTCCGCCAGTAAAGGAGTGCTTTGTGTGTTGTCATCTTCTGAAGGTGCACCATCTAAATCGATATAATTCAAGTCAAGTTTACAACCTTCCAGCAGTATGCAATTTCTTTCCCTTGTAGCTGTCCTCTCCATCGCATGCAGCGACACCTGGGTTCTACACAGGTCAGGGTCCCCTGTCAATGTCACCCTCTGTTTTCCTACCGCAAATTCCATCGACATCTCTGCCCAATTCATGTAGGACGCCCCTACTGAGAGTAGCCATTGGTACCCAAGAATCAAATCAGTGTGGCCCAATTGGAGGGGGAAGAAATCAACAATGACTTCAACTCCAGGGAGTTGGAGGCAGACCTGCCTGCACAACCCTGTTGAGCTGATTTGTTTTCCCGTACCTAGAGTCACTCCAAATTGCTTAGTTGGGGAAACCGGTAAGCTGAGTTCATCAACCAGATTCGAAGAGATGAAGTTATGCGATGCTCCCCAAGTCGATTAGGACAACCACAGTCCGATTCTGAACAGTACCTCGTAACTTCAAAGTGTGGGGTGCTGTAAGTCCAACCAAGGAGGACAGGGACAACTCCAAGTTGTCCAAATCACCCAGCTCATTAGCCTCCTCTGCCCCAACCTCCTCCGGATCATCTTCCTCAATTGAGTCTGGATCATCCACCCACAGAACTTGCAACTCTTTATTTGGGCATTTATGTCCGGGACCGAATTTCCCATCACATCGGAAACAAAGGCCTCTTTCTCTTTTTAATTTCATCTCAGCCTCAGTGAGCCGCCGGAATTTTTGGAGTGGTTGGGACACCGGGGTAGAGGCGACGACGGAAGCAGCCATAGAATGAGAAGAAGAAGTAGGCGATACTGTCTTTGGAGAGGAGCTACTAAACTTAAAAGTGGAGCTGGGAATTAAAGTTTTACCAAGGGCGTACCTGTGAATGGCCGAATTCTATGGTTGGGTCCACTGTGGCTGGACATGGCCCTTAATCTGGTTGCCTCATTCTTGTCCTCTATCATTTGGGCTACCTTCATTATTCGGCCCAAGCCCATGGGCTCCCAAAGCCTCAATTCAAACTTAATATCCTCATGTAGCCCATTAATGAAGGTGGTCTCCATTACTGCTTCTGGAAGATCGGAAAAAAGTGCAGACAGCAATTCGAATTGCTTCCGATATTCTCCCACCGTAGATGACTGTCTGAGAGACAAAAGTTGCTCCACCAGATTTCCGACCTGGGTGCTTCGAAAGCGTTCCAGCAGTAGTTTCTTGAATTCGTCCCATCCATGGAAACTCCGGCGACTGCTTTCATAATAATACCATGATAAGGCATCCCCTTCTAAGCACACGACGGCTGACCGGAGTTTATCATCCGATGAAAGACCGTTCAAATCAAAATAGCGTTCTGCCCGCAATATCCACCCATCCGGATTTTGTCCGTCAAACACAGGGAGTTCTAGTTTACGCGGCATACCTTCTGTTTTGGGCCAAACAGGTACAGAGTTGGAATTTTCCCCGATTTCCACCCTAACATCTTGCGCCTCCTTGGTTTTTCCAGGCCTATGGGTTGCGGAATCCACTTGCGAAATCTCATGGATTGGTTCTTGTGTGACTTGTGCCTTGTCTGTTGGATCCATTTGGAGTTTGTGAAGGATGGATCTGACTCCCTCTTCGATCAGTGGAAGCTGTTCTATCTTGTTTTCAATCAATGGCAAACGCTCTATTGAGCTGTTGAGTGTTTCCACGTCCAAACGTTCTAGACGGCCTAATCGTGCTATCACCTGTTGCAAATCTGCTTGTAGAGACCCCACTGTTCCTTCCAATGTGTCTACCCTGTTTTCCATCTTCTAATACCTAGTTTTCATGCAAGGATCGATGCTCTGATACCAGCTGTTAGGTCCCTGCAATATTCACACAAACCTCAGCAAGAAATGCAGACGACAGAGAAGGGAAACAGGGCTGAAACAACCAGAAAATGGTTGATTTGTATTGATAAATTCAGAAGAAAAATACAGTAACAAATGGGGAGGAATTCGAGAGCCTCTCCTCTCTCCTCTATCCAACTCTCAAACTTTACATACCCCTCCCATGCATTTCACACCCTTATTTGTAACCGAAAGAAACCCAAATCCCAATGCCCAACTGATTCCCTAACTGAATTCTGGATTCCCTATTTGCCCCCCTGTGATATTATTTCCAAATCTGCCCTTGCGCCTATTATAAGTCTTTGTAATGGGGGGCCTAACAGTTCCTTGGCATGTGGTTGGGAAAATTGTCTATATAAAACACTTGGAATTTTGAAAGAGCTGTGACTTGAATATATTTCATTATCTGTGACCAATATATGCAAGTTTTCTTTTCGGAGCCAGGTTCTCTCCACCCAGTGCATTTAATGCAGAAAGAAGAGCGAACTTACTGATCAATTTTTCATGCCTAACGTCACTATACCAATTTTAACAGTAGGGGTTATCTATGTCTTCCATGGTCTTTAATTGTGTTATTTTGGGGGGCTGTGATTAGGTTTTGTTTAAGAGGCTATGATATGAATTTGTTATGAAAAAAATGTTTGAATGGCAAAAGTATATTGCAGAATATATTTTTGTTTGTTATTTCATTTCCTGATCACCTTTCCTGGGTGTGTAACCCACAAACAACCTAGTATTTGAGCTTTTAATCTATTCATTTTCTTCTTATATATTCATAACCTCTTAACAGTGGATATTAGCGTTTATGAGCCATCTCATATTTAATTTTGGAACTGATTTGGAGCTTGGTAGGGTGGCAAACATGTAAACCTTTCTAGAATCGCTTGGCAAATGGACATTTTAATAAAGTCTTGCACTTTATCCATACAATATATATGAGTAATATCTATTATCTAGTTCCTACAATATTACTATACATTCTGTTTTATCATTGCAGATGTGGTTACTTCAATTCACGAGAATTGGTTTTCTGCAAGGTGCATAAATACATCCAAACCTGCTGGTGAAGGAGCTATTATCATGCATACAGCAGCTTTTCTCTTGGTTGCACTGTAAGCCCGAGCAAGTACATTTGTACAGACATGTTCAATTATGCAGTCTGTGCATTTGGGACTGAGATGCCTTTGGATATCTTTACATTTGGGGAATAAGGGACTAGATATGCTGAAAAAAAAAAATTTTGAAGTCTATATTGTATGTGACATTGACAGGTATGATGGCTCAATTGGTGCAGCATCTCGTGCTGTTGTAGCTGTTGACCAGTTTGCATGGCAGCTTGGGCGAAAGAACCTTTGACTTCCTTGTAAGTAGTTGCTTTTCTACAGGTTCTTCAATGCATTTCTGGGGTAATTTGCATAAGTCGTCCCTGAACTTTCATCCTTGCACCTTCTATGTCTTTCAATTTCAATTTGCAACCCGAAACCGTCCCAACTTTAAATTACTTCTCTGTAAAGCCTTTAGTACTGGTTATTGCTGGTTAATTCGTGACATGGCAGCCACACAGAATTCTGATCTCAGCAATTTTTTTTGGGTAATTTGCATCCGTCGTCCTAAAACTTTTAACCTTATATCAGCTATGTCCCACTTTAATTTGTAACCCAAAACCTACTCAAGTTAATTTTACTCTGTTCTACCCTATGTTTTTCATCTCTCTAATCTCACTTTCGGTGAGGTCCACCGGAGATAAATGGAGGATACCGACATCTAATTGATTGCTGGAGGAGTCAGTTGATGTTGGTTGTGCGCCTAAAAAACTGCTAGTTTGACCGGAAAACACCAGAAAGTTGCAGCTTCATTTTCTCTATTGTAAACTGAAGTTGAGGGACGTAGTAAATATAAATTAAAAGTTCAGGGACGGTGAATGCAAATTACTCAGAAAAATTGCTAATGTCATAATCATATGTGGCTGCAAGATCACGTGTCAACTGCTGACAACCAGTACTAGGGACTTTTTAAGTGTAATTTAGAGGTGGAGTTTTGAATTACAAAGTGAAATCAAGGGAATGTAGTAGGTATAGGGTTCAAGTTCAAAGATTTATTATAACGTTAGTTTGGTTTTGTCATCAAGATGGTAATTATTATTTTTACTCAATGAAATGTTAGGCCCTATCTGCAATTCTGCATCCAGTTAATTATACATTAGTTTGTTTTTATTATCTATTAGATGTCATTCTCACTCAATGAAATGCTAGGCCCTATTTGCAATTTTGCGTTTAATTGATGATAAATTAGTTTGCTTTTATTATCCAGATGTTAATTATTATCCTCACACAATGAAATGTTAGGCCTTATCAGCAATTCCTCATCCAGTTACAAAACAGTCCTTGCACGGAAAGACCTTTATACTATTCCACAAATAGTTCAATAGCTTAGGATGCAGATTGGTCGTAGGAGAAATTTATCTCTTATATTATATGTTTGATTATTCGAATGTCATGTATTAAAAAGCAGTTTTCAATTTTATTTTAAAATATAAAAAGTAATATTGTATCAATCGATATATTAGTTATAAAATTACATATTTTAATAAATATTAATGGTAAATTTACACTTTTGGCCTAGTTCAATTGTGATTGGCAGGGGAATATATTCATTTGGCATTGCGGAGGTTATTTTTTGTGCAATTTTAATTCAAATAAAACAAGAAGAATCTGACTTATACCTAAATCCTAATATAAAATATGAATTATCCATAAATAAAGTTATCTTTCACATTGTAAGGGTTATACAAGTTCACTAAACTTGTATTCTAATACTAGTTCAGTTTACAAAAAAAATTATTCTACAAAAATACCTTAATTTGTGAAATATTACAACTAAACTTACTTGAATAGGTAAATCATTAATCCGACATTGAAAAATTAATATGAAAAATCATGTCAATTTAAAATATTTCTATAGCATATTTTAAAAATTTTACAAGACATTTTTTTAGAATATTCTAAACTCTCGTGATTGACATGTCAATGTTCTGACATTAAAATTATTTAAATTATGAATTTTTTTAGCTAAATTAACTTTAGTTTTAAAAGTTCAGATATTTTTGTGGAAGAAATTGGAACTTATGCCAACTTCTTCAGATCGGTGAGGAGTCTATCATGAACAACAAGCCATAGAACAGTTTTTATATTTGTGCCCCTTACGATCCCAGCAAATCTTTCATTTGTCATCGTCTTACCCATGAGAGAGAAAATGAGAATGGTGTTATAAGAGTGCTATCTACCGAAAAATTGCCATAAGTGTCCGTTACCAAACTAGTTTATCATCTCCAGAATCACCCCACATGAAACATAGTTGCATTTCGAAAGTTCAAAACATTATTTGGCCAAAAAAAAAAAAAAAAAAACAGAACACATATCAGCCTGTTAGCTTTGCCCAGAATCAAACATATCATGAACTAAATAATTCACGATTATTGAATCACAGAATGTCTGCGCAATACTGACAGGAAATTAAGAGCATGTCCAATGCTAGTCCACAATTGAGTCCCAAGTTCCTATTTTGTGGGACCAACTTTAACACCACATCACTTGAAAGCGGAATTTTGAAAAAAAAGGAACTCTCTCCTCTAATGTTGAGTACCACAAAATTATTTTAATAAAAAATTAACATGTTTAGTAATAGGTGGCAAATGGGCGGGTTGGATGGGTTTGGATTGAATCATAAATGGATTGAGTAATAAATAGATGGGTCATAAATGAATCAATACTCAAATAGATTGAGTGGATTTGAATCGACCAATTTGACTATTTTTTAATAAAAAATAATTATCGACATAATAACGAGATAGTAAAAAAATTATTATAAAAATGTTGGCGTAAATGGGTTAGGTGGCCTAAATGGGTTGACGGAGATCCAAACGGGTCGGGATATTGATTAATTTATAACTGTCCAATTTACTATTCATTTGGTAAAAATTTCGGTAGTATAACGACTATATATACAACCTACCCTTCCTGCAATTCAAATAATCCACAGCTTATATAGGAGCACAACAATACAATAATTTATAAACCAAGTGGCCCTTTTCCATTTTTAAGCTTATTATATAATCCTAAATTATTTCACTCACTTCCTAACCGAAATTTCTCTCAAAGTTAATTTTATAATTCTTAAAATATATAAATTAGCCTCCCTGCAAAATTTCAGCTCAAACAGAGTCAATTTCTCAATCTGATATATTTAAATCAGTCTGTTTTGACAATTTTCAGTTACCTAAAAATTAATTTTTTACTGTCAAAAATTTCTAAATATTAATCTAAGTTTATATATACCATTAAAATAATTTTTAGAGTTAATTTGCTATTTTTAGAGGCCCGGTCAAATTTTGGTCAAATTTGGTACCCTTTAAAACGGCAGGGTTTTTTTTTTGTCTTTTGAAAACTTATTTAAGCTTATTTTTTCTCCAAATTTTATTCTCAGACTTCTCGTGACTACTATTTTTCGATGGTCAAATAAAATAATTTTTACCCTTGAGTGTAATTTTTGTTCCGAGTGTACTATTTACCGTCGAAAAATACTATTCACGACTAACCCGGTAACTCGGCCATTACAAATCTAACCAATAAAATACGCATACACATTACACAATAATAATACAGTTATATATTTAAATATATGCTCATCATATAAATAATTATAAATATTATTAAAAATTTTACTTATTTTTAATTTGTGCAATCAACTAATAAGTCACTTAAAATTTCTAAAATAATAGATAATTTTCATAAATATTAATTTCTAATACAGCGAGACAGTTCAAGTAGAAGATTTTGTTCATCAACGCAAAAGTTTTTAATATCCAAGAAATAATGAAAAAAAAAAGAAAAATAAAAGAACAAACAAACATCCATTGCATATAGCTAGAATGACCAAAATGGGTTGTATTTTATGTGGGTAGATTTTAGGTGGGTTTAAATAGGTCAATTTTTTAGCTGGGTTGGGTTTGGGTCATTTTTTTTTGGGTGAGTTTGGGTAAATTTTGACATAATTTATGTTTACTATTTTTTTTAATTAATTTTAATTCTATAGTTTAATTTGTGGATTCGATAAAAATATTTTAAATATTTAAATTCATTGATTATTAATAAAAAAATAAATTTCAACAAATAAAATTGTAAATATTTGGATTAGATAAAAATATTTAAATAATTATAAATATTTTAATTGAAAAATAAATTTCAATATTTTTTTTATTATTTTAGTTTTTAAACATTAAACTATAAAATAATTAAATGGCAAACAACATTACATAATTAGAACCATTAAATAAACATAGGTGGTAATTTAAATTCCTTTGAATTGTCATATATGTTCCACTAAGTCAACTTGAAGTTGTTGATATTATTGTCTATCACGAATAAAGGTGGCAAATTGGCGGGTTGGGAGGTTTGAGTCAGGTCATAAATGGGTGGGTCATAGATGGTCGGATCATAAATGGGCAAAAAAGTATGGGTCATAAATGGATTAAATGTCCAAATGAGTTGGACGGGTTGGGTCGACCTATAAGTTAAAAACTTTGATATGGTTTTGAAAATTTAGCATTTTTTCTCATGTAATCTTGAGACTCCTCCTCATCTACAATAATAACAAATATCAAGTAAAAATATTATAAGAATACGGAAATGGGTCGGATGGCCCAAATGGGCTGGGGTGGAGGCCCAAACAGGTTGAGATTTGGATCAATCCATTTAATCCATTTTTTAATGAAAAATAATTAGAAATATAATAACAGGATACTAAATAACTACTCTAAAAAATATTGATTCAAATGGGTCGAGTGGTCCAAATGAGCTGGATGAAGGCCAAAAGGGGGCTGAGATGTGAGTCAACCCATTTGATCCATTTTTTAATGAAAAAATTCTATACATAATAACGGTACTAAAATGACTACTCTAAAAAATATTAGCCCAAATGGGTTGGGTAGCCCAATGGGCCAGATGGAGGCCTAAACGGGCCGAGATGTAGGTTGACCCATTTAACCCATTTTAACGAAAAATAATTTTAAATATAATAACGGGATACTAAAATTACTACTCTAAAAAATATTGACCCAAATGGGTCGAGATCCCAAATGGGTCGAATGGAGGTCCAAACGGGCCGAGATGTGAATCGACCAATTTTTAACCAAAAAAAAATCTAAATATAATAACGGGATACTAAAATGACAATTCTAAAAAATGTTGACCCAACAATTTACCTTATTTTTTAACGGAAAATAATTCTAAATATAATAATAGGATATTAAAATGACTACTTTAAAAAATGTTGACCCAAATGGGCCGGATGGAAGCCCAAATGGGCCGAGATGTGGGTAGACCAATTTGACCCATTTTTTAACAATTTTTTTTTTAAATATAATAGCGGGATACTAAAATGACTACTTTAAAAATTGTTAACCCAAATGGATCGGATGGCCTAAACGAACCGGATGGAGGTCTAAACGAGCCTATATGTGGGTTGACCAATTTGACCTATTTTTTAACGAAAAAAATTCTCAAAAGCCTTTAGAACAGCCTTTTTCATTACATTACTTATTGAAATGAAACAAATTAACACTTGTAATTGTACTTAAATAAGAGAATCTAGAGATCTTTAAAATATCTCTTTTCATACATTAATTACAAACCATAAAAAGTAGGTAAATTAAAGAGTTACAATTAGATAATTAATATACAATCAGATAATACATTAATTTATTCTATATAACCCAAACTAAAATGAAACAAAGAAACCTTATTAGAGTTAATAACTTAGATCCTAATTTTATTACAAAGACATGGACAACTTCAATGATAGTTAATTAACGTCTTCTTGCAGTAGTTTCTCTTCGTGCATTAAAATAAACAGCAGCAACAGAAAGACCAAGCTCATTCTTAGTAGCAAAATTTCTTGTATTAAAATTATCCCTTGAAGTAGGTGGATTTATTGTCTGTCTACGTCTTTATTTGAAGGTATTTACCTAAGTGCTATTATGAATGAGCAAAACAAAAGACATCAGGGTGCATGAGAAGAAGAAGCAATTAAAGTAAGCAATAAGATTAAGATGATGATGATGAATTGAAGTTGGATGCTAAAATTATAAATAGAAGCAGAAGAGAGTTTATATAGGAGTTTACACAAGTGTATGATCCAAATTACTAAAATAAAGTTATAACCAGAATGCATACATAGACAAGAAATGCATAAAAAGCCAGAATTGTCAGCAGTGATGAGCAAAATGAGCAAAGACCCACTAAGAAATAAGATGGCAATTGCAAGAAAATAATGCAAGAAAACAAGTACATTTGCTATGATATATGAGGAGAGTCTATCCCACTGGAGGTTTCTCTTAGTATGATTGGCTTTTCTTTAATGAAGATTGGCAGTGTTTTAGTGATAAAAGAGAGAAAGAATGTAAAATTGCTCTATTTAAAATAAATGAGAGATAAAAACCATCTTTATCCCGTTATGAAATGCTAATAAGCTAAAGTTCCATTTTTACCAAGCACAAGCTGAAAAGCACATGTTAATATAGTGTTTTTAGTGTAGGTAGGGAAGTATACATAACTTGAGGAGCAGTCCTTTATAACTAGATACCTGCTCAAAATTTGCCAAGTATGCAAAATGGTATTATGGCAGTCAATTCTATGAAAATGGGATTTCTGTAATTAATCAAAATGCTAGCATTATAAACATTAGTTGGAATTCCAACCCATTCTATCCATTTTCATAAAGAAATAACGGTCTCAAAATGTTTCATTCTAACAAGTGAAGCTAGTAATTTCTTGAATTCCTTTACATGAGGAGGCAGATTCAGGTAAAGAATTCGATTGAAGGAAGCTAATAAATCATCAAACCCAAAATCGATTTGACTGATCTTTTAGTAGAGAAGCTATGAGTATAGAGATGAGGAATGGAATAAACTTGATGAGGGAGAAAGGCAGTAAGAAATTGAGATGAAGAAACAGCCAATAAAAGGAGTCTCGTGCTTGTCCTTAGCATCATAGTTCCAACTGAAGAGTTTATCTTTCAATTTGTATAAGAAAAAGAGAAAAAAGGGCAAAGGAGAAGTTTGAGATGAATAGATAAGAGAAGAGACTGAAATTGATTTTGAGGTAGTAGGCTGGGCATTTGATAGAGGCCTATTGGGCACTTGCAACAGATCCGTTTGGGTTGGGTTTTTCACTGGTCAATATAGGCGGGCTCAAATGGGTAAACATTTAGCTGGGTTGGGTTTAGGTCAGTATTTTCTAAGCGGGTTGGGGGGGTTTTTTGGGTCTAGGCCAAGTTTGACAGGCCTAATCACGAAATTGGATATATATCTCATACGAAACAAAAATTTCCTCACTCAACTTAGGTAGTGATAAGCTGTCCGGCACGTCATTTTAATGTGGGAGTTCATCAAAGTTTGTGGCATACGTTTCTCTCTCATCCTCAACTATCATATTATGAAATATGATGCAGGCTCGCATTATTTTTGCAATATCATTCTTGTACCAAAATCGTGTAGGCCCGTGTACAATTGCGAAGCAAACTTGTAACACTCTGAATGCTTGTTCCATGTCTTTTCATTGACCTTCTTGATATCTCGCAAACAATTTGCTCTTATCGTCCTGCGGTTGGGAGATTGTTTTGACGAATGTTACCCATTCGGAATAGATGTAATCTGTCAAAAAGTACCCCATATTGTAAATATTGCAATTCACAATGTAATTAACTTGGGAAGCGTGACCTTTTAGCATTTCGTCAAACACAGGCAATCGATCTAATACATTGATGTCATTGTTCGAAGTAGCCACTACAAAAAATGATGTCGTATCCATAGGTTAGATGAAGCAACAACTTTAAGTATTAAAGTTAAAATTCCCTTATAACCATTCATGTACATCCTTTTTATGCTTTCAGACAATTTTTTCCATTACCAATGCATGTAGTCAATGCTGCCTATCATACCAGGAAAGCCACGCGCCTCCCCCATCTTTAGCAGCCATTGGACATCATTTGCATTTGGTTGTCGCATATATTCATTCTCAAATACCATAATTAAATCTTTGACAAATTTCTTTAAGCATGCTTTTGCAGTTGACTTTTTTATTTGCACAAAATTATTAACTGCGTCAGCGAATGCTCAAAATGCCAACATACGAATTGCAACTGTGCATTTTTGCAATGGGAAAATGCCTTTTTTGCCTATTACATCGACCCTCTATTTGAAATATGGATCATAACTTGATAGGGCTTCAACAATGCAAAGGAGCACATGTCTGCTCATTAAAAACCTCCACTAAAATGTCTCAAGTGGGTAGACCGATGGTTGAGCAAAGTAGTCTCTTACTAAGCATTCATGTCCAGCTTCACAATCTTTCTCTATTATCCAACAAGATTCGAAATAAGGATTTTCTCCACACATCTGTATTACAAGTTCAAGCATTTGTTCCTCAGAACCATCCATGAGAAGCTCTTCAATCTAATCGCTAGGATTCGAAGACATGTTTTAGGTTGATAAAGGTTGCCAGCCATACTGAGTGAATAATTTTTTTTTCTTTATATTGGTTGAAATTTATATTCAGAGAAAGTATTAAATGCATATGAGATTCAAGACTTTTAATAGAGATTTCTATTTTATAATAGCTAGTTTTTAACTTTGGATTTTTCTAACGTGTAGTATTATAGGTACTGATGATCAATTAGGCCTTCTTTGCATGGAAGTCGAAAGATATCCTTGGCATTGACCCAAAGGTCATCACGCACGAGATAAATACAGATTTGAACCACCCTTTTGTTAAGCAGAAGCTGAGAAGGCATGCACCTGATCGGAGGAAATTCATTTTAGTAGAAGTTAATAGGCTCAGAAAAGCCAAAACTATCAAAGTCAACTATCCTAATTGGCTTGCTAACATGGTTCTAGTGAAAAAAAAGAACAAAAAGCTTAGAATGTCTGTTGATTTTACTGATCTCAACAAAACTTGCTCAAAAGACAGCTACCCATTACTGAGTATTAACCAACTTGCAGATGCTACAGCTTGCCATGCGATCTACTCTTTACTCTATGCTTATGCTGGCTATCATCAAATTTTGATATGGTTAATGGATCAAGAGAAGACGAGTTTTATCACAAACGACAAAACCTTTTGCTACAAGGTAATGTCGTTCGTTATAAAGAATGTTGGAGGAGCGTATAAATAACTAATGAATAAAATATTCAAGGATTAGACTAGATATAATGGAGAAGTATATGCTAGTGACATGATAGTAAAGAGTAAAACCCAAGAGGAGTATGTTGCAGATTTGATCAAATTTTTTGGCACCCTGAACAAGTTTTAGATGAAGCTGAACCTGGAGAAATGCTTCTTCGAAGTGCCATTTGGGAAATTTCTCGGCTTCGTGGTGTCATAAAGGGGAATTGAAGCCAACCCAAAAAAAATCAAGGCAATTTTAAACATGCAACCATCAAGTAGCATCAAGAAGATTTAAAAGCTGAATGGAAGAATCACAGCCTTGAGGAGATTCATATCTTCCTCAGCAATGTGCTGCACGTCTTTCTTTAAGAAGCTAAGAAAGAATGATGTCTTTAGCTGGGAAGTAGATTGTCAAAAAGTCTTTAAAAAGCTAAAGCAATTCCTTATAAATCCACCATTACTGAGCCGACCAGTTCCTGGTTAGAGAATTTTCCTTTATTTTTCCACATTGGAAGAGGCAGTGGTAGTAATTCTGGTTAGAGAAAAAGGAACCCAATAATTGCTAATTTATTATGTCAGCCAAGTGCTGAGAGGGCCAGAATCGAGAAAAAGTGCAATAGAGCAGTTGATCATTGCACTTATCATGTGCAATAGGAAACTAAGGCAATACTTTGAAGCTCACACCATAGTTGTTCGGTCCGATCAGCCACTCAAAAAGATCCTTCAAATGCCATATCTAGAAAAAAAGATGGTGGGATGGGCCATAAATTTGCAATCCTTCAATATCAGGTATGAGCCAAGGATTGCAATAAAGGCATAAGCTTTAGCTGATTTTATAGCAGAATTCACCAATGGTGAAAAAGCTGAGCAGCCCGAGAAGATTTTTTAAGAGATGATTATCAATGAAACCTCAAACAATCTAAGAGGAGGCATTGACAAAGTAATAAAGGACCTTTGGGCATTATGATCAGATATGCCATAACGCTAAGGTTCAAGGTGTCCAATAATGTAGCGGAGTATGAAGAACTTCTGCAAGACCTGAGGTTGGTCAAGTCCATCCAACCGGAAAACCTTAAGATCAAAAGCAACTCTAAGTTGGTGACAAGCCAAGTGCTTGGAAGCTTTGAAGCAAAGGAAGAAAACATGAAAAAGTACTTGGCCAAAGTAAAAATGACACTGAAGGAAATGGAAGATGCTAGAATGACGTGGAGCCTAGAAAAGGCACCAAGAGTTATCGGCTCACTAAAATGGCAACCTTTAAACAACAAAAGATTGAAGAAAATAAAACGATTGAAGAGCAATTTTCTTCTTCCCTTAAAGTGCTAGAAGTAATGGAGATCGAGTAGCAGGAGAGCACATAGATTAGACCAATCATTTGATACCTTCAGATGGGTGAATTACCCGAAGATAATGCTTAAATAAGGAGGATCACAAGAAAGTCACTCAATTATTCTATATTTGATGATGAACTGTACAAGAAGGCATTCAGCCATCCATGGCTCAAATACGTAACAAGGAAAGATGGGGACTACATCATTATAGAGATCCACGAAGGCATTTCATGAGGCTAGTAGAGCAATCGCAAGAAAGGTATTGCAGACTGGCTATTTTTGGCCAAGCATCTTTAAAGATGCTCAGAAAATGGTCAAAGAGTGCCAGCAATGTCAAATCCAGGAAAGAATTATCAGGTAGCTAGCAACCGATCAATAGCCAATTGTTGTCTCATGGCTATTTGATTAGTGGATATTATATGTCCTAGGTCATTTTCCCTAAAGTAAACGATAAATGAAATTCCTTATTATAGCCATTGGCCACTTCTCAAAGTGGATAGAAGCTGAATTGTTGGCCACAATCACTGCTGAGAGGATCAAAAACTTCATGTGGAAAGAAATGATTTGTAGGTGCAGCCTATCGAAAGTTTTTATAAAAAAAATAAGGTAACCAATTTGACAGCTCAACATTCAGAACTTTTCGCTTTGATCTAAGTATCAACCTTAGGTTCACTTCAGTGACTCATCCACAAAGCAATGGGATGACTGAAGTTTCCAATCAAACAATCTTGTAGGGGTTGAAGGAAAGATTAGGTGAGGCAAAATGCAATTGAATAGAAGAGCTGCAAAGTGTTATGTGGTCTTATAGAACTTCTCCTAGAGCTAAGACTTTATAAACTCCATTTTTGCTTGTATACGGGTCAAAAGTAGTAATACTAGTGGAGAACGGAATTCCTTTCTATCGACTGATATTCTTCTCCGATTAGAACAATGAGCAAGAAAGAAGATAAGACTTGGATCTGATAGAAGAAAGAATGGAAGATGCCTATACAAAGATAGCAGTTTACAGGTAGATAATCTCCAAGTATCAAAACAATAAGGTAAAATCAAGAACCTTCAATGTTGGGGATTTAGTTTTAAGAAAGGCCAAAATCGGCTCCGAAAATGTTGGAGTCAGAAAGCTCATGCCCAACAGGGAAGGACCTTACAAAGTTTACAAGGTCCTTAGCATAAGTACTTATAAATTGAGAACCTTAGACGGTTCGAACATTCCAAGATCATGGAATGTCGAAGGGCTTAAAGAGTACCTAATGTAACATTGTATTCTGATTGAATTGATTATTAAATATACAAGTTACAGACTTTTCCCAAGTTATTGCAAAGTTAATTCAGTAAACTTATTTGGTTTATTAACTTTGATTATTATTCTCAAAGTTAATCTATGGAAGTCATATTTGATCTAATTATTTGCTTTATAACTCTAATATTTTTCCCCGAGTTAATTTGCAAAACGGTCAGAAATCTTATCAGATTACTTGCTTACTAATCTTGATGTATAAAAATGAAAATTTTCTAAGTCTTTTAAGATAATGAAACATTAAGTTTTAAATGTTCATTAATTAAGTATTCTTTTGTTTGATTATTATTACAAAGCGATAAGTAAAAGAAATAATGAAAGCAAAAGAACATTGGAATAATAAAATAGGATTCATTGATATAGAATTTTTCTAAGTACAAAAAGTTAAAATTTACAAATGAAAAGTGTAGACACTGGGTCTAAGACAGCTTTGGTTAGAGTTACCTAATGAAGATAATGCTTGCTCAAAAGTAGACAGAGAACAAAAAGCACTATGGCTCTCTTTGGACTTAGAGTGTTAATAGGGTTTTAATGCAAAAAGAAAGGGTGGCGGGTTTAGGTATTCCGGACAATTCTGGTTTTTTTATCCATATCTTGGTCTATAGACCTCCAAATTTGGTGATTTTAAATTCAGTTGAAACTTAAGACCTAGATATACAACTTTGATGAGAGACCAAGACCTAATTACATTCATAAGGTACCCAAAGTTAGGCTTGAACATAAGTGACCTGAATCTGTCTCCTATTTCGGACCTTTACATGCTTATTTGGTCATAATTTCATCTATAGAACTCATTTTAAGGTGAATCCAATTTTTTTTATAAACTAGACTCATATTTTTAAAAATTTGATGAAGGAAGCATGACCTAATTCTCTCTAGATTGTTCTAAGGAAGTTTTCAAAAATAAGACATTATTTTTGCCCCTGAAGGATACTAGGGAGAAGTTTGTAGTATTTTGGCCATAAATCCTATTCCACAAATCCAAATGAGTTGATTCTTTATTTTTTGGATATTTAAGGCATAGGGGAACATTTTTTTAAGCAGACAACTTGGCCTAAAAATTCCGTTTTCAAGGACAAAAATAGAGATATATTTCTGACTAGAGATTCTACTTTTTTTCGGAGATTTAGCCCTCTTGCTGGGACAGCCGTCCTTCACTCGAGGGACACCCATCCCTCATGACCTAACACCCCAAAATCACGTTTTTAGCTTGCCAAAAATTAGGGATATATTCTTTTGAATTTAATAGGCGGATTTCATGGGATTTTAAGAGATTTTCGGGTTTTAAATTCAAAAAAGGAATCTTGATACTAAAAATCTGATTTTGTTTTCCAAACATAGGGATAAAACCTAGGAAATTGAGTGGGGTTTCCTTTAATTGGGATATAAAAAGAAAGAAGGAACCCTAGGTTATGGGGGGACGACAGATCAAGAAAAAGAGAAAAATAAGGAAAAAAAAAAGAGAGAGAGGAAGAAAGAGAAGAAGAAGTCGAGAGCTAGGAGATCAATCCAAGAGAAGCCAAAAGTGTTGGAATATCTGATGTTAAACACCCAAATCTGAAGGTAACACAAATTTGATCATTAGACAGTGAGCCATGTGATCGAATATGTAAATCTCAATTTTTCATCCATTTTTTAGCTTGACTTTGATTCCATTTATTTTGATTTTTTGGGTGATTATATTATCTAGTAATTATTTGATTCATTTTATTTTTAATGTACTTAGTGTTTGCAATTGTTTTTATGAATTAAAAAGCCAAAAATAATAAAAACCAAAAAATACTATTTATCATTTTCCCCATTAAGCTTTCTCTCTCTTAAATCTGTAATTTTATGATTTTTTCTTATTGTCTAATTCATATTTACTTTGAATATAAATGACTTTTGGATGATTTATAACATGGATATAGCATTTTGAATTTGTTTTTGGTCTGAAATGGAGTTGGCATGATTTGTGGGAAGCTGGGTGTTGATCCCAATTTGCTTGGGCAGACGGCTGGCCATGGCTCATCTCCCTTTTTTTTTATTTTAGTTTTACTTTGCTTTTATAATGGCCCAAATACTGGCTTAGAAGTGTCAGTGAATAATTTTAGTGTTATCATGATAATCACAGCGTCGAACAGTGTAAGGAGTGAGTTTGTCAGTGTCAAAACTTATTGATAAGTGTGCTAAAAATATAGCAGTTTCGATATTGGTAACACCGGGGAGGCTATACAGCGAACCCGGCTGTTCGGCGGTCGAAAATTTTAAATTGGTCACCAAGAGTCTAGTGGTGAAATCAAAACTGAAAACGGAGTTAAATTGACCTCCGAAAATCAGTTTGAAAAAAGTTTTCGGTTCGATACAAATAGTAATCAAGTTTGACCGAAATTTGATCGAAACTCTAAATATAGCAACCGACCTCTGAAAAATTATCAGAAGGTAGAGATGGACTCAGAATAGTATGTAAAATAGTTTGGTGGCGAAAAAGAAATTTTATGGAGACACTGATAAATTAGTGAACCGGACCGATTTAATTGAACCGGACCAAATAGTGAACCTAATTGAGATGGAATTAAGGTCTAATGGATATATAAGAGTGAAAATGATGTTAAGAGTGAAAAGTGAGCCGAACCGGTTCAACCAGTGAATCGGACCGGTCACTAGGTTTGATAAAAGTTTGACTGGACTCTAAATAGAGTTCTGGACCTCAGAAAAATTATCTGGAAGCATGGTTGTGCTTGGAATATTATGAAAAATCAATTAGTAAAGAAAAATAAATTTTACGGTAAGACAGAAAATTGAGTTATCGTACTAGTAAGAAATTAGCGGACCGAAAAATGGTCTCCGATTGAGCTAAAATTTTATGTGGAGATTAAATTATATATTTTGAAAATTATGGAATTAATTTTGGGAGAAATTGAGCTTGAAAAGTGAGGAAAATAATTTTTGGATGGAAAATGGGCTTAATAACCTAAATGGGCTTTAAGGTTGGCCCAATAGGTTGAACCAAGCCCAAGCCCAAGCCCACTCAAGACACATGTAAAAGGCAGAAAAATCTCCCATTTTCCAGAATTCTCTCCACCCTTCTTCCTCCTCTTCTTGGCCGAACTCTACTCTCTCTCTTTTTTCTTGAATTTTCTTCTTCTCTCTTCAAAGTTCTTCATAACTCCAACCCTCCTACGTAAATTATAGCCTCTTTTTTCATTGATGATGGTCTCAAAAAGCTCTTTTGGAGTGAAGAAAGTGGGAAAAACCAAGTGTTCAAGGTTATGCCCTAAATTTGAGGTAATAGATTTTGACTTCTATAATTTTATCTAATGGTTCAAATAGGTATTTTTGGGTATGTAGATGATGATTATGTAATTATATTGCAAAAAGGAAGTAAGGATTTGAGAAAATATTGATGTTTAAATTCGGCCACCTTAGGATTTTTATGAAGAAGATGGTGTTTTAAGGAGATAAGGTATGAAAAGCAAGCTTAAGTGGTGGAGAGCATGGAAATAAGGTTAGTGGATACAATATCCTTTCTTTTCCATGGTAGAGGCATGATTTTAGGTTATGTTTGTATTATGTGTATGTGAAAAATGCATGAATAATTGAATCTAACTTAATACATACGATTAGTGGACCTAAAATAGTGTAAAAGTATGATTAGATGGAATTAAAAGTAAGTGGTATGAAAATTCTAATGTTGGCCGAATAGTATATTAAGGATTTTATCAAGATTAAATGAAGTTTATGGCTTATAATTGATGGTTATTATATGTATAACATGTTTAAGGCATGATAGAGTGATTGAAAGAAATTAAAGAACACATAAAGAAAATCTAATGTTGTGGCCGAATGGGATATTAAATAAAATAATGAGGTATATTGTGTAACATGGCAAATAAATGATGTTTATAACTAATACAATATGTAAATTAAATGATTGAATGATTAAGTGGATTTAAAGTGAACTAAAGAGAAAGTTAGTGTAGTGGCCGAATAGTATACTAAGGGTTTATTTAAGATATGTGATGACTTATGACACATAAATTATATTTATGTTATGTTTAATATATAAAGAGTATGAGTGAGTGATTAATTGAAATTAAACTGCATGATGTGGAAAAGTGACTTGTTGGCTTAATGGTAATCTAAGTGTTATAAGTTGTATTTTGGATAATTAATGAAATGTGGTGGCATAAAGTGATTAAGTGATGATAAATGAGTGTGTATGCAAAATTTCAAGTGAACATGAGATGTTGGCCGAAATATGTATGTTGATACAAAGTGAATGTTAAGTGATTTCAAATAGTATATTGCCCTTAGTAATTGACTGGTAGTGAAATCTAGTCCAGGATATAATTGGCTAGCTATAGAGATTCCACACCGTGGTATGAGTTATGGCGACTCGATATTGATAAGCCAATGACGGCTTATCTTAGTGTTCAGTGTAAATCAGTATTCAGCGTAGTGCAGTGCAGTGAGAAATGGTCCTATTGAGATCATTTCATAGTGTAATGGGTCTGTGGGGCCTATGTCCCGCATATCCGGTCAGTAGATTTTTTACCGGGTCCATACTAGGGGCACAATGATAAATATGTGATAAATATGGTTAAAATAGTGATGAAAGTGAAAATGTGTGAAAAATGGACTAAAATGTGATAAATAGAAAGTTTAGGGTTAAAATGGTAATTTTATAAAAAGTTAGTAAAAAGTGAAAAAGTTAGATGAAAAATGTAAGTGCAAGGGCAAAATCGTAATTTTGACAAATTATGAGAATAAAATAGTAAATTAGTGAAACAGTGATAAAATAAGGACTTAAATGTAATTTAGTGAAAATATAAGGTTAAAAGTAGAATATAAGTATAAAAAAAGGATAAAATAGTAATTAAAATAAGTAAATAAGGGTAAAGGTGTAAAATGGAAAATATGTAAGGTTAAAAGGGTAAATAATGAATAATGAAGGGCAAAGTGGTAATTAATGTGAAGGTGAGGACATAAAGGGAATTGGTGTAAAAGAGAGGACATAGATGTAAATAAGCAAAAAGAAAGGACATGGATGGAATTAATGTAATTGTGGGGACATAAATGTCATTAATGGAAAAGATAAGGGTATAATTGGAAACCATGGAAAAAGAATAAGGATATAAGTGTAATTAAAGAAATAATAAGTTTAATTAAAGGATTTAAAATTGAAATTAGTGGATAATGTGATTTAGATAAGTAATTATGTGATTAAATTGATGAATTTTATTGAGTAAATATGATCAATGATTTAATAAGAAATAATAATAAACTAAAAAGTGGTATTAGGAGTATGTAGTGGCATAAGTGTAATTATAGCAAATTAAAAATAGTAAAATTGGAATTTAAGCAAAGTCTAAAGTGTAATTTGGATTGAAGTATTATCGTAAGAATTAATTGATGAAATGTGTGACAAGATGATGAAATAAATATAGTAATATAATTAAGTAGTGGCATTTTTGTAGAATAAAACAATTAGAAAACGAGAATGTGTATTAATATAAAGCGTAGGAACCAAATTGTAAAATTATAAAGTTGAGGTTAGTTAGTGGATTAAAGCGTAAATTAGTAGATAAAATGGATAACAAATATATAATTGATAGTTGATGAATAAATGATCTATGAAGCATAAGAAAATTATTGCATGAATAAATATTAAATAAATAATAATTATAATTGATTTATACATATATAGTGAATGTGAATGTATGTGTATTTTGATGATGTTTGAATAATAATGTAATTAAAAATAAGTGACAATGAAAGATAAAGAGGTAAAATGGCAATATTGTGAATAAGTAATCAAGTGAGAAATTTACTAATAGTGAAGTGAAAAAAAAAATATTAATCTGGAAATGCCTAAATCAACAAGGGGCCATGGTGAATTAAAGTATAGTGCAGGATAAGAAAAATAAAGATTTTAAAGAATTAATAAAATTGATGGTGTGCTTCTTGAAGTAATAATCTAGAAAGAGTTTAAGTAAGAGCAATGGGAAATAATAAGTGAAGATTATAAGTGATAAATTTTAGTATGAGTAGTAAGAAAATAATAATATGAAAGAAATTTATAGAACTATTATAATGGTAAGTGTATAAGTGAATGAATTTGAAAAGGGGGGTATATATTAATAATGGAACTGTAAGTATGATGATGATATAAACAAATGGGTTTAAATGATAGTTAAGATAAATGTTTAATTGTGTTTGGAATAAATTAACATAGGGTCTTTAAAGTGAATAATAGAAGCAATAATAATGTCAGTAAAAATAGGTACAACATTGATTAAGAAATAAATAAAGAAATAGTGATCGAATAATCAGTATTCAAGTAACCTAATAACTGAATTGTAATGTATTCATTCAGTGATAAAATAATTTATACATAAGTAGCGATAAATAACTTAATGAAAGAGTTAATGCAGTGGAAAGTGTTAATGAAAAGGATTAGTGTAATGCAAGAAAGCAAAGGGAATGTTAAACACATAAAGTAAGATATATTTGTAAATCAATGTTTCGAATATTGAAAAAAATGACTATTTGATAAATAGTTACAGAGGTAAACATAAGATTATGTCAAGGGATAGTAATGAAAATCGATTGATAAGTGATAAATGAATCGTAGTATTATAGTATTAAATAATTACTAATAATAAATAAATAATTGATAATCGAATTGAACAGTGTTAAGTCATAAGAATATTAATAAGAGATGAAATGATAAGTGGTTAAAGTTAATAACGTAATAGTTAAATATAGTAAAAGTAATAGTGTAAGCGATAGTGAAAGTGATAGTGAAAGTGACAGTGCAAGTGAAAGTGCTAGTGATATTGATAACAGTGTATAAAATGAATAGTGGAAGTTCAGTGATAATGAAAGAAACAAAGATAACGAACATCGTAAAAGTGTATAATAATCATTTCAAAGTCTCAAAAATTAATGCTGTTATAATTTAAATATAGTAAAAGAAATATATATATATGTGTGTGTGCATGCGTGTCTTATTATTGTGGAAAATTTAGGATATGTATCCACCACTGGGTATTTTTAATGCTCAGCGCGTAGAGTATCACTGAGCGTAGGTTATGGTAGATTTTAAATGTGGCCGAAGGTGTAGTATCGGCTGGACGAAAATATTGGCAACAAGGATCGATGTTTGGCATGGCATGTATACGACTGCGGAAAAAGAGATACAAGGTATATGGTATTGTTCTGTTTTAGTGTGTGTATGTTTGTGTTAGTAAAAAAAAAATTCTACAGAACGATCGAGTGCATTGTAGTACTTGTCAGTACAGTGTCATGACATCCAGTATCCGTATCATTTACGGGTATCAGGGTGTTACAGCTTTAGTTTTACTTTTTGTTTTCTTGTTTCATTTTCCTTCTTCTTCACGTGTTTCACTCTGCCATGTTTGCATGTCTTTGCATGGCCACTATCACTTTAAATGCTTTTTTGATCGATTTCTTTTTCTTGCTTTCTTATTTAATTTCTATTGCATTTTGTCATTTTTACTTCATTTACATTATATTACTTATAAATATCTTGTTGGATAATTTAGTTAAAGTATTATTATTATTATTATTATTATTATTATTATCATCTCATATTTTGCATGGTTATTTTATTCATTTTCTTTTATTTCTTTAATGCATTTAATTTAATTTTTACTCGTTTATTTTATTATTTCTTTATATTTATTTTTATTGCATTGTTAACTAGTTATTTATTTATTTTTTTGATATTTATCATATTACTAACTATTTATCTCCTTTTGTTTTGTCAATTAAATAAACCCACTCTCATTTGAGTGTTTTGCTAATGAATAGACATGTGGAGGCTAAGAAGATTTCGGTTTGATTTACCATTTTGCATTTTTTTTTTCTTTTAACTTGTTTTGTTTATCATTTTTAGCTTAACTTATGATAAAATGGCTTTCTTTATGCACATTAAAATAAGAAGTCACAAAAATATTTGTATTTAATAAAATGGACTTTTTTTCTAATAAAAATAGGATCAATATCCTAATTTTCTTTCAAAAAATGTCATTTCAAAAAAGAGTTACTTTTCATCAAAATTGGATCATTCATCCCGATTTTTTTCAAATAACATAAAAAATAACTCTTCGTTTTTTATAAAGTGTGCGTGAGGGAACCAATGTTCCCATTTAGAATAAATGCCTTATTTTATGTATGAACTTTATTTATTTAATTTTCTAGTTTTGGGGGATTGTATTTTTTGTCCCATTTTTTTGTAATTTATTTTATTACTATTTTATTGACCACTTTTTCTATTTGCTTGTAATGCGCTTTATTTTTACTGCATGATTGCGTGAGATGAGATATGGAACTTTAATAATTAAAAACTCACTTATAATTAACCAAGGCATAGATAAGAGTGATGTCTCTGGTTTAGACCTACGAGGTTAAACGAGCCTTCCCAATATTTTAGGTGGCAACTCCAAAATACCTCAAGGTGTCCAAAGGTTTTCATGAGATTAGATGAACTTTCCCAATGTTCTATTGGGTAGGAATTTCAAAATATCTCGTGATGCCCAAATAGACGTGAACCCTTTCGGACCCTAAAAGTGAGCCTCAGGAGACAACGCGGGGTTCTGCACGCGTCACAGTGGTAACTCCGCTGGGGACTTTGAGACTTCATTTCAAAAGTATCTTGGTTAAACTATAGCTGAGTTTTTAAAATTAAAATTCTATCTCTTTTCAAAAAATTGCATTCCATCCATGCTAGAACCTTAGAACTATGCTATTTGGTCCCTCTATTACCCCGGTGCATTCCTAAAGCACGACCTTATGTTCTCTCAATGTAGGAAAGTATTAAGGATAATCACCAGCTCAAGTCTCGTACCATCATGATATATTAAATGGAGACCCGATTGGTTGTTATGCTCATGATGAGGTAGGCTCGTTGGCAGAAACTATGCTTGGGTAGACCTAAAGTATCATCACCCGACCAAAGCTCATGTAATGATAATATATATTTCCCTTAGGTGATATGAAACATAATATTGTGCATGCTATGTGGGCCATCATATATTGAACAAAAGCAAATAAATTAGATGGAATTTTATCAAAGGATTTCATGCCCTAGTTGGCCCATTCCTAATTTAATTGAGGAGTTTGAATACATAATGGTCAAAACCTATACGTATGCACTTTAAATAAGGGAGGTTATGCTGCATGTGGTTGTGGATGCTGCAGGTGGATGCTGCATGTGGTTGTGTATGCTGCATAGCATGCTCATGCATTACATGTCATTCATGCACGTAAAAAAAATTAATTTCCTTTGTGTGTGTACATCCTATCTTGTACATATCATTTTCACATGTACATATTATCGTGTGCATAGATTTTTTCCATATATCATATGCATCATTCTAACCTCTTAATTTTTCAACCATTATAGATCATTTGCCCAGTTGGTTTAGGGCCTCATCAGAGGGTCTTTGATTGAGCCACCAGAGTCAAGATTGAGCACATAATCTTTACTGGAGTATTTAGAAATGACTTACCCATCGCAATAGGTTAGTCAGACTGGTGCCTCGACTGTATAAGATCTAGATAAAAGGCTAGAGGACTTTGAAAGGAGGGTGATGGTTATGGTAAAGGAATACTTAGCGAAAGAGGCGGATAGTGGGAGTTCTAACAATTAGGGAACGAGCAAATCATCAGGCACTAGTAATGGAAATAAAGCTAGGAAAATAACAGAGGTTTCTACCACTGAGGTAAACAAGAGATACTTTTCCAATTTGGGCATATCCCAATCTTAGGTATTAAAAAGGCTAATGAAAGAAGGAATTTTGCAACCGCTACCAGCTAAGCCAGCTTTGAGTCATGAAAATCATGGTCACCACAATGATTAGTATTGTGCTTACCATCAGCACACTGGGCACTTAACAGATGAGTGTCAATTTCTAAGGGACCGAATCTAGGACCTCATTGACAACAAACAAATTTCTAACCCAGAGCAGTGAAAGAATAGAGTTTAAAGAAATCCTGAAGAGGCACCAACGCTAGAAGTAAAAGAGAACATTTTAGTAGCTATGTTTTTTGTTCTTGAACTTTTTAATGATGTATGTGGTACTGGTTTCCTTAATAATTTATTTTGCTTACTTATGTGGTGTTTATCTTGATTTCATTATGCATGATCATAATCATGAATCGTTTATATTTGATGTTAACTCAATGAATGCCATCTCATGCAATCTCGTTGCTCTCTAAAAGAAATGCTGATAGTATCTGATATAACCCCTGAAGAGAGAAAAAAATTTGAGAGAGGATTTTTTTTTAAAAAAAAAGAAAGAGAAAAAGAAAAGAAAAGTCTTAGCCTGAACCAGGAATGATCAACAAAGGCATTGTTAGGACAAACAGCTCATAGTCAACCAATTCAAAAGTTCAGAAGCATGGACAAATTGGAATGAAGATGAGATAAATATTCTAGGAGAACTACTGAAAAACCATAGCTTCATAATTACTTGGAAGTGCCAGCACTCCTGAAGATGCTGTAAGGAAAATTTTTCGCCTCCACTCATTATTCTTAAGTGGTATGTCATACAAGGTTATCAACAGAACTTTAATCCTTAACCATTCCCTTCTCTTACAAAAAAAAACACAATATAACCCGTCAAAACCAAGTCTCGAAATTTATTTCTTTCCAACCATTTGAGATATTTACCATGAAGCCAACCAAAAAAAAATGACCTTGAACCATCTGGTGCCAAAATGAATGAAACATGAACTCTTACAGTTAAATTTAGAAGGAGAGATTACTACCTCGATCCAATTTATAAATAGGAAGTTTAGCTTAATCTTCTGGAAGTGGCTCAAGAGCTATTGATGGAAAGAAGAAAACCTTGTATACCAATAACTTAGATAAAATGCTCTAGGTTACACAAGCTAAAAAGTCAAAATAGTTGCTAATAAAAGCAGCAAACATCTTCGCCGGCAATGATAGGAGAAGATTCAAGAAATCAAGCAATGCTAATGAAGTGAAGAAGGTACCATGGCAAAGGCAAAAAAAAGAGAGAGAGAGAGAGAGAGAGAGAGAGCAAAAAGCAAAAAAAGAGCTCGACGGTCGAAAACCAAAAGAACGACAGCCTTGCTAAAATTGGGCGTCCTGTCAAGATGAAAACTGAAAAAGGCATCTTGGTCAAAAATTAATGTTCAATCATGAAAACTCAATAGGGCTGATTGATAACAGGAGTTTGATACTTACAGAATCCATCCCAAAATTAGATAGTATAATGCCCCAATACCCCCTAGAGGATATAGGAGCGCTACATACACACAATCATTACTTATAAATCTTATCAAAATTAGTCAAACTCGTTCATCTCTTTTAGTTAATCTTTTATGCCGATAAGGTTAGCATTGCTTGGTAATACAAAAAAAAAATTATTTAACATAAAAAAAAAAGAAACCTTATATTACATAGACATTCTCTAAAACATTTACACTTAATATACATAGCTTAATTATAAAATAGTTAACATAATAACTATACTGATCATTACAAAATGAATCATATCATATACAAAAAGAAACTTCAAGCATCAATCCTAATGGCCTGCAGATGGTGACTCAACGCTGGTACATCCAAAAATTCAAGAACCTACATGGGAAAACACCCGTGCTGAGTAAAGGCTCAGTGGGGAGAAAAACAATGCATTTGACTTCTTACGAAATCACAATTATCATAAAGCTATATGCAATTATTGGTATCACAATAACATTCACTAATCAATTGTACATTTAAACACTAGCTTTTCAATGAATCACTAGTCACAGTATGCAATGATAACACTTTAATCGCCTGTATTTCCAACAATAGTGGATAACAGGAACACTCTCAAGATACTGACGTGCATTACCGAGCACTAGGAGACCGGAGTCTCAAATCATTAGGATACCTTTTGGTATCGAACACTAAACATCTTTCGGTGCAAACACTAGCAGCTGCAAACACTAAGCCTTATAGGCATGCCTATCATTTCACAACTCAAACACAAGCAGGCGACTAATTATTGTCCACATATATTCACTTGTCACACTATAAGCATTTCATCATGATTAAATCATATATGGTCAATATCGCGTGCTATGTCATGTTCAATAATTAAAAAGCATGTATACATTTAATTCCTTTATTAAAATATTATGCCATAGCATCATTTACATATAATTTCAATTGACTAACATTCATATACTCATTTCATAATGTTAGACATGAGTTGGACAAGCTTTAGGAACTTGCGAAGAAGTTCGGGTGTGTTTCGGGAGGAAAAACACACAAAATATAAAAAAATAGGGGAGGGTCACGGCTGTAACCAAAAGGTGCGGACCATGACTAATGTTAAAATGGCTTCTGGACATACCTCGTGGCTACAACCAAAAGGTGCTGACCGTGACCCCTACAGAAACCTCATTCTTACGAAGGCAGATCCTGACCCTCTTTTTGCAACCAGTTTGAGATACCAAACAATATAATTAGCAAAGTTACTCTTCTAGACTTTTGTTAAAATATGTCTTATCTTACTACTAGTAAAATTTCATATTATTTGGAGCTAAGACTTAGGAGTTATGGTCTTAGATACCCAAACTATTCCATGAACCCGGCCAGAGAAGATGACCTTTAGTTTTGGCCACTTGTGGGACACTTAGAGCTAAAATTCGCTCAACCATATTTCTAAGACATTTTTAGACATGGATCATAGGTTTCAGTTCCAATTTGAAACAACTAATTTGGAGAACTAAAACTCTATCTATGGGCAAAACAGTCACTAAAGGTCAAGAGAGACTTGCACAAAAACTTACCCTACAAGTACATCTCCTTAGCACTCACTCATCTATGCCTTTTCCTCACCCAACACAAATCAATATCACATAAAAGTATTTAATTACACATTTCATCATCTAATCATGCACAACAACCACACAATCATACAATCAAATACTCCCATACCTTTAAGAAGCTTGCTCTTCCCTTAGATAGCTCAAACCTTTTCTTTGCCCTTATCCTTCACTCTAACCTTAGCTACCAACTCAAATAGCCATCCAAAAGTCACTTATAAACCAATACACAAAGCTCAAAACACATATAAAAGAATCAGAGGAAAAGAAAATGACCAATCAAGCTCTAAACCTTCATTACTTACCATGCAAACTCTCTCCCTCTTCTCACGTGAACTACTTCCACCAAGAGCAGAAAAGAAGACTTAACAATTAAGGAAATAACCAAAAGAATAATTATAGGATGCTTATGGCCAAGAGATGGACGGCCAAATGGGTCTAAGGGCAGATTTCCTCTTCCATTTAATGCATATTTATCTAATCTTTACAAATGTCAACTCCTCATTGACCCAAAGAAAGTAAATCCTTAGTTAATTCCCACTTAATCCCTCTCTTAACTTAACCTTACCACATGCATAGTTCATTACTTCTTCCTTCAATTAAACCGTTAATCTAGCATACACATGCTAAATCACACAATTACTTATATTCCCTCAAATAAATTCAAAAATATCGATCATGTCCCCAAAACGCGATTTGTACTCTAATGCACTACAACTCACACGTTAGCATGCATAACATGTTACGATCCTCCTAAGGTATACTTTGGGGCCTTACAGATAGGGTCTTGTATTTTTTAGATTAATGCCAAATTGTGATCATGTGTAATGAAACTAGAATGAAATGCACACATTTATGCAATGAAATGTTAATATAACCAGATCATTTTACTTTTCGTATTCAAAGGTATCTAGTTCGAGCATGAAAAGTAACACGTAGTATATGCGTGATCTACTATATGTTCACTATTCCTTTTGCCACTCCAGTGCATCATCCAATGCACACTATTATCGACCTCAGAGCCAATGAATTGCTTTTTATACTCGACAGAAGTAGTGAAAATCACAATCCTTGATCTTTGGAGCATCAATTGCGCCCAGAGGACATGACAATCAGGCAATGATTAAAATGACCCCTTGAAAAGACAGTGGGTATCCCACAATACTCTGTTATTCTCCAAATTGTTGGGTACAATGCAAAAGGTGGCTTTGACAAGAATTTCAGCTTTTCTAGCAAAAAAAAAAAGGTCATTAGAGATGAAAACCCTAACTGGCTCTTTAAGCGAAAGTTAGGCCAAAGGACAGGGTGAAAACCTAAGCATAGGCAGTCTATCCCACAAAAAAAAAAAGAGAGAAGCTGCTAGATTGGGTTGGGTCCATTTCAAGCAAAAATAAAGTATAGCGTTATGTGAAAATCCCCAAAGGGATGCATTTCTTGCAAAGAAAAGCTAGTGTGAAAATCTACAAGGGATGCACTACCTTTAAAACAATGGCTTTCGATGCCTAGAGCGATAAGGCGATATTAGTCCGAATAACCTCCCTTCAAACAGATGGTGTATGCAAAGCAGAGTCTTAGGGGGCCAAAAGGATCATCCTTAATGATCAGGGGCATAGTCCATGGAAGGAATTATGGGTCAGAGCTCTTGAGCCTAAACAACACTCTTCTAGATTCTTGAGGGTATCAGATAGGATGAGCAGCCAAGCCGCACCTTCGATGAACCTCTTAACCATATAGGATATGGTCTATCTATTTTTGCATTCATTTTCACTAATACGGTTCTTTTGTAGACATTTGCATATAAATTTTCACGTGCATGTACAATCTTTTGCATATTTCCTTGCATGCATCATTCCATGCGTACACAGTGCCCTACATGCATGATCCCTTGCATGTATCTCGCATATGCAATTTTTCACACATTCTGTATTTATATTCCATGCATACATGTCATGCACATAAGGCACACATTCTGTGTACATAGTTTCTGCATACATAAAATGTATACAGTTCGTTGCACATGTTTCTTACACATAGCTCCATGCATATATCACATAGAGTTGTGTACACATAATTAACATACCTAATTCTTTGCGCTTGTTTCAGGTATATAGTTTTGTGCATATATTTCACACATGCACACGCAATCTCTTGTACATATTCTTGTGCACATAACTTTATAGGAATAGTCCAAATAAGACCTTATGCGCAAAAGTGGGCCAAGGGATGATTCAGATCAACAGAAGTCACGTAATTCCATGAAATGGAGGAACGCTCACAAAAACAAGCCTATATGTACGCATCATGTCGAGGGCAATCAGGTAAATGGCCAAATCGCCCAAATACCACTTTAGAAAAAGGTTAGACACGTCGACAAGCAGATGTTAAACACCACATTAATAAAGGTCAGACATGTCAACAAGCTGATGTTAAACATTGCATCAACAAAGGTTAACATGCCGATAAGCTGACGATAAAGACCACTTCAGTCAAGGGTTTATATGATCACAGTAATAAGGGTTTACCTGATGACAGTAACTGCCACTTCAGTTAAGGGTTTATACGATCACGGTAATAAGGATTTACAAGATAACGGTAACTGCCACTTCAGTTAAGGGTTTACATGATCACGGTAACAAGGGTTTACATGATAATGGTAAATACCATTTCAGTTAAGGGTTTACACGATCACGGTAACAAGGGTTTACATGATCACGGTAACAAGGGTTTACATGATAATGGTAACTACCACTTCAGTTAAGGGTTTACATGATCACCGTAACAAGTGTTTACATGATGAGTAACTGCCACTTCAGCCAAGGGTTTTACAAGATCACAATAACTCACTTCAACAAAGGTCAATATGCCGAAAGGGTGGCATTAAGGACCACCTTAGATAAGGGGTTAACTAATCAACAAGATGGCGATAACTACCCCATATAGTGGTTAACATATCAACATTAATCCAGTCAAACGTCCTTTAGGGGGTAAAGTCCTTCAGGGGGCAATGTCCTTCAGGGGGCAACTGTCTTTCAGGGGGCATCAATCCAGTCCAACCGTCCTTCAGCAGGCAATGTCTATAAGGGGGCACCAATCCGTCCTTCAAGGGGCATCAATCCAGTCAACCATACTTCAGAGGGCAACATCCTTAGGGAGCAACTGTCCTTCAGGGGGCCGTCAGTTAAAGTCCTCTCAGAAGGGCATAAAGCCAAAGTCTTCTCAGGAGGGCAACGATCCAAGTCCTTTCAGGGGGGCACTCATCAAAATCCACCACAAGAACAAAGAGTGAAGTGGAGATTACACGTTCTGGTTCTCGATGACCAACAAACATGCAACATCGGATCACTTCTTTCCACCAACTTGACTGTCACACTGGTAAGATGGCTACCTCAAGACCAAGTGTTTATAGTTGGTGAGGTACTCATGAACTGTAAACACTGGCTCCTAAGGCAACTTTGGTCAGAGTTACCTAATGAGGCTAATGTTTGCTCAAAAATATACAGAGAACAAAAAGCACTATAGCTCTCTTTAGACTAAGGGTTTCAATAGGATTTTAATACAAAAAGAAAGGGTGACGAGTTTAGGTATTCCAGACAGTCCTGGTTATTTTAGCCATATCTTAGACTATAGACCTCCAAATTAGGTGATTCCAAATTCAAATGAAACTTAAGACCTAAATATACAACTTTGATGAGAGATCAAGACCTAATTAATTCATAAGGTACACAAAGTTAGGCTTGAACATTAGTGACCTGAATCTATCTTCTATTTCAAACCTTTACGTGCTTATTTGGGCATAATTTCCTCTATAGAACTCCTTTCAATGTGAATTGAATTTTTTTTAGAAAATGGACTCATATTGGAAAAAAATTCATGAGGAATTATGACCTAAATCTCTCTAGATTATTCCCAGCAATTTTTCAAAGATAAGACGTCATTTCTGCCCCTGAAGGATACCTAGGAACAGTTTGTAGTATTTTGGCCATAAATCCTATTCCAAAAGTCCAAATGAGTTGATTCTTAATTATTTAAAAAGCTAAGACATAGAGGAAAATTTATTAAGAAGACACTTTGGCCTAAAATGCTGTTTTCAAAGACAAAAATAGAGATATATTTCTAATTGGAGAATCTGTTTTTTTCAGAGATTTAGCCCTCTTGTTGGGACGATTGTCCCTCATGACCTGACACCCCAAAATCACATTTTCAACTTGCCAAAAATCAGGGAAAAATTCTTTTGAATTTAATAGGCGAATTCCATGGGATTTTAATAGATTTTTGGATTTAAATTAAAAAAAGGAATCTTGATACTAAAAATCTTATTTTCTTTTCCAAAAATAGGGAGAAAACCTAGGAAATTAAGTAGGGTTTCCTTTCATTAGGATATAAAAAGAGAGAAGGAACCCTAGGTTATAGAGGGATGGAAAATGAAGAAAAGAGAGAAAAAGAGAAAAATAAGGAAAAGAGAGAGAGAGGAAAAAATAGAAGGAGAAATCGAGAGCAAGGAGATCAGTCCAAGAGAAGCTAAAAGTGCTGAATTATCTGATCTTAAACACCAAAATCTGAAGGTAACACAAATCTAATCATTAGAGAGTGAGCCATGTGATCGAATATGTAAATCTCCATTTTTCATCCATTTTTTAGCTTGACTTTGATTCCATTTATTTTGATTTTTTTGGGTGATTATATTATCTAGTAATTGTTTGATTCATTTTATTTTTAATCTACTTAGTGTTTGCAATTATTTTTATGAATTAAAAAGCCAAAAATAATAAAAACAAAAAAATACTATTCATCATCTTCTCCATTAAGCTTTCTCTCTCTAAAATCTATAATTTTATAATTTTCTTCTTTTGTTGTCTAATTCATATTGACTTTGAATATAAATGATTTTTGGATGATTTATAACATGAATATAGCATTTTGAATTTGTTTTTGGTCTGAAATGGAGTTAGCATGATTTATGGGAAGCTGATCCCAGTTTCCCTGGGCAGATAGCTGGCCGTGGCTCACCCCCCTCATTTTGTTTTAGTTTTACTTTGCTTTAGTTTTACTTTTGGTTTTCTTGTTTCATTTTCCTTCTTCTTCACGTGTTTCACTCTCCCATGTTTGCATGTCTTTGCATGGCCACTCTCACTTTATTTACATTATATTATTTTTAAATATCTTGTTGGATAATTTAGTTAAACATTTATGTTATTATTATTGTATTAATATTATATCATATTTTGCATGGTTATTTCATTCACTTTCTTTTATTTCTTTATTGCATTTTATTTATTTTATTTTATTTTTTAGTCATTTATTTTATTATTTTTTCATATTTATTTTTATTACATTATTAACTAGTTATTTATTTATTTTTTTGAAATTTATTGCATTACTAACTATTTGTCTCCTTTTGTTTTGTCAATTAAATAAACTCACTCTCATTTGAATGTTTCGTTAATGCATGGAGATGTGGAGGCTAAAGAGATTTCGGTTTGATTTATCATTTTGCAAATTTTTTTCTTTTAGCTTATTTTGTTTATCATTTTTAACTTAATTTATGATAAAATGGCTTTCTTTATGCACGTTAAAATAAAAAGTCACAAAAATATTTGTATTTAATAAAATGGGATTTTTTCTAATAAAAATAGGACCAATGTCCTAATTTTCTCCCAAAAAATGTCACTTAAAAAAAAAAGAGTTACTCTTCATCAAAATGGAATCATTCATCTCGATTTTCCTCCAATAAAATCAAAAATAACTCTTTATTTTTTTATAAACTGTGCGTGAGGGAACCAATGTTCCCATTGAAAATAAATGCCCCATTTCATTTATGAAGTTTATTTATTTAATTTTTTAGTTTTGGGGAATTGTATTTTTTGTCCTATTATTTTGTAATTTATTTTATTACTATTTTGTTGGCTGCTTTTCTATTTGCTTGTAATGCGCTTTATTTTTACTGCATGATCGCGTGAGATGAGAGATTGAATTTTAATAATTAAAAACTCACTTATAATTAATTAAGGCATAAATAAGAGTAATGTCCCGAACCACTCGTTGGTTTAGACCTACGAGGTTATACGAACTTTTCCAATATTTTGGGTGGCGACTCCAAAATACCTCAAGGTGTCCAAAGGTTTTCATGAGATTGGTTAAACTTTCCCAATATTTTATTGGGTAGGGATTCCAAAATATCTCGTGATGCCTGAGATAGACATGAACCCTCTAGGACCCACCCTAAAAGCGGGCCTCTGGGGATAACGCGGGGTTCCGCGCGCGTCACAAAAAGAAAAGTCCTATTTTAATTGTTTTTATTCTCGTCTTCTTTTTCTTCCTCAATGGCATCCCCGGTAGTAGGCTCATCGTCTCCGCTCTAAGAAGGAACATCAAGGAGAGCGGTTGGGTTGGCTAGCTAGTTGAAGTCATTCCCAAGAAAGCATCTTTCACACTCAATCGTAATATGAGTCAAAAGATCACTCTGATCGCCCAACCGATCTAATATGGCCTCTTCCCGATCAGCTAGCTCCTTTTGATAAGCTTTATGCAGAAAGTGCGGCCTCTCTTCTAACTCCTACTGGATAGATTCCAAAGAGTCCACCCTCTTCTGAAGCTCCTCCATTTGTGCCGAAACTCAAGAGTAGTTAGATGAGAGCTGATAATTCTCCGAAGAGATATGAAATACTTGAGTGGTGAGTTGAGAGTTTTAGGAAGTGAGTTGATCGTTGTCCAATCGGAGACCCTCAGTATCCTTCGCTAAGAACTCAAACTTTTTAAGCTCCCATTATGATCGAGTTTTATCATTCAACTTCTCCTTAAAGCTAAGATTTTCAGCATAAAGGTGCATCCCTTTCTGAACCACCTATTTGAATCAATAGATCAAGTCAGAAAAAACTAAGTTAGAAAAGATTAAGAATTGGAACTTCAATTTAACCAAATGATAAAAAGATATATTTGAAAAGCTCCTTGTTGAAGCTCAACAAGTCTCCAAGCGGCTGATGTGACTCGACCCATGTCCAAGAAGCCCTTCTCAGACATCAGGCCACGGCCCAGGAACTCTAAAACCTAGGGAATTCGAATGAAAAACCCCTTTCCAAACTTTTGAACTAAGACCTCTTTCATGGAAAGAGACCCAAGATCAAAAGCAGAAGCAGCAGTAGCCACGGTAGAAGAACCTTTATGCTCTTTAAATATTGTATGATCGGTGGAAGCCTTTCGAGGATAGAACTAAAATTGGGATCTCCTATATTGGCACTAGAGTGACCGATCAAGATGGAGAAGAGGCAGTAAAATGAGGAGGTGTCTGCTCTTCGACACTATAAACCGAAACATAAACGGCCTCAAACTATCCAGTCTTCCTCAGCCTCTATAATTTAACTGGTCGATTGGACTGTCGGCCCTTACCATCGAATTCTTCCTCAATTTGGTCTCCTGCTTCCTTTTAGCCCTTCGACAACCTTTTTCTATAACTCTTAAGGATCCATGGAAGCTACAATATCAAATAATGAGATAAGTTTTTGCTCATTTATAAATTTCAAATACTATTAATATGCATGTAGGATGAACAAATATCCTAAGTTTCTAGAGGCTTATGTTCTGCCTTATTTGAAGGCTCTGGTTTATCCAGGAAGCAAAAGGGACCACCGAGCCGATCGGATCCTTGGAGTGGTCTTTCACATACTTTATCAGTTTCTCTATGTCAGACTGGAAGATGCAAAGGCCAAAAGATGGATCTTTAAAAACATTAGCCTTGTCTGATCGGTGTAGATTGACACCAAAGCTACCCTTTAGGCCAATTAGGAAAAAATTTTCCTTAAAGCCCTTCACTGAAGAGGGAAGGGAGAATAACCTCCTCTTGTGCCTACTGGTGAAGTAGTACTTGATGTTATCCTTTTAAATGCACAGGTAAAAGAAAATAGTGAAGAGTTTGAGTCTAGGGGCTAGTTCTAATTGCTACACAATACCTTAAAGAAGGCAAGCATCCTCCATCCATTCGAATTTAACTAGTTTGGCATAATCCCATAGCCTCGAAAGACGCTAATTTCAAATGTGTCAAATGGGAATCTCAAGCCATAGTCCAAAATGTGCTGATGACAAATGAACCACTTTTCATTCTTATCGTCAAACCGCCCTTTCGACATTGTTATGGAGAGCGAACAGGCCATAACGAACACATCTTAGGGCAGTTCATATTTTGCTTTTATCTGAGAAACCTATAAAGGTGCGAGCTTTATGTGCCTGCCTACAATATCTTTAGTACTATATGCCGCTAAAAAAAACTAGTTCTAATTCTGAGGAACTGCTAGAGGCCACTTTTAGATTAGGAGGGGTAAAGTACGGATATATAATTTGTTCTGAAGAAATAGACCCTATAGAAAATGCTGATGATGACAAACTAGAAGGGATTTGTATATAATCTAAAGACATGTAAGTAAAATATTACTTACTTGGAAATTTAGTAGAAAAGGCAAGGAAGATTTCTAGAAAACTTAAAGAACTTGAGGAAGAATCGAAGAAGACTTCAAGATTTTAAAGAAAAAGAGTTTTAAAGCTTTGTAAAAGCAAAAAATTAAATGAAGTTTACCTATTTATAGGAAGATAACTTCCCTAGCAAGACAGATATTAACCCGAGGCTACCACGTGTCCAGAAATGGATGGCTGACCCAATAAACGAAGCATCACTGAACCAAAAAATGAAGCAGGTGCATTTGATGAAATGTCCCTCATTAATACATTAACTCAACCGTTTGGATGTGAAAAGATAGAACTAGATTTTAAAATTCAAAATTCAAAATAAATTGGTAAATTAAACCACCTAAAGATCTTAAATGTTATACTTGTTGATCTGATAAGATCTTTTAGGGGGGCACAAATGATAATATCAATTATCTCTATTGGGCCAACCCATCCTCAGCCTTAGGGTCAAAAATAGGACAAGTCAAATCCTAGAGATTTAACGCCTGGCGCATGATCAGTAGACATCCAAGGAGCTGGCGGCATGAGCTGTCCGATCAAACTAGCATGGCACACCTCCTGTCAAAGTCTACTGACATGCCAGCGGCCCGTGCCTCTTACTTGCTCCGTGTCACGTCACTGCTCACATGCTTTGTCACTTGAGCAGACCCACTCCTAGTACTCAAGTAGTTTCTCACATCCACTATAGATAGCGTAATACACTGTAGAACCGGGTATTGAATCCTTGATACTCTTGCTCTCTACATTTTCTCTCTAAGGCATTACTGACTTAAATTTCAGAGTGCTTTTGCCTGGTCCGACCGAGCTTATCTTATTGTAGTTCATACAGGTTTATTGATCTGATCGGCTCGCTTGCTCACACCTACCATCGCTTTTATTTTTGCAATTTCATGTGTTGCCTTCAGACTGGTTTGTCGTTTGACTTCTTTAATGGGCAATTATATGCCTCTAAAAGGCCAACCTATCACTTTCATTTTCATCTTTTAATCCACTCTTCATTTTGAGCAAATTTTTCCTTTTTCTCGACCTTTAAAAAGCTTTTAAGACCTTATAACCTTTTTAGAACCTTGATTGCAGTTTTGTGAGTATGTTTCTTTATCTTTTTCTTATTTTTTGTGGTGTCATTAAGTAGGATCCTTTAAAACCCATAGAAGTCAAATTTGAGTCTTTCTCTGACACTAGGGAAGATTTTGATAGTAGGATTAAAAGATACAGTATTTCCATACCCAGAGTTATTGCGTTGATAGAGCCACACCTACAATCCAAACCATTCAGTTACTTTCTTACCTTCCACCTATAAAATGTCCTTCTAAGATTACCATAATGGAGTATAAAAATAATTGGGATAGATATGAAATCTCTAATAAGATAATGCTCCTGACTTGCCCAAAGTTGATAAGCCACCATTCTAGTTTGTTTGGCCTTTACTTCATTGTATATGAAAGGTTTTTCTTTGAATATGACCTTTGATTACTATTCTTCCCTGTTATCAAGAGATTATGTAAGGATACAACTTTAGTTCAAGCTAGGTTAGCCCAAATGGCTAGCTCATTTTGCCTTGTTTTAAAGCTTTGTATATCCTTTTCAAACTTCTTCCTTTTGTAAACTTTTTTTTAAATTGATATATAATTTTTATTTGCAAATTGAATTAATTTTTCTAATTATAATGATTATTTGAATTTTATAATGACATTATTTCATTATTATTATTTTTAAAATTTTTTTTATGATTGAATGTATAAATTGTTAGTAATGTAATAATTATTTTTTGTATTAAGTGTATGTAGACGTGTCAAAATTTGATCCAATCCGTATAACCATATCCAAATCGAATTTGACGCACAAATAATTTAAACTTAACCTATCCGTAGGATCCAAAAAATTCAGTTCAATTTTGAATCAATTCGTGAATTAACACATATTGATCTGTATGGGTCGGGTCACAAATCGACCTATGTAATCCGTAAGTATTTTCTTCTTGCAATATGATTTTATTGAACAAAGTTGTTTATCAACTTATAATTTTAATGTAGGGATATAGTTATAGTTTATGTGATCTTTGTTTCTTGAGGATTTTTTAGGTGGGGTAAATTTTTAAATTTTGCAAAATCAAAAAATTATTTCTAGACTGAGGGAACCATACCAATTTTGATAGAAAAATTAGATGGGTTTTTATTGTTTAAGTAAATTAATGATTCATTTACAAACATTTAACTTAAAAAAAACAAAACATCAATTTTTGTTACTGGTATTACTTATGAGAAAAAAAAGTTAAACAAATCAATTCATGATCTGATCCATTTGACCCTAATCTAATTTAACCTGACCCATTTATAATTAGATCCGTTGTATGTGATTGAATCTCTACAAATTAGCTTCTAAGATTAAGTTAGTTTAATTCCACTAATTATACATAACATAAATTTAATAATAATATAATACATAACATAAATTTAATAATAATATATCATACAATTTTTTTAATAATTAGATAAACTAATAATTATCAAAAGTTTTGAAAACAAATATAATGATAACTACTGATAGAGTTAGGATACTCCCATGACTCTAATTTGGATAAAGGTCCAATTCAGATAGAATTAAGTAATTCAATCTAATTAAGATTACCAAATCCTATCTCAGAAAGAGTCTGAGCTATACTAGAGATAGATCTCTAGCTATTAGGATCTCTATAAATAGATAGAAGATCTCAGTATTTGGTAATGAGAAAACGTATACGCCGCAAGGCTGCTCGTTCCACTCATGCTTATTTTTTTCTTAATCTTTCAGGGTTTTTTAGATTGTGGAATAGCTGCTGTTATCCCGCATGTGGATAAAAGCCAGGCCAGTGACCAAAAATAAATGGTATCCTTGTAGGCGCTTCCGCAGTGAGTTTCTACGCTATGAGAGGAAGGTACCATTTATTAATGTTATCTCTATATTAAATTATATCTGTTATAATTTTCATCCTTCATTGGTATCAGAGCCGCTGATTTTTGCATCCTGGCATATGGCTAAAAATGATCTAAAATTTTATGTGTAAAATTGGTAGATCTAGGATACATAAAACACAACAAAATTTATTTTTTGTGTGAATAATATATATGTGTATATATTGCGGCTCAAAAATTGTGTATGTGTACACTGCGATTCGAGGGGACGAACATGAGTGTTCAAAAGGCAAGACTAGAAGTCAAGATTTTTAATTTTTGACCTCATTATTGAATTCACGTACCTCGAAAACCCCCCATCAGCAGAAACCGGAGTGCCAGAATTCGTCGAGAAGGTGGTGCATGGACTACACGAGCCACCATATGATTGGCGCGTGCGCGTGGGCAGTGGCTCACATGCGGGATGCCACGTGTCAGTAGTGATGCGTCACGCTAACACGTGGCCCAATAGATGAGCGCCACGTGGATGGTAGAGGCCATGCCACATGGCATATGGGGGGACACGTGGCGAAACTAGGGTGTGACACGTGGATAACTGAGGTGGCGCTACGTGTCAAGCCAGGTGTGAGTGATGACGTGGCATCACTGCCATATGGCCCAATCAAGGGACGATACATGGAAGACGGAGGTCTGCCATGTATCGGTGATGATGTGTCATTAGTGACACATGGTCTAATAACGTCATGACACATGGCAGATGACGTGTACTGGTTATGCCACGTTGGCGCCAATTGGACCAGTAGCTGGCTGACACGTGTCATGTTGTGAGTGTGACACGTGTCTAGTCAAGTGGGAGGTCGCGCGTGTGGCGCGTCCATGACCGTGAGTGCGTCCTCCTCCCTCCAGCCGGCGTATGTGGTTGTTTTCGACCACTGTTTCAGCTCCATTTTTTGTCCAAAAATTTTTTCAAATTTTTTCTAATTTTTTGGTCATTTTTTGAAAATTTTTTGATGACCATAAAATTAAATTTTATTTTTTAAAATTTTAAAAATATTATAAAAAGGTGTAGAAAATGTGTTTTCTGCTTTCAAAAATTTTTTGTTAAATATTTTGAAAATTTTTTGAGGTTCTATCCTTACTTATTGATTGAAATGTGTTTCAATTATGTGTATTTATACATGAGTGTATAAATTTTTTATGTAATATGTTACATAAATATTAAATAAGGACACTAGGTCTTCCTTAAATTGCGCATAGGTTGCTTTCAGAAATGCAAGAGTGCAATCTATAAGTAACATCTGAATGCGAAGGAAGATTTGAGCTGATGACATTGATTCAATAGTGCATCATAAAGTAAATGTGTGAGAACAAATGCAAGAGTGCATTTGGACTGGTGGTCTGAGTATGGAAATGAAACTTTGGTTAGAGTTGCTAAAAGGAAAGTGTAATGACACTAAGGAATGGACGTAGTGTGCATCATCCATGGCTTCATCAATTGACTTATGAGTTGCTTGATGAATTGATGAAGTCAAAGAAATAATCCTAATAGCTAAAAAGATTTTATGAAATTTGGACTTCTAGAATAGTTGGCATAAGTATCAATTTGAGTTTTGTTAAATAGGATTTATGTTTCCTATTGATATTTGACATGCGTGTCTTATTTTTGGAATTATTGGATTTTATTTATTGGTTATTTAAAATGATGTCATTTAACTTTATAATAAATGTGTTTATTTTCATTGTTAATTGCCCTGCAATATTTTATGAGTAAAATGATTGTATGTTTATTAAGTAGAGGCTTAATAAAAATCCCCTCATAAGTTTGAGAACTTAATAATCCAATAATTCAGATTTATTATGCATGAAATTTTAACCTGTAAGGTTGGACATTAGGACTTAGAGGGTAATTGAATACTATTAGTAACCTTTTCGAATTTAAGCCTAATAGAAAATTTTACTAGGTTATTATTTCAGATGCATAGTAAATTGTATGTGTTGCCTTTTCTCCCTTAAAAATGTGCAATATTGTTCCATTTGAAATCAGAGGATCCTAATGGATGCTGCTTTCAAGTCAATTGTTACCAAGCTTAATAAAGATATGAAGCTAAATGCTAACAATTATGAAATCTAGAATACGAAGATCCAATGTGTGCTTGAAGAGCAAGAGGCTCTTGATCTCTCAAGTTCGGTTATGGTTGAACCTGAGGATGGCACTACAGCCCAGTATAGGCGGGACCAAGATGCCTATGTGGCATGAAAAAATAAGAATTCCACTGCTCATATCATCTTCCTAGGTGTGATGGAAGATGATATCACTAAGCAATTCCGCAAGTATCAAAATGCAATGGATCTGTGAATCGCTTTATAGGAGAAGTTTAGAGATATGACTCTGAATAAGCTCTGATCATTGACGATCAAATTTGATACATATCAAAAAAGTCTAATTATTTGATGCGAAAACATCTAAGAGAGATGGAAAAGAATAAGTGAGTTTAGTGACTTTGGTCATAAGTTGACTGACGAGCAGCAGGTCCAAACTGTTACCCGTTCCTTATCCAAGAGTTGGGAGTATATAAAGATGCAACTAATTGATATGGTCATGTCTATTTGATTTCTCACAAGTCAGAAGCATTGAGTTGTTTCAAGACTTATATGAGTTTAATTGAAAATCAATTAGACAAAAGAATCAAAGTTTTAAGAACTGACAGAGGTCGGTGATATCTTATAGATAAATTTAAAGATTTATGTGATGAAAAAGGATTGAACATTAGTTGTTCATTCCTAAAAATCCACAACAAAATGGTGTTGCGGAAAGGAGAAATAGGACTCTCCTATATATGGTTAGATCTATAATGGCAGATGCAAATTTGTCTATCTCTTATCGGGGAGATGCTTTATTGACTGCCATATATGTTTTGAACTGTATGCCCTCTAAATCTGTCACTTTTATAACTTATGAGTTGTTGACTGGTCGACAAGCTGACCTAAGCCATTTACAACTTTTGGGTTGTAATGCTTGCGTCCATGATAACTCAATTTGGTAAATTTGAGACCAAGAGGTGAAAAGAGTATCTATGTGAGATATTCTGAAGTATCAAAAGGATACATTTTCGTGGGTGAGTAAGAAAATGGCACTGTGACAGAATTCAAATCACGAGTCGTCATACTCTTAGAGAATAAATTTCCTAAGTTGGGAGAAGTGAATTAAGATTTTACTTTCTATGAAACTTGGGATGAGAACCATCAGGATCACTCCATCCGAGTGGGAGGGAGTTAGAGGAAAAAGGTTAAAATCCTCATCCTCCAAACGATCCGGATGTTCGAGACCTGATTCCAGTGGGAGTATTCTTGATTCTAGTGGGAGTAAAGAATATAGTATTCCTACTTCAGTGGGATTATTCAACATAGTTCCAGTGGGAGCATTACGAATCACGATAAATATATGAGAAATGTTTATCAAGATTCATAACTGCAAAAATCTAAAAGGATAAGTGTTTTGTGCTGATGATTTAAAAATCAAAGGCTTGAACGAAGCCCCTTTGGTTATCCCATAAGATAAAAAAGAGCATTAAAAAAAATAAAAATAAAAAAAATATTCAAAAGGCTTTTTTATGCCCATCTAAGAAAAAAATGAATTAAAGCAATGGAAGAAAAAAATGGCAACCATGAGATCAAAATCATGTTTGCGAACTGGTTGATCTAGTGGAAGGACACAAATTGGGAATAAATGGATTTTCAAAGTGAGGCAAAAGGCTGATAAAGGTATCGAAAGATATAAGACTAAGCTAGTCGCTAAGGGGTTTACACAACAGGAAGAGATTGTGTCACACCCCAAATCGGGTCTAGTCGAAATATGATTGCTCGGTCGGAATGAGTAAGGGTAATTCGGTAATTTGTACATGAATAATATGGATAATAAGGATTTATTTGCAAAGAAATTAATTAAATAAGTTAAGTGAAGGAATTAGTATAGTGTGCTTGTTGTGTATGGAATTAGGGTATAAGTGGGTTTTAGGAAATGATTTGGTGTGACTCAAGTGTGGTACCTTGAAGATTTTTATTCAAGGAATGTTTGTATGTGGAGTGAGTATGGTGCCTTGATGATGAGTTAGTCAAAGAGGGATCTTGATTCTTTAGGATTTTGACATGTGGACCAATATGATTTTGACTAGTGGTTTGGGTTAGTGGGGAGTAATTAATGAAAGAGGAAAACGAAACCAGGAAAGGAAAAGAGGGCAATCAGATTTCCCATTCTTTTCCCTGCGTTTTCTCCTTCTTCTTTCTTTTCTTTTCCTTGGATCGTGTTCTTCTCGGTGGCTAGGCATGGGTTGATGTCTTGGTGGAGCTTAAGAGTCTTTTATGGAGGTATGTGTATGGTTTTGGGTGCTGGGGTTTTCTAAGAAAGATTATGTTTCCCTTCTTCTTCTTGTTTTATTTGAGTTAGGGTTTTTGGGTTAAGAGTAATTCTTGGGTTTTTGATTTGTGTAAGCTTTGGCTAACAAGAGGAAGTATAAAGGCAAGAAAAGGTTTGAGGATCAAGCTTGAAGAAGAGTGGTTTTTGCTTCAATAAGGTTTGGGAGCTATTTGAGTTATTTTATCCAAGCTTTTCAATTAATTTGCATGTATGCTTTGATTTGTTTAAATTCTGGAAAATAGATGATGAGTATTAGTTTGGAATGAATGTTTATTGTATGGGTTTTTAATTGTGATGAAAGGATATGCATGATTATAGAATTAATAAATGGATTGTGGGAATTGGTTGAATGTACTGTCAAGTTTGTGATTTTCTACATTTTGAGGTTTCAATACGTGAATAGATTATATGATTGGAAGTAATTGTTGAAACCTTGTGCTTTATATTGGTTAAGATGTTTGGGAAGTTCTATTTTGAGGTAAGATTGGATTCAAGTTTGGTTTGAGTGAAAATGGTTTTGATTTGGATGTTTGGATTTTCCTGTGTTTTGCTGAGAACTGAAGATCACGACGCTGTCGCGAGCGCGACAGAGACGTGAAATCCAGCTCTCGCGTGTTGAGGGCAAGTTCACAGATCGTGAACTGTGAAGAGAAGTGAGCAGTGCTCACAAGTGAGCAAGGTTCACGGCGTGAGCTTAGCTCACGTGACGTGAGCAAGGCTCACGCAACGTGAGAATTGCTCACAGCGTGAGCAAGGCTCACGCAACGTGAGAATTGCTCACGACGTGAGCAAAGCTCACGTAGCGTGAGGGATGCTCACACGACGTGAGCATCTTGGGCAGTGCTCACGCGTCGTGAGCAACCTTCACGTCGCGTGAAGGTTGCTCATTACCCGTGTCCCGCGCGTTCTGTCGCGAGCGTGATAAAGTTGCGATCGCGACAGAACCTCCATTTTGCCCGGTTTTTCTCTTTTGTGCTTTGTGTTCCAAAAAAATGAATTTTTAAATGTTTTTGTCATGGTTTTTCTTTCCCGTATGCTATGTGAACTTGATTATATGCCTATATGGATTATGTTTAATAAATTATACGTTATAATTTGAAACATAACTTGGATTATTTTCTGAAGTGAGAGTAAGGAAATGATAATATGTTCACACTTGCTTATGATATGAGTCGTAAGAGGAATTCCTGGTAATCTAATATCTGATTGAAGTTGTGTAATCTGGTTTATGAATACTAAGTAATGTAAGGTATAACGCATGCTGTATTTTGATATACAATTAATCTTTGAATAACTAATATCATGGGTAAAATTTCATGTTATTCTTGGTTGAATGCTCTTGGGTTATGGATATAATATTTAATGATGATGGTGATCTGCATTACATGCCGTGTTTAGAAAATGAAGAAATTATAAAAGTTAAGTTCATAATTGGTTACTCCCGAATAGGTTATATTGAAATATAAAATATGTCATGCCTATTTTTAGTCAGATCCTGCTCTTAGGATAACATGCTGTGCTTAGATGTATATTGTATAATTTCCTGATTAGGATTATGCGCTGTGAATTATTGGCATATTATAATTCTATCTTTAATTCGGATATGTTGTAGAATCTTGGATGTGTTAAAATGTGTTGGTTGAGTTATATTACACTCTTTATAATATGAATAGTATGGGGTATAATTGATATTATATACTTATGTATTTGGATATTAGACTCTAGATCATGCATAATAACATGTATATATATATATGCAGTGTAAATAGACACATGATTTACATGATACATGAGGGTAGTGTGAACTTATTGATATGCCTATTTATACGCAGTATTGTGTATGATGAACTTTGTCGTGTGACTTGAACATGATTTGTATTAAGCATGACTGATATTATGAATTTCTTTATATGTCTACTATACTCTGGATTAAGTATGATGATATTTATATATTGTCTGATGTGACACATGATTTAAATGATGCATGACCTGCGAGAGTCAGTCTAGTGGATAGTTAGGCATGCCTAATAGAGTCTTTGTAGCTGCAGCGCCCTTTGAACGATTTGGACCCTGATCAGGTCCCACGACTGGTTCCTCGCGAACCCTTTGATATGAAATGTTTTGGAATGTGGAAAAAGATGATGTTGCTTTTCGACTAGTACCTGTATGGTACATTATATTATATGTGTTCCCTCTGAGGTTTACCCGGTCAGAGATCGGGCTATGTGTTCCCTCATGAGGTCTCCTCCTCAGTACTCGTTATCCACTATTATGAGTCAGCAGGTACTTTGATGATTTGTTTTATTCTGTTTGAAATAGCCATCAGAATGTGATATCTGAATGAGCAAGAATCAGTTTATATGTATATGAATATGACTACGGGCTTCAGAAGGTAAATCTGTATTTAGTAAACATGACTTTTCAGTTAATATGATTATCCGTACTTGGCATGTGATTTGTTATTAGTTTCCGAATGCTTTGAAATGATTCGATTGATGTATTTATGTATATGAGTTAAGCATGGTTTTATTGTGTATGAGCATGTGAATCAGATTGGTTGTGAGGGTAAGTATATAAGATGTAATCTTACTTTCTGCATGGTTTTGATATGAATGTGAAGTGATGTGATTATGCCTTCCGTTTCCGTTATGGGAGTGTTTACAGCATGATATGCTATGTATTAGAGTTGTGCAGCAGAAGTGTGGTGTTTTGGGTTATGACTGTTTTGGCCCATTCCTGATATATATATATGATTATGTGTGTGAGTTTCCGAATGAATGCCTTTATTATGCAAGTCTGTTTAGATATATGTTTTGAATATCAGTAATTGCCATTTGAATGTATATTGCCTTGACGACCATTGTGAATGGCCGTCCATATTATTATGTTTGTTTTCCCCACTAAGCGTTATCGCTTAGCACGGGTTCTTTTTCCCGTGCAGGTGGCAGGTTTGTTCTGTTCGAGTCGCGCATCTGCAGAGTCGGCCATGTAGGAGCTAGAAGTCTTGTATCTTGTTCATCTTCTGTACCTCAGCTTTTGTATTTCTGTAGCATTGTTTGTGTAATTAATTATGTATTTATCTTGAGCTTTCTTTTGGAAATGTAATAGTTAGTATGTCTTTATGTTAGGTTATTCCTTTATTTTATTTAGTTCGCTTATGCTTCTGTTGAATGGTCGTAATTATGCTTCTGTGCATGCTTCTGCTTAGTGCTTGCGCATATGTGAGTTCTTGCATGATCGGTCTGCGACCGCAAGTCAAAGTAAGTTTTTAATTAACCCATATTTTCGTATGTGTGTTAAGTATGTTTGTATACTTCCGCATTGTGCTTATGCTTATCTGTGTAAGTGAGTGTCGGGTAACACGTCCGTCGGCGTCCTGCCAACGGGGGCGGCGATGGGGGTGTTACAGATTGACTATGAGTAGACTTTCTCATCTATTGTAAGATTTATGTACATAAGGTTAATTGTGGCCATAGTGGTGAGTTTGAACCTAGAGCTTCATCAAATGGATGGGAAGACTTCTTTTTTTAATGGAGAATTGGATGGAACAACCTATAGGTTTCATCAAAAAAAGGCAGCGAACATAAGGTTTGCTGATTGATGAGTTCAATTTATGGCCTTAAACAGTCTTCAACACAATGGTACTTGAGACTTCATCATACAAATCATGTCGAATGGGTTCAACATTGATGAAGATCATTGTGTTTACAATAAAAGCTCTGAAAGTAAATTTGTCATTTTGACATTGTATGTACACGACATACTTAAAGCTGAAAATGATAAATGGTACGTAAATGAAATCAAAGATTGGTTATAGTCCAACTTTGAGACAAATGATATGAGTCATGCATATTACATTCTTGAAGTTTAAGATTTCAAGAGATTGTTTGAGAAGATTGTTGTCTGTTTCTCGAGAGAAATATATCAACAAAAATCTCGAACGATTTAATATGCAAAACTACAAACCCATAGATAACCCCATTGCTAAGAATCAGTTTCTTAGCAAAGTTGTGTGTCCTGAGATGCCAGAATAAATGAACGTATGAGGAACGTTCTATATGCCAGTGTCGTGGGTAGTCTTATGTACATAATATTATGTACAAGATATGATATATGCTATACAGTGGGCATGGTAAATAAATATCAATCTAACCCAGGCAAAGCACAATGGAAGCAATTGAAAGGATACTTAGATACCTTAAAAGTACAATAGATTAAGGGATCTGCAAATGAGAGAATATAGAGATGTTGATTGGGTAGGAGATAGAGGAAATCCACTTCAGGTTTTATATTCTTGTTTGGCAAGAGTGCCATCTCGTGAAGTAACAAGAAATAAACCTGAGTAGCCCTATCAATAGTGAAAGTTGAATATGTCACTTCCTCAACTGCAGTACAAGAGACAATTTTGTTAAAATAGTTTCTATGCATGCAGATCCATTGAGTAAACCTAAAACGAGAGATGTGTTTTGAGAGATACATTAGATCTCGAGGTTTGTGCAGAATTTAATTAGTGCTGTTATATTTTATATAATCCCTTAACGTTATTATTTGTGAATAATAACCAAAGTTCATTGTTGGCAATACATGAGTGTGAATATTTATGTGTAAACATTTACTGTTATTTATATGAGATTGAGCATGTCGGACAGAGAAGTAGCCCACTCATAAGGGTGTTTACCTTAGTTTTGTCAATGAGTTGGAAAAGACTAAGGTGAGACGATTCTTGAACAAATGAGAATGCTCGAGAGCCTATTCAAAATAAAAGTGCCGTCTTGCAGAAATTATATGACGAGTCTTGTTAAGGTGCGAGATAAAGACATACATAAAGTTGTATGCTTTGGATTGAGATCCAAATAAGGATTGTATATGGAATCTAATGGTAAGTTATATGTAACTACCATGTTCTGTCTAAAAAGCCAGAACTAGTCCTTAAGTAAGCGGACTAAAGTTGGGTGCTTCGGTGCATTGCAACCTTACGCTTCTCTATGGTATTTGATATACACATTATCAAAATGTGAGACATGCGCTCCTTTAAGGGAAGGAAAGAATGCCATAACACATGTTTTATACCGTGTGTGCTTATGTGACCAAAGGGATGGGAATTTAATAATATTATTGATCTCAACTTTCCCTATTGTGAGACCCTATTTATATTTTGACCCTTAGAATCCTTAAATTATCCCTGAAATACGGTTCAATGTGGCTAGCTTAGTTAGTTTCCAAGAGGTTCGGGAAAAGTTTAGGCCCGGAGGATCTAACTAGAAAAGCGAGTTGAATCATGATGGATGGCATACAATAAGAGGGGAAGATAGCCTTTTGATCACTTTCATAAGGTTTCATGGTTCACTGGCTAGCTTATTATAGTTTCTATGAGTAGAAACATAATAGTGAACAAGAAAATTATTTTATGAGATCATGAGTTAAAACAGTGAATGTGAGAAGGCAATCTAGGGTTAGGCATATGTGAAAAGGAGGATCTTATTTTTCGAGACGCTATATATCCCTAACAAGTGTATAGTACTAGTGCTCTCAAGGTATGCTGGTCACACAATCTATCTGCCAGTATAGTACAAAGAGTTTTGGACTTTAGTATTGTACCTTTTGTAAAGGAATATTTCAGTATATGTATATGAAAAGGTTCGCAAATCTCTTTTGTAATATTTGTATCGTTTTCTTATATTTTAAGATGTTTTAATCTCTTTTCGATCTTAAATGTTTTCCGCTTTCGTTATATGCATATTTATTTGTGTTTGTATGCATAGCGCTCCAGTATCCTTCCAACGGGGGTATCGGGGTGTTACACGCACTTTGTAGCCTAGATAACGGCTCAGTGAGTTTCAAGGATTCCTGCACTTTGTAGCCTAGACAACGGCTTGGCGAGTTTTAAGGATCCCTACACTTTGTAGCCTAGACAATGGCTTGGTGAGTTTCAAGGATCCCCGCACTTTGTAGCCTAGACAACGACTCAGAAAGTTTCAATGATCCCCGTACTTTGTAGCCTAGACAACGGCTCGATGAGTTTTAAGGATCCCCGCACTTTGTAGCCTAGATAACGGCTCTGTGAGTTTTAAGGATGTCCGCACTTTATAGCCTAGATAATGGCTTGGTGAGTTTCAAGGATGTTTGCACTTTGTAGCTTAGATAATGGCTTGGTGAGTTTCAAGGATGTTCGCAATTTGTGGTCTAGATAATGACTCGATGAGTTTTAAGGACGTCCGCACTTTGTAGTCTAGATTACGATTCGGTGAGTTTCAAGAATGGTGTCCTGCACTTTGGAAGTCTAGAAAAGACTCGACAAAATCCAAGAGGATGTTATTCCGTAAACTATTCTCCAGGGAACAACCAACCAGCCTTCAGGGGACACTCGTCTGACATCGACCCTAGTAGGTATATACTGTCGCAGGTATGCATTTCTCTCCTATACCCTGTATATTTGTTTTGCCTTTCTTTGTAGGACAAGAGGTTCGGGATGAGCACCAGTAATTCAACAACAGCGATCAGATGCCTTGCAGACCGAATGGGGGTTAGCAAGGACATGCCATGTAGGCCGAATGGTGGCCAGTGAAATGATTGCAAAGGAGTCGTGGTAGAGTACTCTATTGCTCAATGGCAGCAAGCAACAAGCTTTGACAATGGCAAAAAGGTAAGGACTGCCTCAGGTACGCATTTGCTTCCTTCTTCTCTGAATTTTAGGTCATTTATACACTAGTGCACTAGTTTTCCCAAAATTGGGGGCAACTGTAGATACTGGGTCCTGAGGCAGCCCAGATCAGAGTTACTCCATGATGATTAGAGGCCTGTTCACAGACAAAAAGGTTGGAAGCGACGATTTTCTTGTTAAATTTGCTTTTTAGAACCAAAAAAAAATGGGAGTTTGAAATTATGATATTTTAGTCAAATTTGAAATTTAAAAAAAAATTCGGGCGTCGGAAGGGCCGCGGCTGCTCTCAGGCGAGGCGCCTATGTGTGCGCGCGAGGGCTGCATGCAGCTTGCTTACATGCAAGCGAGGCAGGGACAAAGATTTGAATAGGGTTTTGGGTAGGGGTTTTTTTGGTCAATATCGCATGATTGACCTGCGCATTTACTTTCTGCATGCCGCAGCTGATAGCTGTGTCATCTACGTCTGATGCCGCAGTAGGCAGCTACGATAATGACTTCACATGCTGCATACTTCATCAGGGAGCAGGTTGCTTGCACGTCTGCAGGCATGCAGTCATGCATGAACAGTGTCACGCGTGACTAACGTGTCTTGGGAAATAAATTTAAGTGAAATGAAGAGTTGAGAAACGTCCAACCCCTTTATAAGGGACGAGAATACTTCCTTTAGAGTAACCCTTCCTCATATTTCAAGTTTTTCTTCATATTTTTGTTGCTGTGTTTACACCACTCCAAAGCAATTTTTTTTCTTAATTTGTTAATCAGGTTTTTATTTGGCAAAAATCAAGTGTAAGTATTATGTATAATGTATTTTTACAATTATTTATATAATAATGTATTCTATAAAATATATAAGTGTGTAATATTTTAATGTGTATGTATTTTTTGTTTAGCGTTCTGGTGAAGAAAATAATAAAAGGCAAGTTATTATTTTTAATTTTATTTGATAATACAAAATTTAATATAATAGTGTAAAAAAGAAAAAAAATAAATTTATGCAATAAAAATTATGTTACATGAATAATAATTAGTAATTTACATGTATTACGTAAGGGTAAATTAATATGTTTGGCTAATATGTTTGGGACAATTTATGTATTGTTTATTTTTGTGAAAGTTCTAAACTAAATTTTATATTTATATGAGTAATTTGTTAGAAGGGAAAAAAATAAATGTAATTTTGTACAACTATATTAGTAGAATAGTTTATGAAAATTTTTTCTTCATCCATTGTATGCTGAGTAAACACCAACCTAAAATTATTTTTTATAATTTGTTAATCAGATTATTACTTAGCCAAAATAAAGTGTGAGTATTATTTATAATTTAATTTTATAATTATTTATATGATAATGTCTTTAATAAAATATTTAATTGTGTTATATTTTAATTTGTTGGTATTTTTTATTCAGCATTCCGGTGATGAAAACGACAAAAGGCAAGTTATTATTTTTAAGTTCATTTGATAATGCAAAATTTAATAGTGTTAAAAATGAAAAAATAAAATTTATGTAATAAAAATTATGCTACATGAACAAGAATTAGTAATTTACATATATTACATAAATGTAAACTAATATCTAATATTTTTGGATAATATGTTTGGGACAATTTATTGATTGTTTATTTTTATGAAAGTTGTAAACTTAATTTTGTATTTATATTAGTAAGCTGTTAGAAGGGAGAAAAATAAATTTAATTTTATACAATTATTTTAATACAAAAGTTTATGTAAATAATAATATGATAAAATATTTAATTATATTATTTTGTGTTATGAAAGAATATTTTCAAATAATTTGAGGACGTGGAAAAAAAAAGGTAATTATCTATATTATTATGTGTAATGCAATATTTATTTTTGTAATATAATAGAATAATAGTAATTTTATGTGTGAAGAACTGTGAAATTAGAGAATAATTTATATCTTATTATTGAAATATGAATAATTTTGACATATTTAGCAAATAATATTAATATTATTTTGTGATACGCGCTGAACCCAGCAAGGGCCCTCATTGAGCCCGCCTTTTGGGACTCTAGGGACTGGTTCGCGTCTTTTTGATCTTGGGTGCCATGAGACATCTTGGATGCCTCCTTCCCAATAGAATATTGGAAAGGATCACGTAGCCTCGTGGTACCTTTAGGTACTTTTAAGGTATTTTGGAGTCGTCACCCAATTTACGAGAAATTGGGAAAGGTCATCTAACCTTTATGGTCTAAACCAGAGATGGTGTTCGGAACTTCACTCTTATTTATGCTTTGGTTAATTATAAATGAGTTTTTAACTTTCTAAAATTCTATCTCTCCTCTCACACGATTGATGTATTTAATTAAAAGCGCATTTCAAGCATCTAAAAAGCGATAAAGGAAAACGGTAAAAAATGATAAATAAAGCAAAACAAACACGCCAAACACGCAATTACATGAGAGAGAAGGGGCGAAATACAACCCCTCATAAAAGAGGATTAAAAGTGTAAATTGGGACGGAATACAATCCCAAATGGAAATTAAATAATGTTGCCCCAAAATTAATTACAAGTGTCCAAAAGATAATAAATTTAATCAAACAAAATCAAACATAAGAAAAACATACATAAATCGGGACATTCGTTTGGGGTTGGAACATCGGTTCCTTCGCGTTTATTTAAAGAGGGTTCGAAAAATCATTTTATTGTTGAGTTGAAAAACCGGGATGAGTGATCCCATTTTTGGAGAAAACTAACTCTTCGTTTTATTGTAATATTTTATATTATTTGTCTAAAATGAGGGACATTGTCCCAATTTTATTAATGAAAACCCAATTTAATTGTACAAATATTTTTGTGATTTTTTATCACACGCATGCATAAATGAAATAATTATTTACAAACAAACAAAAAATACATAAAGGGGGTTGAAAATATCTCACCAAAACAGAAGTGCTCGTCTACGCGTCGTGACCCACTCGGGAGGTCGCGAGAACGCCCAAATAATGTAAGTCATATTTTAATCTCAGACAGAAAAGTAATATAAAAATAATATTAGTAATAACTCTAAAGATTAACCAAATAAAGACGAAATAATGTTGGGCACAATAACAAATAATGATAATAATAATAATAATAATAATAATAATAATAATAATAATAATAATAATAATAATACACTACAAAAAAAAAAGCCATTTAGCGACGGCACATTTAGTCGCTATTCTTAAAAATTTCGTCGCTAATTGGTTGTAGCGACTGGACGACGCCATGTCGCAATACCGGTCGTCGCAAAAAATTTAGCGATTAAAACGTGAAGCAGTCGCTAATATTTGCGACTAAATTTAGTCGCTAAAATTAACTATTTCCGTCGCTAATAAACGAATTATCAGTCGCCATTCGTAGGAAAACATGTTATAGCGACGCAATTTTTTGTCGCAATTTTTGTCGCTAAATAATATTAGCGACATAATATTAGTCGCAATTTTTCGTAGCTATTTTAGCGACAATCTGTCGCTATAATATTTAGTCGCTAAAATTTTTGCGACTGTATTGTAATTAGTCGCTAAGTGCGACTTTTGTATTAGCGACGGATTTTGCGGTCGCTAATTATTTTTGAAAAAATAAATTCCTTTTTGTACACAATAAAATAAATTAATATATTGAACACCGGAAAATAAATACTCACATTCTTAGCAACATAAAATATAATCAAATTCAATTCAGAAACATATAATCCAAAACATATGTAATTAATATTAATTCATAATGAACAAATAATTAAAAGTACTAATAATTATATTAATTTATCGTATCATAAATATGTATATAATGTAATACTAATAATGTCATAAAAAAAACATATGTAAAGTCATCTGGAAGTACTGCCACCACCACCACAGTGAGAATCTGTATGGGGGTCTGAACCGCCTGCACCTGAAGGCCCAACGTCATCATGTGGTGCGGGTGATGCAGTAGTGGTGCTGGGCTGAGGGACTGGTGGCTGAGAGGAGAAGTGAGGAAGCAACGAACGAATCGTTCGTGCTACAATCTCCTCGACGTCTTCCTTGGTCAGGCATGAACCACCAGAATGAGATGCAGTGCTTGCACCAGCAGCACATGATGGACCGGATTGATGAAGACCAGGAGGGACATATGAGCCGAGACCATAAATTGCTTTCCTTTTGTTGCGTCGTGCGGCCTCGATAAACAACTCCGACTCATCGACAGATGATTCATCTTGCGATCTCTCTGATCGGAGTTGCTCATACTGCTCCTATAAAATGACAACAATATTGAATAAACGTAAATTTAAAAATATTATAAAATTTATAGTAATATAACATGTAGACAACTGCATACTTGAGTAACTAGTAAAGTACTTGATACTTACATGAACCTCCCTACTGCGATCCGCCACATAAGTTTTCCTATCATGATTTATGGTGTGTGTGTGCAGATAAGCCTCGGGAATCGTAGGTGGTCGACCCATCTCTTCTCCTATATCATGTACAGTAATAAAAATTTCTCAAAAAAAATTACTACGAGTAAAACATGCACTTGCATTATTATCCTATTTTATTGGAAATATATGAAGTAAACACTTTCAATAAAATCCAAAAAAAAATCGACATTATCTCCCCATATTATTGCCATCCTCCTGTGAAGAAAAATTCATTTTACATTTCTAAGAATTAGAAATTAATTCCAATCACCTCGACAAACTCCAACACAATTTATCCCATCCTCCTTTACATATATATCTCAATCAATATACATATTGTTAACTAATACACGTGTCTATTGATTTCACCAATGGATTGACAGGCAAATTAGCTCCAAAAGAAATAGAAAGTGAGACATTGAGAAAACTAAAATAAAAATTTGGCATAATCTCCCTATATTATTGCCATCCTCCTGTAACAAAAAATTCATTTAACACTTCTAAAAATCACAAATTTATTTCAATTTCCCCAACAAAGTACAACACAACTTTCACATCCTCCTTTATATATATATATATATAATATATATATATATATATATATATATATATATATATATATATATATATATATATATATCAATCAATGTATTGTTAAGTAATATGTATGTATATCATTGGTTCTATAAAATCCAAATCAAAAGCAATATATGAGGTGAATATTTGCAAAAAATTAAAAAAAAAAATTTGCCATAACCTCCCCATATTATTGCCATCCTCCTGCAAGAAAAAATTCATTTAACACTTCCAAAAATCACAAATTTATTCAAATTTTCCCAGCAAACTCCAACACAATATTCTCATCCTCCTTTACAAACATGTGTGTGTGTGTGTGTGTATATATATATATAGATATAAATCAATATATTAATTACCATATATGCCATCATATATTAATTACCATATATATATTGATTGGATCTATATATTCCGTTTGAAATGAACTAAAATGAACATCTCAATTAGCAAATAGATGCAACTGAAGGTGAATAACATAAAATTATAAGTGAAATTTGTAATAAATAATATACTTACCAGTCGTGAGATATGCTCACCAATAGATATGGTACCACCAGTATATGATCGGGAGCTTTATCTTCAGAACCTCCATAACGATTGTTCCTCTTCTGACGGGAGAGTTGAAGGCGCGGAGGAAGATTGAAAATCTGATGCCACCGGTTCCATGCAGCCTCTGGGAAATCTTTAGGCTTATGCTCTGCAATTTTTATGTGATACACATAATCTTTATATCTTTGTGCAGCCTTTGTTTCCCAACCTGCCCTAACAAGACAATTGACACTAGCATCCTAGTGGCATTTTTTCTGGATTTGCATTTAAATTTGTTCATTAGTGTGTATAATCGTACAAAACTATTATATAATTTGAATAATAAATTATGTAATGAAAAATTAAATATAATTTTCAAATAAATATATACATATACCTTGAACTCTCCCCAATAAAACTCCTTGTTTTCTCTAGCAACCTCCTTCCAACTGACTCCATTGAGATCTGTCCGCTGATGGAAACTGGAAGTTATGATCCTAGAGCATTGAGATGACGGTTCTAGCCTGACTAATATATGAATAATAGAAATGTGTTTAAACCAATTTTGATATATTTGTATCAATTTATATCGGTGAATACTCACAGTCCCTGTTGATTTACTGTAACGTACAATCTACTACTATTTTCACTGGCGACATCACATGTAGTAGATGTACTGCTATTGGCCGTGTGCGGACTGGGGGTTGATGCTGATGGTGTAAATGCCCCTGGTGTTGATTGTTCATTCCCGGATGTGGGGTCTCTAGGAATATCTGGCATATCTCCAAATGGTGGAGTTGATGTATCCCCTTCTGATCGTCCTCCCCGATGACCACGACCCATAAGCCCTCTGCCTCTACCACGACCCATACCTGCAAAATAGTGAACTATACATGTATGTGTTTAACAATTATAACAAGTAAATACAAGAGTGTCCATCCAATATTTATTAATCGAGTAATAAATATGCATTAAAAAGTAATAAGTTAACACTCATGTCCGTTAAAAATTACATTTAATCAATTAATCACTAGATGATGAATTTTGGAATTCCTCTTCGTCGTCGTCATTGCTATCATAATCTGTAAATTCCTCCTCTTCCTCTTCCTCATCAAGTTGTTAAGCAATGTCATTAGTTCCGTCAATTTCAATTACTACTCCCGATTGGTCACGCAAGTCTATATCATTGTCCGTAGAAGCATCAATTGTCATATCTTGCACAGTAACTTCATCATCTTGGAATGCATTACATTCTGTAGTATCAATGTGATCTCTTACACCTGATGTGGCAACGTAGTCCCTTGGTTTAACTGAGAACACAGCTAACCAGTTAGATTTATCTAATTTTAAAGCCGGATATCTTGCATAATACACTTGAGTTGCTTGCATTGCTAGGATAAATGGTTCATAACGGTTGAATCGACGATGCTGGTTTACATCAACAAGTCTATATTGGCTATAAATCTTAATACCAATGTCTACAGTGGGATCAAACCAATGACACTTAAATAATACAGTTCGCTTTATTGGTAACGATGGGTACTCTATCTGTATGATCTCTTCAATCCATCCATAGTAATCAACAACGTTATCAACTGAATTTGACCCTTTTACACAAACTCCACTATTTATTGTATGTCTTCCAGAACCATGACCTTTAGTGTGAAATTTGTATCCATTGACAAAATATATCGAGAAGCACTTAACTCTCCGCAGTGGTTTCTGTGACAAACTTGTGATGTATTCATTTTCAATTCCATTGTAACGTACCTACTCTTAAAAAAAACATAGTGAAGTTATCATCATTACCTTATACTATGACAGGTAAGTATTATAAATAAAAATTTGTAAGCCTTACATATAATTCGAACCAGTCCGCGAAGTAGGTGTCAATATTTGCATCAATTTAACTTGGTGTAAGATGGGGATGCTTGTTGCGTAAGTTATCGCAATATATACTTCATTACCAAAAAAAATTAAAAGCAATGTCGTCAAATGAAAAAATGGTTCCACATCTCTCAACTGAATCACATATATAATTATTATGTACCTCAAGAATGGAGAAACCTCCTCGCAATTAAGTAAAATATAGGTATGAGCTGCCTTATACTCCTCAAATGTTAACGCCCTTGTACCAATTTCTGAGCTTGGTCGTCCAGGATACGTGAAAATTTTTAAATTCTCACTTACATTTTCCTCCTAATCTCCATTATCATTACGAGGACGACGTCGATGTCTGGTACTAACATGAGGTTCAAAGTAATGCGAGAAAAAATTTGATGATTCTGATAGCAGGTACACATTGCATATAGATGTCTCTACTGTTGACTTGTTACCAATCTTTTTTTTAAATGAGCGAAGGTACCTACATATGGGTAACGTACACAATCAATTAATGCTTTAATGTGTTCATACATATTTGCTACCATAATGTTAATCTTAAGGAGTTATTACCTCTCAAATGGATACATCCATCGATATTGTACTGGTCCACCAATCCTTGCTTCATGTGGTAAGTGTATCATTAAGTGCTCCATTGAGTCAAAAAAGGACGGAGGAAATATCTTTTCAAGTTTGCAAATTATTAGAGGAATGTTGGTGTCCAATGTCTCGATGTCCTCCAGACGGATAGAACTGCATGTCAAGTCCCTAAAATATAAGCTCAACTCTGTAAGTACCTGCCACACAGGTCCAGGAAGTAGCTCACGAAAGGCAACAGGTAGCAATCGTTGCATAAATATGTGGCAATCATGACTTTTCAAGCCATATAATTTAAGTTTCACCATGTCAACACAACGACCTAAATTTGAGACATATCCATCTGGAAACTTCAGTTCCTTCAACCAATCAAACAGTTCTTTTTTTGCTTGCTTATCCAATGTGTAACATGCTTTTGGATACTTGCCAGTAATTGGATCCATTGATAACTCTGGACGACAGCAATATCTTTCTAAGTCGGAACGTGCTTTCGCATTGTCCTTGGTTTTCCCTTCAACATTCAAAATTGTGTTAATCACATTGTCAAAAACATTTTTCTCGATATGCATTACGTCAAGATTGTGCCTCATCATGTTTGTTTTCCAATAAGGCAAATCCCAAAATATGCTTCGCTTCTTCCACCCATAAGACTGACATATGATCCCATTAATCTCGTCGGCATCATGCTCAGTTGCTTTGACTAAACCCCACTGCTCAATTTCTTGCAGAATATATTCCCCATCTCTAATTGGTGGTGGTGGCATTGTTTCGACATGACCGACTCTAAAGTTTCGCCTGTTTCTCCTAAAGGGGTGATCATGAGGAAGAAATTTCCTATGATTGTCAAACCAAGTTTGTTTCCCACCACTCTCTAGTCTAAAAGATTGTGTATGTTCCATACAATAAGGGCATGCATATTTTCCAGCGGTACTCCAACCAGACAACATTGAATATGCTGGAAAATCATTAATTGTCCACATAAGCGCAGCTCACATCATAAAATTTTGCTTAGTGGACACATCATATGTAGACACTCCAATATTCCACAATTCCATCAACTCATAAATCAAGGGTTGTAGATATACGTCAATTTTTTGCTTAGGATTCCTCGGCCCTGGCACAATAACAGTTAAGAACATATAAGCCTCTTTCATACACATCCAAGGGGGTAGATTGTAAGGCATAATAATTATCGGCCATGATGAGTATTTCCTCCCATATTGTCCGAATGGCTGAAAACCATCTGTACATAACCCCAACCTAACATTTCTAGTCTCAACAGCAAAAGACAGATGAGTTTCATTGAAATAATTCCAAGCTAGAGAGTCAGAAGGATGCTCCATAACCCCATCATGTTGGACATGATCATAATGCCATCTCATATGTTTCGCTGTCGCTTTTGACTGATATAATCGCTACAGCCTAGGTGTTAGAGGAAAATAATACATCTTTTTATATGCTTTCACCCTTTGCCTATGGGAACCGCCACTCATTTTGAACCTTGGGTGATTACAAAACTTGCACTGTGTCAAATTTTCATCCTCATGCCAAAACAACATGCATCCTTCATTGCAGCAATCAATTTTTTGGACAGGCAATCCCAGGCTTCTAACAAGACATTTCGTTTGGTAAAAATTGTCTGGCAGTATGTTACCTTCAGGCAAAGTTTCTTTAAACAATTGGATGTTTGCATCGAAAAAACTCTCTGAAAGATTAAATTCTGATTTGGCATGCAACATCCTTGCAACTACAGAGAGCTGAGAATGATCATCACAACCAGGATACAACTGTGCATTACCAGAGTCAAGAAGATCATAAAATTGTTGACATTATGGGTTCGGTGCCTCATCCATATCATTTCCAACAAAATTTGAGGGTCCAGGTATGTTGGGGTTAGACATAGGTACTTGTTCATCATTATAAGTACTATAACCTTCTTGATTAAACTGTTGCCAAAGGTTGTCGGGATTAAAACTAGACCCAGCTGCATCGAGTACCATCTGCTGATATGAACTTCTTACCTCTCCACCATCCACTGATTCATTCAGTGTTGGAACCCAATTTAACTCGTTTTGAGTTATGTGTGTCTCTCCATGGCAATTCCAAACTAAATAATCTTGAACAAATCCCTTACGTAATAAATGATTCATAACTGTATCCGCCTCATGAAACTTGCGGTTCACACATCGGATGCATGGACACCTAATTTTTCCGCCACTCATTTCCTCGGGATGAGAAATAGCGAATTTGATGAAACTTTCTACTCCATAAACAAATGATGCATTAGTCCTTCCGCTTGCATCCCTTCGATTATACATCCAACTACGATCATCAGATTCCATATTTTCAAGAATTCCTTTATTTGCACAAAAATAAGAAAATTACAAAGTTTAGTCACCAAGATATACATAAATGGATTAAGGGCATGGTTTGAAGACTTTCTCAAATGGATTAGTAGTGAAGAGTCCTAATCTCGTGAAAGCAACAATAAATTTCCAGCAACATCCACTTAAAGGAGACCTAAATGAAACATTAATAAGGTACACAGCCCTATTTCCTATAAATGTTTTTATGTTCTTTTCTTTGATTTCTGTTGATTCATTGTGTAGTAAATTTATAGTTATTATGAATTTTGCATCTCAATTTATTTTTCTCCATGTCTACTTAAACAAATTTACTTGTCCAAAGTTAAGTGGATTTTGGTCATTCCCAACCATTTGTCCCCTGACTGAATTATTATGAGGTTAAACAATTAATTTTGATTTTTTCACCTAAATTCAGCTGCACCAAATCAACCATTTTTCCAAAATACTAATATCACTATTTTCATCCCAGTTTTTCTTGCTCTGGTTTTACTGTAAAATTTCAATCCAAATTCATGGATAAAAATTGGAGTAGGATTAATCTATAAAATTTGACTAAATCAAGTAGTTATAAATCAAATTAAATGCTTTATAACCTTAAAATTATAACTTAATAATAACCTTAATCTGAATTCATTTTATTCAATTCAAATCTAAACTGACTCGGGCATTCTGCCCTGATAATGCCCTTAATCCTTTGTCAAACTTATACAACCAACAATTTTAGTTAATGGTTCAATTTTGTGGCAAATAATTAGTAGATAAAGGATGGGGAAATGGTTGGTTTAAATTCTTTAAATGGGTCAATTTTTATACATTGGATAATCATAATAGATCGAATCGAATCAAATCATATAAAAAAACAAAAAATAATTAAATCATAAATTGATCAAAATTTTACATATTATGAATGGATTGTATTGTATCAAATTGAATCTAGACCTAATTGGTTCATTTTAAATGGATTATAAATGGGTTGGATGATAAACAAGTCAAATTTTATGTTCTTTTTATTATTCTTTTATTAAAAATAATATCCTTTTATTAAAAATAACAAAAAACAAAAAAAAAATTGTATATATATATAATATATAAAATTAAGCTATTTGTATTCATGATATATAATTAAAAAGATATGAAATTGTAAATAATGTAAACAGGTTATGAGCAGATCGTGTCATATGAAATAGAATTAAATCAATCACTAATTTGTGGATCAAATATATGAATATCAGGTAATTAACATGTCAATTGGGGTTTGAATCACATTTTATGGGAGGATTAAGTGCTGATCTTGAGTTGGGTCCATATTTCTGCCCTAAACCTTTAGCTCGGTGTGTTTATATGTGTGATATGAATCTTTCATATTTAAAAAAATATATAAATAAAAGATCGATTAGGCATAGTAAACGAAACTTAATTTCAAGAAGTCGTTTTCTTAAACTCATAAGAAAGCTATTTTAATTGCAAGTTACCTTTATAATCTCCCACAATCTTTACTAGTTTCGATTATAAGTATTACCATATGCTGGTGTGCATATGTACAAATCTATGATAAGGATGGGGGGTCGAAATATATATATAAACCGAAAACAATGTGCTTTTTAAAAGTTTTGTCGGTTCAATTTAAAAATTTTAAAAATTAAACCGAATTGAATTTTATACAAAATCTGAACCAATTAATTGAACCGAAAATCGACAAATTGAACTAAATAGAAAAAAAATTATTCGAATTCAATTCAGTTCAACTTTCAGTTTGATTTTGTACGGTTCACAACTGGGAATTAAAATCATTTTGACAAAATAGTGGTTGAAGTGAAACCATATCAAGAATGATTTTATTACCATCAAATTCATGTACTAATTCAATTACAGATCGGCATATATGGAAATTTAAATCTGGATTAGTACTAATTATTATAATGATACATCACATGAAACTGAAAAAAACATCAATTCTACCATGAAAAGTCTTGAAGATTGTCGTTAACTGCTAAACCAAAGTAATTTACTACACCTTTATTTTCTACAGCAAGCTTGCCCTACTAACAGAAGCACACACCGACAGATAAACATAGGCACTAACAGGCTTAAATCAAACTTCATGCAAATCACTACAAGCTAGCGTATTTGCAACACAAAATCTCAAACATAAGACAAACCGAACCATCAAGCAGCAGAGATCGCAACCTAGCTTGTTTTTAGCAACAATTACCGAAATTATTGATTACCAAATCAATTACAACCAAAAATCACTTCATTCAAGCTTACAGATGAAGAACAACATACAAATTTCGGGGTCAAAATACTGAACATACCTTCTTCCTCGTTAGGCTGCTCACTGTTGGGTTCTGATGGCAGAGACTCCGATCTGTTGCCCTTCGTCCTCCCTTCGTATCCTATGCGCCTTCCACCTCGCAAGAAATACGAAAATTACAATCAATATTGCGCAATGTAACTAAACCTCACAACCTCCAACCATCTGGAAAACTTAAAACGAAGAACTTTGATCGATCTCATTACCCTTATTTCGCACCGTAAAAATGAGGTGAGCAACGGCGGATTTATCGACGACGACAACTCCGGCGATCGCAGGCGGCAACTCCGGTTGAGGGGGATAGAGGATTTCGGGTTATTTCGCTCACTGGGATAACTGGGATAACTTAGCAATTTTGGGGATTTAGGTTATTTGAGTCTGTTAAAAAATCGCAAAATAGCTACTAAATAGCGACTACATTAGTCAGTCGCTATTTGTGACTAAAATTAGTCGCTAAATATGTCGCAAAATAAATATTAAATTTTGAGACAAAAATTTGTCGCTATTTAATCGCAAAATCGTCCGCACAATATAGCGACTACAATTTAGTCGCTATAATTTAGCGACTAAAATTTTAGTCGCTAAATTAGTCGCTATTTATGGCGCGCAATTTTCGCGGCAAAAAAATAGCGACTAAATAAGATTTAGTCGCTATTTGGTCGCTATTTTCCTCCAAAGTCAAATTTCGCGACAAAATTTCCAATTAGTCGCAAGTTAGTCGCTATTTTAGCGACGGAATATCGTCGTCGCTAAATTTAATCGCTAAAACTACTTTTTTTTGTAGTGATAATAGTAATGCAACACAACAAAATGATAATAGTGATAAATATTATAGTAACCATAATAATAATAATAAGTACAATAATAATGAGAATGATAGTAACAGTAACCATGATACAATGATAATGATAATAATGATAATAATAAGACAACAACAACAACAACAACAACAACAACAACAACAACAATAATAATAATAATAATAATAATAATAATGAGAATGATAGTAACAGTAACCATGATACAATGATAATGATAATGATGATAATAATAAGACGACAACAACAACAACAACAACAACAACAACAACAACAACAACAACAATAATAATAATAATAATAATAATAATAATAATAATAATAAATGAGCAATGCAAATATCAACAGTGGACACAAATAGCAAGAATAATAGTAATAACATTGACGGTAATAATAATGAATAATAATAATAATAATAATAATAATAATAATAATAATAATAAACATAAAATCAATAAGCAAGAAGTTATATTAAACAAAATGGTAATAATAATGCAAATAATAATAATATTAACAATAATTAATGATGAACAACATAAATGAGATTGGTTTCAAAAATGTTTACCCTTAGAATTTATAGATCGAAAAATAGGATGCCTTGATTTGTCCTCCTTGTCGATTTTTCGATAACAAAATACAAGAATATTTGGGAAAAAAAAAGTTTTAAACAAATAAAACTATTTTTGGAGAGGTAATACAAAACAAAGGAAATTGATTTTCCTTGCTTTAAATGAATCTCACACTGAAAAATGCCTTGAAGAAAAAAGAAGAAGAGAAAAACTAGACTTTAAAAATCTAAATATTTTTCTTGGCTTTTTTGAAAACCTTGGGCTGCTCTAGAAACTTGAGAGAAAAAGCCTTCTTTTTTTCTGGAAAAATATCCAGCTCTCCCTTGGAAATGAAGGATGAAACCCTTTTAATTTCTGCCTTGTCCCGAAATGGAAAATGGGAAAGGCCTCCTTTTTATTTTTCATTAACCAAGAATTGCACAAAAACGTGAAACAACGGAAAAAATCAGATTGAAAAAAAAATCAGAAAAAGCAGCGAAGACCGCAGCCAAAAATGGCCGCATGTGGGAGGGAAGACGTGCCCCCCAAAGGGAGCGTGCGCCTGCAGGAAGACGCGCCCCAATGGGGCGCCCGCTCTCGCAGGGGGATGCGCCCTAAGGGGCTTCTACTCTCGCAGGGAGACGCGCCCTAATGGGGCGCGCTGCTTTAGCAGCGCTCGCGGGCGAGAAAAATTTAAAATAAAATAAAATAATAAAAAATAAAAATAAAAGAAAATAAAAATAAAAGTGAAAATAAATAATAACAAAAAATAACGACGCGAATTTTAAATCGAAGTTTTCAAAGAAACAAAGGGAGTTTTCGACAAGGAAGACATCATTCTCAACACCTTACTGGTGGCAATTACTTTTCATCATCGGGTAATTCTGATCTTGGACCGCCTTAGGACCCGGTGTCTACAGTTGCCCCCAATTTTGGGGAACTTAGAACTCAGGTGCTTAAGTGAGCCAAAATTCAGAAAAGAATGATAGAGACACGTACTTAAGGCAATTGCTTTTTCAGACTGGATGATACTATTGGAGTGGTTGTTGCCGCGTTATCGGCGTATTTTCTTTTGTTGAAGCGGTAGTCCGTGATCGTGCTAACCCTCCGTGGAGCGGTAGTGCCGTCATCGTGCTAACCATTGTGAAGTGGTAATGCCGTGGTCGTGCTAATCTTCTGTAGAATGGTAGTGCCGCCATCGTGCTAACCCTTTTGAAGTGGTAGTGCTAACCTCCTGTAGGATGGTAGTGTGCCATCGTGCTAACCCTTTTGAAGTGGTAGTGCCGTGGTCGTGCTAACCTCTTGTAGGATGGTAGTGCCGCCATCGTGCTAACCGTGGTGAAGTGGTAATGCCGTGATCGCGCTAACCTTCTGTAGAATGGTAGTGCCGCCATTGTGCTAACCCTGGTGAAGTGGTAATGTCGTGGTCATGCTAACCTTCCGTAGAATGGTAGTGCCGCCATCGTGCTAGCCCTTGTGAATTTTGAAGCGGTGCCCCCTAAGAGCCCTTTGGTTGATTGCCCCCCTGAGAGGTCTTTGGTTGACTGTTGGATTGGTATTTTGATTGATGTTATCACTCAGCTTTTGTTGGTGTCCGGATCGAATATCTCTTGCTGCAAGACTAAAAAGCTAAATATGCAGGAAAAGTGGTGAGCATGCACGTGAGATGCATATGTATGCAGTAATGCAAGACAAGGATTTGTCTAAGTGGATTCAGAGGCGATAGCCGGTTTGCTCGTAATTTGCAGCAGGATCGGTACCCTCTGGAATTGTTTTTGAATTTTATGCCTCTGGGGATCGTGAGGTTCTCTTCTGATACCTGTAGTCATTCTTTGAAGGTAGTGCATCCCTTGTGGATTTTCACACTAGCTTTTCTTAACAGGAAATGTGTCCTTTTCGGATTTTCATATAACCCTGTGCCTTTTTTTTTTTTTTGCCTGGAATAGACCCAACCCAATCCAGCGGCTTTTATTCATTTCATTTTTTATAGGACAGACTGCTTGTTCTCAGGTTTTCACCCTGCCCTTTGGCCTAATTTTTGCTTAGAGCGCCAATCACTGTTTTCATCTATAATGGCCTTTTTTTTTAGAGAAGTTGAAGTTGTCGCAAAAAATCTTCCAGGTATGATCGGCATGTGCTTATGTCTCGGATTATGGTTGTATGAGCTTGGTTCTTATCATGAAAATGTTGTAGAATTGGCTTTATCATGATGCTATAGAAATGGCTTCATAGTTGATAGCAGGGTGAATCGGCTGAAGCGATTGAGTGGACAAAGCGTCGGAGGGTAGATAGTACCAATGCGCTGATTCTATGTCGGAACCAGACAACTTCGAGTATGCAAGATGAACTGCTCTGGTCACATTAATATATCTTTGCATAAGTGTATATATTTCAGCTTGATTTCATAACACATGATCACTGTTTGACATTAACTCAAAAAATATGAGACCTCATCTAATCTTAGAATAGATCTTGAAAGCATCAAACTCCTGTTATCAATCAGCCCTCACGGGTTTTCATGATTGAATATTCTCTCTCTTTTTTTTTATTCTTTATTTAGCCTCTGCCATGGACCCTCTTTCAGTTCGTTGGTGTTGATTGAATTTGCTTCCGTCTTCGTTGGCCGGAAAAGCTACTCCTTCGGAGAGTGGTTCTTTTTTGTATCAAAGTCTTGTTCTTGGTCCTTGTGCAAACTAGTTGAGGTGATGGATTCCTTATTTGGGGCTTGGATGTGAAATCTCACCCTTTACTTTTATTGGCTTTGGTGGTTCAAATTCTGAAATGGTTTTCAATGGCTGAGATTGGGGACAGGTTAGGCTTGGATGATCTGGGGCAAAGAAGTTGTGGTTTTTTATTTTTTATTTTTTTCTCTTTTTTTTCTCTCTTCTTTTTTCCTTTTTTTTCTCTCTTTTTTTTTTCTCTCTTTTTTTTCTTTCTTTTTTTTCTTTTTTCTTTTTTGTTTTTTCTTTTTCTTTCTCTTTTTTTTTCTCTCTCTTTTTTTTTTCTTTTTGCTTTCTTTTTTTTTTCTCTTTTTTTTTTCTTTTTTTTTGTTTTTAGTTTTTTGTTTTAGTTGAAAGGTAAAGAGTTGTCCTGCTAAATTTGGCGGTAAGGGTCCCAGATGGTTAAAGGTCAATCTTGATTTATTTTAGGGTATACATTTCAAATGGTCAGGAGGAAATAGGTCACATGGTTTGGTATTAACGAATTATATGTTTCTCTTGAAGGTCCCGAGTTTTATTCATCCAATTTCTAATGTAGCTCTTGGGGTTTGATTTTATTTGGCAGCACCATATGCGACCTAGATATTGGGGGTGCAAAGGAATGGCTTTCAAAATTCAATTCATCGTCATGTTGGCACGTGGAAGTAGCATTGATCTCAAGAATGTCCTCGTCAATCTTCAGCATGTCCTAACAGGTCCAGGCAAAGGCTCTTTTTTTTTTATCTCTCAAAATTATCCTCTCTTCAAGAGTTATATCAGATGCTATCAAGATTTTGTTTGGACTCCCCAAAATTTCGAGATTAGATGGAGTCGTATTAATTGGGTTAATGTCAAAATGAATGGATGCATCGTGATTATAAGAAATGAAATTATTAGAAACATCATACAAGTATGCAAAACATTGTCCATCATATTGAAATAACCAAACTGTCATAAAGAGTTCTTGAAATAAAAAGAAATAAAGCATCTAAAAAACATAACATTGTCTTCTTCTCCACCCTCCTGAGGAGTGACAGTGACGTATTTATCTCCATGTTGCTCTTGCCAAATATGCCGTTCAGGTGGACCGGACCCGATTATATATTCGGTGGAGGGACTATATTATAGCCTGCCTTCTTCTTCTCTCTCTTCTTCGGATCGCTGATCTCCTTGGAGTCAATGAGATCCTGGACCTTGTTCCTCAAAGTTTGGCAGTAATCTGTCAGGTGCCCAGTGTACTAATGGTAAGCGCAGCACTGATCATCTCTATGCCCTGGCTATCCCTTATTCGCAACTGGCCTAAGTGGCAGTGGTCTCAGCTTACCTTCCTTCATTAGCCTCTCCAACACCAAAGATAGAGACCGACCCAAATTAGAAAAATGCCTCTGGCCTTGTCCTACCCCAGTAGCTAAAACTTCGGCTGTCTTACCATTTCTACCATTACTGCTTCTAGCCCCGCCTGACTTGTACCCGGACTGGTTCCCAAAGTTCCTCCCAGCAAAGTTATTTTGGCTTGCTTTCTTCGCTAGGTAAGCCGCCTCAGCCTCTACAGCGAAGCCTTTAAGCGACTCCTAATCCCTGAGCCCCTTGAAGCTGAGCAAGTCCCTCAAGTAAGGGCAGGAGTTCCTGATAAATAGCCTGATTTGATCGTCAGTGTCAGGCTTCCGCTTCATCTCTATAACCCTATTAACTTGTCACTCCTTTGCTGTAGAAGCTCGAGGTCCTTTAGGGTGACCTCCATTTTAGCACTGTAGTCGTACTGCTTTATGAATTCATCAGTCAGAAGGTCCCAGTCCTCTTTGGATCTCCTATCTAGCCCATGATACCAGTCTACCACTGGACCCACTAGACTGAGACAAAAATAATTCACTTTCTGCCTCTTGGTCAGCCCTGTGCCCTTTATCACCAGGGTGTATTGCTTGATGTGTGCAGACGGGTCCGATGTTCCGTCAAACTTTGGCAACTCAGGCATCTTAAACCTTTGGGGCAGCAGCTCTTCATCCCCCAAATCTCTGTCGTCGGGGTTGATTCCCTTACCAGCTGATAGTAGGCGACTGATCGCTTTAATTTGCTGCCTCATTCCTCACATGGCCTCATCTTCTACCTTGGGTGCTCTACCCCTCACGACTTGATGGGTTGCTATCTCCTCAACCTCTTCTTCCATTACGAAATCCTCATCAAGGTTTGAGACCCTTGCCCTTCTTGGCTCAATGGGCATAGCAGCAACTTTAGGCTCATCGATAGGTTGGTGAGCAGCATTACCTATAATTGGGGCCCCTTCACCGAAAGGAAGCTCAACTTGCCCCCAAGGAGGGATTACCGGTGGTTGTAAGGCAATAGGTGGTTGTGCTGCAGGAGGAGGGGAAATCCTTTCGGCCATTGCGCCCATCATTTTCAACACCCTTCTCTCAAAATCCTCTAGTCTCTTGGCAAGGTCTTGAGTGGTTGGAGCTCCGGTCTCTTCTGCCATTGAAGATGATTCACTAGTTGTCGAGAGTGACTCAGAATCCCAAACAAGCACTAATTATAGCAATCCAAAGGGCGAGTTCGTCCTCACTAGTCGACCGTCAGAACCCTTAGTCCACTTGGATGAATCTATGGTGGCTGAAAGATCAAGATTGTTAGATTGATATGTACACGTGAAAAAAAATAATATGCAGACGAAAAGATATATACGCACATAGGATGATATGTACATGTGAAAAAATAGCATGCAGACAGAAAGGTATATACACACACAGCATGAGAGAAAATATATTATTATTTATACACACACATATTTATTTTATTGACATACATGGATGACATGCGATGCACGAGCATGTTGTACAATATCCATAACCACATGTAAGCAGATAGATCCTTCCAACCTTATCACTTCCACACACGAGGTCGTGCAGTCTCTTTCCTAGGTGGGCTTCATCCGAGGATTAGCAGGGAACCCATCGGACATGTGCGGTGCACGGTAAAAAATAGATAGCATAACACTCTTAATTTAAAGCACATGCGTATGGGTTTTGGCCATTACGTATTTGGACACTTCAATTAAATTAAGGTGAACCTATCGGGGCATGAAAGCCTTTGATAAAAGAAAATTTGCTTGATTTTATTTAATACGTGACGGCCCACATCACAAGCATCGTATTAAGGAGTATATCACCTAATGGAAGTTTTTATTTGCCATTACATGAGCTTTGGTTAAGATGGAGATACTTTAGGTCTACCCAAGCATGGTCCCTGCCAATGGGTCTAACTCATCGCGAGCATAGCGACCAATCGGGTCTCCATTTGATATACCATTAATGGTATGAGGCTTGGGTTGGTGATTATCCTTAACACTTCCCTACAATGAGTGAAAGTAGGGTCGTGTTTTGGGAATGCACTGAGGTAAGATAGGGGACCAACTAACATAGTTCTAAGGCCCTAAAATGATTCAATGAAATTTTTAAAAAGAGATAGAATTTTAGGTTTTAAAAACTCAATTATACATTTTTACCAAAACACTTTCAGAGCAAAGTCTCAAACAAGTCCCCAGCGGAGTCGCCACTGTGACGCGAGCCGAAACCAGTAAGGGCCCTCGTTGAGCTCGCCTTTTGGGGCTCGAGGGACTGGTTCGGTTCTTTTTGATCTTGGGTGCCATGAGATATCTTGGATGCCTCCTTCCCAATAGAACATTAGAAAGGATCACCTAGCCTCATGGTACCTTTAGGCACCTTTGAGGTATTTTGGGGTCCCCACCCAATTTACGAGAAATTGAAAAAGGTCATCTAACCTCTATAGTCTAAACCAGTGATGGTGTTCGGAACTTCACTCTTATTTATGCTTTGGTTAATTATAAATGAGTTTTTAACTTCCTAAAATTCTATCTCTCCTCTCACACGATTGATGCATTTAATTAAAAGTGCATTGCAAGCATCTAAAAAGCGATAAAAGAAAGCGGTAAAAAACGGTAAATAAAGCAATAAAAGAAAGCAAAATAAACACGCCTAGCATGCAATTACATGAGAGAGAAGGGGCGGAATACAACCCCTCATAAAAGAGGATTAAAAGTGTAAATTGGGATGAAATATAATCCCAAATGAAAATTAAATAATGTTGCCCCAAAATTAATTACAAGTGCCGAAAAGAAAATAAATTTAATCAAATAAAATCAAACACAAGAAAAACATACATAAATCGGGACATTCGTTTGGGGTTGGAACATCGGTTCCTTCGCATTTATTTAAAGAGGGTTCGAAGAGTCATTTGATTGTTGAGTTGAAAAAAGGGGATGAGTGATCCCATTTTTGGAGAAAACTAACTCTTCGTTTTATTGTGATATTTTTTATTGTTTGGCTAAAATGAGGGACATTGGTCCCAATTTTATTAATGAAAACCCAATTTAATTGTACAAATATTTTGTGATTTTTTATCACACGCATACATAAATGAAATAATTATTTACAAACAAACACAAAATATATAAACTGGGTCGAAAAGATCTCACCAAAATCGAAGTGCTCGTCTACGCGTCGTGACCCACTCAGGAGGTAGCGAGAACGCCCACATAATGTAAGTCATATTTTAATCTCAGACAGAAAAGTAATATAAAAATAATATTAGTAATAACTCTAAAGATTAACTAAATAAAGACGAAATAATGTTGGGCACAATAACAAATAATAATAATAATAATAATAATAATAATAATAATAATAATAATAATAATAATAGTAATAGTAATGCAACACAGCAAAATGATAATAGTGATAAATATGATAGTAACCATAATAATAATAATAATAATAATAATAATAATAAATACAATAATAATGAGAATGATAGTAACAGTAACCATGAAACAATGATAATGATGATAATAATAAGACAATAATAATAATAATAATAATAATAATAATAATGATAATAATAATAATAATAATAATAATAATAACAATAATAATAAATGAGCAATGCAAACATCAACAGTGGACACAAATAGCAAGAATAATAGTAGTGGTAATAATAATAATAATAATAATAATAATAATAATAAACATAAAATCAATAAGCAAGAAGTTATAATAAACAAAATGGTAATAAAAATGCAAATAATAATAATATTAACAATAATGAATGATGAACAACATAAATGAGATCGGTTCCAAAAATGTTTACCCTTAGAATTTATAGATCGAAAATAGGATGCCTTGATCCGTCCTCCTTGTTGATTTTTCGATAATAAAATACAAGAATATTTGGGAAAAAAAACAAGTTTTAAACAAATAAAACTATTTTTGGAGAGGTAATACAAAACAAAGGAAATTGATTTTCTTTGCATGAAATAAATCTCCCACTAAAAAATGCCTTGAAGAAAAAAGAAGAAGAGAAAAACTAGACTTTGAAAATCTAAATATTTTTCTTGGCATTTTTGAAAACCTTTGGTTGCTCTAGAAACTTGAGAGAAAAAGCCTTCTTTTTTCCTGGAAAAATATCCAGCTCTCCTTTGGAAATGAAGGATGAAACCCTTTTAATTCTACCTTGTCCTGAAATTGAAAATGGACAAGACCCCCTTTTCATTTTTCATTAACCAAGAATTACACAAAAACGTGAAACAACGGAAAAAATCAGACTGAAAAAAAAAATCAGAAAACGCAGCGAAGACCGCGGCCAAAAATGGCCGCGTGTGGGAGGGAAGACGCGCGTCCCAAAGGGCGCGCACGCCTTAGGGAAGACGTGCCCCAATGGGGCGCGCGCTCCCGCGGGGAGACACGCCCCAACGAGGTACGCGCTTCCTTGGGGAGACGCGCCCCAACGGGGCGCTGCGCACGCATGCGCAGGCGCGCTGCGGAAGCAGTGCTCCAGGGTGAGAAAAATTTAAAATAAAATAAAAATAAATAAAAAATAAAAAATAAAAATAAAAGTGAAAATAAATAATAACAAAAAATAACGACGCGAATTTATATTAATTGGAATACATTGTTAAATGTAAGAATTTATAAAAAAATATTATTGTTAGAAAATGAAATTATATCACATAATATTAAGGAATATTATTCAGTAACAAGAAATTACATACTGATATTACATATTATTCACAAATTTTTAACTCCTAAAAAATTGACTGGATGGTCCAGCTGCACTAGTGCATTTTTTTTATTGTGGCTGATGTTTCCACATTTGTTGTAATGAACAACATTACTCCTTTCCCTTCTATCCATTTCATTTCATATGCGCGATGTTTTAAGCCGGCCTTTCCTTCTCTTTAGTTCCATATCGGGTACCAACTTAGGACCATAATACATGGGCCAATATGCTCTATATGCGAGGGGTCGAAATTCATCATCGTAGCATTTAAGTGCTTCAGTAATGGTATAACACTCATCCACAAATGTGTACATGTCAATGTGTTTGTGCATGCATGCAGCAGTAGCATGTGAACAAGGCATTTTTGTCCCTTGAAACTTGCCACACTCGCATTCACGCCTATCAAGACTGATAATATAAGAATCAACTTCAGTGTCATCTTCAGGTGCCCTGCATGCTATGATGCTGAACAATCGGTAATGACCGTCATAATCAACAACCATGTGCCCGCGAGCACTAATGGCGCGCTTGTTCATGACTTCTACACATTTTGGAGTGAACCAAAATCCTTCAGCCATTTTAGTCATATACATGCTTCTTCTCGGATCGTAAAATTTGACCAATCTACCAAAAGCATGTTCAACTATGGCTGTGATAGGCATCATGCGTACACCTTTTAGAGCACTGTTCACACTCTCTGCAATATTTGTCGTCATATGCCCATACCGATATCCACCATCCTCAGACAATGTCCAACGCTCCAAAGGCACCCGCATCGCCCAGTTATAAGAGTCTAGGTAAAGCACTTTAATCTCATCCATATGCTTACTGAACTTACGCTTCTGGAATTGTGCACCTACACCGGGAATATTAATGAATATAAAAAGAACATGACTTCATATTTTGTAAATAAAGAATAGTAGCAAGAATTACATAGCTCACCAGCCTTATAAAGTATGTCTTTCATAGTTGGCTATTAGAAGTGTTTGTTGGGATTTTCCAGTTAGGAAAGTTCCATCGATCAACAAAATGGGCTTATAGTGAACAAGCCCATCAATAGCCGGTTTAAATCTCCAGAAAACCCTTTGAAATTGCTTCACATTTAGAAGGGCCGTATCTTGCACCTTTAGCTCATACATAGTTCTAGGATTGTAAGTTTCCAGAGCTAATAAAAAACTTAGCAGCATCGCATAAGAATCTATGTAATTTATGAAAATAGACTCCAAAGCTCTCATCTTAGCGTACCATGCCTTTTTGTACGACACATCAAATTTAAATTGCTGCTTAATGGATGCAATAATAACATCAATAGGCATGGTTCGATTTTTGCTTACCATTCCAAAAATGCAATTCCGAATAATTTTGGATCCCAATTGTCTGTGATCCTTAGACATATTAACGAAAAGGCATGTATGTGGTCCCTCATACCTAGTGATCGTCCAAAAAGGACTATTCCCTTTCATTACTGCTCTTAAACTCCAATTGCATCTGTCTTCAGCATTTGCACATCACAAAACCCAAGTTTTTGCTTTTGATTCAATAACTCTGAAGTCAACATTTCTAATTATTGAATACTTTTTCACACTAGAAAACTATACCGGTGGATAACTCAGACATGCCATCCCATAAGTTAAATTGCACTCCTTGTGACAAATCAACTTGTGCTGCATCAAAGTCGATCTCAGTATAATGTTCAGAAGGGAAGTTGTAGTTTACATGGCCTATATCCTCTTCAAGATGGAGTGATGCCAATGGACTCGCATATTGTGTAGCATAAGATGTGTCACTATCCCCACTTTCAGATTCATCACTTTCCTTGCTCACATTGGTAGTTGCACCCTCAACATCATCCTCGGATGCATAATCATTGCTTAATGAAAAATCAGGGTCATCCTTCATGTCTCCCATCTCATATGAAGACTCTTTGTCATGTTTTGTACCAGTTGTATTAGATAATGGCATATCATCTGCATTGTTAATTGGATTGTTGATGGGTAAGGAATCAGCCAATAAATCACCATCCCTTCAACTACCTGACTCAGCTCGTAGAGTTGGTTCCTCAACTGGAATCTGAGAAATATATCGGTGTCGACTAACATTAGGAAGAATGGATATAGATCGTTGTTGTCTAACGTCTAAAATTTGAGAAACTAACCGTCTCCCCCAATTTGTTCTGTACTCTGACTTTCTACTGTATTAGATCCCTCAACAAGATTTAATTCATTTGACCGACTGCCTGATCTTATCCCAAATATTGATTTACTGATAAAGTTACCAACCCTTCAGCTAAATGATCACCTGGGTTGACTCACAGAAGTAGCAGGTCTCTAGCTTATTGATCGCGTAGATCACTGTGTTCGAATCCTTCACTTGTCCCTGTTCTATTCGTATCACCGGCCAAACGACTAATAGACTGCCTAGGCTGACTAGGAACAGCATCTCCTACATTTCGAACTGATTGCCGTTGTGGATTTTGAGTGACATTATGTATTATATCTGTATTTTCTCCTCCACAAAAATTACTTTGAGTTAATAATTCAGTATCATGTCTACTTACAGATTGCATTGGCAGACTCGGACCGACATCATTTACATACATAAGTTTACTTGGACCTAGATCATCCGTCGCTAGATTGGCAGCTACATCAGCTTCAGTAACCGCAATAATTAATTCCACCAATGTATAATCATCGTTACTTCTTAGATTTTCATATATTATTTCAACATCGTCATCATCCACCAAATCCACTGATGTCCAGCATATTGAACCTTGGCTGTACATTGGACTCTTGTATATAATTCTTGAAACCACGTCGTTCAGCCCCAGACCCAATTTAACGTGAATTTTATGAACCAATTCAGCAAAAGTAGGCTTATTCCTAAGCCTTAGTCTCCTTGTAATGGCATTTGTACCAGATATATCATATTGAAAACCTCCCAATCCATAACTTATTTTGCCACCAGTGTGCAAATAAAAGTCAGTATATGCTGCCATCTTCAAATTGCCTATAAGATCAAATATGAGATTAATATTTTTAAATTATTTTTTCACATTTAGATGCTTTTTTCATTAATTATAACAACAAATTATTTATTAGTTAATAATAAATTAACTCATTACATATTATCAACTAATAATAATAATAATAACAATAACAATAATATTATTAATAATAGTATATGGACACTCAAATATTATTACATTATATTTTAACACATATTTAAATTATTTAACATGCATCACAAAATATCATTACATTGTACAAAATTCTAATAAACATAGTGTTCATGCCATTTATTATAATTGTACCACTTATAATAAATTTTTTGTTCCACTGGCATAGTATCTCTAATCTTTAAATATTCTTCTTCACTAACTTCTATTACATCTTTTACGAAAATCATAACCAATTCCTCATATTTCGTCACAGTCTCAATATTCCAAATTTTCATTACAGACTTTAGATAATATAATGGTATTGTCATGCAAAGAGCTTCAACCATCTCCGCTTCCTCCATTCGATATCCTCTCATTATAATTTCTTGTAACTTTTTATTAAATGTAACAATATGATTGAACATTGTTATGTCATTTCCAACTCGACATGTATACAAATCATTTCATTTTTGTGCGACCATTTGCTTGGCAATATCACTCATCATAGCTCTTGGAGTTAAGTATGTGCGTATCATCTACCATAATAACAATAATTAATTTTACTACACTACATAAAAATTATTTCAAATTAAATTGCATGCTAATATTCATACATTATAAAAATAAAACAATTTTATTTTTATTTTTTATTATTTTTGCATTTATATGTTAATAAATAAACATAAAAAAATTTCAAAACATACCTCGAATTTAATACTTAAATCTTTTGATGATTTTTTGCTAGATTTTCTAAACTTGCTCCCCAAACGTTGCTTTCAGTAAACAAATTATGCGTTGCTCTCGGTAAAAAAATTCAAACCGGAGTGCATTTATATTGCATAACTTCGACTGACGCCGCAGTGCTTGGCTGCAGCGTCAGACTGTGATGCCGCAGGTAATAACTGCAATATCAGCCAAAATAGCCTTACACACGTATGGGGCCTACTACTCTGACGACGCAAGTGTCAACTGTGTCTTCAAAATAACCCTACTCCCGGTAACACTTTCCCTTTCACCCTATTTTGGTAAATATTTTTACTAATTACCCTAGTGAAATCCTTATCCCAGCGAGGCACCTGCGCGCTCGCCCAGTGGGCGCTCCGCGCGCCCACTGACGCCCGTCGCTCACCGATTTCGCCCAGATCCGCCGAAAATGGGGTTTTTGGCCTTTTTTCGGGATTTTTTCTCCAAAATTGATTTTTTACCCTTTTTTCTTGGGATTTTCATGATTATTTCAGTTTTTAAAATTAAGATAATAAATATTCTGATTTAAATTTATTTTATTTTCTTAATTAATTAGTTTTTTTTATTAAGGCATATAAATAGTAAAAGATGAAAATGAAAAAGGAGATAATTCATTTTAGGTTAATTTCTTCATTTTCTCTTCTTCTCTTCTTCAACAAAATTCTCTCTACATCTTTTTTAGGTTTTCTCCCCAAAATAAAATTTCTTAAAGTTAAAAAGTTTAATTCTTTATTAATAATTTTTCTTGAAATAAAGAAAAATGATTCTTTGTTCTTGAAATTTCTCCAATCAATTATTTTCCTTGAAACAAAGAAAATCATTTTTTATTCTTGAAAATTTTTATTTTTCTTTCATTATTTTTTTATTTTTTCTTCAAATAAAAATCAATTTTTTAATTAATAATCATTGTTTAGACGAAAAATTCATTCTTTGTTCTTGGAAATTTTTATTTTCTTTCATCATTTTTTAATCAAATTTATGTCTTAGAATAAAATTCCAATTTTTTATTATCTTCAATTCTATTTTTACAAAACAAACAAAGGAAACCAATCGTATTTTTCCTCCATCGAATTCGAATTCTGAGGGACATCCTAGGATCGATTCCTCATTTTTATTTTTCTTTTATTCATTTTTTGTTCATATTTGATTAATCACCATGTAGATCTTTATATTTATTATTTATTTATTTATTTTATGTTATATTAGATCTAGATTTAATATTTTTACGTTCTTCTTTGTACTTTTTAGTTTATTTGATTATCCATTCTTCTTTTACTTATCATTATCATTTATTATCATTATTTTTCATTATTATTGTTATTTATTTGTTATTATTTATTTACTTACTGCTATTATTATTATTATTATTATTATTATTATTATTATTATTATTATTATTATTATTATTATTATTATTATCATCATCATTATTATTATTTTATGTTTTTATGTATTAATTCATTAATGTGTTGTTTTATTTATTTCATCATTTCATTTAATTTTATTTGTTATTTATGGTATATTTTATTCCATTTCATTTTATTCATCTTTTTATATGTATTTAATTGATTTTTCTTGATTTAATTACCAACAATGATCTCATTTGTGTTTCTTTATCATCATTATTATTATTATTATTTAATGTTTTTATGTAATAATATATTAATATATTATTTTATTTATTTCAATCATGTCATTTAATTTATTTGACTTTCATAAAGCATTTTTTTCCACATTTATTTTAATTTATTACTTATTATTTCATGCGTTCAGTTGATTTTCTTAATTACATCACTAATATTAATTTTATTTGTATTTGTATTTGATTCCAACAGTTATTTTATTTGCTTGGGCATTCTCGCGAGCACACGGGGAGATCTAGGAGACTCGTTTGGTTTAATCTTTTATTTTGTATTATTTGGCTTTTTCATTTATTTTTCCATGTAATTTGTAATGAAATTATTTATTTTATACTCATTAAAATGAAAATTACAAAAATATTTATATTAATTAATTTGGTATTTTTCTAATAAAATGGAACTAATGTCCTAGTTTTTCCACCCAAATAAACCATCACCTTTAACACTTTTTCTTTTAATTATGCATGTGAGAACCAATATCCTCATCCTTAATAAATACCCCGTTTTATGTATGATTTACATTTCATTTACAATGGGAGTTGTATTCTGCCCCTAGTTTTGTTATAATTTATTGCATTTTTATTTACCTTAATTTAATCTTATTTTATTTACCGCTTTCATTATGTGATTGATCTGCGCTTTAATTAATACATTAGATTGTAAGAGAAAAAGAATGAAATCTTAAATTCAAAACTCAATCATAACTCTAATCAAGGTATGAATAAATGGGAAGTCCCGAACCATCTCTGGTCTTAGGCTCAACAAGGTTAGATGAACATTTCTAATGTTCGATTGGGAAGGGGATTCTAAAATATCTGTTGTTGCCCAAAATAGGCCGAAATTGCATTGTCTTAGGCTCTACGAGGTTAGACGAACCATCTCAATGTTATATTGGGGTGGGGACTCCAAAATATCTCTGGCTTGCCCAAAATAGGCATACGTGCATTATCTTAGGCTTCACGATACTAGATGAATCTTTTCAATATTCTATTGGAAGGAGGATTCCAAAATGTCTCTGGTTGCCCAAAATAGACACACTTGCGCTGTCTTAGACTCGGTGACGCTAGACGACCTTTCCCAATATTTTATTGGGTGGTGACTCCAAGAAACCTCCCTATTGCCCAAAATAAATGCCTTTGCAATCTCTTACAAGTCTTATGAACCTCTCTCGAACACCCTAAAAGCGGGTCATTCGGGGCACCACGGGGTTCGGCGCGCGTCACAGTATTTTTTTGGCCTATGATCCTAATTCCAAGAGCAATCTCTAGAATCCCTTTTGGAGAATTCATAATACCATTATCAACTTAGCTTGAATCAATTTCAGCATAAGGCCCAAGTCAAACTAAAGCCCAGATAAGTGGGAAGCCCAACGCGTGACAAACGGATGTCCAAAAGGCCAGAAGCTGGTGGCATAAGCTATCCGATTGGATTGACAGGGCACTCTCCTATCAGTCCACTAACACACGCCAAAAGGCCCACTCCTCCTACCTGCTCATTATCACATCACCGCTCACCTGCTCTGACACTATAGCAGAGCCGCTCCTGGTACTCAAGTGGTTTCTCACATTCAATATAAATAGCTTAAGGCAATATAGAACCAGGTATCAAATCCTTGAGACTCTCTCTCTACATTCTCTCTCTAAAAGTATTACTAACTTAAACTTCAGAGTGCTTACAAATTTAATAATGCTTACACCTAATTTGACTGAACTTATCTTATTACAGCTTATAAAGCCTTACTGATCAAATCGACTAGCACAGAACCACCATCCAGTCTTATTCAAGCTTTTGGCATTTCAGAACTTATCATTTGGTGCTTTCATTAAGAGACCAAGGAAGGTAAAAGACATTATAGGTATTATAGAACAGAGGGAAATGGTCAATTTAATAATGATCAAAGTTGACCAAGGTCTGTTGATAGAAGGGAAGAACCCTATGGATCCCTTACTCATAATAATCTACTCCCTACATTCAATGAGGAGTTCATGGCATAGCTAGACAACACTCCCATCACTATAAAGGATCTAAGAGCGATCCTTAGAGACTTCAGAAGAAGTGTCATGTAATCCATTCGAAAGGACAAGTAGCTTCAGACCTCAATGAAGGACTTCGAGGTTAACGGTGAAAGAAGGGAAGAGAAGAGATAGAGAAATAAAGGAATTATAATAAAAGACTCAGACGATAGAGGCAGATCCAGCACTCACTCTGATGTATGCGAGTCGGGGCAGAAGGGATAAAGAAAAAGGAAAAAAGTTCACTACGAGCAGGAGCCATGCCTTCAACGCATATGATCCCACCTACACTCCAAGGCGATCATAGTCACCCTTAATTTCCATAAGAGATGACTTATCATACATGTGCACCTTGAAGAGGAGGTTTTCAAGGAAGGCAAAAGTAAATGATGAAGGGCAGATAAAGACGAGAAATGGTTTCTACAGCAAAAAAAAAAAAGTTCAAAATGGGGTACCCTAAAAAGCCCTTTTTAATGGCAATACTCTCTCTCCCTTCTGCCAAGAAATCAGAGAAGCTGAGTTTGCTAGCAAATTCAAGGAAATAAGGATGCCCAGATATACGGGCAAGTATGATCCAAAATGCCACATCTCTAAGTACCTGACCCAGATTTAGATGTACTCCTATGATGATCGAATTTTTTGTAGAGTTTTCCTTACAACCCTGGCAGACTATACACTAGATTGGTTTCGCAATCTCCCCCAGGAATCACTACACTATAATGATAACTACTAATTATTAAAATCAAATAGTCAAATTGAAATATACAATATTAATGGTAGAATAACAAATAACAAGCAATTAACTAACATAAATAGAGAATTATCTATACAAATATATATATATATATTTAATTATGATCCCACTTTTGAAATTGTACACATTGAAATTACTATATTTGAAAAAATATTGATCAATTTTAAAGAATAAAAAACTTATTAAATTAAACCAACATGATCATGCAAAAAATATTTCCAGCGCTGGGTTTTTTTTCGTCTTATCGTTCTCGCTTTCTCATCGAGTGGTGCAAGTTTTTGTCGTGCTACACCTATGTTTTGTCTTAGTCAAGTTTAGTTTTTTCTATGGTTAAAGATATGGAGGAAGAGATTCAAAATCTATCCATATAGGAAAAAGAGAATGATATCCTGGAAATTTATCCAGGAGATCAAAGAAGATGAATATGATTATGATATGTGTATTGTAAGCAGGTTTCTTGGTGAATGCCTCGTTAATCCTAAGGCAATGGAGAAAACTTTGCTCAATTTATGGAGACCTAATAAAAGAGCATACATTGAAATGATTGAAGAAAACATGTACATATTCTAATTTTTTTCATATTGTGGATCTGAGGAAAGTTATCTTAGGAGGGACATGGTCCTTCAATAATTTTATGCTTTTGATTCATCAATTATAGAAAGGGGAAAATCTAAGCAATGTCATTTTCAGATTTTTTGAGGTGTGGCTGGCTATGCGTCTGAAACTCTAGCAAAGAATATTGGTAATCTAATGGGTATTTTCCTATGATCCTATTTCCAAGAGCAATCTCTAGAATCCCTTTTTGAGAATTGATAATACCATTATCAATTGGGCCTGAATCAATTTCAGCCTAAGGCCCAAGTCAAACTAAAGCCCAGACAAGTGGGAAGCCCAGCGGATGACAAACGGATGTCCAAAAAGCCAAAAGCTGGTGGCATAAGCTGTCCGATTGGATTGACATAAGCTGTCCGATTGGATTGACAGGGCACCCTCCTATCAGTCCAATGACACATGCCAAAAGGCCCACGCCTCCTATCTGCTCCTTATCACATTACCGCTCACCTGCTCTGACACTATAGCAGACCCGCTTCTGGTACTCAAGTGGTTTCTCACATTCAATATAAATAGCCTAAGATAATGTAGAACTAGGTATTAAATCCTTAAGACTCTCTGCATTACTAACTTAAACTTTAGAGTGCTTATAAACTTCAAAATGCTTACACCTGATTTGATTGAACTTGTCTTATTACAGCTCATAAAGCCTTGCTGATCAAATTGGCTAGCACAGAACCACCATCCAGCCTCATTTAAGTTTTTGGCATTTCAGAACTTATCATTTGGTGCTTTTATTGAGAGACCATGGTTGGTTCAAGACATTATAGGTATTACAGAATAGAGGAAAACAGTCAATCTAATAATGATCAAAGTTGACCAAGGTCTGTTGATAGAAGGAAAGAACCCTATGGATCCCCCACTCATAATAATCTACTCCCTACATTCAATAAGGAGTTCATGGCACAGCTAGATAACACTCCCATCGCTATGAAGGATCTCAGAGCGATCCTTAGAGACTTCAAAAGAAGTGTCATGCAATCCGTTCAAAAGGACAAGCAGCTTTAGACCTCAATGAAGGACTTCGAGGTTAATAGTAAAAGAAAGGAAGAGAAAGACAGAGAAATAAAGGAATTATAATAAGAGACTCAGATGATAGAGGCAGATCCAGCACTCACTTTGATGTATGCGAGTCGGGGCAGATGGGATAAAGGAAAAAGGAAAATATTCTCTGCGAGCAGGAGCCATGCCTTCAACGCATATGATCCCACCTACACTCTAAGGCGATCATAGTCACCCTCAATTTCCATACGAGATGACTTATCATACATGGGCACCTTGAAGAAGAGGTTTTCAAGGAAGGTAAAAGTAAATGATGAAGGCCCAAGGACAGATAAAGATGAGAAATGGTTTTTGCAGCAAAAAAAAAAAAGTTCTTAATGGGGTACCCTTAAAAGCCCTTTTTAATGGCAATACTATCTCTCCCTTCTGCCAGGAAATCAGAGAAGCTAAGTTTCCTAGCAGATTCAAAGAAATAAGGATGCCTAGATATGCAGGCAAGTCTGATCCAAAATGCCACATCTCTAAGTACCTAACCCAGATGTAGATGTACTCCTATGATGATCGATTTTTTTGTAGAGTTTTCCTTACAACCCTGGCAAATTATACACTAGATTGGTTTCGCGATCTCCTCCAGGAATCAATCACTTTTTTTTGGTAGATCCGCGATCTATTCACAACAAGATTCATCGTTCAAATCAGAACACCCAAGACAGTCAATGACATGTGCAACTTGGTTCAAGGACCCAATAAAAGTCTCAGAGACTACATTGATTGTTTCAAATGCTAGCATTGGAGATTAGGAATATGCACCCTTAAATGGCAGTAAATGCCCTAGACAGGAACGTGAGTAGCATCCAGTTGTTTGAGTCCATCATGACTTGGCCACCAACTGACTCCATCGACTTGATAGACAGGACCAATCAATACATCCAATTGGATGACGCCCTTCGAGCTGATGGAAGAATGCCTAGTCGGATGGTGGATAGATTATAGTATCTAATTTGACAACCAGGGAAAAGTTCCCAGAAATGGTATACATATCCAAAGGCTCAGGTAAGAGGAAAGAGTCTGAGCAAAGAAGGTTTCAATGTCACGCTAAGAATTTGGCTAGAACCTATACCACACTCAACAGTAACCCTACCAACGTCTTGATATGGATCAAAATAAGCAAAACAAGGTTAACTAGCCAAAGAAGAATTCCAATTAGACGTACAGAAAAAGAGACAAGAGTAATTATTGTGAATTCTATAAGGACGTCGGTCACACAACAGATGAATAACCAAAGGAGGAGATACAACATGAATGATCGAAAGATATTGATGCCGAGATCAGAGCTAGGTCGAAATCAATATTCGATGTTTGGAAGCGAGATTTTAAGAATGGATCATCAGCTAATTTTTCTCCCAGATTTTAGGAAGGTTCAAATTCAAATAAGCCAAATAAGTATAATTCCAAATCTAATAATAACTATACCTATTTTCCAAAAAAGTATTGTAACACTCTTATAACAATATACTATACGTACGGTGACCGGATGTGTCAACTGTTGCGTTATACTAATGTCACCATGATATGTAATTGTACATAATTCAGTAAATTTTTTTTTTTTTTTTGCGTTTCAACTTTCAACGATACAGTAAAATAATTAATCATAACACAATAGTTAATACATAGGTTTATTAAAAACTCATACTTATCATGCCTAAAACATAAATCCATACCAATTCGATATGACCATATACATGCCATGTCTATGCTACTGTCTACGCTACCTGTCACCTCTTCCCAATAAATATTCATATGTCGACCACTTCACACTTCCGCTTACTCATAACCTGCACGTAGTTACAATACTGCGTGCTAAGCATTAAAATGCCCAGTAGTAGATACATATCCTAAACTTCCCATCTAAAGTCACACATACATGCATACACACTTCATATTACTCTTTCACCATTTTAGTTTATATCCATAATTGTCTGTATTTACTTCAGTTTCTTACCTTTTTACTATTATTATTACAATTTTAACTATCATAAATACTTTTAGTATTATTATCGTTATTACGACAGTTAACAATATAATTATTCAGTTGTCATTTCTTTTTCTATTTTTACCTTTACATCTTTATTTAAACATTTTCATTTTAACTATAGATTAACATTGTAACTTACTTACTTGTAACATTTGTTCATTATTCATCCTTAGATTACTATTTCTATTACTTTAATTTCCTTAATCATTTCACTTGTATAATTTCTAATAAATTTCATTATTTCATTTTCTCTTTTATCACTGTCAATTCTATCATAATTTATTTACTTTTTATTGATTATATTCTTCATACATCTATGTTCATTAGTTAATTATAATTATCTATACTCTTGTTTTATTATTATGATTATTTATTTACTTCCAATATTTCCTTTCTCTGTTCCTATGCTCATTTCCCTCATTTTTAATTAATTCATTTTCAATTAATATTACCAATATTTTCTATTACTATTAACATTGGTACTATTATTTCTGTTAAGTTACTTAATTTGATCCAATATGCAATTATAATTCAGTTTGCATTATTGTTAACACTTACACTATTACTACTATTATCATTATAAATGCTACCATTTATATGATTATTTATTACTCTATATGTATAATTACTTATATCAAATATGTTATATGCGTCACGTTAAATAACTAATACTATCATTATTTTTCATATATTTAACAGTACTTTAATTTGCAATATTATATAAATAATTACTATTATTATCATTTATTGCTAATATTAACATTTTCATAAATATTTACCTTAACGTAGATATTAATACTAATATTGTTCTTATCATTTTTAGGCCATTAATTTCTCAAATTACCTTTTCATCATAAATTTAATATTTATTTTACCTATAAATTATTCTTAATACTTCTATTTACATTTTTGTGTTTTTCTTTTACAGTTTAATCTCTAGACTTTTATTACAGTTACAATATTACCATTCATTAAATTAATTATTACATATTTATTCATTCTATCTTTTCTATTTCTTTTATTGGCATTAATACAATCAATTTACATTTTAAATTCTACTATTATATTAATATTCCAATTTCCATCCTTTTATTAACACCTTATCGTTATTTTATTAGTTTTCATTTTCAGTCCGATTTTTGGCATGTAAATTATCATCAAATCTATAATGATCAATTTATTATTAAATATATTTTGAATTTCTCTTCTATTTTCTTTTACATGGCTTATTAATATTTCTACTAATGTTACTACTACTACTACTACTACTATTATTATTATTATTTTCTCCATCTTCACTCATTTATTCAATTGACATTTATAATACTTGTCAAACCTATTTTAACCCTTTAAATTATATTATCATTATCAATTTACAATTTAACCTCTAGCTTTTTATTAAATTACCATATTACCCTTTTCTTACCACTTATTTATAATCATACCATTAAATAACTTTATTATTACCTTTATTTAATTATCTAGCATACAAATTTCCAATTAGTCCTTACAATATTATTCTAATGTTAATTTACTCTCAAGTTCTTTTTAATTACAATCTTACCCTTCAATTACCATATATTCCTTTAATTTTTCATATTCTAAATTTTCTTTTTATTATGTCATGTATTACTTTTCTAATGTAAATTCTATTTACTAAATATACCACTTATACCCTATTTTAACTTCATGCATCTCGTTTCCTCTTATAGTACTAACAATATTGAATATGCATATTTACATCTTTAAGTTCTCAGGTCCCACATATTTAATGCATGCATTTCCTTTCCTAATTATATGAACATTTCCTCCACTTTTATTATTATTTAATATTATCAGGTTCTACACGTTTTACATTTCTATTTTCCCTTAATGCATGTATTTGATGCTCATGTCACTTATATTATCTATTTTTACCCCACTGTCACTTATATTACCAACTTAATAAATTTTACTATTATGCATTCTATAATAGATTAGTTTGTATTTTCCATTTAATGTCATTTATCACACATAGATTTCCTTTTTCCACTATACTCATACATCTTCGATTTGCATGGCACTGTTAACACCTTTTCATTAAGTCTTTCTTAAATTATATAAATCTTATTATTAAGTTTTCTTTATTTTGTCTATATTAACACTACTTTGTTATTATTATACCAATTTCATTAGCAATATTATTGTTGTTATTTAAGTCACGCAATAATCCTAAATATTTCTAACATTTATTTTTACTTACTTCATCATTCATCATTCTTCAATTCACAATTCCAGTCAATTAACTTCATAAAACTTACATAACTTATATCCATATTAATATTATTCCTACTAATCAAATTATCCATATTATTAAATTTACACTTTTTCCCTTGTTATCATTTAATTCCTCAATATTAGTAACTATTTACAAATAAGTCCTTTATTACTCTATTTCTCATTTTAATTTCCATTTACTTACTTCAATTCATTTCTTTAGCATTTTAAAATCTATTTTTATGATTTTGCCCCTAGTATCAATCCGATAGAAATTTCTGAACCGGATACACGGGATATGGACCCCACAGATCCACTACATACATTTTAGAGTGATTCCGAAGAATCACCCATACATTCCATTTCACATTTCATTCCATTTCATTTCATTTCATTTTACATTTCAACATTTGAACATTTCAACATTTAGTAGACCGTCATTGGCCTACTTAAGCGAGTCGTCATGACTCGTACCGCGGTGTGGAATCCCTATGGCTAGCCAACTATATCCTGAACTAGATTACTACCAGACCACTACTAAGGGCAATTAAATCATTCATTCACTTCCATTTCCATTATAATAATCACTTAAAATAAATTATACTATTAATTAACAACATAACCAAACCTTATAATATTCATTATTTCCTTACTAAATCACATTTATCCCACCATTTATCTAATAACATGATCATTCCAACTATAATTTCATTAAAGCTACTAATTTAATTTCATTTCCATTTTGAACATAATGTACTACTTTACTCTAAAATATTCATTTTTAATTAATAAATTCTAATTAAATTACTATATACTCAATTTTTATTCTTTATTCATTTTATGCCATATTATCAACTAAGTTACATAATTAACTTAATTTTCAATATAAACATAATATACTAATTAATTCTAAAATATTCATTTATACATAATAAATTCCAAATAAATTATCATACACCCAATCAATATCCTATAGTCATTTTATGCTTTCAAACTTAGTAAATTAACCAATTTAACTATAATTTCTCCAAGTTAACCACTCGGCCAACTCATAATTTTACTATTTAAAATTCTATTTCACCCATTTATTCTTATTTAAGCCAATTAGCATCTTAATTAACATGTATACTTTATGAATTTACAAATATACCTAAAATATACTCTAATATTCTTAAGTATACCATTCGGCCACCCTTTGATTTCCACCCTAAATTTTATTTATTGTTCAATTAACCCTCCAATTCATCATTTCTAACATCATGAATCATTATTATCACATTTATTTCAATTATATATGCATAAATCATACACACACCATATAAACATAAGCTAAAAACATACAAAATAAATGGAAAGAATGGGATATTGTATCCACTAACCTTAGATTTATTTTCTCCACACTAAATTCTTCATCTCCTTTGCCTTAATTCTTGAGATACCATGATCTCCTTTAGTTCCACTAAAAAAGTGGCTCAATTTTGATACATAACTTCCAATCCTTAGTTTTTCCCACTTTTATTTCTTCAAATGGAGATTTGAGACCCCCATAATTGAAGAGAGAGGCTGGATTTCATTTGAAAAGGTTGGCTTTAGGGAGAAAATTGGAGGAGTGTTGAAGAAATTGGTGGAAAAGGCAAGAAAGGCCATTCGGCCAAAGAAAAACGAGAAGAGGGCTGGAGAGTCTTTGGGAAATTTCTGGAAATTTACAGATTTTTAGGCTATTTATAAGTGAATGTGTGGGTAGGGCCTTGGTCCAACCAAGTGGGCTAACCTATTTAAGCCCAATTATGCATTTTAAAGCCCAAATAGCATTTTTAATTTATTACTCTCACTTATAAAACTCAATTTCTCCCAAAATTAATTTTATAATTCTTAAAATAATAAATTAAGCCTCCATAAAAATTTTCAGCCCAATCGGAGACCGTTTCTCGGTCCGGTAATTTTCTACCAGTCCGATAATTCAGTTTTCTATCTCACCGTAAAATTTATTTTTCAATACCATTTAATTCTTCATAATTTTTCAAGTAAATTCATACTTTCAAATGATTTTTCTGAGCTCTATAATAACAATTAGAGCTCAGTCAACTTTTAGTCAAATCGGTCAACTGCTGCAAAACTGGTCCGATCGGTTTGATTCCTTGGTTGGACCGGTTCGATTTACTTTTCATCATTGACTTTCTTTTTACTCTTAATAACTTATTTACCTTTGATTTCACCTCAATTATGGCTCATTTCTGGTCCGATTCAATTAAACCGGTCTGATTTACTAATTTTTCAGTGTCACCATAAAATTTACTTTTTATCACCAAATTGTTTTACTCATCATTCTAAGTCCATCCATTTTTTTCAGATAATTTTTCAGAGGTCATTTACTATCTTAAAAGTCCAGTTAAACCAAAAGTCAACTCTTTTACTATTTAAAACGGGTCGAAACTTTTTCTTATTTTTGATTTTTAGAGACCTATTTGACCTCATTTTTAATCCAAAATTTATCACCAAACTCCTTATAACTTGTACTTTCTATTGATACAATAAAATATTTTTTTTGTTGTCGGGTGGCACTATTCACCCCAGTGGCACTATTAACGGCCCAAAATCACTATTCACAAAAGTAGCTATTTTGGGTCATTACAATTTTTAAAAACTCCTTTAAAGAAATGCATTATGGGAACAAAAAAAAATGGGTTCACCTAAGAATGCAATGTAAATGTGCGAACACTAATGAGGTCTAAAACCTTATTGACAAAAAAGGAAAAGACCTCATATTACTGGTGAAAATAGAAATGACGAGATACAAGAAGGTAGGAATATGTCCTTTTCGTCAAAATATAATGCTTCCACCATTAATTTATCACTACAAAGAAAAACTAAAATTAGCTACTGCAATATTTTCATTGCTAATTAGCGGCAGATTAGCGACCGTTTTAAGAATTGGTCGTGAAAATCTATTTTTTATTTTTTGCGACTAATTTAGCGACAAAAAAAAAAGAAATAGTCACTAAATTTTGACGGTGATTTATAGTGCAATTTTTACGACTAATTTAGCAACTAAAAAATTCGTTGCTAATTTTTTTGACTAATTTAGCAACTACAAAATTCGTACCTAAAATAGAGACACTAGTAGCAGTTGCTAAATTTAGAGGTAATTTTTAGCGACTTTGTTTGTAATGGATTTAGCAACTAAACTTGTTATTGCTAAACACACTTGAATTAACAACGGGATAGCGACTGATATTTCTGTTGCCAAAAAATTTTTAAATTTTTTAAATATGAAAATAATTTTTGAAAATTAAAGTGATACTTTAGCGATGGAATAATCCGTCGCTATTTCGTCGGTAAAATTGATTATAATATTAATAAAAGTATACATACATACTTATAGTTATTAATTATTTTTAATATTATTTTCTTTATACATGAATTTTAATTTGTTTAAAATAAATTTTATTTTTATTTTAATTTGTCTAAAATAAATTTTTTATTATTCAATTATTTAAAAATTTAATGAAAATATTAAATGGGTGAACTAAAATTAATAATAATAAAGAAATTTATTAAGGAATATGTGTTGATACTATTTTTGGGTTTTGAATTAATAACTTTGACTAAATGATTAAATTAAAATACATAAATTAATATATGTATGTTTGGGCGCATAACCACCAGCGATGGGTTTCGGGTGTTCTGCGCTTCACCACCAATGATTCACTTTGCTTTCTATGAATTAGTCTCCGGTGACTAACAAATGGGAGGGCAAAAATGATAGAAAAAAATGTAAGTGATTACCAAACTTGCTTTTTCAAATGATTTACATATCAATTAAATCTGTTAGGCATGATTTTTATAGAATTTCAGTATGTAGAAATAAAAAAAATAAGTGGTTAATGGATTTAAGTATGCCGTTGCTAATTTAGTTGCTAAAAAATTTTTATATTATATAAATTGTTTATTTTTAATTTAATTTTTTCAAAAATTTTTAATTATAATTATTGATTTTACTAACAATTATAATATTAATAAATAAATATATATATACACACACACACACACACACACATACACTGTAATGCCCTAAAAATTCTGATGATGTGAATAATGACTCGGTAGGTTAAAATAAATAAATCGAAGGTTAATTTTGACCAATGAGAGTTGAATTTTTTTTAAATTTTATAATTAAATATTTGGATAATTTTAGTTCAAATAAACGAATGAATATTTAAATGGACAAGTGAATTGTACATATATAAAATAAGTATACGTGAATAAACAAGTAAATAATAAGAATAGATAAATATATGTATATGTATTAGGTAAGTAAATATATGTATGTGTATGTGAATTATCTAGGGAAATTAAGAAAGATAGAGAAGGGTGAAAAAGAAAGGGAAAACACGAAATAGGGAGAACAGGTGAGAGTAGAAACCAAAGGGAGAGAGAGAGAGAGGGCACAGCGGAGCGGCGAAAAGGCAGCACCGGCAACGAATTAATGCCCTCAATTGCAACTATCAGTCGCTGCGTTCGCCCCGCCGTTCTCGGTGTAGCTGCCCTTTCTTTGCGAGAGAGGAAGCTGAAGCTTCTTCTGTGATTTCCTGCCACCTCCGGCGACTGGTGGCGACACATATGGTGGCAGAGGACTCCAGGTGGTCAGGCGATGCTCCCGGTGTCCATGGATCATCCTCACTCACTGGCGATGAAGGGATCGACGTTAAGGTGAACCGAGGATTCCAAAGGAGATTCCGGTGAAATGGTACCGAGGACCGGCGCGTGACCACTGGCAATGGAGTCTCGACAGCATGAGCTTCACTCTGATAGTGCCTCCAGTGGACCTCCGGCGGAGCTCCAGCGAGTCTCCGATGACTTTGTTTTGTTTATGGATAATTATAAAGCATGTAAATGATGTAACATTTTTATGTTTTTAGGTCTGAATCTTCATTTTTGCTTTGAAGTTAATTATTTCCTCTTATACTTTCTTTTGAGTTCCTTTTAATTTGTGCTTCTTTGTGTTTGTTCTCTTTCAGAAATTGATTTGTTTTTCTTTTACTAGTGATCTCTTCGAATTGAGCTCTCTGCTTGCATAATAGCTCTCCAAAATCCCCTTTCTTGGCTTCTTACTAGAAGGGAACGAGATCCTATGGTAGAGCAGTTAGGATTTCTAAAGGTGATCGTTATGCAAGGGAAAAAATTGGTTATTTGGGATTTCAAGAGCAGTGATCTTTATGTAGTGGTCAAGCTTGGAAATGAGGTGACCCTTTATCTTTTGCCATGAGTTTATGGAGTTACTTGATGATGCAGTGAGTTTGATTGATATTAGGGTGTCTGAAATGCTTCTTAAGACCATTTTGTTTTATCTTAGAGAGGTTAATTGACAATGCATTTATACATTTCCTTACTCCATTTTCCAATCCAATGAATTTTAAATCATGAGTGAGACCTATTCTTTTATAACATTTTATTCTTCTAAATCTCTTAATTGGCATGCTTAGGATTTGAACTTCTCTTTTTTACCTTTCAGAAGGGCTGTTGGCTGGTATTTGTCATTTTGCTTTGTTATTTAACTGGTATATCTTCAACCAGCCTTTAAAGACCAAGGTCATCAATAGTTGCCTTAATCCAATCTGGAATGAAGAGCTAAGTTTCTGCCTTACAGAGTCCAATGCCATTCTAAGTTTGGTAAGTCATATTTTCTTGCATTTTTAGATATTTATATCGTTGATAGATTAATCATTCATTCTGCATGTGTAGTGTGGTCTATATTATAACCATGAAAAGGTTCTTCATTCAGAATGAATACAAAGAGCTTAAATTATTTTTTGTACCAACATTCTTACATGTACTTTCTGAGGGAAAATTGTCCAACTTACTAGCATTTGTATGAACAACATCCGCTGTCTTTCTTACAATCTGGTCACTACCATGCTTATTTTTTAAGAGTTAAAAAGTTGGGCTTCAAATGAGAAATAAATAAATAAATAAATATATATATATATATCTTGAGAAAAGTAGTGTACAACTCAAAAGAAGAAAGCGGGAATGGTTATAAGAAGCGAAAGAGTAATAAAAAAATATGATCCCCCAGTGCTTTGGCAGGGCAAGATGATGGTTGAAATATATATTTATTTGAAGTGATAGTAATTATTATTAGGAGTTGTAGAAAGTAATTTCTAAATTTTGGTGCTTTAGTTCAATGCTTTAGTTATTTTTATTATTGAAAAGAGTATCTTGCATTTGATTAATTGGTACTGGAATTGAAAAAGTAGAATAAATATAGGTTATTTTGTATGTTATAAGTCCCCATACATAAATATTGTTAACACATAATTATTATTATACTACTTTGCTATTATTATTAATCTTTGGAGATTAATTCATTTGGATTTGCTTTGTAATCTACATATATTGCTGCTTTGCTTATTTTTATTTTTATTTTTTTGATGTTAGGCCTCTATTCAAGATTAGACTCAATATCTTATCACTCTAGTTGAAACGCAAAATCAGTCTGGGACCAATAAAGCTATGAAATCATAGACAACATCCAATGTAATTTATATATATTTATTTTTAATGTAATTTTGCTTAGTAGTTATTAGGAACATAATATGAAAATTTATGTATGTTATTTTTCTTTTATTTATTTTAAATAGTTTTATTTTGTTGAATATAAGTTCGATTTTCGATCTATTCAGTTCCTTTTAAAACCAAACCGAACTAATTATTTGCACACCCTTAATTGTACAATTTAATATAGTTTTATAATATTATATTTTTAAATTAATAGTATTGTTAATAATATTTCATAATTGTTATTTATATAAATTAAAAGTTTGATGTAATAATAATAATAATACTAAATTAAATTAAAAATAATAATAAAAGATTCAATAATTTTTGCGATGGAATAATGACGAAATTTTTTGTCGCTAATATTTTTTAATATTTATGGCGATGAATTTAGGGGTTATTTAGCAACGAAATTTGCCGTCGTAATTTTTAGCGACTATTTTATATTTTGGTCGCAAAATTCCTTGCAACGGACGGATTAATGACGATTAGTCATTTTGTCGCTAAAAGTAATTAGTGACGGAATAATTCCCTATTTTTTTGTAGTGTATTGGCCAGTCTTGCTCAGTTGACCCATCGAGAGCTATGATTTGTTTAGCCAAGAACTACCGGGGTTTGGGTAATCCCCGTGCAGTTTTAACTTTAAAGGACCTAATGTTCTCAAATAAGCCGGCTTTGATTTTTTTTATGGAGACCCTTGTACACTCAAATAAAATTGAAGAGTTGTGAATTTATTTGAATTTTGATTTCGTTTTCGTGTTGATAAAAAAAGGCGTAGTGGTGGTTTGGTAGTCCTTTGGAAAATTAGTTGCAATATTTTTATTATGGGTTTTTCTAGTTACCATATAGATATGCAAATAAAGGATATTGGTTGTCCTAAATGGCATCTCATAGGTGTCTATAGCTACCCTCAATCTGCCAAAAAGTAAGCAACTTGGGAACTTGTTAAAGCTTTGTCTAGAATTAACTCTCTCCCATGGACTATTTTCTGGGATTTTAACAATCTTTTATCAGTTGATGACAAATTAGGCATTGCTAATTAGCGACGGAAGTACATTTTTCGTTGCTACATTAAGCGACGGAAGTACATTTTCCTCGCTAAATAGCCTATAAAAAGCTGAATTTTTTTCTCTCTTCTCCCTCCTCTCTCTCCTCTCTCTCCTCTCTCCTCTCTCTCTCTCCTCTCTCCCCTCTCTCCCGCATAACCCATCGTTGCCGCACCTCCTGCGTGCCTCCCTCAGCGCAGATCTCCCCTCCTCCTTACCTTCAGCGTCGATCTGACCCCCCTTTCCCCCTGCCGGTGACTTTTTTTCCCTCCCTCATTTTTTTTTCTCTCTTCCTCCCTTCCTCCCTCCCTCCCTCTCCCCGCTCACAGAACCGGTTCCTCTACCCCCCCAGCCCTCGCTGCCCCGCTGGACCCCTCCCCGGTGTCACCTCTCCCTCCTGGAGGCATATCTGGTTCCTTCGCTGCCCCGCTAGCTTTGCTCTCCTCCCCGCTCCCCTTTGGATTTCCAAGTAGATCCGCCCACATTAAACGGTCGAAGCCGACGCCGACTGTCCTCCTTCCTTGTCACCAATTTTCGCTGGTGCTCTGCCTCCCTGCCGGCTAGATTTGCTCTATGATTTCATTATTATTATTATTATTATTATTATTATTATTATTATTGAATAATAATCTGGATGATTTATTTTAATTATATTATTATTATTATTATGGTTATTTATTAATATGTCTGAAAATATTTTTGTTAAGTTTATTATTATTAGTATTATTATTATTATTATTATTATTATTATTATTATTATTATTAGACACAATGCTTTAAACACAATGCTCCTAGAAATCATTAAACTCTCCATAGTTAATGGTTTTGATTGTGTTGACTTGTAAGGATGTATTGATAATATGATTAGTATTTGTGCTAATGCCTGGTTGCTTGTTAAATTATTAGTTGATGAGTATAATTCTTGAGCTCTCAAATGATTTTAGGAGTTCAACAAGCATGACAAAGAACCATCCAAGTATATTAAGCAATGGAGAGGGATTAAATCCAAAATTGGGGCACCATACTCTTGTGATGTTGGCTATGAACGATTTTTAGGGCCTGAGGTTTTTTTTTTATTTTGTTATTCATAAACTGTTCTTTGCTTTCAAGTCCATTTGTTTTTGTTTAGTTTCCATTTTAGTTGTCATTTTCATTATGCTTTCATCTTAGATACAAAATATTGCATTTGTTTGATTATTGTTGGGATTTGTCCATTAGAATTATGCTTTTTTCAGCTGCACTGGAATTATTTATTTAGTTTTTTTATTAGCTTTTTTAAATTACCGATGGAATACTAGCAAAAAATTCCATCAGTAAAAATAAAAAATAAATAATTTCAAAATTTATGGACGGAATAGTAATTTCCATCAATAATTTTCTCGACGAAATTTATTTTTCTTCGAAAAAATTACCGTCGGGAAAAATTTAATTACTTGTAGGGGATTAAGCCTTTGTTTCCCAAAAGTGGATTGATATCTTTCCCTTTCACTAATTATTCAACTTAATTAGTGCTACTTTTGATCATAACCCGAGAAAAGTTGGTGGCTCGAGATCCTTCCCAATTAAAAAAATCAATAGATTCAAGTTTAAAAATAGGTGCCTTTTAAAGAATGGGTTTATGGATTTTATAACTTCCAGTTGGAGTGATCTTGATTTTTCTCCTTTATGGATCTTCTTAAACGATGTTGCTCTTGTAATGCCTCTACAATTTCAATTATGTGAATAGTAATTTTAGGTTTGAAATAATGTATATTGAGATTAATAGTACGACAGTTGGCCAAAAGTTGACTGAAAGTTACAATTGATTCGAGACAATCAATGGTCAACCTCAATTAAATAATTGAGATGTGAATGAAAATAACTAGGCTGATTAAGTGGGATCGATATTAATTATCATTGTTAATATTAAGAAGAAGAAATAATTAAACAAGGAAGTTAGCAATGGAAATTACATGGGCGATGAGATTAGAGAAATAGAGTTAATCAGGATCATCATAAATAAATATAATATGAAGGAAAATTTTTATGGGTATTATTTTGAGGCTTTTTGAATGATCTCTAATTAAGGCAAATGTTAGCCACAAATAAATAAATAATAATTGAAAAATGAAAAATGAAAAAATGCAGAAAAACATGAAAAGAGATAAGGGGGAAGAAGAAGAAAGAGGGAGATAAGAGAGGAGGTGGGGTTGATTTTGAAGGTTCTGAAAATTGACCAACACCATTGTCTACCGCCACCGGTAATTCGGCAACCACCGTCTTCTTCTTTTTCCCTCTACCATCTATGCCTTGCTCCGTTGTTTCTATCTCGCAATCTATCTCTCTTCTACCCAAAAAATTCTCTTCCATGTTCTGGTCAGCTCCGATGTCGATAGATGACACGTTTTACACCGATGATTTCTTGGCAAGGTGGCGAGTTTGATGACACCCTTTTTTAGATGTCTGACGTGACCTCAGTAAGTGTACTGAATCGGCAAGTAATACAGTGGGGTAATATTAAGACCTCGAATTATCGTACCCAAGGGACTGTGCGTGCAAGCAATAAAAATCAAGTGTATGATAAAGAATTCCCAATTGTTTGAATTAATTGGGTTTTCTATTGATTAAAAATAAAGAATTTAAATAACTAATATAAGCAAACAGAAATAATCAAATTAAATTGAGGTCAAAAATTGAAAGAAATAAATTGATAGAAAAATTAACCAGATAAAAATTCAAATTAGACGAACGTTGCTCGAGTTCACTCATCCACCCCATACCCAAATGTGAATAAAATTAATCCAAGAACCAATTATAAAAGAAATCGGGATAACCCTCTTAACCCAGGCTTCCCAATCGAAGTCAGCCTCTCTAATTATATGACATCCCAAACCGGAGTCAGCCACATAACTAGCCTATGCACGGGTCTAAAATCCTAAGTTTGATTTGTTTTCCCAATACCGATTCAAACAACCCAGAACTTAATTATCTCACTCTCTATTCTAGTCTTAAATCATAAAATTATGCACTTCTAGATTCCCAAATTGGAGTCGTCCAAAAGATACAGCAAGAATGATAAAAATTGAATATAGATAATCATGGTATTCAATCCATACAACTCAATAACCAACAAAGATACATGAAATAAATCATTCATCAAAACTGAAAATTAATTTGAGAAAATAAATCTCATGAATTAACAATAAGAACCAGTGAAATAAACCATTCAATCATATATTTAAATTCAAAAGATGTTCAGAATTCACATCATGGGTAGGGGATTCAAAGATCCCCAAACAACTAAAAGACTACTCACGATCCATTATAAAATCAAAAGGAAAGAGGAAAGAATAAACCCAGAAATTCATTAAGGCATAAATCCCAATTGACTTCCACGTTCTTCGATTTCCTTCTTCAAATCTTCAATGGAGAAAAATTCTGGAAAAATCTGAATGTAAAATTGTCTATTGAAATTAAACTATGTGTTTCAAATGTAAAAACCTTTGATTTCCAAATCAATTCTAAATATGAAATTGAAAACTTGAATTAAGAACAATCCAAAACTCCTCAAAATTCTATCTCTAAAACCCTAAAATGAAAATAAGTTCAGAAAATTAGCCGCCCCTCAATTACAGAAAACTTTTCTTTTTATATCCCGAGAGGTCATGGTGGTAGCCAAAATGGTTGCCATCGTGAGGGTGTCAAGGAAGTGACTGTGCCTTGCGAGTAGGATAGGGGTCATGGTGGCAACCAGATTTGTTGCCACCGTGAGGTGCTCCAATTTCGCTTCTGTCCAGGAATTCCCTACGTCACGATGGCAACCAAATTTCCTTGCCACCGTGAGGTACCTCCTCAAATGATTCTACCTTGGTGACAATTATGTCATGGTGGTGATGGCATTGGTTACCACCGTGACCCATAGCATACCTGCATTCTGCCCGATGGATAATTATGTCACGGTGGTACTGACATTGGTTACCACCGTGACCCATAGTATGCCTACATTCTATTTTTTACTTCTTTGGATGTCACGATGGTAACCAGATAGGTTACCACCGTGAAGTACCTAAGAAAATGTTGCAAATAAAAATCAAACTTAATAAAAAAACTAACAAAAATGCATAAAAAATCTAATTTCACTAAGATTGACAAAATTAATCTAAAGTAAGCAAATCACGACAATAAACACTACTAAACACTCATAAATTATACGAAAATACTATCAAATCTAAATACTAAATTGAAGTTATCAATGTCACTTATCGAAAATTAGTAGATCGGTGAGGAAGATGTATACAAATTTTAGTGCATATTTAATTTGTAATCATAATAGTGATGGCACTTCTCCGGTTAAGCTCCGATGACCGTTGACCTGCAGACAGTTTTGACTACAAATTTAAACAAGCTTAAATTTGTAGAAATTCGACTCCAAATGGTATGGCACTACTAAAATTATCTTTCCATATAATCGTTAAATAAATTAATCTTTTAGGCAATTTTCTTGTTTTGTGTTCTTATGTGTAATTGGTATATTAGCTGAGTTAAGTTGATAATTGGCATTTAACCATTAGTAATGTAAAATTTATGTTTAGGTAAGTAGGAATTATAAAGTGCAGTGGTTGTGCAAATTAATGAATTCAAGTAATTTTTACTTGAAAAAAAATTGTAATTAGTTAATGATTAAATAATTTTCCTCAAGATTTGAATTCATGTAATGATTTGAATTTTCCTCAAGATAGTCAATATGTCCAAATTAGGGAATATAGATAGAATGGGTTGTGAAGATAAAACTGTGACTATAAATATTTGAGTTGGGTGACCTATATAATGGACTATGATAGATGCCAGAGAATAAAGTATTTATGAATTGTCACTTTAAGTATATGAAACACTTTGAATGCAAATAATTTGGTATGAAATGTATTTGTCTAGGTTAATGATAGGTTACGCTTGATTTAGGATGGTAATAAGTTTAATGAAACTTTGCTTATCCATGTAATGTAATTTGAAGATGTGTGTGTAAATTCATGATTAGAATATGTAACCTCGATAAGTGTTGTTATGTTCAATGAAAAAAATGACTTTTAGAGATTTTGTAAAGTTACATATGCATAAAGTGGCATTTATGTGCATTATTGGAAAATAGAAAAAGGATGTAATAATAAGGATCAAAAGTTCTAGATCAAAAGAGTATCAATTTGTTCTTGAATAGGCTAATTTGCTTATTCATGGTCAATTAGTGATTTTTGTGTGTTTGTAAATTCTATTTTACTTTGATTTTATTTGAATGGGGTGATAAACAACTTTGATTGTGCATATTTATTAAGTACAACCTGTAGAAAGCCAGCTTTGCTAATATAGGATTGGCAAAAATTTAGGAAACTTTTGTGCGCATGTTAAGAGACTTCATGTGATGTCCAATAACATTTTCGTAATGTATATTGCACATAACAACATTTAACTATGTAAATGGTATAAAATGAACTTGAGTATGAATTATGTTGCGCATAATAGCATTTAACTAAGTAAATGGTACAAAATGAACTTGAGTATGAATATTATTCTACAATTATGCTTAGAAACTCCAAATTTTATATATCTATATGCATAAAAATGTGATGTGGTACACATTTAAATTGTGAAAGTGTCGTGATAGTATATGATATTGAGAATTGTTCATAATTATGATGGTGAATATTTACTTAATGCAAAAATAAGATATGTATATAGAAGTGAATAGTAACTAAACACGAAATGAGAATGAAGGCACTATAGTGCCAACAATTAGAGAAATGATATTGAATGAAAATAAGGAACTTGATCTTGATACTTGAAACTAATATGTGTACACATATGTGCATTGAAAAACTTAAAATAAAGGCAAGATCTTTATTGCCCTTAGTAAACTAATGAGTAAACAAGAAGTACAGGATATGAAAGGCTAGCTTTAGGGACAGTCATCACAGTATTGATTCATAGTGACTCGTATTTGTAGTCCAATGGCGGTCTACATAGTCACACAAGTTGATACAGTTGGTAACATGATGAAGTTGTCGAAGTGTGATCCACAAGGGGTTTGACAGCTCTGGACCTTTGAGGTCCTTGTCTCGCATATCATGTTCGAGGATTTTGCTAGAATTACTAGGGGAAATACTAAATGAAAATAAGAAATATAAGTAAAATAAAAAAAAGATGTGAATTTGTTAAATTTGAATATTAAGTGAATAATTCATCCACCCAGTTATTGTGGGCAATAAATCGAGTATTTAAAGGTAATATATTATCAATACCCTTTTAAATATTAAATAGTAATGGACTATTTATATATGTTTATGGTTACTTGTGAAATAATTAATGTCATGTAAATGGTAATTTAAATGTTGTATACACACACACACTGAGTTGCTTAAGAATCCCATCGAATCAATATAAATAAACATGAAAAACATGAAATATGCATTATAAATATTAAATGGATATTGATTATTGATTTGGAAATTTTATGTGGCTTAAAGATTTTATATGTCTGATGAAGTTCAATTAATTATTAATGGATGTTGAATGTATTGCATGAAATGTTGCCTTACTGCATGGGATGTGTGTATTATGAAGTAGGTAGGGTATTTTTATGTATTTTCCTTTATGGAAAAGTAAATTTTGCAGTCACTATTAAGCTTCTAACTTAGCATGTGGTTCTTTCTCCACGTGTAGGCTGAATGTCTATATTTTTAAAGCATATGAACAATCTTTTTGGGTTACTACAACTAAAATGATATCAAGGGAATGGACATGAGTGCATCAAAGGAAAGATTTATGCTATATTTGGAGATTTAGTCATTATTTTGGCATGTACACAAACAAGGTTTAGTTTTGTATTTAAATATGTTATATTGATCAAAAGGTTATAAATGTTTTAAAATAATTGTGTTGTAAATTTTATAAATAAGGCCATGATTAAGAGAAACCTTTGTAATAGTGTAATGCCCCGAAACCTACCCTAATAGCATTTTGCACAATTAGGGTGGTGTAGACACCGGGTCCCGAGGCGGTCAAAGATCAGGATTACCCGATGATAAAAGCGTCACCTATTCACAGGTAAAAATGTCGACGATGATGTTTCCCTTATCGAGACCCTCATTTTTTTAAATAAAAAATAGATAAATAAATATATATAATAAAAAATATAAAAAAATTAGAAATAAAAAAGGGTAGGAAGTGTTATTTTTATATATCAAAAAATTTTAATTAAAAAATATATGTTTTAAAAAAAAAGAAAATTAATTAATTAAAAAATAAAAAAATTAATAGAAAAAGGGGGGGGGGGGGGGGGGGGGGGGAGGAGATTAAAAGGTGGCCATGTGCGGCCTCACATGAGGCTGCAACTCATTTTGTGAGTTGCAGCCTCACACGAGGCCGCACCTCCCGCTGCCCTGTCCCTTTCTCACCTGCAAAATATATTTTTGGGACTGTAAAATACTAGGTTTTTTTGATGTTTTGATGATTTTTGGAAAAGTGGAGTCCAGAAAAGTGAGTTTGTTTTTCCCATTTCGAGAGATGAAGAAATTAAAAGGGACTGGGTCTTCATTTTCAAGGGGAGCTGCTTCCCTCAGTTTTTTTCTTTTCTCTTAGGAAGAAAGGAGGCAGCCGAGAGCAAGGAAAATTATTTTCAAAAATTCTTAGGAATTTAATTCTTTTTCTTTCTAAAAAAGTTTTATTCTTGGTTTGACTTTAGTAAGGAAAATTAATTTACTTGGCTTGATCACTCCATCAAAATTATTTTTTGAGTTTTTTTTTGTATTAAAAATTTAGATTTCCTCAAATATTTTTGCGTTTTTCCACCGCAAACTCGACAAGGGGACGGATTGAGACATCCTATTTCCGATCTATAAACTCTGAGGGTAAACATTCTTTGATCCATTTTCATTTTATTTTGTTTATCATTATTGTTGTTAATATTGTTGTCTTCACTGTTGATGTTTGCCTATATTTTTGCTATTATTATCATGTTTATCATTTATTTCTATTATTTTTAGTGTGGTTAATACTATCGATAATATTATCATTATCATTTTTATCACTTTTATTATTGTTTTTTTTTATTACGGTTAACATCAGTATGTTTGCATGTTAATATTGTTTATTATTGTTGTCATTTACTTTTTTCATTATTATTATTATTATTATTATTCGGAATTTACTAAACTGTAATAACATTTTTAATTTAGTTTAAGATCTTAATAGTTGTAAAATAGGCATAAATGAGAGGTAGTTGAAGACCTTGGCGGATCGTTTATTTCCCTCATAAAGAAATGTAAGGCATAACTCTCCAAGTGATATCTTAAAGAGAATTTTTATTTTATTGATACCTTAGAAGAGGCTGAAGAACAAGAGAAAGAAAAAAAAATAAAAAGATGAAAAGGGATGAAGTGGTTGTTCTTTTCGATCGAGCAGACCGGCCTGTTAGTCAGATCCTTAATGGATCAAATACCAAAATTTAACTTTGTTTTCACAACTTTCCATGTATTCCTTTTTGTTTACTTTCTTTTTCATTGACATTGATCTTTGTACTAACTTTTCTATTTTCTTGAAGCTATTTTGCTTAAATTTTTGCGTAGGAATTCTTTGTTGGCTTAGCGTGTGATCATTTTCGCTTAAAGCTTTTATGAATGGCGGTGCAACCAATAAGAATTGCAAACTTACTTTTATTTTGAGAGATTTTGTTTAGAATTGTAATCTTTATAGACTTAAAGTTTTGTGGCTTTCTCTATACTTTTTAGTTGTAACCTTGCAAACTTTTTTTTTTTTTTTTTTGCAAACCTTGCAAACTTAAAGCTTTGTAAAGTATCAAAATAGGTTGGATGCATACAGATTGGCTTTGTTATTCAAACTTGCAATTTATAGACTTAAATGTTTTATAAAGTAGGATATCAATTTGGATGTGTTTATGCATGCTGATCTCATATGCTATTGATTAATATGGGTTTCTTTACATATAATCATCAACAACTGTGACGCGCGCTGAACCCCGCGGGCCGCCCCTCGACCGCCCGCTTGAGGGCGATCGGGCAAGATGAGGTTCGTTGACAGCTTGTATTTTACAACTGCGTCTATTTTGGGTAACAAGGAGATTTCATGAAGTCGCCACCCAATAAAACATTGGGAAAGTTCGTCTCGCTTCAGTGAGCCTAAGACGGCGCATAATTCCATTTTGGGCCAGCCAAAGGGGTCTTGGAGGTAATCACCCCAATAGAACATTAAGAATGACCCTCTAACCCTACGGAGTTTAGGATTTATTTAAGTCGTTTAGACACAAGAGGGGTCTTGGAGGTCACGTTCCAATGAGTGATCGGATAGACCTCTCGCCTCGTTGAGGCCAAAGACCAGAGTTGGGTTCGGGACTTCTTATCTATTTTTACCTTGATTAATTTTATAACTAAGTTTTGAGTTTACTAGTTCACTCTCTCTCCACACGATGCGATTTAATTAAAGGCGCAATTATTCAGATCAAAAGCGTAAAAATAAAACAAAAATGAACATTCCAAAATAAATTACAATAATACTAAGAGCGGAATACAACTCCCATTTATAAAAGTGCGATGTATACATAAAACGGGAAATTCATTTATTTCGAGGACTTTGGTCCTAGCATGCACTTTATTATGAAAACAATTTTTTATGTGACATTTTTCATTGGCTAAAATAGGACTTTGGTCCTTTATTTGCAAAAATCACCAAATTAATTAATATAAAACATTTATCCATTTTATTTAACGCGAAATAAGACAATTTATACAAGCATAAAGACAAATAAATAAAAAAAAAGCGCGAAATTAAATTAAATAAATAAATGACAAAAAGGGGGAAGGACTAAACCAACTAGAGTCTTCCACATTTGCGCATGGCGACCTCCTCTCAATCTCAAATCATCTCAATGACCAAAAATTAGAATCTCACAAAATAATCAACAATATTAGTATTTAGTAAACAAGCTAGAATAAATGTAAAAGAAGATTAAAAATCAAAAATAAATAAAAACTATTCATATTCTACTTTTTACAGAAAATGAAAGATTTTGAAAACTAAATAATAAAAAAAAGAGGAAAAATAATGAAAAGAAGTACATTGCAAAGGAAATAAAATAGCTTAAAAAATGGGAACAGAGCACAGGGACGGCCATAAAAACTCTACGGACGGGCGTTCGTTGGGGTGACCGGCAGGTAATAAGGTGCGCCGTTACGCACCGTCGCTCGACAGAGAGACAGGCGTCGGTGACCTTATTGCCCGTCGGTCACCTCTATTTCTCAAAACAATAGCAAAAACGCAACCAAACAATTTTCCTGAAAACAAGAACCGAAAATAAATGAAAATAATTAAACTAAATCAAACAGAATGTGTGTCCAGGATATTTACCCTCGGATTTTACCTTTTAGGATGGATTTTCGAATGGTTCAAGTCCCGCACGCTTCACGAGATATAAGCAAAAATCAAGAAAAGAAACCTGAATTTTTCTTTCTTGATAATCGTAAAATATTCAGATGTTGGAATTTATGAATATTGACGGGAAACCAATTGATTTTAGCTCCCTTCAATTAGTTAAATTCTCCAAATCCAAAATGAAAATGAAAATTAAGGAATTTTTAATGAGGTAAAAAAGGGCGGAATTAAATAATTAGAAAGGGGTTTTTAGGGTATATTGTAGCTAAAATCGTCCAACCCGCCAACCCTAAAAACGGGTGAAAAATAGCTTTATATAGGTTTTGAATTACCGACGGCCGTCGGAAGCATACCGACAGACGTCTGAAGGCTACAGACGGGCATCGGTTAAATCCATTTTCCTATAGGAAATCGGATTCTACCGGCGGACGTCGGAGGACCACGGACGGGCGTCGGGGCTCTCCATCGAACGACGGGCATACCGTGATCGACGAGCTGGCCGCCGATGGATGTAAACTTCCTTTCAAGCCCAAAACCCCCAAATTTCCCTTTTCTTATTACTGCAAATAAAATAAAATAAAAAAATCATATTTCTCATGAATCTAGAGGACCAAAGTCTCCGAACCTCATCCACTCATTCGGAAACGGACATCGATCTCTTCATCGGGTAATCTCCGATCTGGACTGTTTCGGGACACGGTGCTTACAGTTGCCCCCAATTTTGGGAAAACTAGTGCACAAGTGCCTAGATGAGCCAAAATTCAGAGAATAAAAGAAAACAAAAGGAAGAATAGCGTACCTGAAGCAATCCTTACCTTTCGCGTTCCTTGCCGGGTAGACCTCATCTCAGTCTACTCAGCGAAGAGTGAATTTGATACAGGTGCCCCTACCGGTCTCATCTCGACCTATAAGGTATTGGTGAGATGTAGTGTTCTCTAGCTACAACCTCGGTGTGAAGAGCAGTGTTCTTTAACTGCGACTTTGATTTGTGAAGTTTCCCTGCTGACCCCCATCCGATCTGCAGGGTGCGTAGTACTCTCTGACTATCGCGTGAACTGTGAGATGTAGCACTCTCTGACTACAATCTTGGTGTTGTTGATCTGTTAGCCTCGTCCTGGCCTGATTGTCCCTGGCATAACGTGAATGAAGAGGTTTGCTTTTCTCGATAGTTTTTGATAAGGTTAAGCTGAACCCATTTATCGGATCATTTCAGGTTGAAGGGATTTGGAATACTTTTGAAAACAATTTGATGTCCCGAAGAGACTGAGAAAGCCTGTGAAAAAGGTTTTAAAGGGAATGCTCTGAAGAGACTAAGAATGCCTGTGAAAAAGGTCTTAAAGAGAATGCTCCGAAGAGACTGAGAATGACTTTGAGAAAGGTCTTAAAGATAATGCTCCGAAGAGACTGAGAATGCCTTATGAACAAGGACTTAAAGAGAATGCTCCGAAGAGGCTGGGAATGCCTTTGAGAAAGGTCTTAAAGATAATGCTCCGAAGAGACTGAGAATACCTTATGAACAAGGACTTAAAGAGAATGCTCCGAAGAGACTGAGAATGCCTTATGAACAAGGACTTAAAGAGAATGCTCCGAAGAGACTGGGAATGCCTTTGAGAAAGGTCTTAAAGATAATGCTCCGAAGAGACCGAGAATGCCTTATGAACAAGGACTTAAAGAGAATGCTCTGAAGAGACTGAGAATGCCTTATGAACAAGGACTTAAAGAGAATGCTCCGAAGAGACTGGGAATGCCTTTGAGAAAGGTCTTAAAGATAATGCTCCGAAGAGACGAAGAATGCCTTATGAACAAGGACTTAAAGAGAATGCCTTATGAACAAGGACTTAAAGAGAATGCTCCGAAGAGACTGAGAACGCCTTTTGAACAAGGACTTAAAAGGAAATCTGATAAAGGACTTTACAAGTTACCACATGGTTTCAGCTTGTGCATGTTTCTTCTTGACTTCATGATGCCAAAGCTATCGCTTGGTTTGGCTTTTTTTTTTCCTGCAAAATCATCAGCACGAAGGCATATACAAAAGATTATGTGTGCATAATGTGTATGAAATGTATACATAAAACTATATACATGAATCACAAATAAATGATTAGTGTACAAAATTATGTGTACATAACTATATGCATGAATGATTGAATGCACGTGACATACTGGAGGATATGCAAAAGATCTATGCATGTCAGATGCATGTGATATGCAAAAATAGATAGACCACATCCCAGGTGGTTAAGAGGTTCACTGCGGGTATTGTTCGGCTAGTCCCATTGTCAGATGCCCCCAAGGATCTAGAAAAGTATTGTCTTGGCTTCAGGGATTCTGACCCGGAATCTCTTCAAAGAGAACTGACCCGTGTGCAATTTTGCCCCCCGGTCAAACGAGGATTTTGCCCCCCAGGACTCTGAATTAAGTTCTGCATTATGTACCACTCGACCAAAGGGAAGTTATCCGATGTAATGTCGCCTTATCGCTCCAGGCTTCAAAAGTCATTGTTTTAAAGGTAGTGCGTCCCTTGTGGATTTTCACACTAGCTTTTCTTAGCGGAAAATGCGTCCCTTTTGGGATTTTCACATAACCCTGTGCCTAACTTTTGCCTGGAATAGACCCAACCCACTCCAGCGGCTTTTTTATTTTTTTTTTTGAAGGGCAGACTGCCTATTCCCAGGTTTTCACCCTGCCCTTTGGCCTAACTTTTGCTTAGAGGGCGAGTTATGATTTTCATCTCTAACGGCTTTTTTTTTCAGGGGTAGGAGGAGGATTTGTCATATGAAGCATCGTTATTAATGCCTTGATAATTGCCCCAACATATATCCTTATGTCTGCAACAGGTTTCTCTTAACCGTTTAATTGAATGTTTATGCTTAGCTTATGCACGCATTTCTATTTATATGCACCATATAGCAATAAGAATGATCACGACTAGACATGTGATACGAAAACACTAATTTTATTCAATTTCAATGAGTAACAACTTAGGTGCATCCAACTCCTGTTATCAATCAGCCCTCTCGGATTTTCTTTGAATATTTTCTCTCAAGCCTCTAATTTTTGCCTAGGATACCTTTTTTCGGTTTTCACCCTGATGAGGCGCCCAATTTTAGCAAGGCCGTCTTATTTTCGATTTTCGACCCGCGGGGCATTTATTCTCTTCTTTTGATTTTTAAGTCTTTTGCCATGGACCCTCTTATGATTGCCCATATTGAACGGTTCTTTGGAGTCATCTTCATTGCTGTCTATTGCTGCTGTCCCGGAGAGCTTTTTTATTTCTTTTTTGAGAAAAAAGGGAATCCTCTTACATTGGCCTGGATTTGACTCATTTGTCTGGGGCATTTGGATTTGTTTGCCCGAAGGCTAAAACTCCACCCTTTAGTGGTTGCTTTCTGACTACTTTTCTAAATGATTGAGTAGAGTGTTTGCTGAGAGGTCCAATTGCGGTAGTAACTCTTGACCTGTTTTTGTCCGCACATATCTGGTTGATGCTGCTATTGCTGTGCCTAGTCAACTTTTGGAACCCAGACTTCCATGGATGTCCTTAAAGATTTGAACTTTACACTAATCGGCCATACTGCTTCTGCCCCCCTGGGACTCCTGTAGAGTTCTGACGATGACTCTTCAGCATTAAAGTACAAAAGGCAATTTTTCTGCTACGTCTTTGTAGTTTTAAGCCATCTTGACGAAGATCTCCTTTATTAGCAGTCTCTCCTGCCCTATTGGTTTGGGGCTAATATAGAGAAGACTTGCGTGCTACTGGAGCAACTCCCTAGACTAAGTCATAGTTTGTCCTTCCATCCTTGAACCCTGTGTGGTGCGGCTTTCCATGATGTTTATTCTCAAGTTCGAGCAACCCGTATCCATTGCAAATCAATGTAATTCTTGTGTTCCTTTTTTGGAAGTCAAGCAAAGTATAGGCATGTGTGAATCAGCGGGATTTGAACAAAGCTTGTCCCCAAACAGCATTTCCTTGCCCCTAATTTTTCCATTTTTTTTTTCGTTTTTTTTTCGTTTTTTTTTACCCCCAAACACATTCCCTTTTAGCAAGCTTCGCTCAAATTCAGGAGTTCGCACATACGCGCACTTCTTTCTTAACTATTGGGACCATAATTGGTTTATCCAGTCAGACGTTGCACTTTAGTAAGAGTTTTGGTCCCGTTCCTACTTATGGATTCCTCCTTTTGGCCTTTTCTGCCCCTTTTGACTTCAATCTTCTGAGTTTCTGCATAATCGGTCCATGATTGAGATATTTGGAATGGCGTGCTTGGTGATTCCGTGAATAACTTTTAGCACGTCTTCACGTGTCCAGGCAAAGACTTTTTTTTTTATTTTAATTCTCTCAAATTTCATCTCGCTTCAGGAGTGAAATTGGATGCAACCAAGATTACTATTATTGAAACTGAATCAAACAGTATTTTTTTTAGCTAAACCAATGCCTTAATCATGATTACCACTCATGCTTGATGCAATATAATATAAAAATGCATATATAAGCAAAGCCCATATTATTAAAGCAGAAAAGATAAACAAGTGTATAATTCAGAAATACACTTTAGAAAATGAAAAGCATTATAACAACTTCTAATCCTTTCTTTCTTCATCCAGTCCAGGCACCAATTCTTGAATGCGATCTCTCAGAGGGCGATAATAGTCTGTCCTATGCCCTGTGTACTGGTGATACGCACAATACCAGTCTGTTCGGTGCCTCGACTTTCCCTGACTTGGGGCAGGCCCAGCTGGCAAGGGTTGCAACTTCCCTTCCTTGATGAGATGGGCGAAGTGCCAAGATAGAGGCTTGCCCAAGATGGTGAGGTGCTTAGGAGTCATTCCGGTGGTTGAGACCTCTGCTGCCTTGGTACTACCCCCATTGTCACTGCTGTTTCCTTTGCCCAAGGCCATGTTTGCAGATTTAGCCATTTTATCCAGATGCTCAGCCTCAGCTTCAATGGCTATATCCTTCAGGGATTCCCAGTCCTTCAGCCCCTTCATCTTTAACCCATCTTTCAGATATGGGCTGGCATTCCTAATAAACAGCCTGATCTGGTCTGAGGTATCAGGCCTCCTCCTCATCTCCATTACTCGGTTCCTCCACTGGGTCAAATACTCATGGAATGACTCATCCGACTTTTGGTGTAGTAACTCTAGATCTTTGAGAGTCACTTCCATCCTCGTGTTACAATCGTACTGCCTCAAAAACTCCTCCGTCAGCAAATCCCAATCTTCTTTGCTTCTATGGTCAAGGCCATGATACCAGTCTATGGCCGGGCCAGCCAAGCTTAAACAAAAAGTACTCCACCTTCTGTCTCTTCGTCAAGGTGGTCCCCTTCATAATCAATGAATATTGCTTCACATGGGCAGTTGGGTCAGTAGTGCCATCGAACTTAGGGACGTCTGGCATCTTAAAGTTGTATGGGATTGGATCCTCTCCTTCCAGCTCTTTATCTTCAGGATTCATTGCTTGACCCCTACTTAACATTTGAGCCATCGCCTCAAATTTCTCTTCCATTTTCTTCCAAATGATTTCTTCTGAATGGGGCGATTTTCCCCTTTCTGACACGATGCTATCCTCATACTCTTCATCCCCACGGTCATCCTCCAACCTCTGAACTAGTCTTCTCCTCTGAACCCCTGATGCCACAGACCTCAAATCCACAGGCGATGGTCGGATCTCTTCTTGCCTCTCTTCTCTGTCCTCCCGCCGTTCATTTTGTCTCATAGGAGGAGGAGGCGGGTTCTGTGTGTGCTGGGCCATCGCGGTCATCATGTTCATCATTCGACCCTCAAGCTCCTCAAACCTTCGGCCAACTTCTTCTGCAATCAAAGCCCTGGTGGCATCATTCTCTCTCGGTGTGTTAGCCATCTCTGAAACAGCGCAACTGGTCTCTGAATGAGTCTCCGAGAAATTCTCCCTTTCTGGCAGCTCAGACACAAGATTTTAGATCAATTGTCCCGCAGGCCCCCTCGTCCACCTGAGCAGATCTATGATGGCTGCAAAGACAATGAGTCAGAATGATGCATGAACGCAATGAAATGCATGATCGTGATGTGCAACACCCACAAATCACATGCAAGCAGATAGGTCCTTCCACCCTTATTACTCTCACACACGTGGTCATAGTCTCTTTCCTAGGTAGGATTAGCCCATGGGTCAATAGGGAACCCGATGGACACACATGGTGCGCGACGAAAAATCGGTAGCATCACACTCCTATACTAATGCACAAGCGCATGAATAATGATCATTACATATTTAGGTAATCCAAATACATTGACATGGACCTACCGGGGCATAAAAGCCATTGGCTAGGTAACCAAATAAGACATTTGGATTCATCAAATACATAAGGATCTATACAGCAGGCACGATATTATGGTTCATATCACCTAGGGAAAGTATCTATGGCCATTATGTGAGCTATGGTCAAGGGTGGTGTTACTTTAGGTCTACCCAGGCATGGTCCCTGCCAACAGGTCTAGCTCGTCGTGAGCGTAACGATCGATTGAGTCTCCATTTTATATACCAAATAGTACGAGGCTTGGGCTGGTGATTATCCTTAACACTTTCCTACATTGAGTGAACGTAGGGTTGTTCTTTGGGAATGCACCGAGGTTTAGAAGGGACCAATCTAGCGTAGTCTAAGGCTCTAATGGGATTTAAATGCAAATTTGAAAGAAAGCGAATTTATAAACTAAAACTTAATTGTAAATTTTAATCAAGGTATTTTCAAATCAAAGTCGTGAACAAGTCCCCAGTGGAGTCGCCACTGTGACGCACGCCGAACCCCGCGGGCCGCCCCTCGACCGCCGGCTTGAGGGGGATTGGGCAAGATGAGGTTCGTTGACAGCTTGTATTTTACAAGTGTGTCTATTTTTGGCAACAAGGAGATTTCATGGAGTCGCCACCCAATAAAATATTGGGAAAGTTCGTCTCGCCTCATTGAGCCTAAGACGGCGCATAATTCCATTTTGGGCCAGCCGAAGGGGTCTTGGAGGTAATCACCCCAATAGAACATTGGGAATGACCCTCTAACCCTACGGAGCCTAGGATTTATTTAAGTCGTTTAGACACAAGAGGGGTCTTGGAGGTCACGTTCCAATGAGTGATCGGATAGACCTCTCGTCTCGTTGAGCCCAAAGACCAGAGTTGGGTTCGGGACTTCTCATCTATTTCTACCTTGATTAATTTTACAACTAAGTTTTGAGTTTACTAGTTCACTCTCTCTCCACACGATGCGATTTAATTAAAGGCGCAATTATTCAAATCAAAAGCGTAAAAATAAAACAAAAATGAACATTCCAAAATAAATTACAATAATACTAGGAGCGGAATACAACTCCCATTTATAAAAGTGCGATGTATACATAAAACGGGAAATTCATTTATTTCGAGGACTTTAGTCCTCGCATGCACTTTATTATGAAAATAATTTTTTACGTGACATTTTTCATTGGCTAAAATAGGACTTTGGTCCTTTATTTGCAAAAATTACCAAATTAATTAATATAAAACATTTATCCATTTTATTTAATGCGAAATAAGACAATTTATACAAGCATAAAGATAAATAAATAAATAAATAAAAAAGCACGAAATTAATTAAATAAATAAATGGCAAAAAGGGGGAAGGACTAAACCAACTGGAGTCTTCCACATTTGCGCATGGCAACCTCCTCTCAAGCTCAAATCATCTCAATGACCAAAAATTAGAATCTCACAAAATAATCAACAATATTAGTATTTAGTAAACAAGCTAGAATAAATGTAAAAGAAGATTAAAAATCAAAAATAAATAAAAACTATTAATATTCTACTTTTTACAGAAAAGAAAAGATTTTGAAAACTAAATAATAATAAAAAAGAGGAAAAATAATGAAAAGAAGTACATTGCAAAGGAAATAAAATAGCTTAAAAAATGGGAATAGAACACAGGGACGGCCATAAAAACTCTACCGACGGGCGTCTGTTGGGGTGACCGGCGGGTAATAAGGTGCGCCGTTACGCACCGTCGCTCGACAGAGAGACAGGCGTCGGTGACCTTATTACCCGTCGGTCACCTCTGTTTCTCAAAACAATAGCAAAAATGCAACCAAACAATTTTCCTCAAAACAAGAACCGAAAATAAATTAAAATAATTAAAATAAATCAAACATAATGTGTGTCCAGGATATTTACCCTCGGATTTTACCTTTTAGGATGGATTTTCGGATGGTTCAAGTCCCACACGCTTCACATGAAATAAGCAAAAATCAAGAAAAGAAACCTGGATTTTTCTTTTTTGATAATCGTAAAATATTCAGATGTTGGAATTTATGAATATTGACGGGAAACCAATTGATTTTAGCTCCCTTCAATTAGTTAAATTCTCCAAATCCAAAATGAAAATGAAAATTAAGGAATTTTTAATGAGCTAAAAAAGGTGGAATTAAATAATCAGAAAGGGTTTTTAGGGTATATTGTAGCTAAAATCGTCCAACCCGCCAACCCCAAAAACGGGTGAAAAATAGCTTTATATAGGTTTCGAATTACCGATGGCCGTCGAAAGCATACCGACGGGTGTCGGTTGAATCCTATTTCCTGTCGAAAATAGGATTCAACCGACGGACGTCTGAAGCCTACAGACGGGCGTCGGTTAAATCCATTTTCCTATAGGAAATCGGATTCTACCGGCGGACATCGAAGGACCACGGACGGGCGTCAGGGCTCTCCATCGAACGACGGGCATACCATGATCGACAGGCTGGCCGCCAGTGGATGTAAACTTTCTTTCATGCCCAAAACCCCCAAATTTCCCTTTTCTCATTACTGTAAATAAAATTTAAAAAAAAAACCATATTTTTCCTGAATCTAGAGGACCAAAGTCTCCGAACCTCATCCACTCATTCGAAAATGGACATCGATCTCTTCATCGGGCAATCTCCGATCAAGACAAATACATTGAGCTTATTCCCATCAACCCTTGCTTCACATGTGAAATTTCTTTAAGCTTTCTACATTCCAAGACTTAGGAATATTTCTTCCTTCCATACTACACAGTTTATAAATGTTTGGGCTCAGGACCTTGAATATTACATTAGGTCATTCCTAGTTGGGCATAAGTTTCTCTACTCTAGCCTTGCTTTTTCCTATCTTAACCTTTCGAAAAACTTGATCACCTATGTTGGAGGTCTTGGATCTGATCTTGGCATTTTAGTATTTGGCAATTCGTTGTTTGTAAGCAGCCATTTCTCTTTTTTTATCTGTTTGGCATAAGTCATGTTGCCCTTTTGGGCTTGTATTCCATATTTAAAAATTCCATTCTATATAAAGGTACCCTTATTTCAATAGGGAGGATTGCCTCCTATCCATAGATCAAAGAAAATGGGGTTTCTCCAGTGGTTGAACAGAGTGTTGTGTGATATGCCCATAAAATGTTGGTAGCCTTTCTGCCCAGCTTATTTTGGGCTCGCCTAATAGCTTTTTCAATCCTTCTAATATTTTTCAATTGGACACTTCATTCTTCCATTGGTTTTGCGAGACTAAAGTGAACCAAAATTAGATTTTAAACCACTACAAAATTATCTAAAAAGTAAGCAATCAAATTGCTTACCGTTATTATGAGGACATTGGGCATGCCAAATTGACATATCATTTCTTTCCTAATTAAGTCCCTTATCTTCGTGGTTGTGATTGTCAACAAGGGTTGTAATTCAATCCACTTTGAGAAGTGTTCTACTACTACAACCAGTAAATTTTGCTTTCTTTTAGCCATTGGGAATGGCCAAGTCATTAATTTTGAAGACGTTGATCCCCTCATGTATATAGGGCAAGAACATTGTTCCTATTATGAAAAAACCTTTTTATTGTGAGTTTTGATTAAGAAAACAAAACTATTTTGATTAATAAAATACCAAATTAATTAAATAAGTATATAATCATTTAATGAGCTTTTAATCGAATACAATCAATTAAAGCTTACAAATAAACAAATATACTTTTTTTACAATAAATAATAATAAGAATAATACATGATGAGAATAAAGCAGTAAATAAAAATAAAGAAAATAAAATTTTAAGACACACATCTAAATATACGCCCTTGAACCTATTCCATAAATATTCATGAATAAATAATAGACAATATAAATAAATAAATAAATAATAAATATAGCAGGGTTAATTTCACCCATGGTCACTGAACTTATACTCAAATAACATTAATATAATGAAAAAAATTTTGTTCTCATAAAAATCACTGAATTTAGAAGATATTTACAGAAAAATCACTCCAACCGTTTTTTGGCGAAAAAACCACTGAAAATTACAGTTGGCGCATACACCCAGCACCCCCATGCATAAATGGCTTAACACGTGATATGTCCTGTGAAAAAAATGACATGTAAGTATGTCGAAATGTTCATGTGGCATGCCACATGACATGCTCACATGTCATTTTTTTCATATGGTATGTCACGTGTTAAGCCATGTGTGCATGAGGGTGCTAAGTGTATGCACCGACTGTAATTTTTGGCGAAAGAATCGTCAAAAAATAATTAAAGTGATTTTTCTGTAAATATGTTATAAGTTTGATGATTTTTATGAGAACAAAAATTCTTTCATTATATTACTGTTATTTGAATTTAAGTTCAGTGACCATGGGTGAAATTAACCCAATATAGCATGCAAACAACACATGAAAATGATAAAGAAAAAAATAAATTAAGAAGAAATAAATAAAAAATAATAAGATAATACAAAATAAAATCCAAAGAACAAAAGGAGTAAATTCTAGAGACCAACCACTCTACGACCGTGAGGAATAGGAGTGTTCATTGGTCAGGTTCGAATCAAATCCATCCAAACTGAATCGAACAATCCAACACCTAAAAAATGGACGTAAAATACCCTTAAACCGACCCTATATATAACTTGGGCCCCAACCCATTCAACCCCAAAAACCTAAAATTTGTATTAATTTCTATATATTTCTTTTCTTTTCACAAATACAACAAACTAAATCAACAAATTTATCATTTCACTAATAAATCAAACTAAAATTTTACAAATTTTAACAAAGCATCAGAAAGGGATGAAAAACGGAAATCAAACTCAAAAATCAAAATTTTAAGTTTTCAACAACAACTTCAAAAATAGAACTAAAAGAAAAAAATTGCTTGAAAAACAAGGACCTCCAAATCCTGCAAAAACCAAGGCATGCAATAGTCCCTCCAAATTTATCACCTCAAATATGCACCTCGAATATCATTTTAACATTGACCTCTTAAAATCCTCATATCAAAGAAACCATACCTATGATATTTATACATTGACCTTTATTTATACATATATTTATACATATCATCAGTTCACCCAAATCTTGAGTCTATCTCAAAATGCCATTCGACCCGACTCAAAAATACCAAATAAACCGACCCAAATCCAAATTTTGGATCAATTTATTTGGGTTAATTTAGTCGGTTCGGGTTTTGCACACCCCTAATGAGGAATTCAATTCACGGCTATGAAGTTTCAAGTTTTCAGAATCACTATTTTATGTTTTTCAAAAGATGATTTTAATCTTTTCAAATCCAATTTTCATTCCATAAAGTTCACATAAACATGCATAAACGCATATTAATGATCTATTCTATACATGTATACATACATCTTGGTGTAGAATTAATTAAAGCATGCAATAAAACATCAAATCTAACTTTATTCCATACCCAATACAAGTTAACTAACTTCTAATTGTTCTTAGATCTAATTAAACACACAATTTACAGATTTAATTATTATAAAGACAAATAATAAGAAAAATGTGACAAACTACTACAAAAGAAATCGGGATTGCTCCCAAAATAATTTACTTTCAGGATTTAATTCTTTATTCGCCGTGGTAGGAAACCTTCAAGTCCCACGAATTGTAAGGCCCCAAATTGCACCTTAGTAGCGTTGATGCATATTTAAGGCAAAATAATAACCTAATACACATGTTTAAGGGGCAATCGCATCAAAAAAGATGTAATCGTCATTAATCAAAAAGATACGGTGAATCGGAAAAAAGTTAAATTATGTTAAACGTGTATAAATTAAATTATAATATGGACCAATGGATACAATGGAGTTCATTTGCATGTTTTAATGGATCAAATAATATTTAAAAGACTAAATGGAAATTACCATTTTAGTCCAACAAGTTTGGCCAATAGAATTTTGCCATTTAGGCTTCTAGAAAAAAGATGAAGGGTAGACCTTTAAAAGCCATTAGGTCAGCTGAATTGGGCAAAAGAGCACAGTAAGTTTCTTCATTCTCTCCTCTCAATTCACATAAATCACAAGTTGAAGGAAATCAAAGGGAAAATGGATATTAGTGCAATAGTTATTCCTCTTGCATGTGATAATTTGTTGGAAGAATTGTTAAAAATTGCAATTGATATGTGATTGTGGGTATAAAATAGCTATAGAAGCAAGAAGGAGGAGGGAAAGGGGAGGAGAAAGTTCAACGTCAGCAAGCTTGAAGGAGTTTGATTCAAATATCAGGCTTAGGAACCTTTCAATTATTCTTAAATGTATATGACTGATTTGAGAATGGTTTGTGCTAAATATTACATGTCAAATTATTGTCAGTGTGTTGATTTGATGATGTTGTGGCCAAATTGAGTGCCTATGCATTTAGAAATGATTTTGGTAAGTTTTTAGTTATAGGTTTTCTTGAACCAGTTACTGAATTCAGGCTATATCTCGGCCTATAAACCTCTAATTATAGTGCTTCTAATTGGAAATGAAACTTAAAAGATAGGCCTTTAAATTTTAAGAAGACACCAAAACCCAGTTCTATCACTAAGACCTTCAAAATTTTGATTGAAAATATAGACCTAATTCTGCCTGTGTAATGGCAGCAGTTGGTTAAGACATGTTGTAACAATTGTCTAGAAGACACTTTTATGCATAAATGCATTTAGTTAGGTGAAAAACCTTATGCAAAATCAGACCTGGAATCTATCCTATTCAGAAGGCAATGAAATAGGGCTACACAGCTGCTAGGCCTTCCTGACCGCCGTGTAACTTCAATGTAAATGGCTACTGGAACTCTCAATTTTGCCTTAAAATTATCTCACACAGCGGTTAAAGATTGCTGACCGCCATGTAGTCACCTTTGTCCGTAGTTTAAAATTCCTCCCCACCGTGTAAGTAGGTTCCATTTCAACAGAACCAGAATTTTTCCATTTTACACAGCGGTCAAGGATTCTTGATCACCGTGTAACCCCCTATTTTTACCCTATAATATGAATTTTTCTCACCAGTTTAAATCCAAACTTCACCGGAAGTTTATAAAATTTGTGCAACATGCTTTTATGAACTTGTAAAGAACATACACATGTGGAGTAAGTTTAAATGACATATATTATCCGAAAAAGGCTTAGAAGTACATATAATGATTATCTGATTGTATATAGTCATATATGAGCCTATTATGAATTATTATAGCTCGGTATGATTGAAAACCTACTTAGAAAACCCAGTCTGTGGATACACAAACATGTTAAAGGATATATGGTGATAATTTTAATGAAATGTACAGTAAATAACATGTTAGTGTGGATATGAGCATAGCTCACCTTTAATGTAATAAGCTCGAAATTAATGTTTTTAACCTAGTATTACTTGGAATTCATTAAGCATGTGCTATAAATATACACGTATGAATAGTCATGTAGAATAAAGTACACAAAGCAAAGGTGTAAATTATTAAGGAATATTTGTCTTTGTTTACAAACTTGTTATGGTTCATTATGATAGAAAGAAGGGCAATGAAAGAAGTGATTTTATGTTTTTCAAAAGATGATTTTAATCTTTTCAAATCCAATTTTCACTCCATAAAGTTCACATAAACATGCATAAACGCATATTAATGATCTATTGTATACATATATCTTGGTGTAGAATTAATTAAAGCATGCACATAAAACATCAAATCTAACTTTATTCCATGCCCAATACAAGTTAACTAACTTCTAATTATTCTTAGATCTAATTAAACACACAATTTACAAATTTAATTATTATACAGACAAATAACAAGAAAAGGTGATAAACTAGCACAAAAGAAATCGGGATTGCTCCCAAAATAATTTGCTTTCAGGATTTAATTCGCTATTCATCATGTAGGAAACCTTCAAGTCCCACGAACTGTAAGGCCCCAAATTTCACCCTAGTAGCGTTGATGAATATTTGGGGCAAAATGATAACCTAATATGCATGTTTAAAGGTCGATCGCATCAAGAAGGACGTAACCGTTATTAATTGAAAAGATATTGTGAATCGATAAAAAGTTAAATTATGTTAAACATGTATAAATGAAATTATAATATGGACTAATGGGTATAATGGAGTTCATTTGCATGCTTTAATGGATCAAATAATACTTGAAGGACTAAATGAAAATTACCGTTTTAGTCCAATACGTTTGGCTAATAGAATTTTGCCATTTAGGCTTCTAGAAGAAAGATGAAAGGTGGCCCTTTAAAAGCCATTGGGTCAACTAAGCTAGGCAAAAGAGCACAGCAAGTTTCTTCAGTCTCTCCTCTCAATTCACATAAATCACAAGTTGAAGGAAATCAATAGGGAAAATGGATATTAGTGCAATTGAATTAAGCACAAAGATAAGACAATAGTTATTCCTCTTCCATGTGATAATTTGCTAGAAAAATTGTTAAGAATTGCAATTTATATGTGATTGTGGGTATGAAGTAGCTATAGAAGCAAGAAGGAGGAGGATAGGAGAGGAGAAGGCTCAACGTGAGCAAGCTTGAAGGGGTTTGATTCAAAAATCAGGTTTCAAAAACTTTCAATTGTTCTTGAATGTATAAAGCTGATTTGAGAATGGTTTGTGCTAAATATCATATGTTAAATTGTTGTGAGTGTATTGAATTGATGATATTGTGGCCGAATTGAGTGCCTATGCATTTAGAAATGATTTTGGTAAGTTTTCAGTTATAGGTTTTCTTGAACCAATTACTGTGTTTAGGCTATATCTCGGCCTATAAACCTCCAGCATGGAGTGATTCTATGTAATGGCCTAAAATAGTTCCTTTTATGAATAGTGACTTTCGGCCCTTGAATAGTAACACCGGGATGAATAATACTTCCTGGAGATGAGAAATATTTTATTGAATTACTAGAAAGCACAAATTATACAGAGTCCAATGATGTAATTTGGAGTAAAAATGAGGTCCTCAAAAGTTAAAAATAAGAAAAAGCCTCTCGTTCAATTCAAATAGTAATCGGGTTTGACTGAGGTTTGACCAAGACTTCAAAAATAGCAAATAATCTCCAAAATGTGCAGGAAGTTTCAGATTTATTATGAATAATATGTAGAATTATTTGACAGTGAAAAAGTAATTTTACGGTGACACCGAAAAGTGATGAACTGGACCGGTTCAATTAAATCGGACCGAAAATGGACCCTAATTGAGATGAAACCAAGGTCAAATAAGTTATTAAGAGAAAAAGGGAAAGTTAAGAATAAAAAAATGAACCAAACTGGCTCAACCAGAGAATCGAACCAGTCGGACCCGTTTGACCAAGAGTTAACCGGTTTGACCAAGAATTGACCGAGCTCTAATTAGCTCTATAGAGTTCAAAAAAATTATCTAAAATCAAAGATTTGCTCTAAATAATGAGGGGAATCAAATGGTGAAGAAAAATAAATTTTATGGTGAAACAGAAAATTGGATTATCGGACTAGTAAGAAATTATCGGACCGAAAAACAGTCCCTGATGGGACTGAAATTTTATATGAGGAATAAATTATATATTTTATAAATTATGGATTTGATTTTGTGAAGAATTGAGTCTGGAAAGTGATAAAAAATCATTTTGGGTTGAAAAATGGGCTTAAAACCTAATTGGGCTTAAGTATGGTTGGCCCAACTTGGTTGGACCAAGCCCAGCCCATTAAGACAGCTATATAAACCCCCCTTAAACCAGATTTCTCTAGAGAAATTCCTAGAAATCCAGCAGCCTCCTCCCTCTCTTCCTTGGCCAAATTGGCCTCTTCCTCCTCTATGGATTTTTTTCATTTCTCTTCTATGGTTCCCACCAAATCCAACCTTCCCAAGTAATTTTTAGCCTCTCTTTTCAATGATGGTGGCCTCTAAACCTCATTTGAGGTGAAAGAAGTGGGAGAAAGTAAGTAAAAAATTTTAAGTGCCAAATTGAGGTATGTAAAGTTGATGTTTTTAAATTGGTTTAAAACTTCAAATAGGTACTTTAGGATGTCTAGAGTATGTTTATGAAATTATATTGCAAAAAAGAAGTAAATTTATGCTGGTTTCTTTGATGTTTATATTCGGCCATTTAAGGAATATAAGGAAAGTGATGGTGTTTTAAGGAGCCAAGGTTATGAAAGAATGTTTAAGATGTGAAAAACAAGAAAATAAGGTTAGTGGATACAAAACCCTCATTTTTTCATGTTAAAAGTATGATTTTTGGTTATATTTAAATATAAAGTATGTGAAATATGTATGTTTAATTGAATCAAACGATATAGTTATGTTTAGGAAGGTTAAAAATTAGATTTTGAATAATTAAAATGAAAAGATAAAACTTTGATGATGTAGGTGTAGTTGGACCGAATGGTAATATCCCTGGTTTTCTATGGCACATCATGATGTTTATGGCATTTTAATGATGTATATGGGATGTTTGGCATGAGATCTAGTTAATTGAATGATCAAGGAAAGAAAAATGAATATAATGGATGATGTATGATTTGGCCGAATGGTATACATAGAGAAAAATGTGATTTTGATGTGTTATGATGTCACTTAATGGTATAACTAGGTTAATTAACATGTAATCTAGCTAAAGGAATGACAAATGAGATAAAAATAGTTTACGGTGAATATATGTCATCATGGCCAAATGGTATTATAACATGAGCCGAACCCGACGGCTTCCCGGGGTGCCCGCTTTAAGGGCCCGAGAGGGTTCGCGTCTTTGATCTTGGCAATTATGAGATATTTTGAAATTACTACCCAATAGAACATTGAAAAAACTTTTTTAATCCCATGAAAGTGTTTAGAGACCTTTGAGATATTTTGGAGTCGCCACTCAATTTACAAGAAATTGAAAAAGTTCGTCTAACCTCGGGGTCTAAACCAGACACTACAAAAAACAGGAAATTAGCGACGAAAATTTCTGTCACTAATTCCAAATTTCGTCGTTAATGACATTTAGCGACAAAATGACTAATTGTCGTTAATCCGACCGTCATAAGAAATTTTGCGACTAAAACATAAAACAGTCGCTAAAAATAGCGACAGCAAATTTCGTCGCTAAAGACAAAAAATATAGTCGCTAAATAATCCCTAAAACTAGTCACAATAAAATTAAAAAATATTAGCGACGGATAATCCATTGCTAAAAATATTAAATTTGAATTTCCAAATTATTATTATTATTATTATTGCTAAAAATATTTAATTTGAATTTCCAAATTAAAAACTGATGGTATTTGACTTCTGAATCAGATCCTCTTAGGCCATCAACCATATCATATTAGCGCCCATAAGTTAAGGACTTGTATTATATTATGATTTGACCCTTTAAAAAATATAATTGAGAAAAAAAAAATAAAAATGTGTTATAAATGAAAAATTCCTAAACTGAACAAGCAATGCAAGAAACAAGAATAATAATTTTATATGGAAATGGAATCTGCTCAAACACAGAAACTTGCTACATTCATGTATGAAAGATGGATACACCATTCCTAAGATGCATAGCATGAGATCATCCGAGTTTGCTTAGCAGGGATGGAAATATATCATCCAATAAAGGAAAAAGAAAAGAAAAGAAAAGATACAAAACAGAAGAGCTAATACATTTTATACCATAATCAATGAAATTACCAAAATAACTACTGCTACAACTAAAGCCCCAACAGATAATATGGGTGCTATGTTATCAGAGGATGATATGGGTGCTATGTTATCAGAGGATGATATGGGCATTGCAATATCCTAGTTACTTATCAGCATAGAGCAGGAATCCAAGAATCAAAACCTATTACATATATTGCAGCACCACCCTATCCAGCCATGTAGTTTAGTTTTATAATTAACAAAATCACACAAAGAGGTTCAATCCATACAATTTTTCAGCATCAAAAGTAAACTACAAGCCTATCTCTTATTGAATACTCCAGCTGTTACCTCTGATCTTCACTTCTAATTGTGATTCTTCATTGCAGCTGCTAAACACACTTCAATAACAAGGTTAGATTACTTCAAGCACATAAGAAAAACAATCTTCAAATAGTAAGATGCATCAATTGGTACGCTGTGAGTTGAGTATCAAAGCCACATAAGTAGGTTTGTTACGATTAAATTTAATTCACTCACAATTAAATTCTTATCTAATCTTTTCTTTTAGCCCAAATAATTTCAAGAATATTGGTTCTTGATGACTTAGTTCATAAAGTCCAATTACCTGAGGAGATATGTCCCTCTGAGGCATCCAGGAAGACAAATTCCTCCATATATTTCCAAAATATAATCCACTGTTCATTTAAATTAATCAAGTTAGACATCCTGCAGGAGCAAAAAGTGTTCTATGCACTAAACAAATTTACCTGGAGGCTGTATTTTGGCTGGAATATGTGGGTATGTAACCTGTAGGATTCCCACCCGTGCACATGATAAATTTAGGGCGCCTTACGCAAGAAGCCTGAAAGTCACATACGAACAGATCTCACCCACTTATGGTCTATGCACAATAAAGAAATCAACTAAATGCACAAGTGAAAGAAAAGATAAGGATGATGCAAAAAAGGAAAAAAAAAATCCAAGTGTAGTGTACAAAATCCCAGCCAATCTATTCAGCATATATGTAGAAGCAATCTGATAAAATAGATGAGGTAAATAAATTAATTTATCACCAACTAGTCAAGCCATAATACTTACAAGCCAAGAAGAAGACTCAACAGAAGAATAGAAAGATGTTCCAGGCATAAGGAAGTTGAACAAGCCGCAGGTTTCTTGAATTATTAGAACAACAAATAAAGATTCAATGAGATAAGTCATATAGAGAAACAAAATGCAAAGAGGGAGAATGAGATATGTTTAAGTGGAAATAGTGATTACCTACAAGCAAATCCAGACAAGATGCCGCATAGGTGTCCAAGTAAAGAGACATTTGTCATAAGCAGCTGGAATACTATTAACAAAATAAATGCATACCTGAAGCGTATTTTTAAATTATGAATGAGAGATCTTCCAGCAAAGGAGGAAATCAAAAATAAAAGAAAATATGATTAACTATTGCTAAAGAAGTGAGAGAGATTACCACTTAGCTGGAACATTAAAGAGACCAAATACACTGCAAAATGAAGTATATAAGTTATGTCTATTGAGGAGTACATTGACCAAACTACAAAATATACTGGATAAGAAAAATAATAATAATTAGAAAAAGAACTCTTGCAGATGTCAACAAAATTAGGCAAAGGAATATACTGTCCAAACAAAATTCAATGAAAATTTTTAATTGTAGTAATTTTTTTCGCATGCCATAAAGTTCATAAAGTCCTTTTCGCAAGTGATATAGCAGTATTTGCTTCACATATAACTCATTTTATGGATCTGAGAGAATGTTATGCTGCATAAAAACTATATATGAAATCAAGGAGGATTAACAAATACCTGTAAGACACCAATGCACACCAGGCACCTACATCACATGCATGATATAATCCACTTGAAAGGCCACTAGATGTGAAGAGAACCCATTCTGCAAATGCCTGCACAGAAGCGAACACAAATCCTTTGGCGATGGAAAATATAATAAGGGACCAAGGAGAATATCTTCTGTCATCATATAACTCCTTTTTAACTTCACATATTTTCTTACAAGTCAAACAGTACAAATATATCTCAGCTTTCCAGAAATCTATCACTGGTATTTTGAAACTTATGAATCAGCAACCCCTCTCATTGATAGTTAGGTAAATCACTCCTAACATAGAGCTAAACCAGTTACTATGAGAGCTTAGCAAGTGATACAACAAATATTAAACTGAAGGAAGACCAGCAACATAGTAATAAACCTTATGAGAGACTCTCTGTGTTGCATTGAGATTCAAACTTAAAACTAATTCTCTAAAATGAGATGTTCTCATTAGAAGTTTGAAACTACTGTTTAACTATTATAAAAGATATAAATACTTAGATGATCAGTGCTAAATAATCCATTTATCAGCTAAGTTAAGGTACGATTAACCAAAATAATCAACATACATATTTGAACCAAACTGGGTTCGTTTTCCCTTTATGTGTCTCTACTTCTTAGGTTTTCGGTTTGGGGGTCTACAGATAGCGAATTAAGTTCTGAAATAATAGATAAAGAAAAAATTTGAGTTAAAAGAAATAATTTAGAGGATGATTTAGACAGAATTTATTGATTTAGAAGAGCATATTGAAGTTCGGATCAGAATAATTCAATTACAGAGAGCGAAAGCTTACGATCTCGGCCACCGCGGATGCCACCTCTGGTTAGATGATACATGTCGGAACTGGTTCAGGTTCAGCTGCTCAAGGAAAAGAGATCATGGCCTTTACTCTTCCTTTCTAGTAATTTCAGAGGCAAAAAGAACAAACCTGTACCTGCAGCGCTTCGAGTGGTGCGGCAATGGCAAGGCAGAGGAACGGCGGGGCGAGGAGAGGGCAACGGCAGACGACTGCCCTAACATCTATTTCGTCAGGGTTATAGTCTAACGAAAGGGTGAGAGTTTGCTTCCGGCGGTGAAGTGGAGAACAGGGTGAGAATTGATAAATATAATTTATGAGAGGGTGAGAATCTTAGACAAAGAGATGCAGAGCAGGAAAGGGATTTGGGGGTTTTAAGAATTTTTGAACAAAAGAAAAATACGAAAGCTTAATAATGAAGCGGAGAACAGAGATAGACGAAGGAAGATGAAGGTGGGGCTAGTGGGGTGGCTTCCGGCAGTGGGTGATGTGGGGACGGATTAGTGCTCATGTGGGCAAGCATTTTTTAGGAAATTGGGTTTTGTGGATTTGCTTTCTATTTCAGTTTTTCTTACCTTTATATTTTTGTTTTATTTTAATAAAATAATTGAGAATTATTTTTGGAGGCAAAGAATGAAGTTCCGCCACTATTTTACCGACTAAATAGCGACAGAATATTCCATCGCTAAATTTATCACTTTAGTTGACAAAAAATCTTTTTATATTTTAAAAAATTAAAAAAATTTTAGCGACTAAAACATCGGTCGTTATTTAGTCGCTAATTTAAGTGTATTTAGCGATAACAAGTTTAGTCGCTAAATCCGTCGCAAATAAAGTCGCTAAGATTGCCTCCAAATTTAGCGAAAGATTTTACCGTCGCTATTTTAGCGACAACTTTGTTAGTCGCAAAATTAGCGACTACTATTTTAGTCACTAAATTAGTCGGAAAAATGCTCCATAAATTGCCGCCAAAATTTAGCGACGGTTTCTTTTTTCCGTCGCTAAAATTGAAAAATATAGTCTCTCACGACTAATTCTTAATTATGTCGCAAATCAGTCGCTAATTAGCGACGAAAAAGTGTCCGTCGCTAATTTAGGTTTTTTTTTGTAGTGAGAGAATGATTCGGAACTTTACTTTTATTAATGCATTGATTAATTATAAATAGGTTTTTAATTTTAAAATTTTATCTCTCTTCTCACGCGGTCATGCATTTAAAATAAAAGGAAATCAAGCACTGAAAATAAGGTAGTAAAGAAAGCAGTAAAATAAAACAAACTACAAAAAATAAAAGAAAGATAATATTGGGACAAAATACAATCCTCCAAAATAAAAGGTATTAAAATCTGGGACAAAAATATAATCTCCCAAATAAGATCAAACAAAACATAAATAAATAATAAAATCAAATGAATAAATAAACATTTATAAATTGGGATATTTATTTAGGGTAGGAACACTGGTTTCTTCATATTCACTTTAGAAATTCGAAGAGTTATTTTTATGCATTTATTGAGAAAATCGGAATGAGCGGTCCCATTTTGAGAAAATTAACTATTCTCTTTAAAATTGAGTTTTTATTGGTTAAAATTAGGATATTGATTCCATTTTATTAGAAAAATTCTAATTTATTAATAAAAATAATTTTATGTGATTTTTAATTAACATGCATAAAATAAACTAAATCTATTACATAATAAAAAAATAAATAAGAACAAAATAAGTAGAAAATACTAAAAATGCTAAAAATAACAAGTCTAATCCAAAATGGTGTTTTCAAATCTCCATGTACTCTCATTTTTCATTGAAAATATTCACACATAAAAAAATAAGAATTGAAATAAAAAAAAAAACACAAATGAAATTGATGTTAGCAATAAATATTGAATTAAACATATGAAAATGAATTAAAATAAATAAAATGCATTATGTATGGCAAATTAATTAAATGACATAATAAAATAAATAAATTAACATATTAACAATTCAACATACATTAAAAAAAAACATAAATAATAATAATAATAATAATAATAATAATAATAATAATAATGAAGAAGAAGATAAACAATCAAGCAAGCAAAATGAAAAAGAGAAAAAGAAATAAAATAAATGAAACATGTTAAAAGCATGCTAAATGTATGAATAAAATCACACAAAAACAAAAAAAAAAACAATAATAGATTTAAAAAATCTATATGGTTGTTAACTAATTATAAACAAAAAATATAATAATAAAAAGTAAAATTAAACCCAAAATGCTTACCCTCATATTTAGATTTGATGAATGAAAGTAAATGATCAATTTTCTTGTATTGATTTGTAAAAATAAGATTAGAAAAATAAAATAAAATAGAAGAAAATTTATATTTCAAGAACAAAAAATTAATTTCTTTGTCTCAATGAAAAATTGTTAAAAAGGAAAAAAATTTCAAGAACAAAAAATTATTCTCTTTATCTCAAGAATTAACTTAGAAAAATTCACATAGAATATTAGGGGAATCCCCTTGAAAAAGAAGAAAAAAAGAAAATATTTTTTTTTGCTTAAGAGAATTCTCCCCAAATTCCCTCTCCAAAAACCCTTTTATATCTCCCCAAAAATCAGATTTTTTTAAGAAATTAAATTAATTTAATTTCCATTAAATACAAAAAAACTGAAGAATTTTAAAGGTCCAAAAAAGAAATAATTTTAAAATTGAATTCCACAAAAAAATGAGAAAAAACAACATAAATTGGCCAAAAAATGCCAAAAGGGGCTGCTGGGGGGCACTTGCACACGCGAAAGGGGCTAGCGATGCCCAGAGCGCGCGCCCGCTGCGACCAAGAGATGGGCGTCGCTCGAGCGCTGCGATGCCCAGCATGAGGGGGAGCGATGCCCGCGCGCTGTCGATGCACGTCGACGGCCGAAATTGTTTTTTTTAAATAATTTTGAAAAAAACACTATCATTTCCTACCTACCTCTTTTTTTGTTTTTAAAATCTTAAAATATATATTTTTTATTTTTTTTAAAAAAATAATTTTGACAAGAAAACTATCACTTCCAACTTCCTTTTTGCTTATAAACAGGCATCTAATTTTATCATCGGGTAATCTTGATCTGCGCTATCTCGGGACCCGGTGTTTACAGTTGCCCCCAATTTTGGGGAGGCTAGTGGATGGGTACCTAAGTGAGCCAAAATTCAGAGAAAGAAAGAGACGCGTACCTGAGGCTGCTTTCTTCCAGCTGCTTCCTGGAGGATAGTGTTGTGATTTGAATTGTGAATATTATGCTTCCAGATTGCACCGAGTCGCTGACAAGACTATGAAGTGCGAATTTTCTAGAATTTTCACCGAGCCGTTATCTCGACCATACAGTGATTATTATCCTCTTGGATTGCACCTAGCCATTAAATAGACTACCAAGTGCAAACATTCTAGAATTTCACCGAGCCATTAAATAGACTACAAAGTGATTGTCATCCACCGAGCCGTTGAATAGACTACAAAGTACGGACATTCTAAAATTTCACCGAGCCGTTAAATAGACTACAAAGTGATTGTCATCCTCTTGGATTGCACCTAGCCGTTAAATAGACTACAAAATACAGACATTCTAGAATATCATCAAGCTGTTAAATAGACTACAAAGTGATTGTCATCCTCCTGGATTGCACTGAGCCGTTGAATAGACTACAAAGTGCGAGTGCCATCCTCAAATGGCGATGCACCGAGTCTACTCTAGGCTTACAAAACGCGGGGGTTGTTCTCTTGAACTGCACTAAGTCTGCTCTAGACTTACAAAGTGCGGGTGCCATCCTCAAACGGCGATGCGCTGAGTCTGATCCAGACTTATAAAATGCGGGGGTTATTCTCCTGAACTGCACCGAGTCTGCTCCAGACTTACAAAGTACGGGTGCCATCCTCAAATGGCGATGCGCCGAGTCTGCTACAGACTTATAAAATACAGGGGTTATTCTCCTAAACTGCACCGAGTCTGCTCCAAACTTACAAAGTGATGAGTGCCATCCTCAAATGGCTATGCGCCGAGTCCACTCCGGACTTACAAAACATAGGGTCATCCTCTTGGATTGAGTTGATGAAGAACCATTCGGCGATGCCTTCTCGTTAAAAAGATCTGTATGCCTCTTAAGAGAACTTTGGATGGTTTGCCTCTTACGAGGACTTAGAAATTTTCCTCTTAAGAGGACTTGGATATTTGCCTCTTAAGAGGACTTGGATATTTACCTTTTCAGTGGACTTGAAAATTTTCCTCTTCAGAGGACTTTGAAGGATTTGAACCTGTGTAGACTTCATCTTGACCTAGTCATCCAGCACAGGTAAGTGCTAATGTTGAGCTGAAGCTGTCCTTGACCAGCTTTTGAGCGTGTGGCCTTCATTTGGACTTTTCCTGCAAAGCTATGTGCACAGGAATATATACAATTAATTGTACATGCATGTGTAAAAAGTCATATGCAGATGTTTGTTAAAGAATTGTATGAAAAGCATGTAAAAATGGATAGACCACATCCTAAGTGGTTAAGGGTCCATTGAGGATATGGCTTGGCTGCTCGCATTGTGCCTCCAAGGATCTAGAATAGTATCATCTTGGCTTAGGGACTATGACCTATAATCGCTTTAGAGAGACCCATCCGGTGTGCCTCTTTTGCCCCCCGGTCAATGATCATACACCTTCTACTATGCACTGTATAGCACTTTGCCCCTAGGATTCTGACTCATGTCCTGAATTATGCATTATCTGCCTAAAGGGAAATCATCTGAAGTAATGTCACCTTATCGCTCCAGGCATCAGAAGTCATTGTTTTAAAGGTAGTACGTCCCTTGTAGATTTTCACACTAGCTTTTCTTTGAGGGAAATGTGTCCTTTTGTGGATTTTCACATAACCATGTGCCTAACTTTTGCCTGGAATGGACCCAACCCATTCCAGTGGCTTTTATTCATTTTCTTTTTTGTAGGACAGACTGCATGTTTCTAGGTTTTCACCCTGCCATTTGGCCTAACTTTTGCTTAGAGAGCCAATTACGGTTTTCTTCTCTAACGGCCTTTTTTTCTTTTTTTGAAGAGACTAAAATAGGTCGAAGCCAATAACGGGGGGACTCTGCTGAAGCGTCAGACCGATGATAGCAATGGAGGCCATGTAACACCCCCTACTCATACGTAGGTGATCCCATCCGATAAGGAGTGAGATGCCGTATGGGTAAAGGTGCCACCATGCAGATACATAATATACATACATTCATACACAAACATACATACCTAAATACAGGGTAATTAAAAACTTTACAAAATCGTTCATGAAGGAAGCTGATCATGCATTAATATAATGGAAAACATTACATTACTATTTGATCAACCAACAGGTACAAAAGATAATTACATATCCAAAAATATACATATACATATGCGGAAGCTATTACAAAATTATCATAAGAGAGTCCTATACAAAAAGAATCATCAGAATACAAAAATCAAGCCCTACACTAAAACCCAGCTGTGTTGGCCTGGCTGCAACGACTCTCCCAAGGCAACTCCTTCCGCACCTGCACGGGTAAACATACCGTGCTAAGCGATAAACGCTTAGTGGGGAAACACACAATTCAAATGGATGGCCATTCACAATGGTCGTCAAACAAACGCATACAGATGTCATAGTCAGAAATACACATTTTATAAGAGTATGAACATACAAACATATAGAGTCATACATTTGATATAACATAATTGTCTTCATAAAATCACATTAATAAACATATTCGGATAATACATTCTCATAATAATCAAAACAGTTCAAAGTGTTAAGCACCTACTGATTCGAGGTAGTGGATAACGAGTGAACGGACAGTACTTTACGGGTATGAACCGATTACAGACAGTACCTTACGGGTACGAATCGTAAACTAATTACTTTGTCATTTACAAAATATTTTATTAAAGGGACCTTAAACAAGATCCAAACACATTAAGGGTTCGCGTGGAACCAAACGGGACCTGATCAGGTTCCAAACTGAACAGAGGCTGCAGCTATAAGACTCTATTAGGCATGCCTAACTATCCACTAAACTGACTCTAGCATGTTATGCATAATCCATTCAATTCATTCTATAATATTCCAAATCACATATTTATATATTTACATACATATAGGCATATTCATATCATGAATTCACATTCGTATAATTCATAGATTAACAGATATAAGGCTTATAGGCACCCAAAAGAAACTGGAGTTCAAAACCATACCCACACATACCAAGGAAAAACTCATTCAGCATAACTAGGCTATCGCGCTCGCGACAGAGACCATAGTCTCTTCGCAGCGTGCGCGCGACGGACTTCATGATCGTGGGGAGGAGGGAAAAGCCTGGCTCTGTCGCGCTCGCTACTGTGTTACGATCGCGACAGAGAGTCTAAACATCGCTATCGCGGGCTCGCGATAGATTGCGTGCTCACGACAGCACAGGCCAGCATTGCGCTCTGTCGCGATTGCGATGCCGTCGCGCTCACGACAGAGAGCACACACCACTTTTGCTATCGCGAGCTCGCGAAAGAGTCGCGTGCTCGGGACGGCACAGGCCAAGATCACTAGTCTCTATCGCGCTCGCGACAGAGTCGGGATTTCCAAAATCTGCAGAATTCTACAGATTTCTTCCTCTTCCAAAACACACCCACAAACACACAAATCAAATCCAAATGGTCTCTTACCTCGAATTCAGCCACCCATCAACATCAATATCCATAATATAACATTTATCAACAAGTAATTTCACACCAAACATCAATTCAAACTCACAATACCAATAATTTTCAATACCCATAAATTTGCAGCAAAAACCACATCAATCCTCAAAATCACTACAATAATCCCATGCTCATGCAAAATTACCTTACCCAAACAAAAACACATAACATACATGCCATAACAAGAGCATATTACAACCCAATTTCCAGAAATCACCAAGAACACATACATGAACATATTTACATACAAAAACAAGAAATTTCCCAAACCTTGGAATCCTTTGCTCCTAATGCTTAGATCCACTAGATCCCGCCTTTTCTTTACCGTTCGGTTCACGAGGAGGCTCAACTAAGCACAGCCCAACAAAACCCACAACAAAGCAACTCTAGATTAACACCCAAATCCAGAAAATATGAAGAAGATGATGAACTAATTGAAGAAAAGAAGAACAAATGCAATAGACTTACCTCTAAAATGCTAAAGGATGATCAATTCCCACCAATTAAGCCTTGATTCCAAGCTAGGGTTCTTAGAGGAAGAGAAAAGGAAGAAGAAGAGAGTGAGGGGAAGGGAAAACGGGAATGAAGGCAGCCACCGCCATCCCACTCTTCTCTTTTCTTTTTCTTTTTCTTTTCCTAACCCTAGACAAGTGTCACTTCCCCATTAGTGGGATTTGATCACTCACACCCAAAGCACATGCATCATATACATGCAAGACTCTCCCAACTAATGCACACCCTACAAGTGTGTGAACACACACACATAAGTACCGGCCCAAAACACACTCTACAAACATATGAGTAAACACACCCAAGTGCAATCCAACTAATTAACACCCTAACACCACACATGCACCCACATGCTAACAAAACTCTTAAAACATGCATTTCTACCCAAAATGCCCTTTACACATGCCAAAACTCACATAATGCATATGCACAAACATGGCTCATTCTACTAGGGGGCAAACGGGGTGTGACAATTTTCCCCTACTAACAAGAATTTCGTCCTCGAAATTCTCACCTGATCTGAACAAATGTGGGTACTGAACTCTCATCGACTCTTCCGGTTCTCAATTCGCTTCCTGAACCCCGTGGTGACTCCACAACACTTTTACCAGAGGAATCTGCTTGCTTCTCAGCTGTCTCACTTCCCGGGCTAGAATAGCTCTTGGTTCTTCATCATATTAAAAACCAGGCTGAACTTGTACCTCTTGCACTGATAAAACATGTGATGGATCCGATCGGTACCAACGAAGCATCGAAACGTGAAATACGTCATGCAACTTCGATAACTCTATTGGCAAATCCAATCTATAAGCCACCGGACCAACTCTGGCCAAAACCTCATACGGACCAATGAAGCGAGGACTAAGCTTCCCTTTCTTCCCAAACCGAAGCACCTTTCTCCATGGCGACACTTTAAGGAAGACTTTATCCCCAACTTCAAACCGCACATCTTTCCTCTTTAGGTTGGCATAAAACTTTTGTCTATCCTTAGCTGCCTTTAAATTTCGCTGCACAACTCTGATCTTTTCCTCTGTATCCCTAACCAATTCTGGCCCAATTACTGATCGCTCGGATAGCTCGGTCCAACAAACCGGAGTCCTACACTGCCGACCATACAAAGCCTCATATAGTGCCATACCGATGCTCGACTGATAACTGTTATTGTAGGCAAACTCTATGAGCGACACATATCTGTCCCAACTACCCGAAAAATCCAAGGCATAAGCCCTCAACATATCTTCTAAAATCTGAATAACTCGCTCGGACTGACCATCTGTCTGAGGATGGAATGCTGTACTGAAGTTCAGCTTGGTACCCAAAGCTCTCTGCAACTCTTTCCAAAACTTAGATGTAAACCTTGGATCCCGATCTAAAACTATGGACAATGGCACTCCATGCAACTGAACTATCTCATCCACATAGATACTGGCCAACCTGTCCATCGAATAATCCACTCTCACTGGCAAGAAGTGAGCTGACTTCGTAAGCCGATCGACTATCACCCAAACTGAGTCATGCTTCTTCTGAGCAAAGGCAAACTAGAAACAAAATCCATGGCGATGTCATCCCACTTCCACTCGGGAACGGATAGAGGTGTGAGCAATCCTGAAGGGACTTGGTGCTCAGCCTTTACCTGCTGACACGTCAGGCACTTGGACACAAATATCACTATGTCTCTTTTCATACCGGACCACCAATAGAACTGCTTCATATCCCGGTACATCTTCTCACTACCAGGATGCATAGTGAAAATTGTACTATACGCCTCACCCAAAAGCTGTCTTCTTAACTCTTCAATATCCGGTACACACAAATGGTTTCTAAACAAAAGAACCCCATCCTGAACCGAAAACTCTGACCGCTTGCCCAAACTAACTTCTTGCACAATCCGCTGAAGCCTTTCATCATTCCTTCGAGCATCAACTATCCTCTGTCTCAAGGTAGGCTTCACTCTCAACTGAGCCATCAAAGCTCCATCTGAACCAAACCTCCATCTAAACTGCCTCAGAAATAAAGCAGAAACCGATTTTCGACTCAAAGCATCCGCGCCTACATTGGCCTTACCAGGATGGTAATCCACAATGCAGTCGTAATCTTTAAATAACTCGAGCCAACAACGCTGTCTCATATTCAACTCCTTCTGCGTGAGCAGATACTTTAAACTCTTGTGATCCGTAAATATCCTACATCTCTCCCCATACAGATAATGACGCCAAATCTTCAAAGCAAAGATTACGGCCGCCAACTCAAGATCATGCGTCGGATAATTCCTCTCGTGCAGCTTCAACTATCGAGAAGCATAAGCTACCACCTTACCTTCTTGCATCAGAACACAACCCAGACCAACACCCAAAGCATCGCTATACATAACAAACTCCTTACCCGAGATGGGTTGAGTCAATATAGGAGCTTCAACTAGCAACTTTTTCAACTGCTCAAAACAAGTCTGACATCTGTCTGACCATTCAAACTTAACTCCTTTCCTCAACAACCTGGTCATCGGAGCGGACATCACTAAGAAACCGTTAACAAACCGACGGTAATAACCCACCAAACCGAGGAAACTCCGCACTTCCTGAACATTCCTATACGCCTTCCAATCAACTATCGCCTCAATCTTGGCCGGATCCACTTGGATACCCTTAGCTGAAACTATATGGCCCAAAAATGCCACTTCCCGAAGCCAAAAATCACACTTGCCAAGCTTAGCAAACAGCCGATACTCTCTCAAGACTTGCAAAACTAACCGAAGATGCTCCTCATGCTCGTTCTCATCCTTGGAATACACCAAGATATCATCTATAAACACCACTACAAACCGATCTAGGTATGGCCTAAACACTCTGTTCATCAAATCCATGAATGCCGCTGGAGCATTAGTCAAACCAAACGGCATCACAAGGAACTTATAGTGCCCATATCGAGTCCGGAATGCAGTCTTAACCATATCCTTATCATTGACCCGAAGCTGATAATACCCCGATCGAAGATCTATCTTGGAAAACACACCTGCACCCCGAAGCTGATCAAACAAATCCTCGACTCTAGGCAACGGATACTTATTCTTCACTGTAACCTTATTGATCTGCCTGTAGTCGATGCACATCCTCAAGGATCCATCCTTTTTCTTAACAAACAAAACCGGAGCTCCCCATGGAGATATGCTGGGTCGAATAAACTCCTTATCCAATAGCTCTTGTAGTTAAGTTTTAAGTTCCCTCAACTCCACAAGAGCCATCCGATAAGGTGATTTTGATACAGGTGCGGTACCCGACATAATCTCAATGGCTAACTCAACTTCTCTTTCCGGAGGCAACCCAGGCAAATCACTGGGGAAAACATCACTAAACTCCCGTACCACAGGAATATCCTCAAACCTCACTTGATCCCTCTTGGAATCCAAAACCACAGCTAGGAAAGCCTCACAACCTTTCCTAATAAACCTCTTGGCTTGCATCGCTGAGATCACATTATTCACAGAACTAGCTCCCAAACCTCTTACAAACACTGGAAATCTGTTCCTATCCTAAAGCACAAAGGTCTTCATATGGCAATCAACCATAGCTCGATGCTTACCCAACCAGTCCATACCCAAAATCAGGTCAAACTCTTTGAAAGGCAACTCTATCAAGTCCGCGGAAAACTCAATATCCTCAACCAACAGGGGACAACCCCTATAAACTCTACTCACATTGACACTATGCCCTAATGGATTGGTCACACAAATCTCATAGTCTAACCGATCTACCACATGAAACTTATCAATAATCTTATCCGTGCACAAATATGAGTGTGTAGAACCAGGATCTATTAGAGCATACAATTAAGTGTCATGGAGTAGGAACTTACCAGCAATCACATCAGGGGCATCCTGCTCCTCTCTAGCTCTCACAGTATAAGCTCTGGCTGTGACTGGTTGAGGACGCTCAACTGTCTTTGAAATAGCTCCATCTCTAGGTCGACCGCCTCGACCTCTTCCTCGGCCCCTACCACGGGCAGCCTGCGTAGCATTAGATCCAATGCCACTAGCCCCTCTCTGTGGACCCGAATCCTCATTCACCTGTGGACAGTTAGCCAAATGATGCTCGGTGCTCCCACATCTAAAACACCCACCAGTGAGCCAACTACACTCACCCCGGTGAGCCTTACTGCAGTGCGAATAAATAGGCATAGGCTCAGATCTACCACCCCTGCCAGAACCAGACTCAGCTGCTGAACCCTGCCTTCTACCCGTCACGGCTGAACCAGATCATAACTGATCTTGCGGATCCCTTGCTCTCTTACCCGAGGACGAAGAAGAAGAACCACCTCGAGACTGATTCCTCCTCAGAGCTCTCTCTCTCAACACTGACTCTGACCTTTCAGCCCTTATGGCAGCATCTGCAATCTGATAGTAGCTCACCCCTGGCGTGCTCATCAAGGAGATCAAAGTTACTCTTAAAGATTCATTCAAGCCAGCCTCGAAATGCTTACATCGAAAATCATCTGTCATAACCCCTCGCGGAGCATATCGGGACAACCAATTAAACTCTTTCTCATAATCCGAAACCGACATAGCCCTCTGCTTCAAACTTAGAAACTACGCCCATCTCGCATCCTTATAGGTCTGAGTTACATACTTCTTCGTGAATTCCTCAACAAAGAACTCCCATGTAACAGGATCAAGCATCTGAGGTTGTCTGCACACTAGTTCCCACCATTCATACGCCGACCCTTGAAGAAAGGCCACGACACATTTTGCTTGCAACTCCGGAGGACACCTAACTTCTCTCAAAGCCCTCTTCACCTTATCTAACCACCTCTCTGCCACCTCTGACTCATCCAACCCTATTCCATATAAATCTTCGGCCCCGGTTTTCCTTAAGTTCTCCATGGGAGGCCTGGGGGCAACCACTCTCTCCAAGACCCTCGCCATGTCCTGTGACAGCCTGAACATGGCTTCAAAAGGCATGGCAGTGGCCTCAGGCTGGACCCTAGCAGGTTGAGCTGACACTGTAATAGAAGGATCCCTAGTTGAGGGTTCACACTTTCAGCGGACTCCTCAAGCGATCCACGAGCAGAATTAGAAGCCATCTAAGCAAACAAAGAGAATCGCATCAGCCAACACAGCCCTAGACATAGACACATCTATACACAACATCACATTAACAATACCCAGAAACGCCTAAATCGGGCTCTGATACCACAACTTGTAACACCCCCTACTCATACGTAGGCGATCCCATCCGATAAGGAGTGAGATGCCGTATGGGTAAAGGTGCCACCACGCAGATACATAATATACATACATTCATACACAAATATACATACCTAAATACAGGGTAATTAAAAACTTTACAAAATCGTTCATGAAGGAAGCTGATCATGTATTAATATAACGGAAAACATTACATTACTGTTTGATCAACCAATAGGTACAAAAGATAATTACATATCCAAAAATATACATATATATATGCGGAAGCTATTACAAAATTATCATAAGAGAGTCCTATACAAAAAGAATCATCAGAATACAAAAATCAAGCCCTACACTAAAACCCAACTGTGTTGGCCTGGCTGCAACGACTCTCCCAAGGCAACTCCTTTTGCACCTGCACGGGTAAACACATCGTGCTAAGTGATAAACGCTTAGTGGGGAAACACACAATTCAAATGGACGGCCATTCACAATGGTCGTCAAACAAACGCATACATATGGCATAGTCAGAAATACACATTTTATAAGAGTATGAACATACGAACATATAGAGTCATACATTTGATATAACATAACTGTCTTCATAAAATCACATTAATAAACATATTCGGACAATACATTCTCATAATAATCAAAACAGTTCAAAGTGTTAAGCACCTGCTGACTCGAGGTAGTGGATAACGAGTGAACGGATAGTACTTTACGGGTACGAGCCTATTACAGACAGTACCTTACTGGTACGAATCGTAAACCAATTACTTTGTCATTTACAAAACATTTTATTAAAGGGACCTTAAACAAGATCCAAACACATTAAGGGTTCGCGAGGAACCAAACGGAACCTGATCGGGGTCCAAACTGAACAGAGGCTGCAGCTATAAAACTCTATTAGGCATGCCTAACTATCCACTAAACTGACTTTAGCAGGTTATGCATAATCCATTCAATTCATTCCATAATATTCCAAATCACATATATATATATATTTACATACATATAGGCATATTCATATCATGAATTCGCATTCGTATAATTCATAGGTTAACAGATATAAGGCTTATAGGTACCCAAAAGAAACTGGAGTTCAAAACCATACCCACACACACCAAGGAAAAACTCATTCAGCATAACTAGGCTGTCGCGCTCGCGACAGAGACCATAGTCTCTTCTCAGCGCACGCGCGACGGACTTCGCGATTACGGAGAGGAGGGAAAAGTCGGGCTCTGTCGCGCTCACGACTGTGTCGCGATAGAGAGTCTAAACATCGCCATCAATTCAAATTCACAATACCAATAATTTTCAATACCCATAAATTTGCAGCAAAAACCACATCAATCCTCAAAATCACTACAATAATCCCATGCTCATGCAAAATTACCTTACCCAAATAAAAACCCATAACATACATGCCATAACAAGAGCATATTACAACCCAATTTCCAGAAATCACCAAGAACACATACATGAACATATTTACATACAAAAATAAGTAATTTCCTAAACCTTGAAATCCTTTGCTCCTAATGCTTAGATCCACTAGATCCTGCCTTCTCTTTACCCTTCGGTTCACGAGGAGGTTTAACTAAGCACAACCCAACAAAACCCACAACAAAGCAACTCTAGATTAACACCCAAATCCAGAAAATATGAAGAAGATGATGAACCAATTGAAGTAAAGAAGAACAAATGCAATAGACTTACCTCTAAAATGCTAGAGGATGATCAATTCCCACCAATTAAGCCTTAATTCCAAGCTAGGGTTCTTAGAGGAAGAGAAAAGGAAGAAGAAGAGAGTGAGGGGAAGGGAAAACGGGAATGAAGGCAGCCACCGCCATCCCACTCTTCTCTTTTCTTTTTCTTTTTCTTTTCCTAACCCTAGACAAGTGTCACTTCCCCATTAGTGGGATTTGATCACTCACACCCAAAGCACATGCATCACATACATGCGAGACTCTCCCAACTAATGCACACCCTACAAGTGTGTGAACACACACACACAAGTACAGCCCCAAAACACACTCTATAAACATATGAGTAAACACACCCAAGTGCAACCCAACTAATTCACACCCTAACACCACACATGCACCCACATGCTAACAAAACTCTTAAAACATGCATTTCTACCCAAAATGCCCTTTACACATGCCAAAACTCACATAATGCACATGTACAAACATGGCTCTTTCTACTAGGGGGCAAACGGGGTGTGACAGGCCATACATAGTAAATTGCGCATATCCAAAGAAGAAATAATGCACTACTTTTTATGCTAGAACTTAAATCATTTTTAGTATGAAAGATAAAGTGCTCTGCTTATATTAACATATTATTGCATAAATACATATATTCCAGTCCGATTTTATCACACATGATTATTATTTAGCATTAATCTCAAAAATATAAGACCCTATCTAAACTCGAGATGGATCCTGAAAACATCAAACTCCTATAATCAATCAGCCCGCTCGAGTTTTTATGATTAAACATTTTCTCTCTGCCCCTAATTTTTTCCCAAGGCACCTTTTTTCGGTTTTCACCCTGACGGGGTGCCTATTTATAGCAAGGCCGCATTTTTTCGATTTTCGACCCTCGGGGCTTTTATTCTCTTCTTTTGATTTTTGATCTTTAGCCATGAAACCTCTCGAGTCTATCGATACTTACTGGTTTTTCGAACTCATTTCCATCACTATCTGTCAGAATCGCTATTCCCTTGGGCAACAACTTCTCAAGAACAAAATGGGCCTTCCCATATCGGCCTGAATTTACCTCTTACACATGGAATACTCGAACTCATTTGGTTCTCCCTCTTTCAGTGGGTGCTTTCTGACTTTCTTCTCGAATGATCAAGTAAGTCTTCTCTGATAGATCTGGCTGTGAGAATAAGCCTGCAACCTATCCTCATCTAATATGTTCCATTGCTGCAACCGTTGCTACGCCTGGTCGGCTGTTGGAATCTAGGCTTCCATGACTATCCTTAAAGATTTGAGCTCTACCTCTACCGGCAGTACTGCTTTTGCCCCATATACCAAGGAATAAGGCGTGGCTCTTGTCGAGGTTTTGATGATGGTTCTTTAGCTCCAAAGTGCAAAAGGCCATTTATCTGCCCAATTCTTATAGTTTTGAACCATCTTGGCCAAGATCTTCTTGACATTCTTGTTAGCAGCCTCCATTGCCTCATTGGCTTGAGGGTGATACGGAGAGGACTTGTGATGCTTAATACCATGCTTCTGAAGCCGCTTCCTAGTTTCAGCCATAAACAACACCCCATTATTAAACACAACATGATGCAAAAGACCATATCTAATTCTTCTCAATGAACTCGGCCATACCCACATATCAATTCTTTTCCTCCCCTTTTTTTTGTTTTCTTTTTTTGCATTTTTTTTGTGGTTTTTTTTTTTTTTTTGTGGACAAGCTTCGCTCAAATCCTGATAGTTTACACATACTTCTCTTCTGAACTGTTAGGGGCGATATTGACCAATCAAGTCGGGTGGTGAGTTTAGATAAGAAATTTGGCCTCATTTCTGCCTGTGGATCTCTCTTTTTAACCTTTTCTGCCCATTCTAGCCTGAGTCTTCTGAATTTTTGCTTGATTGGTCCATGATTGGGATATATTGACATAACGTGTTTGGTGAGTTCACGATCATCTCCTGGCATGTCTTCGTAGGTCCAGGCAAAGACTTGTTTGATACTTTTATTTTATTATTTTCTCAAATTTATCTCACTTCAGGAGTGATATTAGATGCCAACGGGATCTTGAGATTAAATGAGGCAATATTCATTAAGTTAATATCAAATGTAAATGACTTTTGGTTGTGATCATGCATAATGAAATCATGAGAAACATAAGCAAAAAGTCATTAATATGATTAATATAAATAGTACTGCATACACCAAGATTGAAAAAGGTTCAAATATAAAAAGCACATCTACTAGAAGGTTTCCTCTCCTACTTTTTGCAATGCTCCAGATCGGTAATTTGTTTGCTATCAATGAGGTCCTGAATATGGCTCTTCAAAGTTCGACATTCGTAAGTGTCATGCCCTGTATGCTGATGATAGGCACAATACAGATCTACTCGATGATTAGGATGCCCCTAACTCCTGGCTGGCTTAGCAGGCATTAGCTATAGGTTACCTTCTTTCATCAACATTTTAAGTACCCAAGACAATGACCTGCCTAAGTTAGAGAAATGCCTTTGGTCTACGTTAGTAGCCGCTACATCAACTGTGTTTCTAACTCGATTTCCATTGTTGGGCCCTACTGACTTTCCTGCCCCCTACTTGCCGTAATTTCTCTAGGCGTAATTGTTATTGCTGGCCTTTATTTCCAGCTATTCTCTTTTAGCTTTTATGCCTATGTTTTTCAGGGACTCCCTGTCCTTTAGACCCTTCATCTTTAACCCATCTTTCAAATATGGGCTAGTATTCCTAATAAACAACCTGATTTGGTATGGAGTGTTCGACTTCCTCTTTATCTCCATTACCCGATTTCTCTATCGAGTCAGGTATTCATGGAATAACTCCCCTGATTTCTGCTGTAGCAGCTCTAGATTTTTTAAAATCCTCATGTTGTAGTCGTACTGTCTGAGGAACTCCTCTGTCAACAGATCCCAGTCCTCTTTAGTCCTTCTTTTAAGTCCATAATGCCAGTCCACCACGGGAACTATCAAGCTCAAACAAAAATATTATATATTCTGCCTTTTAATTAGCATTGTACCCTTCATTACAAATGAGTACTGCTTAATATGCATAGTGGGGTCCGATGTACCATCAAACTTCGGTATGTCGGGCATTCTAAAATTTTGGGGAACTAAATCTTCACCATCTAACTCCTAGTCTTCAGGGTTCATGCCTCTTCCCACTGTCAGCAAGCGAGTCATAGCTTTGAACCTCTCCTCTATTTTCCTCCACATTGCCTCCTCCGGTTTGGGCAACTTTCCCTTTATTACCACTGACTCCTCTCATTCTTCCTCCAAGTCACTTTTAGGCTTAAGAGCTTCTATGTCATCTACAGGTGTTGGCACTCTAGGCTCAATTGTAGGTGGGTCTACTACGGCAGGGGTTTCCTCTCTATCAGGCCCTTGTTCATCTTGCCCCTAGCCAGAGCAACGAGTTATTGCCCAGCAAGTGGCGTTAAAGTGGCAGCAAGATTCCCATCATTGCTATCATTCTAGCCTCAAATTCTTCCATTCTCCTACCTACCTCCTCGGTAATCATTTCACGGGTTGCATTAGACTTACCTGACAGGTTAGCCATACTTGTCTCTGCTGATGATTCTGAAGAAAATATCTCACTACCTTCTGAGAGTGAATCTGAACTCCGATCTGACACTAGTTCCGGTAGTCCAAAGAGCAGAATCCTTCTTAGCCGACCGTCGAGACCTCTAAACTACCTGGATGAATCTATGATGGCTGCAAAATACACCTTGTTAGGATGATGCATGATCAAAATACAATGCATGGCCATGCTGATGCAGCATAGATAAATACATGCAAGTGATAGGTACCTAATTGATGTATTATTTACTATGTGTTTTGTGTGAATTTAAGTAAGCTAAGTTTGCAAATGTGTTTATATTTCATGTATTTGTGTTAGTTTATGTGTTTTTGTTCTTGTAGGTTGAGTTAAGTGTAAAATTGAGAAAAGAAGCATAAATGGTGATAAAAATGGACTGATGGTGCATGACTCGTGAAAAGGGATTACAAGTCGTGAAGGGCTAATTAAGCAAACAGAAAATACAAGTGCAGAAGAAAGAAGAGCGAAAGAAAAGAAGGAGCTGTGAGGAGTAGGATCACGAGTCATGAAACTCAATCACGACTCGTGACTATGCAGAGAGACCAGCGCAGCGAGGAAAGAAAAGAGAAAAGGAAAAGGAAAAGAAGTCAAGACGTGAGATAAAGTCATGACTCACACGCAGGATCACGACTCGTGAAAGGCCAGAGAGAAGCAGAGGCAAGAAAGAAGAAAAAGAAGGAAAAAAGTGAGTCCGTGTTCTATCGCGAGCGCGACATTGATTGCAAGCGCGACAGAACTAGCCATTGGGCAGTTTTTCCCTGAAAAGTAATCTGAAAATGCACCTCTTTCTCCCAACAATTGCAACCATTTGAAGGGACATTTCCAAAGGACACAATCTTTAGAATTTTATATATATCAACGTCAACTGTAATTTTAAGAGGGATGTAATTTAGAGGATTATTTTTATTACAAGTTAGATTTTCATTTCCTGTAAGCACTGTAGTTAGAATTAATTAGTTTGTTTTCATATTTTGAAGAAGAAGACCAAGGAGAAGAAGAATTTTTACAAGGGTTTGAGAAAAGGGTTGAAAGATTTCTTTCTCATTACTCTCATCTATTACTTCTTCTCCATAAATCAAATGAATATTATTTGAGAACTTGAATATTTATGTTATCTTTTATTTCCATCTATATTAGTAGTTTTTTAATGTAGAATTTTCTATTAGTATTTTTATGCATGATCTTTATAAGTAAGTGTCTAATTAAAAGATAAATTCTTACTTACATCTAATAGAAGTTCATCATTGAAGCATTATTTGAGAAATCGTAATGTTAGATGGTTGTTATAGGTTGGTGATTATTCCTGAAATTTGTATGTATAATCCTCTAATTCATTAATGAAAATTATGAGTTAGAATTATAAATGTATGTTTTAGGCACTCTAATTTATGTCGAGAGAGTAAATTGGAACTATATTCCAACTTGGCTTGCTTAAGAGATTAAAATTATAATTATATGATGGAATCAAGTTTTATAATTGTTAATTCTTTATTATATGTTTTGTCTTCTTTGATTAACATGAACTAAGTTTAATTAGAATTAGATATAGTATTTCCACTTTCATTCAACAAATTATTGATCATTGTAAACAAGATTAAAATTGAGTAGTAATAGTGTGTAATAATTAGCACATTTCTCGTGGGATCGACATCTTTTGTACTATTTTGGTACACCGTATACTTACGAAAATTAGCACATGTAAAATAGGCTAACAGCAAGTATATAGATCCTTCCAACCTTATCTCTCCTACACATGAGGTAGTGTTATCTCTTTTCTAGGTGGGCTTTATCCTAACAAGGAACCCATTGGACGCGTAAAGGCGCACGACAAAAAATCGGCAGCATAACATCTCTTGCTTAATGCACATACGTATAGGTGTTTGGCCATTATGTATTTAAACACTTCAATTAAATTAAGATGGGCCCATTGGGGCATGAAAGCCTTTGATGAAAGACCATTTAATTTAACTGATTTTGTCCAATATATAATTGCCCACATAACAAGCATAGTATTTACGGTACATTTCACCTGGTGGAAGTTTCTATTGCCATTATATAAGCTTTGGTCAAAGGTGGTTATATTTTAAGGCTACCGAAGCATGGTTCCTGCCAACGGGTCTAGCTCATCACGAGCATATATCTAAGTCTCTACCATGAATGTAAATGCGATTTTTGAAAAAAAAATAATTTATGAAAAACCCAATTATATTATTCACCAAAATAGTTTCAGAGTAAAATTTCAAAGTCCCTAGTGGAGTCACTACTGTGATGAGTGCCAAACCCGACCGCTTCGTGAGGTGCCCCTTTTTAAGGCCTGAGAGGGTTCGCTTCTTTGATCTTGTGCAATCATGAGATATTTTGGAATCTCTATCCAATAGAACATTGAGAAAATTCATCTAATCCCATGAAATCCTTTAGGCATCTTTGACGTATTTTAGAGTCGCCACCCAATTTACAAGAAACTAGGAAAGTTCGTCTAATCTCGGGGTCTAAACTAGAGAAAGATTCAGAACTTTACTCTTATTAATGCCTTGGTTAATTATAAATGGGTTTTTAATTTTAAAAGTTTATCTCTCTTCTCACGTGATTATGCATTTAAAAAAAATACAAATTAAGCACTGAATGAAGGTAGTAAAGAAATCGGTAAAATAAAGCAAACCACAAAAAATAAAAGGAAGATAATATTGGGAAAAAATACAATCCCCCAAAATAAAAGGTATTAAAATCTTGGACAAAAATACAATCCCCCAAATAAAATCAAATAAAACATAAATAAATAATAAAATCAAATGAATAAATAAATATTCATAAATCGGGATATTTATTTAGGGTAGGAACATTGGTTCCTTCATATTCACTTTAAAAAATCGAAAAGTTATTTTTATGTATTTATTGAGAAAATCGGGATAAGTGATCACATTTTGAGAAAATTAACTTTTCTCTTTAAAAGTGAGTTTTTATTGGTTGAAATTAATACATTGGTTCCATTTTATTAGAAAAATTCTAATTTATTAATAAAAATGATTTTATGTGATTTTTAATTAACATGCATAAAAAAAACTAAATCTATTACATATTACATAATAAAAAAATAAATAAGAACAAAATAAGGAGAAAATAATAAAAATGCTAAAAATGATAAGTCTAATCCAAAATGGTGCATTCAAATCTCCATTGACTCCCATTTTCCATTGAAAATGCTCACACATAAAAAAAATAAGTATTGAAATAAAAAAAAAAAAACACAAATGAAATTGATGTTAGTAATAAACAATGAATTAAACATATGAAAATGAATTGAAATAAATAAAATGCATTATGTATGGCAAACTAATTAAATGGCATAACGAAATAACTAAATAAACATATTAACAATTCAACATACATTAAAAAAGACATAAATAATAATAATAATAATAATAATAATAATAATAATAATAATAATAATAATAATAATAATAATAATAATAATAATAATAATAATAATAATAATAATGAACAATCAAGCAAGCAAAAATAAAAAAGAGAAAAAGAAATGAAATAAATGAAACATGTTAAAAGCATGCTAAATCTATGAATAAAATCACACAAAAACAAAAAAAACCAATAATAGATTTAAAAAATCTACATGATTGTTAATTAATTATAAACAAAAAATATAATAATAAAAAGTAAAATTAAACCTAGAATGCTTACCCTCAGATTTGGATTTGATGAATGAAGGTAAATGAACAATTTCTTTGTCTTGATTTGCAAAAATAAGTTTAGAAAAATAAAATATAATAGAAGAAAATTTATATCTCAAGAATAAAGAATTAATTTCTTTTTTCTCAATGAAAAAATGTTAAAAAGGAAAAAAATTCCCAAGAATAAAAAATTATTCTATTTGTCTCAAGAATTAACTTAGAAAAATTCACTTAGAATATTAGGAGAATCCTCTCGAAAAAGAAAAAAAGAAGAAAATATTTTTTTTTTGCTTAAAAGAATTCCCCCCAAATTCTCTCTCCAACAGCCCTTTTATATCTCCCCAAAAATCAGATGTTTTGAAAAAATTAATTTAATTTCGATTAAACACAAAAAAACTGAAGAATTTTAAAGGTCCAAAGAATAAATAATTTTAAAATTGAATTCCACCAAAAAAAAAGAGAAAAAAATACCATAAATTGGCCAAAAAATGCCCAAAGGGGCTGCTGGGGGGGCACTGGGCGCGGAAAGGGTGTTGGTGCATGCGAAAGGGGCGAGCGACGCCTAGAGCGTGTGCCAGCTGCGCGCAAGAGACAGGTGTCGCTCACTCGTAACGACAGGCGTGCGGTGCTACGCCCAGTGCACGAACGAGCGGCGTCCCGCGCTGTGCAAGGCGTGTGGGCGAAGGACACTCGCGCGTTGCCGAGGCGCACCGATGCGTGCCGACGGCCGAATTTTTTTTTTAAATAATTTTGAAAAAAACATTATCATTTCCAACCTCTTTTTTTGTTTTTAAAATCTTAAAATATATATATTTTTATTTATTTAAAAAAATAATTTTGATAAGGAAACTATCACTTTAAACTTTCTTTTTGCCTATAAACAGACATCTAATTTCACCATCGGTTAATTCTGATCTGAGCTGTCTCGGGACCTAGTGTTTGTAGGTATGTATGTGAATATTAATGTGTGCCATGATGAAATAATGAGTTTAATGGCATAAAATGGTATAAGAATGAAAATGAAGTATATAATGATTGATTTGATGTAAAAAGAATGGAATGATATGGTTATGTTCAATTGATAATGTATATTGTAACTTGATAATGGAAAAGTGGAAAGATTAATGCCCTTAGTAATGGTCTGGTGGTTAAATCTAGCTTAGGATATAGTGGCTAGCCATAGGGACACCAAACCGCAGGGGTGAGCATGGCGTGTCACTTATTGTAGGCCAATGACGATCCTACTTAATGATTGAATGTTAAAATTTCAAATGAATGTAGGGGTGGTCCTCTGGGGTCCATTTAAAATGTATTGAAATGGAATGTAGGGGTGGTCATTCGGGGTCCCTCTAAAATGTATTGAACCTATAGGATCACGTCTCGTGTATCCAGTTCAAAGATTTCTGCCAGAATTATACTAGGGGCAATATGGTAAAAATGAAATTAAAATGATTAATTTGGAGTTAAATGGAAATTGAAATGAAAAAAGGACTTAAATGAACGAAATAAAAAGTTTAAGGATAAAATGGTAATTTGGTTCTTAAGTCATTTAATAAGAGTTAATAATGGAAATAATATGATTAAATGGTTAATGATGTAATTTAGTCATGTTTAAGGACTAAAATATAATTTGGCATAAAAATGATATTTCAAGGATCAAATGGTAATTTGCATGTTAAATAAGGACTTAAGTAAATTAATAAGTCAAATTCATGGCATAATTGTAAATAAGAGAAAGTTAGGGGTAAAATCATAAGTTAATAATAGTTAAAGGACATAATTGTAATTATACCATACTTAAGGGACCAAAATGCAAGTTTGGATATTTAAGTGTACTAAGTGCATAAATGATGTAAAATAAATACTATTGCATGTTAGATAATGAAATAGGTATGATGATAAGTTAATTAATGGCATTAATGTAAATAAGTGAAAAGTGAAGGGCAAAACTATAAATTGGTGAAGGTACAAGGACTTAACTGTAATTTGTCAATAGCGATGTAAAATAAAATATTTAAAAGATAATTGATACGCAATTTGAATGCTAATTGTATAATAAATTGACAATAGAGAAAATAACAGTATTTATGCTAATGTCATGAAAATGGCAATAGGGTTAAATGTAAAAAAAAAAATAAATGAGTAATGATAGTATCAGTAACCAAATGAAAAATGTCATGGTAGTGTTAAAGAATTATTGTCATGGATGAGGAAAAACACGGATATGAAATTAAACATGTATAGTTACGAAAAATGAATGACTTGAATTTATTTAAATAATGATAATGGTTAAAAATAATATTAATAATGATAATTAAATTATTGGAACTCTTAAGGAAATAATATGTCATGGAAAATGAACTACACATTTGGGGTTATGTAATTAAAGTACTAATTATAAAGAATAAGGAATATATAAAAGAAAGAAAGTTAGTAACATAAATGTTAATTATAATAAATAGACATAAAAAATATAAGTGATAATGTTAATGAATGATTGACCAAGTTATAGAATGTTAGAAGTGATAAGAAGAGATAAGATAAGATGAGATAAAATAGGATAAAGTTTAGATAAAATAAGGATTAAAATGAAATTTGACTTGAAAATAGTATGTTAAGGACTAAATGGTAATTATGTAAAAGATTGAAGTGACAAGGTAAAAATGATTTTAAATGAATAAATACGAAGCTAAATAATTAAATGAGTGGAAATATGAAAAATTAAGGATTTAATGTGAATTCTTGCATAAAGTGTAAGTAGGGACTAAACAGTAATGTTACATGATAAATAATGAATTAAGTATGATTTATGAATAACTAGTGGCATATTTGTAATTATTGTGAAATTGAATGGCAAAACCGTAAATTAAGGGAAATTGAAGGATATGAAATCTAATTAACCATAATAAGATTAAATGAAGGATTTAAATGTAAATTGACAAGGTAATTGACTAGTATATTTAATTGTAAGGATAATAAGAGTTTATTGTATAATGTAATTAAAAAAAATAATAAGAATTATATGGACATTAATAATAGAAATATAAGTGTTATAATGACATTAATACTAGAAATACATATGGCGAAAAATAAATGTCAATTATGATAAATGTAAATTATGGAAATAATGAGAGTCTAATAGTGAGAATAAATGAATCAATTTATATAACTATCAAGTGTTAATGTATGAAAGTGTATGTGTGAATAAAGATGAATATTATCTATAGAAATACTAGTTATGAGAATGATGATAGGTTAATTAGAGGGAATTAAATGAGTGAATGAAGTAATTGTTTGTAATGGTATAAATTTAAATTATGCATGCATGTTTGAGTTAGTAATGGAAAATTTAGAATATGTATCCACCACTGGATATTTTTAATGCTCAGCATGTAGTGTGGTTACTGCATGCGGGTTATAGAAAGAAAAGAAGTGGTAGTAACCGAGGTTTACTGATGATCAAAAGAATATTCAACAGCAAGGATAAAGGTATAGGTATGGCATGTATACGACTGAAATGGATGAACACAAGATTGTACAGGATAGGTATATGAATTGTGTGTCGGTATGTCTATTATATTGTTGTATTTGTATGAATGCTATTGTTGAAAAAAAATAAAAACTTTACCGTAATGTCCAGTGTAAGGTTATTAGTGACTGTTCAATGATGCGTTATCTATTAACGTATGTATAGTATAGTGTTATAAGAGTGTTACATTCTAATTGGAGATAAAACTTAAAAGATAGACCTTTAAATGATAAGAAGACACCAAAATCCAGTTCTATCTCCAATACCTTCAAAAATTTGATTGAAAATGCAAACATGATTTTGCCTGTGTAATGGGAGCAGTTGGTGTTCCTAAGGCCATAACTCATAGGTGTGAAGTCCAAATAAGGTGATTCTTGCACCATAATAAACTTAAGACACGTTGTAACAATTTTATAGAAGACACCCATAAATGCCTTTAGCTAGGTGAAAACCCTTATGCAAAATCAGAACTGGAATATGCCCTATTCAGAAGGCAATGAAATAGGGTTCCACATCTGCTAGGCCTTCCTGACCGCCGTGTAACTTCCATGACCACCGTGTAAATGGCTACTAGAACTCCTAATCTTTCCTTAAAACTATCTCACATTGCGGTTAATGATTCATGACTGTTATGTAGTCACTTCTGTCCCACTGAATTTTTTTTAAACAAGTTTGACAAAAACTATCACTTCCAACCTTCTCTTTTTATTTTTTATTTTTAATATATATATATATATATATATATATATATATATATATATATAATTTATTTATTTTTGAAAAGCAATTTTGACAAGGAAACTATCACTTCCAACCTTCTTTTTTACTTGTGAATAGACATTTAACTTCATAATCAGATAACCCTGATCTGGGCTGTCTCGGGAGCCGGTATCTACAGTTACCCCCAATTTTGGAAAAACTAGTGCATGAGTGTTTAGGTGAGCCAAAATTCAGAGAAAAGAAAAGGAGCGAGTACCTGAGGCTGCCACCTTCCTGCTGCATCGATGGAGTTGTGGCGGGTTTGACTAATGCCAGTTTATTGACGTGTTAAGCTACGCTCTTAGTGGCTAATTGACGTCACCTTGTTGGCATGTTACATTCCCATTGGGCTGATGTCAGATAGATGCCCCTTGAAGAGCTGATTGCCCCCTGGAGAACAGTGTAGTGATCTGTATCATGAATATCATCCTCTTGAATTGCACCGAGTCGCTAACAAGACTATGAAGTGTGGTCGTTCTTGAATCTCACTGAGTCGTTATCCCGACCATACAGTGATTGTTATCCTCTTGGATTGCACCAAGCCGTTAAATAAACTACAAAGCGAGAACAACTTAGAATTTCACCGAGCCGTTATCCCTACCATATAGTGATTTTCATCCTCATGGATTGCACCGAGTCATCTCAGACTTACAAAATGCAGACGTCATCCTCTTGGATTGTACCGAGTCATCTCAGACTTACAAAATGCAGACGTCATCCTCTTGGATTGCATCGAGTCATCTCAGACTTACAAAATGCAGACGTTATTCTCTTGGATTGCACCGAGTCATTTCTAGACTTACAAAATGCAAACATCATCCTCTTGGATCGCACCAAGTCATCTCAGACTTACAAAATACAGAAAGCATCCTCAAAATGCAGAAAACATCCTCCTGGATTGAGTTGATGAAGAGCCATCCGGTGCCGCCTTCTTGTTGAAAAGACCTGTATGCCTCTTAAGAGGGCTTTGTGCTCGCAGAGAGACTTTGAAAATTTATGCTCATTGAGAGGCTTAGATGCTCACTAAGAGACTTAGACTTTGAGCCTCCTAATTGCCCCCAGTATGGTGTGCATGAATAGGCTTGCTCTTTTAGATGTTATCTTTAGCCCGGATCCACAAGATTCCTTTTCTGTGGGGACTTCATCTTAATCTGATTGTTCAGCATGGATGAGCACTGATGTTAAGCTAAAGTTATCCTTTGGGCCATTTTTGCGTGTGAGGTTTATTTAAACATTTTCTGCAAAGTTATGTACACAAGAACATATACAAGAGATTGTGTGTGTATGTGTAAAAGGTTATATGCAGATATTTGCAAAAGAATTGCATGACATGAAATGCATGCAAAAATGGATAGACCATGTCCTGGGTGGTTAAGGCCGTTGAGGATACAACTTAACTGCTCAAATTGTTTGATGCCCTTAAGGATCCATAAGTGTCATCTTGGCTTAGAAATTCTGACCCATAATCTTTCAAAGAGAACCGTCTTGTATGCATCTCTGCCCCCTTTTAACGAGCATGCGCCTTTTGCTATAAGCTGTACAGCATTTTGCCCCCAGAATTCTGACTCACGTCCTGAATTATGCATTATCTGCCTGAAGGGAGATTATTTGAACTACCTTATCGCTCTTTGTACTGGTTGTCATTCATTAAAGGTAGCGCGTCCCTTGTGGATTTTCACACTAGATTTTCTTTGCGAGAAATGCATCCCTTTAGGGATTTTCACATAACCCTTTGCCTAACTTTTTCGTAGGACAGACTGACTGTTTTCAGGTTTTCACTCTACCCTTTGGCCTAACTTTTGCTTAGAGAGCCAGTTACAATTTTCATCTCTAATGGCCTTCCTTTTTTTTATTTTATTTTGTTTTTTTTTTTGGCTGTATGGATTTTGGCTTTCCTCATGAATGTGCTGGCAACTAGCTCGAAGCCGATAACGGAGCGAGTCTGCTGAAACATCAAAATGATGATAGCAATAGAGGCCATACATAGTAAATTGCGCTTATGCGAAAAAGAAATAATGCGCTACTTTTTATCCTGAAACTTAAACCATTTTGAGTATGCGAGATGAAGTGTTCTACTTATATTAATATATTATTGTGTAAATGCATATGTTTTAGTCTGCCTTCATCACACATGATCATCATTTGGCATTAATCTCAAAAATACAAAACCCTATCTAATCTCGAGATAGATCCTGAAAACATAAAACTCCTATTATCAATAAGCTCTTTCGGCTTTTCATGATTGAACATTTTCTCTTTGCCCCTAATTTTTTTACAACATGACTTTTCGGTTTTCACCTTGATGGGGTGCCCAATTTTAGCAATATCACATTTTTTTTAGATTTTCGACACGCGAGGCATTTATTTTTTTTTTTTGCCTTTGCCATGGAATCTTTTTTAGTCTATTGGCATTGCTTAATTTCTTAAATCCTTCATCATTGTTTTAACCAAGATGGTTGCCTCCTCAAACAGTGGCTTTTTAGCACAAAAGGCTTAATCTTGACCTTTGTGCAAATTAGCTGGGTCAATGAACTCTCCTTTTGGAACTTGACTGTGAATTCTTGCATTTTGCTTTTTTTGATTTTGGCCACTCGATTTCTAAGGTAGCTCTCAATAGTCGAGATTGGGTTGTAGGTTGGCCTCAGATGGCTTAGGTTAAAACTGTGGGTCTTTTTTTCTTTTTCTTTTTTTCCTTTTTTTTTTATTCTTTTCTTTTTCTTTTCTTTTCTTAAGTGAAGGCCCAAAAATTCGTCCGTCTTAAATTTGATAATTCAGCTTCTGAGGCACCCCTTATTGATTAGAGCTTGGCTTCGTTTGGCTGTATTGTATGCGTCCTAGATGTCGAGGAGGCAAGGGAATGGCTTTTGAAACTTTAATTGCTATTAGGTTGGCAAATTGAAGCAGGTTTAGCATGTCATTCTAGGTCTAAGAAAAGGTATTTTTTCCTTTCTTATTTCTATTTTTTTTCTCTCAAATTTATCTCACTTGAGGAGTGATATCAGATGCCAACAGGATCTCGAGATTAAATGAGGCAGTATTTGTTAAGTTAATATCAAATGTAAATGACTTGTGGTTGTGATCATGCATAATATAATCATGAGAATCATAAACAAAAAGTCATTAATATAATTAACATAAATAGTACTGCTTACATCAAGATTAAAAAGTTCAAATATAAAAAGCACATCTACTAGAAGGTTTCCTTTCCTACTTCTTGCTGTACTGTAGCCACATTCTAGGTCCCTTTATTAGCGTCTTGAATTCCCCTTACAACTCATGCTTTCTTTTTTCGATGCTCTAGATCAGCAATTTGTTTGCTATTAATGCGGTCCTAAATTTGGTTTCTTAGAGTTTGACATTCATCAGTGTCATGCCCTGTATGCTGATGGTAGGCACAATGCTGATCTGCTCGATAATCAGGATGCCCCTGACTTCTGGCTGCTTAGCAGGCATTTGTTGTAGCTTACCTTCCTTCATCAACCTTTTAAATACCCAAGAAAATGATCTGCCTAGGTTGGAAAAATGCCTTTGGTCTGCTTCTGTAACCGCTACATCTAACGTGTTGCCAGTTCGATTTCCATTGTAGGGCCCTGCTGACTTTTCTGCCCTCTAATTATCGTAATTTCTCAGAGTATAATTGTCATTACTGGCCTTTCTTGCCAGATATTCTCCCTCAGCTTCTCTAGCTATGTCTTTCAGGGACTCGCAATCCTTTAGCCCCTTCATCTTTGGTGCCTCTCTCAAGTATGGGCTAGCATTCCTAATGAACAACCTTATCTGATCAAGGGTATCAGGTTTTCATTTCATTTTCATGACCCAATTTCTCCATCTGGTAAGGTATTCACGGAATGATTCTCCTAACTTCTGTTAAAGCAACTCTAGGTCTTTTAGGGTGACCTCTATCCTTGTACTGCAATCATATTGCTTAAGAAATTCCTCCGTCAACAGCTCCCAATCCTCTTTGGACCTCCTATCCAGTTCATGGTACCAATCAACTGTAGGCCTTGTTCAGCTCAAGCAGAAATATTCTATCTTTTGTTTTCTGGTCAGAGTCGTACCCTTCACCACTAACGAGTATTGCTTCACATGTGCTGTCAGGTCTGAGGTGCCTTCAAACTTCAGCATGTCGGGCATCTTAAAGTTCTAGGGAACTAGATCTTTGCCATCTAGTTCTTTGTCCTCAGGACTCATGCCTCTTCCCACTCTCAGCAAGCGAGTCATAGCTTCGAACCTCTCCATTTTTCTCCATATTACCTCCTCCAGCTTGGGTGACTTCCCCTTTATTACCTCTGGCTCCTCTTACTCCTCTTCCCCCAAGTCACTCCCAAGTTTAGGAGCTTCTCTATGCTCTGTATATGTTAGCACTCTGGGTCAAACTGCAGGTGGGTCAACTGTGGCAGTGGGACCTTCTGTATTTGGATTTTGCTCGCCTTGCCCCTCAGCATGAGCAGCAGGTTTTTGTCCAGCAGGTGGCGCTAGAGTACCAATAAGGTTTCCCATCATCATCATCATTCGGGCCTCAAACTCATCCATCCTCTTTCCCACTTCTTCAGTAATCATTGCTCGGGTTGCATTAGATTCTCCCGATGGGTAAGCCATGCTTGTTTCTACTGATGATTTTGAAGAAAATATTTCGCTACTATCTGAAAGCAAATCTGAACCCCAATCTGACACTAGTTCTAGTAGTTTAAAGAGCGAAATCTTTCTTAGCTGACTGTCGGGACCTCTAAACCACCTGGATGAATCTATGATGGCTGCAGAATATGCCTTGTTATCCAACCTTGTCTCTCCTACACAGGAGGTAGTGCGGTCTTTTTCCTAGGTGGGCTTTATCCAAGGGTTAACGGGGAACCTAATGGATGTGTAAAGGTGCACAGCGAAAAATTGACACTATAACATCTCGTATCTAAAGTACATACGTATGGATTTTGGTCATCATGTATTTAAACACGTCAATCAAATTAACATGGGCTCACTGAGTCATAAAAGCCTTTGATGAAAGACCATTTAGTTTAACTGATTTTGTCTAATATATGATGGCCCACATAGCAAGCACGGTATTACGGTACATTTCACCTAGTGGAAGTATCTTTTGTCATTATATGAGCTTTGGTCAAAGGTGATGATACTTTAGGGCTACACAAGCATGGTTCCTACCAACGGGTCTAACTCATCACGAGTATAACGACCGATCGGATCTTCATTTGATATACTAAAAGGTTAGGCTTGAGCTAGTGATTATCTTTAACACTTCCCCATATTGAATGAATGTAGGGTCGTGCTTGGGAAACGCACCGAGGTAAAATAAGGGACCATTTAGCATAGTTCTAAGGCTGTAGCATGTATGCAATGCAAATTTTTGAAACGAGATTGAATTTTAATTTATAAAAATCCAATTATATTATTAACCAAGACACTTTCGAAGTAAAGTTTTAAAGTCCCCACGTTGGACCCAATCATTTCCCGAAGGCCTGATGTCTACACATATATTATCCAAAAAATGCTTAGAATTACATGTAATGATTCTCTAATTGTATATAGTCATATATGAGCCTGTTATGAATTATTGTAGCTCGGTATGATTAAAAGCCTGCTTAGAAAACCCAGTCTGAATAGATAAACGTGTTAAATGATATATGGTGATAATTTTAGTGAGATGTACATGAAATAACATATGAGTGTAGATATGAGCATAGCTCACCCTTGATGTAATAAGCACCAAATTAATGTTTTTAACCTAGTATTACTTGGAATTCATTAAGCATATGCTATACACATTTGAATAGTCGTGTAGAATCAAGTACACAAAGCAAATGTCAAAATTATTAAGGAATATTTGTCTTTGTTTACTAACCTATTATGGTTCATTATAATAGAAAGCAGGACAATGAAAAAAGTGTAAAGACCTATTTGTATTTAAGTATTTTGCTTGTTAGTACAGTGGAACTCTTAATTGTTGACAAATGTCAAGAATGTGTATGTATATAAATATACTCATGCTAGTCACCATAATGTGGCTCTTTATTACTATTGATATGTCTTGAGAATGTTTGTCACATAAATGTGACTTTCAAATTTCTGTAAGTGAATTGTTCTTTCTTTAGATTGTGTACTATACCCTGTGATCTAAATGAAAATAGCATGAAAACATACTTGTGCATGCACTTATGCTTGTCTATATAGTGTGACTCTTATTGATGATTGGATATGTCTGGGTCATGTAAGTTAAACCTATTAGAGTCATAGTTATGGCAGCTGCTCTTGTGACACTGCGGTGTCTCTTAAATATGAGACCATTGTCTCTCTTACATCTTGATGTGTCCTCTAGCACTCTTGGCTAAAATTAGCACTTGAGGCTGATGCCTCTCTTGTTGGTACCCAACAGATACCTATTGTTGGCACCCAATAGATAATGTTGGCACCTCTTCTACACTATGTGATGACTGTAAAGATAGCATGCAAAAGTCAATGAATAGTCTGCGTTCGTTTAGGCCTGTACTTGCTATCTCTTAATATGACTAGATAATTGGATAATCTGTTCTTGATCTAATTTCTCTTAATTTCTTTAGTTCCACATGTTTAACTGTATTTCTTATTCTGATGAACAATCTTGATATCTGAATACAAAATTAGAATTTACATAAGTATAATCCTATTATAAATGACTAATTCAATGAGAAAGGACTATATGTAATGATATGTTTTATATAGTATCTTGTATGATTACATGGTCACCGTGTTTGAATGTGTGGTAATATACACTAGTGAACGTGAGTGAGGAATGAACAAGAGCTATAACATGATTAGAGTATCAATGTACATGTATACGTCATTTTAAAAGCAAATGCAAATGTAGTATTTGTGGCAAATATACTTGAATGTAGTTAATAAATGAATGTATGGTGAAGAATATAAAGACCTGAAATTATGTGAGAAATCTCTATTAAATTTATGTTTTGAATAATAATAATGGTATATGATCTACATACAAGTCAAATAATGTATATAGGCTTTTGTATAACATAGGGAGTTATGTTTCATTATTTATGCTGTATTATATCTACATTATTACAATGCTAACACATCTATAAATATTATGATCTGTGTGCTTAACTAGCGATCACTGTGAGTGGTCATCCAATATTTTTGTTGCCCACTAAGCTTTTATGGTTAGAACAAGTATTTATCCGTGTAAGTATGACAGTTGAGTTGCGCTGGAACAATCTGCAGAGGTTATGGCCTACTGAGGAGTCGAGTCTTGAGTTCTTTTGTATAATCTTTCTGTTAATGTAGAAATTTTGTATCTGCAATTGTAAATAAAAGAGTTAACCAGCGCAACAATCTGTAGAGGTTATGGCCAACAGAGGAGTCGAGTCTTGAGTTCTTTTGTATAATCTTTCTGTTAATTTAAAAATTTTGTATCTGCAATTGTAAATAAAAGAGTTAAGCAACTATAGTTATAACCTATGAATTATATCTCGTCTTTGTAAATAAGTTTTGTATCTTGTACATGAACATGAACTAGTAATATTGATACGATTGAGTATGACATGAAAATGATTAGATTTTGCATATGTATAATGGCGTAACACCCCGTATGAACCGACAGCCTTAATTAAATGCATATGATAGTCTATGCTATTTTTACGTAGTTATATATTATGTAGAAAGGGTGTGACACGAACTAATTGGATTCACCAATTTCTTAGTTAGGGTATTTTTAGTGAAAATTTACCTATTACTTTTTAGTAGAAAATAATTTGATTTAAGCTTCAAAATAAAATCTCTAAACCTTATTAATTAAACACTAGCTTAGAGAAAAAAGAGTAGGAGTAGAAATTATGTAAAAAAAAAAAATTTAATCCCCCTTAAAAAAAACCCTAGGATAATCTTGGTTAGGTTTAGAAAGAACTCTTGTTCCTAATTGAAAAAAGAACTAGAATTCTTCCTGAATAAAATAGGAAAATAACAAATTGGAAAACGAATCGAATAGTTGTGTGTTTATAGAATATGCCCCATTCACAGCTATGAAAATCAATTTCATGCCCATGGATGATAAGCATCCATTTCATGCCTTCATGTGATGATTCACTTTTGTGAAGATTTCAATTCACGGCCATGAAGCACTTCATGAGTGTGAATTTAGATATTATGGCCATGTTTGCTATGAACACATAGTTCACAACTGTGAAATGATGACTTACAATTATGGACTATTTGACCTTGGTTTTCTATATTATTTTCATCAATTAAAATCCTTTAGTGGATCTATTTGTTTTCAGTTTCTTCAAATTTTTAATCTCATCATGAAAATGATCATCATTAGGTATTTTTCTAAACTAGTGAGCCCTAAACCTACTGCCTACAGTTGTCTTTTAATTATCCCATACACTTAGCACTAAAGGAATTTCTAAATCAACTTCTTTGCATCTATGAAGATAGTAGGCCAGTTATATCATGTTTGAAATACTTTTTTACTACTACCTGACTTATTCGTACATCCTATATATTCCTTTATGAATTTCTCGTATCACGTATTCTACTTATTTAAGGGTAATGCATTTCTACTGAGGATAGCCTAAGGCTTTTTTATAGCTTTTCGTCTATTATAGAATAGCTAAAGCACATATTAGTTATCTTATTGGGCTCATTTTATGATTCTAAGAGCATTCATGATCGTATATATTCATATCTTGGTCTTATCCTATTTGGCTCTACATGAATTATGCTTCCTCGAATGCAATCACTTTCTTCCATCATTACTTTAAATGGATCATTGAAGTATGCAAATTTTGGCTATGAATTTTGCTTCTTTATTTCCCACTCTTAGAATCCTTTCTATCTTCCACTTTATTTTCATCAACTCTAGGTTTTGTAAAAGGTTTTTAACATTTTTTAGATATTTTGCCATATTTTCTTCTTTAGATTTGAAGCTTACTAGAACTTGATTAGTGACAAGATGTAGGTCACTATATATCATGAGGATTTCTATTTGAAATACTCTAGTTAACTTCAAGCTGGGCCTCAAAGCTTTATACTCTACCATATTATTAAATGCTTTGAAGTTTAGCCTTACAACATAGTCTACTTTGATGTTGATTTGACCTCTAAGAACTACTTATACTCCTTTTTTATCATTAGAATTTTGTCACCAAAAAACTCCCACATAGCTAGATTCTCATATGAACCTTGCCTTTCCTGACTCATGGCGATCAATTTGGCCTCAAAGTTTGTCAATATTTAAGATTTCATAACCAGTCAGGGCTTGTATCTAACGTCGAATGACTATAATTTTATAGCCTATTTAGCAAGCTTCACATTTATAGTTTTCTTTTAAAGTATCTTAATGGTCGGTCCATTCAAACAACTATTTAGTGAGCTGGTGGTGCACATCATCATGGCGATAAAGCAGCTGTGCCTGCTTTTTCTCAGCTCCCTTCATAACACTTGGCTAACATCATATATGGGCTTTTTTTGTCTTTATTCTTCCTTATTGAATATAACAACCACCATCTCTCCATATGTGGAGAGAAACAGAAAAATGGCCTCTCTTCCAATCGGCCTATTGAGGAAATGTGGTTGTGATGGGAACTCTTTCAATTTTTCAAACATCTCTTAACATGAGAGATCTTACTCAAACTTTCCACATTTCCTAAGCTTTTTGAAAAGTGGCAATCCCAATGGTTGTTCTTTTATTTAGCTTTTAGATTTCATTGATGCTTCTTAGAGGTTGCATATCTAGTATAGCTTGAATTTTCTTTAGGTTAGCCTCTATTCCTCTTTAAGAGTCCATAAACCCTAGAAACTTGCCTTCTTTGACACTAAGGTACACTTTTTAGGGTTCAATTTCATCTGTACTTGCTGAGTGTCTCAAATACTTTTGCTAAGTCCGTAGCATGCTTTTTTGTGCTTTTACTTTTGACAATATGATATATACCTTAATGGATTGACCAATTTGATCTTTGAAAATCTTATTGACAAGTCGCTAGTATGTGGCCCCAACATTTTCAAGCTGAATGGCACGACTTTGTAACAAAATATGCCTTTATGAGTGATGAAATTGGTATTTTCCTTGTCATATCCCAAAAATTATTGGGCCCGAACAAAAGAAATCGACCAACTTGAAATACAGAAACCTTTCCCATCCAACACCCACCAACACAGTATTAATGCAAAATAAAAATATTACATCCCAACAAACACCCACCAATACAGATCCAATGCAAAAAAAAAATCTCAGGCGAAAAAATAATATTTAGGCACAAAAATACATAGATCTCAAGCAAAAAAATAATAATAATATTTAAGCACAAAAATACATAGATCTCAGGAAAAAAAAAATATTATTTTCCTTCTTTGGTTCGATGCTTTCTCCAATCCTTCTCCTCCTCACTGGATCTGGATTTTTCATTTTTATCTTTTTTTTTTCTTTTTTGGTCTTTCCTCTCTCCTCTCTGTGCCTCCTACTCGCTTGGAGAATAGTAACTGATCGGCAGGGGAAGCAGAGAGAGATGGAAACAAAGAGAGAGAGATGGAAGTAAAGCGAGAGAGCGAGAGAGAGAGATGGAGGTGGAAGCAGAGAGAGAGAGAGGTGAAGGACATAGTAGGTTGCTTCAAGAGAGAGAGAGCAGTGAAGGAGATGGAAGGTTACTGAGAGAGAGGTGAAAGAGGTAAAGGAATTGAGGAAAAAAAAAACATAGTTTATAAAGTAATTTTGGTCGGTTTAGGTTTTAGGGGGTTTTAACTCTACTCGAACTCAAAATATTTGAAATTTACAAACCTAACCCGACCCGAAGCCCCCAACACTACTCGAATTGATATTTCTGATCGAGTTAGTCGGGTTTTGCACACCCCTATCTGTGCCAATCAACATAACTTTTTCATCTTCTAACCCATGTTTGATGAGCTCATCTTTAGGCTAAAACTTTTTTTGCTTTTTCTTTTGCTTGTATTCCTCTATTGGCTCTACGATAAAAGATATGTTAGTTTCCTTTGACAGTGCTGGAATAATTTTCTTTAGCAAACTTTTAGTTACCCTTTACTTGACAACCCCTTATTCAGTGGGGACGTCCATTACAGAGTATCATATGATGGTAATTCTTCATGTATCAAACAACACGAGCCTACCAAGGATGACATTATATGCAAAAGGCATATCTATAACCTTAAACATACATTTACTTGTATGGGTGAGTCCTTTATCTCCCAATTCTATATACAAGTATGTTGTGCGAGTAACAAGTAATATAGCATTTTTTAGTTCTATCAATGATATTTTGCTTTGCGTGATCTTCTTCGTGGGAAGTTTTGTCTATTTGTACGTATCCAGTGTAAGCAGATTCACTATGCTTCCATTATTAACAAGGCTCTTTTTACTAAAAATTCATGATATACCTTTGAATGACCAGTGTGTCTTCGTGTAAGACTTTCAAATCCTTTACATCTTCTCCTGATATTATTATAAGGGGTAATTTCTCGAATTTTATTAAGAAATATACTCTATTTTCTCATTTCTTTCTTTTGCTTGTGTTTTTTTCATAGAGTGATCCTTCTTCTGCAATTACATTAATAATCCTTGGTTTTTTCCAATCGACACCGGCAATCTTAAGCCTTCTTCTTTCTTTCTCATATTTTAAGCTATTACTTCCATTAGGAAGGATTCTAAATTTTTACATTCTTTTTTTTAATAAATTTCTTCAAAGAGCCTTTCTTAATAAGGCACTCTATTTCATCCTTCAGGGTTCGATATTTGTTATTAGTGTGCCCCACATCTTTATGAAAATCAATAATACTTGTTCTTGTCCTACTTTTCTAAAGTTTTGTTGTCCATTTTCTTAATCTTGTTCACTTTTGCCATCACTTTCCTTAATCCAAAGCAATACTTTATTTAGGCTGACATTTAAGGGTGTGTAATCCATGGGGTTTATTTTACTAACAGTCACTCAACTTATCACTTATCGCGCAAGAGTAACTGACTTTTTTTTTTTACTTAAATGTCACTGAACTTTTAACATTTTTGCAAAAAAGTCATATTAACCGGAATCCGGTGAGGACTATCGCCGGATTGATGACGTGGCATGCCATGTCAGAAAATACATGTCATTTAACAATATTTTCAACAAATGCTACATCTAAATAAATTTCACTCGCGGTCACTAAACTTATCATTTATCGCGTAAAAGTAACCAATTTTCTTTTTTTCCAACTTAAATGTTACTGAACTTTTAACATTTTTGCAAAAAAGTTATATATTTACTATTCGTTGCCACGTGTCATATGTCATGTCATCAATCCGATAAGGTTTCTCGCCGGATTCCGGTCAACATGAATTTTTTGAAAAAATGTTAGAAGTTCAGTGACATTTAAGATAGAAAAAAAAAGTCGGTTACTTTTGTGCGATAAGTGATAAGTTGAGTGACCATGAGTGAAATTGACCCTAATCCATGCTATGAGTCTCAATCATGGTCGATCGATGCCTTTCCTTTTTAAAGGAGTTCTTTCTTAGGGAATTCATTTTATTAGGACTCTAGGTAGATGGACGTCTTCCTTGAGAATGACCTGCTTTTCCTACCCTTAACTCATGCCCATGTACAAGTCTCGATTGCAGCATCCATCAATGCGACTATCACCATCAAGGGCTATGTATTATTTGGCCATATTCATTAGGTCTGTGAAGTTGATAGGCTGATTGATCATGAGCAAATTATAGAGCCAGCTATTGCAAATGTTGCTAATAATAGTGATTAATGCTACTTCATTATTCAGATTCTCTATGTCGGATGCTACTTCTTGAAATATTTCAATTAAATCTTTAAGGCTTTCATCATTGCCTTCCAATATTCCTTGTAGATCAATAACGACTTTTTTTGCCTGCATTTAGATGATAACCTTTGTCTTAAAAAGCTTAGACAACCATTTGAAAGATGTGATTGATTTCGGAGGTAAGTTGTGGAACCAATTTAGTGTATCGTCTAAAGGGAAAAACTCTATGTATCAAAGTATCTTCAAAGGTTTGCATGCGTATATATAAGCATGCAATATTCTAAGTGCTTCTAATTGACCCTTGCACTTTTTCATCTTGATTTCATAGAAATGCCAGGGAAAGGGACTTCCTATATTTCCTAAGAGAATGCTAAGTATGTATTTCTATCGTGGTCAAACTTTTAAGGTGTCCGAGCTTGTACTTTTTGACAAATTTGTTTTCAAAGGCCAAAGCGGTGAAGTTCTTTTGATTTCTACTTCGACTTTCTTCCCTCTTCTACCTTGTGGATTAATTAGTGTTGGATTTTTGGCTTCTAGAGGACAATTGGGATAGAGATTCATAGTCAAGTTGCTTTGCTTTTTCCTTTTTGTTTTTCAAAATGGCACCCTTTTTGTTCTCACTCGGCTAGTCAGGTCATAGCTCCATTAATAGCTCATGTTTCATATCCTCTTTTAGGCTGTCAAATATTACATAGCCTTCGGTGTTAGCATTGTCTTAGTGGCTGGTTGATCGTAATTATTGTTTTTATCAAAGACTTGGACTCAAGGTCCAGTAGGTGTTTGTACATCTTTTATTTCTTGAAGGTTTCATTCTGCCATTGCTGTCATTGAAAATACCAAATGATAATTATGGATTACACATAGACTTTTAACTACTAATAATTGATTTAGCCTTTAATTTTGATCGGCTAGATAATCTTCTTTAGCTAGTAATGACCTGAAAATAAGAGATAAATGCCCCAAGCTTAGCTGAGAATTTGATTACCAATGATTAAGTCAATAAATAGTGAGGAAGAGTGGTGAGAGAGAGAGTAGAGAAAGAATTAGTTATCTAATGATAATGTTTAATGGAGCTGTGTTATTTATAATGCTGGCCATCTAAATTTTTTGGCAAAAAATCTGACCATAGTGATAAGTCCATCGTTCGATGTATTTGACAAGCAAGGTCAAAAAAATTAGATAAGTTATAACCAAGATATGTTAAACTGAAAAATCCAAAATTTTGTTTAAATAGCATTACCATTTACTATTATAACTTTCTCAAAAAAATTGAATGCAATAACTTTTTTCAAAAAATAAAGGCAAAACACATCCTGAAATCTCTGAACTATTAACTTTTCCTATAAGTGGTCCCTATACTTCAAAAATTGCACATTAAATTCCTGACCTACATGATTTATGCTTATTGGGTCCAAAATAGATATGTCTAAGAAATTGATGCGCACGTATCGTCAAAATCGCTTCTGGTCAACTTAACATTTATGTGGGTCCACCAAAAAAATAACTAAACAATTTTTTATGCCATAATTTAATAATAATTAAATAATTAATAATTTTAACTTAATATTAATATCCTACCAAAACACCATAAACGCCCCATTTTTGCTCAATAGAATAACCCTTCTTCATTCTTCGATTTGTAAGAACCCTAAATCCCAAAAACTCATCGTTCCGAGATCAAATCTCCTCCCTAATTCATCACCTATGATGGCTAGCTCAAGCAATTCTATTGTCAATGTTGAACAAATTGGGCTAAATAACATGAAGCCAATTTGTTTTTGCCATCTAAAAAGGACACTTTATATGTCCAAAAGCGATTTGAATCCAGGCAAGCTCCAGTGGAAGTGTGGATATGAGGTAACAAAAGCTGTATAGAACCACTTCCAAAATAATTCTTACTCTATAAACTAAGTATTAGTCTATGATTGATTGAAAAATTTATACTCCTCCCATTGTTTTCCTTCAACCAGGTTGGAAGATGTTAATTCTCCATGTGGTAAAAGATATGGATGCTTCAATTGAACAAATGTATAATTGAACGTTTCTAAACAAAATTGGGAGATGGTATGGTTGAAACTAGAGAAAAGAGGTCAATGATTTTAGAGATTGCGGAGGTCAGTAACCAGTTCATGCTTGATAATTGGAATTTGCAACTCAATAGGATCGAAAGTTTGGTGGCTTAATTGAGTGGCGATTTCTCTCAATGCCATCAAAAGGTGAAAGAGATGTAGATTCAACTTACTGCTCATAAGCCATATATAAGCTTCTTCAAGATTGTTGTGATGGTCTTTATTATTGCCCTTTTGGCAGCGAAAATTATGGTTTAGTAAATGTAAGGTAGATGGTAGATTGCAGTCTTAATTTTGTATTTTATTAATGTAAGGGTCTAGTATGTGTATTAGGAATGTTGACCAATTAAGAGGGTTAATTTCATCCATGGTCACTGAACTTATACTCAAATAACATTAATATAATAAAACAATTTTTGTTCTCTTAAAAATCATTAAACTTATGATACATAAACAGAAAAATCACTTTGACCGTTTTCTGGTGAAAGGACCGCCGGAAAATCCACATGGCGCGTACATTCAGCACCCTTGCACACGTGGCTTGCCATGTGAAAAAAATGACACATAAGCATGCCACGTGGCATTCTCACGTGGAGATTTTTGCTAAGTCATTTTGACACGTGGCTCCTGCCACGTGTCACGGCTATTATGCTGCCACATGGGCCTCCAACATGCCATGTCAGCATGCTACGTAAACCAATCTAAATACGACACGTGTCAAATAATATTTAAAAAAAATTAAAATCACAACGGGTCCACATTCAAACCCTAAGCAGAACCCAACATTTTTTTCCCATATGCTTTGTCTCTCGGTCCCATTCTAGCTAAATCTGCTGCCAGCAGATTCAGGAAGGTCCTTCGCCGCCAGCAGGTCCGCGACTGCTAACCGTAGCTTCGTCGTTCTCTCACCCACCGTAGATAATTCAGTATTGTGGTGTACGCAGTTATACAGTCTCTCTTTTTATAGATCCTCTCACCCAGACAGCTCCGTCAACATTCACTTCCTTCAGGTTATACACTCTCTCTTTTCATATTTTTTAATCTTTTAACCATTCTTTACTCATTCTTATATAGTTGTCCCAATAATGTCTTTTTTTATTACTGAATTAAGTATTGTGGTGTCATTTTCGATGTTAGTTAAAGACAAAGGCAGGGCTGCTTAGTTAAAAGGGAGGAGAGAATGGACCCTGTACAATATGGTCAGTACACTTTATATATATATATATATATATATGTTGAGTTTACCAGGTACAATATGGTCAGTACACATTAATTATATATATATATATATATATATTGGTTTCTTTGTATGTGGTTGAAATCTGGATAAAAAGTGCACTAATATTGAGCTACCTATTTCGAGAAATATGGGTTATTTTTTATATTTTGGAAGTGAGATAAAAAAAAAAATTCCTTTGTTAAGGTTTAGGTGTATTTGTTAATTTCAATTTTGCATGTGAGTACATGTTAGATTTGTACATGTGAGTACATGTTAGATTTGCATGTGAGTACATGTTAGATTTGTACATGTGAGTACATGTTAGATTTGCATGTGAGTACATGTTAGATTTGTATTGAAGATTAATTTTTGGAGACAACCCCATTGGAATAGCTTCTCAAGTTATGTTATTGAATTCAAGTTATCAATTTATTTTTTTTTCTTGTTGACTAGTTTGTTCGTTTGTTTTATTTCATTATTTGTTATAATTACAGGATAATCAACCAACACAGGAAAGTGTTGTCATCAATGACTCTCAAATTCAATCTCAAGTGACTCCAATAGAAATTCAACCAAATGAAAGGAATAGAAAACAAGTTGCCATAGAAGGGTATCCTGAAGTTCCCAAACTAACCAAGAGGGGAAGACAAGTCAAGTCCAAATATTTGCAAGATGAGTATGTAATAGGGGGATTGAAGAAGACATCAAGAGGAAGAAGGAGTACTATTAAGGAGCCAACTCCAACATGAAAAATTACACTGCACATCGAATACTGAATGTTAAATTCCGTTTTTATTATATTACTTCATTTTGTATAAGTTTGATTGGGTATCCAATATTTAATATTTTTTATTAGGTGCCCATTTAATGATGCCTTTGGGTGCTTTTTTTGGGGGGGTTTACATAGGTTGACAATGACAACCATTTACGTTGTGTATAGAAATTGTACCTTTCTTAACATATCAGCAACTGTTAATTTCAAAAAGATAGGCAATTAGTTTATATTTTTAAGGTTCCCGTGAAATTTTACCCTTTTTTCAGATTAAAGAAAAATCAAGGAGATATCAATTATATGGTAGATTTAAGTAACATGCTTATTTTGTCCACATTAATTGTGGTTGGATATTAAAAATCTTCAAATTTAAATTTTTAAAATAATTAAATGACACATGTCATAATATTATTGGTGGCCACTTGACAAATTTTAGTTATTTTGAAAATTGGGCATAATTTTTTTTAATATTATTTGACACGTGTCGTATTTAGATTGGTTTACGTGGCATGATGACATGGCATGTTGGAGGCCCATGTGGTAGCATAATAGCCATGATACGTGGCAGGAGCCACGTGTCAAGATGACTTGGCAAAAATCTCCACGTGAGCATGCCACGTGGCATGCTTATGTGTCATTTTTTCCATGTGGCATGCTGCGTGGCAAGCCACGTGTGCAAGGGTGCTGAATGTACGCGCCATGTGGATTTTCCGGTTGTCTTTTCGCCGAAAATGGGTCAAAGTGATTTTTCTGTTTATATATCATAAGTTCAATGATTTTTAAGAAAACAAAAATTGTTTTATTATATTAGTATTATTTGAGTATAAGTTCAGTGACTATGGATGAAATTAATTCCCAATTAAGAAGTAACATTCAAATAAAAAGATCCAAACATGATATTATCCAAAATTGCAATTTTATAACACTGTGTATTTCTCTTTTATTGCTATTATCCAAAATTGGTTGTAACATATTGTCCATGTTTCATAACTGCTACTTATGAATTTTACATGCATATGAGAAGCAAAATTAGAGAAGCATCATTCCCAACTTGGGCAACATTTAGGCATACATGTCGCATAAATAAAAACAGCATTCTGGAACCTGATAATTAGCAAACAACATTTTTTACCTATATGCAACATATTAAGAATTAACAGCAATCTTCAAAAAGCTAAAGCATATTAATTTAGAATTAATATCCATACAAAAAGATCTTGCTTGTTTTACAAAAATTACACATGATCTACAAAATTTTGAGTTCAAACATGTCTCAAGCAACATATTTTTTCAAAAATTATCTACGTTCGAATCAAATAACATCATCTGTGGTAGCATTACTTTGAGCTGGCTTTGTCTTGTGTTTCTCATATGCTAAGAATGGTCTGAAGAGATTGCTGGTTTTCCATTGAATGTTAAGTCCCTTGGCTAAAATCCCATGCATTATTCTTCTATTTGAGCAGCCTTAGCATCAACCTAAATGATGTGGCTATAAACAATCACATAATCAAATCATCACAAGACATATACATAACTAAATAACATTGGTATTTTTTCTTACACTATTAGGAACCTGATACATTTCATTAACCCACCAATCCAATTTTTTAGGATATTTCTTGGTTCCACTTACACTAACATTTTGACTAGCAACCTCAATAACAAAAGGGATTGGTTGGATACTTGACCTAGATTGAGGGATTCGTTGGTCGATTGGCCTATATTAAGGGATTGGTTGACTATTTGGTACTCCTTCTTTTGTACATGCTGGAGTAGCAGATTACCCCTGTGTGGCATTAGCAGATTTTCCTGCAATTATATGTTCTGTACAATTACAGCACATATAAATATCATAATGAAATTATTAATTTGCTTACTTGCTCTTTTATATATATATATAATTATTTTCTAGGATTTAATTTTGCTATGAAAGCTTCCCCAGCTTGTTGCATCTTATTCATTAGGGTATTTTCATCCTTTTCCTTTTTTTCCTTCCTTCTCTAACTTGTGCTTACTTCATGCTACAAATAATAATAATAATAATAATAATAATAATAATAATAATAATAATAATAATAATAATAATAATAAAACATCAAGTTAAATTGAATATGTAACTTTAAGAAATGTGATTGCGATATTGCTATTAAACATACTTACATCATATGGCTTCGAAGGACAACCTCTAATATTGTGACTAGTTTGGTGACAATAACTGTATGTCATGATGCGCCCTTTACCTAACAGCTTTCCCTTCTTGACTGGTTCATCATTTTTTTGTTCTTGTTCTTTTTGGGTCTCTTAGGCATCTTTTAGAATTCAGGTGGCAAAATGACTTATTCATCTTCTTTCTCCCACACTTCTTTACCTTTGATGGTTTCATTGAGTGTTGATATGCCTTCAAGTATGTAGCTTTTTTATACAAATGAGAAACATAAGTACATGGATATTGATCCTCCAAACTATAAACTGCACACACCACATGAGCATATGGTAGGCTAGTCAAATCCCACTACCTGTAGCTACATGTCTTATTATTCAAGTCAAGTACATATTTGTTTGTAGATTTGAAAATTGAGGTCACTTCAAAGCCATTATCTGTAACGCCCCATATCAGTACGAGGACCATAGAACACTCCAATTTGAGTCTGCTGTCAGCCAGGTATGACTGTCCAAGTGAACGGCTCTTCCTGGCCAACTGGTGGACTATCCTCTTAGGCTACTCAGCATAGAACAAAATGATCTGTTCTACGGACCAAGGAGATTAAATAGCAGGATCCCAGACTAAGATGTAAGAGTATTCTAATGAAAGATAAAGGAGAAAACTTTAGAAACTCATGATAGAACAAAAGAATTTTTATTGCTTACAAACCGTTTGATCCTCAAAAGGATTCAAGATACATATTTATAGAGCCAGCCAGAGCTAGCTTACACCTTACGTCATAATAGATAAGGAGGAATCTCCTTTTACAAAAGCAACTTTACAAAAGTGAGAATCTTAAAAAGGTACTTTAAGAAAGCTACTTTAACTAAAGTGGGAATATATTCCCATCTTTTACAAAACCTACTTTAACTACTTTATTCCTTATGTCGGATAGGCTCATGAGACGGAGACAGGTTGAAATCTTCAGGATCAATATCTTCAAAGTGAAGTTGTGGGGTCCAGTCCAGCTCATCATCATCTTTTCCTTTGTCCTTTTGCTTAGGTATGGAAAGGTAGTTCTCTGCTACATCTTTAGTAATTGGAGTATCTAGCTGCAGATAAGGATCCTGTGAATCTTGAAACAGCGAGTCCAAATAGTTTAGTCTTTGTGAAGATTCTGCAGTATCAAAGGTTGGTCGTAATAGAGGTAAAGAAGTAAGCTCAATATTATTAAGCTCACATAATGTATTATGGAGGGTCTTTTTAAAAGTAGAGGACTTATTAAGTTCATAATCCTCTACTACTTCCCAACACCAAGCTTGAGGTTGGGTCCATACTGAATTCTGAGCAGGATTCCACATTTAAGGACGATGGAAAAAGTACACAACAGAAAGTTTCTGTGCTTGCTCGAATGGTTTTTTTCAAGTCTTGCGGGCTTGGATTTATCTAAGGAATTCATGGCGCCACCATGATAGTGGTGAATACCATTCTAAAAACTGCCATAGAATTGATCCCTATCGAGTAGCATCAGTGAGGACATCACATACTTCTACAAGAGGGAAAATAATTGCATGGGTATAGAGAACAAAGAGACAATAGAGAAACCAAAGTTCCTCTTCATAGAAGGGTAGGTTTGGATAAATCTTATACAGCATTGCCCAAGGTTTATCAATCTGGAAAAGGTTCTTGGTAGGAGAAAGATTTTTCTTGAGTGAGAAAAGATTAACATAGTAGAATAGATTGCGAGTAGCAAAGTGTTTGATCTGAGCAAGAGAAATGAGAGAACATTTTGGAGGATGGGATTGTTTGTTTGTGGCTGCAAGATATAAGGTGGATGGTTTGTTTTTTCTGGGACTTGGATCAGGACAAAATCTATCCATGAAGAAGAGTAAGGGAAAGGTTGAAGATTGTAATGGGAGAGTTGGTTTATGAGAAAGTCGTGAGAGATAATCAGGAATAAGGTTCTTATCCCCTTTTATATGCTCGACTTGAAAGTTGTATTTGCTAAACCATTCTGCCCATCGAAGAAGCTGGTGATGTGGCACTGACTTCCCTTTGAAGGAAAGTATCTTTGGAAAAGAAGAGCAATCCATGATGACAGTGAATTGATGGCCAATTAGGTGGAACTCAAACCTTTTGATTCCATACTTTACAACTAGTATTTCTTTAAAGGTTGAGTGGTAATGACATTCTGACTCCTTGAATTGACCACTAGCATATCCACAAATACTGTGGATATTGTCTTTTTCTTCCAAAAGTATTGCTCCCCAATATTCATCACTTGCGTCAGTTTGCAATAATTTTTTGCCAGTGGAGGGAATATAAAGAGGTGGCAAATTCTGAGTGACTACTTTTATCTGTTGGACGGATCTGGAGTGGATATCTTACCAGGGAGGAGGATTTTTTTTTTAAAAAGCTGTGTGAGTGGTTTGGACAGGTGGCTAAAGTGATGGATGAATTGTCTGATGTAATTGGCAATTCCAAGGAACTGTTGGACCTGCTTTTGAGACAGATGATGCTTTTGAGACAGATGATGATCTGGAAAGTTGAGAAGTTCCTTTGTTAGATGTGGCTGTAGTTGATAGGATCCATTAGCAAAATGCATTCCAAGAAAATCAATCTCCTTTTGTGCAAGAATCATTTTTTTACGGAGAAAGCAAAATTCCATGTTCCATTGTAAGTGAAATGAATTATTGCAGATGAGCTTGATGTGTAGGAACATCTGGAGAGAATAGTAACACGTCATCAATGTAGATAAGTGCAAAAAAATGAATTGATTTGTAAACCCTTATCATAGACTGTTGGAAAATGGAAGGGGCAGTTTGGGTAGAACTTCTTTGGATAGAATTTCTTTGGGTACCGAAACTTTTTATGCTTCTTTGAAGAGTAACATGAACAATCTTTTTTGGGAAAACATTTGATCTCCAAATCAGGTCATTTACATGCTGCCTTTATATGAGGATCTCTACCTTTCAAGAAAGTGTTCTTGATCATGTTTTATGAAGCACAAAGGCATTCAAGTGCCATGAGAACGCTTTGATAGATCTGCCCAAGAGAAAGAGAATTGATCTGGATACCTTGTTCCCTACGTAGAATATTGTATTGTCAGATAGTTGTTCTGGAATTGAGGATAAGAATCCTTGTTTCAAATTGGGATAATTTGCTCCATTAAGCATATAAAAGAGTTTAGACATCCTTTTATAATGCTTATCTAGATCCTTACGGAGAAGAGAACAACATTTCATTTTGAAGAAATTATCTCGGGAGGTATTTTCAAAATCTCGTACATCTCCAATGAACTCACAATGAATCTTCTGGAGAATGTAAGTGACAGATTCAGATCTAACAAATTGAGCTTTTGAATATTCATTAAGGCGAGTGAACCAATCTCGGAGTCTGCCCGTGAATCTGCATTGAAATTCATCAAGGATAGGTTTTAAGGTAGTAACTCCTTGCGGACGTGTTCGTACCTTGAGATTAAGCCAAGCAAAGAATTCTTGGAGACGATCACGCCATTTACCACTGGGAATATCTTCAAATATGGACCATCTACTGGTCTGGAATGAGCAGAAAGAGGAGCGTTATCAGCCATTTCCTCTTCTGGTTCTTCTGTCTCATACTGAGTAGTGGTACTTTTTGTTGGAGGTGGATCTACCATAAATAAGGGAAAATGTTTTGGATCTAGTTCTTCATCTTGTGATATAGAACTAGTCACTGTCATTATCAGTACTAGTATATTCAGATACATCATTAACAGTGGCAAATGAGATAATAGATAGGTCTTGCAAAGCCTTCTGTTTTAATGTTTGAACAAAAGGATTTGGATTTAAGGGTTCTTGGATCATATAAGATGCTGGTGGTTCAGAGATAATAATGCCTTTTTGTTTGGGATCTGAAGGAGGAACAATCGGTATAGCTGGTGGGTCAGAAGTTGAGGGTACATTTTTATCAGGAGGTTTAATTACAGGTTGAGGTTGAGGTTGAGGTGAGTCAGAAAATTTCTTAGGTTGTTTAGCAAAATGTTGCCTCAAGAACATCTCATGAGAGTAACCTACTGCTTCGAGTTCATCCTGAGAAGGTTCAGAGTATGGTGGAACCTGTATTGAGGGTTGATGGGTGTATGGCATAAAAGTAGAATGATAAAAAGGAAAAGAGGGTATCAGAGAAGGTGATGGAGGAGGTGATGGTTTAGCTAGATCCCTTTTAATAGTTTCAATCTCTGCTTTTAGGCAAGTAGCTTCAGAGGCTTTTGCCTTGAAAGTAGCATCATAGCTCCATTGATTAATAGAAGTCATAAGTTGCTTATCCAGCTCAGCAACTTGTTTCAGCAATTTTGAAAGCAATTGGTAGGTAGCAACATTCTGATCTGTGATCTGTGAACGAAGAGTATCAACTCGAGTAGAAACATGATCAACCTTTATTTCTAGTCGGTGTAAGATTTTATTCTGGGCAATAAAATTTTCAAATTGCCAGTTAAGTACTGCTTCTGCTGGTGATACAGATCTGGGAGTTCCTTTAGTGGAAATGCCGGGAGGTTTAACAAAAAGTGTTGTTCTGATTTTTGTGGTAAGGTTAACTGTTTCAGAAAGAGTAGGAAACTCTTCTTTATAGTTACCAGTAGGTTGATACATACAGACAACAGGAAGAATAGGAGTTTGTTGTACTTTGGATTTCCACATGGAAGGGGTAGTAGAACAGGGTTTCTTTGGTGGTGGCTTTGGTACTGGCTTGCATTTTTCTGGATTTAGAGTTGGTGCAGTGGGTGGCTTATACCTAGGAGGAGGAGTATAACTAACTGCATAGTCATACTTACCAGAGGGTTGGCCAAGAGTGCCAAAAGAGAGATCATCATCCTCACCTAGATGATCTTGAAAACGAGCCTCAGATGAGACTTTTTTCTTTGCCTTTCTTCGACGTCGCCGGAGATCTTCATCATCCATTTCAGCTTCAAACATATCCTGGTAGTAACATTACAATTACAATTATCCCAATAGCAATGACCATTTCTTTTGAAAGCATAAATGGGATTGCCATTAGTATCAAAAGCTTCAATAGGGATTGCTTCTCGTAAAGGAAGATATGGCTGCATCATAAACTGTGTGGAAAAAACAGATGCTGTGGTGGAATTGGTTAAATCTGTTTCTGGAGAAATGAATTGAGTTTCAATCATGCCATTTGGTTTCTTAAGAAAAACAGGAGTTGTTGACTAAACAGGCTTTTTCTGCTCATGAAGGATCTCATAGCTTGTGAGCCAAGATTTTGGGAAGTACTCAAGTAACTATTCCTTTGTCAACTATTTTGGGATCTGAACACAAGTAGGAACTTGATTTGAATCAGTACTAATGATTAAAGCATCATTAGACCATGGGAACACAAAGTCGTTCAAGTGCCATGAGAACGCTTTGATAGATCTGCCCAAGAGAAAGAGAATTGATCTGGATACCTTGTTCCCTATGATAGAATATTGTATTGTCAGATAGTTATTCTGGAATTGAGGATAAGAATCCTTGTTTCAAATTGGGATCATTTGCTCCATTAAGCATATAAAAGAGTTTAGACATCCTTGTATAATGCTTATCTAGATCCTTACGGAGAAGAGTACAACATTTCATTTTGAAGAAATTATCTCGAGGGGTATTTTCAAAATCTCGTACATCTCCAATGAACTCACAATGAATCTTCTGGAGAATGTAAGTGATAGATTCAGATCTAACAAATTGAGCTTTTGAATATTCATTAAGGCGGGTGAACCAATCTCTGAGTCTGCCCGTGAATATGCATTGAAATTCATCAAGGATAGGTTCTAAGGTAGTAACTCCTTGCGGACGTGTTCGTACCTTGAGATCAAGCCAAGCAAAGAATTCTTGGAGACGATCATGCCATTTATCACTGGGAATATCTTCAAATTGGAACCATGGACCATCTACTGGTCTGGAATGAGCAGAAAGAGGAGCGTTATCAGCCATTTCCTCTTCTGGTTCTTCTGTCTCATATTGAGTAGCGGTACTTTCTGTTGGAGGTGGATCTGCCATGAATAAGGGAAAATGTTTTGGATCTAGTTCTTCATCTTGTGACATAGAACTAGAGTCACTATCATTATCAGTACTAGTATATTCAGATACATCATTAACAGTGGCAAATGAGATAACAGATAGGTCTTGCAAAGCCTTCTGTTTTAATGTTTGAACAAAAGGATTTGGATTTAAGGGTTCTTGGATCATGTGAGATGCTGGTGGTTCAGAGATAATAATGCCTTTTTGTTTGGGATCTGAAGGAGGAACAATCGGTATAGCTGGTGGTTCAGAAGTTGAGGGTACATTTTTTTCAGGAGGTTTAATTACAGGTTGAGGTTGAGGTTGAGGTGAGTCAGAAAATTTCTTAGGTTGTTTAGCAAAATGTTGCCTCAAGAACATCTCATGAGAGTAACCTAATGCTTCGAGCTCATCCTGACAAGGTTCAGAGTATGGTGGAACCTGTATTGAGGGTTGATGGGTGTATGGCATAAAAGTAGAATAATAAAAAGGAAAAGAGGGTATCGGAGAAGGTGATGGAGGAGGTGATGGTTTAGCTAGATCCCTTTTGATAGTTTCAATCTCTACTTTTAGGCAAGTAGCTTCAGAGGCTTTTGCCTTGAAAGTAGCATCATAGATCCGTTGATTAATAGAAGTCATAAGTTGCTTATCCAGCTCAGCAACTTGGTTCAGCAATTTTGAAAGCAATTGGTAGGTAGCAGCATTCTGATCTGTGATCTGTGAACGAAGAGTATCAACTCGAGTAGAAACATGATCAACCTTTATTTCTAGTCGGTGTAAGATTTTATTCTGGGCAATAAAATTTTCAAATTGCCAGTTAAGTATTGCTTCTGCTGGTGATACAGATCTGGGAGTTCCTTTAGTGGAAATGCCGGGAGGTTTAACAAAAGGTGTTGTTCTGATTTTTGTGGTAAGGTTAACTGTTTCAGAAAGAGTAGGAAACTCTTCTTTATAGTTACCAGTAGGTTGATACATACAGACAGCAGGAAGAATAGGAGTTTGTTGTACTTTGGATTTCCACATGGAAGGGGTGGTAGAACAGGGTTTCTTTGGTGGTGGCTTTGGTACTGGCTTGCATTTTTCTGGATTTAGAGTTGGTGCAGTGGGTGGCTTATACCAAGGAGGAGGAGTATAACTAACTGTATAGTCATACTTACCAGAGGGTTGGCCAAGAGTGCCAAAAGAGAGATCATCATCCTCACCTAGATGATCTTGAAAACGAGCCTCAGATGAGACTTTTTTCTTTGCCTTTCTTCGACATCGCCGGAGATCTTCATCATCCATTTTAGCTTCAAGCATATCCTGGTAGTAATCATCACAATTACAATTATCCCAATAGCAATGACCATTTCTTTTGAAAGCATAAATGGGATTGCCATTAGTATCAAAAGCTTCAATAGGGATTGCTTCTCGTAAAGGAAGATATGGCTGCATCATAAACTGTGTGGAAAAAACAGATGCTGTGGTGGAATTGGTTAAATCTGTTTCTGGAGAAATGAATTGAGTTTCAATCATGCCATTTGGTTTCTTAAGAAAAACAGGAGTTGTTGACTAAACAGGTTTTTTCTGCTCATGAAGGATCTCATAGCTTGTAAGCCAAGATTTTGGGAAGTACTCAAGTAACTGTTCTTTTGTCAACTGTTTTGGGATCTGAACACAAGTAGGAACTTGATTTGAATCAGTACTAATGATTAAAGCATCATTAGACCATGGAAGAGAGATATCTATAGCATGGTTTTGGACTCTATAGATCATCTGATAGTGAAGTGTTGCTACTTCAGTTGTTTTCACCTGATCTGCTCCAGTAATCTGAATCTGGACCTTCAAATTATCAAGGATGTGAGAATCATCCAACCTCATATTGAAGTTGGATAAAAGGTGAACATTATTGTTCCAGCATTCAAGGAGGTCTGAACAATACCAATGACAGCTTGAGAATAATTAAGATACCTTGTATCAAGGAGAGCAATTCTCGCAAAGACAGGAAGTCCTTTGCGTCTATGGTATGTAATTGCAATTCTAACAGCTCCAAAATGGAGATGAATCAAGCCTTGAGTAGTCCAATAAGGGATAGATTCAGAAGGAACATCTAAAGATACAAACTGTTCTTGTCCAGTAGCTTTAATAGGATGCTGTTTGAAAGAGGAAGACTGGATGTACTCTTTAACATGAGATTTTGGTTGACGAATAAGGGTTTTAATGTTGGATAGAACATTAGATCTGGGTGTTTTAGTGAAAGCATTAGTGCAGTATGTACCTCACGGTGGCAATCTATTTCATTGTCACCATGACATAAATGTTCCTGGACAGAAACTTAAGTTGAAGACCTCACGGTAGCAACAGATTTCATTGCCACCGTGACCCATCTCCTGTGCGCAAGGGCAAATTAGAGATCTTGACACCTCACGGTGGCAATGGATTTCATTGCCACCGTGACCACTCTGACACTATAAAAGCATATTTTTCTGTTTGGCTAGGGTTCCGAATTTTTGAGTTTAGTTTTCATATCAGTTTTGCATTGGACAATTTTCTAAGTTTTTCTTCTATTTTAATTTTAGTTTTCCAATCTTTGTCTTTAGTTTTGAATTAGAAATCAAGAATATTTCATTAGATTCATATAATTTAATTTCAATAGAGTTTTTATATTCAGAGAATTTCCAGAATTTTTCTCCATTGAAGATTTGAAGAAGGAGATTGAAGAACTAAGGGTTCAACCGGGATTTACACCTTAATGAATTTCTGGGTTTATTCTTTCCTCTTTCCTTTTGATTTTGTAATGGATTGTGAGTAGTCTTTTACTTGTCTAGGCGATCTTTGAATCCCCTACCCATGATGTGAATTCTGAACATCTTTTGAATTTAAATATATGATCGAATGGTTTATTTCACTGGTTTTTATTATTGATTCATGGAATTTATTTTATCAAGTTAATTTCCAGTTTTGATGAATGATTTATCTCATTATCTTTGTTGGTTATTGAGTTGTATGGATTGAATACTATGGTTATCTATATTCAGCTTGTATCATTCTTGCTGTGTCTTTTGGACGACTCCGATTGGGAATCTAGAAGTGCAGGATTTTGTGATTTAAAACTAGAACGATGAGTGAGATAATTAAGTTCTGGGTTATTTGACTCCGTATTGGAAAAATAAACCAAACTTAGGATTTTAGACCCATGCATAGGCTGATTATGTGGCTGACTCCGGTTTGGGATGTCATATATTTAGAGTGGCTGACTCCGTTTGGGAAGCCTGGGTTAAGAGGGTTATCCCGATTTCTTTCATAAATAATTCTTGGATTAATTTTATTCATATCTGTGTATGGGGTGGATGAGTAAACCTGAGCAAAGTTTAATATTTTTGAATTCTTATCATGTTAATTTTTCCATCATTTTGTTTATTGCAATTATTAACGTCAATTTAAATTTGATTATTTCTGTTAGTTTATTTTGGTTATTTAAATTCTTTATTTTTAATCAATAGTTAACTCGATCAATTCAAACAATTGGGAATTATTTAGCATACATTTGATTTTCATTGCTTGCGCACACAGTCCCTTGGGTACGATAATTTGGGGTCCTAATTTACTAAAACTATATTACTTGCCGATTCAGTACACTTGCTAAGGTCGCGTCAATAATCAATTTTTTTTATTGTAGATGGTGAAAGAGAGAAAGAAGATCTAGAAGAAGAAGAAGAAGAAGATCTGGACAGCATAGAACTGAAAGGTGAACTAGAAGTAGTCATGAGTATAAAAGTTCCCTTTCATTAAAATACCTTAAATCATAGTCTAAAGGCTCTGATACCATATCAGTACGAGGACCATAGAACACACCAATTTGAGTCTGCTGCCAGCCAGGTATGACTGTCCAAATAAATGGCTCTTCCTGGCCAACGAGTGGACTATCCTCTTGGGCTGCTCAGCACAGAACAAAACAATCTATTCTACGGACCAAGGAGATTAGATAGCAGGATCCCAGACTAAGAGATAAGAGTATTCTAATGAAAGAGAAAGGAGAAAACTTTAGAAACTCATGATAGAACAAAAGGATTTTTATTGCTTACAAACCGCTTGATCCTCAAAAAGGATTCAAGATACATATTTATAGAGCCAGCCAGAGCTAGCTTACACCTTACGTTATAATAGATAAGGAGGAATCTCCTTTTACAAAAGCAACTTTACAAAAGTGGGAATCTTAAAAAGGTACTTTAAGAAAACTACTTTAACTAAAGTGGGAATATATTCCCATCTTTTACAAAAGCTACTTTAACTACTTTACTCCTTATGTCGGATAGGCTCATGAGACGGAGACAGGTTGAAATCTTCAGGATCAATATCTACAAAGCGAAGCTGTGGGGTCCAGTCCAGCTCATCATCATCTTTTCCTTTGTCCTTTTGCTCAGGTATGGAAAGGTAGTTCTCTGCTACATCTTCAGCAATTGTAGTATCTAGCTGCAGATAAGGATCTTGTGAATCTTGAAACAGCGAGTCCAAATAGTTTGGTCTCTGTGAAGATTCTGCAGTATTAAAGGTTGGTCGTAATAGAGGTAAAGAAGTAAGCTCAATATTATTAAGCTCACATAATGTATTATGGAGGGTCTTTTTAAAAGCAGAAGACTTATTAAGTTCATAATCCTCTACTACTTCCCAACACCAAGCTTGAGCTTGGGTCCATACTGAATTCTGAGATATCAGTATGAGGACCATAGAACACACCAATTTGAGTCTGCTGCTAGCCAAGTATGACTGTCCAAACAAACGGCTCTTCCTGGCCAACTGGTGGACTATCCTCTTAGGCTGTTCAGCACCGAATAAAATGATCTGTTCTACGGACCAAGGAGATTAGATAGTAGGATCCCAAACTAAGAGATAAGAGTATTCTAATGAAAGAGAAAGGAGAAAACTTTAGAAACTCATGATAAAACAAAAGGATTTTTATTGCTTACAAACTGCTTGATCCTCAAAAGGATTCAAGATACATATTTATAGAGCCAGCCAAAGCTAGCTTACACCTTACGTCATAATAAATAAGGAGGAATCTCCTTTTACAAAAGCAACTTTACAAAAGTGGGAATCTTAAAAAGGTACTTTAAGAAAACTACTTTAACAAAATTGGGAATATATTCCCATCTTTTACAAAAGCTACTTTAACTACTTTATTCGTTATGTCGGATAGGCTCATGAGATGGAGACAGGTTGAAATCTTTAGGATCAATATCTTCAAAGCGAAGCTGTGGGGTCTAGTCCAGCTCATCATCATAGTCTGAAGGCTCTGATACCATATCAGTACGAGGACCATAGAACACACCAATTTGAGTCTGCTACAAGCCAGGTATGACTGTCCAAATAAACGGCTCTTCCTGGCCAACTGGTGGACTATCCTCTTAGGCTGCTCAGCACAGAACAAAATGATCTGTTCTACGGACCAAGGAGATTAGATAGCAGGATCCCAGACTAAGAGATAAAAGTATTCTAATGAAAGAGAAAGGAGAAAACTTTAGAAACTCATGATAGAACAAAAGGATTTTTGTTTCTTACAAACCGCTTGATCCTCAAAAGGATTCAAGATACGTATTAATAGAGCCAGCCAGAGCTAGCTTACACCTTACGTCATAATAGATAAGGAGGAATCTCCTTTTACAAAAGCAACTTTATAAAAGTGGGAATCTTAAAAAGGTACTTTAAGAAAACTACTTTAACTAAAGTGGGAATATATTCCCATCTTTTACAAAAGCTACTTTAACTACTTTACTCCTTATGTCGGATAGGCTCATGAGACGGAGACAGGTTGAAATCTTCAGGATCAATATCTTCAAAGCGAAGCTGTGGGGTCCAGTCCAGCTCATCATCATCTTTTCCTTTGTCCTTTTGCTCAGGTATGGAAAGGTAGTTCTTTGCTACATCTTCAGCAATTGGAGTATCTAGCTGCAGATAAGGATCTTGTGAATATTGAAATAGCGAGTCCAAATAGTTTGGTCTCTGTGAAGATTCTGCAGTATCAAAGGTTGGTCGTAATAGAGGTAAAGAAGTAAACTCAATATTATTAAGCTCACATAATGTATTATGGAGGGTCTTTTTAAAAGCAGAAGACTTATTAAGTTCATAATCCTCTACTACTTCCCAACACCAAGCTTGAGCTTGGGTCCACACTGAATTCTGAGATATCAGTACGAGGACCATAGAACACACTAATTTGAGTCTGCTGCTAGCCAAGTATGACTGTCCAAATAAATGGCTCTTCCTGGCCAACTGGTGGACTATCCTCTTAGGCTGCTCAGCACCGAACAAAATGATATGTTCTACGGACCAAGGAGATTAGATAGCAGGATCCCAGACTAAGAGATAAGAGTATTCTAATGAAAGAAAAAGGAGAAAACTTTAGAAACTCATGATAGAACAAAAGGATTTTTATTGCTTACAAACCGCTTGATCCTCAAAAGGATTCAAGATGCATATTTATAGAGCCAGCCAAAGCTAGCTTACACCTTACGTCATAATAAATAAGGAGGAATCTCCTTTTACAAAAGGAACTTTACAAAAGTGGGAATCTTAAAAAGGTACTTTAAGAAAACTACATTAATAAAAGTGGGAATGTATTCCCATCTTTTACAAAAGCTACTTTAACTACTTTATTCGTTATGTCGGATAGGCTCATGAGACGGAGACTGGTTGAAATCTTCAGGATCAATATCTTCAAAGCGAAGCTGTGGTGTCCAGTCCAGCTTATCATCATAGTCTGAAGGCTTTGATGCCATATCAGTACGAGGACCATAGAACACACCAATTTGAGTCTGCTACCAGCCAGGTATGACTGTCCAAATAAACGGCTCTTCCTGGCCAACTGGTGGACTATCCTCTTAGATCGTCCTCCTTGCCAACATAAGAGTGTCCGTTTCTATCGACGGAAGAGACACAAGCCTAAAGGAGACCGATGTTTTGTCTGTGACCAAAAAGGTCACTTTGCTAAGAAATGTCCTAAAAGGAAAAAGTTCCAACAACTGCTTCAACAGATTCAGCAGTCTTCTCCCATCAATATCCAAAATGATGATATTGAATCACTATTCTCTGAAGATGAGGAGCCATATCCATATACTCTTTTTGCAATTGAGTATTCTGATTCTGATTTCTCTGATGAAGAAACTGAAACTGATAGCATTTCTTAAATTTTAACCATTGAACCATTCTTACCATCTCCAGCAAAATCCATTTTATCCACTCACCCAATTCCATTGGTTCCAGCAAAAATATTTCCTGACAAATATGCTAATCCCATTAGCATTATTGCTTTCATAGATACTCTAGCCCATAACACCATTCTTAACCAAAAAATCCTTCCCTCTTCTCATTGGATTCCTCATACCCAACATTTCCAGGCAGCCAATCAAGGTGTTCTCACAATCAAGCTCAAAACCAAAAATCCCATCAAAATCTAGTTATTTCTTGATTGTTTCGTCTGGATCCATGCTTTTGGATCAGAACTTCTAGGAAAAGATCTTGTTTTTGGCTTTGATGCTTATTGCAAATTACCACACCTATGAATAAAGCCCAATGGCCTTCAACACAAAAAATCCTTCCAGCCCTATACTACTACTCATTCACTTTTCCCTGTTTATGACCCAGGTCCTTTTCACCAGATTCAAACCCAGCTTAAAACCTACTGTTGTGCTACATCCCATACTGATTTTCTATCCAAACACCCAAATCTTTTATGGACCAGGCCAGAATTCTTCATTTCCCTTCCTTTCAAAAAGTCTGAAGATATAAATCCTACTAAAGCCTCTCATCCAAGAATGTCACCTGAAGATTTTGCTTTAGCTTAGGATGAATGTTCTCAGCTTTTAGCCCAACATTTAATTGAGCCCACTCAGTCAGACTGGGCATGCTAGGCTTTCTATGTCAACAAACATTCTAAACAAGTTCGAGGCAAAAAGCGACTTGTTATTGACTATACACCACTCAACCCTTTTCTCAAAGACAACAAATACCCTTTACCAAATATCTCTTCTCTTTTCCCTTACCTCCATAATGCTCAAATCTTCTCAAAATTTGATCTTAAAGCAGGATTTTGGCAACTTGGAATAGTTCCAGAAGATAGACCTAAAACGGCTTTCTGTATTCCTAATTTTCACTATCAATGGACTGTTATGCCCTTCGGCCTCAAAACTGCCCCTTCCATTTTCCAATAGCCTATGATAAGGGTTTACAAATCAATTCTTTCTTTTGCACTTATCTACATTGATGACGTGTTACTATTCTCTCCAGATGTTCCTACACATCAAGCTCATCTGCAACAATTCATTTTACTTACAAAGGAACATAGAATTATGCTTTCTCCATCAAAAATGATTCTTGCACAAAAGGAGATTGATTTTCTTGGAATGCATTTTGCTAATGGATCCTATCAACCACAACCACATCCAACAAAGGAACTTCTCAACTTTCCAGATCATTATCTGTCTCAAAAGCAGGTCCAACAGTTCCTTGGAATTGCCAATTACATCAGACAATTCATCCATCACTTTAGCCACCTGTCCAAACCACTCACACAGTTTTTAAAAAAGAATCCTCCGCCCTAGTCAGATATCCACTCCAGATCCGTCCAACAGATAAAAGCAGTCACTCAAAATTTGCCACCTCTTTATATTCCCTCCACTAGCAAAAGATTATTGCAAACTGACGCAAGTGATGAATATTGTGGAGCAATACTTTTGGAAGAAAAAGACAGTATCCACAGTATTTGTGGATATGCTAGTGGTCAATTCAAGGAGTCAAAATGTCATTACCACTCAACCTTTAAAGAAATACTAGTTGTAAAGTATGGAATCAAAAGGTTTGAGTTCCACCTATTTGGCCATCAATTCACTGTCATCATGGATTGCTCTTCTTTTCCAAAGATACTTTCCTTCAAAGGGAAGCCAGTGCCACATTACCAGCTTCTTCGATGGGCATAATGATTTAGCAAATACAACTTTCAAGTCGAGCATATAAAAGGGGATAAGAACCTTATTCCTGATTATCTCTCACAACTTTCTCATAAACCAACTCTACCATTACAATCTTCAACCTTTCCCTTACTCTTCTTCATGGATAGATTTCGTCCTGATCCAAGTCCCAGAAAGAACCAACCATCCACCTTATATCTTGCAGCCACAAGCAGCCACAAACAAACAATCCCATCCTCCAAAATATTCTCTCATTTCTCTTGCTCAGATCAAACACTTTGCTACTCGCAATCAATTCTACTATGTTCATCCTTTCTCACTCAAGAAAAAACTTTCTCCTACCAAGAACCTTTTCCAGATTGATAAACCTTGGGCAATGCTGTACAAAATTTATCCAAACCTACCCTTCTGTGAAGAGAAACTTTGGTTTTTCTAGTGTTTCTCTGTTCTCTATACCCATGCAATTATTTTCCCTCTTGTAGAAGTATATGATGTCCTCACTGATGCTACTCGATAGGGATCAATTCTATGGTAGTTTTTGGAATGGTATGCACCACTATCAAGGTGGCGCCATGAATTCCTTGGACAAATCCAGGCCTGTAAGATTTGGAAAAAACCATTCGAGCAAGCATAGAAACTTTCTGTTGTGTACTTTTTCCATCGTCCTTACATGTGAAATCCTACTCAGAATTCAGTATGGACCCAACCTCAAGCATGGTGTTGGGAAGTAGTGGAGGATTATGAACTTAATAAGTCCTCTGCTTTTAAAAAGACCCTCCATAATACATTATGTGAGCTTAATAATATTGATCTTACTTCTTTACCTCTATTACGACCAACCTTTGATACTGCAGAATCTTCACAGAGACCAAACTATTTGGACTCGCTGTTTCAAGATTCACAGGTTCCTTATCTGCAGCTAGATACTCCAATTGCTGAAGATGTAACAGAGAACTACCTTTCCATACCTGAGCAAAAGGACAAAGGAAAAGATGATGATGAGCTGGACTGGACCCCACAGCTTCGCTTTAAAGATATTGATCCTGAAGATTTCAACCTATCTCCGTCTCATGAGCCTATCCGACATAAGGAATAAAGTAGTTAAAGTAGCTTTTGTAAAAGATGGGAATATATTCCCACTTTAGTTAAAGTAGTTTTCTTAAAGTACCTTTTAAAGATTCCCACTTTTGTAAAGTTGCTTTTGTAAAAGGAGATTCCTCCTTATCTATTATGACGTAAGGTGTGAGCTAGCTCTGGCTAGCTCTATAAATATGTATCTTGAATCCTTTTGAGGATCAAGCGGTTTGTAAGCAATAAAAATCCTTTTGTTCTATCATGAGTTTCTAAAGTTTTCTCCTTTCTCTTTCATTAGAATACTCTTATCTCTTAGTCTGGGATCCTGCTATCTAATCTCCTTGGTCCATAGAATAGATCATTTTGTTCTGTGCTGAGCAGCCTAAGAGGATAGTCCACCAGTTGGCCAGGAAGAGCCATTTATTTGGACAGTCATACCTGGATGGTAGCAGACTCAAATTGGTGTGTTCTATAGTCCTCTTACTGATATGGTATCAGAGCCTTCAGACTATGATTTAAGGTATTTTAATGAAAGAGAACTTTTATACTCATGACTACTTCTAGTTCACCTTTCAGTTCTACTCTGTCCAAATCTTCTTCTTCTTCCAGACCTTCTTTCTCTCTTTCACCATCTACAATAAAAAAAAATTGATTATCTTTATAAACTAAACTTTCTTGATGAAACCCAGAAAATCCAAGATTCTCACTTACCCTTCCTTAATCCTTATGATGCTTTTACTAAAACACCCAGATCTAATGTTCTATCCAACATTATAACCCTTATTCGTCAACCAAAATCTCATGTTAAAGAATACATCCAGTCTTCCTCTTTCAAACAGCATCCTATTAAAGCTACTGGACAAGAACAATTTGTATCTTTAGATGTTCCTTCTGAATCTATCCCTTATTGGACTACTCAAGGCTTGACTCATCTCTATTTTGGAGCTGTTAGAATTGCAATTACATACCATGGACGCAGAGGACTTCTTGTCTTTGCGAGAATTGCTCTCCTTGATACAAGGTATCTTAATTATTCTCAAGCTGTCATTGGTACTGTTCAGACCTCCTTGAATGCTGGAACAGTAATGTTCACCTTTTATCCCAACTTCAATATGAGGTTGGATGATTCTCACATCCTTGATAATCTGAAGGTTCAGATTCAGATTACTGGAGCAGATCATGTGAAAACAACTGAAGTAGCAACACTTCACTATCAGATGATCCATAGAGTCCAAAACCATGCTATAGACATCTCTCTTCCATGTTCTAATGATGCTTTAATCATTAGTACTGATTCAAATCAAGTTTCTACTTGTGTTCAGATCCCAAAACAGTTGACAAAGGAAAAGTTACTTGAGTACTTCCCAAAATCTTGGCTCACAAGCTATGAGATCCTTCATGAGAAAGTCTGTTCAGTCAACAACTCCTATTTTTCTTAAGAAACCAGATGGCATGAATGAAACTCAATTCATTTCTCCAGAAACAGATTTAACCAATTCCACCACAGCATCTATTTTTTCCACACAGCTTATGATGCTGCCATGTCTTCCTTTACGAGAAGCAATCCCTATAGAAGCTTTTGATACTAATGGCAATCCCATTTATGCTTTTAAAAGAAATGGTCATTGCTATTGGGATAATTGTAATTGTGATGATTGCTACTAGGATATGCTTGAAGCTGAAATGGATGATGAAGATCTCCGGCGATGTCGAAGAAAGGCAAAGAAAAAAGTCTCATTTGAGGCTCGTTTTCAAGATCATCTAGATGAGGATGATGATCCCTCTATTGGCACTCTTGGCCAACCCTCTGGTAAGTATGACTATGCAGTTAGTTATACTCCTCCTCCTTGGTATAAGCCACCCACTGCACCAACTCTAAATCCAGAAAAATGCAAGCCAGTACCAAAGCCACCACCAAAGAAACCCTATTCTACCACCCCTTCCATGTGGAAATCCAAAGTACAACAAAATCCTATTCTTCCTGCTGTTTGTATGTATCAACCTAGTGGTAACTATAAAGAAGAGTTTCCTACTCTTTCTAAAACAGTTAACCCTACCACAAAAATCAGAACAACACCTTTTGTTAAACCTCCCGGCATTTCCACTAAAGGAACTCCCAGATCTGTATCACCAGCAGAAGCAATACTTAACTGGCAATTTGAAAATTTTATTGCCCAGAATAAAATCTTACACCGACTAGAAATAAAGGTTGATCATGTTTCTACTCGAGTTGATACTCTTCGTTCACAGATCACAGATCAGAATGCTGCTACCTACCAATTGCTTTCAAAATTGCTGAACCAAGTTGCTGAGCTGGATAAGCAACTTATGACTTCTATTAATCAACGGATCTATGATGCTACTTTCAAGGCAAAAGCCTCTGAAGCTACTTGCCTAAAAGTAGAGATTGAAACTATCAAAAGGGATCTAGCTAAACCATCACCTCCTCCATCACCTTCTCCGATACCCTCTTTTCCTTTTTATTATTCTACTTTTATGCCATACACCCATCAACCCTCAATACAGGTTCCACCATACTCTGAACCTTCTCAGGATGAGCTCGAAGCATTAGGTTACTCTCATGAGATGTTCTTGAGGCAACATTTTGCTAAACAACCTAAGAAATTTTCTGACTCACCTCAACCTCAACTTGTAATTAAACCTCCTGACAAAAATTTACCCTCAACTTCTGAACCACCAGCTATACCGATTGTTCCTCCTTCAGATCCCAAACAAAAAGGCATTATTATCTCTGAACCACCAGCATCTCATATGATACCCTTAAATCCAAATCCTCTTGTTCAAACATTAAAACAGAAGGCTTTGCAAGACCTATCTGTTATCTCATTTGCCACTGTTAATGATGTATCTGAATATACTAGTACTGATAATGACAGTGACTCTAGTTCTATGTCACAAGATGAAGAACTAGATCCAAAACATTTTCCCTTATTCAAGGCTGATCCACCTCCAACAGAAAGTACCACTACTCGGTATAAAACAGAAGAACCAGAAGAGGAAATGGTTGATAACGCTCCTCTTCCTGCTCATTCCAGACCAGTAGATGGTCCATGGTTCTAATTTAAAGATATTCCCAGTGATGAATGGCGTGATCGTCTCCAAGAATTCTTTGCTTGGCTTGATCTCAAGGTGAAAACATGTCCGCAAGCAGTTACTACCTTAGAACCTATCCTTGATGAATTTCAATGCAGATTCACGGGCAGACTCAGAGATTGGTTCACCCGCCTTGATGAATATTCGAAAGCTCAATTTGTTATATCTGAATCTATCACTTATGTTCTCCAGAAGATTCATTGTGAGTTCATTGGAGATGTACGAGATTTTGAAAATACCTCCCGAGATAATTTCTTCAAAATGAAATGTTGTTATCTTCTCCGTAAGGATCTAGATAAGCATTATAAAAGGATGTCTAAACTCTTTTATATGCTTAATGGAGCAAATGATCCCAATTTGAAACAAGGATTCTTATCCTCAATTCTAGAACAACAATCTGACAGTACAATGTTCTATCTTAGGGAACAAGGTATCCAGATCAATTCTCTTTCATTTGGGCAGATCTATCAAAGAGTTCTTATGGCAATTGAACGACTTTGTGCTTCACAAAAAATGATCAAGAACACTTTCTTGAAAGGTAGAGATCCTCAAATAAAGGCATCATGTAAAAGACCTGATTTGGAGATCAAATGTTTTCCCAAAAAAGATTGTTCATGTTACTCTTCAAAAAAAGCATAAAAAGTTTTGGTACCCAAAGAAATTCTATCCAAAGAAGTTCTATCAAGATCTTCCTCCCTACCAACATAAGAGAGTCCGTTTCTATCAACGGAAGAGACACAGGCCTAAAGGAGACCGATGTTTTGTCTGTGGCCAAAAAGGTCACTTTGCCAAGAAATGTCCTAAAAGGAAAAAGTTCCAACAACTGCTTCAACAGATTCAGCAATCTTCTCCGATCAATATCCAAAATGTTGATATTGAATCACTATTCTCTGAAGATGAAGAGCCAGATCCATATACTCTTTTTGCAATTGAGCATTCTGATTCTGATTTCTCTGATGAAAAAACTGAAACTGATAGAATTTCAGAAATTTCAACCATTGAACCATTCTTACCATCTCCAACAAAATCCATTTTATCCACTCACCCAATTCCATTGGTTCCAGCAAAAATATTTCCTGACAAATATGCTAATCCCATTAGCATTATTGCTTTCATATATACTGGAGCCCATAACACCATTCTTAACCCAAAAATCCTTCCCTCTTCTCATTGGATTCCTCATACCCAACATTTCCAAGCAGCCAATCAAGGTGTTCTTATAATCAAGCTCAAAACCAAAAATCCCATCAAAATCCAGTTATTTCCTGATTGTTTCGTCTGGATCCATGCTTTTGGATCAGAACTTCCAGGAAAAGATCTTGTTTTTGGCTTTGATGCTTATTGCAAATTACCACACCTACGAATAAAGCCCAATGGCCTTTAACACAAAAAAAATCCTTCCAGCACTATACCACTACTCATTCACTTTTCCCTGTTTATGACCCTGGTCCTTTTCACCAGATTCAAACCCAGCTTGAAACCTACTGTTGTGCTACATCCCATACTGATTTTCTATCCAAACACCCAAATCCTTTATGGACCAGGCCAGAATTCTTCATTTCCCTTCCTTTCAAAAAGTCTGAAGATATAAATCCTACTAAAGCCTCTCATCCAGGAATGTCACCTGAAGATTTTGCTTTAGCTCAGGATGAATGTTCTCAGCTTTTAGCCCAACATTTAATTGAGTCCACTCAGTCAGACTGGGCTTGCCAGGCTTTCTATATCAACAAACATTCTGAACATTTCGAGGCAAAAAGCGACTTGTTATTGACTATACACCACTCAACCCTTTTCTCAAAGACAACAAATACCCTTTACCAAATATCTCTTCTCTTTTCCTTTACCTCCATAATGCTCAAATCTTCTCAAAATTTGATCTTAAAGCAGGATTTTGGCAACTTGGAATAGTTCCAGAAGATAGACCCAAAACGGCTTTCTGTGTTCCTAATTTTCACTATCAATGGACTGTTATGCCCTTCGGCTTCAAAACTGCCCCTTCCATTTTCCAACAGTCTATGATAAGGGTTTACAAATCAATTCTTTCATTTGTAACCCTTCTTTACTTGTCTTAACAGTATATGCATCACTGCCATACAGCTCCCTCAATACAAATTCTTCAGACAGACCTGACCCGATCGCATTCACCGGTGGGGGCACATTATTGTATCCTGTCTTCTTCTGACCTCCTCTCTTTTCTGGATCTGTGATCTGCTTTGAATTGATGAGATCCTGAATTACATGTTGTAAGGCTTTACAATCATTAGTGGTGTGCCCAGTATGCTGATGATATTCACAGTACTCATTATCCTTGTACCCTGGTTGGCCCACTGTTCTAGCCGGTCGGGGAGGTAAAGGTTGCAGTTTCCCCTCCTTCATTAGTCTTCTCAATACCCACGACAAAGACCTTCCGAGTTTTGAAAAACTTCTCGAAGTAAAGTTGGTAGTTGATACTTCTGCGGTCTTTCCAGGGCCTGCTAATCTGCTGGCTCCACTAGCACCCTTCCTAGGATAATTCTCAGCACTCGCTTTCTTAGTCAGGTACTCCGCCTCAGCTTCTATGGCGATGTCCTTCAGAGATTCCCAATCTCTCAATCCCTTCATCTTCAAACCTTCTCTCAAATATGGGCTCGCATTTCTGATGAACAGCCGTATTTGATCTTGAGTATCCGGTTTTTTTCTCATTCCCATCACCCGGTTCCTCCATTGGGTTAGATACTCATGAAAGGACTCACCTCCCTTCTGCTGTAGTAGTCCAGGTCTTTCAAGATCACTTCCATTCTCGTACTACAGTCATATTATCTAAGAAATTCCTCAATCAACAAATCCCAGTCTTTTTTAGTTCGGCGATCCAACCCTTGATACCAATCCATTGCTGGGCCGGTCAAGCTTAAGCAAAAATACTCAATCTTCTGCTTCCTCGTTAGAGTAGTACCCTTCATCACCAACGAGTACTGTTTAATATGTGCGGTAGGGTCGGAAGTACCATCAAACTTTAGAACATCTGGCATCTTAAAGTTTATCGGGATAGGGTCCTCTCCATCTAACTCCCTATCTTCTGGATTCATCCCTTGACCCTTCGTCAAAGTCCTAGCCATTACTTCGAACCTCTCTTCCATCTTCTTCCAAATAGCCTCCTCAGTTTGAGGTGTCTTCCCTCTCTGAGACATGCACTCCTTATAATCTTCATCTGAATCATCGTCTAACCCTAGGACTTGCTTTCCCCTCTGAACCCCTGAAGTAGTAGCTTTAAAATGCACTGGTGGTGGATGATTCTCCTCCAGTGGGTTTGCTCGGACCTCCTCTGTTTCATTACTTCTCACAGGAGGAGGTGGTGGGTTCTCTTGAGCAGCTGGCCGGCCCATTATGGCTAACATGTTCATCAAACGATTCTCAAAGTCCTCAAGTATGCAGCCCACTTCCTCTGCAACCATAGCCCTGGTGGCGTCAGTCCCTCTCGGTGAGTTTGTCATTTCTGAAGTAGTGTAGCTAGCTTCTGAAGTAGTATCCGAATATTCTGCTCTCTCTGGTAGCTTGAAAATAGAATTCCAAATCAACCGTCCTCGAGGACCTCTTGTCCACCTAGGCAGATCTATAATGGCTGCAAACACAAAGAGTTAGAATGATGCATGAATGCGATAAAATGCATGATCGTGCTATGCAACACCCACAAATCACATGAAAGCACATAGGTCTTTCCATCCTTGTCACTCCCACACATGAGGCCATAGTCTCTTTCCTAGGCAGGACTAGCCCATGGGTTAACAGGGACCCGATGGACGCATATGGTGCATGGCAAAAAACCGGCAGCATAACTATCCTAACTAATGCAACAGGCGCATGAGTCATGATCATTATGTATTTAGGTGATCCAACTGAATTGACATGGTCCTACCGGGGCATTAAAGCCTTTGGCTTGGTAACCGATCAAGACATCTGGGTTCAGCCGATACGTAAGGATCCATACAGCAAGCACAGTATTAAGGTTCATACCGCCTAGGGAAAGTATCTAGATCCATTACATGAGCTTTAGTCGTGGGTGGTGTTACTTTAGGGCTACCCAAGCATGGTCCCTGCCGACAGGTCTAGCTCATCACGAGCGTAACGACCGATCGGGTCACCATTTGATATATCATGATGGTACGAGGCTTGGGCTGGTGATTATCCTTAACACTTCCCTACATTGAGTGAACATAGGGTCGTGCTTCGCGAATGCACCGGGGTCGATAAAGGGACCAAGCTAGCATAGATCTAAAGCTCTAATGCGATGCAATGCAATTTTGAAAGATGGTGAAATTTTTAAACTAAAACTTAATTGTAAATTTTAATCAAGGTACTTTCGAATCGAAGTCTCGAACATGTCCCCAGTGGAGTCGCCACAGTGACGCGTGCCAAACCTCGGTGCACCCCGGAGGCCCGCTTTAGGGCTTTCGAGAGAGGTTCATCGGAACTTGTAAGGTATTTACAAGTGCGTCTATTTTGGGCAACAAGGAGGTTTCATGGAGTCGCCACCCAATAGAACATTGGAAAAGTTCGTCTCGCCTCAGTGAGCCTAAGATGGCGCATTTTATCTATTTTGGGCAAACCAAAGGGGTCTTGGAGGCATTCACCCTAATAGAACATTAGAATTACCCTCTAACCCTAAGGAGCCTAGGATTGTAAATTGAGTTTTTTGATGGGACACAAGAGGTGTCTTGGAGACTCCATTCCAATAAAACATCAGAATGGCCCTCTCGGCTTGTTGAGCCCAAAGACCAGAGATAGGTTCGGGACTTCTCATTTATTCGTACCTTGATTAATTTTACAATTAAGTTTTGAATTTATTATTCCACCCTCTCTCCACACGATGCATTTAATTAAAAGGCGCAATCATTCACATAAAAGCAGAAAATAAAATAACATTAAAATAAAGCATATGAAAGAAAATTACAATAAAACTAGGGGCGGAATACAACCCCCACTATAAATAAGGTACAAAACATGCATAAAATGGGATATTTATTAAAATTGAGGAAATTGGTCCTAGATGCATTTATTATCAAAAATAATTTTTTATGTGATGATTTTATTGGATAAAATAGGACTTTGGTCCTTGGTTTTGCAAAAATTCCCAAATTGATTATTATAAAACTCTTAGCCATTTTTATTAACGTGACAAAGAATAATTTTACAAGGGGAAATAAATAAATTATCATAACAATAATAACAATCATGCAATTAACATAATAATAAATACTAAAACTAAGAATAAGACTAGCAATAATAATAATAAGCAGAAAAAAAATAGTAATAAACCTACATTCAATATCAAATAAATAATAATAATAAAGATGAGGGTTAAAGGGAATAAACCAAGTATAAATCCTTAGATTTGGGTGGCCATCATCATCCTCAAATTGAATCCATCCAAAAATAATAAAAGGATATCTCACAAAAATGAGCAAACACATTAGTACAAAAATTCAGAAATGAAATAAAATGATAAAATAAGAGCTAAAAAAAGATTTTTGAATAAGAGGGCAAACAAAATAAAGAAAACAAATAATAGAAAACATAAATAAATGAAAACAAATTAAAACAGTGAGGGAGAGCCCAGGAATGGCCACTCAGGCGTGACCGACGGGCGTCGAAAATGTGACTGGCGGGAAGTAAAGTGCGCTAAATATGTCCCGTCACTCAAACGAGGGACGGGCGTCGGCAACCGCACTGCCCATCGGTCACCCCTGATCCTCAAAAAAATGACAAAACAACAGATTTTTCACAAAAAATAATTTATTTTAGATTAAATACTTAAAATAAACGCAAATAATTAAGTTCAATCAACCAAATATCATATCTATAATATTTACCCTCGGATTATACCTTTTTGGATGAATGTGGGATGATTTTCGGTCCCACGCGCTTCACGAAGATCAAATAAAAATTAAGAAAAGAAAATTTATATTTCTCCCTTGAAAATTAACAGCGATTCAAATGTTGGAATCGATAAATTGACGGAAACAAATTAATCTTGCTATCTCAATTTAATTGGATTTACCAAAATAAGATTTTGAAAGGAGATTAAAAAAGATGAAAAGATTTTCTTTTGTTTTGTAAAAATATGATTTTTGAGAGAAAAAAATATTAGAGAATATTTTCTTCATGAGAAAAGATAAATAAAATCCCCTAATCCAAAATTTTCCAACCCCAAATCATTGAAAAATCCCCCTTTTATAGAAAAGAGAATCCTATTTGGAATAGGAAAGAGAAGTCCTATTCCAAATAGGATTTGGCAATTGACCGACGGGCGTCTGAAGCTAACCGACGAGCGTCGGTTAAAAGGGTACACGCAATCATTTGGCTAACGGAACGGAATAAGGCACGGGGTAAGAACAGACGGGCGTCGGTTTGCAGATATGTGTCTGTCGCTCACTTCACCGATGTCCCATCTCTCATGGCGAGAGACGGATCATCTCGGCTACCGACGGGCAGGCCGTCTGCGGAGGAAAAAAACACTTTTTATGCTAAATTTTCGCAATTTTTCTAATTCTTTTTGTTGCAAATGAAAAAACTCCAATCCTTGTGAATCTGAAGGAACAAAATTCCCGAATTTCATCTAGTGGATCGGAAACAGATACTGATTTCTTCATCGGGTAATCTCTGATCTGAACTGTCTCAGGGCACGGTGCTTACACCAACATTTAATTGAGCCCACTCAGTCAGACTGGGCTTGCCAGGCTTTCTATGTCAACAAACATTCTGAACAAGTTCGAGGCAAAAAGCGACTTGTTATTGACTATACACCACTCAACCCTTCTCTCAAATACAACAAATACCCTTTACAAAATATCTCTTCTCTTTTCCCTTACCTCCATAATGCTCAAATCTTCTCAAAATTTGATCTTAAAGCAGGATTTTGGCAACTTGGAATAGTTCCAGAAGATAGACCCAAAACGGCTTTCTGTATTCCTAATTTTCACTATCAATAGACTGTTATGCCCTTCGACCTCAAAACTGCCCTTTCCATTTTCCAACAGTCTATGATAAGGGTTTATAAATCAATTCTTTCTTTTGCACTTATCTACATTGATGACGTGTTACTATTCTCTCTAGATGTTCCTACACATTAAGCTCATCTGCAACAATTCATTTCACTTATAAAGGAACATGGAATTATGCTTTCTCCGTAAAAAATGATTCTTGCACAAAAGGAGATTGATTTTCTTGGAATGCATTTTGCTAATGGATCCTATCAACCACAGCCACATCTAGCAAAGGAACTTCTCAACTTTCCAGATCATCATCTGTCTCAAAAGCAGGTCCAACAGTTCCTTGGAATTGCCAATTACATCAGACAATTCATTCATCACTTTAGCCACCTGTCCAAACCACTCACACAGCTTTTAAAAAAGAATCCTCCTCCCTGGTCAGATATCCACTCCAGATCCGTCCAACAGATAAAAGCAGCCACTCAGAATTTGCCACCTCTTCATATTCCCTTCACTGGCAAAAGATTATTGCAAACTGACGCAAGTGATGAATGTTGGGGAGCAATACTTTTGGAAGAAAAAGACAATATCCACAGTGTTTGTGGATATGCTAGTGGTCAATTCAAGGAGTCAGAATGTCATTACCACTCAACCTTTAAAGAAATACTAGCTGTAAAGTATGGAATCAAAAGGTTTGAGTTCCACCTAATTGGCCATCAATTCACTGTCATCATGGATTGCTCTTCTTTTCCAAAGATACTTTCCTTTAAAGGAAAGTCAGTGCCACATCACCAGCTTCTTCGATGGGCAGAATGGTTTAACAAATACAACTTTCAAGTCGAGCATATAAAAGGGGATAAGAACCTTATTCCTGATTATCTCTCACGACTTTCTCATAAACCAACTCTCCCATTACAATCTTCAACCTTTCCCTTACTTTTCTTCATGGATAGATTTCGTCCTGATCCAAGTCCCAGAAACAACCAACCATCCACCTTATATCTTGCAGCCACAAACAAACAATCCCATCTTTCAAAATGTTCTCTCATTTCTCCTGCTCAGATCAAACACTTTGCTACTCGCAATCTATTCTACTATGTTCATCTTTTCTCACTCAAGAAAAATATTTCTTCTACCAAGAACCTTTTCTAGATTGATAAACTTTGGGCAATGCTGTACAAGATTTATCCAAAACTACCCTTCTGTGAAGAGGAACTTTGGTTTCTCTGGTGTCTCTCTATTCTCTAAACCCATGCAATTATTTTCCCTCTTGTAGAAGTATATGATGTCCTCACTGATGCTACTCGACAGGGATCAATTCTATGGCAGTTTTTGGAATGGTATGCACCACTATCATGGTGGCGCCATGAATTCCTTAGACAAATCCAGGCCCGCAAGATTTGAAAAAAAATCATTCGAACAAGCACAGAAACTTTCTGTTGTGTACTTTTTCTATCGTCCTTACATGTGGAATCCTGCTCAGAATTCAGTATGGACCCAACCTCAAGCTTGGTGTTGGGAAGTAGCAGAGGATTATAAACTTAAAAAGTCCTCTGCTTTTAAAAAGACACTCCATAATACATTATATGAGCTTAATAATATTGAGCTTACTTTTTTACGTCTATAACGACCAACCTTTGATACTGCAGAATCTTCACAGAGACCAAACTGTTTGGACTCGCTGTTTCAAGATTTACAGGATCCTTATCTGCAGCTAGATACTCCAATTGCTAAAGATGTAGCAGAGAACTACCTTTTCATACTTGAGCAAAAGGACAAAGGAAAAAATGATGATGAGCTAGATGGACCCCAGAGCTTCACTTTGAAGATATTGATCCTGAAGATTTCAACCTGTCTCCGTCTCATGAGCCTATCCGACATAAGGAATAAAGTAGTTTAAGTAGCTTTTATAAAAGATGGGAATATATTCCCACTTTAGTTAATGTAGTTTTCTTAAAGTACCTTTTTAAGATTTCCACTTTTGTAAAGTTGCTTTTGTAAAAGGAGATTCCTCCTTATCTATTATGACGTAAGGTGTAAGCTAGCTCTGGCTGGCTCTATAAATATGTATCTTGAATCCTTTTGAGGATCAAGCGGTTTATAAGCAATAAAAATCCTTTTGTTCTATCATGAGTTTCTAAAGTTTTCTCCTTTCTCTTTCATTAGAATACTCTTATCTCTTAGTCTGGGATCCTGCTATCTAATCTCCTTGGTCTGTAGAACAGATCATTTTGTTCTGTGCTGGGCAGCCTAAGAGGATAGTCCACCAGTTGGCAAGGAAGAGCCGTTTATTTGGACAATTATACCTGGCTGGCAGCAGACTCAAATTGGTGTGTTCTATGGTCCTCGTACTGATATAGTATCAGAGCCTTCAGACTATGATTTAAGGTATTTTAACAAAAGGGAACTTTTATACTCATGACTACTTCTAGTTCACCTTTCAGTTCTTCTCTGTCCAGATCTTCTTCTTCTTCCAGATCTTCTTTCTCTCTTTCACCATCTACAATAAATAAAAATTTGAATATCTTTATGAACTAAACTTTCTTGATAAAACCCAGAAAATCCAACATTTTCACTCACCCTTCCTTAATCCTTATGATGCTTTCACTAAAACACCAAGCTCTAATGTTCTATCCAACATTAAAACCCTTATTCGTCAACCAAAATCTCATGTTAAAGAATACATCCAGTCTTCCTCTTTCAAACAGCATCCTATTAAAGCTACTGGACAAGAACAGTTTGTATCTTTAAATGTTCCTTCTGAATCTATCCCTTATTGGACTACTCAAGGCTTGACTCATCTCCATTTTGGAGCTGTTAGAATTGCAATTACATACCATGGACGCAAATTACTTCCTGTCTTTGCGAGAATTGCTCTCCTTGATATAAGGTATCTTAACTATTCTCAATCTATCATTGGTACTGTTCAGACCTCCTTGAATGCTGGAACAGTAATGTTCACCTTTTATCCCAACTTCAATATGAGGTTGGATGATTCTCACATCCTGGATAATCTAAAGGTCCAGATTCAGATTACTAGAGCAGATTAGGTAAAAACAACTGAAGTAGCAACACTTCACTATAAAATGATCTATAGAGTCCAAAACCATGCTATAGATATCTCTCTTCTATGTTCTAATGATGCTTTAATCATTACTACTGATTCAAATCAAGTTCCTACTTGTGTTCAAATCCCAAAATAGTTGACAAAGGAACAGTTACTTAAGTACTTCCCAAAATCTTGGCTCACAAGCTGTGAGATCCTTCATGAGCAGAAAAAGCCTGTTCAGTCAACAACTCCTATTTTTCTTAAGAAACCAGATGGCATGATTGAAACTCAATTCATTTCTCCAGAAATAGATTTATCCAATTCCACCACAGCATCTATTTTTTCCACACAGTTTATGATGCAGCCATGTCTTCCTTTACGAGAAGCAATCCCTATTGAAGCTTTTGATACTAATAGCAATCCCATTTATGCTTTTCTACATAGTTTATGATCAGTACGAGGACCATAGAACACACTAACTTGAGCCTGCTGCCAGCCAGGTATTACTATCCAAATAAATGGCTCTTCCTGGCCAACTGGTGGACTATCCTCTTAGGCTGCTCAGTACAGAACAAAATGATCTATTTTACGGACCAAGGATATTAGATAGCAGGATCCCAGACTAAGAGATAAGAGTATTCTAATGAAAGAGAAAGGAGAAAACTTTAGAAACTCATGATAGAACAAAAGAATTTTTATTGCTTACAAACCGCCTTATCCTCAAAAGGATTCAAGATACATATTTATAGAGCTAGCCAGAGCAAGCTTACACCTTACGTAATAATAGATAAGGAGGAATCTCCTTTTACAAAAGCAACTTTACAAAAGTGGGAATCTTAAAAAGGTACTTTAAGAAAGCTACTTTAACTAAAGTGGGAATATATTCCCATCTTTTATAAAAGCTACTTTAACTACTTTATTCCTTATGTCGGATAGGCTCATGAGACGAAGACAGGTTGAAATCTTCAGGATCAATATCTTCAAAGCAAAGCTGTGGGGTCCAGTCCAGCTCATCATCATCTTTTCCTTTGTCCTTTTGCTAAAGTATGGAAAGGTTGTTCTCTGCTGCATCTTCATTAATTGGAGTATCTAGCTGCAGATAAGGATCCTGTGAATCTTGAAACAGCGAGTCCAAATAGTTTGGTCTCTGTGAAGATTCTGCAATTCAAAGGTTGGTCGTAATAGAGGTAAAGAAGTAAGCTCAATATTATTAAGCTCACATAATGTATTATGGAGGGTCTTTTTAAAAATAGAGGACTTATTAAGTTCATAATCCTCTACTATTTCCCAACACCAAGCTTGAGGTTGGGTCCATACTGAATTCTGAGTAGGATTCCACATGTAACGACGATGGAAAAAGTACACAACAGAATGTTTCTGTGCTTGCTCGAATGGTTTTTTTCAAATCTTGCGGGCCTGGATTTGTCTAAGGAATTCATGGCGCCACCATGATAGTGGTGCATACCATTCCAAAAACTGCCATAGAATTGATCCATGTTGAGTGGCATCAGTGAGGACATCATATACTTCTACAAGAGGGAAAATAATTGCATGGGTATAAAAAACAGAGAGACACCAGAGAAACCAAAGTTCCTCTTCACAGAAGGGTAGGTTTGGATAAATCTTGTACAGCATTGCCCAAGGTTTATCAATCTGGAAAAGGTTCTTGGTTAGAGAAAGATTTTTTTTGAGTGAGAAAAGATAAACATAGTAGAATAGATTGCGAGTAGCAAAGTGTTTGATCTGAGCAGGAGAAATGAGAGAACATTTTGGAGGATGGGATTGTTTGTTTGTGGCTGCAAGATATAAGGTGGATGGTTGGTTCTTTCAGGGACTTGGATCAGGACGAAATCTATCCATGAAGAAGAGTAAGGGAAAGGTTGAAGATTGTAATGGGAGAGTTGGTTTATGAGAAAGTCGTGAGAGATAATCAGGAATAAGGTTCTTATCCCTTTTTATATGCTCGACTTGAAAGTTGTATTTGTTAAACCATTCTGCCCATCGAAGAAGCTGGTGATGTGGCACTGACTTCCCTTTAAAGGAAAGCATCTTTGGAAAAGAAGAGCAATCCATGATGACAGTGAATTGATGGCCAATTAGGTGGAACTCAAACCTTTTGATTCCATACTTTACAGCTAGTATTTATTTAAAGGTTGAGTGGTAATGACATTCTGATTCCTTGAATTGACCACTAGCATATCCACAAACACTGTGGATATTGTCTTTTTCTTCCAAAAGTATTGCTCCCCAACATTCATCACTTGCGTCAGTTTGCAATAATCTTTTGCCAGTGGAGGGAATATGAAGAGGTGGCAAATTCTGAGTGACTGCTTTTATCTGTTGGACGGATCTGGAGTGGATATCTGACCAGGGAGGAGGATTCATTTTTAAAAGCTGTGTGAGTGGTTTGGATAGGTGGCTAAAGTGATGGATGAATTGTCTGATGTAATTAGCAATTCCAAGGAACTGTTGGACCTGCTTTTGAGACAGATGATGATCTGAAAAGTTGAGAAGTTCCTTTGCTAGATGTGGCTATGGTTGATAGGATCCATTAGCAAAATGCATTCCAAGAAAATCAATCTCCTTTTGTGCAAGAATCATTTTTTACGGAGAAAGCATAATTCCATGTTCCTTTGTAAGTGCAATGAATTGTTACAGATGAGCTTGATGTGTAGGAAAATCTGGAGAAAATAGTAACACATCATCAATGTAGATAAGTGCAAAAGAAATAATTGATTTGTAAACCCTTATAATAGACTGTTGGAAAATGGAAGGGGCAGTTTTGAGGCTGAATGGCATAACAGTCCATTGTTAGTGAAAATTAGGAATACAGAAAGTCATTTTGGGTCTATCTTCTAGAACTATTCCAAGTTACCAAAATCCTGCTTTAAGATCAATTTTTGAGAAGATTTGAGCATTATAGAGGTAAGGAAAAAGAGAAGAGATATTTGGTAAAGGGTATTTGTTGTCTTTGAGAAAAGGGTTGAGTGGTGTATAGTCAATAACAAGTCGCTTTTTACCTCGAACTTGTTCAGAATGTTTGTTGACATAGAAAGCCTGGCAAGCCCAGTCTGACTGAGTGGGCTCAATTAAATATTGGGCTAAAAGCTGAGAACATTCATCCTGAGCTAAAGCAAAATCTTCATGTGACATTCCTGGATGAGAGGCTTTAGTAGGATTTATATCTTCAGACTTTTTGAAAGGAAGGGAAATGAAGAATTCTGGTCTAGTCCATAAAGGATTTGGGTGTTTGGATAGAAAATCAGTATGGGATGTAGCACAACAATAGGTTTCAAGCTGGGTATGAATCTGGTGAAAAGGACCTGGGTCATAAATAGGGAAAAGTGAATGAGTAGTGGTATAGGGCAGGAAGGATTTTTTGTGTTGAAGGCCATTGGGCTTTATTCGTAGGTGTGGTAATTTACAATAAGCATCAAAGCCAAAAATAAGATCTTTTCCTGGAAGTTCTGATCCAAAAGCATGGATCCAGATGAAACAATCAGGAAATAACTGGATTTTGATGGGATTTTTGGTTTTGAGCTTAATTTTGAGAACACCTTGATTGGCTGCCTAAAAATGTTGGGTATGAGGAATCCAATGAGAAAAGGGAAGGATTTTTGGGTTAAGAATGGTGTTATGGGCTCCAGTATCTATGAAAGCAATAATGCTAATGGGATTAGCATATTTGTCAGGAAATATTTTTTATGGAACCAATGGAATTGGGTGAGTGGATAAAATGGATTTTGTTGGAGATGGTAAGAATGGTTCAATGGTTGAAATTTCAGAAATGCTATCAGTTTCAGTTTCTTCATCAGAGAAATCAGAAGCATAATACTCAATTGCAAAAAGAGTATATGGATCTGGCTCCTCATCTTTAGAGAATAGTGATTCAATATCATCATTTTGGATATTGATGGGAGAAGACTGTTGAATCTGTTGAAGCAGTTGTTGGAACTTTTTCCTTTTAGGACATTTCTTCGCAAAGTGACCTTTTTGGCCACATACAAAACATCGGTCTCCTTTAGGCTTGTGTCTCGAACTTCTTTGGATAGAATTTCTTTGGGTACCGAAACTTTTTATGATTCTTTGAAGAGTAACATGAACAATCTTTTTTGGGAAAACATTTGATCTCCAAATCAGGTCTTTTACATGCTGCCTTTATTTGAGGATCTCTACCTTTCAAGAAAGTGTTCTTGATCATTTTTTGTGAAGCACAAAGTCGTTCAAGTGCCATGAGAACTATTTGATAGATCTGCCCAAGAGAAAGAGAATTGATCTGGATACCTTGTTCCCTAAAATAGAACATTGTACTGTCAGATAGTTGTTCTGGAATTGAGGATAAGAATCCTTGTTTCAAATTGGGATCATTTGCTCCATTAAGCATATAAAAGAGTTTAGACATCCTTTTATAATGCTTATCTAGATCCTTACGGAGAAGAGAACAACATTTCATTTTGAAGAAATTATCTCGGGAGGTATTTTAAAAATCTCGTACATCTCCAATGAACTCACAATGAATCTTCTGGAGAACATAAGTGATAGATTCAGATCTAACAAATTGAGCTTTCGAATATTCATCAAGTCGGGTGAACCAATCTTTGAGTCTGCCCGTGAATCTGCATTAAAATTCATCAAGGATAGGTTCTAAGGTAGTAACTCCTTGCGGACGTGTTCGTACCTTGAGATCAAGCCAAGCAAAGAATTCTTGGAGACGATCACGCCATTTATCACTGGGAATATCTTCAAATTGGAACCATGGACCATCTACTGGTCTGGAATGAGCAGAAAGAGGAGCGTTATCAGCCATTTCCTCTTCTGGTTCTTCTGTCTTATACTGAGTAGTGGTACTTTCAGTTGGAGGTGGATCTGCCATGACTAAGGGAAAATGTTTTGGATCTAGTTCTTCATCTTGTGACATAGAACTAGAGTCACTATCATTATTAGTACTAGTATATTCAGATACATCATTAACAGTGGCAAATGAGATAACAGATAGGTCTTGCAAAGCCTTCTCTTTTTAAGTTTGAACAAGAGGATTTGGATTTAAGGGTTCTTGGATCATATGACATGCTGGTGGTTCAGAGATAATAATGCCTTTTTGTTTGGGATCTGAAGGAGGAACAATCGATATAGCTGGTGGTTCAGAAGTTGAGGGTACATTTTTATCAGGAGGTTTAATTACAGGATGAGGTTGAGGTGAGTCAGAAAATCTCTTAGGTTGTTTCGCAAAATGTTGTCTCATGAACATCTCATGAGAGTAACCTAATGCTTCGAGCTCACCGTGAGAAGGTTCAGAGTATGGTGGAACCTGTATTGAGGGTTGATGGGTGTATGGCATAAAAGTAGAATGATAAAAAGGAAAAGATGGTATCGGAGAAGGTGATGGAGGAGGTGATGGTTTAGCTAGATCCCTTTTGATAGTTTCAATCTCTTCTTTTAGGCGAGTAGCTTTAGAGGCTTTTGTCTTGAAAGTAGCATCATAGATCCGTTGATTAATAGAAGTCATAAGTTGCTTATCCAGCTCAGCAACTTGGTTCTGCAATTTTGAAAGCAATTGGTAGGTAGCAGCATTCTGATCTGTGATCTGTGAACGAAGAGCATCAACTCAAGTAGAAACATGATCAACCTTTGTTTCTAGTCGGTGTAAGATTTTGTTCTGGGCAATAGAATTTTTAGATTGCCAGTTAAGTACTGCTTCTGTTGGTGATACAGATCTGGGAGTTCCTTTAGTGAAAATGCCGGGAGGTTTAACAAAAGGTGCTATTCTGATTTTTGTGGTAGAGTTAACTGTTTCAGAAAGAGTAGGAAACTCTTCTTTATACTTACCAGTAGGTTGATATATACAGACAGCAGAAAGAATAAGAGTTTGTTGTACTTTGGATTTCCACATAAAAGGGGTGGTAGAATAGGGTTTCTTTGGTGGTGGCTTTGGTACTGGCTTGCATTTTTCTGGATTTAGAGTTGGTGCAGTGGGTGGCTTATACCAAGGAGGAGGAGTATAACTAACTGCATAGTCATACTTACCAGAGGCTTGGCCAAGAGTGCCAACAGAGGGATCATCATCCTCATCTATATGATCTTGAAAACGAGCCTCAGATGAGACTTTTTTCTTTGCCTTTCTTCGACGTTGCCGGAGATCTTCATCATCCATTTCAGCTTCAAGCATATCCTGGTAGCAATCAACACAATTACAATTATCCCAATTGCAATGACCATTTCTTTTGAAAGCATAAATGGGTTTGCCATTAGTATCAAAAGCTTCAATAGGGATTGCTTCTCGTAAAGGAAGACATGGCTGCATCATAAACTGTGTGGAAAAAATAGATGTTGTGGTGGAATTGGTTAAATCTGTTTCTAGAGAAATGAATTGAGTTTCAATCATGCCATCTGGTTTCTTAAGAAAAACAGGTGTTGTTGACTGAACAGGCTTTTTCTGCTTATGAAGGATCTCATAGCTTATGAGCCAAGATTTTGGGAAGTACTCAAGTAACTGATCCTTTGTCAACTGTTTTGGGATCTAAACACAAGTAGGAACTTGATTTGAATCAGTACTAATGATTAAAGCATCATTAGAACATGGAAGAGAGATGTCTATAGCATGGTTTTGGACTCTATAGATCATCTGATAGTGAAGTGTTGCTACTTTAGTTGTTTTTACCTGATCTGCTCCAGTAATCTGAATCTTGACCTTCAGATTATCAAGGATGTGAGAATCATCCAACCTCATATTGAAGTTGGGATAAAAGGTGAACATTACTGTTCCAGCATTCAAGGAGGTCTGAACAGTACCAATGACAGCTTGAGAATAATTAATATACCTTGTATCAAGGAGAGCAATTCTCGCAAAGACAAGAAGTCCTTTGCGTCCATGGTATGTAATTGCAATTCTAACAGCTCCAAAATGGAGATGAGTCAAGCCTTGAGTATTCCAATAAGGGATAGATTCAGAAGGAACATCTAAAGATACAAACTGTTCTTGTCCAGTAGCTTTAATAGGATGTTGTTTGAAAGAGGAAGACTGGATGTATTCTTTAACATGAGATTTTGGTTGACGAATAAGGGTTTTAATGTTGGATAGAACATTAGATCTGGGTGTTTTAGTTAAAGCATCATAAGGATTAAGGAAGGGTAAGTGAGAATCTTGGATTTTCTGGGTTTTATCAAGACAGTTTAGTTCATAAAGATAATCAAATTTTTTTATTGTAGATGGTGAAAGAGAGAAAGAAGATCTGGAAGAAGAAGAAGATCTGGACAGAGTAGAACTGAAAGGTGAACTAGAAGTAGTCATGAGTAGAAAAGTTCCCTTTCATTAAAATACCTTAAATCATAGTCTTAAAAAGACCCTCCATAATACATTATGTGAGCTTAATAATATTGAGCTTACTTCTTTACCTCTATTATGACCAACCTTTGATACTGCAAAATCTTCACAGAGACCAAACTATTTGGACTCGCTGTTTCAAGATTCACAGGATCCTTATCTGCAGCTATATACTCCAATTGCTGAAGATGTAGTAGAGAACTACCTTTTCATACCTGAGCAAAAGGACAAAGGAAAAGATGATGATGAGCTGGACTGGACTCCACAGCTTCGCTTTGAAGATATTGATCCTGAAGATTTCAACCTGTCTCCGTCTCATGAGCCTATCTGACATAAGGAATAAAGTAGTTAAAGTAGCTTTTGTAAAAGATGGGAATATATTCCCACTTTAGTTAAAGTAGTTTTCTTAAAGTACCTTTTTAAGATTCCCACTTTTGTAAAGTTGCTTTTGTAAAAGGAGATTCCTCCTTATCTATTATGATGTAAGGTGTAAGCTAGCTCTGGCTGGCTCTATAAATATGTATCTTGAATACTTTTGAGGATCAAGCGGTTTGTAAGCAATAAAAATCCTTTTGTTCTATCATGAGTTTCTAAAGTTTTCTCCTTTCTCTTTCATTAGAATACTCTTATCTCTTAGTCTGGGATCCTGCTATCTAATCTCCTTGGTCCGTAGAACAGATCATTTTGTTCTATGCTGAGCAGCCTAAGAGGATAGTCCACCAGTTGGCCAGGAAGAGCCATTTATTTGGACAGTCATACCTGGCTGGCAGCAGACTCAAATTGGTGTGTTCTATGGTCCTCGTACCGATATATGGTCTTAATTGGGCAAACAATAGTTTAATTTAATAAATAATTAAAAATGAGTTCTTAACTTTATTAGAGAGAAATTTGTAATATATATATATATATATATATATATATAATAAATGATGAAGAATAATAATAAAAAAAAAGAAATGTGGTTGACAGAATTGAGACAAAGTCCTTTAAGGAAATTACAAAAAAAAAGGGGGCAGAAAGCGAGACGGGACTATCCTTTGAATTTATTTTTCCCTTTTCTCTTAGTTGGCCACTGCCAACTCTTTTTCTTCTTTGTTTTCTTCTTTTTTTTTCCATAACCACCACCATCTTCACATTCTGATGTACTCGACTTCCAAACAATTCCTTACTCCACAAATTTTAATCCATTTAATGCGTTAGAAAAGTAGATCAAAAATATAGTTTTTAAGACTTTTCGATGACTTTTAAACTACTACAGGACTCCGTTTGGCACGTGGTTAGTACCGATGAACTCCCTTTGACGAGAACTACAAGCTGGCATTCTCCATTTCTTTTTGGCAAAATTTCGGCGACACTCTGGTGACCGTCTGACACTCCCATACAATTCAAAAATTTTGGTTTATCGTATTTAGCTTAGGAATCAAAAAGAAACTCGTTAAGTAGCTTGGAATGCCTAAAGTGATGATTTTGGTACTCAACGAACGAGGTCAGTATATAAGCCCAATTTTAAGACTTGTCGAATGTATTTATTGATAACATGCTTTAAATGTCTACAAGTATTATGAAAGAATTTAAGAGTACAAATTGAATCTTTACATGTATATGAATATGTGTGTATATGTATATGTATATGCTATATATACGTGTAAAATATATGCAAAAATATTTTATTTAGCCATTGCATGATATATGAGCATGAAATCAGAATTACAGATATTGGAGCTTCGATTCTTTAAAGTTCATTGGAGTATAACTTCTGACACTTACAGTTATAGGGGCCCCAAGGTAGTTTACTATCGACATATTAATTGTAGCTATGCCACCATATGATTCCTAGAATTTTATCCCTGACAGTTCATTTTATTTCATTATTACATTTCTTGCATTAGCCTAATCTTATTTTAACATGTTAAAGTATCTATATAACTATGATACATTTGACAACATATGATAATATATTTTTTTTGTTTTATAAAATATGCCTATTTATTTAGATACTTGAATATTTTACTTGTTTTAGTCACTTGTTTTATAAACCCAAATGTTCTAATTATTCATGTATTCTTGCAATATGTAGATAAAATGTTTTAAATTACCCGAGGGTAGAAATCATAAGATTTCTATTCTCCTTATATACTCACTCAGTTATTTGAGAGTAGTTTGTCTAAACTACTCAAGTGAAGATAGGCAGAAAGAGGCAACATCTAGTGAGTTGCCATTCTTGCAATTGAATATTCACATAGGTCAAGATTCTTTTAATGATGTGGGCTTGTACACTGTGTTTACGTAGGCATGATACTCATATATAGATACATTCTTTTGGTTTTACATACACTTGTTAATTGCTCGTGATGTAATAATTAATCTGATTCCATTGTACAAAACCCATGTCATGTCCTTATTTTTGTGATACATAGTTTTATTAAATATTTAAAATCCAATTTCATGATTATGTTGATATGTATATGTATAAAGATGTTTACTATAGATTTGTTGTGGTGATGATGTTTACAAGAGGCCTAGTAGTGGCTATGAGTGATGGTTGACGAAATATGATTTATTGAAATGTATGAAATATTTTTAACAAGTTGAAAATGTTTTTGGAAGTCTTAGGGGAGATGCTGCCGAAATTTCGGTAGGCATTAATAAACCTAAAGGACCTTATCACTTGATTTTCAAATAGTAAATTTTTTAAGCATCTTTTAAATAATTAAATAAAAAATTGTTCAACTTTTCCATTTGAAAGAACATATTGTTTTTATAAACTTAATTAAATTCTTTAAATAGTTAACAATGAACTAAAGGTATCAGGCCTGACATCATCTCCATTATAGTCATAGTACCAATTATGGCTTTCTTCATTAATTTTTTTCATTTTTTTTTAGCTTTAGGAGATACATCATAAATCCATTTAGTATCAACCTCATATCTCTTCTTCCACAATCTTTGCTTACCTGCCTTCTTATTTCATCAAGCATTGTAATAACAGGTTTGCACCTACTATGAAGTGTCCATCCGTTAAATGTCTCACGTAGATTATTATCAACTACATCACATTTTGTTATAACCGTATTTTTTTTAAATAATCATTTTTTTTAACTATAATAAATCTTTTAACTATTGATATATTTAAATAAAAAAAAGATAATAACAGAAAATTTTCCACTTCCCCACTTTTAGGTTTCCTATTCCAATAAAATTGCTCTTAAAAACCTAGACACCAAAACTCCATCATACTTCAATCAAACTACTATTTTATTCCTTGCTGCTTCCAAATACTGAAATTATTAGATTTCAATTATTTCTGTCATCTTCATCTTTAATACTATAGGAATTTTAGAGCTGTTTTTTTTAAATTAGTTTTCAGGTCAGTTAATTTTAATCATCTATATAGTTAATTTTTTTAAAATTTTGCTTTTGTATGTTTTGATGTTTTGCAGCAAGATTTCTAATCCTTATTTTTATTTTTCTACTGAATCTATTTTTTGAAAACACAAAAAATAAATTGCATTATTTAAGTTGCCTATATAATATTAATTTATTTTATAAAATAACACGAAACAGAGTATTAAAGAACCCAAGCTATAAGAATGTTGAGTTAATTGTAATTTGCATCAAATCCTTTTGGCCATAGTTCACCGATGATGATTTATTATTATTATTATTATTATTATTATTAAAAAGAATGAACATTGTTGGCGTTGTTATTATTATTATTATTGATTGGTTTGACTAAAATAAAACCACTACATTCTTTTCAGTAAAGATTTTGGAATCAAACAATATTATTTTCTTAATATTATTAGTATTACTAAAGACTTGAAACAAAAGAAATATATATATATATATATATATATATATATATATATATATATATATATATATATATATATATGCTTTGTACTATGCAAAATTTCATGGTCCACCATTTTCAATCTCGGTCTCTTTTGTTAATATTAAGGATTTGAAACTAAATTATGCATTATTAATTTATTTTTATTTTCTTGAACTTTCAACAAAACTTCACCATTATTATTTTTATTTTAAAATATGTAGACATTTTATTATTAATATTGGATTTTTTTCCCATTTTAAGTTAGTGGGTTAGACATTAAGCTTGTTAAGTTTTTTTAGCCATTGTAATCGTTAGGATATTAACCCTTTCTTGTTTGATTAGGAAATTTCAATACTCCCATGATAGATTGAGTGGTTTTCTACGTATCCTACTTCTAGCTTGTTTGGAATTGCAGGTGAGTAGTAATTACAGTACACATCTGTTTTAAATAAACTATCTTTTAAATTTTGACTCAAAATATTTTGTTTATTAAGTTCTATTTAATTAAAAATGTTTTAATCTTTTATCAAATGAACTTGCGGAACTTATTTCTATGTTAATTTTCTAGTAGTATTTATTGATTTTTATTATATTAGTTTTATGCAAATTTTACTTTTTATTTATTTTGTTGATTTAATTGATATTTTGATTCGTCTGATTTTACTTAATTGAATATTATCTATTTTAGAGTTTTAGATTCTAAGAACAGGCTTCTGAATTACTTTCTATTTATTTTACATTTCAATAAATGATTGGTCCATTTATATGAACTTATTTGAACCGTGTATCAAATTAATCTGAACTTATCTGTTATCTGCTTTGAAATGATATTTATTTTCTGCTAAAATTTTTGATATGTTGTATTAATGAAAAATATTTTCAAACCGGTACATGTGATCAGTTATTATCTGTATCTGTATCTGGCTCTATTGCGCGATCTGCTATCTGAATCTGCATCTGGTTCCACCACAGATATTCCATGTTTAGGAAAGTACATAATTTGCTGTCATGCATCATCTGTCATTGACATCTGCATTAGAAGCATTGCATGATATCTGTGGTGGGGACATTTGTTATCTGGCCTTTGGTGGTGTGGAGTATCATCACCCTGTTGAACGGTACCGTGGTTTTGATCTGTGTTTTGAACTGTGAATTAAATTATTTAAAATTTTTATGCTTACTAGATGATTCATTTTATAGCTTATTATACCATTTTAGTTGCTAATATATTTTGTTAAATTACTTTGAATTATTGCCTATTCTCAGTCCGTTGTGTGTTGTAGTTATCATTCACTGAGTCATTGTACTCAAACCACATCCGGTCTATGCTCTTGTTTTGCAGATTAGTATTTATTCTCGGCTAGTTTTAGCTTTATCCCTTCTATTGCCGATGATCTTTTTTTTTAGTACTTGCTCTAGTTCATATTATGTTTCAGACAGTTTATTAGTAGAACTTTTGAATCTTGGATTATTCCTTTTATTCTATAGGGACTCCATGCTTTAATTCTGGCATGTATTTGAAATTTTAAGATTTGACTTGAAATTTTAGTTCTCTTACGTATTGAGGACTTTCTACGGTTTGGGTGAATTATGTAGCTTTGATAGTTTGGTAAGGCTTGCATTAACTATTATTTAGGTAGTTTATACGCCGGTCATGATCAAATTGGGTCATGACAATGTTGGTATCAGAGCCAGGTTTAGAATCCTGTAAACTGCGAGGTTAGGGAAAGTTCACATTACTTTCTTCTGCACATCTACATGATATAAATTGCTACCATTCTTTGCTAAATCCCTTAATTGATCATTAATCATAATTTTGCCTAATGTTAGGTCGTGATGGCATCAAAACGAAAAGAGACAGGTAAGGCTAAGGACAAAGTAACAAAAAAGTGTGGGGTTACCATCGAGCGATTTGTTCAAGCTGAAGAAGAGCCATCACAACCTATAGGGCAAACATCTTAACTGTAAAAACCGGTAGCTGCAGACTAACCGGTAGCTGCAGACTAACTGGTAGCTGCAGACTAGGGCCCCGAAACATATCCCGTCGGGTTTCCCTGTCCCATCGGCATCCCGGTTGTCCCACCGGCATCCCGGTTGCACTTACGGTCTTTACACTTCCCCTTGTGCATTTTTGGCTTCCGTGGGATTCGAACCAAGGACCTGGGGATAAGTCCTTAATTCATAGAATACCACTACCATTAGGCTATATAGCCTAATGGTAGTGGTATTCTATGAATTAAGGACTTATCCCCAGGTCCTTGGTTCGAATCCCACGGAAGGCAAAAATGCACAAGGGGAACTGTAAAGACCGTGAGTGCAACCGGGATGTCGGTGGGACAGGGAAACCCGACGGGATATGTTCCGGGGCCCTAGTCTGCAGCTACCGGTTGTTACAAAAAAGATCTAAATGTAACACCCCTTACCCGTACGTAGTAAACCATACCGTGAACCGATGGTTCACGACGACGGTCAAGGGCATTACCGAACAAACATGTAAAACTTATAAACCTTTAAGCTAAAATATAGGTTATAAAATTTCTTTCATTTTTAAAAACACATTATAATTAACTATAAATTCATTATAAATTCACATTATAAAGTAAACTTCTTCAGGATTTACTATAGACAGATCTTTTACATAACCAATATCACTTTTTCAAAACTTATAATTTAAAATTATAAGTTTTGCATACATTCCGAAGACGATACAAATCCTACTCTAATAACTCTTCATAAGCTTGCATTGGCCTGGACTGCTGCGGAAAGACTCTCGAAAGACCCGATTAATAGTACCTACACGGATTAAAAGAAAATTCGTGCTAAGCATAAAGCTTAGTGGGAAACACATACACAGAATAAGTAATACATCACACAAATAGAACATCATACATTATACGCAAAAGATCATACTTAACTGACCATATCACATTAAGTACCATTTTAGGCATGTCATGATTTATTTAGCACTCTCATACACATAGAGCATTAATCAACCCATCTCATAATTCCATAATATAACATACATAATGGTTGTATTATTATTATTATTATTTTCATTTATTAAGTTGCCTGCAATTCAAAGACGCGAATAATGGGTTTCGCATTGGTACCACCGAGGTACTATAATCACATTAAAATCTTATTTACGCATTGGTACCCTCAGGTACAGTAAAATCATTTCACATATAATAAAATCCAGCAAGAATTATACGCATTGTAATCGTATTGTGATTCCCAAGGAATCAGATACATTAAACGCATTGGGCTGCAGCACTTTGACCCTATAGGCATGCCTATCTATCCACTACTTGACTCGCAGGCTCAAGTTATTTAATTATGTGATCCATTTCACATTGATCAATTTTCATAACACATATACCATCCATGATCACATTTTCTTTTACACATGCACTTAACACATCAACTATTTACCTCACTTACATACACATTACACTTCTCAAATTTACGTGTTCATGGTCATTAATTACATACTTAGTTAAGTTTAAGAATCACCATGTCATAGGCATATACACATCACTTGAGTTTAACATCGAGCTCAAACACATTTATTTATCATTCCATTACTATTCTTCACTTAATTATATGTATTATTACTTTTGCTAATAAGTTTTATGGATTATTTTTATTAATTTTCAATGATTAATGAGTTAGGAGTTAAAAGAAATATCCATTGGAAGCTTTAGAGATCCAAAAAGAGTGTTAAATGCTGAAAGAAAGCAACCAGAATGTTTCACCACCTAAGGCTGTGATATTTTGAGTGACAGACTATTTCACCACCTGAGGTGGTGACACTGGGCAGAAATCACCACGTGAGGGTGTGACAGATTATTTCACCATCTAAGGGTGTGACAGATTATTTCATCACCTGAGGTGGTGACACTAGGCAAAAATCACCACAATTTTGTACAGCCCATAACGATGTCTTACACCTAAATTTAGGAAATGGTACCTTCTTAACATTTATTCCCCTATGTCTTATCTTTCAAATGGGACAAGTTTCAGGTCAATTAGACATCTATACCTTCAGATATGAGCTAAACAATATACATTGCTCTCCTGAACCCGGTCAGGGAAGATAGCTCTACTTCATGACCACTTTTGAGATAGGTAGAGCTAGAATTTGCTCAATCTTATTTCTAAGACATTTGTAGGAATATGTCTTAGCTTTCAAAAGACACTTTTGTCATACCATTTGGAGTTCTAAAACTCTGGATATAACCTAATAACCGAAGAAAGGTCAAGTGTTTCTTAACACAATTTTCATCAAATCCTACTCACATGCACAATTTTAACAATCTAAAGCCAACACTCACTATCAACATCATAGATTCAACACACATCATTCAAATACATCTCAAATCATATTATTTATCATCAAAACACATCAAATCAAACTAGTTTCCAAACCTCTTGAAGACACCCAATCACTTCCTTTACTTCACTCCCTATTTCTTTCTTCTTTTCTTGGGCCGGATATTCCTCAACCAAAACACATCAAAATTTTCATTAAAACTATACTCCATCTCATACTTTCAATTCTTAAACAAAAGAAGAAGGATAGAGATGATAACAAAATCTAAATCTTACCTTTCTCTTTATAAACGACATCAACAATGACTTGAACACCCTCTCCTTAAGTGACCACCTAATGCATGAGTTGAGAGAAGAAAAGAGAGAAGAAAAGATAGGTTATTCTTCAGCCCAAATGGAGTGGACGGCTGCTCCTCTCTTTTCCCTCATGCTAATCAAAAAACTTGGCCTACAATGAGCCACTTGTCAAGCTCCTATTGGCTACACTTAGATTTTTATGTTTAATATCAATTTAGTCCTTTATTTTTTTGTTTCTTCATACATTTTACAAATAACTATCTCCAATTAAAACATTGGCATACAAATCTTCTTAATTAGTTTATTTAAGTCACAATTTGGCAAATTACCAAAATACCCTTAACTTTTCACCTAATACCGATGACGTCCTTTACTACACTTAATCATTTCCATCATCCCATTACACATTTTAATCACCAAGAATAATTCTATTCATGTCGTTAGAGGCACGATGATATAATTGTCCCATTTACAGAAACTCGTCGAAACTTTCAAATTAATGACGGTTGTATCCTTTTTGACACTTCCATTCATATCGCAACCACATTCGGTTTCCGTTACACCCTAAACCTACCTTAATCCGACTAGGGTGTGTTCGGGGTGTTACAAATCTACCCTCCTAAAAAGAATTTCGTCCTCGAAATTCACTTATATCCAATTTTCTGAATATCAAAATTTTTATCACTACATTCACACACTTACATTATACTATCATGCAATATTTACACTTTACCTCGCACATAATCCATCTTATTACTTCCTGTCATATAGTATAATTTATAAAGCTCTTTAATGTTTACTTACACTTCTGATTGTTCCTTGTTACCAATGGTTATTATCTCGAAACAATAATAACCTGCTTGAGAAATCCTCAACGTTGCTATCCAAATAGCAAATTGTTTCACTAATATCAGTGTCAACTATCATTGTTACCATATGCCACCTTGCATAATCATCGTACAATTCAAATCACTCTTACTAGTATCATTACATATATCCGAAAATCCGCCTTTTCAAATAAGCATCTCAAAAATTTGGGTTACAGATCGTTTACATTTCATTACTATCAGGTCCCAAATTTCATTCTCAATCCACCTTATCACATCATATGTACATATAACCTCTTTCATCGAATTATTCCTTAATCAAATTCCAATACAATCATGAGATACACCTACTCCCAATATTCAATTCATCATATATTTTTATGTATATATATACCTTTAACCTAAGCTTATCATGTCAATCTTTTCACTTAACTCCTTCCTCATAAAACTTCTCGTCTTTTAAATACAGAATCGTTCACACATTCACTATACTCTTTCCTTGATCAAAATGACTATAACATTTCCCTCCTAGATTACCAGTATCACTAGTCACAATTTGGTTTTCATTTTTAAACCAGCACATAAATCTTACAGTACTTATTATTTAATCATCTTATACAGAAGTCCGCAATTCCATCCATTCTTATAAACCAGTTCCAATCTATAGCCAAATAGTCAAACTAATCAAATACAGTTCCATTCCTTTCCACAATATGTTGAAAAGTTACCACATTCTGTACCTTCATTCATTAACAAAGAAGGGTCAAACCTAGAAATTCTATAAATATGAATTTCTTACTCATACTTATATACATTCAGTGATCCCTCTTTTTTTTCGAACTTCTAACTTGAATCCCTAATTCCTTGTTGCACTTCCTCAACTTTGTTACACTCAATGTACATTCTGTCAGCTTCCTATCACTTGAGGCAAATGCACATGTCGGATGTTCATTAAAAAGGAACAATAGAGATGAATGTAATGGATACTGAATGATTTATGTATGCTGGGTAATGCAATGCATTAATACTGTTCAGATAATGGCAATGCAAGTTGCTCAACCCCCATTGTATCGTATTCAAATAATTGCTCTCATCAGTAAGGTGGCTGACAGGTGTACTGAGTGTCACAATCCTCAACATACTTCCACTTGTCGAGAATCCATCACTAACTAATCTTTTGTTCCATCTTTCCCCTTAGGGAAAACTTATACATAACTTATGTTACACTACAGATAATCACTAACCAGAATCTCTATAGCTAAACCCAAAACCTTAACATCAGGGAACAAATCCATGATAAACAAGTCATAACTTATCACATCTCACACTTAACTGTCTCCTTGATGATATCATCAACACCTATTCATTCCTACCACAATACTAATACAAAACCAGGACCTTCACATTTGGCCAATGCAAGAACTATACAAACTCAACTCTAAACTCTAGTCGTCCAGAACCGACTAAACCTATGCTCTGATACCACTAAATGTAACACCCCTTACCTGTACGTAGTAAACCATACCGTGAACCGGTGGTTCACGACGACGGTCAAGGGCATTAACGAACAAACATGTAAAACTTATAAACCTTTAAGCTAAAATATGGGTTATAAAATTTCTTTCATTTTTAAAAACACATTATAATTAACTATAAATTCATTATAAATTCACATTATAAAGCAAACTTCTTCAGGATTTACTATAGACAGATCTTTTACATAACCAATATCACTTTTACAAAACTTATAATTTAAAATTATAAGTTTTGCATACATTCCGAAGACGATACAAATCCTACTCTAATAACTCTTCATAAGCTTGCATTGGCCTGGACTGCTGCGGAAAAACTCTCGAAAGACCCGATCAATAGTACCTACACGGATTAAAAGAAAATCCGTGCTAAGCATAAATCTTAGTGGGAAACACATACACATAACAAGTAATACATCACACAAATAGAACATCATACATTATACGCAAAAGATCATACTTAACTGACCATATCACATTAAGTACCATTTTAGGCATGTCATGATTTATTTAGCACTCTCATACACATAGAGCATTAATCAACCCATCTCATAATTCCAGAATATAACATACATAATGGTTGTATTATTATTATTATTTTCATTTATTAAGTTGTCTGCAATTCAAAGACGCGGATAATGGGTTTCGCATTGGTACCACCGAGGTACTATAATCATATTAAAATCTTATTTACGCATTGGTACCCTCAGGTACAGTAATATCATTTCACATATAATAAAATCCAGCAAAAATTATACGCATTGTAATCGCATTGTGATTCCCAAGGAATCAGATACATTAAACGCATTGGGCTGCAGCACTTTGACCCTATAGGCATGCCTATCTATCCACTACTTGACTCGCAGGCTCAAGTTATTTAATTATGTTATCCATTTCACATTGATCAATTTTCATAACACATATACCATCCATGATCACATTCTCTTTTACACATGCACTTAACACATCAACTATTTACCTCACTTACGTACACATTACACTTCTCAAATTTACGTGTTCATGGTCATTAATTACATACTTAGTTAAGTTCAAGAATCACCATGTCATAGGCATATACACATCACTTGAGTTTAACATCGAGCTCAAACACATTTATTTATCATTCCATTACTATTCTTCACATAATTATATGTATTATTACTTTTGCTAATAGGTTTTATGGATTATTTTTATTAATCTTCAATGATTAATGAGTTAGGAGTTAAAAGAAATATCCATTGGAAGCTTTAGAGATCCAAAAAGAGTGTTAAATGCTGAAAGAAAGCAACAAAAATGTTTCACCACCTAAGGCTGTGATATTTTGAGTGACAGACTATTTCACCACCTGAGGTGGTGACACTGGGCAGAAATCACCACATGAGAGTGTGACATATTATTTTACCATCTAAGGGTGTGACAGATTATTTCATCACCTGAGGTGGTGACACTAGGCAAAAATCACCACAATTTTTTACAGCCCAAAACGATGTCTTACACCCAATTTTAGGAAAATGTACCTTCTTAACATTTATTCCCCTATGTCTTATCTTTCAAATGGGACAATTTTCAGGTCAATTAGACATCTATACCTTCAGATATGAGCTAAAAAATATACACTGCTCTCCTGAACCCGGCCAGGGAAGATAACTCTACTTCATGACCACTTTTGAGATAGTTAGAGCTAGAATTTGCTCAAGCTTATTTCTAAGACATTTGTAGGAATATGTCTTAGCTTTCAAAAGGCACTTTTGTCATACCATTTGGAGTTATAAAACTCTGGATATAATCTAATAACCGAAGAAAGGTCAAGTGTTTCTTAACACAATTTTCATCAAATCCTACTCACATGCACAATTTTAACAATCTAAAGCCAACACTCACTATCAACATCATAGATTCAACACATATCATTCAAATACATCTCAAATCGTATTATTTATCATCAAAACACATCAAATCAAACTAGTTTCCAAACCTCTTGAAGACACCCAATCACTTCCTTTACTTCACTCCCTATTTCTTTCTTCTTTTCTTGGGCCGGATATTCCTCAACCAAAACACATCAAAATTTTCATTAAAACTATACTCCATCTCATACTTTCAATTCTTAAACAAAAGAAGAAGGATAGAGATGATAACAAAATCTAAATCTTACCTTTCTCTTTATAAACGACATCAACAATTGACTTGAACACCCTCTCCTTAAGTGACCACCTAATGCATGAGTTGAGAGAAGAAAAGAGAGAAGAAAAGATAGGTTATTCTTCAGCCAAAATGGAGTGGATGGCTGCTCCTCTCTTTTCCCTCATGCTAATCACAAAACTTGGCCTACAATGAGCCACTTGTCAAGCTCCTATTGGCTACACTTAGATTTTTATGTTTAATATCAATTTAGTCCTTTATTCTTTTGTTTCTTCATACATTTTACAAATAACTATCTCCAATTAAAACATTGGCATACAAATCTTCTTAATTAGTTTATTTAAGTCACAATTTGGCAAATTACCAAAATACCCTTAACTTTTCACCTAATACCGATGACGTCCTTTACTACACTTAATCATTTCCATCATCCCATTACACATTTTAATCACCAAGAATAATTCTATTCATGTCGTTAGAGGCACGATGATATAATTGTCCCATTTACAGAAACTCGTCGAAACTTTCAAATTAATGACGGTTGTATCCTTTTTGACACTTCCATTCATATCGCAACCACATTCGGTTTCCGTTACACCCTAAACCTACCTTAATCCGACTAGGGTGTGTTCGGGGTGTTACAAATCTACCCTCCTAAAAAGAATTTCGCCCTCGAAATTCACTTATATCCAATTTTCTGAATATCAAAATTTTTATCACTACATTCACACACTTACATTATACTATCGTGCAATATTTACGCTTTACCTCGCACATAATCCATCTTATTACTTCCTGTCATATAGTATAATTTATAAAGCTCTTTAATGTTTACTTACACTTCTGATTGTTCCTTGTTACCAATGGTTATTATCTCGAAACAATAATAACCTGCTTGAGAAATCCTCAATGTTGCTATCCAAATAGCAAATTGTTTCACTAATATCAGTGTCAACTGTCATTGTTACCATATGCCACCTTGCATAATCATCGTACAATTCAAATCACTCTTACTAGTATCATTACATATATCCGAAAATCCGTCTTTTCAAATAAGCATCTCAAAAATTTGGGTTACAGATCGTTTACATTTCATTACTATCAGGTCCCAAATGTCATTCTCAATCCACCTTATCACATCATATGTACATATAACCTCTTTCATCAAATTATTCCTCATTCAAATTCCAATACAATCATGATATACACCTACTCCCAATATTCAATTCATTATATATTTTTATGTATATATATACCTTTAACCTAAACTTATCATGTCAATCTTTTCACTTAACTCCTTCCTCATAAAACTTCTCGTCTTTTAAATACAGAATCGTTCACACATTCACTATACTCTTTCCTTGATCAAAATGACTATAACATTTCCCTCCTAGATTACCAGTATCACTAGTCACAATTTGGTTTTCACTTTTAAACCATCACATAAATCTTACAGTACTTATTATTTAATCATCTTATACAGAAGTCCGCAATTCCATCCATTCTTATAAACCAGTTCCAATCTATAGCCAAATAGTCAAACTAATCAAATACAGTTCCATTCCTTTCCACAATATGTTGAAAAGTTACCACATTCTGTACCTTCATTCATTAACAAAGAAGGGTCAAACCTAGAAATTCTATAAATATGAATTTCTTACTCATACTTATATACATTCAGTGATCCCTCTTTTTTTTCGAACTTCTAACTTGAATCCCTAATTCCTTGTTGCACTTCCTCAACTTTGTTACACTCAATGTACATTCTGTCAGCTTCCTATCACTTGAGGCAAATGCACATGTCGGATGTTCATTAAAAAGGAACAATAGAGATGAATGTAATTGATGCTGAATGATTTATGTATGCTGGGTAATGCAATGCATTAATACAGTTCAGATAATGGCAATGCAAGTTGCCTAACCCCCATTGTATCGCATTCAAATAATTGCTCTCATCAGTAAGGTAGCTGACAGGTGTACTGAGTGTCACAATCCTCAACATTCTTCCACTTGTCGAAAATCCTTCACTGACTAATCTTTTGTTCCATCTTTCCCCTTAGGGAAAACTTATACATAACTTATGTTACACTACAGACAATCACTAACCAGAATCTCTATAGCTACACCCAAAACCTTAACATCAGGGAACAAATCCATGATAAACGAGTCATAACTTATCACATCTCACACTTAACCGTCTCATTGATGATATCATCAACACCTATTCATTCCTACCACAATACTAATACAAAACCAGGACCTTCACATTTGGCCAATGCAAGAACTATACAAACTAAACTCTAAACTCTAGTCGTCCAGAACCGACTAAACCTATGCTCTGATACCACTAAATGTAACACCCCTTACCCGTACATAGTAAACCATACCGTGAACCGGTGGTTCACGACGACGGTCAAGGACATTACCGAACAAACATGTAAAACTTATAAACCTTTAAGCTAAAATATGGGTTGTAAAATTTCTTTCATTTTTAAAAACACATTATAATTAACTATAAATTCCTTATAAATTCACATTATAAAGTAAACTTCTTCAGGATTTACTATAGACAGATCTTTTACATAACCAATATCACTTTTACAAAACTTATAATTTAAAATTATAAGTTTTGCATACATTCCGAAGACGATACAAATCCTACTCTAATAACTCTTCATAAGCTTGCATTGGCCTGGACTGCTGCGGAAAGACTCTCGAAAGACCCAATCAATAGTACCTACACGGATTAAAAGAAAATCCGTGCTAAGCATAAAGCTTAGTGGGAAACACATACACATAATAAGTAATACATCACACAAATAGAACATCATACATTATACGCAAAAGATCATACTTAACTGACCATATCACATTAAGTACCATTTTAGGCATGTCATGATTTATTTAGCACTCTCATACACATAGAGCATTAATCAACCCATCTCATAATTCCAGAATATAACATTCATAATGGTTGTATTATTATTATTATTTTCATTTATTAAGTTGCCTGCAATTCAAAGACGCGGATAATGGGTTTCGCATTGGTACCACCGAGGTACTATAATCACATTAAAATCTTATTTACGCATTGGTACCCTCAGGTACAGTAATATCATTTCACATATAATAAAATCCAGCAAGAATTATACGCATTGTAATCGCATTGTGATTCCCAAGGAATCAGATACATTAAACGCATTGGGCTGCAGCACTTTGACCCTATTGGCATGCCTATCTATCCACTACTTGACTCGCAGGCTCAAGTTATTTAATTATGTTATCCATTTCACATTGATCAATTTTCATAACACATATACCATCCATGATCACATTCTCTTTTACACATGCACTTAACACATCAACTATTTACCTCACGTACACATTACACTTCTCAAATTTACGTGTTCATGGTCATTAATTACATACTTAGTTAAGTTCAAGAATCACCATGTCATAGGCATATACACATCACTTGAGTTTAACATCGAGCTCAAACACATTTATTTATCATTCCATTACTATTCTTCACATAATTATATGTATTATTACTTTTGCTAATAGGTTTTATGGATTATTTTTATTAATCTTCAATGATTAATGAGTTAGGAGTTAAAAGAAATATCCATTGGAAGCTTTAGAGATCCAAAAAGAGTGTTAAATGCTGAAAGAAAGCAACCAGAATATTTCACCACCTAAGGCTGTGATATTTTGAGTGACAGACTATTTCACCACCTGAGGTGGTGACACTGGGCAGAAATCACCACGTGAGGGTGTGACAAATTATTTCTCCATCTAAGGGTGTGACAGATTATTTCATCACCTGAGGTGGTGACACTGGGCAAAAATCACCACAATTTTGTACAGCCCAAAACGATGTCTTACACCCAATTTTAGAAAAAGGTCCCTTATTAACATTTATTCCCCTATGTCTTATCTTTCAAATGGGACAAGTTTCAGGTCAATTAGACATCTATACCTTCAGATATGAGCTAAAAAATATACACTGCTCCCCTGAACCCGGCCAAGGAAGATAGCTCTACTTCATGACCACTTTTGAGATAGTTAGAGCTAGAATTTGCTCAAGCTTATTTCCAAGACATTTGTAGGAATATGTCTTAGCTTTCAAACGGCACTTTTTCATACCATTTGGAGTTCTAAAACTCTGGATATAACCTAATAACCGAAGAAAGGTCAAGTGTTTCTTAACACAATTTTCATCAAATCCTACTCACATGCACAATTTTAACAATCTAAAGCCAACACTCACTATCAACATCATAGATTCAACACATATCATTCAAATACATCTCAAATCATATTATTTATCATCAAAACACATCAAATCAAACTAGTTTCCAAACCTCTTGAAGACACCCAATCACTTCCTTTACTTCACTCCCTATTTCTTTCTTCTTTTCTTGGGCCGGATATTCCTCAACCAAAACACATCAAAATTTTCATTAAAACTATACTCCATCTCATACTTTCAATTCTTAAACAAAAGAAGAAGGATAGAGATGATAACAAAATCTAAATCTTACCTTTCTCTTTATAAATGACATCAACAATTGACTTGAACACCCTCTCCTTAAGTGACCACCTAATGCATGAGTTGAGAGAAGAAAAGAGAGAAGAAAAGATAGGTTATTCTTCAGCCCAAATGGAGTGGACGGCTGCTCCTCTCTTTTCCCTCATGCTAATCACAAAAACTTGGCCTACAATGAGCCACTTGTCAAGCTCCTGTTGGCTACACTTAGATTTTTATGTTTAATATCAATTTAGTCCTTTATTCTTTTGTTTCTTCATACATTTTACAAATAACTATCTCCAATTAAAACATTGGCATACAAATCTTCTTAATTAGTTTATTTAAGTCACAATTTGGCAAATTACCAAAATACCCTTAACTTTTCACCTAATATCGATGACGTCCTTTACTACACTTAATCATTTCCATCATCCCATTACACATTTTAGTCACCAAGAATAATTCTATTCATGTCGTTAGAGGCACGATGATATAATTGTCCCATTTACAGAAACTCGTCGAAACTTTCAAATTAATGACGGTTGTATCCTTTTTGACATTTCCATTCATATCGCAACCACATTCGGTTTCCGTTATACCCTAAACCTACCTTAATCCGACTAGGGTGTGTTCGGGGTGTTACATTAACCTTCTCAACCTATTGGAGACATATTTGGGTCTAGTCGCATCTCAAAGAAGGTTCTAGCTGCAAGCTTACAAGGGGTGTGTCAAGTAGTCCAAACAATGTCTAATTATTTAATTGAACAGAGGTAACAGGGGGTTGTTCTGTCTAATGCTACTTTGTCTCAAGAGAGAGCTCAATTTCAAGACACCAGTGATTATCTCAGATTGCAGCCTCCTACATTTTCTGGTGATGATGTTTCAACCGACCCTATGAATTTTCTTAAGGCTATAGATCGATGCTACAAATTATTAGCATATGCTAGCTCCAGGATGGTGACATTAGCAGCTAATCAATTATAAGGAGGCATAGAGCTGGTACAAGTCAAAGAAAGCAGAAAAAGCTAATGATACATTTTTGTGGCCTGAGTGTCTGTCCCTTTTCATGGAGAGGTTTATTCCTCCTAGCTTACAAGAGGCTAAGGCTAGAGAATTTGAAATGCTGAGGCAAGGTAGTATGTCAGCCATTGAGTATGAGATGAAATTTACCAGATTGGCCCGCTTTGGGGAGTATTTGATTCCTACTGAAGAGAAAAAGGCTAGAAGATTTGAAAGAGGTCTTCGAGATAGATTGGTTGATCGTATAGCTCCTTTAAGACTTCCCACTTTTGATGTTGTTGTTGATCAAGCTCGACAGATGGAGATAGTTGATAAAGAGCGTAGGGTTCGAGAGCAACATAAGAAGTTTAGGGTTGAGTCACATTATGGTAATCAGAATAGAGGAGGACAGGTTATTAAGGGGCAGAGTAATTCAGGCTATTAGCAAGGGAAATAGGGATCCCAATCAACTACTGGGTATGGAGGACAATGCAAGACTGGACAGACACATGGTCAGAGGTCACAGATGTCTATTACTCCCACCAATCAGAATAGCTCAGCACATTCTTCTTCCACTTGTCAGCATTGTGGTAAGAATCATGGTGGTCATACTTGTTACAGAGCTACCGGAGCATGCTTTGGATGTGGTCAGATTGGACATCTCAGGAAGGAGTGCCCTACTGTTAACACAACTCAGAGTACATCCCCAGTTCTTTCTAGTAGCACTCAGATAGTTGCTCAGCATGGAGGTAGAGGTCATGGTCAGGGAAATGGAGGTGTTAGAGGTAGAGGCTCTATTACATCCCAGGGTCGAGGTCAGGCTAGGGTTTATGCCATGACACAATAGGATGCTCAGGCATCTAACAATGTGGTGATAGGTACAATTTCCATTTGTTCAATTGATACCAAGGTTTTGTTTGATTCGGGTTCAACACATTCTTTTGTATCTCCATATCTATCTATGAAGCTTAGTAAAACACCTGAACTTTTAGATGAATCCCTTATCTGTGGCAACACCTATGGGGGATGTTTTAGATGTAGATTTGGTCTATAAGAAATGTAAGTTACAGATTGGGGATAGAGAGATGTTAGCTGACCTTGTATTATTAGATATTCTGGACTTTGATGTAATTCTAGGAATAGATTAGTTGGCATCTTATCATGCTACAGTGGACTGTTATAACAAGTTTATTACTTTTAATATTCCTGGGGAGGAAAAGTTTTTTTTTTCAAGGAGATCGCAGTATGGCCCCCAACAATCTTATTTCTGCAATTAGTGCTAAAAGATTGTTGCGCAAGAAATGTCAAGGATTTTTGGCCTGTGTTAGGAATACACAGTCTGATGAGGTTAATATGGATCAAGTTCATATTGTTAAGCAGTTTGCTGATGTGTTCCCTGATGAGCTACCAGGATTGCCACCAGAAAGGGTGATTGACTTTAGCATTGACTCGGTTCCTGGAATATAACCTATATCAATGGCTCCTTATTGAATGGTGCCTGCCGAGTTAAAAGAGTTAAAAGAGCAATTGCAGGACCTACTGGATAAAGAGTTCATACGACCTAGTGTGTCTCCTTGGGGTGCTCCTGTTTTATTTGTGAAAAAGAAAGATGGGTCCATGAGGTTATGCATTGATTACAGACAGCTGAATAAGGTGACTATACGTAATAAATATCCTCTCCCTCGAATTGCTGATTTGTTAGATCAGCTTCAGGGTGCCCGATGTTTCTCAAAAATTGATATTCGATCAGGATACCACCAGTTGAGAATCAAAAAGGAAGATATTCCTAAAACTGCATTTCGGACTAGATATGGGAATTATAAATTTTTGGTGATGCCATTTGGTCTCACAAATGCCCCAGCTACTTTTATGGACCTGATGAATAGGGTTTTCAAACCATACTTGGATAAATTTGTGATAGTATTCATTGATGACATCCTCGTGTACTCAAAAAGTGAGGAAGAGCATGAGCAGCATTTGAAAATTGTTCTTCAGACCTTAAGGGATCAGCGATTATATGCAAAATTTTCTAAATGTGAGTTCTGGTTGGACAGTGTGACATTTTTGGGTCATGTGATATCTAAAGATGGGGTGAGTGTTGATCAAAAGAAGATAGAAGCTGTACTCCATTGGCCAAGGCCAACCACAGTGTCAGAAATTCATAGTTTTCTAGGTTTAGCCGCGTATTACAGGCAGTTTGTGCAAGATTTTTCTCGCATTATTGCTCCTTTAACAAAAGTAACTCGGAAGAATGTGAAGTTTCAGTGGTCAGAAGCTTGTGAAAAGAGCTTTCAAAAATTAAAAACCCGTTTGATTACAGCACTTATTTTGACACTTCCATCTGGGTCAGGAGGGTATACAGTTTATTGTGATGCTTCTAGGGTTGGTCTAGGATGTGTATTGATGCAACATGGTCGAGTGATTGCTTATGCTTCCCGCCAATTAAAGAAACACGAGCAAAATTATCCCACGCATGATTTAGAAATGGCAACAGTGATTTTTGCCTTAAAAATTTGGAGGCATTGCTTGTATAATGAGGCATGTGAAATTTTCACTGATCATAAGAGCTTGAAATATATCTTTGATCAGCATGATCTTAATCTTAGACAGAGAAGATGGGTGGAATTGCTTAAGGACTATGATTGCTCCATACAGTATCATCCTGGCAAAGCTAATGTTGTGGCTGATGCATTAAGCAGAAAATCTTTGGGCAATCTAGCTCATTTATCTATATCGCGGAGACCCATGGTTAGGAAGTTTCATGAGTTGATGGACCATGGTGTCAAATTTGAGGTGATATCGAGGTCTCTTTTTGCTCATATTTGTGTTAGGCCAATCCTTGTGGATAGAATTAAAGAAGCTCACCTAAGTTGCAAGGGTTGATGGATGATGTTTATCAGGGTAAGGTTCAGGATTTTGTGACAGGGGATGATAAGCTTCTTCGTTATAGCAGTAGACTATGTGTCCCAGATATTAAAGATTTAAAAAAGGGATTGTTTAGAAGAGGCACATTATTCTGCTTATACTATACACCCTGGTGCTACAAAAATGTATTGAGATCTGAGAGAATTATATTGGTGGAGTGGGACGAAAAGAGATGTTGCTGATTTTATGGCTAAATGTCTTACTTGTCAACAAGTGAAGGCAGAACATCAGAGACCATCTAGTTTACTTCAACGTCTTTCCGTTCCTGAGTGGAAGTGGGAGGATATTGCTATGGATTTTGTAGTCGGGTTACCACGTACTCGATGTGGTTTTGAGTCAATTTGGGTGATTGTTGATTGATTGACTAAATCTGCTCATTTTGTGCCTGTGAAAACGACATATGATTGTTCCAAACTAGCTTAGTTGTACATTGATGAGATAGTTAGGCTTCATGGGGTTCCAGTTTCCATTGTATCTGATCGCAGTGCTCAATTCACTTCTTATTTTTGGAGGGCATTTCAGGAAGCTTTAGGGACTAAGTTACAATTTAGTATAGCTTTTCACTCCAAGACAGATGGTCAATCAGAAAGGACCATTTGATATGAGCTTAAATAGCTCATTATTAATCCATATTTTATGGTTAGAAGTAATGTTTTAAGTGTTATTATTTGTTAGTATTAGGTGTGTTTTATGTTTTTGTTTGAGTTTTGTGTGTTGGAGGAAAATGGAGAAAAGGTGGAGAAAGTGGAGAAAAATAGCCAAAATGAGCAAAGAAAGAAGAGTTTCTGTCGCGAGCGCGACAGTGGCGCGATCGCGACGAAACGCGCTAAGGGACATCCAAAGAAGAGGAGAGAAAGAGAAAGAGAAGGAAGAAGTATCGTCGCGACCAAGGGTGGTGTCGCGAGGTTGCGACGGGGCGCGGAGCAAGCGAAGGCAAGAAAGGTGGAGCGATGAAAGAGGCGTGCTCTGTCGCGAGCGCGACGATGTCGTGATCGCGACAGAGAGGTCCGTTAGAGACAAAAGTTCAAATTTTACTTTGAAGAGTTATGCCTTTCCACCAATAATTGCAACCATTCTCAAGAGACATCTGAAGAGGCACAATTAGAACAATATAAATATTATTATTAACTGAAATTTGAAGATAGAACATATTATTTTTAGAAAAATGTTTGTAAGTTAAGTTAGTTCTTTCATTCTTTTAGTTTAAATTTTCTTAAGTAGAGTTCATGTATTGAAGAGAAGATAGTATACAAAGAAGAAAACTACTTTTGGTGACTTGAAAAGGGTTGAGAAATCTCCTTCTTCAATTCTTATCTTTTAATTCTTCTTTGTAACTTTTGTGATGTAAATTCTGAACTTGAGTACTTAATATCAAATGTTTCATTGTCCATATTAATTCAAGTGTTCTTACTTGTAGAATTTCTCATTAGTACATTATTTATGATCATTATAAGTTTGAGTTTAATTGAGAAATAAATTCATTCTTACATCTAATTGGAAATTCATCATCAAGATATTGTTTGAGAAATCATAATATTGAAATGGTTGTTATAGGTTGTGTTCTATTCCTAAGATTTGCATGTATAATCATCTAGTTCTTAAATGAAAGTTTGGAATTAGACTTATATGTGTATGTTTTAGGCAGTCCTATTTATATTGAGAGAGTAAGTAGGAAATTTATTCAACTTGGCTTGCAAGATAAGAATGCTAAAATCATTAAGAACAATTAATTCAAATTCCATCTTTATACTTAGCATCATTAATCTTTTCTATCTTCTTGGATTCTCATAAACTCGATTTAATTAGTTTACATGTTAGATTAGTTTAGAATCACTTTTCCATCATTTTATCATTGTAAACAAGATTAAAATTGGGTAGTAATAGTGAGTAAAACACGTTCCTCGTGGGATCGATATCTAAAGTACTATTTCGGTACACCGTATACTTGCGGTATATAGCATATATTGAAAATGCTCAACACCATTCAAACCCTTGAGGATATGCTTCGTGCTTGTATTATGGATTTCGGTGGTAATTGGGATCATCACGTACCCTTGGTGGAGTTTGCTTATAATAATAGCTATCAAGCTAGTATTGAAATGGCACCTTATGAGGCTTTATATGGACGTAAATGTAGATCCCCTATCTGCTGGACTGAGGTTGGAGAGAGGAGGTTAACTAGGCCAGAACTGATACAATTAACTTCAGAAAAGGTTCGTACTATTCGAGACAAACTCCTGACAGCTCAAAGTAGACAAAAGAGTTATACTAATCCTAGGCGTAAAGATGTACAATTCATGGTTGGCGATCACGTGTTTTTAAGAGTTTCACCTATGAAAGGAGTAATGAGATTTGGCAAGAAAGGAAAACTAAGTCCTCGCTATATTGGGCCTTTTGAGATTCTTAAAAAGATTGGTGTCGTTGCATATCGCTTGGCTCTTCCACCTAACTTGTCTTATGTGCACCCCCGTTTTCCACATTTCAATGCTCAGAAAGTATGTTCCAGATTCTTCTCATGTTTTAAGGCCGCAGATTGTTAAGTTTAATGAGGATTTGTCTTATGAGGAGCAACCAGTAGAGATTCTGGATCGTCAGATTAGAAATCTTCGATCGAAGGAGATTCCTTTAGTTAAAGTTCGATGGGAGCATCATAGGGATAGTGAAGCTACATGGGAAGTTGAGTCTGAAATGAAAGTCAGATATCCTCGACTATTCCTTAACTCAGGTTAGTACCTTTTGAACTATTAGAAATTCCAGGATGAATTTTCTTTTAGGTGGGAAGAATGTTATAGCCCGTATTTTTTTTAAAATAATCATTTTTTTAAATATAATAAATCTTTTAACTATTGATATATTTAAATAAAAAAAAGGATAATAACATAAAATTTTCCACTTCCCCACTTTTAGGTTTCCTATTCCAATAAAATTGCTCTTAAAAATCTAGACACCGAAACTCCATCATACTTCAATCAAACTACTATTTTATTCCTTGCTGCTTCCAAATACTGAAATTATTAGATTTCAATTATTTTTGTCATCTTCATCTTCAATACTATTGGAATTTTAGAGCTATTTTTTTTTTAAATTAGTTTTTAGGTCAGTTAATTTAAATCATCTATATAGTTAATTTTTTTAAAATTTTGCTTTTGTATGTTTTGATGTTTTGCAGCAAGATTTCTAATCCTTATTTTTATTTTTCTGCTGAATCTATTGTTTGAAAACACAAGAAAATAAATTGCATTATTTAAGTTGCCTATATAATATTAAATTTTTTTTATATAAAATAAAACGAAATAGAGTATTAAAGAACCCAAGCTATAAGAATGTTGAGTTAATTGTAATTTGCACCAAATCCTTTTGGCCATAGTTCACTGATGATTTTTTATTATTATTATTATTATTAAAAAGAATGAACATTGTTGCCATTGTTATTATTATTATTATTGATTGGTTTGACTAAAATAAAACCACTGCATTCTTTTCAGTAAAGATTAAGGAATCAAACAATACTATTTTCTTAATATTATTAGTATTACTAAAGACTTGAAACAAAAGAAATATGAAACAAAAGAAATATATATATATATATATATATATATATATATATCATATGCTTTGTACTATGCAAAATTTCGTGGTCCACCATTTTCAATCTCGGTCTCTTTTGTTAATATTAAGGATTTGAAACTAAATTATGCATTATTAATTTATTTCTATTTTCTTGAACTTTCAACAAAACTTCACCATTATTATTTTTATTTTAAAATCTATAGACATTTTATTATTAATATTGGATTTTCCCCCATTTTAAATTAGCGGGTTAGACATTAAGCTTGTTAAGTTTTCTTAGTCATCGTAATCGTTAGGATATTAACCATTTCTTGTTTGATTAGAAAATTTCGATACTCCCGTGATAGATTGAGTGATTTTCTACGTATTATACTTCTAGCTTATTTGGAATTACAGGTGAGTGGTAATTACAGTACACATCTGTTTTAAAGAAATTATCTTTTAAATTTTGACTCAAAATATTTTGTTTATTAAGTTCTATTTAATTAAAAATATTTTAATCTTTTATCAAATGAACTTGCGCAACTTATTTCTATGTTAATTTTCTACTAGTATTTATTGATTTTTATTATATTAGTTTTATGCAAATTTTACTTTTTGTTTATTTTGTTGATTTAATTGATATTTTGATTCGTCTGATTTTACTTAATTGAATATTATCTATTTTAGAGTTTTAGATTCTGATAACAGAATTACTTTCTGTTTATTTAACATTTCAATAAATGATTGGTCCATTTATATGAACTTATTTGAACCGTGTATCAAATTAATCTGAACTTATCTGTTATCTGCTTTAAAATGATATTTATTTTCTGCTAAAATTTCTGATATATTGTATTAATGAAAAATATTTTCAAACCGGTACATGTGATCAGTTATTATTTGTATCTGTATCTGGCTCTATTGAGCGATATGCTATCTGAATCTGCATCTGGTTCCGACACATATATCTCATGTTTAGGAAAGTACATAATTTGATGTCATGCATCATCTGTCATTGACATCTGCATTAGAAGTATTGCATGATATCTGTGGTGGGGACATCTGTTATCTGGCCTTTGGTGGTGTGGAGTATCATCACCCTGTTGAACTATACCGTGGTTTTGATCCGTGTTTTGAACTGTGAAATGAATTGTTTAAAATTTTCTGCTTACTAGATGATTCATTTTATGGCTTATTATACCATTTTAGTTCACTACAAAAAAACTGACAATTAGCGACTACTAAAATGTAGTCGCTATTTTGCGACTAATTTGCGACCAAAAATAGATTTAGTCGCAAAAACATAATTTTTCAATTGAAAAGGCAATTTAGCGACTAAATAGCGACGGATAATAAAATTGGTCGCTAAATTTTGCCGCGAAAAAGTCGCGCCTTTTTTAGCGACTAAATTAGCGACAAAAATTTTAGTGGCTAAATTTTAGCGACTAAATTTTAGTCGCTAATAAATTGCGACTAAATAGCGACATAAATTTCTGTCGCAATTCAAAATAGTATATTTAATTAAATTTAGCGACGGTAATGTCTTAGTCGCTAACGTAGTCGCTATTTGAAAAAATTAATAAAATATACAGTTGTGTATATTCTGTAAATATAACCCTAAAATCACACTCCCTTTTTCCATCTTTTTCCCATTTGCCAAAAAATACAGTTTCCCGTTTGGATGGTGCCCCTTGTGCGCGGATAGCTACCTCGACTGCCCGCCGCGTCACCTCGCCTGCCGTCGCCAACCCTCCCAGCCGTCGTGCATCCTGTGCTACCTCAGATCTGCCTTGCGTCGCCGATGAGACTCTCTACCACCGAGCATCCTCGTCTGCATCAGATCTGCCTCGCGTCGCTCCTCCCGTCGCCGACGAGCCTCGCGTCGCCTCCTCACAGCGTCGCGTCACCTCCTTGCAGCACCTGCTCCTCGGATCTCCTGCTCGCCTTGCCTCCCCTGGCCTCCAGGCCTCCCCTGCTGGCCTCGCCTCCTTACAGCGCCTCCTGATCTCGTCGGTGCTTCCTCTCACTTACTGTCGCCGTCTTCAAGACTGGTTTGTATTCTCCACCTTGCATTTGATTTTTATTTCAAATTCTTGTGTGTAGCCTGCTTTTAGTTATTCCAGAGCTGATCCTTAACGTACAGCCAGAGAAAACATTGCAAGGCTTTGGTTGTTTTTAAGTTAGAATGCTGCACTGGTGTTAATCATCTAGCTCTGTAGAATTATGTGTGTATTTAACCTGGATCTTGTGTATTTATGTCCTGAAGTGCAGTATTCCTGATGGTTTATGAATTTTGATATGTTTGATAATATTATCTTTCACTGTAGGAGGCCAATAACTAATTTCTTTTTATCCACCCGACTAGATTAGTCTTATCAATGGGTTGTTATTGATCAATGCCGATAGCATATGAGGTTTAAACTGGTGCTTTGTACGTGGGATCACTGCACATTATAAATGTTTCATATCTTGTAAAATGGGAAAGACCGTGTTGGCTCTTTAGTCTTTAACCATTAGATTCTCATTCCTTAGTTGATTCAATAGGGCTTAGTTGTTAAATGTGCTATAAATGGGATCCTAGTCTCTTGATGTAGGAATTAAAGTCGAGATTTGATGGAAATATTAGTTAAGAGAGAGAGTTATGAGCTTGTGGCATTGATGTGAGATGGTTATCATGATTATGTCAAAACTTATATGCGGTGATGGTGCTGATTATGTGATTGATTCAAGCAATTTCCATAGTCAAAACAAGGGGGTCCAGGGTAGGTAGTTGATGTTCCTGAAGGAAACCCATCTGTCAAACCCATCTAGTACTCAAAATATAAAAATTAAAATTAATGCGACCAAAAAAATTTTATAGCTAAATCATTCAATTTACTATAATATGTAATCGTGGCTAAAAGATTATTTATTGTCATAATATTAAGAAATTAAAACAAAATCGTTGTAATTGGTACAATTGAAAAATTTTGTCACTTCAAATCTAATCGAATTTATACAGCTACAAAATTTTATTTTTTGTAGCTATTATAGTGATTTAGCTATAAAATAAACTTTTGCACTATAAATTGGTGGTTGTAAGTGTTTGCAACTATAATGGATGACTAACAAAACACCATATTAGTCACAAATAATAACCATTACACTATTTAATAATTAAGTATACTACATACGTTACTTTACTCCGTTACTTTATTCCTAGGAATTCCTAGTTTACTTTATTCCTAGTAAACTATGATTTAAGTGATTATTACCTTCTGCCTGTGGATGTTACCCCAATCCACTGCGCGAAAATTTGCATTTTGTTGATGGCATGATGATAAATTGAATTGATTGTGAGTGCATATAAAAATGTGAAAAATGTTTACCTGTGATTGCATTGGTTGGCCAAATCGGATTGCTTGTATCCTTGCTCTGATTCTCGTATCCAATCCTACATTAGATTTCAAAATCATACAAAATAGAAATGCTAGAGCTTAATGACAGCACTGGCAAGCAAGACTGTTGTTTTTGTAACCCATCAAGTTGAATTTTTACCAACTGCTGATTTAATACTGCTATGAGATTGCTTTTTGCAGTTCACATTTGTTCATTGCTTGTTCAATGGCAAGCCAATCTTTTGGGGGCTGTATGTCTTGCATTTGAATGAGGAGGTTGCTCCTTTTGTTAACTTTTTTCATTGCAAGTCGTAGCCATCAGTTATTCTGTTCTTGCATTCATCAACTTTGCAGTTCAATTTTGATATTCCCTAGTGCGCCAAGCTGCTGCTTCTTCTCCTTGTTTTTTTTTTCTTTTTTTTTTAAACTTCAATGTGCTAAGCATTTATTTTGTTGATTCTCTTTCATGTGGAATTTCTTGTTCTTCTTCCACTACTAGTAATATAAATTATGTTATAATTAAGAACAATGGTTAAAGGTTTTAAGGTTTTAAGGTACATTTATATATCATAAAATTTTAACCTTCATCAACTTAAGGAGTTACATTTTTCTTGGAGTCAAAATGTGAATGTCAATGCATGATTTGATTTGCATGGGCTTTCTTTTCCCTAGAGAAGTTTATAATTATGTTCAATATCTTCAGGTTCCTAAGGAAGGGCGGATTATACAAGCTGGGAAATATGATGATCTTTTACAAGCAGGAACTGATTTCAGGACTTTGGTCTCAGCTCACCAAGATTAGACTCAATATTAGTCCGGGACCAATAAAGCTACGAAATCATAGGCAACATTTAATGTAATTTATGTATATTTATTTTTAATGTAATTTTGATTAATATTTATTAGAAACATAATATGAAAATTGATGTCTGTTATTTTTTTATTTATTTTAAATGATTTTATTTTGTTTAATATAAGTTCGATTTTTGATTTATTCGATTCTATTTAAAATCGAACCGAACTGACTATTTGTAGGCTTTTAATTGTACAATTTAATATATTTTTACAATATTATATTTTTAAATTAATTGTATTGTTAATAATATTGCATAATTATTATTTATATAAATTAAATTTTTGAAGTAATAATAATAATAATAATAATAAAATTAAATTGAAATTAACAATAAAAAATTTAATAATTTTTGCGACGGAATAGCGACGGAATTTTTTGTCGCTAATAATATTTCTTTCTCCTGCAACGACTAATTTAGAGATTATTTAGCGACAAAATTTTTTATTTTTAGCGACTAAATTTTCTGTCGCTAAATTTAGCGACTGTTTTTCAGTTTAGTCGCTAAAAATTTTGCGACAGCCGTATTTGCGACATTCCGTCGTCCCGTCGCTATATGCAATTAGCGACTAAAATCTCCAAATTAGCGACGAAATTTGCCGTCGCTAATTTCGTTTTTTTTTTGTAGTGGTTGCTAATATATTTTGTTAAATTACTTTGAATTATTGCTTGTTCTCAGTCTGTTGTGTGCTGTAGTTATCATTCACTGAGTCATTGTACTCAAACCACGTCCGCTCTATGCTCTTGTTTTGCAGATTAGTATTTATTCTCGGCTAGTTCCAGCTTTATCCCTTCTATTGGCGAGGATCTTTTTTTTAGTACTTGCTCTAGTTCATATTATGTTTCAGACAGTTTATTAGTAGAACTTTTGAATCTCGAATTATTTCTTTTATTCTATAGGGACTCCGTACTTTAATTCTGGCATGTATTTGAAATTTTAAGATTTGACTTGAAATTTTAGTTCTCTTACGTATTGAGGACTTTCTACAGTTTGGGTGAATTATGTAGCTTTGATAGTTTGGTAAGGCTTGCATTAACTATTATTTAGGTAGTTTATGCGCCGGTCATGATCGAATTGGGTCGTGACACATTTGCTCCCTATACTGAAAAAGTACTTAACCCAAATGCTTCAAAGCAAACAGTCTTGTACTATATCATCCCCCAATTTCTCCAAAACTTCCAAGTCATGCTTTAATTGACCTTTGAAAATGGATTTAGCTACTAACTAGAAAGCCAACTTCCTCTCTTCCTTTCTTCATTTCCTAGCCCGTTATGTATAAATGTGTCTTACACACATTTTATGATAGCAATTTAGCAACTCTATCCGAATAGCTGCATCTAAACCTATAAAATCTCTAAAAACATTATCCTTTTAGTATTGACACTACTTAACTATAATACAATAGTAAAATAAATGTAATAACTAACCTTTTTCATATAAGAAATTAATGTGAAACTTGTTCCATCACCAAGGTTCAAATCATCCTTCAAAGCTCTCAGAAACCATGCTCAATTATCAATGTTTTCCACATGAACCATTGCCCATGCAATGAGGAACATTTGGTTATTACCATCTCTTCCAACAGTTACCAGTAGTTGACCTTTGCAAACTCCTTTTAAGAAACATATATCAAGTCCTATCGATGGCCTGCCTTTCACCCTTTCTTGAGTGTTTCAAAACAGACATATAATCTAGTGAATTTGTTCTCATTGTTCTCATTTGCGTTGTTAGATTCAACAAAACATGTTGTTCCTGGATTTCACCTCTTAATTTCATGAACATAGTTATGTAGATATATAAATTGCTTTGCAAAATCTCCTATTAGAGCACTCATCACCTTACTTTTAGTATTGGGATATACTGAAAATCTCACATAGAGTTTGTAATCAGATCTGCAATAAGCTCTAATATTTCTGAAATTTATTTTTGGATTCTGCATTATGTGATCTCTCAAAAGAATAGGCAGAAAAGTGCCATTAGCAAGCTTGTTATTGCTTACTCTATAGCACCTATGCTGCCCTATATAGGCCTTGATTCTAAATGTGTCCTCATTCTTTTCTATACTTGCATGGAATTTCCAAGGACATGTGGATTTGCATTCAACCTGCTAATATCAAGCCTAACTTGTTGAACATTTTCAAAATACATCCCTACATAGAAAACTAGCACTTTAGTTTTGGAATCAAACCAAACCTTTTGACTCTGTCTCCTCAATGCATCATCAGCCCCTTCCTCATTAAATTTAGAGCAGTAGCTACCTAAATCACGTGAGTCATGATAAACAACGCTTCTTTTAGACTCGTTTGATTCAGATCCAACCACAATCTTATCTTTTCAATTACCTCCTCTTTTTGTTTATGATCTTCATCTGGTTTCTCTTGATTCCCTTTTTCTGGAACAAAATTCTTTTTAAATCTAGATCTATTATATTCTCTCACTTTTTCCCTTGTAATAATACTCTCTTCATCCACATTGTTTGCTAAGACATTAATGTCTACCAAAAATTCATGCAAGTCATCATCACCAAGGTAAATGTCCCTCTCTTTGTTTTTCTTCTGTGCATTTTTAGAGGGCTCATTATTTCCTGAGTTACCTGTAATTTCTATTTGGGACTAATGTTCAACAAACAACTCTATTCTATCAAAATTCCTAACTAATATAGGGATAATTGCAACATCCCTATCATCTTGGACTTGGACAAAAAAAACCCAGTTTTAGGATCCCTAACAAATAATCTCTCTAAAGAATCAAATCCCAAATCCTTTATGTAAGATATGAAGTTAGGATATCTTAGGTAGTCTATGCCAAATTTTCTTTCTATTACATTCTAGGTCCGACCAATATACTAGCTGATTCCATTTTTTCCTACCCTAAGAACCCCACTGTGGTGGACAACTAGCATTAAATAATCAGCATTCATATTGCAACAATTACAAAATAAACCAATTCAATAAAATATTAAAGTCACGACACATTATGTCACTAATTCAATAAACTAATCCAAATCATAATAGCAAAATCCTATTATTATTCACATGCAAAAACCAAATTCAACACAAAAGACATTTTTTAGGGACCACAAGCAATAACACTAAATGTGAAATTCCTATAACAACTAAATTTCAAAATCCTATGACTACAAATTCAAAGTGAAATTCTCATTACCTCATATATCGAATCTTAAAAGTAAATGACATAAATTATAAAAATTTTATACTTACCTCTTTAACTTGGCAAATTAGTTTCCTTCATTTCTTTTCCTAACTTCTTTAATGTTAATCTCACCTCAGTTATGAATGATATTAATTGATAAATCCTAAATTATTCTTTAGGAAAGTCCAATTTCTTATTTCTGCATTGTAGTCTTAGCCTTTTTCTTCCCAAATAGCAAAACTCTGATTTTCCTCCCAATCGTGCTCCGAAGACCCAAGTGTAATTGATTAAAATTTCTTACTAAGCATTTTTTCGATTCACTGGGATATAAAAAGCATTTCACAAAATGGTGCATTAAGATGTAGAGGTGGCAAATGGGTGGGTTGGGTGGGTTTGGGTTGGGTCATAAATGGGTTGGGTCGTAAATGGGTGGGTCATAAATGGGTCAAAAATATATGAGTCATAAATGGGTCAATACCCAAATGGGTTGGGTGGATTTGGATCGACCCATTTGATTTTTTTTAATGAAAAATAATTATCGATATAATAACGGAATACTAAGAAAATTATTATAAAAATGTTGGTCCAAATGGGTCGGTTGAGATCCAAACGGATCGAGATATCGGTTGACTTATAACTGTCCAATTTACTATTCATTTGGTAAAAATTTTGGCAGTATAACGGCTATATATATAACATACCCTTCCTGCAATTCAAACAATCCATAATCACACACAGAGGTACAACAACACAATAATTCATAAACCAATTGGCCATTTTTCCATTTTTAAGCCAATTATGTAATCCTAAATTATTTCACACACTTTCTAAGCTCAATTTCTCCCAAAATTAATTTTATAATTCTTAAAATATATAAATTAGTCTCCCTGCAAAATTTTAACTCAAACAGAGTCCGTTTCTCGATCTGTTACATTTAAATCAGTCAGTTTTGACAATTTTTCAGTATTACCAAAAAATTAATTTTTCGCTGTTAAAATTTTCTAAATATTAATTTAAGTTTATATATATCATTAAAATAATTTTTAGAGGTCATTTGCTATTTTTAGAGGTCCAGTCAAATTTTGGTCAAACCGGGTAACCTTTAAAATGAGCCAGGCTTTTTTTTTTATTTTTGATTTTTGGTGATCTATTTGAGTTCATTTTTTCTCCACATTCTACCATCGGACTCCTTGTAACTAGTATTTTCCTATGGTCAAATAAAATATTTTTTATTTCCGGGTGTAATTTTTGTCCCCAGTGCACTATTTTCCATCGAAAAATACTATTTACGACTAACCCGATAACTCGGCCATTACAAATCTAACCAAAAAAATACGCATACACATTACACAATAATAATACAGCGGGACAGTTTAAGCAAAAGATTTTGTTTATTAAGACAAAAATTTTTAACATTAAAGAAATAATGAAAAAAAAAAACACCCATTGGGTTTAGGAAGGATGACCCAAATGGTTTGTATTTTGGGTGGGTTTAAATGGGTCAATTTTTTAGTTGGGTTGGGTTTGGGTCAATTTTTTTTGGGTGGGTTTGGGTGAATTGTTGGGTTTAGGTTAATTTTAACACCTCTATTAAGATGTGATGTTTTTTTTTGTCTTTTTTATTTTTATTAATATGATGTGGCATAAAAAATTGATTGTTTATTTTATTGGTGAGCCTACAGAGATGTTAAGCTGCCCAGATGCGATTTTGACAATGCGTGTGCATCACTTTCGTTAGACCTTTCTATTTTGGATCCAATAAATATAAGCCATATAGTTTAGGAACTCAACGTGCACTTTTTGAATTATAGACAACAATGCAAAAAATTTAATAGTTCTGGGATATTATAATCCATTTTGAAAAAAAAAAAAAAAACTTGAATGCTATAACATTTTCCATCTCACCATATATGTGTATTACATGTATATATTTTGTTAATAATTGAAAAATAAAATAAACACTTGGTTGCGATTCACATGATATATTTTTCTTTAATGACTTGTCACCCCCGTGTACAAGAATTTCAAATTTTTGTTTGCACAGGGAGCACGAGCAGAGTTTCACCACTCGAAAATCGAAGTTATGATCAAGCAAACAAAATACGCACCCAAAATTCGAGCCTGAAAATGGGGTTAAAGAAAAGAACCCATCTTCCCTCTTTCTCCTCCTTCTCTCTCTTCTTAATCACACTCTCTTGTTCACTTCCTTAGAATTTCAGATTCCTAAATCCCATCTCTCTCTCTCTCTGTGCAAGTTATATTGTCTTATTCTTTCATCTAATATCATCTCCATTTTCGCCTCCTTAATTGTTCTTTACTCAATGATTATATCTTAACTTCCCACTCTCTATCTCGATCTACCTATGCTTATTTTTTTTCCTTACATTCTGATCTTGACAGAGAATAGATTTTCTTTATCTTTTTTCATTCTGAAGACCCGGTATTGTTCAGATCTGAAGAGGATCAGTTTAGTGGGTTTTGTTTCTTTATTTTGGGGTTTCTTAATGATGTAATTAGAGAGTAAAGCTTGGTTGCGAAGATGGGATCCAGTGGTAGTAAGGCCTACAGTAGTAGTGGTGGTGCATCGTCATCGTCAAGTTCAAGTGGTGGATGGAAGGGGAAATATAAACGGAATAGGGTTTTTCAGTCTTCTTGTCTTGGAGGGTCTTCTTGGTCTCGTAATAGTGACAATGATGGTCATCAGGTAACTCTCTCTCTCTCTCTCTCTCTCTCTCTCTCTCTCTTCTTTTTCTTTCTTTTGGGATTAAATGCAGTGTAGGTTTTATTGCGTTTAATTTTACTGATATCTCGTTGTATTTGATCCCATCCATAATATTTGTTGTATTATATTGGGATTCACACTTGTTTTGATTGTTGGTAGTGAAGGAATTGATAATTATCGTATGCAACTTGTATACAATATTCCACCAGATTGGCCCGCAAATTTTCTTCTTTCTTCATCTTGCAAACCAAATAGAATTTAAGCTTAGGATAATAGGTGGCAATGCATGGGCCTTCTAGGTGTAATAAAGATTTTCTTTTTTTTTTTAACTTTTTATTGTTGTGTTGGTTTTTTTACTATTGAATGGTGAAATCCATGTCTGTATCATAAGCAGAACTACAGAAAATTAACATGCAAAAGAGTAAATTACAATGTCATTGGTGCACTTAAATGTAGTTACCCTTCAACCTTCCATGAAACTCAGTTGTGTGAATGTGCTTTCTCTGGGAGGGCTAATATTAGAAATTGTAATTAATGAGGGATCAAACCAGAGGAAAAATTAGAGGAAGAAGGAAATGTGGCTTTATTTCTATTGAAAGGAAGTAGAGAAAACGGATGAACATGTACTTGACGATTGTATGAATATTTTAGACCAGCGAATAGAAGGCGTGCTATTACTTTTGTCTTCATGGTGAACAATGCTTAGTGGTGGCTTCTTCTTTGCACTCATTTATGAACTAGTCTTAATTGTGTAGTTTGCTGTTTCTCTAAAATTCATTTAATGTTTTCTTGAATTCTGTTATCACTATTTACAAATTTAAAAGTGAAATAACTTCTTAGACGCAACTCAGTAAACATATGACTTGCATTCCTTTGTGCGATTGGGCCTAAGTATCCATCATGCATTTTGCAACTTTGATACCCTAAAAATATTGTTGTTTCACCATATGAAAATGATGGTAAAAGTCACATGGTTAGATTTTCCTAGAAATTTGATGCAGTCATCAATTTAAGAATTTTGGCCTTAATTGAAATGGCTCATTATTTTGGATTAATCTGGATCTTTCCATGTAGCGTTATAAATTAGATGTTCACATTATGTCAAAGGGTGCGATTTGAATAGGGTGGACATGGGGAGAGGTGGAGTTGCTCCCGTTTTGTGCCTGTGAATAAACCAAAATAAAAGAAAAATAATAAAGCCAAGTGGTTTAATGTTATTTGTGGGGCTTTGCATCTGAACTATGCGGGGCTTTGGTATGGCTTAACTACCTTTCTGTAGATTGACTATCAGAACAATAGAAAAATATAGGACAATATTGATAAGTTGTGTATGTGATTCATGCATAGCTTTTTCGTTTTTGTTATGTTATTTTGCTATTAATGGTTTGTGTGAATAGTATTAGATGCTTTTGAGTAGGTAGATTTCTCAAGGGATTTTTTTTTTCTTTCATGATTCAGGTCTGTGATCCCATGAGCAAAGAAAATAGAGGCAATGCTTCATCTCCTGGCCAAATTGAAATGGAGTCAGATCAGGTCAAAGTTGATTGTTACAGAAAAGAAAAAGTAGAGGAGTCTGATGAAACTTGTCTAACTTCGAGTGTTGAGCTTGATGAGTGGGGTCAAGCAAGCATCACGAATACTGCCTCCAGGACAGGTAGCAGTTCTGCACGAGCTTCATCCACTCCATCTTTGACTTCTCAAAGCAGCTTTCTTTCTCGCTTCAATTTTCTTCCTGGTAATGTGAGTTTTAGACTAAGCAGAGTAGCTAGTTTAGGGTCATCCAGGGCTTATCGTATCCCTTCTGCAAGTCTTCAAATGCTGAATGATGAAGAGATTCATCTTCAGCCAAGACCTTCCAACAATGTTGTGGTTACAAATGAGACTCCACAAAATAGTGTTTTGCTGCCTACAAGTCACACACAAAATCATGAAGACAGGTCTTCAAGTTTGCAGCATCATAGTGGAGCTTCTGATTTCTTGGATAATACTCGAGGTTATCAAACAATATCTTCTGCCCATGGTGGACACAGAAATGGGAGTGGCACCAAAGTGGAGATTGATGGAACCTCAAATTCTCCACGATTTAATGGTGATTTAGATGGTTTTGAGACTAGAATTTCTGATAGGCGAAATGGAGTGCTAGAAACTGTTGAGCGTAATGTTTGTTTTAGCCGAACCTTAAGTGTCGGAAGACTTCGTGATAGAGTTCTTCGCCGATCATCACTATCTGATGCTGCATTTGGTCCTGGGCAACAAGAGAGGCAAGTAAGAGATGCTGTTCAGGGTAGTGGGTCACAGACTCTGAATGGTGAAATGCAGTTATCAGAATCTGAACAGACTGGCCCAAATTCTCCAAATACATCTGGTTATCCCCCTGGCACCTCTAGCTCTGTGTTCAGCATTCATAATCATGAGCTGGAAACTACACGATCAAGAGACACCAGGTATCATGACCTCCTGGAACATAGGTCAAATTTTCTTGAGAGGAGGAGAAGAATACGTTCACAGGTTAGTCAGTCCCTGCACTAAGTAGATTCTGGGTTTTTATCTTAAACATGTTTCAAGTGAACGATGCAATATTTTTGGCTTGAAAGTATCTGATTCAACAATGTTTATCCAAATGCCTCAAGCTTAGAGTTGGCTGCCAACCATTTTCATTGTATCTGAAATGTAGCTTGGGTTATGTAGATTTAGTTGTTAACTCTTTTTAGCTATAAGCAGATAAAAGTTTTCCTTTTTTACTTGGACTGAAAATCCTATCTCATTTCAACCCCGTCTCCCTACATGTTTTAATGGCTGACATAACATGGATAATTGACCAGCATTTTTAATAGTGCAGGTTCGTGCTCTTCAAAGGCTGGGGAATCGTTTTGAGAATTTGTCCGGACATGAGAGGTCTTGTATATTATCCGGCCATCACAGAGCAGGTCGTTGTACATGCCGTATGACAAATCGAGATGCTAATTTAAATGACGACACAACTGCAAGAGCTAGCATATCACGAATTGTCATGTTAGCTGAGGCTTTATTTGAGGTAATGCAGGATTACCTTCAGTCATAAACATCCTTCAGTAGCCCTTTGGCCCATTAATGTTAATAAGTTGAACCACTTGTACATATTTTAATTAGGTTCTGGATGAAATTCACCAGCAATCTGTGGTGCTATCCTCTCAGCCTTCATTGTCTGCACTTGGATCTGTACCTGCACCTAATGAAGTAGTGGAGTCCTTGCCAGTCAAATTATATAGCAAGTCACAGAAACATCAAAATGAGGAGGCAGCTCAGTAAGTTCTACTTTTCACCATATGAATATCTATTTACTCTAAGAAGCACTTCCATTTTTATTTTAATGATTGATGATAACTTTTGAAAAATTGCTATTATGATATACTTTGCATTGAATTTATTCCCTTCCCTACACATGCACTGAAACAGTCAAGACCTTTAATTACCTGTAAATATCGTATGAACTTCCAGCCTTGGCTTCAGAATTTTAAATAAACCATTTGCCTATAATAGAATAAAAGTCTTGCTCTAACAAAGTTGAATTGAGAAAATGATCCATACAGCCAATCCAAACTGGTTGGAGAAGAAGGTTTATCTGAAATTAGTTTCTAAGTATTTGGCCTTCAATAGATAACAAACTGAGGAAATCAAGATTGCGTGACAAATTGTGCAGAGATTGTAAAGATGAGGAACATGCAAAGCAGAGGAAAACTCATTGTACCCCTCTTGAGGCTGCTTATTTTATGAGATGGATACAATTGTTTGCTTATTTAACTGTGTGCTTACTTGAAAGCTGTAATGAACATGCTTAATCCAGTTTTGAGCTGGGTAGAGTTGGGGTTAGAGGAAATTTATGGATTAACTAATGTTACTATTAATGTTGTATACTTATTCTGTTAATTTTACAATGAAGTTCATACACATATCTGGAGATGCACATTTCCAGCAATTTATTTTATCTGTTTCTGGGCACCTAAAACTAAAGTTAGGAAGAGTCTGATTTGAGGCTATGGTGGAGAAGCATCCATTATTCTTTTCTGTAATTTCTTGTTGGATAACCAGAAGATTTTGAACGAGTCTGTCAACGAAATGAGGATAGCCAAGGTATGGAGAAGCTTAACTTGAATATCTTGCCTTTAAAGCATAACAAAGGTTAACAAAATCCTCATATAGTTCAAAAAGTAGAATAATTACAAAGTAGGATAACCAATTGTCCTATAAGAGGGATGGAGGAATGATTGTGCAGGGATTCTATAGAGGTCGATTGTAGGAAAAGGTAGCACGCACAATTAAGGTTTTGTTTTTATATTCTAGTTAGTACAAGTGGCTTCATTTTCTGTTGTTTTCTTCAAATGTTGGAGCATTTCGGTTTTCAAGGTTTCTGTAAACTGCAAGGAATAATCTGCATGCTTTGTTGGTATGTTATTGTCCAAATAGTAGAGGAAAGCTGTACTGCTCAGACAAAGAAATAATCTCTGCCCAAATCTTACTCTCCTTATTGATCATCCTAGGTTGAGGATATTCAATCGTTTCTTTGTATGGGAACTGCTTGAATGTCACAGGGATGTAGCTTGTATTGTATCCTCTTTCTGTTTCTTTTCAATCAGTATTGCGTCAAATTAGATGTGAATGGGCTTGTTAAAAATCTTAAATTGTATTATAATAGAAAAAATAATGTAGCTATGAAGATTGAAGTTTTTTTTTTTTATTTTTTTTTTGAAATAACAATACGAATCACCATTTACATGCTAACCAACTGCCAAATAGTTGCCAAAATTAAAACTTTTGCATGCTAATTAGAACCCTGCCAAGATATTTTTCCACCAAATCAAAACCTGAAAGGACTGTTTGCACTAGTATCTACCCTCAATTTAGGCATCCCAGGCAGCTATATCTGACTTTAAAATGTGATGTCATGCATTATAGGCTTAAAAGCTGGTGGTGGATTAAATACGTTTTCTCACAGAACCACTAAAAGAACTATATTCACATTGTGGGCATTTATCTTTTGCCCTTTTGTTTTCGGCATATCAGAATGTTAAATGAGCTTTCAGGCATAGCTCTTCATTCCAGTTATTCATACTATATTCTGATTTGGCAACTGTTGTTCAATTGAATACTTTAATATTGTTATTCATGTATTGTTTATCCAAATCAAAAGATGCTTAATATTCCATTTTTTATTCTAATTTTATATATGTTTCTTTGATAAAAGGTGCTATATCTGCCTTGTGGAGTATGAGGAAGGGGACAACATGAGGGTGCTGCCTTGCCATCATGAATTTCATAGAACATGTATAGACAAGTGGCTGAAGGAGATTCACAGGTTCAATGCATCTATATAATTTTACAGTTTTCTTTTTAATTTTAAATCTTGAATACAAAATAAAAGAGCATGTTTTTCCCTCTCAATGAGCAATTTTATGACAAACATATATAAGGGGGTGTTTGGCATTGCTTTTGGAATGCCAAAAAGCTGTTTTTTTGATGAAAAGCTGATTATGGGACAAATATAAGTGTTTGGTAAATGCTGATTTTAGAAAAATTAATTTTCTGAAAAGTGAAAAAATCTGCTTTTCAGAAAAGCTGCAAATTGAAACTTTTCAGAAAAGCTGATTTTCAGCTTTTAAGGACAGCAAATTTAATCTTTTTTTAGACAAAAATATCCTTTATTTTATTTCATAATGACAAATAAGTGAAAATTATAATTATTATTATTATTATTTAGTGAGATTTTGAATATAATATATTAAAATTTATATATATATATCATTTTTTATTTTTTTATTCTAAAAAACTATTTTTAATTATATCATTTACCAAACAGTTGACCACTGTTTTTGATTTTATAAGTCATTTTAAATTTTATTTACCAAACAATTATCTATTTTTCGATATACAGTTTTTTGAAATACAACTTTTTTTAAATAGAAAAAGCTGTTTTCATAAGTTTTGCCAAACTGGCCCTAAGTGCATCTCTGCATGCATGTAAAGTCAATCAATTAAAGATAATCCATTCAAGGTACTTTTAAGGGTAAACCCCTCTATAAACACTCAAACTTGTCCCTAATATTCATTTTGATACGTATGCTCTACAAGTAACCTATTGAACCCTTATACTACTTAATTTGGATATTAATAAACACCACTTGCTGACTTGGCAGCATGTGTGATACAATAACTCAGGCACGTTGAGTCAAAATTTAGGTTGATTTTCAGCGGTAAAAAATAAATATTTATAAACATAACCTAAACTTCCTCTCTCTTATCCCATCATTTGCTCTCTCTTTATTTCTCTATTCTTCTGTTTCTCTTGTTTACAGGAGAGAAGAACAAAAGCAAAGACAACGTATAGTTAACTAATGAATTTTACAACTCCCAAATCTAAAATTCCACAACAAAAATTAATAAGGCAAAGAGTAGAGAATGTAAACATTGTGATATATCAATTTAATAAGGTATCACCAAAGACATGCATTCAAACAATTGCAAAATAAGATGGCAGCAAGAACACATTGAACCAAAGAAGAAGCAAACCCAATTCAATTGAAACTTGTGTTATTGTTAGATTCTCAAGCGCCTGATATGTATGCTCAAGCAATGATGCTTTGTTGGGAGATTTGGAAGAATAGAAACGAGTGGGTTTGGAATGGAAGATGCAAACGCGCAGTAGGGATGGTTGGTACTTGCTCCAAGACTTCAAGTTGGCTAAAATGAAACCTCTATGTCAGTCTCCCAACTCTTCCCTTTCATCAGGTAACAGCAATGGAACCTGGACAAAGCCTCCTTCAAATTGGTACAAGGTTAACGTGGATGCAGCTTTGTTTGAGGGTGAGAGGAAGACGGGCTATGGCTTTGTCCTTAGAAATGATGTTGGAAGGTTTGTGGCTGCTGGTCTAGGGCCGTTGAGTTTCACTTCTTCAGCTAGTTTGGCAGAGGGTATGGCCATCCGAGAGGTCTTAAGTTGGATTAAGTCTCAAAATTTAGAGCATGTGATTGTTGAGTCAGATTCTCAAGTCGTTATCCATATGCTTGACTCGAAGGTTCATTATGACTCTGATTTAGGACTTATTATTGAGGATTGTATTAGCATTAGTTCTTCTTTTTCAAATTTGAGATTTGGTTTTGTCAAAAGATCACTGAATTCAGTGGCTCACAGTCTAGCTAGAGCCTCGATTTCCTTGTCTAGTCTTCTTATCTGGTTGGATTCCCCACCAGATTCTTTGTTTTCCATGTTAGAAGCTGATTCTTCTTAATAAGAATGATTTTATTATCAAAAAAAAAAATCCCTTTATTGGTTTTCATTGGGAGCTCTGGCAATAAGTCTATGCAGACTCCACATAGGCATCTTGTATTTCTTTCCTCATGTTTATTTTCTCCTGTCCTTTCCATGTTGCACTCTTTATTCTATTATTCTTTCTTCCATAAATTTTTTTTGTAATCGTTATATATATTTATCTCCCACTCCCTATTTATGGTTCATCTATCATCTTATCTCCCAACAAAATATACTTGCTGATCTTTTTCTCACCATTCTTTTCATATAAGCCAATATCTACAGCAAGTAACCAATATAAGACACACACACACACACACACACATAGAAAGAGATTAGATGAGTCATGAACCCGTGTCTTAGAAAAACAATTAGAAGAATATGAATCAAATAGAGAAGAACCTCACCAGATTATGTCATTGTTTCGCTGTAAACCTTTCCCTAAATCACCAACCTCTTCAAGCAGTCTCATGCAAGTGACAAGTATAGGGACAACATATGAAATTTACCCATATGACATCATAGCTTCAAAGTTCAAAATTTAACTACAACAATACTATGAATAGAGTTTTCAACTCTTGCACATTTTTCATTGCTCTTTTCCCTCTCCTTTTTATTGTGCCCTTTTAAATTGACCAGTTTTTTCATTCATTATTTTTATTGTTTGGTCTAGTGGGCATTCTAATACATGCACAATATTATTAACTATCTAGATTTCTAGGTTTATAATTTTTACTGTAAAATTATATATGGAAAAAAAATAAGAATATACTATTATATAGATATTATACTATTATTTTATCAGCACTAACTGTACTTGAGATTTTCACCTCATACAGCTCCTCGTTCAATTTTTTCAAAGTCAATGTTTATGCATTCAATACTTTGTTCACCAAAATTAAAAGGTTTGCCCAAGCTGTATGAACATGTTGAACTTTGGCAAAATTTAAGAGGAAATCTCTCGGTACATTTACTGTTTATTGTTTTCTTTCCTTTGTCATTCAATTGCCTTGCAATGTAGTTGCAGGTATAATTTTCACCCTTAATTTACTTCTGTGGTTTTAATTTACTTTCAGTGTTTTTGATATAAAAAATTTTCTGTGAACCTGGTTGTCTGCAGGGTATGTCCACTTTGTCGAGGGGATATTTGTAGTACAGATTCATTGCCTACACAGAACTAATCCGTCTAGTTTGCAGTCTCCCTGTCAATAACCCTCAGAACGCATGGTATTGCGACATGAGAAATCAAAAGGTAGTTTCAGAAAGCGCGACTTCTTTCCATCTGGTGGTTGACTGTGATATTTGGTTCCATCATAAGCATGCAAAGAAATCAGCAACTTGGTGATATTATATGTGAGAAATGTGCAAGTTTCTTATTCTTTGTTAAAGAGGGGGGAAGGGGATGGCTGAGTGGAATTTGTTATACTAAGATGGACATATTTTTGATAGTTATTCTCATCCTTATATAAGATCAAGAGCATTTGGTCCTCTCTGATTTAAGGATTTAGGAAGACGTACAAATCAAAGGCACTCGTCTTTCCAAAAATTATTGCACCTTCATGTCTTGTATTATTATTTCGTCTACTTCGTAATAAAACATTTTGGAAAAAAGGCCAATACATCTGAAGATATGGAAATGGACAGGTTTGATCATTGGTAAACTTTAAAGACTTTTAGAGTTTGTTATACCTTTCTGAGTATTTCCTAGAAAACTTCTAGCCAACATGGAATAAAGCCACTGATTGAGATAGCTTCCCATCTCTCTTAAAGAGGATTTGAACCAAGAGGAATTCCATTTCTCAGCAGCAACCAGAGCGAGGTGAGATTTGAAAGTGTGATAAGTGCAACGACCTAAATCCTGCAAAGTTGAAAAGAAAAAAGAGTTTCCATTATGTGGTATGAAAGAAAATATTAATTTAGTTATGAATTTAAGTTTATACGACAAATATAGAATAAAAATTATAAATAATATTGTCTATATTATATTATATAATAATTAATGAATTTCTAAATATTGGTTTTTTCGGTTCAATTTGGTTTTAGTAGAATTTGGTATAGTTTAATACATTTCTCAATCCAGTTTTAAATAAAAAAATTTAGATCTTTTCTAAATTAAAATTAACATTACAATTTGGTTTGGTTCTAATAACAAAGTCAATGATACAATTTAATTTTAGATTTTTTTCTCTGATATTTTAGTACAGTTCAAAAAATTCAAATTCATTTACACCTCTAATATCAATTATGTTCAAAAAATTCAAATCCATTTACACCTCTAATATCAATTATCACATAAATAAACTACATAATAAAAGGGAGGTTAATTAACCATAATACTTTTCAGTTGACTAATAAAATATTAAAAAAATTATCAAAAAACTTAGGTAATAAAATATAACTGAGAAAGAGATGTTATTACTGAGAGAGGGATGTCTTGCGAATCGGACTTGGCTAGATGTGGCAAATTTGGCCTAATCAAAAACTCCGTTTAAAAAAATTGGCCAAAACCCAATTCAATTTAGAAATATGTTCATTTGAGCCAATTCCATATGATTCCATTAAATTTTGACCCAAATGGACATATTTCATGTGGTCCATTGCGCATCAATTGCACTAAATGAATCAAAATACCAAATTTACACCAAGTACATTTTTTTTTAATACTAAGCATGCCCAATCCGATCCTAACCCATCTAGGGAAAAAGATCCTAAAAAGAATGAGGATCCTAAGCGAAAGCCAGAAGACACCATGATGATAAATCCAATCACTCACAATGGCATTTATATACATGTTCGTATTCAATTTATGAATGGGATTAGAAGAATAGTGAAAGAAGTAATTGCATGGAAATTTGATATGGAAGGGTAAAAGTGAAAATCACTGAAATTCCTGTCATTTGAATAGTCATGATGCGTGACTAGAAACCCTTCATGACTTGTACAATAATATATGGTGAATATCAATTGAGAATTAATAATATATTTTAAAAGAGTTTAAATCATAAGAATCACAGTTCAACTAAGGCACATAGTTACGTTTTGTGTTGCTAACATGAACAAATAACCCAAAGGGTCACACACATATAAGAATGAAGGTCTAAGGTGAAATTAATGTATAAACATGACATGAGATGTTATGGGAACTTATTAGCTAAGTCGGTAAGAGAGAATATAAGGTTTGAGAAAAGAAGAAAAAGTCTCATGTGCAAAAAAGGCCTAATAGTCCTAATTTGCGCATAGAACTTTTTAGAGGAAATTACATGAAATATCACATTTTTAACTTTATTTTCAAAAATATAACTTTTTCTTGTAGTTTTTCATAAATATCATTTTTTAAATTTTTGTTTTCAGAAATAACTTTTTCTCTTCACTTCTTGCTCTCCCTCTCTCGGTCATTTTTTTTCACCTGCTCCTTCTCCGTTTTGGAATTTTTTGTCCAATTCAAGTGTTCTTTATCAAAATTCGAGAGAAAATATATTTGATAAGTTTCATTCTACCCCTGTTTTAGAATTCCAAATGAAACCAATTGAATGCAAATTTTTGAAATTGAAAACTCAATTCAATGCTAATTTTTGAAATTGAAACTAAGAAATTTTCAACTCAATTCACTTATAAGAAATTTTCAAAGAAGAAGAAAAAAAGGGTCAGTTCAAACTGTCTTCATCTAATCTCAAGAAAATCTAAATTTCCAATTCATGGAAACTGAAGCTTCACCGTAAGTTCACCCCTGCAACTTTTCCATTTTTTTCCAAACTCAATTTGACTAAACCAAATACAATAACATATATTTGAATTCCTAATTTGGCAGATTCGAGAGCAGCAAGATGCTAGCCACTTTCTTAGCTTCAACTCCATTACTTTGAGACTCATAAGGCTATGCGAATCCGCCAATTCGAATTTCCGTCAAAATTTTGTATCGGAACAGATAGGAACCGTCTGCTGTTGCGTTTTCCTGTATTCAATCGGTTTCTCCGACAGATTTGAGCTGCTTTTCCAGAAATTTTGAAGCACTGAACAGTTATGGCCTTTTCTCTGCTTTGCAACATAAATATGAAGACGAAGAAGAAAGAGAGGAGCTTGTGATGGTGAATGCTGGATTATTGCGTGTCTTCCTCTCTATCTATGCCAATACCATTTTTCAAAACCAGGTCGCTCCCTCTCCCATCCTCTCTCTCTCTTTGCATTTTTCTTTTTATTATTAATTCTATATATATATTCAATTAATTTTTGTAATTATTCATTATATGGAAATAATATCCTTTACGGTGAGGATTTATCTGTAGGCCTATGGCTGTCAAAATCATAGGCAACTTAGTTTGAAAAATTGGAAATGGGCTTTGCGTGTTAGAATTTGCCTTCCCTTGTTACCATGGCGTTTTGAGTCTAACAAACAACTCATGGGATCCATAATAATTTAAACGAGAAAATAAAATACAGAAAAGATAATTTGTAGATTTTAAAACATTTAGATAATATTATCATATATACATTTAGTATACACACTATATACTATATACATCTAGTATATGTATAATATACATGTAGTATACGCACTGTATACATCTAGTATACGTATAATATACATCTAGTATTCGCACTATATATATCTAGTATACGTATAATATACATTTAGTACACATCTAGTATACGCACTATATATATTTAGTACGCATCTAATATACGTACTATATACATCTAGTATACGTACGATATACATCTAATACACATCTAGTAGACGCACAATATACATCTAGTATACATATTATATACATCTAATATACGCATAATATATATCTAGTATACATCTAATATACGCACTATATACATTTAGTATATACACAATATATATCTAATATACATCTAATATACGCAATATATGTCTAGTATACGCCCTATATACATCTTATATACGCACTATATACATCTAGTACGCATCTAGTATACGCACTATATACATCTAGTATACGCATAATATACATCTAGTACACATATAGTATATGTACTATATATATCTGCTATATGCACAATGTACATCTAGTACACATATAGTATACGTACTACATACATCTAGTATACGCATAATATACATCTAGTAAATATCTAGTATACACACAATATACATTTAGTACACATATAGTATGCGTACTATATACATCTAGTATACATCTAATATACGCACTATATACATCTAGTATATGCATAATATACATCTAGTACACATCTAGTATACGCACAATATATATCTAGTACACATATAGTATGCGTACTATATATATCTACTATATGCACAATGTACATCTAGTACACGTATAGTATACGTACTACATACATCTAGTATACACATAATATACATCTAGTAAGCATCTAGTATATGCACAATATACATTTAGTACACATATAGTATGCGCACTATATACATCTAGTACACATGTAATATACGCACTATATACATCTAGTGCACATTTAGTACACGCACTATATACATTTAGTACACATCTAATATACACACTATATACATCTAATATACGCATAATATACATCTAGTACACATCTAATATATGCACTATATCATCTAGTATACCCACAATATACATACTATATACATCTAATATATGCATAATATACTGTGCATGTACTTATTGTATATATTTGTGCTTTATAAATTTAAATTTGAGATGTGAAACTGGTCACATTTCATATAATACTTGTTATCACTCATATGTGCTTTGTCGGTATTTCTTTTTGTTAGTTGTGATGTTTGCTTGCATTGTGATATTACTCTAATATAAATAGAACCACAGGTTGCATCACATCATAATCTACTTAGATTTGCTTGAATTTTCAAAGGGTTTGCTGGCGTCTAGTGCCATTTTGCTAGGATAATTGTCTATATAATTGTCATTTTCTCGCTGTATTATTTCTTCCATTGTTTCTTTATTTGTCAGCATCTCATGCTGTCAAAAATAGTGATGGTGAAATTATTAGAGAGCTAGATTGTCAAGCAATGCCCACCGTACATCGCAATGCAAGGCTGAGCTAATGGAACATGCAATTGGGTTAATCAAACAAGAACTTACTAGAGATCTAGAAACATCATTCTTAACTTCCATAGCTATTTTGTTAGCTTTTAAAGAACAGTAGTAGTTGTAAAAGAATAAGTAGAAATGTATACTAATTGGTTAATTACTTTCCCTAGCAACTTTTGCAAATTATGATTAGTAATTTTGCTATTGGTGGTTGTTATTCTGCTTGAATTATACTTCCATAACAAGAGGAAGTAGACAAATTCCAACGAGAACATGATTGTCTAAATATATAGTTCTTAAAATAAATGTCATTTGACAATCCAAAATTAGGAAATTCCAACATATATGTTGCTTGAATTGACAGGGCTAAAAAATCCAACATTAGGAAATTCCAATATATATACAAGAGCAATTAGATTTCCGAGAGCCTAGAGAGCAAGAACTTAGGTTTATAGAAGCTAGTTGGAAACGCGATTCTCATGGAAGATGGTACTAGGATGAAAATGTAAGTGTTCTTTCCAGATTGATCGTTCATATTGTTATGGATATTGAGGCAATATTCAGTTTTAGCATTTGTATCATGGTTCTATTGTGCAAGAAGCCAGTTAGGTGCCAAACATCAACTGCATCTAATGTAGCTATTTATGATTATAAATGTTTGCAGGTTGAATTTGACTCTGATGAAGAAGATCCAAATGTTTGTCTTGGTTAAAACCTAATGTAAGGATCATATTGGAGGATAATATTCATAGTATGGTCATTGACTGTGGCTCATATTTATGGTAACTTGATGCGGTTCACGTTTATAGGAACTTGAGATGTAATGTTTGATTCTCCATTCTTTCAAGATCAGTGGCCAAACATTTATTCTCAGTAATTTTTTTTGAGCAACATCAAAAATATCAATTTAGTGTGAGTAATGAGCAAAGTATGTAAGATGGAATTACTTTCATAAGAATTTTAGCTTCACTGCTAGTGAACAGCAATGGGTAACAAATAGTGATATCTGCTGTAATTGCTGCCTTACTCCTCAATAAGATCTTGATAAGACTGATCCCTACTTGAAAGAAACCCCTCAAGCCTGAAAACTGAGCATATGAAAAATATTATTCAATTGATTTTGGAAATCAGAGAAGAAAATTGAATAAGATTAAATCAACTTCCAGAACTTATTTTATCATCCTAGCAAAATAAATAAACTAGAATAAAAAAGAAAAAGCATAACTGAAAAAGAAATTTCAATATTCTGTTTCAGGCCAGAAAAGCAGTGCATATAAAACGATGTATGCATTTCACCACAACTGCAAGCTTTTTGGAGAACAAATTATTTTAATAATGTGATTCAAACAACACCTAATCTTTTATTGCATGACAATCCACAAGTTATGAGGCTCACATAGATCAAACAGCAGAAAGTCAAGTAGATCTTGTCACTTGAGTCAAGCTTACACTGTGGTTCATCAACGAGAACAATTTAGTTTGTTTAGATATAAGTCTAGCCTACAGGGTGTTATTCGTACAACAGCATAACCTACCCATTTGAAATATTTCAGGTCTCATGAAAATCCTTGTACATTCAATACAGCCAATTACAGCTCAACCATCCATATCAAAATGACATAACAAACCAAGTTCAGCAAATAAAAATTGGTTGAAATCAAAACCAAAAATTATCAAAATTTACATGAAAAATCTTAATTTTTAAAGCATAATTGTGCTGTGTACAATCCATGACAACTACATATGTATAATCTACAACATCAGTATCCAAAAAATAGAACTAAAAAAAAAGAATACTTAATATATTTATTGTTTCCAATAGATAATTTCTTGTGTTAAGAGAGTATTAAGTTCAGATTTCAAAGAAACGATCAAACTGTCATTAGCAAATGAAGTGAGAGCCAGATCAATTCTGTTCTTAATTTCTTTAATTGGAACACCGAAATTGCTGCCTAAATTCTTACTCCATGTAGCAAGCCTTTCACCATAAAATTTTCACCATAAAATGAAGAATAAGAAGGGATCATTCTGCAATTGGTTAGCTTCTGATATAGTTAATTTGGAATAAAGAGATGTTAATGATAAGCCAAATCCACTGGTTATGAGAATGAACAGATGGGATCACACATGAAAAGAGCATCATTTTATAAATAATAAAACATTTTATAAATGGTGACCTGAACCATTTCCAGACCGCAAAACAAGTATTTAAAATATTCTTGCAGATTAACAGAAAGTAAGACAAATGCAAATCAAGTTGGTACAAAAAAATAAAATTATGATATGCCCAAAAAATTCTATTATATCCAGGGTTGCATTGTCAAAATATTTTTCAACTCTATGGCCAACCAATGATCACAAGCCTTGTACTAAATTAGTGTTGCCGGCCAAAAACCCATTGCTTGATTGTATAATCTAATTACTATTTGCAATATAATATGCAGAAGGGGCATGAATATATCCATCATGGAACCAGTCAACAAAACAATTGTTTTGAGTTTTGTACTTCTGAGTATATTGAAATGGTTATGATAGAAGAAAACAAATACTGCAAGTCATAAGGGAACAAAGATTTTGTTTTCTATGCAATCAATCATTTGGAATCCCTCTACAAGAAAGGGCTTCTCTTATATAAACGGATACAAATCAATATATACTCAACAAAGCTTTCAAAGATAAACATGATTGATTATGGTTCTTTTTCTCATATGGATAGTCTCTGTAATTGTGGCGGAGGCGAGGCGAACGCCAGGCAGAAGCACGGAAGAGGTGAGAGGCGACAGTGTGGTGGAAGAGGCGAGGGGCGGTGGCGAGGCGAGGCGAGGCGAGGCGAGCCAAGAAGAAACGGGAAAGTAAAGAAAGAGAAAATAGGGAAGTGAGATAAAGATGATACTTTTGTTAAAAAAATGGTATAAATGAAATTAAGATTTTAACTGTTTTATATTTGAAATATTGTGAAAAATGATTGTTTTTTTTGTTATTTTTATTTTTTTTGTGTATAATTATGTAAAGAGCCCAACTTTTTATAAGCTAAAAACTTTTCTCTTAAGCCCATTTTGCATTGGATGCAACTAATATTTGATATGGAGCTTCATTAATATGTTATAAGGCTTTATTTAAAGTTTAAATGGGTTTGGAGCCCATTTAAATGCGCAAGGCCAAGTTCTTTAGGGCCCTATACGTAGACTTGATAGTTTAGGCCTGTGAGTGTCACTTAAGCTCATCCGATTGGTCAAAGCTCTTTTGGGAGGTACAGTCATTATGAGATAATATTATTCTGATATATGAAGTGTTTTAAAACACTTCAAAGTCAAATTCAAGTGGTGTGTTAGAATTAGAACTCTAGTTTATATAAGACTTCTAGCCGAATTGGGTTAACTAGTCTCTAACCCAATTTTGGCCATTGCTACCCCCTTTGAAGGTTCTTAGATCATATTTATTGTGTGGATATCTTGGAGGCGCCTTAAAGTAAGGACACTAAAGGTTTATGACAACCTAGTACGATGATATGCAATTGTTCAACAAATTCCTACTGTTCTGAACTTTAGCTTAGGAATTCAATTCTTTTAACTAGATCATGCAATTATGGGTTTATAAGTTTTAAAATGTTCGCTCTTATATGTTACGCCGATGCATATAAACCAACAAGTCCGGGGTATCTGCTCAATTTTCCATATACTGCCTGCCTTTTCCAGTTGGGATAACAAAGTAAAAACGAGTGTTTTATACCGGACCATGGCCTATTCCTTGGCTTCGAACTTGCAAAGTAGTTGACTGACAACTAGCTTTGAATCAGAAAAAATCTGCAGGGTGTCCGATTTAACATAAAGGGCAATTTGCAAGCCAAAATATAAAGCTTTATACTCGACCACATTGTTAGAGGCTGGAAATGAGATCCGAGCCATTCATCGAATGCTGATTTTTCATGGACTTAAGAGCACTAGACCAACACCACACTACAAAAAAAAAGCGTTATTAGCGACGGAAATTAGCGACTAAATTTTTCCGTCGCTATTTTTGCGACTGAATTGCGACGATATTGATCACTACAAGAAACAAGGGATTTCCCGACGGAAATTCCCGACGGAAAATAAGGAATTTCCGTCGGGAAACTAAATTCCCGACGGAAATTCATTCCGTCGGGAATTAAGTCGTAGCTAAAATTTCCCGACGGAAAATATTCCGTCGGGAAATTTCCCGACGGAAATTGAATTTCCGTCGGTAAATTTACCGACGGAAAACAAATTTCCGTCGGTAAAATTACCGACGGAAATTTTTTCCGTCGGGAATTACCGACGGAAATTCAATTTCCGTCGGTAAATTTACCGACGGAAATTGAATTTCCGTCGGCAATTACCGACGGAAAATTATTTTCCGTCGGTAATTCCCGACGGAAATTAAATTTCCGTCGGGAAATTTTACAAATTAAAAAAAAAATTAATAAATAATAATAATAACAATACAATTAACATAAATAAATAATAATAATAACAATACAAATTATAAATAAATAATAATAATAATAACAATACAATTAACATAAATAAATAATAATAATAACAATACAAATTATAAATAAATAATAATAATAACAATACAATTAACATAAATAAATAATAATAATAATAACAATACAAATAACATAAATAAATAATAATAATAATAATAACAATACAAATTATAAATAAATAATAATAATAACAATACAAATTAATATAATAATAATAACATGTTGAATAATAATAATAATAATAATAACTAAAATTAACACTAATTAACAATAATAATCATAATATGAAAAATTCTATTAATAAATTTAATAACAATAAAGTATTAAGAAATATAAATTTAAACAATAATTAAAATTTACCAATATTCATCTAACATAAAAAAAATAATAATAATATTAATAATAATTCTTATTATACCCAATTAACAATAATAATAATAATAATAATAATAATAATAATAATAATAATAATAATAATAAATAAAAGAGAGGCAGATCTGTACCTGGCGCCGGAGGAGGAGGAGAGGTGGTCGGCGGTGGTCGGCGGCGACTGGGCAGAGGGCAGAAACGGGGAGAGGAGAGGGAGAAGAGAGAAAGAGAGAGAGAGAGAGAGAGAGAGAGAGAGAGAGAGAAAGAGAAGGGAAGGAGAAGCGGGAAAAGAGGGAGGGAGGGGAGGCCGATCGGCGCCGGAGGGAGGGGGAGGGGCGGTGGTCGGCGGCCGGCGGCGGCTGGGCAGAGGGAGGAGAGACGGGGCGAGGAGAGGGAGAAGAGAGAAAGAGAGAGAAGAGAGAGAGAGAGAGAGAGAGAGAGAAAAAAAGAGGGAAAATAAATTTAATTTAACTTTAGCGACGGAAAGCATCTTCCGTCGCTAAAAAAAGAGAGGGAAACGAAATTTTTTAACTTTAGCGACGGAAAGCATATTCCGTCGCTAAAAAGAGAGGGAAATTCAATTTTTTTATTTTTAACGACGGAAAAAAATTCCGTCGCTAAAAATAGCGACGGAATACTCAAACCGTCGCTAATTTTAGCGACGGATTTTATATCCGTCGCTAAAAATATAATTAAGTTTTTTTTTTAATTTTTTTCAGCGACGGAAAGAATTTCCGTCGCTATTTTTAGCGACGGTTCCTAGAAACCGTCGCAAATATCGGTCGGCAATGTTGGCGGAAAATCTTGGCGCCATTTTTAGCGACGGAAATTAAATTCCGTCGCTATTTACCGACGGAAATTAAATTCCGTCGCTAATTAGCGACGGAAATTTAATTCCGTCGCTAAATAGCGACGGAGGCTAATTTCCGTCGCTATTTAGCGACGGAAATGACTCCGTCGCTAAATTTCCGTCGCTATTTCATCTTTTTCTTGTAGTGGATGATCCGTCGTGATATTTGCAAAAAAATGGAATTAGCGACTGCATAATATTTTAGTCGCTAAATTATGCCGCGAAGAATTCCCGCCTTATTTTTCGACAAAATTAGCGACATAACTTTTAGTCGCTATAAAATAGCGACTAAAATGTAGTCGCTAAAATTTTAATTATAATTAGCGACGGAATTGCGACTAATATTTGTCGCAAAATTTTAGCGACTAAATAGCGACATAATTTGTAGTCGCTATTAATAATAGCGACTAAGAAATGCAGTCGCTATTTAGTCGCTAAAATACGATTATTAATCAGCTGAAATAACCAAAATCCCTAAAATCCCCAAATCAAAAGTGAAAAAGAAACAGAGAGTCGTCGAGAGAGAACCCAGCACCGGAGGAGTTTCGGTTCCCCTTGCCACCGGTGACGCCGCGTGTTAGCTCCGGCAGTGAGAACGGCGATCGGCATTCAATTTGTTTCCTGTGTTTGAGAGGTATGTTTCACGGAAAGATAGCCAAAAGTATGAATTCGTTTTCAATTTTCTTAAAATTGAGTGTGTAGTTTAAGTTGTGTGAAATTTCTTCTGTGTGCTTAGGGTTCTTGAGACATTGAGGCGCAACAAAGGAGAAGGAAGAGTCAGTGACCGGTGTTACTGCGACTAAAAACAGAAGCTAAGGGGAGAAAACCGGGTATGTTCCACAGTGCATGATTTTACTTGATTTCATTCTTGTTGATGAAAAAAAAAGATCTTGTTATACTGACCTAGATCTTGTACTAGTATTTAATTAATGTGTGTTCATGCAATCATTTGGATAGCTAAATCGGGAGACTGCACATCTAATTATTGCACGACATGATCAATTAAGCCAACCGAATAATGATTGATCATTACGAGATCTTAGGAAATAAACTATGCTTTAAGGGAAATAAGTTGTTTTGAGCTGTAGTTAAGCAGAAACCCAATAATTGCAAGCCACTTAAGTGAGTCAAACTATGAGTATTTTACATCAAGGAAATTAATTAATATATAAAAAAGTAATGCGCACCACATTGTAAATGCACATAAAACATGTTTAGTCAAAGCATGTTTTAGATTTTAGTAATGAATAAATCTTGGTTAGCGAAGCAACAAATGATTAAATTAAGAAAAGAAGAATAAGACACGTATAGAAGGTAGGCTTCTGTTCCAAGCTTCGATTTCACCTCATCTTTCTCCACAACCCAACAAATAATCTAATAATTAGTCTTACCAAAAGCTTGATTTGTGTATCAATATCCACTAATCTTTCTTTTTTTTTTTTTCAAATTCTCTTATCTTTAACCTAATTAGCCTGCCTATAGATGACTAGGCAAATTCTTCTCTCAAGTAACATAGGTTATTAATATTCGAATTCGAGATATTTTAATTCGAGATATTCTTCTCTCAACCGAATAATGTGATGTTTGTGCTTAATTAATTTTCTCCTAATTATGCACCTATTAATTTGTCTATAAAAGGAAAAAATGAAAATGAAAAACAGTTGCCTAAACTGGATCGATGAGATTGTTTATGCTGTAATCAAATGACAAGTTGCCACATAAATAATTATTTTCATTGGTTTGATCAAGAGTAACTATATATATGACAAGAAATGGAGCTGCTGCTTTGCGCTTGTCATATATCAAATACCAAAACTAGAACAATAATTCACGACACGTAGCTCACATGGCTCAATTAATAATGTGAAGATGCATGAAAAGCACTTGTCATAGAGACTATAGAGAGAGCCACGAGAACCTGACTGCCACATTTCTCATTATATTTTATTCATAATAAGTACATTTATTATTATCAAAAAATCAAATAAATAAAACACAAAAACTCTTGTTTCTGCGCAATGCATTTGACAGCAAAAGGAGAAGAAAATGTGCATACCAGAAAATATAGAGTGATCCATTCTTGCCTGAATGTATTGTATTGTGCACTGCAACAAAAATGGCCTTTAAAAACGGAAAAACTAATTTCTAATATGATATTTAAAAGTCAATTGCCATCCGTCATCGTAGTCTCCGCTGCTAATAAGAAATAAGGATAGAAAATATTAACTAGTTTCTAAAACTTTTAAACGTCAGCAAAAAATATAATCCATAATAAGTATTAAGGATCAGATTTTATTTTATTTTTCAATGATGTGTTCATACTTTTAATGACCGACAATCTGAGCCCTAGAAAAAATTCTAATATTCAATAACCGAATTAGATAGTAATTGGCTATAATTAATTTAGGTTTTGACTTTTGTAATAGGATCAACGATATGCATGTTAATACACCATTTAATCTAATTTCTATTACGAAACTAAAAGAAGACTATGTCTTTTAAGGGGAAATGGATCTGTTACCTTCTTCTGAGTAATTAAGGGTGATACTAATCGGTTGTTTTTTTTTCTTATTTTGCTAAAATCGAAATATTTAGGTTAAATGGAATCTTTTGATCGTAGTTGGATGTATAATCGACGTGACTCAAGTGGGAGGACTAATGCATCATTTGTATATGGTGTCGAGAATTTTATTAAATTCGCTACTTCTCATCCGGAAGAAATGAGTGGTGATCTTATTAGGTGTCCGTGCAAAAATTGTGTGAACCGAAAGTTCCATAACGTGGATACTGTTATGAATCACCTCTTCCGTAAGGGATTCGTTCGGGATTATTTGGTTTGGAATTGTCACGGGGAGACACACATCACCCCTAATGAGCAAAATTGGAATCCTATGGCCAATGAATCAGTGGAAGTTGTAGGGGTTACAAATCCATATCAGCAAATGGTGATTGATGCAGTGGGGCCTAATATGTTTCCCGACACCCAGTGGCAACAATTTATTTCGGAGGCTCAAACTGCTAATAATTATGAACAAGGCGTTATGTCTACTCCCGATGAACCCGGACCTTCAAATTGGGGTGCAAATTCTATGGATGAGCCACCAAATCCACAATGCCAAGAATTTTATGACCTTCTTGAATCTGGTAATGCACAGTTGTATCCCGGATGTGAGAACCATTCACAGCTTTCGGTAGTTGCCAGGATGTTGCATTCGAAATCTGAATATAATATGTCGGAGAGATTTTATGATGCAAACATTCAACTCTTTAAGGAAGCTTTGCCTGAAGGTAATACTTTGCCAGAAAATTTTTACTAAACTAAAAGTCTTGTTAGAAGCTTAGGATTGCCAGTTCAGAAAATTGACTGTTGCAATGAGGGATGCATGTTGTTCTGGCGTGATGATGAAAACCTGACACATTGTAAGTTTTGCAATCATCCACGATTTAAAATTCGTGTTGGGTCTCGTCAAAACAGTCAGAAATCATATAAAAAGATGTATTATTTTCCATTGATACCTAGGCTTCAACGGTTGTATCAATCAAAAGCAACAGCATTACATATGCAATGGCATCATAATCATGTCCAAGATGATGGGGTGATGCAGCATCCTTCGGACTCACTATCTTGGAAACATTTCAATGAAACTCATCCTTCTTTTGCTGCTGAGACTAGAAATGTAAGGTTGGGGTTATGTACAGATGGTTTTCAACCATTCGGACAATATGGTAGGAAATATTCATCATGGCCTGTCATTGTAACGCCTTACAACCTGCCACCTTGGATGTGTATGAAGGAAGCTTATATGTTTCTGACAGTTATTGTACCTGGCCCTAAAAATCCAAAGCAAAAAATTGATGTATTCCTACAACCATTGATTCATGAGTTAAACGAATTATGGAATATTGGAGTCCCAACATATGATGTGTCAAGTAAACAAAATTTTATTATGAGAGCCGCACTTATGTGGACCATCAATGATTTTTCAGCATATTCCATGATGTCAGGTTGGAGTACTTCTGGGAAATATGCTTGCCCTTATTGCATGGAACATACCCAGTCATTCAGACTAGAGAGTGGTGGAAAGCAAACATGGTTTGACAATCATCGAAAATTTCTTCCTCCAGATCACCCATTTAGGAGAAATAGAAGGAATTTCAGAATCGGTCATATTGAAACAATGCCTCCGCCACCAATAATAGATGGGGAACAAATTCTGCAAGAAATTGATCAATGGGGTTTAGTGAAAGTTACAGAGTTTGATGCAGATGAGATTAATGGGTTCATTTGTCAGTCTTGTGGTTGGAGAAAGAGAAGCATTTTTTGGGATTTGCCTTATTGGAAATCACACCTGATTCGACATAATCTTGATGTCATGCATGTTGAGAAAAATGTGTTCGACAATGTGATTAACACGATTTTAAATGTTGAAGGGAAAACCAAAGACAATGCAAAATCACGTTCAGACTTACAAAAATATTGTTGTCGGCCAGAGTTGGCAATGGATCCAATCAGTGGAAAATATCCAAAAGCCTGTTACACATTGGATAAAGAATCGAAAATAGAATTGTTTCATTGGTTGTCAGAACTTAAGTTTCCAGATGGATATGTTTCTAATTTGGGTCGTTGTGTTGATATGAGGAAGCTCAAACTATATGGCATGAAAAGTCACGATTGTCATATATTTATGCAGCGATTGATACCTGTTGCCTTTCGTGAGTTACTATCTGGAAATGTGTGGCAGGTACTCACGGAGCTGAGCTTATTTTTTAAGGATTTGACATCCAGTACTATCCGTGTTGAGGACATCGAGGCATTGGAATCAAACATCCCCCTAATTATGTGCAAGTTAGAAAAGATATTTCCTCCGTCTTTTTTCGACTCAATGGAGCATGTATTGATACACTTACCATATGAAGCAAAGGTTGCTGGACCTGTACAGTATCGATGGATGTATCCATTTGAGAGGTAAATATAAAGATAACAATGAATATTATGAAGTGTGAAAATAAAAGTTGAGGCTTTATACATGAACTAAATGTTACCCTTTCGTGTAATGCAGGTTTCTCCGATCACTAAAAAAGAAGATTGGCAACAAATAAACAGTTGAGGCTTCTATTTGTAATGCGTATTTACTATCGGAATCATCTAACTTTTTCTCGCATTACTTTGAACCTCACGTCAGTACAAGCCAACGACGACCACCTCGTAATGACGATGGAGGTTGTCAGGAAAATATGAGCGGAAATTTATCTGTGTTCACTTATCCCGGCCGAGCATGCTCCGAAATTCGTGACAGAACATTAACAACAGAGGAGTATGAGGTAGCCCATAAATATATTCTGCTAAATTGTGAGGAGGTTTCACCATTTTTGAGGTATATAATTCTTATGTTCAATATTAAGTTGCAATATATGCAAGGATACATGCTGAAACTAATATTTTTTTTTTTACAATAATGTAATATAGTATATATTGCAATAACTTACGTGAGAAGTATCCTGATCTGACACCAAGTCAAATTGATGCGAACATAGATCACTATTTCGCAGACTGGTTTGAACTCTATGTAAGGCATACACAATTTCCATTTATAGCTCAAAAATATAAGTTAACATTGAATTGTTGATAACGTTGCCATGTTTTCTTTTTTGTCACAAGGTCCGTTACAATGGAATTGACAATGAATATCTCCGCAGTTTGTCACAAAGACCATTAAGGACAGCGAAATGTTATTCTATCTATTTCGTGAATGGATATAAATTTCACACAAAAAGCCATGCTTCTGGGAGACGATCAGTGAATAGCGGAGTTTGTGTTAAAGGCTCCAACTCATGTGATAATGTTGGCGAATATTATGGATGGATTGAGGAGATCCTGGAGTTGGAGTACCCTTCGTTACCAATAAAACGGACAGTATTATTCAAGTGTCATTGGTTTGATCCCACTATAGACATTGGTCTTAAGATACACAACAAATATAGAATGGTTGATGTAAATCATAACCGTCGTTTCAACAGATATGAGCCATTCATCCTAGCAATGCAAGCAACTCAAGTGTATTATGCAAGATATCCTTCTTTAAAAGTAGATAGATCTCATTGGTTAGCTGTGTTTTCAGTAAAACCAAGAGACTTTATTGTGACTCCACATGTTAGCGATGGGACTGCTCATATAAATGCTAATGCATTTCAAGTTGATGAAGTTACAGTGCATGATATAACAGTGGATACTGGTAACGACGACGATATTGACTTGCGTGATCCTTCGGGAGTTGTCATTGAACTTAATAATGTTAATGAGGTGGATCCAGTACTTGAAGTGGATGATGATGAAGAAGAATTTGTTGACTATGATAGCAACGAGGACGACGATGAGGAATTTCAAAATTCATCAGATAGTTGCTAAGTGATTATATGTAATTTTTATAGTATCGTGTGTTAAATATTAAACATTTTTAAATTATATATATGAGTTTTTGTTTAGGATTGCCATTTTATATTATAAATGTTAAACACATATATGCATGTATACTTTACCATTTTGCAGGTATGGGTCGTGGCAGAGGAAGAGGATTTACAGGTCGGGGTCGACGGGGAGGAGGACATGGCGGGGATTCAATAACTCCACCCTTTGGAGACATGCCACATATCCCGGGAGACCCTTCATCTGGGAATGCACCTTCGCCTCCTGTTTCCTCTATGCCATCTGCACCTACTCCTTCTCCACACACAGCCCACAGCAGTACATCGACCACATGTGAGGTTTCGACTGGAAATAATAATCGATTGGACGTTACGGTGAACCAGGCGGGCTTGTGAGTATTTGCGACTGCAAATTGAGATTAAGTTATATGCATGTTTAACCACATTTCTTTTATATTGTTTACTTTGCAGGCTAGAACCTTCCTCACAATGCTCCAGGACTATAACCAGCATCTTCCACCAGCGGATTGACATGAATGGAGTTAGTTGGAAGGAGGTTTCCAGAGAAATTAAGGAGTTTTATTGGGGGGAATTTAAGGTACATCTTTATTTTTATTTGAACATGCAATGAAACTTTTTCATTTCAAATTAATTGGATTATAATATGATCATATTGACTAATGAATCTCTTGTTATATATATATATACAGAAAAGGTGCCAGTGGGATGATGCTGTAAATGCTCTTGTTAGGGCTGGTTGGGAAACAAAAGCTGCTCAGAGGTATAAAGATTATGTGTATAACGTAAAGAACGCGAAGCAGAAGCCGAAGGACTTTCCAGAAGCAGCATGGATTAGGTGGCATGAGATTTTCAATCTTCCTCTACGCATCCAGGTTTCCAATCAGAAAAAGGTAAATCGCTATGGAGGGTCTGAAGACAAGGCACCAGGATCTTACACGGGTGGCACCATATCTATTGGTGAGCATATCTCACGATTGGTAAGTACTTTAATAATAACAGAAATTACTTTTATACTAGTGATTCTATATTATCATAATGTTCGCATAATGATTTGTTCAAATCAATACCTTTCAAACAGTAAGCATTTTTACTTAGGATTATATAGAGTCACTCATTTATTGAATTGGACATATATATATATGCGAATTGTTTTATATTATTTGATTGGTATATGTATTGGAGGATGGGAATTTTGTGTTGGAGTTTATTGAGAAGATTGGAGTAAATTGGTGATTTTATGAAGTGTAAAATGCATTTTTATTTACAGGAGGATGTCAATAATATAGGGGAGGTTCTGTCAAATTTTTCATTGATTTGTTAGAACCAGTCAATATTGAATTGAAAATATAAGCGAACTGTTTGATATTTTTTGATTGCTATATGTATTGGCGAATGGGAATATTGTGTTGGAGTTTGTTCAGGACACTGGAGTAAATTTGTCATTTTATGAAGTGTAAATTGCATTTTTATTTACAGAAGGATGTCAATAATATAGGGGAGGTTTTGTCAAAATTTTCATTTATTTTTAGAATTTTTTTCATTTCGAACATTACATTTAAATAGCATTAATACAAAAAATAATGTAAAAATTTATTTTCGGTCATCTTCTTCTTTTCCAATAACTATTTTGTACTGCGTGTGATAGGAGAAAGAGTTGGGCCGCCCACCTACAATTCCCGAGGCTTATTTGCACACACATACTATAAATCACGATGGGAAGACTTATGTGGCGGACCGTAGCAGGGAGGTACATGTAAGTAATATGTATTTTAAATGTTGATAATATTTTCTGATATTCAAATGCCTAATTGTTGTAAAACATGATTTGTACTAATATTTATATTTATAAAACATTGTTGTCATTTAACAGGAGAGGTATGAGCAACTCCGATCTGAAAGAACGCAAGAGGAGTCGTCTGTCGATGAGTCGGAGTTGTTCATTGAGGTCGCACGTCGCAATAAAAGGAAAACCATTTACGGTCTTGGCTCTTATGTGCCTCCCGGTCTTTATTCATCCGGCCCATCTTCTGCTGCTGGTCCAAGCACTGCCTGTCATTCTGCTGTACCCTGCCTGACGAAGCAAGATGTCGAGGAGATTGTCGCACGGACTATTCGCTCGTTGCTTCCTCACTTGCCAGGCCAGCCACCAGCCACTCAGTCTGATACCCCCACTACATCACCTGCCCCACATGATCAGGATGCCGGCCCTTCATTTCCGCCCGGTTCTCACCCGCCTGATGATTCTCATTTTGGTAGTGGCGGCCCTGCTTGACTGTTTCTCCATATTTATTCTTATTAATATTATCACTAGTACATTTTACTTGAATATTTTATATTATGTCGCACAACAAATATATTATTTTTTTTATTTACGTTTTTTGATTACTTATATACTATGTACGAACCTACGACCAGTAATTATATATATTTTTGATGAAATCTGCATAAATTTATTTATATTTTATATTTATATTCACATTTATTTATTTTAGTTTATATTGGTATAAAAATATTAAAAAAAAATATTTAATAAATAGCGACTGATTTGCGACGGAAATTTCCGTCGCTAAATTTTAGCGACTCAATAATCGGCAACTGATTTTAGTCACTAAATTTTAGCAACTGAATAATTAGCGACTGATTGTCGCAAAATATTTTGCTACTAAATTTAGCGACGGATATTTTCGTCGCTAAATAATTGAGGCGACTAAACCTATCCCTCTAATACCGACCAAAAAAATCACATTTAGCGACAAAAAAAACAGTCGCAAAAATTAACGACGGAAAATATTTTTAGTCGCTAAGTCCTTGCGATGGCCTTATTTGCGACTGCTAGTCGTTCCGTCGCTATTTATAATTAGCGACGAAATTTTCATTATTAGCGACGGTTTCTTCCGTCGCTATTAGCTGTTTTTTTTGTAGTGACTAGCCCCTTCAAAAGAGATAACTTCATCAACATGAAGACACCGGGAAGAGGTAACTAGTGTTGGTGGAGGAATATGTAGTTCAGCCATAAAATTAGCAAGAATCTACTCCTTAAATGCATGTCTGGGCTCATATCTGAAATCAAACTCCCCTAGTCGAGCTGACCACTAAGTAAGGCTTCCTGAAGTTTTAGGCCATTGTAATACTTTGTAGAGACCGGTATTTGTCCGAACCACAATAGTGTGGGATTTAAAAAGAAAAAAGCAATGCTTTATAGTCGAAGTGACTAAAGCAAAAGCCAATTACTCCAAAATGGGATACCGCAGCTTGGCACTCTAGAGGACTTTGCTTATGTAATAGATGGGGAATTGTTGTGTACCCTCATCTCAAAGTAGAACTGCGCCAACAACACCTTCAAAAACAACTAAGTACATGTATAAAGCTTCACCCACTTGAGGCCGACTAAGTTAGGGTGGTGAACTAAGAAACTAGGGGTGTGCAAAACCCGATCCGACCCGAACAACCCGACCCAAAATATGCATTCGGGTAAGGTTATTCGGTTAGTTAGGGTCGGGTCGGTGGAAGATTTTAACTTTGTTCGGGTTCGGGTCGGGTCGGGTGAAAACCTTGCATAACCCGAACCCGACCGAAACCCTATATATATTATTCATAATATCTAGTTTAACTTAATGAGATCTGGCCCAGTGGTGAAATCCTTATGTTCTACTTCCTATTTAACCCGAGATCAATTCCCACCCTTAGCAAAGTTTTTTCAACGATTTTATTTTTTTATTCTAATCTTTCTTTCTTTCACTTTCCTATTTCAAAACCCTATTCTCCTATTCCAGAACCATCTTTCTTTGCTCTCGCCTCTTTATGTTCTTTCTTTCTTTCTCCCATACCAAAAAATCAAAATTCCTCCCTCTCCTCTCTCTCTCTACTCTTACTCTCTCTCATACCCATATCAAATCAAAATCCCTCTCCTCTCTTTGCCTTATTTTGATTTTGATTTCTTTTGTTAAATTTTTTATTTTTTCTTAAAATTTTTTTGTTGTCCTCATGGTTCTTCACCTGCAATTATGGTTTCTGCCTTTTTAGTACAAATTCAATCCCTCCCTCTCCTCTTTCTGCTCTCTCTCTCATACCCATATCAAGGAAATCAAAATTCCTTTACTCTCTCTGTCTCCATTTGATTTTTATTGTTTTTGTTAAACTTTTGATTTTTTTTGTGAAATTATATTTGTAGTTTGTAGTTTGGTTGAATGCTGCAGATTTGAGGGACAAATTCGATGGATTGCAAGATAGTGTAAAAATAATTTTCGTTTTATTTTTATTATTTTGGAGAACTTTTGATTTTTTTGTGAAATATTTGGAGTTTGTAATTTGGTTAAAATGATGCAGATTTGAAGGTCAAGAAGGGCAAATCCATGGATTGTAAAATGCTGTAAAATGATTTTTTTTGGATGGTTCAGCTCTGATACATGGAAATAAAATTCGGGTCATTTGGTTTATTCGGGTCGGGCCCCGATAAAAGTCGGATTATTCGGTTCGGGGCCTTATTAATAGTTAGGGTCGGTTCGGATTGATATTTAGGTTATTTTTCGGTTTTCGGGTTATTCGGGTTTGGTTCGGGTTGACCCGAACCCGACCGATGCATAGCCCTATAAGAAACTGCTTCAATGCTTCAAAGGCTTGCTGGGATTTCGAGGTCCACTCAAAGGTCTTTAGATTTTTAAGTGCTATGTAAAATGGAAGACAATGCTTAGCCAAACAAGAGATGAATCGGCCTAAGGTTGTTACCTTGCCATTAAGTTATTAAATATCTTTAATGGACTTCAATGGCTTTGTCTGCAGAATGGCTTGGATTTTTAATGGATTGGCCTCTATTCCTCGCTTTGAAATCATAAAACCCAAGAATTTACCAGACTGCACTCCAAAAACACACTTTTTTTGGGTTAAGCTTGAGGCTCGAACTACTTAAGAGGTGAGAAAGTCTATGTGAGCTCAGCAAGCAAGTCTGATGAAGTTTTGCTCTTAACAATCATGCCATCGACATAAATCTCCATGTTGCAATTGATTTGATTAGCGAAAAGCTTGTTCATGAGCATAAAGGCATAAACTAGTAGCAATAAATAGCCCAGTGTGTTATGAAAATAGTTTTCTCCTTATCAGAGAGATTTATCGGGATTTAATGGCAGCTTGCTGAAGCATCTAGAAAGGTGTACTCGTGGATGAGGGAGCATATAGCTGTCCTTTGGGCATGTTTTGTTGAAGTCAGTGAAGTCAACACACATCCGCCACTTGCCGATTGGTTTTTTCACTAGGACCACATTAAACCAGTCTAGGTAGAGCACCTCATGGATGAAACCATTTTTGAGCAAGGTGTCCATCTATTGAATCATTTCTAGTTGATGCTTCGAAGCATTACGCTTTCTTTGCTTTATAGTCTTATAATCAGGCTGAATATTTAGTGAATGAGACATTACTTTAGGCAACACGCCTTTAATGTCCGATGTCTGCTAGACTAACACATTATTAAATGCTGAAAGTACGGTAATAAGTTCATCTTTCTCTAGTCCAGCCTTAGTCAAAGCTATTTTGACTACCTTTCTTGGTAAAAGCTTGATGTCCTGAAGCTGGTCAAGAAATTCGAATTTCTGAACTACATCCACAGAAATGTTAAGGGTGTCAAGCAGTAGGGCCTAATTGGCTTCCTTCAACATGGTGACATAAATCTCTCAAGCTACTTGCTGATTACTTCGGAGCACCGCAGTGCCACCCAAGGCTGGGATTTTGAGCAACAACTTATGTATGAAAATGTAAGCATTGACAGAGACTAGAAGGGATCGGCCAAATATAGCATTATAAGAGAAAGGCATGTTGACTACCATGAAGTAGGCCATACAGGTCCTGATTGTTGCATCGTCATTGAGCTGGAGTGACAGAGTGATAGAGCCTTCAACCCTAACTGGCTACCTAGAGATCCCAATCAGATGAACAGTGATAGTCTCCAATAGGTTAGCCGAGATGCCTAGAGCTTTAAAGGACTATAAGGTGATCAGGTTGACTGCACTGCCAGTATCCACCAGAATACATTAAACTAGATAGTCTTAAATGAGGACCTCGACTAACAGCACATCCGTTTGTAGCTGCTGAACATGAGTCACGTCTGCTACAGAGAATTATATGGCATAAGTAGGAATGGATGGACTTGTCCCTAGGGAGAACACTTTTTCAACCTTGCATTTATTAGAATCATAAAAAACATCGTAGTGCTTGCCTCCTACAATGACATGAATCACCCCAGCTGGTGCTTTCATGCTAGAGCTAGCGACTCCCTTATTTGGTTGCTAAGGAGCAGGGGAGCGTGTAGAGGTGTCATTGTCTCGGTTGTTCTTAACAAATTAAGGCAGGTTGCCTTTTTGAACTAAATGTTCAATTTCCTTCTTGAGCTGATTACAGTCGTCGGTCTCGGCGATAAGCACAGTACAAATTCTGGTCTCTATTAAGATCTTCTCTTATGGGCTTTAGCCAATTAACTTGCTCATTTTGCTTTAACCAGGACAATATTTGAGCTCTTGAAGTATTCAGGGGGGTAAACTGATCCTCAACCCAGCCTTCGGAGTAGGGGCTAGACATAACAAAAGTTCGATTAGAGCTATCGGACCCCTTGATTGCTTGGGAGTTGCTATGTTAGCCATAGGCATTCCTATATCGATCGGACTCTTGAGGGGACTCTTTGTCTTTGTCTTTGTACTGAGAAGAGTTATGGTGAAGTTGTCGTGCCTTATCTATCCTGATGTACTTATGAGCTCAGGATATAAGCTCGATAAAGTCATTAAGGGGATTCTTGCCCAAAGAATCACTGAAGTCCTGGCACTTGGTATTCTGACCTCAAGCATTAATTGCTACCTCTAAATTAAGGTTCTGAATATCTATGGCCATTGCATTGAACCACTCAACATAAGTGCATAAGGGTTCAGTATCCTCCTGTTGCACCTCGTGCAGATCAACAGATTCTTTGGCAGGTTAGATTGCAGCCATAAAATTCATAATGAAAACATCACTGAGCTGCTTGAAACTTTCCATAGAATGTTCAGGAAGGCTTTGAAACCAAATCAAGGCGGACTCGGTAAGTGTCTGTGGGAAGATCTTGCAAAGTTCAGCATCCTACATAGTGTAAACAAGCATGGTGTGATGAAATTGATCCAAATGAGCTCAAGAATCAGTGTTGCCATTATACTTCAATAAGGTTGGCAACTGAAGTTTGGGGAAATGGGTAGCTAATATGTCTTTAGACAATGGAGATCAAAAAGTGCCCTGATACAGAAAAGTGTTACGATTTTGGTACATCTACATGTGTTCTTCAAATAGCCACTCAAACTCCTCAATAGATAGGGTGATCATTGAACTAGTTGCAGGTGGTGCGGCAGAGGGTAGTTGTGGAAACTATCGCTCATGAGGGGGTTAATGGACGAGAAGTCTGGTTTACAACGTTAAGATTATCTTCGATCAAGTTGGGGGGAAGGGAGGGAGCTACTGGTGGAGGTGCCTGGGCTACCATGGTCAACAAAGCTGTGAGGAAAGCTTGTGCCATTTGTAGGGTGAACCCAGGTATGAATAGGACAGACGGTATGATGGGGGCTGCTGGAGTTGGAGTGGTGCCCAAAGGTAAAAGTGGCTGAACAAGTGGTGGTAAGGGGCATTCAACTCCATTGGTGAACTAGGTGGGATGTTCAAATTGGGGAAAAGATCCATAAAGGAAGATAAGTTCCACACTCACCACACCAAATGATGACAAACCGATTTTTCGGACTGACAGTTAGGAAGGACCTTAGACCAAAATATCCATAGCCTGACTGTCTGTCCAATAAAGAGAGAGATTGCTTGAAAATAGAGAAAATTCGATAAAGGTTCCGATGAGGAACACTCCAATTAGTCAAGTTAGAGAGTATTTGTGGAAAGATGGATGAAATGCTAAATGTAGGGGGAAATCATTTATGAACCTGCAAGTTGCTGAGCTATTTCTAGAGCTGTTGGCTTGAATGCTCATTAAAGCTAAAGTAATTAAAGCAGGATAATCATTCATCATTGATTGTCTGAACTGTTATGGAAGTGCAAATGTTGCACCATTATGGAAGTCACATAAGTGTAAGGGTTGTAACGTTCCTTATCAAGTCTAGACTCTGTTACTTGGATCGGGCTTACTGTATAGTCCGTGGTACCGGATTGTTTGTGGAGTCCGATTATTAAATAATAGGATAGATTTATATTCAAATCAAGAGGCATACTATATCATGTCATATAAAATGTTTTAATCACTTTTCAAGATGAATGAGTGCATCTTATTATTTATACCATAATTTACACATGTGAAAAAAGCGATAAAATAATTTATTTAATAAAATAATTCATTTAAAGATTCAAACTTAATTACACATTGATAAAGGCTATGAATAAGAGAAGTTTCGAACTCTTCTTTGATTTGGCCTCACGAGATTAAACCATTCTTTCAATATTCTATTGGATTGCGACTTTACAAAACTTACCTTATGGTGCCCAACAATGCACCGTATGAGTCGATTGTCAATAATAGGATAAAAACTTCCCAATACGCTAAATTCACCCTTTAAAGGACTTGAGTTGAGTGAATTGGTTTGAATTTCTTGACTATTGCGAATTAACTAATCTTTGAATTAAGAGAGACATTCACCTAAGCTTTCTTAAAAGCGGAAATGACTAGATAAAACAGTCTCGATAGAAATGCGCGCGTTATAGTCCAACTATTGTTATACGAATTGTACCATTTGAAACGCTTTATGTACCGAATTAAGACGACTGTTTTTGTCTTTAATAAAGAAAAGAAAATTGATGGGTAGTAGGATAATTATGAGAAAACAAAAGAAATGATGGTAGGATCTATAATTAGTAGCTAGGGTCACACTTTCGGTGCTATTGCTATTGCAATCATGCCACTTACCCTTACCGTGTGCTATGATGATACCTCTCGGCCCAAAGGGAGTGATTGCACACGTACGTTTAATGGATTAAGCCCCATTTTAAAGCAAAGGTATAAGGTAAGGTATCTCATTATATGCTACGATTATATTGTTATCGATTAGGTTGGATATAATTAGATACCAGGAAAAAGAGATTTATATCAAATTAGAGTGTCATATATAATTTGCTAAAAACCTTTTTTATTGACAAAATTTTGTAGTTATTAATTTGCTGCTGTAAAAGTTTCTCAAATGGGCCCTCTTAATTAAAATTTTCTTTCAATTTACTTATATAGATTTATGCTTTTCCCCTAATTTTTTATTAAAAATTTATGGAGACACAAGCTCTTCTGTTAAAATTTTCCATATAGCTTCTCTTTATTTCTTTTCTTGCAATTTAGTTATATATATATATATATATATATATATATATTAGGGGTGAGCAAAAAAACCGATTGACTCGATTAACCGAAAAAAAAAATTCGAAACCGAACCGATAGACTGGTTAACCGATTGTAATAGACTGGTTAATGGTTAGTGTTTTGAAAAAACCGATATTAATGGACTGGTTAATGATTTTTGACTCATGCGACTGGTTAACAGAACCGAAATCGAATTTTTAGTTAATTTATTAATTTTTTAATAATTTATAACAATTTATCCTAATTAAAAGTGATAATGTATTTTTTTTTATTATACTAATTATTTTAAAGTTTTTAAATTTTTTTAATTGGCTATTAGTAAGTATAATAATTTACCTAATTAAAAGTGATTATGAACTGGTTAATATATTTACGTATTAAATATTAATTTTTAAAAATAAATTTGTTTATATCCACCAAATATTTTTATTTTAACAACAATAATGTTATATTATAGTGAAAAAGTTTTAATTTTTAAGTATTTTGAATATTTTAATTTTATTTATGAATATATTTATAATTATAGTGGTTAACCAAAAAATATTGGGTAACCGATCCAAAAATTCGAAACCGATGGACTGGTTAACCGATGGTAATGGACTGTAATTTTAAAAAACCGATATTAATGGATTGGTTAATGGACTGAGGTTAATGGACCGGTTAACCGACCATGCTCACCCCTAATATATATATATATAATTTTCACCTAATTTCTTTATTAAAAATCTATAACACGCGCTCATCTATGTGTTTTGTGTGGTGTTACTTGTGTATATGATACATATTGTTTAGAAATAAATATTACATTATCGAGCAAATAGTTTATCACCAAATTATTAATTTAATTGTTCTTTTATCTTATTGAAAAATGTGTAAGTCATATTTCTTAATAATATGATATTACTTAACTAACAGCATTGCTCTCACTTAATTAGATTTTGATTCAATTCTATGCTAATTTTTTTTTTCTTTATTAGTTTAGAGAAAAAGTTTGACTAGTAGATATCAAATTAAAAAGTTACAATATTGGTTATAAAGAATCAAAGTAATTGAGAGTTAAGTTTTAATCATTGTGTCAAAAAAGAAAGTAGAAAAAAAAAAACGAAAAAAACAATAATAATAAGTTAAAAGAAAAATGTTCAAAATACTAGGCATAAAAACGTAATTTGTAGATTTTTATTCAATTTTAATAATTGTTGACTTTTTTTAAAAACAAATCTGCTAAATTTTAATAATGCGGTTAAATAACAAAATATACAATTAAATTTGTAATATTAAGCATTTTTAAAACAATTTTTTTTTTAAAATCTAGATCCTATCTAGCTAAGTTGTATGAATTAAACTAAAATGTTTGTTTTTTTTTTTAAAAAAAAAAAGGCAAAAGCTCTAGATTTGTCACTAAAGCCTATCCAAATGATCGAGAAATGGTAAAAAAAAAATTAAAAAAAAAATTAATACGAAAGGACATAATATATAAATGAATTGTAATTTTAGCGATCGGGAATCTATTTTTTTTAATTGATTATAATTCAATTTTAATTTTTGACTAATAAATATATATATATATATAAAGTGTAAAAGTGTAAAATTTTTCTTATACTTTCACCGAAGTGCAATGTAGTCCATTTACTTTATTAAATATAATTTTCAATTAAATTTTTAAAATTAAAATAATATTATTTCTCTATTAACAGACTGTTAAAATTGACCAATTTCTGTCCATTGATCTTTATATTTACTTTCGCAGAAATTACAATATAACTCCCATACTTTTACTTTTAGTGCAATAATGCCCATCAAATACCAGCACTGCATCAAAATTAATGAGTCAACATTGTTTTTAGCAAGACAATAAATAGTGAGCCAAAAGTAAAATAAATAGATTAGATTTCGCTTTTGACGAAAATATGTATTAAAATCAACATAATAACATTGGTCAATTTTAACATATGATTGATTTTAATGAGGGGACAATGACACGGCTAATTTTGACATCCATAACACTAGATTTAAGCCCAAGGCTTTAATCTTAAAAGCCCAATTATCTCTCTGCCTTCCCTAACAACTTGCACTTTACAGGGAGAAAAAGTGGCTAACTTTAGATAAGATTTCAATAAATAGGTTAGGACTGTAGTGATCTGAACAGGCCAAAGCCTATAAATAGGCCATTTTGTACTCTCATTTGTCTCTCTACATTCTCTTTCATCATTATTCTTTTTATATCGAAACTTTACTTTGTCATCGGAGTAGTAATTCCAGTGAACTTTGGAACTATTTTTTTGGTATTTTTAGGTGTTTTTTTGGAGCTTTTCAGCAACCTTCCCTACTGGCTAGCTTGAGCTGACTGGCCGGTCAGCTTTTGTCATTCTAGAACTCTTCAAATAATATTGCTTCAACTTTGAATGTTTAAGAGTAGAATTGCATTTTTGATAAAAGTAAAATAGTAATTTTATATGTTGATCTAAGAAAATAAAATACATAATGTGAAAGTATACATGCTTGAATTACCGTAATAAATTTTAAGACTTATTCAATTGCTGAGTTGGTTTTTAACTCAAAATCCAAATTTCGTGCATATTTTATATCCAACTCTAATTATTACTCGGACCACTATTCAAATAATCTGAATATTTCGGATTTCAATCCGAATTTCTTTTAAAAAAAATACACTTCATGTTCTTTAATCAAAACCTGTAAAAATACCAAATACCAAACCTATAAACATGCAAATCATACATAATAAATTTCAAAATTCAATCATTTCATCATTAAAACAACAGAGTTGCAAAGGGAGAAGAACAAAAATTATGCATTTAAAGTCCTCAATTGATAAGAATAGAAAATATATACCCAAAAATTGTGGGTGATAAAATCTAAAAAGTGAAGTAAATTAGAGACAACCCAAACCTATAAAAATGGCAAAACAAAAATGAAATCAACCACTAAATTCAAACTTATAAAAGTAAACAATTGACCAAGTAATAACAATTACAAACCCAAAACTGCAATCTACAATTACAGAATTATTATAGAATTATATATAGATTTATAATAATAACTAATAAGGATAGCAGTAATTTGAACTAAAAGAAAAAAGAAAAAGAACTTGAAAACAAAGAACCATGATGGAAGGAGAACGATGACCCGCCAGGGGCGGACGACAATAATGGCAAAGGGTGGCAGTGATGAGATGAAATGGAAGGAGAAGACGAGATATTGAGAGTAGAGATTTTTAAGGATTTGCGTTAAAGATATATATATTAAAATATAAAAAAAATAAAGGAGTAATCGGTCTGGTTCGGCAAAATTTCATCCAATCCAACCTAAATCTGAAAAATATTTAAATTTGCGGTGGATCCGATCCAAATAATCCTATTATAATGCAAATTGTTGGTTCGGAATTTGCACAGATTAGGTATGGCTGAACCCATTCAAAAATAAAATGTTTGATTTTTGGAAGTGCGAATTAATTAGGAATGGTATTGACTGTATAGATATTTGAGGAAAAAATACTGAGTATATAGATATATTTTGTGGAGAAATTTTCCTTTTCTATTACCATGAAAATATATATTTTAACGATTATTTTCACTCTACTCAATGAAAAATACTTTTTTTTTTATCTTCATTCTCTTAAAATTAGTTTGTCAAGATTTATGAAAACAGTTTTTTCAATTGAAAAAAATTATATTTCAAAAAACAGTATTTTAAAAAATAGGTAACTGTTTGATAAATAAAATTCAAAATAACTTATAAAATCAAAATCAGTTATCAACTGTTTAGTAACTGATATTATTAAAAATAACTTTTAGAATAAAAAGATAAAAAATGATATATATAAATTTTAATATATTATATCCAAAATCTCACTAAAAATAATAATAATTTCCACTTATTTGAATTTTTTATTTCACTAAACTATTAAAATTATATATTTTTATATATAATTAAATAAAAATAAATATAACATAAAAAAATTTAAAATAAATATATTGTCTTCATAATTAGTCATACTTATTATTTTGGATAATAAAAAAAATATATAATTATTTTTAACGTTACATGATTTTGAGTAGTAAAATAATAGAAAAAAGTAAAAAAAAAATTATATTAAATATAATTGTCATTATAAAATAAAATAAGAAATATTTTTATTTAAAAAAAATATTAAATCTGCTATAATTAAAAACTGAAAATCAGATTTTTTGAAAAGTTTTAATTTCTACCTTTTTTTCTAATTTAAAGTTTTTTCATTTTTTACAAAATTAATTTTTCTAAAATCAGTATTTACCAAATATTTATTTTTATCTATAATTAATTTTTTATCCAATAAATCTTTTTAAAAATAATGCCAAATAAAGCCTTAAAAAAATAGCTAGAAAGTTAAAACCAATGTTTTAAAAATCGGAACGGACCGACTGGTCGAACCGGTTTAATCGGGAACCGACAGTTAATCCAGTTTTCAAAACATTTAAAACCGGATTAGTAAAAAATCGGATTAAACTGAAAAAAACCGACTAATCAGTGAATCGAAAAAAATGGGTTATTTGCCAAAATATTAAAACACTGTCGTTTTGATGGAGAAAAAAATAAAAAAAAAAGAAACAAATAGCAACAGCAAAACAAAAGGGAAAGCCGGGTGACTATGATAGGCCCAAAAGAAAAGAACACGGGCCATATCTAGAAAGTTTTAGAGACTCAATATATTTAAATTAAAATAATTTTAAACTTATAATTGTTTTGTTATTTATTTTAACACATTTTTCTACCCATTTGTGGTTTGGCTTTTTCTTATTGCCTTTTCGTTTCTATATGTTTAATGTTTGAATAAATACTTATTATTATTATTATTATTATTATTAGTGTTGTTTTTCTTTACCACAATTTACAATTTTCTAATGCCATGTATTATAAAATATATTTTATTCACTTGCATATTATCGTGAGAAAATTAAAAAAAATAATAAAAAATATCATAATAAAAAATACTATTTTTCTATTGCTTTTTGATAATTAATAAATTATTTGAATTTATTTTTTTAAATACTATATTTTTAATTTTTTATAAATAATTATATTTAAAAAAAATAAAAATTTCGAATTAATCCGATGTAATTAATTAACTCTTGACTTAATTCACAGTTGAAATCAATAGCCGGTCCTATTCTAATTCTAAAAACTAGGGGTGGGCAAAAACCGAACCGACCCGAATAACCCGAACCGAAATATAAATTCGGGTAGGGTTATTCGGATAATTCGGTTCGGTTCGGGTGTGGGGATTTGTAAAATTTCGGGTTTGGGTCGGGTGAAAATCAATATAAAACCGAACAACCCAAACCGAACCGAATTTATTGTAATATTTGGATTATTAATTGTTATAATATTTGGGTTATTAATTTGTTGTAATATTTGGACATTTTAAGATGGTGAACACATTAATTAGGTATTTTTTATATTATATGGTTACTATATTATATGTTAATTAGGTATTTAATTATGTATTTTTCATATTATATGTTAATTAATTAGGTAGTTATATGTTAATTAGGTATTTAATTATGTATTTTTCATGATATATGGTGTCTATATATTAATTAGATATTTAATACGTTAATTATGTATTTAATAGTTTTCATAATATTGTTTAATTAGGTTTAATTAAAAAAATAAAATAAAATTCGGGTAATTACGGTTATTCGGTTCGGGGCCCGAAATATTTCGGATTATTCGGTTCGGGACCTTATAAAAAATTAGGGTCGGTTCGGATGTTAAATTTCTTACAAATTCAAATTTCGGATTATTCGGGTTCGGATCGGGTTGACCGAAACCAACCGATGCCCACGGCTACTAAAAACATTGGTAAAAACAATAGAAAGGGCCCCTTCCACACAATCATCTCTCTTCTAGGTCTACTCAACGTACAGATGCTGCAATCAGACGGACCAACCTAAACCAAAGTTGGCCCCACAAAAATCCTTCATTTCTAGCTGGGGCCCATCACCCCACGTTCCCCTCCTCATCATGCGCATTTATTTTGCACACACCCCTACACGTACCCTTCCATCCGTGCACCTTGTTCTCTCATCTCAACCCTCCATCTTCTCTCAAGATCCTAAATTTTACTTTTTATAGAATCCAACGGCTATGATCATACTGTGTACTGCTCACACGCTACAGGCACAAAAACAAAGAAAGAGATTCCCCAACTAAAGAAACAAACCTTCCTTTGACCAAAGACCAAAACCAAACACGAATATTACTAAAATGGTATTTTATTTAAGAAAATAAATAAAAAGAAAGGAATAGTGACGTCATCATACCTTTGACTCTTAGCTCTCACCTCTTTAAGTTTAAACTCGCACCCCGTCTCTGTTCCTCCACCTCCACTCCTTTCTTTCTTTTCTGTTTTCTTTCATTTTCCTGCTGTCGTTTTATCGTTTTCAAAACGGAAATATGGTGAGAGATGATTTGTACATAACAGTGCCTAGCTTTTTCCGGTGTCCGATATCACTTGATGTGATGAAATCCCCTGTTAGCTTGTCCACCGGAGTCACTTACGACCGAGCCAGCATCCAGCGGTGGCTCGACAGCGGCAATAATACTTGCCCAGCTACCATGCAGGTTCTCCAGACCAAAGAATTCGTACCTAACCACACTTTACAACGCCTCATACAGATCTGGTCAGAATCGGTGCAGCACCACCGTAGCCACCGAGTTGACTCTGCAGTCCCCTCGCAGGATGAAATCAAGTTCATAGTCAAAGACATTGAAACTAATAAACAACCGGATCGTTGTTGTTTCGAAGCTTTACCGAGAATCACGTGTTTTGCTCAAGAATCGGAGGAGAATCGGGCTTTTCTTGCGAAATTGGAAGGATTTGTGCCAATGCTAGTTGATTTTCTCGGAGATAATAGAGACATTGATTTCATTGAGCAAGTAGTTAAGGTTCTACATGTGATCTTGATTGAAATTGAAAACTCTCAGCAACTCATGGCATTATTCCTGAAGAATGACAATTGCTTATCTTCGCTCCTTGTCCTTCTCCAACGAGGAAGAAACGTTCAATCAAGAATTGGATCAGTTAGAATTCTAGAATCAATCGCGGCGGATGCAGAATCTAAGTTGTTAATCGCAGGCAAGGATGGAATATTATCTGAATTGGTTAAATCAATTGGTTTAGAAACCGATTCAAGTTTAATCGAAGCTAGCTTGTCATGTCTAATCGCGATTTCGAAGGCGAAACGCGTTAGAACAAAGCTAGTCGATCTTAAAACAATTCGGGAATTGAGCAATATACTAATTGCAGAGCCAAACACAGGCATTTCTATTTCGATCACTGAGAAGGCTCTGAAGCTTCTGGAAACGCTGTCGTCTTGCAAGGAAGGAAAAACGGAGGTGTGCCGTGAGTTAGGGTGCATAGAGGCGGTGGTGCAGAAGATGTTGAAGGTATCGGCGGAGACGACGGAGCATGCGGTGACAATACTATGGAGCGTTTGCTATTTGTTTAGGGATGTGAAAGCAAGGGAGGCGGTGGTGAAGAGCAACGGGCTGGCAAAGCTTTTGTTGCTGATGCAGAGTAATTGCTCGCCGGCGGTCAGGCTAATGGCGACGGATTTATTGAAGATTTTCAGGGTGAATTCCAAGTCTTGCTTTTATAGTTATGATACTAAGACTACCCATATCATGCCCTTTTGATTCAGAAATGAACAAGAGTAATATAGAGAAACAAACAAACAAACAGATTGTAAATTCAAAAGGAAAATTTTGATAGTGAATACATCGAATCAAATTCGATTGATTTTGGATAGGAAAATTTCAATTCTTTTACTTTCATTTTCGTTCAAAGTTTTTAACTTTGAATATCTGATTTGTATATGAAACTCAAATTCAGTGAATTGGACAGAAATTACAGATCACAAAAAGTTGTTCTTGTTTTGTGTTGAATTGGCATTTTATTTTGTCTGTGATTCCAGAAATTTCCTTCTTGGATCTACCACGGGTTGCAGCTTTCAAGGCAGCACTGCCAACCTATAACCCCCAAAATTAATGTAAGAATCAACTAAATAGTCCATTTTATAAAATTTTTATTTTAATTTATTAAAATTACTTTTATTAATTTTATATAGTTATGGATTTTTACTTTATTAAATATTTTTTTAGTGCATATATAAAAGTAATATAGAAAAATATATAACTACTATTTAAAATTTAAAAATTATCAAATTCAACAAAATAATTTTTTTAAAACAAAATTATTAAATTAATTAAAACGGAAAATATAATTTTTACCGTCAAAGTAGTCTTTTTTAATTTTTTACAGTCAAACCATATTTTTTTAAAAAAAAATTAATTGAACTAACACTTAACAAAAAAAAAGAAAATATCAAATGAATGTCATTTTATACCTTTCGGCTCTAGTTTATACTTCTACGTTATTAAGCTTAAATTATGAAAAATCAAACTGGCTTGTCTCAATCTTTCTTCTATAAAATTTATGAATCAGTGATATAATTCAAGAATCCTAGCAATTTAGTCATAGTTCGATAATTCTTAGAGAATAGGGAATGAGGGAAACTATTGTTCCAAAATTAATTTGAGTCAAAGTGACACAATATTTAATTTATAAGTTTTTTTTTTTAACAATTTCATTTAATTTTGCATCATTCAATATATACAGTTGCACTTTAAATTTAGATTATTTTTTTTTTATAACAAACCGTTTAAAATGTTTTAATATTTTATACAAATTATTATGAGCCCGGCTCAAACGATAATTAGTCTAGATGTGGTACGGGTTTAAAAGTGTCTCCCACAACTAGCAAATAGCTGTATGAATTAGAATCCATTCAAAATACCGCGTGGTGAGAACCAAAAATATATAGGGCGTACGCAAATTAAATTAATTTAAATTTTATAATTATTTTTAAGTTAAAATATCATACTTAGACAAGTCAAGCTAATATAGTCACGATATCTTATTTAGTAGATTTGGAATAGCTATTAAAAATAATTTTAAAAATGATAATGAAACACTCCGTAGAAGTAAGGAAATCAAGTACAACACTCCAACTTGGCAACACTCACACGGAGAGGAAAATAAAGAATGGGATCCAACATGAAAACTCTCCATACATTAGAACCATTTTTATTGTTGGAGTATTTCCTTAGAACTTGCTTGTATGAAATTACTCATGATATCATATAGTGTTGTAATTATTATTTACATGTTTGAAAAAAATAGTATAATATTAAAATTGTACAAAATATGATTGACCCTATCCGTAAATTTGTAATCAAATTGAGTTATTAGAGTTATTGGGGTTAATTCGAATAGAAAAATTAGGCATTTTTTGGGTTATAACTTTGACTAGTCCGACTCGATTGAAACTCAATAATATATATATATATATATATATATATATATATATATATATATATATAATTTTCTTTAACTTCTATCTCAAAAAAAAAAAAAATTCTAAATTTAATTCTCACACTCTCTCTCTACTTCTTCTTCCACCTTTGCTTCCACCGTTCACATTCACCTGGCGCCACTGTCGTTCACCCTCATCTGTCGCCACCATTTCGTTGTTCTCCTTAGTGCCTTGGTTCTCTTAGTTCGTATATGTTGGTTTTTCGATATTAATCTTTGATTCTTTAATTCAAACTTTGATTTTAATTTTGATTTTTTTTTTGTTGAGTATTTAATTCAACCATTATTTCCTAATGCAACTTTTGATTTTGGATTTTTGTTCAATGTTGATTTTTATTTTTTCCGTTGAGTATTGTTTTGATTAAGTTAAAAGCTTTGATTTTGAATTTCTATTGAGTGTTGATTTTGATTTTGTTTTTTTATTCTCCTAGTTATAATTCAATCTTTGATTTATTTGTCTCTGATTTGGTTTTATTTAGAGGTTAATTTCATATTTATTTTCTCTGATTTGATTATATTTTGCGGTTAATTTTATTTACTTTTTTTTCTATTTATTTCAGGTTTTCTGTTTTTCTACTCCCTTTCTAAATTTGGATTTTTAGAGGTCTTGGATCGGGACCCATGAAATTATCGTTAATAGGATCGGTCTGATTTACAGTTAGTGTCGATTCGAAAATAATATAGTGCTGATTGATTGGGTCGGTTTGCATTTGACCTAAATCTAACAAATGCACACTTTTATATGGTATAGTATGGTTTAATAGATTTTTTATAAAAAAAAATTAAAAAAAAATAAAAATAATTTTGATAAAAGAGATAAAATATTATATTTATATTATAATATAAAAAGAGTTATCAAAATTAAACAAATGTGGTAAGAGAAAAAAATAGAAAACTATTTAAAATCACTAATTTTGTAAGGCTAATTTCACTGGTAATTGAATTATCCTACTTTTAAGATAAAAGTCATAAAATAAATTTTTTTAACAGAAAAATATTTGAATTTAGAAAAATGTTTCAAAAAAGTCATATCGTCCGAATTTCGAAAGGAAAATTTCCGAATTTTTCATTAGCCGCCACATCAACTTGCCACATGTCAGCTTTTACATCATAACCAATGAGGAGATGCCACTGATAAAAATTTTATGATTTTTTTATTATTAAAATATTTTTACACTTGTCATTTCCTCATTGGTCGTGATATGACGGTTGACATTGCATTCATCCTAGGTAGCAGGCTAATGTGATAGCCTATGTGTCATACACTTTAATAAGATAGATAATGTGACATACCAACAAGAATTTTTTATAGGGTTTTTTTTTCTGAAATTCAGTTAAAGTAATTTTTTTTGAAAAATTTTCATAAGTTCAGGTACTTTTTTATTAAAAAATTTTATTTTGTGACTTTTCAGTTAAAAGTAGAACATTCCAATTACTGTGAATAGAATTAACTCAATTTCATGATTTAAAAATTTGAATAAAATGAAAACATGTGTTAAATCAAGAAAAATCACACCCATGAAAAACTTATTTTCTCAAACAACACATTACATTACAAATCATGATCCAGACAAGGCCTTAAAAACCAGTACACTATGTTTGGATGAAATTGGTTATGGGATGTTATGGCATGGTATAATATAGTGTGGTATTGTAATTATTGTTAACATATTTAGGAAAATCATATGGTATGGGATGATATAGTTTAATAGATTTTTTATGATTTTTTTATAGAAGAAAAAATGTAAAAATATAAAAATAAAAAGAATTTTGATAAAAGGGATAAAAAAATTAGGGGTATATTAGAATATAAAAATGGTAAGAGACAATACATATACATGTATAAGAAACCATACAAAACTACCAAGTTGGTGGGTTAAAAATTTGGACAAAATGAAACCATGGATTAGCTATAATCATGGTAAATTATAACTATAGAGGACTCATTACAAAAAAAAAAAACAGGGAATTAGCGACGGAAATTTCCATCGCTAATCTCTCAAATTTCGTCGCTAATTAATTTTGGCAACGAAACGACTAACCGTCGCAAGCATATTTGCGACTAAACCATTATTTCGTCGCTAAAAACAACGACAGAAAAAACCGTCGCTATGCACAAAAATTTCGTTGCTAATTAACCTCTGGAATTACTCACGGTAAATATTAAAAATTTATTAGCGACAGATAATCTGTCGCTAAAAATATTAAATTATTATTATTATTATTATTACATCCGATTTAATAGTGCATATACCGTCGCTAATTTAATTTTAATAAATTATTATTATTATTATTATTACATCCGATTTAATAGTGCATATACCATCGCTAATTTAATTTTAATACTTTTATTATTATTATTATTATTATTATTATTATTATTATTATTATTATTTATAATTTTATTTTATTTTTATTATAATAATTATTATTGTAACATCCAAAATTAAATTTATATACATAACAATAAACCAATACTATTATTATAAAAAATATAATATCATAAAAATACATTAAATTGTATAGTACTTAAAAAGAGATTTCACTAGAAAATCGATGTACAGAAACACAAATGATGGACAAGAAAATTGTAGAATATAGTCAACAAGAGTATACTAAATTTAAACTGCACCTCCAAAACTCTGAACTCTTGCTCCTTAGCACAAGCATATATAACTATAGACTTTCCACTTTGCAGAAAGAAATCGTCCATTTTAACCAAATATCTTACATAGATACTGATGATCCATTCCCAGTTCCAAATATCACAGAGAAGAAAATTCCAACTCCCTGAGATTAGGACAAATGAAAATTAGATCAAATAGCCAATTCAAAAATCATGCAACCTAAGTCACTAAGTCTAAACAGATCTTTTAAGCTAACTTTCTAGATAAAGGCAATAATAGAAAGGGTGCAAAGCTAGAATGTCCAACAGTGCAATGAGGTTTAAAGTGCCAAAACATAAGAAAATATACAACCAATCATAGAAACCTGTACCTGCCAACAAAGGGAGCAGAGATGGCGACGAGAAGACGAGGGGCAGGTGGTGGCGCTTGGAAACCAAAGGATGAGATTGGGGTCTTCAGGGGCTAGGCATCGGGAAAGAAGGAAAGAAAAGAAAGAAGAATAAAAAGAAAGAAAAGAAAGAGCAAGGAGCCAAAACGACGTAGTTTTGGACTAAGGGTAGATTTTTATGCCACAAATTTCCCTTTTTACCCTTAAATAGCGACTAAATTAGCAACTAAAAAATACTATCGCTAAATTCCGACACAAAACCAAGGCGCCATCTATTGCCGCCAACAATTAACGACTGTTTTTTTCATTTCCGTGGCTATTCCATCGCTAAAATTAAAAAAATAGACTTTCACGACTAAATTTTAATTTCATCGCTAATTTTAATTTTTTTTTTAGTGATCATCTTTCCAAACAAAACATAGAACCATGCCATCTTATACCATTTCATTACAAATCATGATCCAAAAAAGGCCTTAAGAACCATTATACTATATATGTTTGGATGCAATTGGTTATGAAATAATGTGGTATAATATGGTATATTATTGTAATTATTGTTACCATATTTGAAAAAAATAGCATGTCCACGGTGATGTAGCCACTTAATAGCGAGTGGGGTTCATTGACCCCACTAAACTTAAAGGAAAAGAAAAATTACCATATTAATTTCACAATTATTTCATTGTGATTCCATTAAAATCTTTTAAATTCACTACACTAAATTTTCTTAATTGACTGACCATACTAAATAAAAAATAATGAAATATCTTTAGTCCATTAAATATATTTATCTAGAAAAAGAAAATGTACAAATTTTATATTATGAAAGCCAAAAAAAATAAAAAAATAAAGCCTAATAATGTGAATCAGACATATTTAATTAAGAGTTAATTATAAATTTAGGTCTAGATTATATGGTGCTTTTTAATGTCAGATCCAACAAATAAAATCTTGCAATGCCAGTCCCCAACTTCGAGTTTCCTTTTAATTAAGAAATTTCGTCCACAAATCCGTTAAAAGTTAACGGATCTTGCTGATTCAGCTAATTTGTAGGTCTTACCTTTACCAATTAAGATGCCAGCACACCGTTTTTCTTCCTAAAGACGATATTCTAATTTCTGAAGTCTTAATTCATGTATAACAGTATCAATGCACCATAAAGAATACAACGATGTCATCCTTTTCTTTTTCAAACGAAAGTGGAATTGATCGATGCTATTGTAGATTATGAGCTATAATAAAGACATTGCGAATAATAGAACATCCATTCAAACTGTTTTATGGATGTTTTAGATATGGCACCATTGGATGTTATGATTATTTCAAATGGTTGGGTTCAACAGTAGAAGCGACGGGTGGCAATCGAAGTAGAGATTTGTTGTAGAGAAGAAAGGGTGAAAACAATAATCTTAAAATTGAAAACATTATTCTTCATAGAAAGAATAAAGTAATGATAAGAGAAATTGAAGGGCTTTGAAGCATCAATATAGAGGTTGAAGAAATAGTGAAGAAATTGAATTTTAGGTGGAATTTGGCAATGAGAATTGCTACTGGTGTATGATTTTTTTTTTTTTGTTTATGAAATTGGTATTTCCAATTTAATCTAGATGGATGTTTAGAACTCTTAATGTAGCAGCTGCTGTAAAATGCAATTTTTTTTTGGATTTTTAGAACTATTAGTTGTGCAATTGGAGTTGGATGTATATTGTTTATGGTTTCCTAGATTTAGCTAATATGTTTAATAGAAAGTGTAGCCCCGTTGTTTATACTGTATTTTGTTATGAATTCACTATTATCAACAGAATCATTAATCCAAAATTGCATTTAGCATTTACAATAAACAAAGATGAAAGTTCATTGAGATTATATCCTCATATATATATATACATACATACACACACACACACGCATATATATATATATATATGTGTGTGTGTGTGTGTGTGTGTGTGTGTGTGTGTATATATATATATATGCTCCCTATTGTTTCAATGGGTATGCATAATTAGCTGCTTCACAAAACAAATATATCTCAAAATATAATAACCTATGTAACTGATACAAAAAATATTATCTATGTGTGCACTACAAGAATTTATAGATTAGTGATGGAAAATTAGCGACGAAAAATTTTTTGTTGCTAAATAGTGACGAAAAAAATTTTCTTTGGTAAAAATGGTGGTAAATTATTCTGCCATTTTATACTGATGGAATTTAGAGACGAAAACTTAAACTGTTGCTAAATGTGGCTCCAAACGGAAATTAGCAACGGAAGTTATGTTTCCGTCGCTAAATTGAAAAATTCGTGACGAAATATGCTATATTAATTTGAGTGGAAATTTATAATTCTGTCGCTAATTTAGCAACGAAATTTTTTGCCTGTCGCAAAAGATGAAACTTATCGACGGACATGAGTATTCGTCGGTAAATTTGATTTTAGTGACGGCAAATTATTTTCGTCGCTAAAATTTCCATATATATATATAAAAAAAACCTCATTTTTCCCTCCCTCCCTCTTGCCTAGTTTGCACCCTTATTGTTCTCTCTCTCTCTCCCTCCCTCCCTCCCTCTCTTTCTCTATCCCCTTCCTTTCGATCCCTCCACCCCTCGCCCCTTGCCGTTGCCCCCTTTTTCTCTCTATCTCTCTCGATAGATCCGTTGTGCACGTCCTAGATCCGCGTCCTCCCTGCCTTTTCCAACCGTCGTTAGTCATACCTTCTCATCCTTTCTCCTTCATGTCGCCAGATCCGCCGCCGATCAGTCTCGTTCTCCCATTTTTGTCATTTCTGTTGTATTTTTTTTTACTTTTCTAGTGTATTTTTTATTTTTTTCATTTTGGTGTATTTTTTTCATTTGTATTGTATTTTTTTTATTTTTCATTTTTGGTGATTTTTTATTTATTTTACGAAGAATGGTGTATTTTTTTTATGTTCTTTCTTTTAATTTCTTGATCGGGTTATTAAAGGATAAGCAATTATTTAATGATTTCTTTGTAGTGACTTCGGTTTTGTTCTCGAGATGGTTGCATTTGCGAAAAAGTTGAAACAAAACCAAATCAAAGAATGGCGAGAGTATGTTAATTTCAACATCTTTCAGTTGCTGCTTTCTATGTTACAAAATTAACCCTAACTTTCCTTCAAATTTCGAAATTATTTTGTGCACTTTGATTAATTGTCCTCATACATTTTTAGATACTATATAAACTATAAGTTACTGAAGAAGAAACTCAACTGATACAAATGCCAAATTGAAAATGGAGTTGAAAATCAACAATATGTTCTTAAGGACTTCTCAAGAATGTTGGACACTCTAGTTATTGCTATTTTTTACTTACCTTTGAATATAGGCTTCTTATTAGTATAATTTATTAGTGAAACTTTTAGTAACAATGGCGAGTCTACGTAAGAAATTTCATTTTTTCGATCCTTTTATTAATTTCAGATTAAAAAGATTGTGTTGTTTCTGATGGAACAACAAGAACTGTTGGCAAGCAGATTATTGAGTATAGATTAGCGATATTCATGTGGTTTCTAAATTAAAATTCGAGTCTGATGATGAGAGCAACTTACAGTAATCATCCAATTCACATTCGCCTTGGGATCAGAAACCCTATCAAATTATGCCAACTGGAGAAAAGGAATACTTAGATGAGCAAGATGTAGTGATGTTTCTTGATCCTCCTAAGGACTTGATTCCTCTCGATCCTGCTTCCTGCATATCTATGATGAGTAGTTTAACTTCTGTCTTTGTAGTTTTTTTGGTGGGTTTGTGTGTGGCAATGCAAACAATGGTGGAATTGTTGACTGTTAACTTTAGTGAACAAAGTTATCAACTTCATGGGCGGAGCCACGTTATGGTGAGCACACCCTCAAATTTTCTTTTTCTTTAAATATATATATAAAATAAATTTGTGACCCCCCTAATTTAATTTAAGTGACCCATCTAATTTAATTTATGTGTCTTTTCTCAAATTTTACTCCCAATATTTTTGGATACAGATAAAATTAAAAATTTATTTATAAAAATATATTTATAACACTATTATTCAAATATTGCGGGTAAAAAATTTGATATTTTTAAACATATAAAAATAAAATTTGCCTCTTTTTTAAAATAACGTCATTTTATTCTTATTCAAAACGACGTCGTTTTCGTTTTTATTACCTCTTCCCTTTTTTTTTCCCTTTTCTTTTCTTCCATTTGTTTCATTCTTGGCCTGATTTTTTTTCCTTGGTCCAAATTTTATCCCTTCATTTTGCCCTCATCTATCGCTTCATCCATCTTCGTTGGTCGCCAAATTTTCCTCCATCTTTTTCTCTCTCAACGTGTGACCTGGCTCCGCCCCTGATCAACTTTGAGGTGCAATTTGGTGATATGTGGTTAAAATTCTTATAGTCTAGTTAAAAAGTCTATTGTGTCGCAATAAAAAGTTCTACATTAGATTGATGAGCGTTGCATTTATCTTCTGGTTTATTATAGGTGAGACTAGGCTTTGTTTTAAAAGGCAAGAATTACACTTTTAAATTTGTTCTTGAATGGCCCACAGCTACAATTTTTTATGATATGAGTTTAAATGCTTGTGATTTTTAGGAAAAAATTTGAGGAGATTCCAGAAGATAGGCGTCATAGGTTGCTGGCCTTGTTAAAATCCAGGTTCTTCTGATCATCATTGTATATTACTTTTAATCTTAATCTTATTTATCTCCATTAAGTGATTAATGTTAAGTTTTTTTTTATTATTTTTTTAATCTTTTATTGATTTATAATTCATATCCTAAGTTTCTTATCCTATCTTCCATCTTCGATTTCTTCCTATCTAATTCAATTGTTTTTTTTTTTGCTAATATATCTAAGAATAATTAGTGACCCACAATATTTTGAATGGTTTGCATGGGCATCATTGATATGATATGACAAATAATGATGTAGCCTTATATCAAGAGCTTGGCAGATAGTTGGCACTCGATATGAGGATGCTAAGCTGGCTAAGAAATGTGCATCCAACTTATTATCTTGTAAAGATGTTGAAATATCACTTGAATTTTATAATTGCCGAAGCAGTGGTGATTAATACTGAAATGTGCATCTCAATGATACTGAAGATGAGATTGATACTGAATGATACAATTGTATTTCAAATTAATATTTTTTTATGTATAGTTGGATATAATTATATTTATAAAATATATATAGTTCTTTTTATGTTCTTCTTGTGTTGGGTCCTATTGATCTAAATATATATAGTACTATTTGATGATTGTTTCTAGCTTGGGTTCTTTGTTGTAATTAATACATTTTCAATTATATTTATGAAATTTTTTATTTTTTATTTATTTGTTTATAATTTTTATACTATTCATGATTCTATCAATAAAAAATTAAACCAAAAAAATAAAAAATTCATAAATTAAAATTAAAAATTAAAAAAATAAAAATTTCATAAATTTTAGTGACGGAATCTGCATTTCTATTTTTTTATTAGCATTTCTAAAAATAGCGATGGAAAAATTTGTCGAAAAATTTAGCGACGAAATATTTCGTCGGTAAATTACCGACAGAAAGATGATTTCTGTCGCAAATATTGCCAACGAAAACTATAATCAGTCATAATTTTTTTGCGACGGAAACATATATTCCATCGCAAAATTTACCCACGAAAATTACTTTTCCATTGGTAAATTTTTCAACAGAAAATATTTCGTCGGCAAATTTAGCAACGACCATTATACCGACGGAAGCTTCTGTCGCTAAAATCCGTCGGTAAAAATTTCATAAATTTTAGTGACGGAATCTGCATTTCTATTTTTTTATTAGCATTTCTAAAAATAGCGATGGAAAAATTTGTCGAAAAATTTAGCGACGAAATATTTCGTCGGTAAATTACCGACGGAAAGATGATTTCTGTCGCAAATATTGCCAACGAAAACTATAATCAGTCATAATTTTTTTGCGACGGAAACATATATTCCGTCGCAAAATTTACCCACGAAAATTACTTTTCCATTGGTAAATTTTTCAACAGAAAATATTTCGTCGGCAAATTTAGCAACGACCATTATACCGACGGAAGCTTCTATCGCTAAAATCCGTCGGTAATATGGATTAGCAACAAAATTCCGTTGGTAATCCCTTTTTTCTTGTAGTGGTAGTTGTTCTTCTATGTCAAAAACATACATCAAAGACACAAAAACTGCATTAAAAAGTATAGTTAGTGCAGACGCAAGTCAATTTTTTTTTTTTTGTTTTCTTTTTCAATCAAGGACTTCTCCTAGTTTCAGTGGATGTCTGGCTTGTTGATTTTCTCATTGGAGTTAATTTATGCCTTGGTTTTGGTCGTTGGCTGGAATTTGGGGTTGATCCATCTGTTTTTTTTTTCTTGGCACCTTAACCCAATTCCTTGGATTTTTTCTTGTTCCAAAGTTTATTGATTCATTAAGTATGCTTAGACAAAGCAACTATATAGCCCTCTTTTCACTTGGTTCATGTGATATGCTGGAAGTGCTGAAACTGTTGCTTGAAATCACTTTACTTTTACTCCATCTTGAACCATATGGTGGGCTGATAAAATCTGATAAAAATTCAGCATTATCTTCACCCTCAAATCATTTAGTTAACCATTTGTTTCCTCTTGACCAACATCATTGGCCTCACCATGTAGTCCAACATTCACATTATCATGACTTATGGATACCTAGCATAAAAAACATATAATTTGTCTTTAGTTAATGTTTCCTATTATACCTAATTGTTTAAAAAGCATAAAAAGCATATAAGTTACCTAAGATGCAAAAACCTCATTGTCATTTTTAGATTTCTTTTTCTTTCTTCTTTATGTAGTAGTTTTATTTTGCCTTTTAGGTCTGCATGTTTTGATGCTATGGCCTGATTTCCTATATTTTTGGCATTTCATAACAATTCCTTGCCTGCTTAACTTGTAAGGATTGTTGGGCTCATCTGGATCTCTAATCCTTTTTTTCTTGGGTCTTCGTAGCTGTTTTTTCTTAACTGGAGGCAGTGGCTGTTCATATATAGTTTGTGGCCATAAATTTTGTCCATTTATTAGGTTAACAATGTGTGAATATACCTTCATATATGTGCTTATATAGAAATATGGATGAATAAATTCTTCTGGTATTTTCTTCAAGTAGTAAATTGATGATATTGCGTGTGCATAGGGGATTCCTCCAACATCCCATTTGTAGCAAGAGCAAGTTTTTAAACCTAATTCAACAACAAATGTCTTATTGCCTCATTCCACCTTGAATTCATCTTCACTATTCCACATGGGAGTCCAGAATCTGCACATCATTTTCATTCATTCTAATTTCTTTTGTGCTTTTAGAGTGATAAGACCAGGATAATTCTCCATTAGCTTTCTATTCTGTGGAATCAACTCCATGATGTATGTTACAATGCCTTCAAGCATTGTTAAGATTGACTGGTCTTTCAAAAGTAAGATGGCATTGTTGAATGATTTAGAAATATTATTACAGAGCTCGCCAGACTTGGGTCTAGGACTGAATGCATGTACTGCTAAGTGGCAATTGCTGATTCCCATGAGATGATTATATGCATCTGAATTTACAGAAATACAAGCAATGTAAACTATCTACTACCATATTGAAAAAAAAATATAATTATTTTGAAATTTACAATAGGATACTTTTTGTTAATCACTTATGAGGGTCTAACCATGTTAATATGCATATATAATATCATTAAGCAAGTTTTCAAAAAACTATCTCCATTTTTCTTTCGATTCAATCTCCACTATAGCTACTGCCAAATGGTAAATCTGGTCTTTTCATGCCAAAAGCTGTTCCTATGTTTCACCCTTCAAATGACATCCATCCGGCCCAATGATTGGCCTTAAACCACTTGCAGGAATCTAAGCACATGTACACTCTCTTAAAAACTGGCTGTGTATAAATTAACAATCTTTCTGCATGCATTATGGCACTGCTGTCAGGATTAGTTCTCAAAATTTCAGTACAAAAGTTCCACAGCTGTGCATACTGCTCCTTCACACTCCCTTGTATCTTTTCAAAAACACACCTCTTAGCTCTATAACATTTCATTGTGCTAACACTTAATGCAATGTTATATTGCACATTTTTTACGAAAGTAGTGCTTTTCCACTCAGGCTTTACCGTTATGACGTCCATATATTTCTAACACAACCATTTTGAACTTATAAGTTTGTTATAAAACACTATACTACATGTGTGTTCATTTTTATATGTTTTCATTCATTCTATATGTTTTGATTTGGAAAGTAAACTCATATTTGATTTTTGAAGCATACAAATACCATGGACAACCCTTATTACATTTTGTTTGAATTTTTTGTTCACTTGATTTTGAAAATTTGACCCTATATCCTCCTTTCATAGCATATTCTAACACAATCTTCTTGAGATCCATCCTATCCTCAAACATAAGGCCACCTCTAAAATTTGAATTCGACATGTTAATATCACGATTAAACTCATGAAATCTTCTTTTCTCATCATCATCTATATCTACTTTCATAAATTCATCATCAAGTTCATCATTGGAAATCTCAGTAAACTGTTTTTTTTCCCCATATCCCTTTGAATGATTAACCTTTTGCTTACCCTTACCTTTTTCTTTTTCCTTACCATTCCCATTACTAGGTTCACAATCCCTAACAACAGGATCCATAATATTGAAGTATGTATACCCTTTTTCTTCTTCATTATCATCATACATAAATGGCATTCTATCATCCTCATTATCCACATCAACATTTCCATTCATCCTAACTTATCTACATTTATCATAAGGTCCACTAAAAATATTGTCCTTTAAGTTATAATTATCCAAGTCATCCATTAAAGGCACTTTACACTCACCATCTTGCTGCCTCCCTTGCTTCTCAACCAATTCATCCCAATTATCAATTGGTTGGGGAACATAACTAGATGATTCAGTGGCTAACACATTTTCAGTAGACTCATGTTCCATATAAATATGCATACTATCTCTGCCACTTAATGTGCTTGTTAAATCTAACATGTCTGCATTGGTGGAAAATGTGTACAAGCGATCCCTAATTTCTAAATCAGGTAGCCTATAATAACACTTCTTATATTCTAATACACCATATTTTGCTAGCAAGTCATCTACTTTCGAAGGAGAAAATTTGTCAATATCTATGTTCTTAAAAGTCTGAACCTCACCCATCATGTATTTTTCTTTTGGTTCCCCAACAATCTGACCATTTTAATATAAGAAAATAGAGACATATCCGACTAGCATTTTACCTTTTCCCTAAACATCAGACACAAATAACTAAAAATAAAACAAATAAATTTCACTCTACAGTCAAACATTTACATTTGCAAATTTATTTAGTCACATGTAGTGCTTCCCTTCAAAAGGCACAATCCAAAGACCCACATGCATTATCAAACATCAAAAAAATTTAAAAATTTCAAAATCACAGATAACAACCCATTAATTCATTTTAAATTCAAAAACCCACTTTTGCCTACCTTACCCGTAATGAAATGCTTTATAGTCAGTACAAATGTCTGTAACTTCCTCTTCCTCCAATGCCTATCATGCTAGAGAGGAGCTTCTCGTCTTTTAATCCTCTCTAATATAGGGTTTCACGAACAATAAACTACTAATTCAAATGAAGTTTAAATGATTTTTGTTTGATTTACAGGGATTGGTAGCGAGATTATCGAAAATGGTATAAGAGAGAAGAATAGAGGCAGAGAATGGGGTTTTTCTGGGTCAAAGGAAGTCCAAGAGAAAGAGAGGGTAAAAAAGAGAGAAACCTAAAAAAATTATTGTGGACATGTTGGCATCCTCATTGGCAAATGTGAGATCCACAAATTAGCTGAATAAGCAAATCCGTTAGCTCTTAATGGATTTATTAACGGAATCCTTTAATTGAAAAGAGACTAGAAGTTGGGGACTGACATTGCGAGATTTTATTTGTTGAGTCTAATATTGAAAAGTACCCTATAGTCCAAGCCTAAATTTATAATTAACCCTTTAATTTAATTGCATAGAAGTCTTTAAAAATTAAAGTGTATTGGCCTTAAGATTATAGAAGCCCTTTAATTCTAGCAACATTAAGTGACCATTTATTTTATATTATTTAGTCAATCTTTGAAAACTTTCCATTTAGAGTTCATAAACGGAATCTAACTTGAGACTAAATTCAATGCTAAGTTTCTAACCATTCTCTTATTTAATTTAGTTAATTTACATGCTTTCAATAGATTGATTTTAATTTTGAAATTTTAGTGACTTTTCATTTTTGGTTTGCATTATGATCATTTATATTTTAACAGTTTTTATTGAACTTTCTTTTATCGTTTTTGAACCCAAAAACCAATCCAATCCAAAAAATTTTGATGTGCAATTTAATTAAGTGTATTTTTTGAAGAGGTTTGTATGAATAAATTTGGTGATTTAAAAATATAAATATAAAGTAAAATCATTGTTTAGCCATGAAAAACCATAACTATGACGAGCTCATATTTCCAAACAACACATTAAATAATATCACTTGATAGTTGATACCATTATATATATATATATATATATATATATATATATATATATATATATATGTGGGAGGGAATAGTAACAATAGTTTTATGAATAAGAATACGAAATCCTATTGCACAACACCACTGAATTTTTAACAAGGCCACAATTAAGGTAGAGAATATTAAAATCATTGGATTTGAAATCCATGAGCTGGCATTGCAGTTTCATGAATTGAATATGTATTTCTTTAGATTACTTTTTTAAGTTTGAGGGATGAGAATAACAAAGATTTTGGCATTGGATGTTCACATACTCACAGCCAGAAGAAGAAAAATAGAAACTTTGACTATGAAACCGACTTTTTATGGTTTGAGATTGAGAATTAATTGGAGAGAAGGCAAAAACAAACAAACAAACAATGAAATAAAATTTTATATGCATGAGAGGGAGACAAAGTGCCGCAATTACTGAAATGGGTTTGCTTTTTTAATCTTTGATATCTTGATTGTATTTTAATTACTCAGAGCAGCGAAAGATATTGGAATCAAAATCTTGAAAAAGAAATCTCTCAGGGGAGAGAAAGATACATTTATTTTATTAATATAATCTCACTCAGGAATTTCATCCGAATTATTAGTTTAGCTATTCTTTTAGATCAAATATATCCACACGGATGCCAAAAAATCTGAGATTAAATTTATTAAAAGGTAAAGCTTTTAAAAAGGAAAGGAAAAAGAGTCGTCTTCCGATGAGTGCAAATAAATAAATAAATAAATATATATATATATATATATATATATATATATATATATAATTCAATTTCAAAAAAATATTATGTGAGATAAGAATTGTCCAAATTTTTATAAGAAGTATTGTACTTTTATAACTAGTTAATGTGATATATTTAATACATTCGCTAACGTCTAGAGCCAAACTACTATCTCTGGACCACTTTTCGTGTTCGTGACATTTCTATAAGTTTAAGTTCCTAATATGATATCCGATAACGATAATGGTAAGCGCTCATGGCTTGTACAGATTGAAATGTTTTAGATGCGACGAAACCGGTAGATTGTAAAATCTTAAATGTTTTTATTGTGTTGATATAAGCATTCAAAGTTAGAAGATAAATGCACCTACACGTACAATCCATGGTTGGTGATGATAATGTATGTAGAAATGGAAAAGTGTTTGATGAATTGCCAATTTAAATGTGGAAAGCTAATAATGTTTGTATCTCATACTTATATATATATAAGAACTGGATTTTTGAACTTTGAAGGTATACCATCATTATTCATGGTGCTTTGTAACCGTTTTTAAAACTATCAATTGGAAAGCCCATACATTTTACGATTTTTCTCCTACCAAAACAAAATTATTATTATTATTATTATTATTGGTATATATCTCTTTAACAACAATATCTTTTTAATATAATTAAATTAGAAATATTAATTTATTTATAAATTAAAATGGATGATTTGAATACCGTACAGGGTTAATTAGAATTAATTAAACAAATAATATCCTCTGCTTGCCCGCCTTTGGAGTGGACTTTATTTGTCTTAAAAGATTGGTTGCAATTTGCAAACGAAAAGTTGAAAAGGATGGTTCTCCATACACTTTAGGGAGCCACTTCAAAATAAATAAGTATATTCTTTACATTATTTTTCTTTTTGACGTTGCTGGAGGCTTGATACGGTGCGCTTCCATACCATTTTTGCACTATATCTTGACCGTTCAATAAAAAGAGTCCTTAATTTAACTGTTTAAATACAGTGTGCACTTGTTAGGCGAACACACGAAATTAGTACTCAGTTTTAATAATAATAATAATAATAATAATAATAATTTTGATTGCAACTTGTTGATTGTTCTTTAGTGGACATATCATCATTCTACATGGGGTATCATGTTGTGTCAAAATAGACATGTCATGTGACTTTTATATTTGCTTGATGATGAGAGCTTGTAATGGTGCTGTAACTCCAAGCAAATGAGCTAAAATGGGCATTCGATTTTGTATGTGGGACCCTTTATAGCATCAGAATCATAATCATCACCACCGTGGATATCGTAAACATCTATATATTAGAAGTCTAATTTTGAGGTTGATGGAATTGGATTCATTGATAAGTAAACTATATATGCTCCAGGAAATATGGAACATTGACATTTTCACATCCGCCAATGAAGCATTTCTTGTTTGTTCTTCTTGTTTCTTAGCAAAATCTCTCTCCCTCTCTCTCTCTCGATGCTACAATGAAAAGCAAGAATGGTGCTATTGCCGTCTACTTTGACATAAAAGTTCGGTCTATAACCACACTAAATTCAGATGAATTGTCCGCAAGAATTAACAAGAAACAGTTTTATAAAATTCGAATCTTATATCGATCACCCGTAGATGATCGTGGATATTCATTTTCGTCTAGGTTCTCATTCTCAAACCAAAATTTCCCTTTTACTGAAATGTTTTCAAAAATTCTTGGTACATTATTTTAACTTGAATACAATTTATTTACATGACTTAAAAAACACTCTTAACCATTTTTTTCTTAAAAAAATAATAAAAAAAAGAAAAAGCTATTTATCTTTTTACAAAAATTTTAAAGTGCAAATTTGTTCCTAATATTTAATAAAAAAAAGTTTATCTTTAATATTTCAATAGTGTAATATTACATTCCATGTTTTAAAATTGAAAGAAAATTGTCCCTCTCCTACCCACGTGTCTATTTGTTCGAGTGTTACGTGCCAATAGACTATTAAAAAAAGAAACCAAAATTCTCTCAATTTTAAAAAATAGAGAATAATATTGTACCACTTAAAACATTAAGGGCACGCTTGGTTCACTGTGTTATATTAGTTTGTATAGTATTGGTCTATATAGTATTGGCTTTGTATAGCACTAACCTATATAGCATTAGCTTGTATTATAATATACTGTATTTGGTATAAAACTGTATTAATATTGTACTGTATTATTTTAAAAAAAATTTAAAATAAACAAATAAAATTATTTTTGTGGTCACTAATTTAAATAAAAATATTATTATAAAATATAATTTTTGATATGGAGGAACTTTGCATGAAAATTGACCCACCACTCCAATTGCCACTGCGAAGAATTGGCAGAAAGCACTTAATAAGGCAATTTCGGTCACCTAATTTTGTTGATTTTTCCTAATTTTATTGATTATATTAATAATTTTTAATATTTCAATTACAACAGCAAATCAAAAAATTGAATAATGAATAAAATTCCAACAAGCAAATTTAAATTTTGCATAAATTTAATGAATAAAACTCAATGAATAGATCACAAATTAACTATTAAATAAAAAATAAAAGAAAAATTTAGAGCAATTGAATTTAAAAATAAAGAAAAAAGAGATGAAAATGTGTTGGAGGCGAAGGAGATGCTGGAGATGGGAATACGATTTTTACCGTATAAAAGAGATTTGGCTTAGTCTAATATAATACGATTTTTACCGTATTATATAAACTCATGAATTAATAGTGTATTATTATTTTGAGTATACATGAGATAATGAAACCTGTGCTGTATTGTATTATCCCCTCATTATTTTTAAAAAAAATGTACCAAATATTGTATTTGTATTAATTTGTATTATATTGTATTATATTATACTATTTCATATATAATTCGGTTAATCAAACATGACCTAAGAGTAAACTTGTACTTCTTATTAAATATTAAATGCAAATTCTCAGTTTCGGCCTTCACAAAATAATGTCCTTAGATGTTTAGCTTGGAAAGAGGCTTTGGCCCATGCCCGCGTTTTGCGGTGAAAATGGCTTCAGCCCGCGTTTCATTTTAAGGTTTGGACTTTGGCGAACAAAAAGACACTTCATAAATAAAAATAAATACTAATTTTATTAAGTGGCATTCTCTTATACACGTGCATTCATATAATAAAATACATAAAATTTACAAAAATACAAAAATATTACAAAAGGAAATAGAAAGAAGAAATGTGGACCTGCACCAATCAAATAACCTAGGCCCACCTGCTCGGTCCAGGTTGCTGTGTTGGATGAAATTTTTCTTTGAAAGCCTTATTTTAAGGGCTTCTTAGGCCACATTTTGGCGTCCATACTCGAAATATTCATAGGAGGTCCAAGGCCCATTTATTTTGCATCACTTTCTTATTGGTCCTGGCCCATATCCTTTTTAAAATATGGCCAATTCAAAAAATAAAATCTACTGTTTGCTACAGTGAAATCCATATTATGGACAATTAGAATCGAAATGAATAAAATTTTAACTGTAAAAAAATGAATCATAGTGTCAAGATGGATAACTTGTACATAGTAAAGGTGTGCAAATAATAATTTTTTTGAAAGTATAGGTGTGTAATATGAGACTCAAAAAGTATAAAGGTACAAATAGCTTTTAAAAAATTATTATTTTTGTCCATGTCATACTCACACTTTGTGCCATGCAGGTATGTACGCGTTAAATTAATACAATTTTAATAAATAAAAATATATAATAAGATACTTGAAAAGTAAAGATATGCAAATCCCAAATAAAGATAAATAAATATGTAGTCTTATGTTTTGTTTTTTTTCTATTAATGATTGTTGTTTTCTTTTTTTTTTTTTAAGGTAATAATAATTGTTGTTATAATTATTGGATATGAGAATTGTCTTATCAGTCAACCCGTCACTCTATGCTGAGCCACATATGCGGTATATTTTTATGAAAATAAGAGAGTAGGTAGGCCAAATATATGTTCACATGGTCTTGCTGATCCTAATTAAAATTACTCAATCAGAATATAAACAATATAGAGGATTCATATCTCGAGGTGTATACACCTGTCTAATGATCTATAATAATCTTTGATTAAATATAACTAATCTGTTTATCTCTACAAAAGGACTCAATATAACTAATCTATTTATCTCTAGCAAAAGGACTAAGTGCCAGTGCAGCAATTCAAGAAATAATGAACTTGATTCATCTAGTTTGCAGTTGAGTTTGCTCCCTATTCAGTTTTTGTCATTAGGAATTTTATTATTTTTAGCTAACCTGAGCCCATTTGACTTATCTATTCATTAAGTTTTGATAGCTCAATACTATAATTTTCCTATGATTATCTTACACATATATTTGTTTTTTATAGAAATTAATATGAATATAATATTACCTTTAATATTTATTAATTAAAATTAATCATACTTTAATTACTATGATTGTACATAATTTGATGATGTGAAAAAGTTATAATAAAACATATTTGATAATTAATAATTTTTAAGAATAAAAATATGAAAGAACTAAAATAAAATGCTTTAATTCGTAGACCTTTTAGGCAATTATTATTATTGTTATCATTATTATTATTATTATAATAGCTCATTTTCGTATCAAAACCCAAATATGATCATGGACCATTAAGACCTCTTCTAAATAAAATCCATAATAATAATTTTTAACCTAGTAATTACATTACCTTTTATCCTGTTCCAAGTAAGATTCTTTTGACCATCTAAGAATTCTATTATCTTTAATCTTGGTTAACTACCTTGGTGACCCAAATAACCCAAACCTATTAAATAAGCCATCGGAGTTAAGGTCTCTTATTTCTCTCTACGTTATTTACCTTATAGCCTGAAATTTTATTGGATCATCGAAGTACTCATCCTAGTGACTTTCGAGACTATTTTATAGTATTTTTAGGTGATCGAAGTTCATCTATTGCTACCTAGCTCGTTCAGTTACTTTGACTGATTGGCCAAACTGAGTTTACCATTCTCGTACTCAAGTGAAGTCAGCTTTCAGATCTCATTCATCTCTACAATTGCTAGCAGTAAAGTTAGGACTAGGCATTCCAAAAGGCCAAAACAAGTTGAGAACCAAAACGATGGTGAGCAGGCCACACATACCCTTAACTTAGAAAAGGAGTTTCTAAGAATAGTACAAAAGTACAAGTTGGGTTATCCTCAAAAGGCAGATTATTGGGGTAACACTGACAGTCCATTCAATAGGCTCATCCCTATGGCACCATTTCTTATGAACTTTCGAGAAATAAAGATGAATCATTATAAGGGCCGAATAGACCCTTGCAAGCATGGCGTGATTTGTGCAGTGATAGTAGGAGATTTGTGTTATCAGAATTCCTAATTTGTAAAGATAGAATTCCTGAGTTGTATAAGATAGAAACTAGATAAATTAGTTATTAGTTTCTTATCTAGTTTGTTACCTCCTCTGTATATATATCTACACCAGGAAAAAGAGTAAATATAATAGAGAAAATTATTTTCATACCTGCTCTGTTTGATATGGTATCAGAGCAAACAACCTAACTCTAAAATTATTCTCTCGTTAATCCTAGAATTCTAGGATATGTTCTTACTATTCTAAAACACTACAATATTCTTCCGCTGCTACCCTAAATATTTTTTTAAATATGGTGGGTGAAACATCAGATAATTTCAGAATTGCTCCTGAAAAACTAACTGACTGTGCTAACTATGACTCATGGGCACGTATTGTACGCATGCCCATTGCAAGTAAAAAAAACTTGGCTATATTACGGGGACAAAGAAGGCTCCTGTGGCAACTGAAGCTGAGGCCTATGAGAATTGGGAGGAGGAAAACTGTATGGTCCAGACATGTCTCCTTAACTCAATGGAAAAACATGTAAGAGTTCTCTTTGATCGTCTTCCGACTGCAGTAGCCATTTGGAATGCTGTAGAGAAAACTTACACCCTGGGTAACAATTCTTCAAAAATATATGAGTTAGCACGAAAATCTGTTAACATCAAACAAGAAGGCCGCAATCTTGAAGCTTACTATGAAGAATTACAAACAATATGGCAAGAACTTGATGCTATCAATCCTCAACTAATCAAGAATGAGGTTGATCTCTGCACTCACTTAGCAACAGTCACAAATTTTCGTGTTTACATTTTTTTGGCAGGATTAGATTCTCATCTCGATGTTGCTCGTGCTCATGTCCTTCGATCCGATCCTCTTCCTGATGTCTTAGAAACTTATGCTATGATTTGTGAAGAGGATACTCGACTAAAAACTATGACAGATGAGGAAAAACCTAGTGGTAGTGCCTTGGCTGCTCGTAAAGGGAAAGAAGGCAGGTTTCCTGAGCCATCTAAAACCTCCTCTAACTCTGGTAGTTCAAATAACACTGAACTTAAATGCACTCATTGCGGTAAGAATCATATAGTTGACAAGTGTTGGAAGCTTCATGGTCGACCTGAATGGGCTGATGAACTTATTGCTAAAAGAAAAAACAGTAGAGCATCACTTGCTACCACTACCATTGCTGAAAATAAAGATGAGGCCCACACAAGTAACTCTAGTTATGCTTTATGTACCTCTGCTTCTATTTGTAATAATGCATGGATATTTGACACTGGAGCAACGGATCATATGACTAAAAACTCTAAGAAATTCACCTCCCTTACAAAAAATTGAAACCTCACAAATGACTTTGTTAGGACTGCTAATGGCCAGAAAATGGTTGTTACTGGTATTGGTACCATTCAACTCACACCGAACATAACATTGCCCAATGTCCTTCTAGTTCCAGATTTAGAGAATGATTTATTATCTGTGTCTAAACTTATGAATGCATATTCTTGTCATTTTTTTCCAAACCATTTCTTTTTCCAGGACCTCTGAGATTGGACGTGGTTTTAAGATAGAGGACTTGTGGTACTTTCATCATGACTCAAAGTCAGATAGTGCAGCATATTAAACCAGTAAGCATGTATTGGAGAAAGAAAAATTGATTTGGTTATGGCATCAACGCTTAGGACATCCGTCATTTGGCTATTTAAAACACATATTCCCTAGTTTATTTGAGTCTTGTAGTACTGACTTTAAATGTTCTGCTTGTGAACCTTGTGTTTTAGCTAAAAGTCATCGTACTGTGTTTCCAAAAAGTGATACTAAATCATTAATGCCATTTACTTTGGTTCATTCGGATGTATGGGGTCCTTCTCAACATTCTACCTCAAATGGTATGCGATGGTTTATTACCTTTATTGATAATTGCACCCGCATTACATGGGTTTATTTACTTAAATATAAGAGTGATGTCAGTAATGTCATCAAACAATTTTGCACTATGGTCAATACTCAATGTTTCACTACTATCAAAGTGCTGCGTTCAGATAATGGAGGTGAATATCTCACCAAGGATGTTGCTACTTTCTTTCAAACACAAGGCATCATTCATCAACTTCTTGCCCTAATTGCCCACAACAAAATGGTATTGCAGAAAGACGTAATCGTCAACTTCTAGAGGTTACTTGTGCTTTCTTATTTGATAAGAATGTCCCTAAAAACCTATGGGGTGATGCTTTATTGTCTGCTATGTATGTTATCAATAGAGTACCTTCTAGTGTCCTTGCTTTCCAAACTCCACTTCAGGTTATAGAAAAAAATAAAAGATATGCCTCCTATTTCTAATCTCACTCCTAAAGTGTTTGGGTGTGTTGCATATGTACACATTCACAATCATCAACGTAGCAAACTATATCCTAGGGCTATCAAATGTGTTTTTGTGGGATATGCATCTCACCAAAAGGGATATCGCTGCTTTCATCCTCCTAATAAAAAGGTGTATGTCACTATGCATGTTACGTTCCATGAGAATATGGCTTATTTCTCTGCTGATGTCTCTTCTCTTCAGGGGGAGATTGATAGTATTGATAGAAATGGTACTCTTGATGGTGTTCTTGAAGAGAATGGTGTTCTTGAAGAGAATGGACATAATGCTCCTCTTGGGATTACATCTCATGAAACTACAAGCGAAAGCTCCTCTCTCTCACCATAAAACTACGTTCAATCTACTTTTGAAGCTTCAAATGAGGTACTTTCTGAGCCTAATTTGAATTTAAATAAAACAAATGAGTTTTTGAATATCATTCATAAACCTGAACCTGAATCTGAAACTGAACCAAACCAATTAAATTACCAATTACCAGCCCAACCAAATCATGATGAACCTGAACCTGAATCTGAAACTGAACCAAACCAACCAAATTACCAATTACCAGCCCGAAAAAATCGTGGTAAACCAAAAACCCAATATGAAGCGGATCTAAATAGTAAAGCTAAGTACCCCATCAGTAATTATGTGTCCACCCATAGAGTTTCAAAATCATATGAATCCTTCTTGTGTTAAATATCTACTGTATCTATTCCAAGACAGTTGCAGGATGCATTAGCAAATACTAAATGGACTGAAGCTATGGTTGAAGAAATGAAGGCGTTAACAAAGAATTGCACTTAGGACGTGGTTCCATTGCCTCTAGGAAAGAAGACTGTGGGGGTGCCGATGGATTTTCACAATAAAGCACAAGACATATGGCTCCGTAGAAAGATACAAGGCAAGGTTGGTTATAAAAGGATACACTCAAAAGTATGGGGTAGATTATAATGAAACATTTGCTCTTGTGGCAAAAATTAACACCGTCCGTGTGTTACTTTCTGTGGTTGCTAATCAAAATTAGCCATTGTTGCAATATGATGTGAAGAATGCTTTTCTGCATGGGGAACTTCAAGAAGAGGTGTATATGGATCTTCCATCGGGTATCTCAGAACTACAAGAAAAAGGATACATGGATGTTCCATCGAATGTTTCAGGAAAGTCAACAATGGTATGCAAGTTAAAGATAGCATTGTATGGTTTGAAGCAATCTCCTCGAGCCTGGTTTGAGAGATTTACACTAACAATGAAGAACTTTGGGTACAAACAAAGCAATTCAGATCACACATTATTTTTGAAGCATAATCAAGACAAGGTAACTGCTTTAATTATTTATGTAGATGATATGATATTAACTGGTAGTGATGAGATTGAGATTGAAAGATTGAAGAAATATTTGTCAAATAAATTTGAGATGAAAGAGCTTGGCGAACTAAATTATTTTCTTGGTATAGAAGTGGTCCGATCAAACCAAGGCATTTTTCTTTCTCAAAGAAAATATTTATTAGATTTGTTAACAGAAACAGGAATGCTAGATTGCAAACCAGCTGAAACTTCAATTGAACAGAATCATAAGCTGCATGAAGATCCGAGTGATGTTCCTACTATTAAGGAGAGATATCAGCGACTTGTTGGCAGGCTCATTTATTTGTCTCATACGAGACCGGATATAGCTTATCCTGTTAGTGTTGTTAGTATGTTTATGCATGCTCTAAGTGAAAGACATATGAATGCTGTAGATCGTATTTTAAGATACTTGAAGAGTTATCCAGGAAAAGGGATTATGTTTGCTAAGAATGACCACTTAGATATTAAGGGGTATACTGATTCGGATTGGGCAGGAGATAATACTGACAGGTGTTCTACAGTAGGATATTTCACCTTTGTTGGTGATAATCTTGTAACTTGGAGGAGTAAAAAGCTGAAGGTTGTATCAAGATCAAGTGCTGAAGCCGAGTACAGAGCAATGGCTCAAGGTATATGTGAGTTGTTATGGGTGAAAGCAATAATGGGAGACTTGGGTTTTAAGTCTAAAGTTGTGCCCTTGTATTACGACAATAAAGCTGCAATTGCAATAGCTCATAACCCGGTACAACATGATCGCACCAAGCACATAGAAGTAGCTAGGCACTTCGTCAAAGAAAAGTTAGAAGCTCACATTATTGAAGTTCCATTTGTGAAATCTAAAGATCAGTTAGCTGATATCCTAACCAAGGCGGTTTCAAGTATTGTATTCTCCAAATCACTTGACAAGTTGGGCATGCAAGATATCTACGCACCAACTTGAGGGGGAGTGTTGGCGTGATTTGTGCAGTGATAGTAGGAGATTTGTGTTATCATAATTCCTAATTTGTAAAGATAGAATTCCTGAGTTGTATAAGATAGAATTTCTCTGAAACTAGATAAGTTAGTTATTAGTTTCTTATCTAGTTTGTTACCTCCTCTATATATATATCTACACTGGGAAAAAGAGTAAATATAATAGAGAAAATTATTTCCATACCTGCTCTGTTTGACACAAACCTCATTGATATGAAAATGTTTGATGACACTTTGATTTGTAAAGTTTTTCCCTATACCTTGGCTGATGACATTCTAGACTGATTTTATGACTTGCGTCCAGCATCCATTAATAACTTGAAACGATTGTTCAAATTGTTCAAAACCAGATTTGTGATCCAGATGTGGGGTAAAAAGACAGTAACGAATTTATAAGCAGTCATTTAGGGTGAAGATGAGAACTTGAAAGATTTCATTGAACGTTTTCAAGACTTGCCTTATACATTGAATGTTTAAATAATGAGGTTGTCATAATCATTGTGATAACTAACGTTCGAAATACCTATAGAATTCTTCGATAACCAACCAGTCTGTAGATTTCATGGATTTAATGGACAGAGCTAAATAGTTTCTTGGCTTAAATGATGCTAGCATGCTAATGGACATTACAACCCCAATCTACATATTGGAAAAGGGGGTAGAAGTCTCCATAGAGGCAGTCCGAGCCACCACAACAGCCCTATAAGGAGGAGTCCCAATCAAAGGAATTCCTCAAAAAGGAAGAATGATGATGATCATCGATAGAACTTAACCATAAGAGAGTATGCCCCCCTTGATGCTAGCGTGAAGAAAGTTTTGTTGTGGATTAAGGAGAAGCAAGGAAAAGTTAACTGGCTAAAGAAAATGCCCAATTAGACTATGGAGATCGAGAAGAGACAAAAGCAAGTACATTTTAACTATCTTTATTATATTAATAAAAGTATCATTCATTATTTAGTGCTATGTTATTACATATGTTAGATCACCATCTTAAACTTTATAATGAAGTTCCAGGTATATAAACATAGTCCCAGGAAATCATGAAAAAGTTCATTATATGAGATTCTTACTACCTGCAAATATGCTAATACCTAAAATATCTTTAGTTATAGTATTAACAAGAAGGGATATTATTAATACGGATAGACTAGCACATATTATACTGCTTGATTAGGTCAAGTAGTAGTTCTCATAAGCTGCAAGTATAGTGACGGTTGAAGTTAACATGTAGATACTTGTTTGAGAAGCAAGTACATTGAAGACCTAATAAAGAAAATCTTAACATGGATACTCAATCTATGTCAATTAGAAATCTCTGCATATCAATGGTGCAAGTATCTTAAGACTTGAAGTCATCATGATAATCTCAAGTGGAAATTATTGTACTTTGATACCTAAGCTTTTACTCCTTTCAAGGGGTATACATAGCTCGGTTATTGAGTATAACATGAACTACTTGGAGGTAGTTGAATGACCAACATTGGATTCACCACCCTAGATAAGAGTGGGGATCTTATCTCACCATTCTGATATAATTTATATTCAGGAAACTTTGGCCAAAGTAGAATGCAAGGTGAATAAGATTCCTAAGGGCATTATGGAAATAAAGATTAATATATCAGAATAAACATATTTTGGTTTAAGGAGTTTGAAATTAATCCATACTCTATCCTAAATGGGAAATAAGAATGGAGTTAATGCATAGTAATTGCATATGGAAGGGAATAGTCATAATCACTGACTTTCTGTCGCTTGGATAGTCATGATACTTGACTTGAAACCTCTCATGGCTTATACATATTAAATGTATGATAATATCAATTGAGAATTAATAGAATGATTTAAATGAGTTTAAATCATACAATCCAATAAAACTAGGATTAAAGTTATATTATATATTGCCAAACTGCAAAGAAATCCCATAAGGTCAGACACATAACAAGATTTATGTCTGAGGTTAAATTAGGAGTGTATTTATTATATAAAATGTCATAAGTGTTGGGTTTCTTTTGTCTTATAAAGAAAACTAAACGCAATGGAATATTCCAACAAAAATTAAAACAACTATAGAAACCCACCAAGAATCCATGCGATTCAATTGATTCGATAAAAGGGTTGCGATGCCTGACCTTTTCCTTGCAAATTTTACAACTTGATTGAAGATTGGAATCGGATAGTAGGTTCTGCTCAATGAACCACCACCCTCTACCGATATCCACACTTGAAAGTACATAAACATTTGCTTGGTGCTAGCTCTTTACGGAACCTTTCACTTGTGATTAGAATTTTTTTCTTTTTTTTTTGTTTTCTCAAAAATGGCAGAGGTAGTATGTGTGTGTGTGTGTATATATAAATGTATATATATATATACACTTACATGTTAACCCTAACTCAACAGATTGAGTTATTAACGTGTATTAGTTATTTAGGCCCATTAAACCCTAGCCTGTTAGTTATGTTCTAGATGTGTGACCCAATAGCTCACATTAAGTTGGCAGTAGGCCAATCCCGTAATAGGCTTACAAGTTATAAACATCCTTTAGCAAGACATTATGACTACCCAAGTAATATAAAGATTGATAGTTTGATATTAACCTAATCAGTATAACTCAAGTCATACGATATCTAGTTTGAACATAAGTCATGGATAATGCCACTTTGTATTGTTCAAATATATAATTTCTCGATTATCAAGTAGACTGATACAATCAAATGACATTAATCACTCTATCAATTCATTTGAGTATGACCAGGTATTTCTCAATCCTACTTATCGACGGGCCTATTAGATATCTCTCTTATAAGAAGGGATGTAAAGGATACAACCACCAGATTAAGAAAGAAATCAGATTAGATCACATTCAAGAAATCTGCAGATCAGATCACAACCACCAGATTAAGAAAGAAATCAGATCAGATCACATTCAAAAAAAATCTGTAGATCAGATCACAACAGATCTACAGATTAACAAATCAGATCAGATCACATTCAAGAAATCTGCAGATCAAATCACAAATGATCTGCAGATCAAATCAAATCACAACATATCTACATTCAAATTGGATCACATTCCTTATATGTTATAATTATTTTATTCCCTTTTTTTTTGCAGAATTTCTTGTATATAAATACCTGTATTCTGGTCTGCAAATTATATAGAAAAGATAACACTTTTCCACTCCACTTATTTTCTTAAGTATCCTTACACAATCTTATTTTCAATATGGTATCAGAGCAAGAAAATTCAGAACGTCCAATTGTACCTTCAAGTAACAACTCAATATCTTTTTGTTCAAACATCTCTGCTACTACAGCTAAAAATAATTCTCAAATCACCATAACAAACACAAACCAAACTAAACCTATACCCAAAATTGAACCCACTATCACTCTCCAAACCTTTCACCAATAATCTGCCCTCATCTCTGTCAAATTAAATAACAATAATTTTATCCTTTGGCAGTCACAAATCATTCCTCTCATTCGAAGTTTTGTTCTTTACCATCACTTGATAATGGATACCAGTCCCTCTCCAAATGATACTTGGGTGATAAATAATGGTCTGTTGTTGGCATGGCTTCTGGCTCAAATGGATGAAAATGCTCTCAGCCTTGCTTTTGGGATTACCTCAGTGCATAAATTATGGAAGTCTCTCCAAGATCATTTTATTCCAGCCACTGCCAAAAAAGAAGCTCACTTAAAAATTTTATTAATGACTCTTTCAAAGGGAACTCAAAGTCTTGATAAATATTGGCATCTTTTTAAAGGCATTTGTGATAGTCTTGCTGCCATTAATAAATCATTATCAAATCTTGGTATGGTTTTTCAATTTTTAAGAGGTTTGGGCACAAAATGTCAAGCTTTTCACACTGGTATACTTACTAAACCACCATATCCAACTTTTCAACAATTTTTACTTGCTCTCCAAAGTAAAAAACAAACAATGTAGATTTTCCATGAAGAAAAAAAGAGCCATCCTAATCACAATCAAGCCTTTATTGGTCAAAGAGGTCATGGTCGAAATACTAGAGGATGTCGGGGTGGATTTTTTTCATCTCGAGGACGTAGTTTTCAACCCACTAGTATAACAAACCAACAAAATCATTCAAAAAACTCAAATCCTTTTAGTCAAAATCAAAACACCATCAGAAATTCCAAAACAAACAGAATAAATTAATAAATTATAATTTTGTCTAATCAAACCGATCAGATCAGTTGTAAAATTCGTGGTAAACCTAATCATTCTACTCTTGATTGTTGGTATCGATATGATTACTCTCATCAATTCGAGCATATTCCTGATGCTCTTATCACTGAAGTAGTTATTGATTTTCATGATGATAATTTTTTTTTTTTGATTCTAGGGCCACCGCTCATATGACCAATAATTCAGGTAATCTCTTTAAGGCTCATCCTTATTTCGGAAATGATGTGATATATGTTGGTAATGAAAATCAACTCCCTATTTCTCATATTAGAGATGCTTGCATTAAAACCAGTAAAGGGAATTTGCATTTAAATGATGTTCTAGTAGTTCCAGATTTGACAAAAAAATTGCTCTCTATTGGAAAACTCACATATAATCAAAATTGCACTTTTGAGTTCTTATCCATTGGTTTTGTTGTTAAGGATCACATGGGCAGGATTCTAGCTTGAGGAACTAAGAAGGGGCAACTATATGCTTTGGGAGATGATATTCATAAAGCCTTAAGTGCTGTTAAAAAATGAGCTTTTTTTACTATTTGGCATGATCTGTTAACACATATCAATTCAAAAACCTTATCTCATATGAAAAATAATAAACTGCTAGATGTTATTAGACACAAAATTACTCTATTTGTGCTAGTTATCAAATGGGAAAAAGTTGAAAACTCTCTTTCTCTCCATCCAATAAAATTTTTTCATCTCCTTTAAATAAAATCCATAGTGATTTGTGGGGACCAGCTCCTGTCTAATTTGTTCAACACTTCAAATGTTATGCTATATTTGTGGATGATTACTCTAGGTACTCATGGATATATCCCCTGAAGCACAAAGTTGATTTTTTTTGAGTGTTTTGTCAAGTTTCAGAAAATGGTGAAAAATCAACTTGAAAGAAAAATTAAAAAATTTCAATGTGATGGTGGTGGTGAGTATTCATAAAAAATGTTCTTAAATCATCTTTTTAATTCTGGCATTCAATTGTAAGTTTCTTGTCTAGGAACATTAGAGCAAAATGATATTGCAAAACGAAAGCATAGACTGTAAGGCCTCGAATCGCACCCTAGTCGTTTTAAAGCATGATTAGGGTAATAACGGAACCAAAATTGTATGGTCTAGTATCTATCGAGTTATAAAGGGCATAATTGGAATTAAATTAATGGACGTGGTAAATTTGTAAAATGTCAAATTGTGTTTATACGTATAAAATTATAATTGAGGATTAAATGGATTAAATAAGTTAAAAAGAATATAATTATGTAACTAAAAATTAATTAAGGGATTAGATGTGAAATTAACCTAATCCTATATAAGTAAACATGCAGAATTCGTAATTGACACTTAGTAGCACAAGTTGGCCACCATTTGAAGCTATTTTTAGTGGAGTTAGGATAAAAACTGTTGGAAATTTCCCAAATTTTCTTTCCTTCTTGTTTCACACGAAGATCAATCTAAGAAAAAAATCTATGAAAGTCTTATATGATTAACTAATTGGGAAATTCGAGTGTCAATGCTGAAGAAGGAAGTAGTATAGCAAAGAAAAGAAAGGAGAAAAATGTCCATTTAGTGTCAAGTTTTAAGCTTAGGAGAAATGGTTTTAATAGGTTTGGGATTTTATCCGTGTAGGCTATTGTTTTTGCATATTGTTATTGAATTGATTAGTAGAGAGGATTGAGCATTAAATTAAAGGAAAAATGCTAGTTTAGGAAGATTGAATTGAATTGAAGGATTTTGAATTGGAGGAATTAATGTGTGGAACTTTGTTTTAAGTTTCTATGAATTGATTTAGTTATTTGGGTACAATTCTGGCTAAAGATTTCCAATGTTTCTCCTCTAGTTGATTTAGATTCTTAAATTGTATATCTATTAAAAAATTTGGCGGTTTGGTAGTTTAATTGTGTCTTGAACAAGTGAATGTGACATAGAAAGCTTAAATATGATTTTGATTCTTTTTGTAATGAGTTTATTTGATATAATTTTCATGCTATGCTAAACTTTGATCATATGTGAGTGATTATTATAAATAATTGTACCTTTTAAAGTTGAATTTATGGGTAAAAGTTTGGTTAACAACTGGACTTGAAGTTCTGCAAAATTTAATTTCTGCAAAATTTTCAATAACACGGTGGTCAGGGTTATCTAACCACCATGTAATTGAATTATGGGAAGAAATTTCTAGTTTTATGTTCATCCACATGATGGTTACGTTTTCCTGCCCATTATGTGATGACCCTTACGATGGGCAGAATGTCCCCCCCACCGTGTAAAATGTTTTTGCCGCCTCAATAGTTTAAATCTATCATTCCACATAGTGGTTAGGATTTCCTCACCACTGTGTGACTTCTAAAAATCAAATTTATAGTAAATGTAATCATTAGTCAAATGAATTTTGAATTGAACCAAAATGATTATGTTATTTATCTATTATTACTGATTGATATAAATATTGAATTAACTTATTGATATTACATGAATTTAGGATTTTTAATTATTTATTCAAATTCGATCTTTACATGTTAAATGTTTATTGATTAAATAACATGAATATATGATAATTTGTATATATATGATAGTGAAATTAAGGAGTGAATTGTTACTCTTAGCCTGAATTGTATAGAGTCATGGATAGATAGGCATGCCTATAAGGGATAGTGAGAGATAGTGATTGCAGCTACTAGTGTTGACACTTTAATGGTGTCTAGTGTATTAATACTTGTTCGGTATCTAGGGATTTGAGAACTTTATGTCTCTAGTATTTGATATGTTATCTAGCATTCAGTGTTTGATACCATTTATGGTATCTAGTGTTCCCGTTATCCAATTCTATTAATGATTCAGGCAATATAGGAGTTATTAATTTTATTGAATTATTAAGGTATTGTCTTAAAATGTTTATCAAATATTGAATTAGTAATGCTTCAATGATTACTGGTATTACTTAAATACTTGTGCTATTAATGAAGCGAGATGAATACTATTGATTAATTTGATATATTTTAAATATATTTTATTATATTTATGAATTTATGACTTCGTTTAGAAGTCAACTTGCTTTGTTTTTATCCCCACCGAGCCATTGCTCAGCACGAGCATTTTTTCCATGCAGGTACATGAATGTAAAAGTGTGAAGGTTTTGGAGACTATATCTGCTGGCCACTAGGAGAGTCTCAAGATTCTTTTTGGCATAAAATTTTGAAATGTATCACTATCATGATGTTTTTGTATAAAGCAAGTGGGATGTAATTATATAATCTTTTGATAAATATGTAAAGTGATATAAACTTTGGTAAAATGACTTGTATATTATATATAGATGATCATCTCGTAAAAGTATTTATGTATGTTAATTTTAATTTGATTTAATGAATAATATTTAATAATATAAGAAAATCATGATAAGTTTGTGTAGTACCCTCTTATTCTCTTGGGGGGGGGGGGGGGGGGGGGGGTTATAAGGGTGTTACATAGACATATCATAGAATCGGCTCTTACTATGATTTTCCATGCTAATCTTCTTTTGCAACTTTGGGTTGATGTTTTTCTTGCCTCAGTTTATCTGATAAATCGGCTGCCTTCAATAAAACTTGATAAACAAAGTCCATGTCAAAAACTTTTTGGAAGATTACCTTCTTATGCAGGTTTGAGAGTCATTAGTTGTCGTTACTTTCCATCCTTGTGACCTTCCACTCAAAATAAATTTTCAAAAATAACTTATCCTTGTGGTTTCATTGGATGCAGTCCTATTCATAAAGGGTATCGATGTTTAGAGCCTACTACAAAGAGAGTTTTTCTCTCTCGCCATGTTATTTTTTATGATCTTATTTTCCTTTTAAACATGGTCATGATTCTCACATTGAGGCTTCATCTCTTGCTCTAACTAATTTTCCTGATTTTGATAAATGAATGCCAAGAAAAATGAGCTCATTAAATTATGCAATTACATTGAATCTATTTCTACCATGTGATCTCCTAATTTTGTAAAAAGAGATCTACAACAATCTATGTCTTCAAAATAAAATAACGTAGTAGCAGAAAATCTGCATAATATGACTGAGCAGAACACAGTTCAATTAGAGCACGAGATGCTAGTGGAGCACCATGCTAAAACAGAATCAGAAATAGAGCAGAACACTTTGCAATTAGAGCACGAACCACTATTAGAGCACTTCTCTAGAGCATCACCTGAACTAGATGCACCAAAACTAGAACAGAAAACTTGATTGGAGCACCATATGAATCATCTCAATCTGCAGATAAGATCTCTTTATCAAAAAAGGCAAGTGTTTTTCCAACTTTTGAAACTGATGTTTCCTTATTTAATTTTGATGATCTTCCAAGAAAACTATAAGTGGTCTTATGACCAATTGCGCCGAATAAATCTAGTCACATACATACCACATGATCACTAGAAGGATGACTCGAAACCATCCAAGTCTCAAACCACCAGACTTATTTCACGCTTATGCTGCAAGTGTTGAACCAAAAACTTGGAAATCAGCCATTAAAAAAGATTGTTGGAAATAGCAATGAGAGAATAACTAGCGACTCTTCACTTAAATGAAATATGTGTTTTTGTTCCACGGCCTCCAAACACGAATGTAGTGGGATCAAAATGGATTTTTCGCATTAAATATAAAGAAGATGGAAATGTGGATCGGTACAAGGCACGTCTAGTAGCACAAGGGTACTCTCAAATTTCAAGAGTGGATTATGATGAGACATTCAGTCCCACACTCAAACATACCACCATTCGGTTAGTAATTTCTCTTGCCACTTCTCTTGGTTGGAATATTAGGCAACTGGATGTGAAAAATGCCTTTTTACATAGTAATCTAAAAGAAATGTTGTATATAGAACAACCACAAGGATTTATAGACTTATATTTTCCATCATATGTTTGCAAACTCCAAAGGTCTTTATATGGACTTAAACAAGCTCCACGAGCCTGGTTTGATTTCCTTTCCTAATTTTTTCTCACTCTTGGTTTTATATGCAGCAAAGCTGATTCTCTCTCTTCGTCTACAAAAAGGAGGGCCTTGTTGTGTTATTTTTGGTCTATGTGTATAATATTTTGGTCACTGGAAATAATACTGATTTTATTCACAGATTGCTAACTGATTTGGCTAAAGAATTTTCTTTGAAGGATTTGGGTGGTTGTCTTCATTATTTTCTTGGCATTGAGACTTCTTATTTTTCTGGTGATCTAATTTTCTCTCAAAAGAAATACATCAATGATCTTCTTCAAGGGACTGGAATGGCAAAAAATGTGCTCTTGTCAAAACTCCTATTATTGCTAAAGAGGTTTATCTTCCTTAAGATGATGAACCAATAGATTCTTTCACCTTTCGAAGTATTGTTAGAGCTCTACAATATCTCACTTTCACTCGACCTGACATTATTTATGCCATTAATAAAGTGTGTCAGCATCTTTATTCTCCTAAAATAAGCCATTTTAGATCTGCTAAACACATCCTTCGCTATCTTAAGGGAACTCAATCCTATGGAGTTCGGTATATCTCACAAAGCCCAGTCAATCTATGTGGTTTCTCTAATTCAGATTGGGGACGAAGTACCACAGGTTTCTGTCTCTTTCTTAGAGCGAATTGTATTTCTTGGTCTTCGAAAAAGCAATCAACAGTTGCTCATTCCAGCTCTGAGGCAGAATATCGAGCTATGGTAATCACCACTGCTGAACTCACTTGGATTTCATTTCTTTTTCATGATATTGGGATTCTTTTACATAAGCCTCCAAAGCTTTTCTGTGACAACATCAGTGCCTTATATCTCATAATCAATCCAGTTTTTCATGCTCAAACAAATCATATTGAACTAGACTACCATTTTGTCTGTGAAAAGGTTGCCTCTGGACATTTAATTACTCAATTTGTTCTTTCCTCCTTACAATTGGCAGATGTTTTTACCAAGCCATTGGCCAAATTAGTTTGTTCTACTTTAGTTGCCAAGCTGGGTCTTCATATTCATTCCGACTCCATTTTGAAGGAGGGTGTAAAGGATATAAACCACTAGATTAAGAAAGAAATCAGATCATATCACATTCAAGAAATTTGTAGATCATATCACATTAGATCTGCATAAATCAAATTAGATCACATTCCTTATATGTTATAATTATTTTCTTTCCTTTTTTTTTTGCAGAATTTCTTGTATATAAATACCTATATTTTGGTATGTAAATTATGTAGAAAAGATAACACGTTTTTACTCCACTCATTTTCTTAAGTATCTTTTCACAATTTTATTTTCAATAAGGGATAAATTCTATCTTGATTATGCACTTTCGTCTGCATAATTTTTATCATGTTTAATTATAAATTTTATGATTATCCGATTAAAGATAACGTTTAATTATGTCAAAAATGATGTTCCTCATGTAGAAAATTATGATAATCTTAGGTCTAAGGATTCAAAGACATTATCTCAGGTTTAAGGATTCATTGACATTACTATTATGAGATCACTTATGACATGAACCCATGTAGTGATCTCATAACGGATTTATTCAGTACCTTGTTCTCTAATAAGTACTTACAAATTTGATTTGTATCATCATATACACATGATCATCTCATGATTATCAACAAAAATCATACTAGTCTTAATTTATTATTATTTTATTAATATAATAAATAACTAGGGATATTCAAAATAATATTAAATAGCTATTCATAAATATTATTATAATGAAACATGTGATCAATATAATAAAAAAAATGAGAAAACCTCTTTATAAATGAAAATATGATGCAAGATAAAGGTCCACATAGTTGGCCTAGGAAATAACCACTAACAATAAAGAGTTAATACACATAGGGAACAACTTTTGGATGGTTATTAGGCTTGATAGCTCAAGAGAAACGCATAGAAAGACCATTTTAAGGTTTTTTGAGCATGGAGCATAGGGGAGCAGGAGAGAATTTCTTTTTAGCCTATATGGGTCTTAAGATCACACTACAAGCGTTGTGGGGGTCTAAATTAAGTCCATGAGACCGGTCATAAGCTCAATCAGACTTAAACCCCAAAACATAAAAGGACAGGAAAAGTGTCCCTCATTTTAAATGCATAAATTTAGTTGGAGTGCCCTAAAATATACTCTAGTAGTATTATGGTATATTTAAGGTAAATGAGAAAGTGAATAATAAAAATTAAATAAGTTAAAAAATGGTTGGGGGACATAAATGGAAATAGTGTAAAAGTTTATGAGCTATTTTTTAATTAATTTAAATTGAGATGCAAATGTATAAATAAATATATAATATGGGCATATGTGTAAATGAAGTTAAATTACATGTAAATGTGGGATTAGAAGAAGTTTTGGGGTGCAATTATAATTATGAAACGTTAAAATGTAATAACAAATGAAAGGATGACATGTGGCATTTCTAGATTAATGTATAAAATGCATAAGGATGAGAAAAATGGATGCAGAACCAAGGAGGCTGGAAAATTTAGAATTTCATCCCACTTTCTCACCAAAATACACACACTTGCATCCATAAGATATTAAGAAAGGAGAAAGAAACAAGTAGTAGAATTAAAGGCAAATTAAGGTAAGTTAATGTGATAATCTAGATTTTTCTTCATCTCACTCGTGTTCTAAAGTTAAGGGGATTATGCCATTGTAGACATCGAGTCCCGAGGTGGCTCATATCAGAATTACCCAGTAATGATATCATTACCTGTAACTATAAGAAAATTAAATTTTAACGATCAAAATCTAGCGAAGGGATAAAAATCCGGTCGTAAAAAAATACAAACAACGAAGGGAATTTAATCTAGTCGTTAGAACTCAAATTTTAATGAGGAGTTTAATTCCAGTCATTAAAAGGCTCAAAATTTGGTCGTTGAAGGGTTAAAACAAAATGACTGAACTTTCAAACCATTTACCTCCAAATATAACCTAAAATCACAAAATCCATTTTCCTATATGCGACCTTCTCTAACTCTCCATGCCTCTCTCTCGCATCGCCCCTTCCATAGCATGTCCCCTTCCTTGCGAGCCACCAAGTGCCATATCTAGCGTCACCTCCACTCGCTCCCTCGACACCGTTTGCCCCCACCTTGCAGTCGCAAATCCAGTCTCCCCACTGCCGCTGCCTCTAGCGCCGTCTTCCTCGCGCACTATCAATTCACCGCCGTCGCCTGTTGCCACTCACCTCTCGTCGCGGTTGCCACTCACCTCTCGCCGCTGTCGTTGCTCTTTCCTCGTCTCTTGCTCGCTGGCGACTCTGCCCTATTCTTCATGTTCCTGTTCTTTTCTTTCAACATTTTTCATTTTGGTTTTCAATCTTCATCGACGGTCACCTCTCACCAATACTGAATCGACGTAGCCAACTCTGGTCACTAGTAACCACTTTTAAGGTTAGTTCTATTCCCTAATTGCTTCACAATTATATGGTTTATTGTAAATTCCAATCTTGTGTATATGGTTAATTGATTGTGATTTCAATCATCTGATTCCTTTTTCACTTCATATATGTCTAATTGTGGACATGTATTCAAGGTTTATATGTGTATTTTGCTCTAACCAATCACTAGTACAACTATAGAGCTGGCATCAGTCAAACATTACATCGCATCAGTGCCATCAGAAATAGGAAGCGTCATCAGACATTTCAATTGAATTTCTTCCTAAAAATAAGCTAAGTGACATTTTTCTATTTTCAATTAAATTTTGTGTTGCTGTTGGAGTAAATTATGATTGCTTTAATGGGTTTATTTCAACATAACCTTTTATTGAGTTTGAGTCTAATTAGTTAACGTACTGGAAAGTAAGGGAGAATACTTGGCTGAGGAAGCTTGACCACTTACACATGCTATTGTGCTATTAATGGTATGGTTAAAAGTATGTACATTTGGCTATGATATTACTACAATAATTAAGTTTTAGCTTAATTTTTATGGACTTGTTGTCTACGTTTTACTATATGAAGGGTTTTTCTTCTAGTTGCATATGGAATTGAGATGTATTTATGCAGGAAGTTTTTACACTGAAGATATAATTTGGAATAATGATGAAACAATTCATAAATTAAATTATGGTCAGTAGCATTCAAGCTTCTGGAGTTTAATTGCTTACCAATGAATTCAGATTTTGTAGTTTCTTTGTATAATTCAGACAATAATCTATAATTTCTATAATCTGTTGTTAAATACAAATGCCTTTTTTTTAATAATATTTGCCTAATAATTTATGTCTTTAATTAGAAAATTTAGTGAACAAATTAAATAAGCTAAAAATAACAAAAACGATAATAGTAGAATAATATGCTCATAAAGCCTTTTCTCAAAATTTGATATAGTATTTACACAATAATGCTTATATTTTATGAAACAACGGTTTATGATATTTGTGTGGTTGAGCGTGTGCATAGCATTTAAAATGAACATGAATGAATAACACTTTTATATCAATTATTCTCTGAGATACTGCACAATTAACATGCATATCAAATCATAAACTGGAAGGCACTACTTGAAATAAAATCATACTAAATAACTTGATTTCAATAGCACTTTGAACGAAATATTTTGCTTAACCTGGTTTTTTCCCATGTTCTTCAGCTTGTGATCCTTTTTGACAGTTGTTAGTCCAATCAATTCTTTTTTCTTTTATAATATTGTTCTCTTTGAAAAGAAAAGAGAAAGAAAACCTAGGTTGATTATGTATATGATCCCCTTGGCCTGCTGGAACGAAGTGAAGTTGAAAAGGTTTATTGTTGATTCTTAAATCTATTTGTAGCACAGTCAGCACCATTATTTTTTATTTTTTTCCAATCATCACCATTATTGATTGCGATTAGGATACTAATTTTCTTTTCATATTGGAAGGTTAGATGGAGATAGTATTATGTGGGATGCTTTATGCTCAGGTTAGATCGGGTGGGATTTTTCCTTAAATTTAGGTTTTGGATGCTTATCTCTAAGGCATGTAAAATTCGTTTAAAGAAACTTTGATTTTCTAGATCTCTACCTCATTCACTTTCCATAGCCACTAAGCATATTGGTACTTCTACTTGCTGTTTTTATTTTGGTGTATCTCATCGTATTTTAATCTTGGGTTTTTTTATTTTCTGGCCTGTGATTTTGAGATATGCCTTTTGTAGCTGGATATCTGATTGTCTGGAGATTCTTGTATAAGAACTATTTATATGTCAACTATTTTCACTGTTTTGGTAAGGCTTATTTTAAATCAATAAATTATAGTTTCTTAAGAAATATAGATGAAATAAGTTTTTCATTTTTGAAGGTTTTGTTGTGTACGTTGTGCTAATTATTGGAAGAGTGGTTTATTTTCTCCATACATAATACAAACTCGATGCTAGGTGGTAATATGTAGAACAACCTTTTTTCCTCTTTAATTTCCTGCTTGTCTTAATATCTTTATCCTCCCCTTAGAAAGCAATGATTAAGGAGCCCTAATTACTTGGATGCTGTTTATTTTGTGTTGCATAGATATATTTTCAGCATTGTTCTTCTTTGGAAAGGGCAATTGGTTTGAATTAGGATAATAAATATAATAATATTATTTATCATAGCTTTAATCCTTTTGTTACAAATGATTTAAGTATTGGTGGATAGGGTTGGCAGTACTGATTGGAAGAAGAGGGAGCATTAGGGTGAGGTGCAGCATGGAGAAGAAGGCAGAAGCAAGAAGCGAAGAGAAGAAGAGCAGCATGGTGGCATCAATGCTAGCAGCAGCCTCAGCAATGGGAACAGTAACAAGGCCAGCCATGGCGTTGATTATGTATTCTTCTGAAGATTTTAGGTGAATAAAAAAGGGTATAGATAGGGGTTATTTTTCTAAACAAACTTGTATGTGACAAATAGAATGTCAAACAATTCCGAAATATCGATATATTTTATAACTGGTATTTTGCAATCTATAAAAATACTATTTATTATAATTATGGATACACATGTATGTGTGAATGATATGTACAGTTAATATTCAAACAAAATATTTTATTTCTTTTGAAAATTTATTATTAATGACCAAATTTTCTTTCAATAAAAAAAATTCGGTCGCTAAAACGAGTCTTTAATGACCGAAATTTACTTCGTTGAAAGTGAATATAATCAGCAAAGGGAAAATCCTATCATTAAAAGGTATCTTCAACGATCGAAATTCCCTTCGTTAAAAGTGAACACAATCAGTGAAGGAAAAATCCGGTTGCTAAAAGTTATCTTTAATGACGGGAAACGTACCAGAAGTTAAAGTAATTAATGACCGAATTCAAAATCTGGTCCTCTATACCTTTACTGATGAGGCTTTTAACGACCAGATTTCCCTTAGTTAAAGCCCATTTTTCTTGTAGTGTGCATTGCAGACAGAGAGTGGAAAATTCTAAGTTCTCATCCTTGGTTTTCATATATTAGAGCACCTTTTGTAATTTTGTTTTTTGTGTCTTTTTTGGGGTTGAGAGGACGCTTCTGTCAAAATTTTGAAAGTTTTATGATAGATAGCCGTCTCTCGTATGAGAGATGCCTGTCTTTCGGCCACCCTTTCTCGCCCATCCTTCTTTGGATGGCCGTAGTGAGGGCAATTTCGTAGTTTTTCCAAAACTCTTGGCAGACGGCCTTCCTTGCAATAGGGATGCCCGTTTATCACAGCTGAGTCAGTAGGTAAAGGTTTTTTTTGGTTATTTTCCTGCACATCTGAAAAACACCCGTCTATAAGACTTTTTACGTAAACACGCCATTCTACGCAGCGCATAATAGGAGGGATGGGTTTTGATCCAAAATTTTGGATTTCCTGTACCTAATCCCTATCATTAAGTGGGAAAGCATGGGTTTTCCCGTAAAACAAGGGGAAAACCTAGTGCTTTGGGAAGATGGCATATAAGGAAAAAGAAGAGAAAGAATAAGGGGTTGGTTGCTTAAGGGGTTAGTAAGTGGATTGGCTTTTAAAAATCGGAGAGCAAAAAATACAAAGGTTTTTAGAGAGAGAAAGAGCAAGAATAAGAGAGAGAAAGTTCATCTTTTTTAGCTTTTCTCCTACTATTCTCAAGGAAATACAGAGCAAAGGAGATCTAGGGTTAAGGAAATCAATTTCTTTGTCTTAAATCCCTTGCATTTCCATTATTTCTGTAAGAAATAGTTTGGATTTTCTGGAAAGAGAAAGCTTTCATTTATCTTTGAAATTCATGGAATCCAAGGAGAAAGAGCAAAACATCTTCATTTTGTTGAGATAAACGACCTGGTAAATATTTTGAGCCCAAATCTTCTATTTCGTGTTTTGTATTCAGGTTTCATGTTTACTGTATTTTGAGTTTCTTGAAAATGTGAAACATGATTTCTTGCTTTCTTATGCTCTCGTAATTCTTTGTGTATTCTAATATATTTTTTAAGTTTAATATGCCGTGAATGCATGAAAAATGTCTTAAAATAAATTAGAAATGAGTTTTGGCATGCTTTGTGTTGTTTTCTGTGTTTGATTTCATTTTTGGGCGTGACAAATGTGAAGATGGCCTTATGGACGGCCGTCGGTCGCCACGATGGACGAGACGTAATGAAAGTCTATTTTTGTCCCGTCCGTTACCTTTTTTTGCCCATCTCGTCACTCTGGTTGACTGTCCGTGGTCCTCCAGGGTTGACTTTAACCCCTTCTTTGGGTCCTTCCCGTCCGTTGTCTTCCCGTGGCCCTCTGTCTTGGGTTTCAACCGTTTGTTGCCTTATTTTGCTAATTTTAATTGATTTTTAATGCCTTTTCATTTATATTTGCTTTGTAAAATGTCTATTTCTTACTATTTAACTTTTGTGTTATTTTTTATATATGTCGTTTAAATGAATATGTTTTGTTAATTTTGTTTACTTAATTTAGTACTCCATTTTGCTAATGATTTATTTCCCTTTTTTATTTTTTTTATTGTTTAACTGTTCTTTTGTGAGTGTTTCTCACCTGTGGAGTTTATGGGAGTTGAAGGAGCTTAGACACGTCGGGCTAGTTATTACCTTTATCTCACTCCCTCTTTTATTTTGTAATTTTGCTTTGTGTATTACAATATAATGTGTGGTATACCAACTTTTATCTATGCGCGTCAACTAAAGAAAAGCATTTAAGGTCTTTTACTTATGATAAATTGGGATTTTTTTAAAAAAATGGGACCAATGTCCTCGTCTTCAACCAAGAAAATATCATTTACAAATGGAAAGTTTTCTTTTCTTTTATCAAATAGGGATCATTCATCCCAGCTTTTCAAAATTGTCTAAGGAACTCTTCAATTTTCACGGATGTGCATGCGGGAACCAATGTTCTCATTTCAAATATAATATCTCGATTTATGCATGTATTCTTTAGGCTTTTCTAAGTATTTGAGGATGACTGTAATAATATTTTATTTTATTTGATTGCTTTTTACTACATTATTTATCGTCTTTTGGGTGCTTGGGATGCATTTTTTATTCTATTGCATAAATTGCTTGAGAAAAGAGATTAATTTCTTCGTAAAAACTTAATTATAAATGCCTAAACCAGTGCACAAGTAAGAATAAGGTCCCGAACCCTCTCTGGTTCTGGCCTTATGAGGTTAGAATCATTTTTTCAATATTCTATTAGGCGGTGACTCCATGATAACTAACTTTTAATACCCATAAGATACTCTTGAGGGTTGATTGTCAATAATGGTTAGAGGCAATTCCCTATCCATTGTAAAACAACCGACCTTTGTGGGAATTCATTAAAAGGAACCGCGTAGGTTAATTGTCGACAATGGTTAGAGGCAGTTCCCTATCCATTGTGAAGCGACCAACTTTTACAAAAATCTATTAAAAGGGGACCACGAGGATTGATTGTCAACAATTGTTAGAGGCAATTCCCTATCCATTGTGAGGCGATCAACTTCCATGAGAATTGATAATAAAAGACCACTTTCACTGAAAAATGCAGTATCCCCTCCTTTTATGTTTGGCGCACGTCACAGCCATGAATTGAGGAAGGTGCTGTTATAGGTCCATAATATGTTTTAGTGGAAGAACAAGATAAGGAAAAAGGCAATGGGTTAGGGAGGGAGCTAGAAGAAATAAGATTTGGCCATATAGGCAAGGTATGGAAAATTTTCAATTTGTATGCATATATGTGGATTTTAGCATGAAGCTATACATTAGTTTTTAATGAAGTATAATTTTTGAATATAAGTTGATTTAATTTTGTTTGGTTGAATTGGGGTGTGCAATAGTGTGGGTCAAACCTAACTCCACCAAATTCACATGGTATACATTATGTGTACCTAAGGTATACGTATGATATATTCAAATAATTTGGCTAATTGAATTACGTAGGACTTTATAAAACATGAAAATATGAATTTTTATGATGTTGAAATAATTTTAGAACATATGGAAGTGAAGGGAACATGTGGTGGCCGAATCTAGCTTTTCAAAAGTATATAGTAGACAATTGGTAAAACAAGGTATACCAATGGTGTATCAAGGCATTTTATTTAATTGAGTTATATGGAACCTTTTATAATATTTAAATGAATATGTGTGTGGTGGTAAAATAATTTTAGAGCATTTAGAGGTGGTGGACAACTTAGTGGTTGAATGCATGAAAGAGGATAATTTGGTACACATTTGGTATATCAATAGGGTATACCAATGACATACCTAGGTTATTTGTGCAAAAAAACATTATAGGAGACCTTATACCACCTAGATATGTATGTCCATAGCCTTATAAAAATTTTAGACATCAATTTAAGGGATTTCACTTTGGAGGCCAAACTTATAGAAGCTTGAGAAATAGGGTATATTCAAGCTATACAATTGATTTATGAGAATACAAGTGTTTGTATGAAATTTATATGATCTTGTATGAATGAATGCACTTCAATACATAAATGTATACTTGATTTGGGAGTTGGAAAAAGAGTTGGATTTACGTTATGTATGTATAGCTAAACTTAATTTATGCTTAAACCTTGGTACACAATGTGTATATGCTAAATGTTTGAAAGTACACAATACATATTCATGTATGTGACTTGAAAATAAATTTATCGTAAGTAAATGACTATATACACAATAATTTATAAAGGAAATATTATGTATTGAAATGTACCTATAATAAATGTGTTTGGTATATTGTTGATAATAATGAATATAAGTATATGAATTAGTTTATAATTGTTATGCCATTGACTAAGTTGAATATAAAAGTTAATAAAAGAATTGTGGATGTTATAGCCTGCTTATTGACTTGGTTGTGGATAAATAGACATGCTTAATAAGGTTACAGTGCAACTGCTACAATTTGGCATCGATGGTGTTTATTGTTGACACTGAAGGGTGTAACACCCTGTAGACACCCAGACCCGAGGTAGCCCAGATCAGAGTTACTCGATGAAGATATCGATACTTGTATCACAAGTGAAAAACAGGAAATGTTAGTTTCCATTCTTGGTTCTCACAATCTTGGAAATTTCTCCATGTTTTTAGCCCTTTCATGTAGGCCGAAACTGAGAAGTGGTTTTAAAATGCAATTTTTTCAAGTTTGAGTCGACAGACGACCATCCTTCACTGAGCGATGCCTATCGGCCATCATTTTATCTAGACCCCGCCTGTCGCAGATGTGCCTGACGGCATTCTCTGACTGCCCGTGACTCGTTGGTTGGCCCCCATGACTCATTGAGTCACGAGCACAACTAGTTGAATCACGATCAAATGGCAATTTCATAATTTAAACTAATTTTCGACATCCACCAGTTTGTCAATGGGTGCCGCCCATCTGTGGTGTCATTGCTAGCAAGGAAAACCATTTTAATCGTGGTAATAGTAGGGAGTTAATTAGTTTTCTCCCCACCTTCCCACTAATCCTGAAACTGAGCCATTTCTCCCTTGAAAAAGGGATATAAAATGATTAGTTAAGGAATGAAAAAGGGGAATGCTTTTTAGGGGAAAAATATAGAGAAAAATGTTTTAATAGAGAAAGTGATTTCTTCATTGGATTTGTTAGCATTGATTGTGGAATCAGAGAGGATACGAAGCCTTTCTGTTCTTTAAACATCAATTTGCATCAGAGGATAATATTTTTGGGTTCAACCTCTCACTTTATCATTCATTTGAAAGTTACATATTTTTTTGTAATTATTTTCTTTAAATATGTGTTTCATTGTGATTTTCTATGTTCATTAGTTTAAAATACATTTGTAGGGTTTAGAAATGATTTTGATGTATTTATTAGTCGTTTTAAGCATGATTTAATTTGTGAATGTGAATAAAAGGTTTGAAAGAGGTATTTTAATGGAGTTTCCCGCTTATGGGCATGACAAATGGGAAGAAGACATGAGTGATGCCCGTCTCTCGCGCTTCTTCTACCCATCTACCTTGTTTCACCCCATCTACAACATTTTTGTTGACTTTTGATTTCTCAATGCATTTTATTTCTTTTATTTATGTCAACTTAAAATCATTAATTGATTTTAATGTGAAATTTTACATTATATAACATTCATGTATTCTATTTTACCCTATTGCAATATCATTGTTGTTTTATTTTATTATTCAAGCATTTAATTATTTCATTTAGTATACTAATTTATTTGTTTCTTTTGTTTTATTCTTGACACAAGAATCCACATATGTGTTTAATATGAGTCTAAATAGCTCATATTTAATCCATGTTTTATGTTTAAAATAATGTTTATGCATAGTTAATTGTGTTAGAAATAGGTATGTTTTATATTTTTGTGTGAGTTTTGTGTGTGTGTAGGAGAAATTTGAGAAAATCGAGAAGATTGAAGCAAAGGAGCAGAAATGAGCAGAAGAAAGAATCGTACTGTCGCGAGTGCAACAGGGAGCACCAAGCCAAGAAGAAAACAAGAAAGGAAGAAAGGAAGTAAAGGAGAAAATAGTCACTATCGCGAGCGCGACGGACGTCGAGAGCGCAATAGGACTCACATTTGAAGGGAGCATAAAAGAAGGAGCCAAGAAGCCAGTGTGCAGCGTCGCGAGCAAGGTAGCCATCGCGAGGTCGCGACAAGGCACGATGAGAAGTCAACGCGAGGAAAGTGGAGCGAAAAGCAAGGCGTGCTCTGTCGCGAGCGCGACGGACGTCGCGATCGCGACAGAGAGGACCGTTGATAGTTAAGTTCAAATTTTACCTTGAAGAATTGTGACTTTCCACCAAGTCTTGCAACCTTCCTAAGGGGCACTTGAAGGGACATAACTTTTAGAACTTTATAAATAGTAGATTTAATTGTAATTTTAGGGTTGAACCATTTTTATTTGAATACTTATTATTAAGAATTTTGTAAGTAAAAAAAGTACATTTTTCCTCAGTTTAAGTTAAAAGTTAGAATTTTATGTTTTGAAGAGAAGATCACTTGTAAGGAAGAAGATATCATTTGTGAAGGGAAAAGGGTTGAAACATCTCTTTCTTATTTCTCATTTTTACTTCTTCTTTGTAATTATTTCATGATGAATATATGAACTTGATTATTTAATGCTATATTTCATTATTCATATCAAGTTAATTATTCTTTCTTGTAGAATTTTCTATTAGTATTTTTATGTATGATCATTATAAGTAAATATTTAATTGAAAGATAAATTCTTACTTAAATCTAATAGAATTTCATCATTGAAGTATTATTTGAGAAATCATAATATTAAATGGTTGTTATAGGTCGTTTCTTATTCCTAGAATTTGCATGAATAACACTTTAATTCATTAATGAAAATTTTGAGTTAAAATTATAAATGCATATTTTAGGCACTCTAATTTATGTTGAAAGAATAAATTGGAATTTTATTCAACTTGGCTTGCATGATAAGAATATAATCATAATCAAGAATCATTAATTCAAGTTCTATTTATTATTTTGTAATCATTAATCTCTTATCTTCTCTGATTATCTATAATTAGGTTAATTAAAATTAGACATAGTTATTCCACTTTCATTCAATAAATTTATGATCATTGTAAACAAGATTAAAATTGAGTAGTAATAGTGTGTAATAATTAGCACATTCCTCGTGGGATCGACATCTTATGTACTATTTCGGTACACCGTATGCTTGCGGAAATTAGCACCTATAAAATATGCTAACAATGTTCTTTACACGTGAATAGAGACTTGGCATTTAGGATGATTTACATCTAGAGATTAGTAAATTTCTTTTACATTTTATTTTGATTTATTTACATTGCTTCATTTGGTTTGGATTTATAATAATAAAGGTTATTTATACTCATTAATTTAGAAATTCACATAAAGATTTTGTACAATAATTAATTAGATTTTTTTAATAAAATAGGACCAATGCCCTAATTTTTCATCAAATAAAATTCATTTAATTGAAGAGTTATTTATTTATTTTTTATCAAAATGAGATCATTCATTCCTGTTTTTCAAAATTATTCAAGCAACATCAACTAATGATTCCAAGGTGGTGATCAAATTCTTAAAGAAGATCTTTTCAAGGTTTGGAGTGCCAAGAGCCATCATAAGTGATGGAGGTAAACATTTTATTAATCGCTCTTTTGATTCTTTATTGCATAAATATGGTGTGCATCATAGGGTAGCTACTCCATATCATCCACAAACTAGTGGTCAAGTAGAGGTATCTAATAGGGAACTAAAATGGATCTTAGAAAAAATAGTTTCTAGCTTTAGAAAGGATTGGGCACACAAGTTAGATGATGTATTACGGGCATATCACATAGCATTTAAAGCACCTATTGGAATGACACCATATAGGTTAATATATGGAAAAGCTTGTCATTTGCCTGTTGAGTTAGAACATAGAGCATATTGGGCTATTAGAACTTTAAATTATGACATAAAAGATGCAAGTGTTAGAAGATGTTTACAACTTAATGAGCTTGATGAGTTAAGACTACTTTCTTATGAAAATGCTAAAATATACAAAGAAAGATCTAAAAAATGGCATGATGCTCATATTAAATACAAAACTTTCAAGATTGGAGATAAAGTCCTATTATATAATTCTAGATTGAAACTATTTCCTAGTAAATTAAGATCTAGATATAGTGGGCCCTTTAAGGTAAATCAAGTTTTTGATCATGGGTATTTAGAGTTAAGGAATAGTAATGGGGAATTATTTAAAACAAATGGTCAAAGATGTAAGGTCTATTTAGAGAAAACTTTTCATGGTAGAGAGGTTTCCTATATCTCTTTACATGTGGTTTGATAGTTACTTACAAATTCTTTTTATTTTTGTACTTAGTGTAATTTTAAGTTGTTTTGTATGTTGCTAATTAGATTTTAGTATGATTTTTGTTTTAATATATTACTAATATTGTTTGTTTTTATTTCCATAGGGTGTTTTAGATAGTGAGGAATTCAACTTATTAAATTATAGTGTTGTTTTGACAAAAGTGAAAATTTTGTTCTTTGCAAATTCCTTACTGTCGCGAGCTGTTTTGACAAAAGTGAAAATTTTGTTCTTTGCAAATTCCTTACTGTCCCGAGCGTGACAGTGGAGGGAATTTATTTTCAAAAGTGACTATCACAATCGCACCTGGCAGGGAGCGCGCGACAGGAAAATGCAAGTTTGGGCAAAACCATTCTGTCGCGAGCGCGACCATAGTCGCGATCGCGATAGAGAGATGAGGAAAATTTTTATTGCGTGATCGCGATGGGTTCGCGAGATGTTAAATCGAATTTTTGTTTCTGTCGTGATCGCGACAGTTTCGCGAGGTCGCGACAGAGCACGAAATTTGAAAATTGTTAAATTTTAAACCGTTGCAACCCTATTATTTCACTCCCCTATTAAAGCCTAAAGCCCTAACTGCATTTTTTCCTTTTTATTTTCCAGTTGTCTCTCACGTTTCTTTATTTTTCTCTCTAAATCTCTCAAAACTTTCTCTTCTTCCCTCTAAATCTCTCATTTTTCTTTAGTTACCTGTTGTTGTTCTTCACTAAACGTTTCTTTGTGCGTTTATTTTGCAAAGTTTTTCCTTAATTCTCTAACACTAATGATGGTGAGAACAAAGCATGTGGCCAACAAGGGGAAGCAAGTTAGTGAAGGGTCTAGTGAAATTCAAGATCTTATTAGACTCCAAAACAGGTTTGAATGTCCCTTCCTTATATTCTTTGAAGAAGAAGGTGAAAAGTTTCAGTATTTTGCTAAAAAATCATATGTTGGAATGTGCCATGTGGATTTCTCTCTGTTAAATAATTTAGGCATCGCTGAAAGATTTGAAAAATATTTAAAATATATGAAATGGGGGAAATTTGTGAAATTAAACCTACCGATTAAGCAAGATTGGGCCCTTGAGTTTTTTGTTACCCTTGAGTATGTTGATAAACGTAAAAATCAATTCAAGTTTAGACATCAAGAACACGAATATGTTTTTGGGTTTCAAGAGATGCATGATTGGTTTGGTTTTCTATTGAATGGGAAGAGATTTGATGCACATTTGTTTGATCCTAGGCCTGTTTGGAAGCGCTTGTCTGGTCTTGATTCATTTAATAACAAAAATTCCATAAAGCTCCAAATTAAGGATAATTTTCTAATACTTTTTCATAAATATTTGTGTCATGCTTTATTTGGTAGAGTTGAGAGTTCTTAAGTTCAGACCAAAGACTTGTTTGTGCTTGATTTATTACAAAATAGGAAAACCCTCTACTCTATAGATTTCATTTTTGATGGTTTATATCATGCCTCTACTGCAAAAAGTAAAACAGTTGGAATGTGTCACATTGTGACTGGGATAATTTTAGGATGTCTAGGGGACTTACGTAATTTTCAGTTAGAGGAGGGAGAAATTGTGTCTATGCTTGATGTAGCTTACTTGAGGCGGGCCAACATTTTGACAAAAGGCGGTTGGCATCCAAAGTTTGTTGATCATGGTATGCAGGGTAGCAGTTCACACCTTGACAAGGGCAAAGGTAAGTTCCCTGAGTCATCCACAGTAGCGGAAGAGCATGAGGATGATGATGAGCATGAGGATGATGTGGAGGAAGAAGCTGCTCCATTTGGAGCTAGTGACAGTGCAAATTCTAGTTGGCAGCAAGTGTTAACTAGGTTAGATGGCATGGAGGCTGCCAACCAAAGCATGGCTGCTAGAATGGACTCTTTAGAGACCACTATGAAGGCTGTCCACAAGGGACATAAGAGCTTGAGTCGAAAGCTTCTGTCCTTTTTCAGAAAACAAAATGTTGAGTTTTCTCCATCTCCACCCGATTCCCCTAGTGGGAATTGAGCTAAGTTTTCTCCACACACTTTTATTTTTCATTTTATTTTTGATATTTTAGTTTACATTTTATAGTGTTTTGTGTTTGCTTGTATATATTGTTTATTATTTTCACACAATGAAAACATTGTGTCCTTTAAGTGTGGGGGTTCATTATTGTTATTTGTGTAGGGTTTTTGTGTTTAGTATAGCCGGTGTTATGCATGCACTGCTAGATTTAGGTTGTTAATTTTTGGTATGTTAAGTAGACTTGTACATATGTGTGTTATTATTTTTATGTATAGTTTGTTTTGTGCATTATATTTTGGAGCTTATAAATTTGATATATATTTGGGAATATATACATGAGTAAACTGATATTTCTTTTAATTATGTCTATATATGCCATATTTTGAAAAATGTCAATTGCATTTTTATTTGGACAATTTATTGTATATAGTGAAGGTTATGACTTGGCAAAGCACTTTAGTGTAGGGTTTTTTTAAGTTGTGTATCTTTTCATATGTATAAAAGGATTATTTTACCAATTCATTGCTTAGGGTAGTTTAACCTATAGCTTATGTGAGCTTTTGAGCCTTATACTTTGAACATTTTTCTTGTATGAGAGCCTTTTTATACCATATCCTCTAGAACTTGTCTTTAGTAAATTTTGAGATTACATTTAGTATGGGATGTGCATGAGAAATGAAAAGGGCAATTAGATTACACCACTTTGGCCTGCTATAAAAACTAACCTTTTTGACTTTAGGTAGCCATTTTTGAGCCTTAACCTATTTTTGTTGTTAAGCACTTTATTAGCCAATATCTTTTGCTAAACAATAAGCTATTTCTTGTTGATTACCTTTATTGTGGAAAGAATTAGGATTGATATAGCATGGGAGATGTAGTTGTTATTGAAAAGCATGATGGTAGTTATTGTATAAATAAAATCCCTTTATTTTCCAATTCAATATGAGAAATGCTAGTTTCTAAAGAAACAGAAAAAAAATAATAAGTGGGATGTAGCATAAAATGCACCCACATAAAAAAAGAGGAAGAATATATAAAAAAAAAAAGAAAGAAGAGAAACAGAAAAAGAAGAAAAGAACTAGCAGTAAATGTGGAAACCTAAGAAGGGAATTAGAATAGAAAGTAAGATTACCATGTTATGCTTAAATTTGTAAATCTCCTATGTTGTGTTGATACTTTTTCTCTACAGAAGAAAAGCTACTTAAACCAAAATTATCTCACCTTTACCTAAGCCAAGTTACAACCCTTTGTAAGACCCTTTGATTTCATGTACTACTTTATACTAGTAGTGGAGATTTTTTACTATTTACAAGCTTATGGTATGTAATGGTATATTTAAGGATTGAGAGAAACACTAACCTTGAAACACATTGAGTGATTGAGAGCTTAAGGAAAAAAAATAGTGTTTGAGTGAGAATTATTTTAGGCAATGCCTTGTGTGAAATAATCTTTACATGTGTTAAGATATTCAACATCTTGAGGTCAAAAATTCTTGTGTTTTGCAACTTTATGGTTTTCCAAAATGTGCATGATTGTTCAAGTATGATGGGTAATGATATTGATTGTGATATTGCATATTTAGACTAATTTGAATAAGAGGTAAAAAGCTTAAGCATGCCATTTCCAAATGTTTATCAAATATGTAAGTAAGCTCCACAATTTTATGCATATGTTTGTGTGTTATGTTTGTTATGTTTTGCTTCAAGACAAGCAAATGTTTAAGTGTGGGGGTTTGATATGAGTCTAAATAGCTCATATTTAATCCATGTTTTATGTTTAAAATAATGTTTATGTATAGTTAATTGTGTTAGAAATAGGTATATTTTATGTTTTTGTATGAGTTTTGTGTGTGTGTAGGAGAAATTTGAGAAAATGGAGAAGATTGAAGCAAATGAGCAGAAGAAAGAATCGTACTGTCGCAAGCGCAATAGGGAGCGCCAAGCCAAGAAGAAAAGAAGAAAGGAAAAAAGAAAGTAAAGGAGAAAAGAGTCACTGTCGCGAGCGCGACGGACGTCACGAACGCGACGGACGTCACGAGCGCGACAGGACGCGCATTTGAAGGGAGCGCAAAAGAAGGAGCCAAGAAGCCAGCGTGCAGCGTCACGAGCAAGGTAGCCATCGTGAGGTCACGACAAGGCGCGATGAAGTCAGCGCGAGGAAAGTGTAGCGAAAAGCAAGGTGTGCTCTGTAGCGAGTGCGACGGACATCGCGATCGCGAAAGAGAGTACCGTTGATAGTTAAGTTCAAATTTTTCCTTGAAGAATTGTGACTTTCCACCAAGTCTTGCAACCTTCCTAAGGGGCACTTGAAGGGACATAACTTTTAGAACTTTATAAATAGTAGATTTAACTGTAATTTTAGGGTTGAACCATTTTTATTTGAATACTTATTATTAAGAATTCTGTGAGTAAAAAAAGTACATTTTTCCTTAGTTTAAGTTAAAAGTTAGAATTTTATGTTTTGAAGAGAAGATCACTTGCAAGGAAGAAGATATCCTTTGTGAAGGGAAAAGGGTTGAAACATCTCTTTCTTATTTCTCATCTTTACTTTTTCTTTGTAATTATTTCATGATGAATATATGAACTTGATTATTTAATGCTATATTTCATTATTCATATCAAGTTAATTATTCTTTATTGTAGAATTTTCTATTAGTATTTTTATGCATGATCATTATAAGTAAGTATTTAATTGAAAGATAAATTCTTACTTAAATCTAATAGAATTTCATCATTGAAGTATTATTTGAGAAATCATAATATTAAATGGTTGTTATAGGTCGTTTCTTATTCCTAGAATTTGCACAAATAACACTTTAATTCATTAATGAAAATTGTGAGTTAGAATTATAAATGCATATTTTAGGCACTCTAATTTATGTTGAAAGAATAAATTGGAATTTTATTCAACTTGGCTTGCATGATAAGAATATAATCATAATCAACAATAATTAATTCAAGTTCTATTTATTATTTTGTAATCATTAATCTCTTATCTTCTCTGATTATCTATAATTAGGTTAATTAAAATTAGACATAGTTATTCCACTTTTATTGAATAAATTTATGATCATTGTAAACAAGATTAAAATTGAGTAGTAATAGTGTGTAATAGTTAGCACATTACTCGTGGGATCGACATCTTATATACTATTTCGGTACACTGTATGCTTGCGAAAATTAGCACCTATAAAATATGCTAACAATGTTCTTTACACGTGAATAGAGACTTGGCATTTAGGATGATTTACATCTAGAGATTAGTAAATTTCTTTTACATTTTATTTCGATTTATTTACATTGCTTCATTTGGTTTGGATTTATAATAATAAAGGTTATTTATACTCATTAATTTAGAAATTCACATAAAGATTTTGTACAATAATTAATTAGATTTTTTTAATAAAATAGGACCAATGCCCTAATTTTTCATCAAATAAAATTCATTTAATTGAAGAGTTATTTATTTATTTTTTATCAAAATGAGATCATTCATTCCTGTTTTTCAAAATTATTCAAGGAACTCTTCAATTTTTTAAACTTGCATGTGGAAACTAATGTTCCCACCTTAAATGAATTTACCGTTTTATGTATGATTTATTTTATTTTATTTGTTAGGATTGTATTATGCCCTTTTCTGCTATAAGTTAGTTTTATTTATTTCCTGCTTTATTTACGCTTTCTTTGTATGCTTAAAATGTGTTTTTAATTTACTTGCATGTATCGTGTGAGATGAGAGGTGAAAATCTAATCTTCACAACTCTTTTTTAAACTTAACCAAGGTATAAGTAAGACTTATGTCCCGAACCATATCTGGTTTAGGCTTCATAAGATTAGACTAAATCTTTCCTAATATTTTATTGGGTTGCAGCTCTAAAACCTATCTCTTGGTGTCTACATAGATGCCCTCATAGGTTGATCATCAACAATTGAATAGGGGTGATTCCTTGTCTATTGCAAAGTGACCAATATTCAAAGTTGAATAAACCTTTATTCGGTCTTGAGTCCTAAAAGTGGACCTTCAAGAGTAACCCAGATGACTCACTGGGTTTAGCGTGCGTCATAATGACGACTCCATTGGGGAACTTTCGAGACTTTGCTCTTAAAGTGCTTTTGTTAAAATAGAATATAATTGAGTTTTTAAAATTAAAATTCAATCTGTTTTCAAAAATTGCATTTCATTCGTGTTAGGGCCTTAGAGCTATGTTAGGTGCCCCTTCTTACCCCGATGTGGTCCTGAAACACGACCCTTATTCATTCAATGTTGGGAAGTGTTAAGGATAATCACCAGCCCAAGCCTTGTACCATTTAGTATATCAAATAATGACCTGATTGGTCGTTATACTCGTGATGAGCTAAACCCATTGACAGGGATCATGCTTGGGTAGCATTACACCTGACTCAAGCTCATGTAATGACATATAGATACTTCCCCTAGGCGATATGTACCATAACATTGTGCTTGCTATATGGGCCGTTATGTATTTAACAATGTCAACTAAATTGAGTGGTCACTCATCAAAGGCTTTCATGCCCCAGTGGGTTCATTTTAATTTATTTGAAGTGTCCAAATACGTGATAGCCAAAACTCATATGTATGCGCATTAGATAGGAGAGTTATGCTCTCAATACTCCACTACGCACTATACGTGCCTATTGGGTTCCATGTTGACCCCTTAGGCTAGTCCTACCTAGGAAAAGTGACCGCACGACATCCTGTGTGGAAGCAATAAGGTTGGAAGGATCTATTTGCTTGTGTGTGGTTGTGAATGCTGCACAAGCATGAGCTTTCATTACATAACATTTATGCATCATCTTAACAATTTTGATTTTGTAGCCATCATAGATTCATTTATGTGGTTCAGAGGATCAAAATGTTGACTGGTCATGAATCCCTTATTCGAGTTATTCCACTTTCATTCAATAAATTTATGATCATTGTAAACAAGATTAAAATTGAGTAGTAATAGTGTGTAATAATTAGCACATTTCTTGTGGGATCGACATCTTATATACTATTTCGGTACACCGTATGCTTGCGAAAATTAGCACCTATAAAATATGCTAACAGTGTTCTTTACACGCGAAAGGAGACTTGGCATTTAGGATGATTTACATCTAGAGATTGGTGAATTTCTTTTACATTTTATTTCGGTTTATTTACGTTACTTCATTTGGTTTGGATTTATAAGAATAAAGGTTATTTATATGCATTAATTTAGAAATTCACAAAAAGATTTTGTACAATAATTAATTGGATTTTTTTAATAAAATAGGACCAATGCCCTAATTTTTCATCAAATAAAATTCATTTAATTGAAGAGTTATTTTTTTATTTTTTATCAAAATAGGATCATTCATTCCTGTTTTCCAAAATTATTCAAGGAACTCTTCAATTTTTTAAATTTGCATGTGGAAACTAATGTTCCCACCTTAAATGAATTTACCGTTTTATGTATGATTTATTTCATTTTATTTGTTAGGATTGTATTATGCCCTTTTCTATTATAAGTTAGTTTTATTTATTTCCTGCTTTATTTACGCTTTCTTTGTATGCTTAAAATGTGTTTTTAATTTACTTGCATGTATCGTGTGAGATGAGAGGTGAAAATCTAATCTTCAAAACTCTTTTTTAAACTTAACCAAGGTATAAGTAAGACTTATGTCCCGAACCATATCTGGTTTAGGCTTCATAAGATTAGACTAAATCTTTCCTAATGTTTTATTGGGTTGCAGCTCTAAAACCTACCTCTTGGTGTCTACATAGATGCCCTCATAGGTTGATCATCAATAATTGAATAGGGGTGATTCCCTGTCTATTGCAAAGTGACCAATATTCAAAGTTGAATAAACCTTTATTCGGTCTTGAGTCCTAAAAGTGGACCTTCAAGAGTAACCCAGATGACTCGCGGGGTTTAGCGTGCATTATAATGACGACTCCATTGGGGAACTTTCGAGACTTTGCTCTTAAAGTGCTTTTGTTAAAATAGAATATAATTGAGTTTTTAAAATTAAAATTCAATCTCTTTTCAAAAATTGCATTTCATTCGTGTTAGGGCCTTAGAGCTATGTTAGACGCCCCTTCTTACCCCGGTACGGTCCTGAAACACGACCCTTATTCATTCAATGTAGGGAAGTGTTAAGGATAATCACCAGTCCAAGCCTTGTACCATTTAGTATATCAAATAATGACCTGATTGGTCGCTATACTCGTGATGAGCTAAACCCATTGGCAGGGATCATGCTTGGGTAGCATTAAAGTTCTACTACCTGACTTAAGCTCATGTAATGACAGATAGATACTTCCCCTAGGCGATATGTACCGTAACATTGTGCTTGCTATATGGGCCGTTATGTATTTAACAATGTCAACTAAATTGAGTGGTCACTCATCAAAGGCTTTCATGCTCTAGTGGGTTCATTTTAATTTATTTGAAGTGTCCAAATACGTGATAGCCAAAACACATATGTATGCGCATTTGATAGGAGAGTTATGCTCTCAGTACTCCACCATGCACTATACATGCCTATTGGGTTCCCTGTTGACCCCTTGGGCTAGGCCTACCTAGGAAAAGTGACCGCACGACCTCCTGTGTGGAAGCAATAAGGTTGGAAGGACCTATTTGCTTGTGTATGGTTGTGAATGCTGCACAAGCATGAGCTTTCATTACATAACATTTATGCATCATCTTAACAATTTTGATTTTGCAGCCATCATAGATTCATCTATGTGGTTCAGAGGATCAAAATATTGACTGGTCATGAATCCCTTATTCGAGTTATTAGATTTGGTAATAGGATTAGGTTCAGAGAAAACTTCAGTTAATAGTGAATCTCAATTTTCATCAAAATATTCAGATTTAAACATGGCCAACTTACAACAAGAAATTGACGAGACTCGCGCTTCATTCACTTAGGAAATGGAAAGGAAGTTTGAGGAATTTGAGAGGAAGATAATGGCTATGATGGGAAACTTCACCACTATATTGACACCACTTGTTGGACAACAGTCTGCTGTCCCTATCATAGGGCAAGCTGAACCATATCTGTTTGGAGAGGTCCCCCCCAGCAGTAATAGCAATGCGTCCGTCAATTGTTAAGCCCAAGGAAGTGATTCACACATAATAGAAGAAGAGGAGGGTTTAAGGTCCCAAGAATGGCTTTATGGAAATGACGAGGATAAGCTTGTAGTTACTCATGTGGTGAAAGATAAAACACCGAGAATGGAGGATATGGTGCTAAAGAAAATGGAGTAGAGGATTGAAGCTCTTGCCTGCCTATTGTCAGTAAAAAGGGGAATGAATCCGAAATTCAAGGATTTAGACGGTGAGGAACTGCTTCCTCAAAAGTTCAAGATGCCTGATTTACCTAAATTTGATGGTACATCTGATCCATCAGCACATGTTAAGCAGTATACTTTGGCAATGAAGGGGACGACACTAATTAAGAAGCAAAGGCACGATAAATTAGTGGACAAGAGAACCAATAAAGAGTGGGACATATTAGTGGAGGAGTTTTTGAAACTGTGTGACTGTAGTACTCATAAGGAAGTCACCCTGAAAGATCTGGGAATGTTGCAGTAGAAGCACGATAAATCATTCCGTGACTATCTCACTTGGTAGAGGAATAGGGTTATGGAAATGAAAAGGAAGCCCGACACCACTGATCAAATAAGGCTTTTCATTAGAAATATGAGCCCTTATTTGAGAGATGGATTGAAGATAAAAGGGTTGAAGGATTGGGAGTCATTAAAGGACATAGCCATAGAAGCTGAGGGTGAATATTTGGCCAAGAAAGCAAATAGTGACAATTACGCTCGAAAAAACCATGGTTATCAGGGGGTGAATAAGTCAGCATCAAGCGGCAGTGGTAATAAAACAGTGAAGATAGTAGAGGTATCAGCTATAGAGGCACATCAAAGATATTATTCCAACTTGGGTAAGTCTTTGTCATGGGTATTGGAAAGATTGATTAAGCAAGGAAAACTATAACCTTTACCACTTAGGCTAGCTAGGACCCAAGGACGCCCCGATCATCGTGCGGACCAATACTGTACTTTCCATCTGCACACCGTGTAATGCCCCATACCTGCAATTGGTACGGATATCGGATGCCATGACATTTTTGTCTGATCGATGCTTATGACAAAATGTGGCAATTTTTTTTTTCTTTTGTTATAAAAGCATTTATCCTTTTATACTCTCATGTCACAAACACGTGTCATTAACGATCTCATTCAATTCAGTGCAGGCATTTCATTTAACTTATCATGTCACTCAATCATAATCTATAACATTTAACATGTCCATATTGCACAATACATATTGAATACAAAACTTTTACATATACATGCCATTAACACTATTCATTTGATAAATTTTCGGCAGCATAACAGCCACCACTTGACTAACCCAAAACCTGCAATTCAATCAATCACAGCCAAACTCAGGGGCATAACATTTATAACTTATTACACATTCCAGTCTAATCCATATAATTAATCCAACACATATAAACCAATCCAATACAATAACATCTAACTATTACATCTAACTAATTCACTAACTTATAACATTTACATATACATTTATCTATTTTTATAACATAGTCTATTTATACACATTGTACTCACAATAACCATACTATTCTTGACGTCAATCCGACGGTCCAGTTCGATCTCAAAGTCGATGGTCTGCCTGCTCCGCAGACGCTCCACTTGGTACATACACGCAGTCAAACAAATTACGTGCTGAGCATTAAATATGCTCAGTGGTGATTACGAATTTAATAATTTCCAATTTAAACTTACACACACACATGCATAAAATACACTATACTTAACTAATTCCTTAATTCCATTTAATTCACTCACTAAAATTTCACGTAGTGTCGTATTACACTACAATCCTTCATTTAACATTATTATGGGCTATTTATAATTTAGCCCCTAACTTATTCAAAACTTATCAAATTACTCTTCCATTTAACTTATTTAACATTTTCCACTCCATTTGCATTTACTCACAACTATCACTCTTATTTACTTAATGGCATCTAAATTGTTGTGTAGTCCTCAAACATTCATTTTAGTCCTTATTGGACTATCACTTTACGCATATAATCACTTATTCCTATACTTTACTCCTTTCACAATATTACTATTCATTTACACTTCTCTACAATTTTGACATGTAAATTTACAGTTTAGTCCTTGAACTTTTACTTTCATGCACATATACATATTAATTCATATTAGGCTTTTACATTGCATGTAATAATTTGTTTTACCATTCTTATTCATTTAATCTATCATTTCATATACAAATTGCCATTTAGTCCCTATGTTATCAATTTTAGGACAAATTACATTTTTGCCCTTCTTTTGATGCTATTTACGGAGATGCCATTAGTTCATTTCTCTTTCCATTTTGAATCATTATTTGGCTTACAAATTACATATTAGTCATTTTTTGGCGATTTCATGTAAAATTACATTTTAGTCCCTCAACTTTGGACTTTTTACGAAATCGTCATTTTACTTTCACTTTTCATTTACATGTCACTTATTAGTGTACTTTTACACTTAATTACAATTTTGCCCCTACCTTTATCAAATTACGATATGGTCCTTCCTTAACGTTTAATTATAATTTTGTCGTTTACTTACCACATTTTCACGTTTATTCACTTCTTAGCTTATATTTTACCAATTAGTCTCACGACTAATTATATTTGCGGTAAATTACGTTTTAATCCTTAAACTTTTATTTTCCTTTATATAAGTCCTTTTTCGTTTAAACTTTCATGTTCACTATACTTATTTCATTTCCAGGTAATTTTCATCATTATGCCCCGTTTGGCTTATAATTTGGTAAATTACCTTTTTACCCTAAACTTTTCATTTAGGTCCTTTTTCGTATAACTATTCATTTTCATGTTACTTTTCGTATTTTCACGTCATTTTACTGTATGGTATTTTACTTTTGACAGAATCGTATCATTTTACAATTATGCTTGTTACATTTAGGCTTTTTACATATTAAGCTTTTATTCATTATACGTCTTACGTGTTATGTCATATTACTTATGGCTTTACATGTTATACTTTGGCATATGATGCTTTAACATATTATGTCATATTACATAATGTTGTGTGACGTTATGCCATTACATATTACACTTTTGCATATTATACTTTTACATATTAGGCTTTTACATGTTACACTTTGGCAAATAACATTTCATCATTTTAATTTTCATCATAATACATATTATCATGTTACATTTTGCCTCATTACACTTATAACATATTACATTTGATCATATTACTTTTTACACTTTCAAAATATTTTTCAATCATATCACATTTATGCCCTTAGTACAATCCAGGCAGAAAATCTGCAAACTGGATATAGGGGACGTGGACTCCAAAGGTCCACTGCACTGCACTAGGGAATGACCCCGAAGGATCACTCCGTCATGTAACATATGACGTGCGATGTATGACTATGATGTTTGACATATAACAGAGGGCTATGAGAGACCATCGCGAATCTGTCATAGCAAAGCAAGTCGTCAATACTCGCACCGCCGTATGGGTGTCCTTATGGCTAGCCAAACATATCCGGGACTAGATAAAACCGCCAGACCACTAAGGGAAATTTTCTCAATCATATTAATTCAACTTTTTCACATATTAGCACTTTCATTTTACATATAATGTATAACATATGACGTATAACTTATCAATGCATTTTCATATTTTTAACACTTTTATTTCCATTTTACGTTTCACTTTCATATCAATGCACTAGTTAGTTAATATTTCATTATTTTTGCACATTTCATGAATTATCTCATCATAATTCATTATTTATGCACAACCCTTATTGTATACTTGTTTCTCCATAATAAGTATACTTAAGCCATTCAATGGCTATAAATCATTTCTTAGCATTTCACTTTTAATTATTTCAATGTCTATCATTATTTTTACTTTGAGCATAATGGAGTATCATACTCAAAGATATTCATATATATTCCAAAAATTCCAAATAAATTTATAGACACTTGTTTTCATATCTAAATTTATTTTAAGTCATTAGTCTACAAATATAGTCAAAATATACCCTAGTATACACTAGGGTACCATTCGGCCAAGGTGAGTACTTCACCTTACAATTTATTTTAACTTCATTTAAACATTTCAATTGTCATATTAAAGGTTCTTAGTCACTTTTCTAAGCTTATTATTCATTTACACAAGCTTTTAACACAAATTCAATTAAATCAATCATTTGCTTTTCATACATTTTGTTTCACTTAAAACTCCATTTCACTACTAAATCACTCATTTATTCATCTTACACTCTTATAACATATATATCATATCACATATAATATTCCCCTTCTTAGACCCACTCGGCCCTACTTAGGGTTTGTCACTAACATTTTATTTTTCATCCAATTATCACTCATTTCACTAAATTAAGCCTCAATTTGCATGCGTATAGCATTTAATTTCATGTATTCACTAGGTATACTACAAATATACCTAAGTATACCATTATGTCACATTATGTTTCAAACTTACACTTAGTTTTCTTTCACTATAATCACTCTTATTAGATTAGTTACCCTCCCTAAGCTCAATTACCACCTCAATTTCAATTACACATGCATTTTACATATAGTCACTATTTACACGTAACATAAAACCTAATTTTTTTAAAGGAAATACATGGATTAAGTAATCACAAACCTTATATCCATGATAATCTCTTCACAAGCTCCTCAATTATTACCTTTGGCTCTCGAAAAGCCAATTCCCTCCAAATTCCTCATGGTGGCCGAATTTGTACATGAAACAAACATTCATAAATTTTCTTCTTTTATCAAATCTAACCTTATAAACATACTATAAACACCCTAGAGTACTCATAAAAACCATTAAAACAAATTAAAACCATCTAAATCTCTTACCTCTAATTTGAGACATAATCTTTAATCCATGCTTTTCCTTGCTTTTGATCCACTAAATGGATACTAGAGGTTGCTATAAACTCATGGAGGGGCTAAATTACACTTAGGGGGGTTTGAACTAAGCAAGAAATGGGAGCAAAATTGAAGAAATTTGAGAGAATAACCAAGAGAAGGACTTTGGCCACACTAAGGGGAAGAGAAGGCAGATGAGATAAGGATAACCCACCTAAAATTTCTGTCATCAATAGCTTTTATAGTAGCCCAAAATGGTCCAACCTATATGGCCCAATTACACTTTTAAGCCCATTTGGCTCTTTTTCTATGGTTTTCTCACTTTTCAACTCCAAATCACTCCAAATTTGATTCCATAATTCATATCATGTAAAATCTAGGCGTTACACAAAATATCAGCCCAATCAGAGTCCATTTTCTGTCCAGTTCAATCAAATAGGTCTGGTTCAATAATTACCAATGTTCTCCAAAAATTCCCTTTTCACTATATAAAATTTATGCACATCAATTAAAGTCAATCTGGAAATTCTTGCAATTTTTCAAAATTATTTACTATTTTTAAAGTCTCGGTCAAACTTTTGGTCAAACCGAGTACTATTCAAACTGAAATCATATCTTTTTCTTACTTTCTAAAGTCAATTCTCATAAAAATGGCTCAATAATTCTTAACACATATTCATTAGCTTACACTAATATTTTGTGGTCAATCTGAGATCATTTCCTGATCTGATAATTATTTGTCAGTCCGATAACCCAATTTTTCAGTATCACCAAAAATTAATTTTTCATTACCATATAATTCTACTCATCAATACGAGTACGTCCATATTCTCAGATTATTTTTCCGAGGTCCGTAGCACACTCTATGGTCCAGTCAAACTCTCAATCAACCTAATTATTATTCACACCGAAGCCGCTACTTTTTCGTATTTTCGATTTTTAAGACCCTATTTGACCTCGGTTTCACTCCAAATTTTAATCTCAAACTTATCGTGACTTATATTCTCCAATAATCAAATAAAATATTTTTCGATTCCGCGAGTTACTATTCACTTAAGTGTCACTATTCACTATCAGGAAATACTATTCCCGGCTAACCCGGTATTGGGGCTATTACAATTCTCCCACATTAAAAAAATTTCATTCTCGAAATTTACCAAAATTGTAACAACCCAAAAAGGGTCTGATCGAAATTTGCGTGGTAAGTAAGGGAAGTAAGGGTATTTTCGTAATTTGAGCAAGAGAAAATTTGGAAAATAAGAAATTATTTGTTAAGAAAGTAATTAATTAAGTAATAAGTTAAGTGAAGGAAATGATATGGTGTGCTTGTAGTGTATGGGAGTAGGATATAAGTGGACTTAGAGATTTTATTGGGTGGTTTTTGATGCATGGTGGGGTTGATTTCACCCATGGTCACTCAACTTATCACTTATCGCGCAAAAGTAACCGAATTTTTTTTTCTTACTCAAATGTCACTAAACTTTTAACATTATTGCACAAAAGTCATATTGACCGGAATCCGGCGACGACTCTTGCCGGATTGATAAGTTCAACAAATACTACATTTAAATTAATTTCACTCACGGTCACTAGACTTATCATTTATCTCGCAAAAGTAATTAACTTTTTTTTTTCAACTTAAATGTTACTGAACTTTTAACATTTTTGCAAAAAAGTCATCAATCCGGCAAGGGTCGTCGTCGGATTCCGGTCAATATGACTTTTGTGCAATAATGTTAAAAGTTCAGTGACATTTAAGTAAGAAAAAAAAAGTCGGTTACTTTTGCGCGATAAGTGATAAGTTGAGTGACCATGAGTGAAATTGACCCTGCATGGTGCCTTGGATGTAAGTGGGTTATAAGAGATGCTAGTGTGTGTTGAGTTATGATGCATTGTATAAGTAAGTCAAGATAGTGGAATTTGGTCCCATGGGAGAGTGATAAGTGGCAAGGGGTTGCTGAGCATTAAATGAAAAGTAAGAGAGAGGTAAGGAGGGAAGAGTTAGATGAAGCTTCCCATGGAAGCTAGCTCTCTCTTTCTCTTTTTTTCTTCTTTCCCGTCCTCTCTCTCTCTTATTTCCATTTTTCTGCTCTCATCTCCTTTTCTCTTGTGTTTTCTTTGAGCTTTGAGTGGGAATCTTGAGTTTTGAGCTGGGCTTTTGAAGGTAAGTGGTCTGGGGTTCTCTGGTTATTTCGGTTCTTCTCTTCACCTTCTTTTTCTGTTTTTGAATGTGGAATTTGGGTTTGATTTGAGTGAGTTTTGATTGGGTTTGTGCAAGAATCGGAAGCTAGAAGAAAGAGCAAGGGAAAAGAGAAAGCGGACTCGTGAGGGCCTCGGTTTGAAGCTGCGATTTCCAGGTTTGGGAGCTATGTTTTTGAGTGTGTGTATGTTGGGAGTTTAATTTGATTGTGATTGGGAGCTGTGTTTGTGGACTATGTTTTTCCCCTATTTTCCTCCTTGGATCGATTCTATTTTGTGATGCATGCCATTTGTGATCTTGAACGTTTTGCTAGATGAATGCATGTTTAAATTAAGTAGTGATTTATAGTGAAATGTGAGTGATATAGTGAGGATAGTATGTGTTTTCGGAATATGAACATGTTATGTTAATGAATTTTGAGTCAAGTTTTGAGTGAATCCATGATGAATTGATGTTTGATTATTGTGTAAAATGTGTTTATGTGGCTTTGAGAATGATGCGTTGATGTGCAGGAGGCTTGAGGTAAGTGTTTGCATATGTTGTTTGCATGTATGTAGAATTGTGTGTGAAAAGAGTAGGAAAAGTGCAGTTTTTGGGCGATTTTGGGTTCTGTCGTGATCGCGACAGAATGCGGATTGACCCCTTGCTTCTAGTGAGTCCTCTGTTGCGACCGCGACAGAGAGCTCGGTAGCCGAGTTCCCGCGCGAGCGTGCTGCCGAGCGTGCTCGCGAGGAGGAAGAGACTGGTCTCTGTCGCGACCACGACGTTGTCGTGAGCGGGACAGAGCTCGGTTGCGTAAATCTGCCTAGCGGACTTCGTCGCGAGCAGGCCTTCTGGCACGAGCTCGCGAGGAGGTGCCTCGTGCTCTGTCGCGAGCGCGACACTGTCGTGATCGCGACAGAGGCCCTTCCTGCTTGCCCTATTTTCTGAATGTACTTCTTTCGTTCCACTTTGCACGGTTTCTCACTATTGCATGAAATATGTTTGTGCTTATGACTTGTGATATCATTGTACTAGTGTCTTAGTTATGAATTTATTTGATGTTAGAGTCTTGAGTTGAATCTTGTTTTGATCGTGTATTGTCGTGTGAGTGAATGAGTTGTCGAGCCTGAAGTGTTAAGGTCCTAGATAATTAAGCATGCTTAAGAAGGGTTAGTGAGTGTAGCTGCCAGTGTCCGTCCCGTTTGGGTGAAGCGGTCGACCTCTGAGATGGTCATCTTCCGTGTAGTGATAAAAAAGTTTTGAGACTCCAGTCTCCCACGCTACCTTTAGGTATTAAAACTGTTTTTGAGGTTTCGGTCTCCCGTGCCGTGTTCCTGTATCCTCCACCATTGAATTCAGGCTATTGTGTTAAGTGTCTTGTATGTGATTAGTGAAGTGGTCTAATTATTGCGTGAATCTGATTATGATCATTGCTTCAAGTTTTCTGTTTCAATTCTGATATACATATAGTGACTCTTGAACTGTGTATATATTTCTGCCCTCTGATGTTTAGTGAATTCTGAATTTTTTTTTATACTCAATATCTTGTATAGTGTTCTGTTGTGTTTTGTTTCCTCCCCACTAAGCGTTATCGCTTAGCACGGGTTCTTGTCCCGTGTAGGTGACAGGAATTTTAGGAGTTTGCTCGTGTCGCGCATCTGCAAGTCGGCCACATTGGAGTAGAGTCCTTATTTTTTGTTATCTACTCCTGTAATTCTTTTTGTATGTAATATTTTTGTATAGTGGCTCATGTAACTTTTTGTAAGAGAATGATGTAATATTTTGGGATTGTATTTAACTCTATATTTTGATCATATGAGATTTATGTTCTGCCCTATTGTTCATAGTGAATGTTTCCGCTTAGCGCATGTATGTATGTATGTATATATGTATGTTGTGAGTGAGCGTCGAGTAGCGCTTCCGCCGGCGCCCTTCCAACGGGGGCGGCAGTGGGGGTGTGACAAAAATCATATAGTCAAAATGCTACTCACCCAAATCAGCATCAACTGTTATTATCACAATATGCCACCTTCCATTATTATACATCTAAATCATTTCAAACCGTGTCACTATATGTCATAAAATCTTTCTCCAAAATCCAGAATCTCCAAATTTCAGTTGCAGATCGTTTCCATTCTAGCATAATCATGACCTACTATCATTCTCAATCCATTCTTAAGATAACATCAGGATTCAATCTAATTGGCTAAGAAAGCACATCCTTGTGCGCTTATGGGACAATCTCTATACTCTATGTTCACTATAACACCATAACTTCTGGGATTTCTTACAAGAATATCCTAATCTATCTATACACTATTCAAATCATTTTCCTTATTTGGCATGTATATGAATTTAAACTAATCACTTATTACCTCTCCGATCTTAGAATCGCCTAAACTTGATATGATACCACTAAATGTAACACCCCAAACCCGCAATTGGTACGGATATCGGATGCCATAACATTTCTGTCTGATCGATGCTTATAACAAAATGCAGTAAATTTTTTTTTCTTTTGTTATAAAATCATTTATCCTTTTATACTCTCATGTCACAAACACATGCTATTAACAATCTCATTCAATTCAGTCCAGAAATTTCATTTAACTTATCATGTCACTCAATCATAATCTATAACATTTAACATGTCCATATTTCACAATGCATATTCAATACCAAACTTTTACATATACATGCCACTAACACTATTCATTTGATAAATTTTCGGCAGCATAACAGCTACCACTTGACTAACCCAAAACCTGCAATTCAATCAATCATAGCTAAACTTAGGGGCACAACATTTATAACTTATTACACATTCCAGTCTAATCCATATAACTAATCCAACACATATAAACCATTCCAGTACAATAACATCTAACTATTACATCTAACTAATTCACTAACTTATAACATTTACATATACATTTATCTATTTTTATAACATAGACTATTTATACACATTCTACTAATAATAACCATACTATTCTTGACGTCAATCCGACGGTCCAGTTCGATCTCAAAGATGATGGTCTGTCTGCTCCGCAGACGCTCCACTTGGTACCTATACGCAGTCAAACAAACTACGTGCTGAACATTAAATATGCCCAGTGGTGGTTACGAATTTAATAATTTCCAATTTAAACTTATGCACACACATGCATAAAATACACTATACTTAACTAATTCCTTAATTCCATTTAATTCACTCACTAAAATTTCACGTAGTGTCATATTACACTACAATCCGTCTTTAACCTTATTATGGGGTATTTATAATTTAGCCCCTAACTTATTCAAAACTTATCAAATTACTCTTCCATTTAACTTATTTAACATTTTTCCACTCCATTTGCATTTACTCATAACTACACTCTTATTTACTTAACGGCATCTAAATTGTTATGTAGTCCTCAAACTTTCATTTTAGTCCTCATTGGACTATCACTTTACGCATATAATTACTTATTCCTTTAGTTTACTCGTTTCTCAATATTACTATTCATTTTACACTTCTCTACAATTTTGAGATGTAAATTTACAGTTTAGTCCTTGAACTTTTACTTTCATGTACATTACATATTAATTTATATTAGGCTTTTACATTGCATGTTGTCATTCGTTTTACCGTTCTTATTCATTTAATCTATCATTTCATATACAAATTACCATTTAGTCCCTATGTTATCAATTTCAGGATAAATTACGTTTTTGCCCTTCTTTTGACGCTATTTACGGAGATGCCACTAGTTCATTTCTTTTTTCATTTTGAATCATTATTTGGCTTACAAATTACATATTAGTCCTTGTTTTAGCGATTTCATGTAAAATTACATTTTAGTCCCTCAACTTTGGATTTTTTACGAAATGGTCATTTTACTTTCACTTTTCATTTCCATGTCACTTATTGGTGCACTTTTACACTTAATTATAATTTTGCCCCTAACTTTATCAAATTACGATATGGTCCTTCCTTAACGTTTAATTACAATTTTGTCGTTTACTTACCACATTTTCACTTTAGTTCACTTCTTAGCTTATATTTTACCAGTTAGTCTCACGACTAATTATATTTGCGATAAATTATGTTTTAGTCCTTAAACTTTTATTTTCCTTCATATAAGTCTTTTTTCGTTTAAACTTTCATGTTCACTATACTTATTTCATTTTTAGGTCATTTTCATCATTATGACCCATTTGGCTTATGATTTGGGTAAATTACCTTTTTATGCTAAACTTTCACTTAGGTCTTTTTTCGTATAACTATTCATTTTCATGTTACTTTTCGTATTTTCAAGTCATTTTACTTTTGATAGAATCGTATCATTTTACAATTCTGCTTGTTACACTTAGGATTTTTACATATTAAGCTTTTATTCATTATACGTTTTACGTGTTATGTCATATTACTTATGGCTTTACATGTTATACTTTGGCATATGATGCTTTTATATATTATGTCATATTACATAATATTGTGTGACGTTATGCCATTACATGTTACACTTTTGCATATTATACTATTACATATTAGGCTTTTACATGTTACACTTTGGCATATTATATTTCATTATTTTACTTTTCATCATAATACATTTTATCATATTACATTTTACCTCATTACACTTATAACATATTACATTTGATCATATTACTTTTTACACTTTCAAAATATTTTTCAATCCTATCACTTTTATGCCTCTAGTGCAATCCCGGCAGAAAATCTACAAATTGGATATACGGGACGTGGACTCCAAAGGTCCACTGCACTGCACTAGGGAATGACTCCGAAGGATCACTCCATCATGTAACATATGACGTGTGACGTATGATGTATGACATACAACAGAGGGCTATGAGAGACCATCGCGAATCTGTCATAGCAAAGCAAGTCATCATGACTCGCACCACGGTATGGGTGTCCCTATAGCTAGCCAAAAATATCCTAGACTAGATTAAACTGCCACACCACTAAGGACAAATTTTCTCAATTATATTAATTCCACTTTTTCACATATTAGCACTTTTATTTTACATATAACATATAACTTATCAATACATTTTCATACTTTTAACACTTTCATTTCCATTTTACGTTTCACTTTCATATCAATGCACTAGTTAGTTAACATTTCATCGTTTTTGCACATTTCATGAATTATCTCATCATAATTCATTATTTATGTGCAATGCTTATTATATACTTATTTCTCTATAATAAGTATACTTAAGCCATTCAATGGCTATAAATCGTTTCTTATCATTTCACTTTCAATTATTTCAATGTTTATCATTATTTTCATTTCGAGCATAATGGAGTATCATACTCAAAGATATTCATATATAGTCCTAAATTCCAAATAAATTTATGGACACTTGTTTTCATATATAAATTTATTTTAAGTCATTAGTCTATAAATATACTCAAAATATACCCTAGTATACACTAGGGTACCATTCGGCCAAGGTGAGTACTTCACCTTACAATTTCTTTTATTTTCATTTAAACATTTCAATTATCATATTAAAGGTTCTTAGTCACTTTTCTAAGCTTATTATTCATTTACACATGCATTTAACACAAATTCACTTAAATCAATCATTTGCTTTTCATACATTTCTTTTCACTTAACCCTCCATTTCACTACTAAATCACTCATTTATTCATCTTACACTCATATAATATATATATCACATCACATATAATATTTCTTAGACCCATTCGGCCCTACTTAGGGTTTGTTAGTAATATTTTATTTTTCATCCAATTATCACTCATGTCACTAAATTAAGCCTCAATTTACATCTGCATAGCATTTAATTTCATGTATTCACTAGGTATACCACAAATATACCTAAGTATACCATTTTGTCACATTATCTTTCAAACTTACACTTAGTTTTCTTTCACTGTAATCACTCTAATTAGCTTAGTTACCCTCCCTAAGCTCAATTATCACCTCAATTTTAATTACACATGCATTTTACATATAGTCAATATTTACACATAATATAAAACCCTAATTTTTTCAAAGGAAATACATGGATTAAGTAATCACAAACCTTATATCCATGATAATCTCTTCACAAGCTCCTCAATTCTTTCCTTTGGCCCTTGAAAAGCCAATTCCCTCCAAATTTCTCATGGTGGTCGAATTTGCACAAGAAACAAACATTCAAAAATTTTCTTCTGTTATCAAATCTAACCTTATAAACATACTCTAGACACCCTAGAGTACTCATAAAAACTATTAAAATAAATTTAAACCATCTAAATCTCTTACCTCTAATTTGAGACATAATCTTTGATCCACACTTTTTCTTGCTTTTGATCCATTAAAGGGATACCAGAGGTTACTATAAGCTCATGGAGGGGCTGAATTACACTTAGGGGGTTTGAACTAAGCAAGAAATGGGAGCAAAATTGAAGACATTTGAGAGAATAACCAAGAGAAGGACTTTGGCCACACTAAGGGGAAGAGAAGGCAGACGAGATAAGGATAACCCACCTAAAATTTCTGTCATCAATAGCTTTTATAGTAGCCCAAAATGGTCCAACCTATATGGCCCAATTACACTTTTAAGCCCATTTAGCCCTTTTTCTATGGTTTTCTCACTTCTCAACTCCAAATCACTCCAAATTTGATTCGATAATTCATATCATGTAAAACTAGGCTGTATACCAAAATTCAGCCCAATCAGAATCCGTTTTCGGTCCAGTTTAATGAAATCGGTTTGATTCAATAATTATCAGAGTTCTCCAAAAATTCCCTTTTCACTACCTAAAATTTCTACACATCAATTAGAGTCAATCTAAAAATTTCTACAATTTTTAAAGATCATTTACTATTTTTAAAGCTCCAGTCAAACTTTCGGTCAATGCGAGTACTATTCAAACCGAAATCATATCTTTTCCTTACTTTCTAAAGTCAATTTATCATAAAAATGATTCCATAATTCTTAACACATATTCATTAGCTTACACTAATATTTTGGGGTCAATCTAAGATCATTTTTCGATCCGGTAATTATTTGCCAATTCGATAACCCAATTTTTCAATTTCACCAAAAATTAATTTTTCATTACCATATGATTCTACTCATCAATACAAGTACATCCATATTCTCAAATCATTTTTCCGAGGTCCGTAGCACGCTCTATGGTCCGTTCAAACTCTCAGTCAACCTAGTTACCATTCACAGTACTGAAACCGCAACTTTTTCGTATTTTCGATTTTTGAGGCCCTATTTGACCTCGATTTTACTCCTAATTTTAATCTCGAACTCATCGTGACTTATATTCTCCAATAATCAAATAAAAAAATTTCAACTCTGAGAGGTACTATTCATCCCGGTGTCACTATTTACTATCGGAAAATACTATTCCCGGCTAACCCGGTATTAGGGCCATTATAATTATCCCCCACTAAAAGAAATTTCGTTCTCAAAATTTACCAAAGTCATATAGTCAAAATGCTACTCACCCAAATCCGCATCAACTATCATTGTCACAATATGCCACCTTCCATTATTATACAGTCTAAATCATTCCTAACTGTGTCACTATATGTCATAAAATCTTTCTCCAAAAGCCAGAATCTCCAAATTTCAGTTGTAGATCGTTTGTATTCTAGCGTAATCATGACCTACTATCACTCTCAATCCATTTTTAAGATAACATCATTCCGCCGAAAGAGGATTCAATCCAATTGGCTAAGAAAGCACATCCTTGTGCGCTAATGGGACAATCTCTATACAGTATGTTCACTATAACACTATAACTTCTGGGATTTCTTACTAGAATATCCTGGTATATCTATACACTATTCAAATCATTTTCTGTAATTAGAATGTATATGAACTTAAACTAATCACTTAATCCCACTCCGATCTTAGAATCGCCTAAATTTGCTTTGATACCACTAAATGTAACGCCCCATACCCGCAATTGGTACGGATATCGGATGCCATGACATTTCTGTCTGATCGATGCTTATGACAAAATGCAGTAATTTTTTTTTCTTTTGTTATAAAATCATTTATCCTTTTATACTCTCATGTGACAAACACATGCCATTAACAATCTCATTCAATTCAGTCCAGACATTTCATTTAACTTATCATGTCACTCAATCATAATCTATAACATTTAACATGTCCATATTTCACAATACATATTCAATACCAAACTTTTACATATACTTGCCACTAACACTATTCATTTGTTAAATTTTCGGCAGCATAACAGCCACCACTTGACTAACCCAAAACCTGCAATTCAATCAATCACAGCCCAACTCAGGGGCACAACATTTATAACTTATTACACATTCCAGTCTAATCCATATAACTAATCCAACACATATAAGCCAATCCAGTACAATAACATCTAACTATTACATCTAACTAATTCACCAACTTATAAAATTTACATATACATTTATCTATTTTTATAACATATACTATTTATACACATTCTACTAACAATAAACATACTATTCTTGATGTCAATCCGACGGTCCAGTTTGATCTCAAAGTCGATGGTTTGCCTGCTCCGCAGATGCTTCTCTTGGTACCTACACGCAGTCAAACAAACTATGTGCTGAGAATTAAATATGCTCAGTGGTGGTTACGAATCTAATAATTTCCAATTTAAACTTATGCACACACGTGCATAAAATACACTATACTTAACTAATTCCTTAATTCCATTTAATTCACTCACTAAAATTTCACGTAGTGTCATATTACACTACAATCCTTCATTTAACATTATTATGGGCTATTTATAATTTAGCCCCTAACTTATTCAAAACTTATCAAATTACTCTTCCATTTAACTTATTTAACATTTTTCCACTCCGTTTGCATTTACTCACAACTATCACTCTTATTTACTTAATGGCATCTAAATTGTTATGTAGTCCTCATACTTTCATTTTAGACCTCACTTATTCCTATACTTTACTCCTTTCACAATATTACTATTCATTTTACACTTCTCAACAATTTTGACATGTAAATTTACAGTTTAGTCCTTGAACTTTTACTTTCATGTACATTTACATATTAATTCATATTAGGCTTTTACATTGCATGTAATAATTCATTTTACCATTCTTATTCATTTAATTTATCTTTACATATATAAATTACCATTTAGTCCCTATGTTATCAATTTTAGGATAAATTACATTTTTGCCCTTCTTTTGACGTTATTTGCGGAGATGCTATTAGTTCATTTCTCTTTTCATTTTGAATCATTATTTGGCTTACAAATTACATATTAGTCCTTATTTTAGCGATTTCATGTAAAATTACATTTTAGTCCCTCAACTTTGGACTTTTTATGAAATGGTCATTTTACTTTCACTTTTCATTTACATGTCACTTATTAGTGTACTTTTACACTTAATTACAGTTTTGCCCCTACCTTTGTCAAATTACAATATTGTCCTTCCTTAAAGTTTAATTACAATTTTGTTGTTTACTTACCACATTTTCACGTTTGTTCACTTCTTAGCTTATATTTTACCAATTAGTCTCATGACTAATTATATTTGCGGTAAATTATGTTTTAGTCCTTAAACTTTTATTTTCCATCATATAAGTCATTTTTCGTTTAAACTTTCATGTTCACTATACTTATTTCATTTCTAGGTCATTTTCATCATTATGCCCCGTTTGGCTTATGATTTGGTAAATTACCTTTTTACCCTAAACTTTTCAGTTAGGTCCTTTTTCATATAACTATTCATTTTCATGTTACTTTTCGTATTTTCACGTCATTTTACTATATGTCATTTTACTTTTGATAGAATCGTATCATTTTACAATTCTGCTTGTTACACTTAGGCTTTTTACATTTGAAGCTTTTATTCATTATACGTTTTACGTGTTATGTCATATTACTTATGGCTTTACATGTTATACTTTGGCATATGATGCTTTTACATATTATGTCATATTACATAATGTTGTGTGATGTTATGCCATTACATGTTACACTTTTGCATATTATACTTTTACATATTAGGCTTTTATATGTTACACTTTGGCATATTACATTTCATTATTTTACTTTTACATATTAGCCGAGGAGTGAGCCGGAGAGCAATCCCGAGGAGCATACACCTGTATCCCCGTAGTGGACATGTTCATTGAGACCTTTTTGTGTTTATTTCTTTTTGGTGTACAAAAAGACTTGCATTATTTATGCATGATTATATTTTTTCAGTTTACCTTGAATGCATAAAAAGAAAATAATGATAAGTAAGAAAATTAATCAGTGACAAGACGACAATCAATATATGCGTTAAGAAAGATAGTAGATATAATTAACTAATAACTTTTGGGCACATAGGAGAATGGCCATACTACCCAATTGCCAAAAATTCGAATACAACATGCACAAGATGGTCAATTAGAGTGAACCATACGAGCGTTTATTCAGATGGTAACTACCACTTCACGTAAAGCGGTTAATAGATAAACAGTCAGATGGTAGCTACCACTTCATGCAAAGCGGTTAACACATCAACAGTTAGATGGTAACCACCACTTCACGTGAAGCAGTTAACACATCAACAGTCAGATGGTGACCACCACTTCACGTGAAGCAGTGAACACATCAACAGTCAGATGGTGACCACCACTTCACGCAAAGAGGTTAACACATAAACAACCAGATGGTAACTACCACTTAAGGCGAAGGAGTTAACACATTAATGAACCAATCCATCCTTCAGGGTCAACCATCCTTCAGAGGGCAATTGTCCTTTAGAGGGCAGCTATCCAGAGTCCTTCAGGGGACATCGATTAAATACCAACTTAACGGTAGCTTAACACATCGATAAGCTGGCATTAATCAACCACATCTCAACTCAAGTAACATAGCAGAAAGGTGACTGCCTCAGGTATGCATCTCTTCCCTCTACTCTGAATTCTAGCTCACCAAGGCATTAAGTGTTCTAGCCTTCCCAAAATTTGGGCAACTGCAGACACCAAGTCCCGAGGCAGCCCAGATTAGAATTATCTAATAAAGATATATCAATACTTGTATCACAATTGAAAAATAGGAAATGTCAGTTTTCATCTTTAGTTCTCACAATTTTTGAAGTTTCTCCATGTTTTTAACCCTTTCGGGTAGGCCGAAACTAATAAGAGGTTTTAAAATGCAATTTTTTCAAGTTTGAGTCGACAGATGGCCGTCCCTTGCTGAGCGACACCCGTCGGTCACAGTTTTATCTAGACCCGCCTGTCGCAAATATGCCTGATGGCCATCTCTGACTACCCATAACTCATTAGTTGGCACCCGTGACTTACTGAGTCATGGGCACAACTACTTAAATCACGGTCAAATGGCAATTTTATATTTCGAACTATATTTTTGATAGCCACCCGTATGTAGCGTCGTTGCAAGCAAGGAAAACCATTTTAATCATGGTGATACTAGGGAGTTAATCAGTTTTCTCCCCACCTTCCCACTAATCCTGAAACTGAGCCATTTCTCCCTTAAAAAAGGGATATAAAATGATCAGCTAAGGAAGGAAATGGGGGGAATGCTTTTTAGGGAAATATTTTTTAGAGGAAAAATACAGAGAAAAAAGTTTTGAGAGAGAAAGTGATTTCTTCATTGTATTTGTTAGCATTGATTGTGGAATTAAAGAGGATACGAAGCCTTTTTATTCTTTAAACATCAATTTGCATTAAAGGGTAATATTTCTGGGTTTAACCTCACTTTATCATTCATTTTGAAAGTTACATGCTTTTTTTTATTTACTTTACATAAATGTTTTATCGTGATTTTCTATATTCATTAGTTTCAAATACATTTCTAGGATTTAGAAATGATTTTGATGTATTTATCAGTCGTTTTAAGCATGATTTAATTTGTGAATGTGAAGAAATGGTTTGAAAGAGGTAATTTAATGGAGTTTCTCGCTTCTGGGCATGACAGATGGGAAGAAAACATAAGCGACGCTCGTCGCTCAAGGCGAGCAACGGGACGGAACGCCGTCTCTCACACTTCTTCAGCCCGTCTACCTTGTCTTCAGCCCATCCATCGCCTTTTTATTGACTTTTGATTCCTTTTCTTTTATTTATGTCATCTTGCACGCATTAATTGATTTTAATGTGAAATTTTACATTATATAACATTCATGTATTCTGTTTTACCCTATTGCAATATCATTGTTGTTTTATTTTATTATTTAAGCATTTAATTATTTCATTTAATATACTAATTTATTTGTTTCTTTTGTTTTATTCTTGACACGAGCATCCACATATGTGTTCTTTACACACAAATAGAGACTTGGCGTTTAGGATGTTTTACATCTGGAGATTAGTAAATTTCTTTTACATTTTATTTTGATTTATGTACATTGCTTCATTCTGGTTTGGATTTATAATAATAAAGGTTTTTTATATGCGTTAATTTATAAATTCACATAAAAAATTTGTACAATAATTAATTAGGTTTTTTTAATAAAATAGGACCAATGTCCTAATTTTCCATCAAATAAAATTTATTTAATTGAAGATTTTTTTTTTATTAAAATGGGATCATTCAACCCTATTTTCCAAAATTATTCAAGGAACTCTTCAATTTTGTAAATATGCATGCGGGAACCAATGTTCGCACCTTAAATGAATTCTCCATTTTATGTATGATTTATTTCATTTTATTTGTTGGGACTGTATTCTGCCCTTTTTCATTATAAGTTAGTATTATTTATTTACTGCTTTATTTACCACTTTCTTTATATGCTTGAAATGTGTTTTTAATTTACTTGCATGAATCGTGTGAGAGGAAAGGTGGAAATTTTATCTTAAAAACTCTTTATAACCAAGGTATAAGTAAGAGTGATGTCTCGAACCTTATCTGGTTTAGGCTTCATGAGATTAAAATAAATCTTTTTCAATGTTTTGTTTGGTGGCGACTCCAAAACCTACCTCTTGGTACCCATATAGACGCCATCGTAGGTTGATCATCAACAATAAAATAGCGGTGATTCCCTGTCCATTGCGAAGTGACCAATTTTTATGAGTTAAATGAACCTTAATTCAGTTTTGAGTACTAAAAGCGGACCTTCACACACACCCCTTACCCATACATAGTAAACAACCACGCCAGGTAAAGGGTGCCACACAACAAAAACATTACATTAATTAACTCCATTACATTAAGTTCAAAATTAATAAATTTCTTATGTTACAATTGAAAAGGCATACATACCCATACAACCATTCATATATAATTTAGAAGTTTCACATTTAATTTACAATACATGACATATTCTTGTACATATACATAAACTTATTTTCTTATAATACACATTACAAATTTCACCTTAACATCCAAAAGATCACAATTTACATTATTACATCAAAATATATAACCTACATTTGACACTTGCTCCTAATGTGTTGGCCTTTGGGAATGCAAGTTGTCCTTCAAAGTAAACTTATCTTCAAAACCTGCACGGATGGAACACCCGTGCTAAGCACAAAGGATTAGTGGGAAAAATATGAAATGTACGACCACTCATAGCGATGATCAATGCAAAGGCACATGCACATGAAGCATACTTATAACAGTATAAAATAACACATATATAATAACATATATGACATGCATTATGGAATGCACTCCATTTTCATTTACATATATATATACGTTTATTAGTGCTTCTCACATTATTCATTTAGCTTTATTTTCATTCTCTTGTTGCCTGCCTTTCCAAAGTGGTGGATAACGGGAAATGTAACATATAGGTACCTATGGATACATTCACATTAGTAGCACATACACATAGGGATCCAAACGGGATCTAATAACACACAGGGATCCAATGGGGTCTAAGAATGCATATGGACCAAAATGAGGTCCAAGAAAGCATAGGTTGAAGCAATAGAGGCCTCTATAGGCATGCCTATTTATCCATGACTCGACTGTAGAAGGCTATTAATTAAGCTCTATCCATTTTATTCACATTGAGATTCAAATAAAAATTGCCAAACTTATGTTAATATGTTAAACTAACATTAGCATTTCATTATTTAATAGATTCTATGCATGATTATTAATTTTGAATCATTATTAAGTTTCTTTTAAGTTATACTTAGTTCATGTCAAAAATCATCTCAAATTAAGAAGTGAAAATCACTTTACAAAGTAAAGTTAAAAGGATTACACGGCGGGCAGGAATTCCTACCAACCGTGTAAGCTAGAACATGTGTATTAATTTGAAAATAGAATACATTTACATGGCGGGCACAAAACATTACACGGCAGGTAGACTAGGTTACATGGCAGGAAGGAAATCCTGCCAGCTATGTAAGGCAGGGAGTCTGAAAGATTCCCAAAAGATGCTTTCCATAACTGTTTTACATGACGGGCAGGGTGGTTACACGGCAGGTAGGAATCCTTGACTGCTATGTAACTCATTTCTTAGGCCAAATTAATAAACAAAAACCATTTTACACGGTGGACAGGTAATCCTAACTGCCGTGTCCTATGTTATTGCCTAAAAACCTAAAATTCGGCAGGGCTACAACCTTAGCTTCACTTGTTTAATCAATATGAATATGTTAACATCTTTTTTAGGCCAAATGGCCTTCTTAACAATTGATTCCCATTATCTTAACTTTCTAAAGGCATAAATTATACATCATTGGGACATTTAAAACTTTAGATATAACTAAAACAACTTGAACTGCTCCCATTAAGGTGGAAAAACTCTTACGTCAAATTTAAGCTCAATTTTAAGCATCGTAAAGCCAAGATTAGCTCATTGTTTCTTATAGACATATTTAGGTATATGTCCTAAATTTCCAACCCAACTAAGAAAATGTAATTTGGAGAACTAAAACTCAACTTACGACTAAAACAAGCACCAAAGGTTGGATGGGATTTGGACAGAGTTTCCTCTTAAAACTCAACATGCCCAAATCCATCATTCTACACCAACAACCAACACAATTCAACCCAAATTCACATAAGTTATGTAAATACAATTCAAATATACACAATTCATCATTATATGCACAATAACACAAATTCTCAAACCTTTCTCATATTGCTTCGTTTTCTTGCTTCATTAGGCTCTTCCTTCACCTTCTTTCTCTTTTCCTTTAGCTCCAACAGCCTTCTCCTCTACAAATCACTATAAATACATTAATTAAATAACAAAATATGACTCTTACTCTTAAAGAGCCACGGGTAAGAAGAGAAGAAAATCTAACAACTCTCTTTGTAATAACTCGAATTATACCCTAGTAGAATTTATGGTATAATTGTATTTAAAGGTTATAATAGAATTGGACTAAGAGTGACATTATGAGTAATTAAGGACTTAATTGAATGAGATAAGTAAAGATTTTGCATAGCAGTTTTTAGTGGAGGGACTTAAGAGAGTTTTGCCATGGAGCAATTGAGGAAATTGCTCGAAGTGGGACATTTGTCAAGAGAGGATTAGGTGGCTAGAGGAGAGAGTGCCACATAGGATAACACATGCAATAAATAGGGGTGAGAGAAGTCAAATCTACCCCCACTCATTGCATGTGATCCAGCCGGCCCCCTCTTCCTCTCTCTTGGTTATTCTACTCTTCATTTTCAGCATTTTGAACCTCTATTCTTCTTCTTCATTTGGTTGCTTGAGTTTGAATTGTATTGGATGGTTTGAAGAGGTTTTCCATGTGAACTAAAGAGCTATTAATAGAAGGAAAGAGAAGGGCAAGGAGAAGGTGTGACCTTAAAGAGTAGAGTTTGAGTTGCATCTTAGAGGTTGGGATCGTGTGCCTTGATAATGTATTGCATATGTGTTTTGAGTTTGTTTTTATGTTATGTTGTTATGCATGTTTGAATTATTGGTAAATGAATATGCTTGTAGTAGTGTTATTGTTCAATTGAGGGTCTTAGTTAGCTTTGTATGTGGCAAATGTATAGATTTTGCCATGTACTATACTTGATATGATCTTTATGTCTAGTTTGTCATTTTGATTGATATTAGTAATTGATTGAGTTTGATCTTGATATAGTGTTCAGAAATGTTATTGTTATGATTATAAAGGTTATGTATGTGAGTCTTGAGTGGGAATGTGAAGTATGTGCTTGAATGGTTTATTTTTCTTGGAGTTGAACACTTAGTTCGTTTCTGTCGCGAGTGCGATATGGGTAGCGGGCGCGACAGAATGCTCCTTAGCGAGGTCTGCCTATTGTGCATCACCGAGCCTACTGAGCTTTCTCGCGTATGGCCGAGCTGTGCCGAGCTTTGTCGTGAGTGCGAACTCCATCGTGGGAGCGACCGAAGCCACCATGGCATTCTGTCGTACTCGCGATGAGGCCCGCATGTGCGACATATTCTTATGATAGGTTCTGTCGCGAGCGCGACTGTAGACACCGGGTCCCGAGTACCCTTGATCAGGATTACCCAATGATGAAATTAAGTGTGCCGATTTATAGGCAAAAAGAATGAAAGTTAGAAGTGATAATTTCCTTGTCGTTTTGATTTGTTAGGAATGAAGAAAAATGTATTTTAAAAATATTTTAAAAATTATTTTGGGATAAAAAGTTAGTTTTTAAATTATTGTGTTTTTATAGAAATTTAAAAAAAAAATTCTACCTAAAAAGCACGGCTGTGCTTTGCGCTGCACTGCTTGAAGCGCGCGCGAAAGCACAGCCGTGCTTTTCTCGGAAGCACAGCTGTGCTTGTGCGTGCAGCGCGCCCCCTGACGCCCCATTTCGCCCCAATGGCCTTTTTGGTTATATTTTCTTCATTTTTAATGCTTTTTAACTCATTTTTTTTCATAATTTAATTCAAAAAGCCTTTTATCTTTCAATCCTCCAAATTCAGTTGTTTTTTTGTAGTTATGGGAATTAAATTAGTTTAATTTCTTAATTAAAAAATCTGAATTTTGGAGAGCAATAAAGGGAATTTTTAAAGGAAAATTAGAGGGGGATTTTTCTTAAGGAAAAAATTATTTTCTTCTTCTTTCTTCTTTCAAGAACAAATTCTCTCAATTTTTAAAAGAATTTCCAGCAATTCTTAAGGCAAAAAAATAACAATTTTTGTTCTTGAGAATTTTCTTATTTTTCAATTGACAATTTTTGCTTTGAGACAAATAAATAAATTATTTGTTCTTGAGTAAAAATTCACTTTCAATATTTTATTTTCTAATTTTATTCCAACAATACAAGACAAGGAATTGGATCTTACCTTCTCTTCATCAAGATAAATTTTGAGGGTAAACATTCTTGGCTCAATTTCTTAGTTTAATTTTTAATTTAATTTTTTATTTCTAATTAACTAGTTAACATGTAAATTCTTTTAGTCTTATTATTTTCTTCTTATTTCTTGTTTTTGTTTCTTATTTGATTAGTTAACAATGTAAATTCTCTTAAAACAATTTTATTATTTTTATTTAATTGTTCATATTATTTTTATTTAATTGTTCATGTTGTTTATATTGTTCATATTGTTCATATGTTGTTATCATCATTATTATTATTGTTTTTATTATCATCATTATTATTTTTAGCATGTGCTTATGTGATTGTCCATATTATTATTGGTATTATCATTCACCAAGCCTTAACATGTCATGATTATTTCTTATTGTTCTCGCATGTTTATGTGGTTTATTCATATCCTTGGTTATTATTATTATTATCTTGTATGATGAATCTTTGTTATTTATATTTTTATACATGCTGAATTTTATGTTTATTTTATTCATGTTTTTATGCATGTTGAGTTTTATCATTATAGTTTTATGCTTGCATATACATGTTGAATTTTATTATTATTATGTTATTATTTTTATGCATGTTAAATGAGTAATTGGTTAAGTTGCATATTTTTTTTATTATGTCATTAAATTAATTGGTCATGCATGATACATTTTTATTGGCTTTATTTTTATGTCTTTTATATTATGTGTTTAAATTCATTGTTTTTACTAACATTTTTTATTTGTCTTTTTATTTTCAAATGCTTACTTTCCGTGTGTGAGTTTTTTATGGCAAGTGGGAGCTCATGAAGATTTGAAGATACACTTGAGAGCTACCTTGTTAATTTATTATCTTTATTTTTTTTCTTTCATTTTGGGTTTTGTTTATTTATTTTAATATGTAATTTGTAATAATTTATTTTTCATGCACGATAATTTATATGCACATTAATTTAAAAGGTCGCCAAAGTATTTCTACTAATTAACTTAGATTTTCCTAATAAAAATGGGACCAATGTCCTAATCTTCGTCCCAAATAAAATTGTCACATTAAAATTATTTTTATTTAAACATGCATGTGAGGACCAATCTCCTCATCTCTAATAAATAGCCCGATTTATGCATGGATTGCATTTTACTTACAAATGGGGGGTTGTATTTCGCCCCTAGTTTTGTTGTAATCAATTTTGCTTTCATTTACTTTATTTATCGTTTTTATTATATGATTGATATGCGTTTAATTAAATTGCGTTAAAATTGAATGAGAAATGGGATGAAGCGCTAAATTCAAAATTTGATTATAAACTTAGCCAAGGTATGAATAAATGGGAAGTCCCGAACCTATCTCTAGTCTTTGGGCTCAACGAGGCGAGAGACCCATTTTAATGGGATCTCCAAGACACCTCTTGTGTCCCGTAAAAAGGCTTTAACTTGCATAGTCCTAGGCTCCACGAGGAGAGAGGGCCCTCCTAATGTTCTATTAGGATGGGACCTCCAAGACCTCTCTGGCTTGCCCAAAATGGACATAGCAGTGCCGTCTTAGGCTCACTGAGGCAAGATGAACTTTCCCAATGTTTTATTGGGTGGTGACTCCATAAAATCTCCTTGTTGCCAAAAATAGACGCACTTGTAAATACCTTACAAGTTTCAATGAACCTCTCCTAATAGCCCTAAAGTGGGCATTCGGGAAGATACGGGGTTTGGTGTGCGTCACAGTGGCGACTCCACTGGGAACCAAGAGACTACCCTTCGAAAGTACCTTGGCTAAAATTTATAATTGAGTTTTAATTTAGAAATTTCAGCCCTTTTCAAAATTGCATAGCATATCATTAGAGCCTTAGATTATGTTAGTTTGGTCCCTATCTTAACCCCGGTGCATTCCCGAAGCACGACCCTACGTTCACTCAATGTGGGGAAGTGTTAAGGATAATCACCAGCCCAAGCCTCGTACCTTATAATATATCAAATGGTGACCCAATCGGTCGTTATACTTGTGATGAGCTAGACCCGTTGGTAGGGACCATACTTGGGTAGCCCTAAAGTATCACTACCTTTGACCAAAGCTCATGTAATGGCAATAGATACTTCCACTAGGTGAAATGTACCGTAATACCGTGCTTGCTACCTGGGCCATCATATATTGAACAAAATCAGTTAAATTAAATGGTCTCCATCAAAGGCTTTCATGCCCTGGTAGGCCCATCTTAATTTAATTGAGGTGTTTAAATACATAATGGCTAAACACCCATATGTATGTACATTAGATAAGAGATGTTATGCTGTCGGTTTCCCACCGTGCACCACATGCGTCCAATGGGTTCCCTAATAACCCTTGGATAAATCCCACTTAGGAAAGAGACCAATCGACCTCGTGTGTGGGGGCAATAAGGTAGGAAGGATCCACTTACTTGCATGTGGTTGTGGATGATGCATTGCATATTCATGTCATTCATGCACAAATAAAATTTTTATTTCTTCCCTATGTATACATCCTCTTCTTTGCATATAATTATTACATGGACATATCATCCTGTGTATAATTTTTCAAACGTTTCACATGTATCATTGTAATCTCTTTTAGTCACTGCATACCATTTGTTGCACAGCACGACCATGCATTGCATATAATTCATGCATCATTCTAACTCCTTGCTTTTCAGCCATTGTAGACCATTTGCTTAGGTGGTTTAGGGATCCTGATAGTTGTCTAAAGAGTGATCAGAGTTCAAGTTGGCTGACAAAGATTTAGCATCCTTGCTAGAGCGTCCGAAGATATTAGAAATGGCTGGTCCATCACAACAAATTGAAGAGATCCGTGCCCTAATGGCCCAAGAGATAGATGAGAGATTTGAAGAGCTAGAAAAAATGTTGTTGGCCGTGTTTAAGGAGAGGATGGATGCCATGGCACTTGTTCTTCAAGCCCAATTCATAATGACTTCTATTAGCCAGAATAACTTGACCCCGACTCAGAAGGCTCATGCAACAACGGCTGTAATGTTCCCGTCCACACCCGAGCCTAGGCACAAGGCACCATTCGACTCACCAATCAAGCTACTGGGAAGAGCAAAGCGACTAGAGCCGTTACAATCAATGGGCCTCCTCAGTCCCTCGAACACGGAAAGGAAGCTAACTGATCTTGAAGAAGAGATTGTGAAGTCCAAGCTTGCAACTACCCGGGCACCTCTCAATAAGACTATTGCTGGCCCCGCAGGTCCAGGAGTTGGTTACTATGATAATAGCAGTGATACCCAAAGGGCAAGAAAAGTGTCAGCAATTAAAGCAGATCAGAGGCATTACTCTAATTTGGGCAGATCCTTGTCTTGGGTACTCAACAGATTGATGAAGGAAGGTAAGCTACAGCCACTACCTGCTAAGCCCGCTAGAAACCAGGGACAACCCAATCACAAGGCCGATCAGTATTGTCCCTTCCACCAACACACTGGGCATATGACGGATAATTATGTGAGGCTAAGGCATGAGATTCAAGATCTGATCGATAATAAATAGATTACTGATCCAGAGCGCCGCAAGAAATAGGGGAGGAAACCTTCTAGTAGATATGCTTTTCATATTTGAACTTTTTTCAGTTTTGATGTATGCAGTACTGTTTACATTAATTATATTAATGGCTTTTTGTTTATGTTCTCATGATTTCATTATGCATGATCACAATCACAAGTCATTTACATTTGATATTAACTTAATGAATACTCCTTCATATAGTCTCGAGATCTTGTAGCATCTGATATAACTCCTGAAGGGAGGAAAATCCTGAGAGCTGAAAATAAAAATAGAAAGTTGTGGAAAAGAAAAGCTAGATACAATTAGGAGATTGGATGAAAACTCACTAAGAGCACTAGAACCTTTCTGATTACCCGTCAAAGCGACTCCTGGATAAGGCTGGATCTAGAAAATGATTTAGGTACTATTTCTTTGTATAGCTCTCTAAATGACCATGTCCTACCCTCATTTCAAAATCGCTTGCTAGCCCGTTGAGCCTTTATTTTGGTATGCTAAATGCATACCGATTTTATTGTTACACACATTAAAACTACCTTTTGCCTAAAATAATTTTGGCTTCCCCTTAGAAGAATGGCCGCTCTAGTAAGGATGGATGTACATTACGATATCCGCTTGAGCTATCCAAAAATTGCCCTAGTGAAAGTGGGTTTATGCTTCTGAAAGAGATTTTTAATCATTGATGATCTTTGAGGCTTGACCATTGGCAATCCTTTGGGCCATCAAAAATTTGCCCCGATGAAAATGGGTCTACATTTCGAGAAGGGAATTTCAACCATTGATAATTTTTGGGTTACCAAAAATCACCCTGATAAGGATGGGTCTACCCTTTGGAAAACGAATTTGCGATCATCTATAATTTTTGGGCTACACTTCAGGAAAGGGGTTTTAAATCACCAATAAATCTTTTGTGTAATTATAGACATAAATTTGTGAAGAAAAAAAGGAAGAAAAAAAGAGGAAGAAAAAAAAAGAAAGAAGAAAAAAGAAGGAAAATAGTAGGGCCCAAGATAATACCCCTTGATGAGTTCAGTAGCTATCTTTCTTCGCTTAATTGTTACGTTGAGTTTGATAAGTCAGAGTATTACCGAGTCCAAATTCGAGAATGTCTGGACAACATGTAATTAGTTTGAAAATGATTCCATCATCCAAATGAACGTTGCGGCCATTTTTCTCTAGAAACCTGATCCTCCTTTGATAGCCATCTGCCTAAGCCTAACGTTACAACCAAAGCAAGACCTTTTGATTCTTGGTTCAGTCTTGTCCAATTAGCGGAGATGACCTTTTAATAAGGCTTGGTAAGTAGGAAGAGGCATATAGTGTTTCTTGAGCTTCAAGCGGGGAGCCACGAATGCATTTATGCATTTGAGTTGAGTCTCGTCCCCAACGTGCTTAGAGAAAGAAAAAAGAAAAAGAGTATTCGGGCAAAAATTAAGAGCAGAGAGAAAATTTTCAACCATGAAAATCCGAGAGAGCTGGTTGATAACAGGAGTTTGATGATTTCAAGATCCATCTCGAGATTTGATAAGGTCATGTATTTTTGAGATTAATACCAAATGATGATCACGTGTGATGAAATCAGACTGGAACATATGCATATATACAATAATATTTTAATGTAAGCAAAGCACTTTATCTTGCATACTCAAAATGGTTTAAATTCCAGTATAAAAAGTAGCGCATTATTTTTTCTTCGCATATGTGCAATTTACTATAAGTGGTCCTCATTGCCATTTTCATCTTGATACTTCAGCAGACTTGCCCCGACATCGTCTTTGAACTATTTGTTAGCACAAAATCCATATGACCATTATTCAAGAACTAAAAAGGATTTTAGCCCTTAAAAAAAAAAGGGCCGTTAGAGATGAAAACCGTAACTGGCTCTCTAAGAAAAAGTTAGGCCAAAAGGGCAGGGTGAAAGCCTGGAGACAGGCAGTCTGCTCTACAAAAAAAGAGAAAAGCTGCTGGATTGGGTTGGGTCCATTCCAGGCAAAAGTTAGGCATAAGGTTATGTGAAAATCTCGTAAGGGACGTATTTCCCATGAAGAAAAGCTAGTGTGAAAATCCACAAGGAACGCACTACCTTTAAAACAATGACTTTCGATGCCTGGAGCAATAAGGCAGCATACTTTGGATGATCTTCCTTTCAGCCAGATAAGACATAATTCAGGACATGAGTCAGAATCCCGGGCATTTGCTCATTGACCGGGGGGCAAAGATGTACACCTGATGGTTCTCTTTGAAGAGTTTACGGGTCAGGGTCCCTAAGCAAAGATGCCATTTCTAGTTCCTCATGGGGCATGGTGGAGCGGCCAAGCCATATCCTCAACGGACCCTTAACCACTCAGGACATGGTCTATTCATTTTTGCATGCATTTCATACCATTCTTTAGCAAATATCTGCATATGGCCATTTACACTTGCATGCACAATCTCTTGTATATATTCCTGTGCACACAGCTTTGCAGGAAAAGTCCAAATGAAGGCCACACACATAAAAGCTAGTCAAGGACAACAACGTTAGCACTCACCCTTCCTGGACAATCAGGTCAAGATAGAATCTGCGCCGATGAATCTACGCCGGTAAATCTCCAAGACCTCTTATGAGGCAGTTCTCGGTCACCTCTTAGGAGGCAATTCTTCGAGGTCTCTTAAGAGACAAACCTCTTTTTCTCTTGCACTTTTAGCAGTCTGTAGCAGACTCGGTGCAGTCCTCTAAGAGGGCATCTCATGCACTTTTAGTAGTCTGTAGCAGACTCGGTGCAGTCCTCTAAGAGGGCATCTCTTGTACTTTTGGTAGTCTGTAGCAGACTCGGTGCAGTCCTCTAAGAGGACATCTCTTGCACTTTTGGTAGTCTGTAGCAGACTCGGTGCAGTCCTTTAAGAGGACATCTCTTGCACTTTTAGTAGTCTGTATCAGACTCGGTGCAGTCCTCTAAGAGGGCATCTCTTGCACTTTTAGCAGTCTGTAGCAGACTCGGTGCAGTCCTCTAAGAGGGCATCTCTTGCACTTTTAGCAGTCTGTAGCAGACTCGGTGCAGTCCTCTAAGAGGGCATCTCTCGCGCTTTCAGTAGTCTGTAGCAGACTCGGTGCAGTCCTCTAAGAGGGCATCTCTCGCGCTTTTGGTAGTCTGTAGCAGACTCGGTGCAGTCCTTTAAGAGGGCATCTCTTGCGCTTTTAGTAGTCTGTAGCAGACTCGGTGCTGTTTTTCTCCTTTGCACTTTTAGTAGTCTGTAGCAGACTCGGTGTAATCTTCCTTCTTGCGTTTTTTGTAACCTGTAGCAGGCTCGGCGCATCGTTATCTACGGAGGACATTTGCACTTTTAGTAGTCTGTAACATACTCGGTGCAATCCTCTTCTCACATTTTTTGTAGCCTGTAGCAGGCTCGGCACATCGTCATCTACGAATGGCAGCTGCACTTTTAGTAGTCTGTAGCAGACTCGGTGCAGTTCTCTTTTTGCACTTTTTGTAGTCTGTAACAGACTCGGTGCAATCCTTCTTTTGCATCTTTTGTAGCCTGTAGCAGGCTCGGCGCATCGTCATCTACGGATGACATTTGCACTTTTAGTAGTTTGTAACAGACTCGGTGCAATCCTCTTCTCTCGTTTTTTGTAACCTGTAGTAGGCTCGACACATCGTCATCTACGGATGACATTTGCACTTTTAGTAGTTTGTAGCGATTCAGTGCAACTCAAGAGGATGAATCACAGCACTGTTCCAGAGGGAGCAGCTGGAAGGAGGCAACCTCAGGTACGCGCTCTTTCCTTTTCCTGAATTTTGGCTCACGTAGGCACCCACACACTAGCCTCCCCAAAATTGGGGGCAATTGTAGACACCGGGTCCCAAGTAGCCTTGATCAGGATTACCCAATGATGAAATTAAGTGTGCCGATTTATAGGCAAAAAGAATGAAAGTTGGAAGTGATAATTTCCTTGTCGTTTTGATTTGTTAGGAATGAAGAAAAATGTATTTTAAAAATATTTTAAAAATGTTTTAAAAATTATTTTGGGATAAAAAGTTAGTTTTTAAATTATTGTGTTTTTATAGAAATTTAAAAAAAAAAATTCTGACTGAAGAGCACGGTTGTGCTTCTTTGAAAGCACAGCTACGCAGTGCAGCGCGCGTGAAAGTACAGCCGTGCTTTTCTCGGAAGCACAGCTGTGCTTGTGCGTGCAGCGCGTCCCCTGACGCCCCATTTCGCCCCAATGGCCTTTTTGGTCATATTTTCTTCATTTTTAATGCTTTTTAACTCATTTTTTTTTGCATAATTTAATTCAAAAAGCCTTTTATCTTCCAACCCTCCAAATTCAGTTATTTTTTGTAGTTATCGGAATTAAATTAATTTAATTTCTTAATTAAAAAATCTGAATTTTGGAGAGGAATAAAGGGAATTTTTAAAGGAAAATTAGAGGGGGATTTTTCTTAAGGAAAAAATTATTTTCTTATTCTTTCTTCTTTCAAGAACAAATTCTCTCAATTTTTAAAGGAATTTCCAGCAATTCTGAAGCCAAAAAAATAACAATTTTTGTTCTTGAGAATTTTCTTATTTTTCAATTGACAATTTTTGCTTTGAGACAAATAAATAAATTATTTGTTCTTGAGTAAAAATTCACTTTCAATATTTTATTTTCTAATTTTATTCCAACAATACAAGACAAGGAATTGGATCTTACCTTCTCTTCATCAAGATAAATTTTGAGGGTAAACATTCTTGGCTCAATTTCTTAGTTTAATTTTTAATTTAATTTTTTTATTTCTAATTAACTAGTTAACATGTAAATTCTTTTAGTCTTATTATTTTCTTCTTATTTCTTGTTTTTGTTTTTTATTTGATTAGTTAACAATGTAAATTCTCTTAGAACTATTTTATTATTTTTATTTAATTGTTCATATTATTTTTATTTAATTGTTCATGTTGTTCATATTGTTCATATTGTTCATATGTTGTTATCATCATTATTATTATTGTTTTTATTATCATCATTATTATTTTTACCATGTGCTTATGTGATTGTCCATATTGTTATTGGTATTATCATTCACCATGCCTTAACATGTCATGTTTATTTCTTATTGTTCTTGCATGTTTATGTGGTTTATTCATATCCTTGGTTATTATTATTATTATTATTATTATTATTATTATTATTATTATTATTATTATTATTATTATTATCTTGTATGACGAATTTTTGTTATTTATATTTTTATACATGCTGAATTTTATGTTTATTTTATTCATGTTTTTATGCATGTTGAGTTTTATCATTATAGTTTTATGCTTGCCTATACATGTTGAATTTTATTATTATTATGTTATACTTTTTATGCATGTTAAATGAGTAATTGGTTAAGTTGCATATTTTTTTATTATGTCATTAAATTAATTGGTCATGCATGATACATTTTTATTGGCTTTATTTTTATGTCTTTTATATTATGTGTTTAAATTCATTGTTTTTTACTAACATTTTTTATTTGTCTTTTTATTTTCAAATGCTTACTTTCCGTGTGTGAGTTTTTTATGGCAAGTGGGAGCTCATGAAGATTTGAAGATACACTTGAGAGCTACCTTGTTAATTTATTATCTTTATTGTTTTTCTTTCATTTGGGTTTTGTTTATTTATTTTAATATGTAATTTGTAATAATTTATTTTTCATGCACAATAATTTATATGCACGTTAATTTAAAAGGTCGCCAAAGTATTTCTACTAATTAACTTAGATTTTCCTAATAAAAATGGGACCAATGTCCTAATCTTCATCCCAAATAAAATTGTCACATTAAAATTATTTTTATTTAAACATGCATGTGAGGACCAATCTCCTCATCTCTAATAAATAGCCCGATTTATGCATGAATTGCATTTTACTTACAAATGGGGGGTTGTATTCCGCCCCTAGTTTTGTTGTAATTCATTTTGCTTTTATTTACTTTATTTATCGCTTTTATTATATGATTGATATGCGTATAATTAAATTGTATTAAAATTGAATGAGAAATGGGATGAAACGCTAAATTCAAAATTTGATTATAAACTTAGCCAAGGTATGAATAAATGGGAAGTCCCGAACCTGTCTCTGGTCTTTGGGCTCAACAAGGCGAGAGACCTATTTTAATGGGATCTCCAAGACACCTCTTGTGTCCCGTAAAAAGGCTTTAACTTATATAGTCCTTGGCTCCACGAGGCGAGAGGGCCCTCCTAATGTTCTATTAGGATGGGACCTCCAAGACCCCTCTGGCTTGCCCAAAATAGACATAGCAGCGCCGTTTTAGGCTCACTGAGGTGAGACGAACTTTCCCAATGTTTTATTGGGTGGCGACTCCATGAAATCTCCTTGTTGTCCAAAATAGACGCACTTGTAAATACCTTACAAGTTTTAATGAACATCTCCTGATAGCCCTAAAGCGGGAATTCGGGAAGATACGGGGTTCGGCGCGCGTCCCAGCGACACTGGGCAGAGTTGTAAGTTAAGCTTTTTTCTTTTTATTTGTGTATAGCATTGCATTGATTATGAATGTATATGTATATTAAGCCTATATATATTATATATACGCATGAACCATGTGATGGTTTGCTTGACTTGTACATGAATGGAATGGTTATGCTCCTTAGTTGGATACTTGGGTAATTGTTGAAAATGTGATATTGTGATTAGAGTGTTTGTTGATCCTGAAGTGTCAAGGTAGTGGATAGATAAGCATGCTTATAAAGGGTATTGCACAGTTGCTCTGTAGACTCGTATGGGTCTTTTATTTAGAGATTTCGGTCTCTTTTTTACCTTCAGGTATAAGTATAATTTGAGACGTATGTCTTTTGTGTGTTCAGATACTGTGTCCAATCAATATCTTCACTACCTGTATCCATAATTTAAGAGAGTTCAGGCTACCTTGTTAGTTATTGACTTTTAGCTATCGCTTTTGTGATTGATTGATTATTTTTGAGCATTCATGTTAATGCTTGAGATAAGACCATGCTTTAGCAAGTGTATTTGATAATTTTATGACTAAGGAATGTGTTATGTATTGTGAGAATGCACGTGATTAGTATTATGGGCATGAAAGGTACAGGTAATTATTTTTGTTGTGCTATTGAAAATAATGTTCATATCATGTTTTTTCCTTTAATTATGGTAAATTGTGGTAGTGATTATAATTTAATAATTCTTATGTATTGTTGTGATTTGCATGCGTAGTTCTTTGTATATATATATGCCCACAAAACATTATCGCTTAACACGGGTGTTTTATCCATGTAGGAATGCAGGTTTGGTTTGGTTGAGAGTCGTCCATCTGCTGGCCACTAGGATTGGAGTGAAGCTTTTTTCTTTTTGTTAAGATTCTTTATGTATAGTGTTTTTGCTCTTTATTAAGATTCTTTTTGTATAGTGTATATGCTAAGGAGATGTTTTGTATTGGCATATGTATATAAATATTATTTTAAAGTGTTTATTAATACAAGTATATTTTTGTTATCGATGCTTCCGCTTATTGAATGTTTATGCATATTTATATTGCTTCTACTTCAGTATGCGAATAAATGTCTTTGTATGTATCATATACATTGGTAGCAACCCGGTATTCCTCTCGAGGAGTATTGGGGTATTATAATTTAGTGGTATCAGAGCCTGGTTAGATGGTTCTGGACTATAAGGCATTTAGATGTGTATGAGTCTATCTAGAGTCATAGCCAAATGCAGATGTTATTTTTTATAGAGTTTAGATGGAGTCTGATCAGAGCGAAGAGATAGGTGAGACAATGGGTAGTGTTAATCCTGCAAGAGTTAATCGGCTTGCACATGAGAGACCTTGAGCTGAAGGATTGGGCCCAGCTCAGGGTGACCCGATTTTGATGCAAGAATTAGTGCATTTGATTGAGAGGTTAACTACTCCTAAGGCCCCTACCGATCTTATTAAAAGGAGAGGGGCAGAGGAATTTAATGGTACTACTATGGATCAATCAGACATAGCTGAGTATTGGCTAGAAAAGACGGGGAGGATACTTCAAGAGATAAATTATCCTTAGGATCAGAGAGTTACTTGTGCAATGTCACTACTGCAAGGTCCAGCTTATGATTGGTGGAAGCTGGTGTTGAGGAATCCCCAGCAGCCTACTGAGATGACTTGAGAGTATTTTGTTCAAGAGTTTGAGAAGAGGTATGTCACTAAGGCATATAAAGAGGCAAAATGGAAGAAATTTGTGAGTCTGAAATAAAAGGCTATGTCTATGGGAGAATATGATAAAGAGTTCAGTAGGTTAAGTAAATATGTGCCGAATGTGTTGCTTACCGAAGAGTTTAAGTGTCGTCATTTTGAAGATGGTTTGAGAGAGAATATTAGAGGGCCTTTATCGGTAATGGCTGCAATGCATGCGATGGGTTACTACCAATTGATTTTTGCAACAATGAAGTTAGAAGAGTCTGAAGTGATTAAGCAAAGGAAGGAGCACAAGAGGAAGGTAGCTGATAGTAATGTGCTTAGTAGTAAGAAAGCTAGAGAAGCAGTAAGTGGATAGCATACTCGAGGGTCAGGTCCAATGCAAGGGTCAAAGGGAAGTGCTTTGGCAACTTCTAGTAAGGATAGCACGGTGCCAAAGTGTGAGCATTGTGGGAAGTTTCATCGGGGCACGCGTAAGAAGCTCTCCGGAGTATGCTTCAAGTGTGGCAGCATGGATCATATGCTTGCTAATTGTCCGGAGTTGAAAGAGAGCACGGTTCAACAAGGTAGTAGAGATAACATGGGAGTGACTGGATCTACAAGAGGTGGAAGAAGAAGAGGTCGAGTAGAGCATGAGTTATTGGAAATGGTTGAGAAGCCGATTCCTTTGGGTGGTCCAACACGATGTTATGCTATGATCAGAGAGAAAGAGGATGATCAAGCAGGTCCAACTGGTAAGTTCTTTATCGCTTAAGGTTATTTGATTACAGTTATTGATTAAGTATAAGTATAATCGCATGTGTAGTAGAGTTGTAACAACCCGAATTATACCCTAGTAGGATTTATAGTATAATTGTATTGAAAGGATATAATAGAATTGGACTAAGAGTGACATTATCAGTAACTAAGGACTTAACTGTATGAGATAAGTAAAGATTTTGCATAACAGTTTTTAGTGGAGGGACTTAAGAGAGTTTTGCCACGGACCAATTGAGAAAATTGCTTGAAGTGGGACATTTGTCAAGAGAGGTTTAGGTTGCTAGAGGAGAGAGTGCCACATAGGATCACACATGCAATAAATAGGGGTGAGTGGAGTCAAATCTGCCCCCACTCATTGCATGTGATCCAGCCGGCCCCCTCTTCCTCTCTCTTGGTTCTTCTACTCTTCATTTTCAGCATTTTAAACCTCTATTCTTCTTCTTCATTTGGTTGCTTGAGTTTGAATTGTATTGGATGGTTTGAAGAGGTTTTTTGTGTGAACTAAAGAGCTGTTGATAGAAGGAAATAGAAGGGCAAGGAGAAGGTGTGACCTTGAAGAGTAGAGTTTCAACTGCATCCTAGAGGTTAGGATTGTGTGCCTTGATAATGAATTTCATGTGTGTTTTGAGTTTGTTATTATGTTATGTTATTATGCATGTTTGAATTATTGGTAAATGAGTATGCTTGTAGTAGTGCTATTGTTCAATTGAGGGTCTTAGTTAGCTTTGTATGTGGTAAATGTATAAATTTTGGCATGTACTGTACTTGATATGATCTTTATGTCTAGTTCGTCATTTTAATTGATATTAGTAATTGATTGAGTTTGATCTTAATATAGTGTTCAAAAATGTTATTGGTATGATTATGAAGGTTATGCATGTGAGTCTTGAGTTGGAATGTGAAGTATGTGCTTGAATGGTTTATTTTGCTTGGAGTTGAACACTTAGTTCGCTTCTGTCGCGAGTGCGACATGGGTAGCGGGCGCGACAGAACGCTCCTTGGCAAGGTCTGCCTACCGTGCACTGCTGAACCTGCCGAGCTTTCTTGTGCATGGCCTAGCTATGCCGAGCTTTATCGCGGGCGCGACAGAAGCCACCTTGGCATTCTATCTCGAGAGCGATGAGGCGCGCACGTTCTGTTGCGAGCACGACACTTGTCAGAGTTATAAGTTAAGAGTTTTTCTTCTTATTTATGTATAACATTGCATTGATTATGAATGTACATGTATATTAAGACTATATGTATTATATATACGCATGAACCATGTGATGGTTTGCTTGACTTGTACATGAATGAAATGGTTATTCATCCTTGGTTGGATACTTGGGTAATTATTGAAATTGTGATATTGTGATTAGAGTGTTTGTTGAGCCTAAAGTGTCAAGGTAGTGGATAGATAAGCATGCTTATAAAAGGTTTTGCACAGCTGCTCTGTAGACTCGTATGGTTCTTTTGTTTAGAGATTTCGGTCTCTTCTGTTACCTTCGAGTATAAGTATAATTTGAGACGTATGTCTTTTGTGTGTTCAGATACTGTGTCCAATTAGTATCTTCAGTACTCGTATCCACAATTTATAAGAGTGCAGGCTTCCTTGTTAGTTATTAACTTTGAGCTATCGCTTTTGTGATTGATTGATTGTTTTTGAGCATTCATATTAATGCTTAAGATAAGACCATGCTTTAGCAAGTGTATTTGATAATGTTATGACTAAGGCATGTCTTATGTATTGTGAGAATGTACGTGATTAGTATTATGGGCATGAAAGGTACAGGTAATTGTTTTAGTTGTGCTATTGATAATTATGTTCATATTATGTTTTTGCCTTTAATTATGGCTAATTGTCGCAGTGAGTATAATTGAATAATTCTTATGTATTGTTGTGATCTGCATGTATAGTCCTTTGTATCTATATATACCCACTAAGCGTTATCGCTTAGCACGGGTGTTTTATCTATGTAGGAATGCAGGTTCGGTTCGGTTGTGAGTCGTCCATCTGCTGGCCACTAAGATTGGAATGAAGCTTTTTGCTTTTTGTTAAGATTCTTTTTGTATAGTGTATATGCTAATGAGATGCTTTGTATTAGCATATGTATATTTTGATCATGTGATGTAAGGATGGTAATCAGTTTTTGTAATATGAATATTGTTTTAAAGTGTTTATTAACACAAGTATATTTTTGTTATCGATGCTTTCACTTATTGAATGTTTATGCATGTTTATATTGCTTTCGCTTCAGTATGCGAATTAATATCTTTGTATGATTTATGTGCATTGGTAGCAACCCAGTATTCCTCTTGAGGGGTATTAAGATGTTACACTCTTACCTCTTTAGAGCTTAAAAAATACTAGAATTAACTTGCCTAATTTAAAAGACACTTGAGCTAAAGTTTTAGATGGAGTTAAGTATGAATTTCATAAAGAGGAAATGGCTGAAATGGGAGAGAGGGAAGGCCGGATCTTTGACTCTACTACCGACTTTCATGGCTTATAAAGCCATGAAATTTCTTCCTCTTTCTAGACCAACAATTTGTCAAGTTGTGATTGCCTCCTTTTTCAACTTTTTCTTTTGATCCTTTAACTCCATTTAAATCATACATTAGCCATTTAATTAAGTTAATTTAATATATAACATACCCAACTTATCATTTTGTACATTTAAGTCAATTGGTATTAAATAACTATTTTAACCCTAACTTTTCAAATAATACCGATTACATCCCTAATACATGTGCTTGATCAATTACACAATCTAGACCTCTCTGGTACCCTAAAGGCATTCAAAATGATTAGGGTACAATTAGAGGCCTTACAAAGTGTCTCTATAGTCCAATACCTATGGGTTTCTATATACAGTACCTATGGGTATTCATAGGCGATACTTATGGGTATCTATAGGCGATACCTATGGGTATCTATAGCACTTGTTATCCACACCTACATAAAGGTGCAGGCTAACTACAAAAATGAATTAAAATGTGATTTATGTGAAAAGTGACATAGAGAAATATAATAGTAAATTAAATGAATACAATATATAAATAATTGTTCTTTTGAAAGTATAGGTTTTTATAATGTATTTAATTTAAATATGGCATGTTTGCATCGTATACGTAGTTATTGTTAGTGTTAGCCCTAGCCCCAATACATTGTAATAAAACACTTTAGCTAATAAATGAGGCATTTGTTTTATCCATTGTATTCCTGTGCATGTCAATTGATAGAACTATCCAAGAATGTTGTTTCAGTTTAAGTTATCATGTGTGAGGCACATGGTTGTAAGACCTTGAAATAAATGAGACTTCATTCTAAATATCCCTAATCAGTCATTGTTATGGGAATAACAAATGAATTAAGACTAGTATGCTCTCTCTGATTAGTTGAGTTCTGTCTTACGGATCATAAGGACAAAAGTGTCAATCAGAGATCATAGATACATGTTTATAACATGGTATTTGGATACGATCCACACATGAGAACACTACATGGTACAAGTCATAAGTGTTCTTCATATGCAAGTTTTGTATCGGAGTTCTTAGACCTAAAATCTCTATGAAACTCTTTATGAATTACTGTGTACTTTTACATACACCTAACGTGCTCGTAACTGAGTGACAAGTATGGGTATGCTTGGGTATACATTGATTCATGTCAGAGAGCATGAGAGAAGTGAAGGGATTACCCCTCTCTATAAGAGAGAAAATATCATCCGCCACTTGATCAGTGAACTGAGAAGTGTATGGCCATACCGAGATGTAATAATGTGCAATTATTATTTATCTGAGAGTTCAGTGTCACTGGAATATCAAGAAAGGAATTAACTTACACATGAGGATGACTTGTTCCATGCCTTATGTTAATTCTGATATTTATGGGTAAGGGACTATACAAAATTGCATTAGGTCATCAAATGCCATTTGCATTTTCATTTAATTTGGAATGCTATAAATATCTTGCTAGAGAATATATATAGCCTTTGAATTAATTCATTAATTCAATTGCCAATATTAAATGGACCTATAGGATCGCACACAAAGCATTGGGCTTAAAATATTTAAATAAGGCATTGAGCATTAATTTGGGCTTTTAATAAAAGTCAAGCTAATGTATGTAATGGGTATTAAATTGCTATTGGACCTTGGTCCATGAGAGAGGAAGATTTCGGCCCACATGGTTTAATGTCAATTAATTTAATAATATTGATTAAGTTAATTGAGTATTAAATCCTAATTGAATTTTAAATTCAAAAGGGTTTAAATTAATGTTTGTTACTTATCTATAGGAAGTGTTTAAGGTTGAATAAACTACTTTTAGGTGGTAAAAATTCGGAATAAACACTTGCCATAAGATGAGGATAAAGATTGAAAAAAAAAACCCTAGTGAAAAGAGATAGTAGGCGTGAACTTCCCTCTCTCTCTCTCAAAAATCTTTTCTTGGCCGAAATACATAAGGAGAAGAATTCTTTCTTGCTTTCTTGTGTGATTAGGCATTAATAGCATCAAAAGAAAGTGCAAGATCAAAAAATCTTGTAGCTATAACCCTTGCCATTACAAAATACTTATATTGAGAGCTAGCATTCTCGGTTTTAAGCCTTGCTTGAAAGTGTGTGTGTGAGCATAGAGAGGATTGGCGCAAAGGCTATTCCTTGGCATTGGTGGTGAAGATCAAAGGTGGACAATATCATCTTAGTTGCTGGTCATCATCAAATTCATTTCGGAATAGGCATCTAAAGTTGTAAGTTTTTAAAAACCCTAAAAGTGCATGTTTCGACTCTTGTCGTGGATTTGCTTGATGTGTATGATCGTTTTTCGATATTTTTCCGCTGCGTTATCTACATACACATACCATGACTTATTCCTTCAGTGGTATCAGAGCCTAAACATGCTTATTTTAGTGCTTTAGATGCATGAAATAATTAATTAAAAATCGTTACTTTTAATACATGCAATGCTGAAATTTTCTGTTTTGAGTTTTTTGCATTGTTTTGGTGTAAAAACGATTTTAATTGATTAGATAGGTATTATAATTAATATGACATGTTAATATACTGTCCTAAGATGTTCTAGGAGCTGTTATTGGTCAGATTTAATTGGTAATACCTGATGGTATATGTTAATATTAAAACTAGGTGCTTTTTGGCATGTTAATTGTTAGTTTAACAACTAGTTTTGAATATTAAATGTAAAAATGTTTTTGGCATGTTTGTAAGTGGTTTTTAATGATTAAATATCAGGTCTGGACATTTTTAAAATTTGGTTTTAATTCTGGTCCATGACAATTTAATTGATTAATTTTAATATCACTTAAAACAATGACTAGTTTGTGTTTGTTACATGTTTAATCAACATTGTTTGTTTTGATTTGATTAAAATGGTAAAAACACATTTAGATCAGATTGGTACAATATATTAAATCATTTTTATGACCTTATTTGAATTATTAATTGACTCATAAAATTGATTTAAGGGTTTGTGCATTTTTTTTGTGGCATCACATAAGCATTAAACAACTAGTTTTGTTGTTTGTTTGTTATTATATGTATGCCGTGTATCATATATATGTTCTTCATGTTTTAATTCATATAGGTATATATTATATATGTTTTTTTTAATGTTTATGGGCAATTTGACATAAAATTAAAAATGGAAAAATTGGAAATTATACTAGAGTTGATTTATAGCACAAATCTAACTAGTTTGTGTTTTGGGCTTTTAAGAGAACTTATTCAATAAGAGGATTTAGTCCATTGGGCCTCGGCCCAGGCCCATCATGGGGTCATCTCTTAAAGGTTCAAGTACACAATTTCCATTAATGGGCTTGGCTAAATTAATTAAAATTGGACTTTGTTTAATCCATGAATGTTATGTATATTTATTTGCTTGTTTGGTATGATGAATGGATATGCATGGTGCATTCATGGGCCCTGGGTTTTTGTAATTAATTATGGCCTGCGAGCCATTATGTATTATTGTAAAAGTTTCATTTATTTCTTAGAATAGAATTTACTTGAAGACTTTGTAAATCAAGATGAAGCCCACCGGAGTGGTGAAGCCCAACTCGAAGATTCTTGTGTAATAGTATAGAATCCTAGTTGTAGGTTTTATGGGCCCATGTTTGTCACGCTTTACTTTATGCAATTATTTATATATGCATGCTATGAATGGATGACAAAGCGTATGCCATGTAAGCCGTAATAAAATGAATCCCTAAAATAGTAAGTCACAAAGTTGCCTTCCTAATTCGAAACATATCAAGGCATCGATCATCGGTAACGTAGACTAGGAGTCCTAGATGCACCCGATTATCTTTGTGAGGCATGAGTTGTGAATGTAGGTTGGACTTAACATGGAAAGGGATGCCCGGACCTAGGCAACTAATAAATGGGTTTGTGCTATAACATCTTAAGATGTTAGCCCATTTGATCCAAGAGTCATGTACGAGTCATGATTGGAGTTATCCTACCTAATTAACTTAACTTGTTAGGTGTACAAGCTCAGCTTGACTAATAAGGTTGTTGTGAAAAGTGGATCTTGGCCCACATTAAATCACTAACGCGAATTATTTAAAGGGATATTAATTCGGTTTGTGGGATTATTAATAAGACCTCATTTAATCTTGCTAAATTTTATTGTAGATTGAAAAATGGCATCTTCAAACAACAATTTCTCATTGCGATCGGTCCTTGAAAAGGACAAATTGAATGGCACCAATTTCATAGACTGGTCTCAAAACTTAAGGATAGTTCTTAAGCAAGAGAAAAAGTCGTATGTTTTGGATGCACCCTTGTCTCAAGAACCTGGTAGGAACGCCTCTGCGGTTCAAAGGGAAACTTTTGAGACCAAGAAGAGCGACTCCAATGATGTGACCTGTTTGATGCTAGCCACTATGGTGCCTGACTTGCAAAAGCAATTTATGGACCAAGAGGCTTATGCGATCATGGTGCACTTAAAGGAGATGTTCCAAGAGCAAGCTCGTCACGAGAGGTTTGTGACAACTAAGGCCTTAATTTCCTGTAAGATGGCTGCAGGTACTCCTGTTAGTACGCATGTACTCAAGATGAAAGGGTATCTTGATACTCTTGAGAAGCTTGAGGTACAAGTACCAAAGGAATTGGCCACTGACTTGATTTTAGGATCATTGGCTGATGATTATGATCCATTTGTAATGAATTATAACATGCATGTGATGAACAAGTCAGTTACTGAGCTTCATGGGATGCTTAAGAATGCTGGAGAAAACATTCGAAAGATCAATCCCGTACTGATGGTTCAAGGGGGCATCAAGAAGGGACCCGCTAAGGGAAAAGGAAAGGGAAAGGCAAAACCCAAGAATGACCTGACTCGGCTCAAGTCAAATGGGAGTACACCTCAGGCCCAATCCAAGCCCAAGGCACAAAGGCTCAAGGAGAGCGAGAGCACTTGCTTCCACTGCAACAAAATAGGGCATTGGAGGAAGAACTGTGCTCTCTTCAAGGAAGAACAAAAAAAGAATGTAGCCAAGGCGTCCAGTTCAGGTATTTTTGTTATTGAAATTAACCTTTCTATTTCTACCACTTGGGTACTAGATACCGGTTGTGGTTCTCACATTTGTTCAAATGTGCAGGGGCTAAGAAATAGGAGGTTACTTGGGAAGAATGAAGTGGACCTCCGTGTGGGGAATGGAGCACGAGTTGCTGCCATGGAGATAGGCGACTATCAACTCACTTTACCTTCCGGACTTTGTTTAGTTTTGAAAAATTGTTATTATGTACCTGCTATGAGCAGAAACATTATTTCAGTTTCATTATTGGATTTGGATGAATTTGATTTTGTTATTAAAAATGGCAATGCTCATATTCGTCGCCAAGGCATTTCATATGGCAATGCCATGTTGCAAAATGGCCTTTATATCCTTGATCTATCAAACAAAGAGTCCATATACAACATTAATACAAAGAGGGTTAAAGCAAACGAGTTAAACCCTACTTACTTCTGGCATTGTCGTTTAGGACATGCAAACGAAAAACGCATTTCAAGACTCCACAAAACTGGAGTGCTTGGGTCATTCGACTTAGAATCTTATGATACATGCGAGCCATGTTTGCATGGAAAAATGACAAAGAGTCCTTTTAACAAGAAAGGTGAGAGGACTAATGGCTTATTGGAGCTAATACATACCGATGTATATGGACCATTAAGTACACAAGCCAGAGGTGGTTTTAGCTACTTCGTGACATTCACAGATGACTTCAGTAGATATGGATATGTCTATCTGATGAAGCATAAATCTGAAACTTTTGAGAAATTCAAAGTGTTTAAAACCGAAGTAGAAAACCAACTTGGCAAAAGTATAAAAGCCATTCGGTCAGATCGAGGTGGCGAATACTTAAGCCAAGAGTTTGACTGTCATCTAAAGGAGTGTGGTATTATTTCACAGCTCACTCCTCCTGGAACACCACAATGGAATGGTGTGTCCGAAAGGAGAAATCGAACTCTATTGGACATGGTTCGATCTATGATGAGTCAAGCAAATCTTCCTATCTCTTTTTGGGGCTATGCATTAGAAACTGCTGCGTTTCTACTAAACCGTACTCCAACTAAAGCAGTTGAGAAGACACCATACGAGGTATGGACTGGGAAAGAACCCAATATGTCATTTCTTAGGATTTGGGGCTGTGAAGCACATGTTAAGAAATTAACATCTGATAAACTAGAGTCCAAATCCACTGTCTGCTTATTTGTGGGTTATCCCAAAGAAACAAAGGGATACTACTTTTACTCACAAGCCGAGAACAAAGTATTTGTTGCTCGCAAGGCTGTCTTCTTGGAAAAGGAGTTCCTTCTCAAGAAAGATAGTGGGAGTAAAGTAGAACTTGGAGAAATTCAAGCGCCACAAATTCCTATAGAGGATGAGTTGGAAATGGGATCAAGTTCACAACCACTTGTGGAACAAGAACCCATTACACAAGTACCTAGAAGGTCTGGTAGGGTACGTCAGGAGATTCAGAGATATGGATTTCTAATCACTGACAGTGACACTATTGAGTTAGTAGATCGTGAGGATCCTACTACCTACCAAGAAGCTATTGAAAGCCCAGACTCGAAAAATTGGCTTGAAGCCATGAAATCCGAGATGCAATCAATGTACGATAACCAGGTTTGGACCTTGGTTGATCCACCGGAAGGTGCTAAGGTAATTGAATGCAAGTGGCTATTTAAACTCAAAGCTGATAAGACCTACAAAGGTAGACTAGTAGCAAAAGGTTTTCGACAAACTCATGGTGTAGACTATGATGAAACCTTTTCGCCTGTAGTCATGCTCAAATCCATTAGGATCTTGCTTGCCATAGCTGCATATCATGATTATGAGATATGGCAAATGGATGTCAAAACTGCTTTCCTCAATGGAAATTTACTAGAGGAGGTATTTATGACACAGCCTGAAGGTTTTGTCAATCCCAAGCATCCTAAGAAGGTTTGCAAGCTTCAGAGATCCATTTATGGATTAAAGCAAGCATCCCGAAGTTGGAATCTTCGTTTTGATGAGGCAGTCAAAGATTTTGACTTCGTCAAGAACGAAGATGAGCCTTGTGTATACAAGAAGGTTAGTGGGAGCATAGTAGTATTTCTGGTCCTGTATGTGGACGACATCCTTCTCATTGGGAATGATATTCCAACATTGCAAAAGGTTAAGCAATGGTTGGGGAAATGTTTCTCAATGAAAGACTTAGGTGAAGCTGAGACAATACTTGGCATTCGGATCTACAGAAATAGATCGAATCGGCTATTGGGACTAAGTCAAGAAAAGTACATAGACAAGGTACTAAAGCGTTTTAGTATGGGAGACTCAAAGAAAGGGTACATACCTTTGGCTTTGGGAGTTCCTTTAACTAAAGAACAGTGCCCTAAAACCAAAGAGGAAAGGGACAACATGAGTAGAATCCCATATGCATCTGCTATTGGATCTATCATGTACGCTATGTTATGTACTAGGATGGATGTTGCTCATGCACTGAGTATAACCAGTAGGTTTCAGCAAGACCCTGGTGAAAAGCACTGGTCTGCTGTAAAAGGGATTCTAAAGTACCTACGAAGGACTAAGGATCACTTCTTGGTGTATGGTGGTCAGGAAGAGCTCGTCATACAAGGTTATGCCGATGCTGCTTTTCAAACCAGTACTCAGGACTCAAGATCGCAATCTGGATTTGTTTTTGTTTTAAACGGTGGTGCTGTCAGCTGGAGAAGCTCAAAGCAAGAGACCGTCGCCGACTCAACTACAGAATCTGAGTATATTGCAGCGAGTGAGGCTGCAAAAGAGGCTATTTGGATTAGAAATTTCATTTCTGGATTAGGAGTGGTCCCAAGCATCCTAGATCCATTAGAAATTTTTTGTGACAACAACGGGGCCATTGCACAGGCCAAGGAGCCCCGGTCACACCAGAAATCCAAACACATACTCAGGAGGTACCACCTGATCAGAGAGATCATTGATCGTGGGGACGTCAAGGTTAGCAAGATAGCAAGTGAAAATAATGTAGCAGATCCTTTGACGAAACAGTTGCGTCCAAATCTGCACGAAGCTCATTTGAGAGCATTCGGTCTTAGGGCTATGCCCAATTGGGACTAGTGCTAGTGGGAGATTGTTAGTGTTAGCCCTAGCCCCAATACATTGTAATAAAACACTTTAGCTAATAAATGAGGCATTTGTTTTATCCATTGTATTCCTGTGCATGTCAATTGATAGAACTATCCAAGAATGTTGTTTCAGTTTAAGTTATCATGTGTGAGGCACATGGTTGTAAGACCTTGAAACAAATGAGACTTCATTCTAAATATCCCTAGTCAGTCATTGTTATGGGAATAACAAATGAATTAAGACTAGTATGCTCTCTCTGATTAGTTGAGTTCTGTCTTACGGATCATAAGGACAAAAGTGTCAATCAGAGATCATAGATACATGTTTATAACATGGTATTTGGATACGATCCACACATGAGAACACTACATGGTACAAGTCATAAGTGTTCTTCATATGCAAGTTTTGTATCGGAGTTCTTAGACCTAAAATCTCTATGAAACTCTTTATGAATTACTGTGTACTTTGACATACACCTAACGTGCTCGTAACTGAGTGACAAGTATGGGTATGCTTGGGTATACATTGATTCATGTCAGAGAGCATGAGAGAAGTGAAGGGATTACCCCTCTCTATAAGAGAGAAAATATCATCCGCCACTTGATCAGTGAACTGAGAAGTGTATGGCCAATCATTATTTATCTGAGAGTTCAGTGTCACTGGAATATCAAGAAAGGAATTAACTTACACATGAGGATGACTTGTTCCATGCCTTATGTTAATTCTGATATTTATGGGTAAGGGACTATACAAAATTGCATTAGGTCATCAAATGCCATTTGCATTTTCATTTAATTTGGAATGCTATAAATATCTTGCTAGAGAATATATATAGCCTTTGAATTAATTCATTAATTCAATTGCCAATATTAAATGGACCTATAGGATCGCACACAAAGCATTGGGCTTAAAATATTTAAATAAGGCATTGAGAATTAATTTGGGCTTTTAATAAAAGTCAAGCTAATGTATGTAATGGGTATTAAATTGCTATTGGACCTTGGTCCATGAGAGAGGAAGATTTCGGCCCACATGGTTTAATGTCAATTAATTTAATAATATTGATTAAGTTAATTGAGTATTAAATCCTAATTAAATTTTAAATTCAAAAGGGTTTAAATTAATGTTTGTTACTTATCTATAGGAAGTATTTAAGGTTGAATAAACTACTTTTAGGTGGTAAAAATTCGGAATAAACACTTGCCATAAGATGAGGATAAAGATTGAAAAGAAAAACCCTAGTGAAAAGAGATAGTAGGCGTGAACTTCCCTCTCTCTCTCTCAAAAATCTTTTCTTGGCCGAAATACATAAGGAGAAGAATTCTTTCTTGCTTTCTTGTGTGATTAGGCATTAATAGCATCAAAAGAAAGTGCAAGATCAAAAAATCTTGTAGCTATAACCCTTGCCATTACAAAATACTTATATTGAGAGCTAGCATTCTCGGTTTTAAGCCTTGCTTGAAAGTGTGTGTGTGAGCATAGAGAGGATTGGCGCAAAGGCTATTCCTTGGCATTGGTGGTGAAGATCAAAGGTGGACAATATCATCTTAGTTGCTGGTCATCATCAAATTCATTTCGGAATAGGCATCTAAAGTTGTAAGTTTTTAAAAACCCTAAAAGTGCATGTTTCGATTCTTGTCGTGGATTTGTTTGATGTGTATGATCGTTTTTCGATATTTTTTCGCTGCGTTATCTACATACACATACCATGACTTATTCCTTCAGTTATGTTATAATATTGTTCATAATTGTGTACTTGGGAATGACTTCTGTGAGAGGTCATTCAAATTTAGATTTTCCCACTAAACTCGTAAGCTTGGCTCAGTGTTTTACCTCCGTAGGTCTAGGTGACAGGGTCACAGATCAGGGAAAGACTACAATGTCTAAGGCAAATTGAAGTAAGGCGTGAAGCTTATAGGTTTTGATCTTTTGGTTATGCATGGTTAATGTGTATATAAATTGATTTTGTAATATAAGCAAGTTCTAATGTAACACCCCGTTTCCACCCTAGTAGTTTGAGCCTTGGATGTGTGATTTTGTCGGTATAATTTTACATGTGTTACTTTGAATATGTGTTATGGTAAGATATAATTATGTGTTTTGCGGTTGTGCTTGGGTGTGAGTGTGTGTATGGGGCTAGGATGTGTTTTAATAAGGATGGTTTAGGGTGTATGAGAGAAGAGGTTAGTTGGGTGTGTTATAGGGTAGTTCTCCTATGGGGTCTTAACATGTGGCATGGGTTGGTGATAATTATGGTGGTAAGAGAGAGAGTGAGGGACAGTTGTTTTCCTTGTGTCTTTTTCCCGTTTCTTTTTCCTTAGCCCGTTCTTCATCTTCTTCTTTCTTTCTTCTTTGCTTTCTTGTAATCCTTCCCCTTTTGCTAGAATTTTGCTGAGCTTTAGGTAGCTCTAAGCTGATTTGGTAGGTTGTAGTTTATTCTTCTTCATCTTCTTCTTTCTTTTTGTATTTGGGTATTATATGCTTTGGGGTTAGGGTTTTGAATTTTGTATCTTTGTTGGGTGTTTTTGCTCAGAAATCCCTCCTAGAGAGCCTAAAGGCAAGGACATAGCAAGTGAAAGTGGAGCCCCTTAATTTGGAGAACAGGAATTCGAGGTTTACGAATTTATGTGCTTTGATGCATAATTTTATGTTGTGCTTTGAGTTGTGTGTTCTGGAAATTTGATGAGTTTTGTTGCCATTTCCTGGGTTGTTATTGTTAGAATCTTGACTATACAAATTTATGATTTGATATGCGTTGTTAGATGACTGAATTGTATTTTGAATTCTGGTAATTGAGATTTGCCGAGGTGTGTTCGCAACTGCTGTATAGGTCACGGTGATAACCAAGAGATTGTCACCGTGAGATATGCAAAGTTGCATTTTGTCGAGACTCTTTGGTATGTCACGGTGACAACCATTCTGGTTGTGACCGTGAGGTATCAAGGTTTGCTTTCTGTTTTACCATGTTTAGTATGTCACAGTGACAACCATTTTGGTTGTGACCGTGAGGTACCCTTAAGTTGCATTCTGTTCTGCCAGATTTGGTATGTCACGGTGACAACCATTCTGGTTGTGACCGTGAGGTACCCTGGGAATGTCTGTTCTCAACTCATGAGGCTTAGTACGACTCAACGTGGGAGTGTGAGGCATTCACGAATCATGAAATTTTCACGAGTCGTGAATGACTAGCACGACTCGTGCTTTATGGGAGAGCCCCATCAGGAGTCGTGCGATGGGTCATGACTCATGACAGGGTGCTTGACACGAGTCGTGACAGTATGCATGACTCGTGTCCTCCTCTTTCTCCCTGTGCGTTGTGACCGTGACCCTTCCATTGCTTGCTTATTTTCTAAAAATGAATTTCATATTTTCTTTATATGGGTTTTCATTTATGTATGATGAATGACTCTATTTATGCATGTATAATATTATGATTTCTTTATCATAAGATATATGTTATACTCTGAATATATGTGCATTAAGCATGACCTGCTAGAGTCGATTTAGTGGATAGTTAGGCATGCCTAATAGAGTTTCAGTAGCTGCAGCACCATTATGATTTGGACCCTAATCAGGTCCCCGATTGGATCCTCGCGATCCTTCTATCTTGGATCTTGCTTAAGATCCCATGCGAAAATATTTTTGGAACAAACAGAAAAGAATGATTTTGATACCTTCGAGTATCCATGCGTTATGAATAAATTGTTGATGCCCTCGGGTATCTATGCATTTGCTGGTTATCCACTATCTTGTATGAGCGGGTTTATCATTGTTAATGTGTAATTTGTGATTGACGCGTTATAGTTATGGTTTGATTTAAAAGATATGAATATGTGAGTTTAGTGTTGCAATGTATCTACATGTTTGAATTGGTTATTAAGAACTTATTATTCTGCTTGTGCCATGAGCTTGTTTTTTCTGTTGACGCCACTGTGAGTGGTCGTCGTGCATTTGTGTTTTCCCCACTAAGCATTATTGCTTAGCACGGTGTTTTATCCGTGCAGGTGTGGAAGATGTCAGGGTCTGTGAGCGAGTCGATCCGCAGTCGCCAGGGCCAACACACCGGAGTTAGAGATTTTCTTTTTTTATTTAGATATTCTGATGTAATCTTTTGGTCATGTATATGACTTAAAAATTTAGTATTTCAGATATATATATTATCTTTTGTGCCGAGGCACTCTTGTACTTTTGGGCGTGTAAAACAGTTATGATATGATAATGAAATTCAGTATTTTTCTTCCGCAGTCTGTTCTTTGTTGAATTTAAGAATTTTTATATCTCTTTGTTTGATGCGAATGTTTGAGATTCTATTTGTTTGTTCGAGCGTTTGTGTGACAACACTCCTATATAGGGGTCTTTCTCCTCTGTGAGGGATGAAGTTCCCTACGTATAGGTAAGGGATGTTACATCTAAAGCTTAACAAGTTTTGTAAATGTCTTAACATAAATAATATCTTCATATAAAAGCATAATAAAATTAGTAGAATATTATGGTGGCATTATTTATGTTTAAAGACATGATATGAATATGTATTTGAAACAACATTGCCAAGCTTAAACTAGTAACCGATATGTACAAGGTTGTGTAGGTATAGATAAGGGGTGTTACATTTGGTAGTATCAGAGCCCGGTCTAGGCGATTCTAACCAATAGGAGATTAAGAAATGCATGTATATATGAATGTGGATTGAGTTATTTTGGCCTAATTCAAATACCCCTATTTTGTTATAGATACTAAAATTTAGAAGGATCAAGAGAGGCTGTAAAAGAAACAACAGAAAGCAACGGTTCGGTAAAAACAAATTCTTCTATTTTCGATCCATCTATGGCTTCCCAATGTAATATACCCATAACACAGGGGGAGGCATTACTAAAGATATCACATGATATAGCATAAATTCATCAGAGATTAATTGCACCGGAGGTTTCTATTGATGCACTTAGGAAATGTGGAGCTGAAGAATTTGTTGGCATGACTTTAGAAGAATATGATAAAGCTGAGTTTTGGCTGGAGAAAGTTGAAAGAGTATTTGATGAGATTTGATGCCTTCTCGAGCAGATGGTTACATGTGTTGTTTCACTTCTTCAAGGGGCAACATATGATTGGTGGAAGTTGGTGTTGAAGCATCTACAGCTACCTTATCCCTTGACCTAAGAGTTCTTTACTCAAGAATTTAAGAAGAGATTTCTTGTAGAAGCCTATAAAGAAACCAAATGGAAGTAGTTCTTGAATTAGAGGCAGAGAAACATGACAGTGGCTGAATAAGAAAAAGAATTCGATGCCTAAGTAAATATGCTTCGGGGCCAATCTTGACTAAAGCTTTCAAATGTCGCCAGTTTAAAGATGGTTTGAACAACCCTATTAAAGAACATCTTGCGGAGGTTACTTTTCTACAGCAAGTGAGTTATTACAAGCTTGTATAAGCAGCTATTCGGGTCGAGAAGTCTGAAATAGCAAAAAGGCAAAGAGAATAGAGGAGAGGTTTCTATGAGGGTTGCTCCTCCTCAAGCAAAAGAGCTTGTGACTCACATTGCGCGTGAGGCTTCAACTGCCTTAAAGCATAAGCCATCACTTTCCCATCTTGCATTAAAACATAGCCCAAACCATTTCTGTGAGCATCACTATACATGACATATTCTTTTCTTGGGGTCAGTTGTGTCAATAGTGGAGCTTCTGTGAGCATCTTTTTCAGGTGATCAAAACAACCTTGACATCTATCAGTCCACTTAAACTTGACTCATTTTCAAAGTAGCTTGGTGATTGGGAAAGCAATTACAGAGAGTCCTTTCGTAAACCGACGATAATAACTAACTAACCCAAGAAGACTCATTTCCTTAATCACATTCCGATGCAGCTTCTAATTGATAATTGCCTTTACTTTGCTAGGATCCACCTTAATGCCTTTTGAAGAAAAAATATACCCAAGGAAGAAAATTTCCTTAAGCCAGAAGTCACACTTGTTTAGCTTAGCATGCAATTGTTTATCCCTGAGTGTCTGTAACGCAATTTATAAGTGTTAAGCATGTTCCTGTTCATTTTTGTAATAGACCAGTACATCATCAATAAATACCACAAAAATTGGTCAACTTAGGGTTTAAATACCCTATTCATCAAGTCTATAAAAGTAACTGGTGCACTGGTTAGCCCAAAAGACATAACTAGGAACTCATAATGGCCATATCGAGTTCTAAATGTAGTTTTTGGAACATGTACATCCTTTATCCTTAACTAATAATAAGCCTCAAGTCAATTTTGGAGAATACCCTTGCACCTTTCAACTAGTCAAATAGGTCTTCAATTCTTGGCAAGGGATATTTATTTCTCAGTCACCTTATTTAATTGCCTATAATTAATGAACATCCATAGGGTGCCATCGTTCTTTTTGATAAATAGGACTTGCACCCCGCAAGGTGAAGACCTCTTTTAAGTTCACCTTCTTCCTTTTAGAATCAAGTACTAATGCCAAAAATGCCTCACCCTTTTTAAGAAGTCATTTATCTTGCATAGCTGATACGACATTAGTTGAGGGACTAGGCCGAATACCATGCACTACCGTTTTAGAGTGATGAAGACTTTTGAGTACAACTATCTTTGAACAACAATTAACTATGGCTTGATGCTTAGATAACCAATCCATACCCAAAATCAAATCAAATTAATAAAAAGACAATTTTATCAAGTTAGCAACAAATTTTTTTCCATGGATCACAATAGGGAAATTTCTATATACTCTATTTACCAGCACATTATGGCCTAAAGGACTAGTCACATGTATATCATACTCTAATATATCTACTGATGACATTCTATTAGATAAACCCCCATTGAAAATGTATGAATGTGTAAAACCAGGATTTATCAAAGTATACATATCAGTGTCAAAGAGAGAAAAGATGCTGGCTATAACTTTTGGTGCGTCTTAATTCTCTCATGCTCTCATTACATCTGCTCATACTCAATTTACTAGTATAACAGGATGATCTACAGTCTCTAACGTTGCACTCGAGTTTGACCTGTATTAGCTCTATCCACTGCAGCTTCTGCCACATCCTCTGGATGTAGCAAGTGCATTAAATGCCCCTTTACTACTTTGTGGTGCTCTATTATATCCTATCCCCTATGGACAACTCACCATAAGGTAATCAGTGCCTCCATATCTAAAACAGGCTTCAGTGAATAGTCTACAGGTACCTCAGTGTCATCTAGCATAATGTAAACACTTTGGTGGCCCATTACCTTGCCCGACTGAGGAACCTCTACTAACACTAGATGCTGAAGAATGGCCCTGTTGTTTTCCTTTGGTAACTGGTGTAACACCCCAAACCCATACGTAGCATGCCAAATGAAATCATAGGCAGAGTGCAACGGTGAGTGGAGGGTGCTACAAGACGGAGACGCAAACTTAGCAATAACAGAAAATAAAATAATAAAATTTCTTTAAATCAAATTAATTCGATACTCATCGCATACTCAATCATATATACATACATCTCTTGCATAACACTACTTGATATAATCATGTCACAATTCATTGATTATTACATACCAATTACTTGTTACGAACACAATAGATAATATCATTACAAATATCAAACTTATACTTTGTCTAACAAACTATTACGGACTCGTTGGCCAAGACTACTGTGGAGTGCCCGGTTGATACTTCTATCTCCTTAACCTGCATGGACAAACACCCGTGCTAAGCGCAAAGGCTTAGTGGGGAAAACATATAATATGGATGACCACTCACAGTGGTCATCAGCCAATACACCTAATAAATATGCAATACAAATTCATATGTATATAAATACATATTCTAAGCACACTTAATGATTTCATTCGCTAATTGTATAAAATTGATCATAACGAAATATATTAATAGCATTCATCAACACAGTCAAATAGAATGACAATTTTAATTAGCATATACATACAATTATACCTCCGTATGTCTCATCATACATTAGTCATATAACATTTAATTAATACATGCTTTTCATGTTTCACTACTCATAATTCTCATACCTCACATATAATTACATTCATTTAATCATTTTTACTTCAAATAAATTCCTTACTCTCCTGTTATTCATTCATGTTTACATTCCAAAGAGAATAACAAAATTGAAACTCATGGGTACCCGAAGGTACTACCACATTTCCTATAGTCATCACATACACTTATCAATTCATAACTTATTATTCCATTCACATTTCTTTGTTCAATTATTGCCTGCTAAGTCAAGAGGGTGGATAATGAGTGAACACATTGGTACCCATAGGTACAAACAAAAGCAATTTCTTTCCTTTTCATTTAAAAACATTTTCACATTAGGGGATCTTAAACAAGATCCAACTCATAGGGTTCGCGAGGATCCAAACGGGGACCCGATCAGGGTCCAGAACGCATTGGACTGCAGCTAACAGAACTCTATAGGCATGCCTATCTATCCACGACTCAACTATTGCAGGCTATACATAAACTCGTATTGATGTCGTACTCATTATATTTTAACACAACTTATTTGTATTCATTTATACATATACTTTTAATTTATGTCGTATTAACATATACTTAATTACTGGATTATTTGGGTGTCACCCAATTACAGTCATAATATTAGTTTCTATGTACACCATTTATTTCATTTGCAGTCCCATTACATTTTTAATAATTCCCATATACACATAATTTCATGCAAAAGTAATTCACATTCAATCTTATACAAATTATATGCATACTTACTATCTAAATGCCATTCCTTAATTGTTTATCATATTATTAGCACAAAAATAAACTTAACAAAATGTTGGCTAAACAGATGAACTGAGCTCTTAGTGAGAGCTGATAAATATAATTAAGGTAAACCGAGCTCATAGGGAGACCTCCTCAGGGGAACTGACACATTAGCTCTCCACTTCTAACTTGTACAACCAGAACCAACATGTAAACCTCATTTTTAAGAGGAGTTGTCTTCTTAGAAAATGTTCCCTAAGGTGTTAACTCTCTAATGGGACAAATCTCAAGAAATTTAGATTTCTAGAGCTATGATTTGAACAATCGGAACTGTTCCCTTGACCCGTACAGAACAGATACCCTAGTGTTTTGGTCAATTTGAAGCACTTAAAGCCAAAATTAGATCTTGACCTCTTCTAGACATGTATAGGTATTTATATTAGGGTTCATATGCCACTGGAATCACCCAATTTAGAGATGCCTAGGTCGAATTATAGCCAAAAAACCGAACTGAGGTCAGACAACACCAAAGACAGAACCGGTTCCAGTCACTCAGCCAAAATAGAAATCCTTCTATTTTGGCCACTTTTAAGGGTCTTATAGCTAGAATTTGCTCATGATCATTTCTAGGACTTTTGTAGGTATGGAAGTGACAGTTCTAACACAACTAAATTCACTTAATTTTGAGTTTTAAAATTCAACTTATGATCAAAACATTCATCAGAGGTCAATCTGACCCAATTGACAGAATTTACCATTCTTAGCCTATCAAGTTCTAATTCAATCAATTCAACACAACCAGCCATCAAATTTAATTCTCAACATCACAAAGCATATTTGTACACTTTAGAATATACAATTGATTATTCACACAATCAAAACATATAAATTCCCAAACCTCATTTGATAGCTCCTTTATCTCTACTTATACTTTCTTTCTTGCTTTCCTACGCTTTCATGGTCATTATCATCCCAATTCCTCATCAAAACCCACACATAACACTGATTAGAAATTTTAACTCTTTAAGAAGAAATCAAAGGTATAAAAGACTTAGCCCTTACCTTTCCATACCATTTCTCCTTCCAAAATACTTAAAACTTGAAGAATCCATCATTCAAATCTTATGGCTTGAAGTTGGAGAGAGAAAATGGCATTAAAGGAAGAAGAAGACGAAGAAGAGCACGACTTCCCCTTTTCTGCCCTTCCCTCTCTCTTCTTTTATACCTCCATCAATTCAAGCTTATCCCCTAATGCAAAGTGTCACATTATTATTGGTCCATTTTAGATTTTTATGTCAAACTTCCTTTTCAATCCTTTAACTCTTATCTCTTCATGTATTTGACCTATAACTTAATTTTTCCCATCATTGGCCCATATAATTTAATTAATTTCCTCAATTAAGTCTTAAATTCACACTTTACAAATTTACAAGTGGCCACACTTGCCGAAACTTTTGCATTAATACCGAATTCGTCCTCTCGGTACACCCGACACCACACTTACATAAATTTGGGCGTAAGACTAATCCATTCTCATAACTTGACCCTCATAATTACTTATTTCATACGATTAGATCCATGTATGCAAAATGACCAAATTACCCTTGGCCTTTTTACTTAATCCCAATCATATCCTTTTTCATGTTTAATCACTTCGATCATCAAATTATACCGTTTTGATCACCAATATCCCTAGACATGTACAAATCCGTCTAGGGTACAATTCGGATTGTTACAGCTGGACTGTGTGCTGACTCCTAAGCCCATTACTTAGAACTTGCTACAGTGGTGTTTGCCTTAAAAATATGGTGGCACTACTTATATGAAAAGAGATGCAGGGTGTATATAGATCATAAAAGTCCTAAATACCTATTTAAATAAAAAGAGCTTAATTTGAGATAGAGGCAGTGGTTAGAACTATTCAAGGACTATGATTGCGTAATTGACTACCATCCTAGGAAAGCTAATGTGATAGTAGATGCCCTAAGCAGAAAAGATGAGTTCTGCTTTGTCACTGCAATAGAGTAGATGGAGATTTGCATCAAATCGAGCATTGATAGCTCATTTGAAAGCCAAGCCTGATTTGAAGCAGATGATAGTGATGTTAGCTTTTGGCTACTAATACAAAATATAGATAAGTAGTGGTAAAATAAACAAAACCCGCCACAGATTCATGCATTTCAATTAATTCAACATAGGGTACGATTAATAACCTTTTGTGCGTGAGAATGAAAGGATTTAAGCCTCAATTCCGATCAAATTCATCATCCTTTTTGTGCAAAAGCTATCAAACCATAGATGTTTCTCTAAAAACAACCACCTTCTACTAGTATCCACACACGAACAATCACGAACAGATACAGAGTGCTAGCTTTTTTTTGTGCAACTACTATAAAAGCTGTAGAGATAATAAACTATTTGTTTTCTTCTCTGTTCCTTTTCTTTAAAAGCGGTAAAGAATGTAAAGTGATTAGGGCTTTAAACTACACACACACACACATATATATAGTCATACGTTAACCCTAACTCATTCTAATGAGTGGTTAACATGTATAAAAATATCTAGAGAGATTTTAGAAATAATAATTCCTTATTCAAATATTAAGGAATATTACCTTATCTTTAAGATATTATTTTGAATTTTATATCTAACATATTTTAAATTCGAAATGCCCAAATAAATATTAGCCCATTCATTACGTTCTAGATGTATGACCCAATAGACTCATATTATGTTAGCAGTAGGCCCAATCCCATTATAAGCCCACAAGTTATAAATGGTCTCTAGTAAGATATTATGACTACCTAAATAATATAAATATCAATAGTCTGATATTAACCTAACCAATAGCACATGTTATAATACTTTTGTCACACGATATTTAGTTTGAACATAAGTCATGGTCAATTTCATCTTTCTATAGTTCAAACATATAATTTCTCGATTACTATGTAGACTGATAAAATCAAATGACATTGATCACTCTATCAATTCATTTGAGCACGACCATGCTTTTCTCTGTCCTACTTATTGAGGGGCTCATTAGATATCTTTCTCATAAGAGAGGAACAAATTCCATCTTGATTACTAATTTTCCTCTGCATAATTCTCGTCATGCCCAATCATAACCTTTATGATTATCCAATTAAAGATAATGTTTGATTATGTCAAAACATAATGTTCCTCATGTAGGAAACTATGATAATCTCAGGTCTAAGGATTCAATAACATAACTATTATGTGATCACTTATGACACTGACCTATGTAATGATCTTATAGCGAGTCTATCCAGTACTTTATTCTCTAACAAGTACCTACAATTTTGATTTATATCACCATACATAAAATCATCTTATGATTGTCAACCAAACCCATACTAGTCTTAATTTATCATTATTCCTTTTTTGATAAATGACTAGGGATATTTAGAATAACATTAAATAGTTATTCATAAACTTTATTATAATGTAACATGCAAACAATATATTAATGTTGAGATAACCCTTTTATAAATGAAATATGACATAAGATAAAAGTATAAATATTTGGCCTAAGGCATAACCACTGACAAGTCAAAGCACAAAAAGATTATGCCAATTTAGAGCAAATTGTGCAAGCAATACAAGAAGGGGAGCAGACTGACTTTGCAATAAAAGAGGATGGGAGCTTATATTTCAAGAATCAATTGTGTGTACCAGTAGTTGATGAATTAAAGAAGAAGCTGCTACATGAAGCTCACAATACAGTATTCACAATACATCTTAAGGGTAACAAAATGTACCAGGACCCGAAGCCACACTATTGGTGGACTGGGATAAAAAGAGATGTAGTGGATTATGTGTCCAAATGCTTAATATGTCAACAGGTAAGTCCCATCCGGTTTACTGAATCCCATTCCAATTCCACAATGAAAATGGGGTAATATCATTATAGACTTTCTCACAGGTCTTTTTCTCTCACATAAGAAACATGATATTGTATGGGTAATAGTTGACAGGCTTACCAAATTAGCACACTTTATACCAGTCTGACCTTACTACCCTATGGATTGGTTAGCTGAGCTATATGTGGCTGAGATTATTCGACTACACGGTGTGCCATTATCAATTATTTCTGATTGAGACCCTCGATTTACATCCAGATTTTGAAAGAGTTTGCAAGCAGCCTTGGATACTTGAATCAACTTTAGCACAACTTTTTACCCGCAGATGGATGGGCAATCCAAGAGGGTCATACAGGTATTGGAGGATATGCTTAAAGGGTGTGTTGTGGAGTTTCCTGGCAGCTGGGATAAGTATATTCTTTTAATGGAATTTGCATACAACAATAATTATCAATCTAGAATTGGCATGGCACCATATGAAACTTTATATGGTAGAGGATGTAAAACTCCAGTATGCTAGACATAGTTAGGTGAAAGCAAGATGATTGGGCCAGATATAGACAAAGATATAAAAGAAAAGATAAAGGTTATCTGGCAAAGAATGAAAGCTGCAAGCGATAAGTATAATTCTTATACCGATCTCAAAAGAAAGGACATTGAATACCAGATGAGAGATAAAGTTTTTTTAAAAATGGCACCCTAGAGGAAAGTGTTGCGATTTATGAAAAAAGGAAAGCTAAGTCCAAGGTACATAGGCCTTTATGAGATTCTTGAGAGGATTGGTCTAGTGGCTTACAGATTAGCCCTTCCTTCATAATTAGACAAGTCGCATAATGTTTTTCATGTTTCTATGCTTCGAAGATATCAATCATATGCTTCATATGTACTTTCTATACAAAAACTATGAGTTTAACTCGACTTTTCAGATGATGAGAAACCCGTGAGAATCTTAGCCAAAAAAGTGAAGAAGTTGAGAAACAAGTGAATTCTAATTACGAAGGCAATTTGGTAGCACCGTGGAATAAAAGAGGCAAATTGGAAACCTGAATTGACCATGAAAGCTCAGTATCCGCAACTCATTACTATAGGTATGAATTTTGAGGTCGAAATTCTTTTTAAGGGGGAGAGAAATGTAAGGCCCCAAAATATACTCTAGTAGCATTATGGCAAATTTAAGCTGAATTAGGAAGCGAATAATAAAGTTTAAGTAAGTTAAAGAATAGTTTAAAAGTTTAGGAGTAATTTTATAGTTAATTTAAATTGAGATGCAAATGCATGAATAAATATATAATATGGGCAAATGTATAAATGGAGTTTATTTACACGTAAATGTGGGAATAAAGGATGTTTTAGGTGAAATTATAATTATGGAAGTTAAAAAAGTAATAACAAATGAAAGGTTGACATGTGGCATTTCTATATTAATCTAGAAAATGCATAAGGATGAAAATAATGGATGAACCAGTGAGGCTGAAAAATTTAGAACTTCATCCCACTTTCTCACCAAAATACACACCCACACTTGCATCCATAAGAGATTAGGAAAGGAGAAAGGTAGAATTAATGGAATTAAAAGCAAATTATGGCAAGTTAATGTGATAATTTAGCTTTTTCTTCATCTCTCTTATGTTCAAAAGTTAAGGGGATTATGCCATGAACTGAGGAAGAGGCTAATATTGGTCCATATTTTATTTTAGTGGAAGATAAGGACAAGGAAAAAGTCAGGAGTCAATGAGGGATTTAGAAGAAACAAGATTTGGCCATATAGGCAAGGTACGGGAAATTTTCAATTTGCATGCATGTATGTGGATTTTAGCATGAAGTAAATTGATACATGAGTTGTTAATGATGTGTAATTGTTGAATATAATTTAATTTAATTTTTTTGGTTTAATTGGAGTGTGCACTAGTGTGGGCCGAACCTAACTCTACCAAATTCACATGGTATACAAGGTGTGCCTAAGGTATACCTATGGGATATTCAAATAATTTGGCCAATTGAATTACGTGGGACTTTTAAAACATGAAAATATTAATTTTAATAATGGAGGTATAATTTTAGAGCACATTGAAGTGGATGGAATATGTGGTGGCCGAATCTAGCTTTTCAAAAGTATATAATATACTATTGGTATAAACAAATGGTATATCAAGATATTTTGACTAATTGAGCTATATGGATCCTTTTATAATATTTAAATAAATGCGTGTGGTGGTGAAGTAATTTTAGACCATTTATGTCACACCCCATAAGTGGCCTATTTGGATTTAATAATTTTATATGGACATTTAGGGGCAAGTGAGTAATTTACAAGAAGAAAGGGGATTTGATTGCAAGGTTTTAATAAAGATTTAAATTACAGATTTTTAGTTAGTGATTAAAGTGTAATTATTTTGGATCAAAATGTAAAAGAGGGATTAAGTGGATTTGAGGAATAGTGCATGTGTGCCAAGTGGACTGTGGGTGTGTACGTGGGTGAGGGAAAGAAAGATCTGAGGGAATTCTAGTTGACTGGAAGTATTTCTCTTTCTTGCTCTCTCTCTCTCACGTAAATCACTCCTCTTCCCTTGTGTGTCTGTTCTTCTTTTGATTTGCATGGGCTGTTCATCCATTTGTTTTTGAGCTACGGTTTTGAGTATTGAAGATCAAGAGGTGAGTAAATGAGTTATTATGACTGAACTTCTCCTTGTGTCTCTCTCTGTTACAAGAGTTTAAGTATGAAGTTTTAGTTTCGGTTATCTGAACTTTTGGTCTTGTTTTTGTCGGTTCATGAATCTGTTGAAGAGAAGAAGGATAAAGGGAAAGAGAAGGTGGTTGATTGAAGAAGGAATACCGTGGTCGTTCTTTTTGGACTTCAACAGGTTTGGGAGTGTCTGTTCCTTTGCTCATTTTTGGATTCTAGTTACTGTGTTAATGTGAATGTTAGTATGTGGGTTGTTTATTTATATGCATGAAAAATATGATGTGTATATCTGAATTCTGAGGAAATGAATATTGATGAGTATGTAAATAGGATGAATATGTATGAGTTTGAATGTAAAACTCTGAGTTGGGACTTTCTCTGTTAATTTACTGTGACTATGTGATATTGTGAATTTGTGAATATAATTGCTGTGATTGTGCTCTGAAGACCTAAAGGTACGTATTTGAATGATTATTGCATGAAAAAGAGTTTTAGACAAAATGGGGATTTGAGTTTTGATTGTGCTCTGTTTTCACAATTTACTGGTTTTCACGTTTTTCTGGTTTGGATTTCTGGAAAATGGAAAAAAATTGGAGAAGATGAAGGAATGTGAGGAGAAGGTCACGTCACGTGACTGGTGGTCACGCCGTGACCCCCTCCTCGGCTGAAGATCACGAGGTGAAGCAGCTTCACGCCGTGACTCCTTCTTTGCTGAAGGTCACGTCGCGTGAAGCGGCATCACGCCGTGACTCTTGCCCCTTTGCTTGCGCGAATTCTTCCTCTCCTCTCTCAGGCGTCACGCGACGTGACTGGTGGTCACGCCGTGACTGCCCTGTCTCGCCTGTTTTTGCTTTGCTTTCTGCCTTGTGATTTTGCTTGGCGCTCGCGTGGGGCCTGCATCACGAGACGTGATTGGAGGTCACGCCGTGACCGGCCTTCCTTGCTGCCTGTTCTTGCTTGCTTTGCGTCACGACGTGACTGGCTTCTGTTTTCCAAAACAGGATTTTAACTTCTGTTTTAAAGGATTTTCAACACCTATTAAATGTATGGGTTTTTAAGACTGAAATTGCATTTTTAATAATTGTTTATTGTTGAATTGTATACATGATTAATAATTAATATTCATGATTTACACTATTTATAATTTGATTGACATAGATTAACTCAATGTGAGCTATATGTTTTTATTACCTTCAATATTGATATTTATATGTTTAAATGTTCTGAATTTGCTCTATACACATGTGTACATGAATTGTTGAGCTGTATTCTTAAGCCTGTATAAGTCATAGTAGTGGATAGGTAAGCGCTTACTTAGGTCAGAGTGTGTGTGCAGCTGCTATATGAACAGAATATTATATGCGGGTCCATTGGATCCTTGTTTCGACCATGTTTGGTCTATATGGAAATAAAGCGGGACCTCGGTCTCTATATGAAAATACATGTTTGAGACTCATGTCTCTATATGCTTGGGATATTGTGTCCTATCAATATCCAAATGACCGTATCCACTTCTTAGGTTCATACCAGACTAATCAGGCTATGTGTTTATATGTGTATAAGTATAGTATATGTTGAGATGTTTTTAACAAGATTAAATGAATATGTTTCACATGAACTCTTATATATCCTGTATCGGTGTAATTAGAAAAATATGTGTGTATTTGTTAATTGCTTATATTGTGAATATTATAATGTGATGAGATACTACATTGTATTTGTATATTGTTATTTTGTTTTGTTCCTCCCCACTAAGCGTTATCGCTTAGCACGGGCTTCTTTTCCCGTGCAGGTGGCGAGTGCAGTTCAGAGTCGGATATCTGCAGGTCGGCCACTAGGAGTCTTTTTGGATTAAGTTGTTATATTTTTGAAGTCTTCCGCTGTTATATTTTTGTATATGGCTTGTAATTAGCAAAGTAAATCTTTGTAAAGGAACAAGTATTCTTTTTGTATATGTAATTGCATACGAGCCTCATTTTGTAAAAACGATATCGATATATGTTACATGTAAACAGGTTTTATTATTAAATGATTAAAAGTTTCTTTAAACCTTATTTGATTTTCTTTTATTTATTTATATATGTGTAAAAGTATATGATTATATGTGTTTGCCCGCGTGGCACTCCGGTATCCTTCCAACGGGGATGGCGGGGTGTTACAGCTTGGTATCAGAGCCCAGGTTTGGTGGTTCTGGGTTATGTTGTGATTGTTTGAGTATAGAGTCGAGTCTATACATGAGAGTCAGTTTTGTTTAGTGGCCTAATGCAGATGTCTTTTGTTTTGTAGTGTCTGTATGGAGTCGGATCCAAGTGAGTATATGGGCGACACTATGAGCAGTTATAATGGGGGTCCTAGAGAGCATCCAGTTAGAAGAGAGGATCCAGTTAGACAGGATAGACATGAGCGGGAACCTGCACCAGCTGAGGGTGCGAATAGAGGTATTGCTTTTGATCCAGCTTTAGTTCAGGGATTATTACAAGTGGTTGATAGGTTGTCTGCCCCTAAGGCTCCGATAGAATTGTTAAGGAAGAGAGGAGCAGAGGATTTTCATGGGACTGCTTTAGATGAGTCCGATATAGCTGAGTTTTGGTTGAAGAGAGTGGACAGGATTTTGCAAGAGATTAGATGTCCAGCAGATCAGAGAGCTTCTTGTGCTATATCGTTGCTTCAGGGACCAGCCTACGATTGGTGGGAACTAGTGATGAGGAATCCTCAGCGACCAGCTGAACTGACATGGGATCATTTCAAGAAAGAGTTTGAGCAAAAGTATATCACCAAAGCATATCAAGAAGCTAAGTGGAGAGAGTTCATTAGCTTGAAGCAAAGGGGAATGACAGTGAGTGAGTATGACAAGGAGTTCAATAGGCTGAGCAAGTATGTGCCTGAGCAGTTGTTGACAGATGAGTTTAGATGTAGGCACTTTTTAGAGGGATTGCGTGAGGTATTCAGAGGCCCCTTGTCTGCGATGATTGTTTTGCAGCCAGTTGGGTATTACCAGATTGTAGCAGCGGCTATGAGGTTAGAGGAATCTGAGGAGATCAAGCAGAAGATGGCACAGAAGAGGAGAGCACCAGAAGGAGGAAATGTGAGTGCTAAGAAAGCAAAGGGTACACCAGTTGAGCAAGGATCTAGAGGGAGTGTTCAAATGCCTTCACAGGTTGAGAGTGTAGCACCACAGGGTAATAAAGGAAATCGAGCACCAGAATGTGAGCACTGTCATCGGTACCATTGGGGTACGTGTCGGAAGATTACTGGCGCTTGTTTCAAGTGCGGGAGCATGGAGCATCGGTTTGCCTTTTGCCCTAGTCGACAAGTGGACCAGCATCAGCAAGAGAGTAAGAAATCCAATGTTATCCAAAGTAACCGGGATGCAAGTCGAGCTCCGAGAGCACCATCTGAGACGGTGCAGCGACCTGGTGCTACTGAGGATCATAATCAGTTTAGAGGTTATGCTATGATTGCTAGAGATGCGATTGGTGCAGCGGGTCCTTCGGGTAAGTGTATACATATTCAGTTTTGTCTTGTTTCGGATTTTGATATTTGGGTTGTATTCGGTAAGCAAGGAAATTTCGAGGACGAAATTTTCTTAAGGAGGGGTGAGTTGTCACACCCCATAAGTGGCCTATTTGGATTTAATAATTTTATATGGACATTTAGGGGCAAGTGAGTAATTTACAAGAAGAAAGGGGATTTGATTGCAAGGTTTTAATAAAGATTTAAATTACAGATTTTTAGTTAGTGATTAAAGTGTAATTATTTTGGATCAAAATGTAAAAGAGGGATTAAGTGGATTTGAGGAATAGTGCATGTGTGCCAAGTGGACTGTGGGTGTGTACGTGGGTGAGGGAAAGAAAGATCTGAGGGAATTCTAGTTGACTGGAAGTATTTCTCTTTCTTGCTCTCTCTCTCTCACGTAAATCACTCCTCTTCCCTTGTGTGTCTGTTCTTCTTTTGATTTGCATGGGCTGTTCATCCATTTGTTTTTGAGCTACGGTTTTGAGTATTGAAGATCAAGAGGTGAGTAAATGAGTTATTATGACTGAACTTCTCCTTGTGTCTCTCTCTGTTACAAGAGTTTAAGTATGAAGTTTTAGTTTCGGTTATCTGAACTTTTGGTCTTGTTTTTGTCGGTTCATGAATCTGTTGAAGAGAAGAAGGATAAAGGGAAAGAGAAGGTGGTTGATTGAAGAAGGAATACCGTGGTCGTTCTTTTTGGACTTCAACAGGTTTGGGAGTGTCTGTTCCTTTGCTCATTTTTGGATTCTAGTTACTGTGTTAATGTGAATGTTAGTATGTGGGTTGTTTATTTATATGCATGAAAAATATGATGTGTATATCTGAATTCTGAGGAAATGAATATTGATGAGTATGTAAATAGGATGAATATGTATGAGTTTGAATGTAAAACTCTGAGTTGGGACTTTCTCTGTTAATTTACTGTGACTATGTGATATTGTGAATTTGTGAATATAATTGCTGTGATTGTGCTCTGAAGACCTAAAGGTACGTATTTGAATGATTATTGCATGAAAAAGAGTTTTAGACAAAATGGGGATTTGAGTTTTGATTGTGCTCTGTTTTCACAATTTACTGGTTTTCACGTTTTTCTGGTTTGGATTTCTGGAAAATGGAAAAAAATTGGAGAAGATGAAGGAATGTGAGGAGAAGGTCACGTCACGTGACTGGTGGTCACGCCGTGACCCCCTCCTCGGCTGAAGATCACGAGGTGAAGCAGCTTCACGCCGTGACTCCTTCTTTGCTGAAGGTCACGTCGCGTGAAGCGGCATCACGCCGTGACTCTTGCCCCTTTGCTTGCGCGAATTCTTCCTCTCCTCTCTCAGGCGTCACGCGACGTGACTGGTGGTCACGCCGTGACTGCCCTGTCTCGCCTGTTTTTGCTTTGCTTTCTGCCTTGTGATTTTGCTTGGCGCTCGCGTGGGGCCTGCATCACGAGACGTGATTGGAGGTCACGCCGTGACCGGCCTTCCTTGCTGCCTGTTCTTGCTTGCTTTGCGTCACGACGTGACTGGCTTCTGTTTTCCAAAACAGGATTTTAACTTCTGTTTTAAAGGATTTTCAACACCTATTAAATGTATGGGTTTTTAAGACTGAAATTGCATTTTTAATAATTGTTTATTGTTGAATTGTATACATGATTAATAATTAATATTCATGATTTACACTATTTATAATTTGATTGACATAGATTAACTCAATGTGAGCTATATGTTTTTATTACCTTCAATATTGATATTTATATGTTTAAATGTTCTGAATTTGCTCTATACACATGTGTACATGAATTGTTGAGCTGTATTCTTAAGCCTGTATAAGTCATAGTAGTGGATAGGTAAGCGCTTACTTAGGTCAGAGTGTGTGTGCAGCTGCTATATGAACAGAATATTATATGCGGGTCCATTGGATCCTTGTTTCGACCATGTTTGGTCTATATGGAAATAAAGCGGGACCTCGGTCTCTATATGAAAATACATGTTTGAGACTCATGTCTCTATATGCTTGGGATATTGTGTCCTATCAATATCCAAATGACCGTATCCACTTCTTAGGTTCATACCAGACTAATCAGGCTATGTGTTTATATGTGTATAAGTATAGTATATGTTGAGATGTTTTTAACAAGATTAAATGAATATGTTTCACATGAACTCTTATATATCCTGTATCGGTGTAATTAGAAAAATATGTGTGTATTTGTTAATTGCTTATATTGTGAATATTATAATGTGATGAGATACTACATTGTATTTGTATATTGTTATTTTGTTTTGTTCCTCCCCACTAAGCGTTATCGCTTAGCACGGGCTTCTTTTCCCGTGCAGGTGGCGAGTGCAGTTCAGAGTCGGATATCTGCAGGTCGGCCACTAGGAGTCTTTTTGGATTAAGTTGTTATATTTTTGAAGTCTTCCGCTGTTATATTTTTGTATATGGCTTGTAATTAGCAAAGTAAATCTTTGTAAAGGAACAAGTATTCTTTTTGTATATGTAATTGCATACGAGCCTCATTTTGTAAAAACGATATCGATATATGTTACATGTAAACAGGTTTTATTATTAAATGATTAAAAGTTTCTTTAAACCTTATTTGATTTTCTTTTATTTATTTATATATGTGTAAAAGTATATGATTATATGTGTTTGCCCGCGTGGCACTCCGGTATCCTTCCAACGGGGATGGCGGGGTGTTACAATTTAGATGTGGTGGACAACTTGGTGGCCGAATGCATTATGGATAATTTTGGTATACATTTGATATATCTAGGGTATACCAATAGTATATCTAGGGTATACCAATAGTATACCTAGGTTATTTATGCAAAAAAACTTTATGAGAGACCTTATACCACCTAGATATGTATGTTTATAGCCTTATAAAAATTATATACATTCATCTAAGGGATGTCACTCTGGAGGCCTAACCTATGGAAGCTTGAGAAACAGGGTATATACAAGATATACACTAGGTATGCAATTGGTATATGAGAATACAAATGTTTGTATAAAATTTATATGATGATGTATGAATGAATGCACTTGAGTACATAAGTTTATACGTGATTTAGAGTTAGTAAGGAATTGGATTTATTGTTACCTATGTCTAGCTAACTTTAATTTATGTTTAAACCTTGGTATACAATGTCCATACAATACATAGTCATGTATGTGACTTGAGAATAAGTTTATTATAAGTAAATGACTATATACATAATAATTTATAAAGGAAATACTATGTATTAAAATGCACCTACAATATATGTGTTTGGTATATTGTTGATAATAATGAATATAAGTATATGAATTGGTTTATGCTTATTATGCCATTGACTAAGTTAAATACAAAAGTTAATAGAAAGAAGTGTGGATGTTATAGCCTATTTATTGACTTGGTTATGGATAGATAGATGTGCCTAGTAGGGTTACAGTGCAGCTGGTATAGTTTCGCACCGATGGTGTTTATAGTTGACTGAATTGTCTCTATAGTCCGATACCTACATGTATTATATGCAGTACCTACGGGTATTTATATGTGATAACTACGGGTATCTACTGCACCCGTTATCAACTCCTATCAAAAGGTGCAGGCTAACTACAAAAATAAATTAAAATGTGATATATGTGAAAAGTGACATAAAGAAATATAATAGTAAATTAAATGAATACGATATATAAATAATTATTCTTCTCAAAGTATGGGTTTTTACGATTTAGATATGTCATGTTTGTGTCTTATCCGTAATTATGTTATATTATTGTTCATAATTGTGTGCTTGGGAATGAACTTCTATGAAAGGTCATTAAAATTGAGAATTCCCCATTAAGCTTGTAAGCTTAGCATGGTATTTTACCTGTATAAGTCTAGGTGATAGGATTGCAGATTAGGGATAGATTGTAAAGTCCAGGGCCAACTGAAGTAAAGTGTGAAGCTTATAGGTTTTGATCTTTTTGGCTATGCATAGTTAATGTGTATGTAAATTGATTTTGTAATATAAGCAAGTTTATAAAGCTTAATATGTTATAATGTATTAACATAAACCTAATACCTTCATATAAAAGTATAGTAAAATTAGTAGAATATTATGGTGCCATTATTTATGGTTAAAGATGTGATATGAATATGTATGCAAAACAATATTGCCAAGCCTAAATCAATAATCATAAATGATCTTAAATCGTGCTTTTATCTATGTGGGAATTTGGGAAACGACTGTATGCTTTATGTATGGGGTTGTATAGGTATAGATAAGGGGTGTTACATGGAGAGATTTTCTCTTAAGCTCAGATGGATAATCTAAAGGGAAAATTAAATGTTAATAGGTCAATTAGATGTTTTAAGTTTTGGAGTTAAAATGGTTTGGACATATGGGCTAAGAACCATGCACAGAAGGCCACTCAAGAGGCCTATACGCAGAACACATGTACTGGACCAATTTAGTGTGAATTGGACCCAAGTGTAACACCCCCATGTACCCTCAGAGGAACCGGGGTGTGCTACACTATTCTTATACTCAAACCTAATCAATTGGCAAATTCCATTAATTATTTTGAACCATTTTATATCAATTGTATTATAGGTTATACCTTGTTATTTTCTTATAGCCTTCTACATACTTTTCTTGTATTATTATATAAAATACTAACTTTATTATCAAAATTAGATTCCATTATCAAAGTCTAGCTTTACCCTTTTTTACAATATTCCACATTCAAATTATTTAACATATGGTTATATACATTTAATTTTTAAAACAAGTGCTTTAATATTCATTTATTATTAATCAAAACTTAATCATACTACTTTATACAACTAGCATACCTATCAGTATTCCATTTAAACACTACTACACTTAACATTCTTATAACCAATATCATGCATAAACTTATGTCAGGGTTCTTTCATATTGTTGTCTAATTACTATGACTTGGTACAAACACATTTACATACCGCTTAATTTAAAATGAAGTACACTATTAATTTCCAATGATTTGGTTCGGACTCAGAATAGAATTCTAAGCTTCCTACATATCCTAATAATTTGGAAATCAGAACTACGTAGTTCTGCATGCCTTATTTCTTTACACATAATCATTGACATATAATCAAGTTAATGCATAACATAATATCAATAATATAAACATATGCTCCATAAACATTAGTACTTTTCAATATGAATACATATATATTATCAATTCAATAATTTACATATTAACAATTTACTATTTTTACCCACTTTATTAACATATCTTTACTTGCCTGAATTCTCATTAGGGTGGATAACGGGAACACTGGATACCACTAGGGTATCAAACACTGGTTACTGAGTATACAATATCAATCACTAAAGACACAATGGTCTCGAAACACTAGGTACCTATCTGGTATCAGCACTAATCACCAAGCGGTGTCATCACTAACAGCTGCAATCACAACCATGTACAATTCAGACTTAACATAGAGTTTTCACTCACTATTTCATTTTATACTACATTCGTTTATGTATCTATTAAAATAACTACACAATTAACTATAATTATGTATACAATTATTCCTTTATAACAGATATAAATATACATATAGTTAATACAATAATTTATTTAACATACTTACATTTATTTAACATGTTCAAATAATATACATTAAACTTACGCAATCTATTAAAGTATGGCAATTTCATAAATAATTCAAGCATTCACATTAATATTTTATGTAAATTCATATAACATAAGTTTCTCTATTCATTTCATATCATTTAATGTCATTAAACTAGTTTCATTATCATTAATTCAAATTAGAATTCATTTAATCAATAATATTCACTTTTTAAAACTCAGTTTATTAACATTTGCACGGCGGGGCAGGTTTGTTACACGGTAGGCAGGAATTCCTACTAGCCGTGTAAACCAGAAACCAAGCAAATTAAACATCTTAGTAGCTATTTAAACGGCGGGGAGGATATTCTACCCATCGTGAGGGTCATCACACGGTGGGTAGAAAAGCTTGACTACCATGTGGATCAACAAAACAATAAAGTTTTCTGCCCATATTACGATTATACGGAGGGCAAGAATCCTTGACGGCCGTGTAATTGGACAAGTTCACGTACATTATTCTACAAATCTTCCTGTTAGCTGTTCTTAACACCCTACATTTATCAAATGTCCTTCTAAGCCAAATTTCCTTCATAACAACTATTTATATACCTCTTAAATTCATCATGATATAAAGATCACATCAATTGGATTTATAAATCAAGATTTAAGCACATTAAAATACAATCTGCTTCTTAAATGAAAACATAATTCATTTTTAACTTCTATAGCAAAATATCACAACTTAAAGCCAGAATTTGTCATACTTCCCTTTAGAAATTTAAAGTACTAGAATCATCATTTTTTAGTAACTATAGTCCAAGTTATTATCAAATTATAGAACAGCTCCTTATCAAACAAAATAGAGTTTCAACCTAACGAATTCATAAATTCACCAACTTTCAAGTCAATTCAATCTTCACATGCTGTAGACATCGGGTCTCGAGGCAATCTAGACCAGGGGTACCCAGTGATAAAATTAATGTTTGTTCACATGTAAAAAGGTGGGAAGTGATATTTTCTTGTCAAATTCCTTTGAAAAAAAAAATCTGGAGTTACTGACGTGGAAGGTTGCCGCTCGCAGGAGCGCGCTATAAGGCCACCCCTCGCAGGAGCGCGCTATAGGGCCGCCCCTCGCGAGGGGCATTCGCGTGAGAGACCGGCCCTCACACATGCGCACACTGTGAGGCCACCCCTTGCGAGGGGCAGGCACGCTCGCAGGGGTACCCCTTGCGAAGAGGCCGCCCTTCATCGTCTTCCTCCCGTTTGAAGCATTTTTGCTCCCCAAAAATTTTTGAATTTAATTCCAACATTTTTCGGGACTTTTGGGAGTCAAATCTATTTTTTTCTGTTTCAAAATTAATGATTTGAACTTAATTGCTTCCTAAAAATCTAGATTTTTGGAGGGAGAAGAATATAAAATTCTTTAGAGAGAGAAAATAAAAAAAAAAGAGGGAAGTATTGCAGATTTGCTTCTTCAGAATTCTTTGAGAGAGATTTAAATAATTTTTCTTTTGCAAATCTGGGGTTTTTATGATCAAAGAACAATACTTAAGATAGATAAATCAATTCTCTTTTCTTAAGATCTTGACAAGGAAAGTAATTCACGATTCAATTCCTCCATATCGACAATTTTGAGGGTAAATTGATGGGTTTAATTACATTGTTTCATTATTGTGTTTAGTTATTTTGTTTATCTTCACCATTATTACATATTGTTGATATTATGTGTGATAAATTTAATTGATTTGTTATTTTTTGCTCATGATTTGAGTTGTTTTAAAGGTTTTTTTCCATTAATATGCCATGAAATCATGTAAAACCATTTAAATTATGTAAGATAGTGTTTGTTTTTGGTGGAAAAAGTGTGGGGATGGGGGGCCAGCCTGCGCCTTGTGGCCAGGCCACCCCTCAACCAAAGTTTCATCTTTTAGTATTTTTGCTCCGTTTTGCCTCATTTTCGCCCCTTTTCGATCCGTTTTTGTGTGGTATGCGTTTTTTGTATGATTTTAATATTATCTTGCCAATGTTTATTTATTTTTATCATTTTGTATATTATTTTTTTATTATGTTATTTGATTTATTTGATTTTTACATTTATTTGCTAACATTAACTTTTATTTTGTTTTGCATTGTCTACAATCCTTTTTTTTTCCTTGTTTAAACATTCTCACGAGCAAATGGGAAAATCGAGAAGGCTCATTTTGGTTTGATTTATTATTTTTTGTTGTTTATTATTTTATTTTGCTTTTTATTTATTTTTTTATATAATTTGTAATAAATTTGTTTATTTCATACACATTAGAAAGAAAATCACATAAAAATATTTTTATTAATAAATTAGGTTTTTCTAATAAAATGGGACTAATGTTCTAATTTTAACCAATAAAAATTTACTTTTAAAAGAAGAGTTAATTTTCTTAAAATGGGATCACTCATCCTGGTTTTCTCAATAACACCCAAAAAATAATTTTTCAATTTTTTAAGTGAATATAAAGGAACCAATGTTAATATTCTAAATAAATATCCTAATTTATGAATGTTATTTAGTTAATTGATTTTGTTTATTTAATTTTCTATTTTGGGAGATTGTATTTTTGTCCCAATTTATTTATTTATTTATTTTAAATTAGGGGGATTGTATTTTTTGTCCCAATTTTATTTTGTAATTTATTATATATTTTATTTATTTTATCGCTTTCTTTACTGCTTTTGTCATTGCTTGAATTTGTGTTTTATTTTAAAAGCATGATCATGTGAGATGAGAGATGAAAATTTAATAATTAAAAAACTCATTTATAATTAACCAAGACATTAATAAGAGTTAACTTCCGAACTACTCTCTAGTTTAAACCTCGAGATTAGACGAACTTTTTCAATTTCTTGTAAGTTGGGTGGTGACTCCAAAATACCTCAAAAGTGCCTAAAGGCTTCATGGGATTAAATGAACTTTCCCAATATTTTATTGGACAGGGATTACAACATATCTCATGTTGCCCAAGATCAAGACGTGAACCCTTTTGAGCCCTAAAAGCGGGCTTTCGAGGAAGATCGGGTCCAACACGCATCACAATGGCGACTCCGTTGGGGACTTTGAGACTTTGCTTCTAAACTATTTGGTTAATAATATAATTGGATTTTATAAACTAAAATTCAATCTCTTTTCAAAAAATTATATTCCATCCATGTTAGAGCCTTAGAATTATGCTAGATGGTCCTTATTCTTATCCCTGTACGTTCCCATAGCAAGACCCTACGTTCACTCAATGTAGAAAAGTGTTAAGGATAATCACCAGCCCAAGCCCCGTACCATCATGGTATATCAAATGGAGACCCGATTGGCCGTTATCCTCGCGATGAGCTAGACCCGTTGGCAGGAACCATACTTGGATAGCCCTAAAGTATCATCACCTTTGACTAAAGCTTATGCAATGGCAATAGAAACTTCGATTAGGTGACATGTACGGTAACACTATGCTTGTTATGTGGGCTGTCATGTATTGGACAAAATTAGCTAAACTAAATGGTCTTTCATCAAAGGCTTTCATGCCCTAATGGGCCCATCCTAATTTAATTGAAGTGCTCAGATACATAATGGCCAAACACATACGTATGCGCTTTAAATAAAGATGTTATGCTTCCAGTTTTCCACCTTACACCATACGCATTCATTGGATTCTCCGTTAACCCATGGATAAAACCCACCTAAGAAAGAGACCGCACTACCTCATGTGTGGGAGAGATAAGTTTGGAAGGAGCTATTTGCTTGCATGTGTTTGTCTATGTTGCATCAGCACGGCCATGCATTGCATTTCAATCATGCATCATCCTAATAAGATGTATTCTGCAACTATCATAGATTCGTCCAGGTGGTTTAGAGATCTTGACAGTTGGCTAAGAAGGACTTTATTCTTTGGACTATCGAAACTAGTGTCAGATCGAGGTTCAGATTTTCTTTCAAACAGTAGTGAAATATTTTCTTCAGAATCATCAGCAGAAATAAGTATGGCTAACCCATCAGGAGAATCTGATGCAACCCATGCAATGATTACTAAAGAAGTGGGAAGAAGAATGGAAAAATTTGAGGCCAGAATGATGACAATGATAGGGAATCTTACTGCCACTTTAGCGCCACTTGCTGGGTAATAACCCGCTGCTCCGGTTGGGGGGCAAGATCAATAAAGTCCTATTAAAGAGGATCCCCCTATAGCAGTTGACCCACCTGCAGTGGGACCCAGAGTGCTAGCACATGTAGAGCGCAGAGAAGCTCATAAACCTAAGAATGACTTGTGGGAAGAGGAGCAAGACGAGCTGGTGGTAATAAAGGGGAAGTCGCCCAAGCTGGAGGAGGCAATGTGGAGAAAAATGGAGGAGAAGTTTGAGGCCATGACAAGGATGTTAAATGTGGGAAGAGGAATGAACCCTGAAGACCGGGAGTTAGATGGTGATGATCTAATCCCCCAAAATTTCAAGATGCCTGACATTCCTAAGTTTGATGGTACTGCCGACCCTGCGGCGCACATCAAGCAGTATTCATTGGTGATGAAGGGGATGACCCTAACCAGGAAGCAAAAGATATAGTACTTCTGCTTGAGTCTTACAGGGGTAGCAATTGATTGGTACAATGGGTTTGACAGGAGGTCCAAGGAGGATTAGGACTTATTGATTGAGGAGTTCCTTAAGCAGTATGACTACAGTACCAAGATGGAGATCATGCTGAAGGACCTAGAATTGCTACAGTAGAAGACAGGGGAATCTTTTCATGAACACCTCACTCGATAGAGGAATTGGGTTATGGAGATAAAACGTAAACCTAATACTTCTAATCAGATTCGCTTATTCATCAGGAATGCCAGCACATACTTGAGGGAAGGGTTGAAGATGAAGAGACTCAAGAATTGGGAGTTTTTGAAGGACATCGCCATAGAAATTGAAGGCGAATATCTAGCAAAGAAGGCAAGTAGAGAAGCTTTTGCTAAAAAAGGCTATAACAACTAGGGCGCGAACAAGTCAGCAAGCTCTGGTTCCACCAATTATAGGAGGACATGTGGCAAGGATTTAGAGAAGGGTATAATAGGGCAAGGAAAGAGAAAGGAAGAGCAGAAATTGCCCTAGCTCTCCCGTTCTCTCTTCCTAACGCCTCCTTCTCCTTCCCTTCTTCCTTCCTCTTTGCTCCATCTTGATCCCTCTTCCTTTGGCTGAGTTTTGGTGGAAATTGATCAACTCAAGAGATTATTTTGGGTAAGTTTTGTCGAGTTCTTTCTTTTCTTCATCTTCTTCATTTGTTGTTAGATGCGTTCTTAATTGTTAGTGTGATTTCTGGGATTTCCTGGTTTAGAAGTGCCTACTTGTGATCCTAAGGGGAAAGAGAAGGCACGTGGGAGTGGAGCTTGCAACTAGGAGCTTAGAATTTACAGGCTTGGGATTTATGTGCATTTTTTTATGATTTTGTGTTCTTCCTTTAATTTCTGAAAATTTGATGATTATGAGGTTCATGCTAGTATAAATGTTATGAGTCTTGGTTTGATTTAAGTTGTGGTGCATGAATGATGAATTATGGGAGCAAATTTGAGATGGATGGATTTTACTGTAATTTTTTTTGGTTTGCTATTGTTGGAGTTTTGATTATGTTAATTCATGGATTGATTGTATTAATTGTTGTAAAATTTGTGCTTATGCTGTTTGTTATGATGAGATATGCTTGATTTAAGGTAAGATGAAGTTTGAATTGATTTTTGGAGTCTTGGGTGTGGTTTGGAGATGAAGGGAGTTCTGTAGAATTTTTGTAGGCTTGGAGTGTGACTCTGTCGCGTGCGTGCCGATCGTCGCAAGTGCGACAGGGATCGGTGATTCCAGGTCCCGACTGAGCTGCCATCTTCCGATCGGAAGTGCCATGAACGCACTGTCGCGAGCGCGACTCATATCATGAACGCGACAGAGCGCTCGGCTACCGATCGACAATCGGTAGTTCCCGATCAGGAGTAGCACGATTCGTGCTTGCTGGGGAGCCAAGTCACGAGACGTGCACTTGAGCATGACTCGTGACAGGGCAGAGGAGCATCGACACGAGTCGTGTCAACCTACACGACTCGTGTCCCTCGCTTCTTCCCTCACGATCAGCTTTCTGGCCACTTTCGCGATCGCGACAATGACCCCCTGCTTGCCCTATTTTTTCGATATTGCCCTGTTCTTATAAAATGAATTTCATATCTTTTCTTTATGGGTTTTTACTACTGTATGAAATAAAAACATGCCTATATATGTATTACATCATGGTTTCTTTATGATAAATTACATGTTATGTTCTAAATATGATTTGTATTATGCATGACTTGCAAGAGTCAATTTAGTGGATAGTTAGGCATGCCTAATAGAGTTCAGTAGCTGCAGCACTTTTGTTCTATTTGGGCCCCGATCAGGTTCCCGTTCGAATCCTCGCGATCCGCCAATGTGTATGGATCTTGTTTAAGATCCCCAATATGAAAATGTTTTGAATGAGAAAAAATATGATGTTCCTTTCCAATGGTACCCATGGGTACCCCAATGTGTTACTCGTTATCCATTATTGTGAGTCAGCAGGTGTTATGTTTTATTGTGTTATACGAATGTGAATTCTGAGTAATTATATTATGAGCATATGAATCAGTTAATATGTGAATATGATTTTGAGCCTTTGAATGATTACGAATGTGATTCAATTATGATTATGTTTTATATGATTATCAGCATATGCCATTATGAATGTGTTTTGCCACGATGACCATTGTGAATGGCCTCCACTCTATTATTTGTTTTCCCCACTAAGCATTATCGCTTAGCACGGGTATTTCATCCGTGTAGGTGTGGAAGGTGGTTTGCTTTTGGGAGAGTCTCCGCAAGTCCAGCCAACACAGAGGGTTTGATGTTAGAACTTAGCTTTTTGTATTATGATTCTTTTTGGTATAGTGAACTCTCATTGTATTATTCTTTTGTTCAGCTTTCGCCTTGTATTTTGGAAGAAGCAATTATTTTGTAATATCAGCTTATGTTTCGAGAGATATTGTAATGAATATTATTATTACTTCTATGAATGATCATTTTGATAAAAGTTTTATTTTTGTTGTATTTTCGTATATGTATAGCATGTGGATGTATGTTTATTGTATCGATTTGCTTGTGACACCCTTGCTCATACGGGTTCTCCCTCCATTGCGGATGGGTCTCCTACATATAGGTAGGGGGTGTTACAGTTTTTGGTATCAAAGCCTAAGTTTAGGCATTTTCTGGGTGTTGTTGTGTATAGATATATGTTTAGGACTGTATTGGCTGATGTGGATGTTCTTGTGTTTGTTTTAGATGGATTCTGATTCGGCACGTAGATCGCTTGAGGGGTCAGCTGAGAGTGTGAACCCTCAAGCACTAGATCCTTCAGTGTCTGGTTCGGCTCAACCAGCTAGGGTGCAGCCTGCGGCAGCAACCATGCCCTTTGAGGCCATGTTGAAGATTTCTCAGGACATGGCTCATGTCTTAGAGAGGGTGACCGCTCTGAGAGCCCCTTTAGAGAGAATAAGGAAAGCTGGGGCAGAGGACTTTTATGGGACTAGTCTGGATGAATTTGAGTATGCTGAGAAATGGATTGAGAAGGTAGAGCCGGTTTTAGAGGAGATTTGGTGCCCTCTTGAGAGGCAGGTAGAGTGTGTTGTGGCATTGCTTCAGGGATCCACCTACAATTGGTAGAAGTTGGTTCGTAGGCATCCTCAGTTGCCTGACCCGATCACTTGGGAGTTTTTCGAATAGGAGTTCACTAGTAAGTATGTGACTAGGGCTTACAAGGATGCTAAGTGGGCTCATTTTCTCAGTTTGAAGCGGAGGGCTATGACAGTTTCTGAGTTTGAGAAAGAGTTCAACCGTCTTGCTAAGTATACTCTGGAGGGTGTTCTGACAGAAGAGTTTCAGTGTCGACATTTTGAGGCCTGTTTGAATGAGTCATTGCGAGCTATGCTTATTTCCTTGATGAGTACTCCGAGTATTGGTTATTACTAGATTGTTCAGGCAACTGTACGGGCAGAGAGGTCAAAGTCAGTTCTGAGGGAGAGAGCTCAGAGAAGGAATCCCCCTCGTGGATGATCGTCATCGGGTAAGAGGTCTAGAAACCCGCATAATGAGCTTCTTCGGGTCCTGCTTCGAGGGGTAGGAGGCAAGGTTCTACCATGGGTTCTAGTGCGGGCAGAGGTGGTTCTGGTAGTAGGACTGAGGCGTTGCCTGAGTGTTCTCACTGCAGCAAGCGCCATAGGGGTGAGTGTAGGTGGCTCATGGGAGGTTATTACCGATGTGGGAGCACTGAGCACTTTTTGGATAGCTGTCTGAAGTTGAGTAAGAATTCTGGGGATCAGCGTGAGGCTAGTGGAGTGGGGTCTAATGCTACGCAAGTCAGCCATGGTAGAGACCGAGGTAGAGGTCGAGGTGGTCAGCCTAGAGAGGGAGCTCCATAAGAGTCTGTTAGTCGTCCCTTGATGGTTCAAGCGAGGGCATATACTATGAGAGCTCGAGATGAGCAAGATGCACTGGATGTGATTGCAGGTAAGTTCCTACTCCTCGACACTGAGATTTATGCTCTAATTGACCCTAGTTCCACACACTCATATTTATGCACAGATAAGCTATTTGATAAGTTGCATGATATTGATCAGTTAGATTATGAGGTTTGTGTGACCTGTCCCTTAGGGCATAATGTCAATGTGAGTAGAGTGTATAGGAATTATCCCCTTTTGGTTCATGGTGTTGAATTTTCTGCGGATTTGATAGAGTTGCCTTTTCAGGAATTTGATCTGATCTTGGGTATGGATTGGTTGAGTAAGCACTGGGCTGTGGTTGATTGTCATAGGAAACTGGTTGTGTTGCGAGATAGAGATTAGTCTCCTGTGGTGGTTAAAGGTTTGGGTTCGGGTTCTTTGGGGAATATAATTTCTGCTATGCAAGCTAAGAGGTTCATGAGGAAAGGTTGTGAGGCATTTTTAGCAGTTGTGTTGGATTCTAAACGTGATCAGGTTAAGATTGAGGATATCCCAGTGGTTAGGGAGTTTGAAGATGTTTTTCCAAGTGAGTTGCCTGGGTTGCCTCTAGAGAGAGAGGTGAAGTTGTCCATAGAGATAGTACCGGGTACTTCGCCCATTTCTAAAGCACCTTATCAAATGGCTCCTGTAGAATTGAGAGAACTCAAAACTCAATTACAAGAGCTATTAGATAAGGGGTTTATTAGACCCAGTATATCTCCATGGGGAGCTCCAGTGTTGTTTGTTAAGAAGAAGGATGGTTCGTTGAGGATGTGCATTGACTATAGGCAAATTAATAAGGTCACGGTAAATAATAAGTATCTGTAGACACCGAGTCCCAATTAGCCTTGATCAGGATTACCCAATGATTAAATTAAGTGTGCCGATTTATAGGCAAAAAGAATGAAAGTTGGAAGTGATAATTTCCTTGTCGTTTTGATTTGTTAGGAATAAATAAAAATATATTTTAAAAATGTTTTAAAAATGTTTTAAAATAATTTTTGGGGTAAAAAAAGTTAATTTTTAAATTATTGTGTTTTATATAAATTTTAAAAAAAAATCGCACGAATGTCAGGCTGTGGCAGCGCCGGGGGCGCGCCCCGGTGCGCAGGCCAGCGCGCAGGGCGTCTCTCGCCCCCTCTTCGCCCGTTTTTGATTTTTTTTTCAGTTTTTGGCTTTATTTCTTCACTTTTAATACTTTTTTCTTCATTTTTTTTTCATATAATTCAATCCTAAAACCTTTTATTTTTCAACCCTTCAAATTCAGCTGTTTTTTGTGTTTATTGGAATTAAATCAATTTAATTTCTTAATTAAAAAATTCTGAATTTTGGGGAGGGATAAAATGATTTTTAGAGAGGGAATTTGAAAATTTTTCTTTTGAAAATTATTTTCCTTCTTCTTTCTTCTCTCAAGAAACAAATTCTCTCAAATTTCTAAAGAATTTCCCTAAGATAATTCTTAAGGAAAAAAGAATAATTTTTATTTTTGAGAATTTTAATAATTTTTGTTATTGAGAATTTTCTTTCTTTTCATTTAACAACTCTTTACTTTGAGACAAATAAATCAATTATTTGTTCTTGAGTAAAAATTAATTTTCAATATTTTATTTTTCTAATATATTCTTACAATCAAGATAAGGAATTGGATCATGTACTTTCATTTCTTCAAGATAAATTTTGAGGGTAAACATTCTTGGCTCAATTTTTTAATTTAATTTTTAATTTCATTTTTTTTGTTTCCAATTAATTAGTTAACATGTAAATTCTTTTAGTTCTATCATTTTCTTCTTATTTTCTTATTCTTTTGTTTTTATTTAATTAGTTAACATGTGAATTCTCTTAGATCTAGTTTTTTGTTTCTTATTTCTTATTTAATTGTTCTTATTGTTCATATATTATTATTATTATTATTATTATTATTATTATTATTATTATTATTATTATTATTACCATGTGCTTATGTGATTGTCCATATTATTATTGGCATTATTATTATCATGCCTTAAACATGCCATTTTAATTTTATTTCCTATTATTCTTGCATGTTTATATGATTATTCATATCCTTGGTTGTTATTGTGCTTTATTTTTATTATTATCACCATTGTTATTTTTATTACTTTTGCTATAATTTGTTACTAGAATCATTATTGTTAGCATTATTATTTATGCATGCTGAATTTTATGTATATTGTACTTTTTATGCATGATTGGATGTTATTGTTGTTATTTTGTGTTTTTATGCATGTTAAATTCTATCATCATTATTTTGTGCTTTTTTATTCATGTTGAATTTTATTATTATTATGTTATTTTTTATGCATGCTAAATTGTTAATTAGTTAAGTTGCATATTTTATTATGTAATTTTAATTGATTTGTCACACATGATACATTTTTATTTGCTTTATCTTTATCTCTTTTATATTATATGTTTAAATTTATTTTTTATTACTAACATTACTTTTATTTATTTTTTTTATTTCAATACTTATTTTTATGTGTGAGTCTTTTCCATACCAAGTGGGAGCCCATGAAGATTTGAAGATCCATTTGGGAGTTGATTTGTTAATTTTTTTATTATTTTCATTACTTTGCTTTCATTATTTTATTTTTATGTAATATGTAATTTGTAATAAATTATTTTTTTATGCACATTAATTAAAAAATCACAAAAATATTTCTATTAAACTAACTTGAATTTTATTTAATAAAAAGGGGACCAATGTCCTAGCTTTTTCTCATCCAAAATAAATTGTCACTTTAAAATTATTTTCTTTAATTATGCATGAGAGGACCAATGTCCTCATCTTTAATAAATAGCCCGATTTATGTATGAATTGCATTTTATATACAAATGGGGGTTGTATTCCGCCCCTGATTTTGTTGTAATTTATCTTCATGTACTTTATTTTAATTTCGTTCTTATTTACCACTTTTATTATGTGATTTACATGCGGTTAAATTAAATTACATTTAAATTGAATGAGAAATGGGATGAAATGCTAAATTCAAAATTCAATTATAACTTTATCCAAGGTATGAAATAATGGGAAGCCCCGAACCATCTCTGGTCTTTGAGCTCAACGAAGCGAGAGGACCATTTCAATGTTCTATTGGAATGGGACTTCCAAGACACCTCTTGTGTCCCATAAAAAGGCTTTAACTTGCATAGTCCTGGGCTCCACGAGGCTAGAGGGCCATCCTAATATTCTATTAGGATGGGGCCTCCAAGACCCCTCTGTGCAACAACCCAAAAAGGGCCTAGTTGAAATCTGCGTGGTAAGTCGGAATATTTAGAGTATTTCAGTAATTTTAGCAAGAGAAAATTGGATAATAAGGACTTTAGTGAAAAGAAATTTATTTAAGTAAGTTAAATGGAGAAATTATAAGGTGTGCATGTGGTGTATGGAAGTAGGGTAATTGTTGGGATTAATCTAGTGTGGTTTGTGTGTATAGTGCCTTTTATGTAAAGTATTTTTATGGGAAGTGATTTAGTGGAATATGGGTTTGGTAACAAGAATATGGATATTTATGTAAGAGATGATTGTGTGTGTGTTGTGTATGGTATATAGAAGGAATAAGTCAAAGATGGATGTTGGAACCTATAGGAGCTTAACACTTGGCTTGTTGGGTGAGAACATTTAATGGAAAAGGAGGAGAGAGACAAGGGAGGGCTGTTTTGAGGAAGCTTCCCGTGGAAGCTGCCCCTCTTGCCTTGATTTTCAATTTCCCATCCCTCCTCTCTCTCTCTTGCTTCCATTTCTTGCTCTCATCTCCTCTCTCTTGTGTTCTCCTTGAGCTTTGGGTAGGAATTCTGAGTTTTGAACTGGGTTTTTGAAGGTAAGTGCTTGAGTTTGAATTGGGGTTCCTTTATCTACTTCTTGTTCTTTGAATTCTGGTTTTGAAGTGTGAGTTTATGGTTTGATTTAAGTGAGTGTTGTGACTGGGTTTTGTGCAAGAATCGGAAGAGAGAAGAAGAAGCAAGGGCAAGGATAAAGTGGGATCGTGAGGGGCCCGGTTTGAAGCTGCAATTTCCAAGTTTGGGAGCTTTAATTTGAATGTGTTTGGGAGTGTTTTGTCGTTGTTCTTTTCTTGGATCATTCTTTGTTATGCTTTAATTCATGATAATTTTGAGTGTTGATTTATGTGTAAATGCATGAGTGTGATTGAGCTAGAGTATTAGTTTGGTATGATTTTAAGTTTTAGTGACTTGTATGTGAGTTCGGTAGTAGAATTTTAAGTGTTAGTGAAGAACATGATTTGTGTGTTTTAGTGATTTAATTGTGAATTTTTGTGCAAATTAGTGTGATTTGAGTGTGTATTGATGCTTAACATGTCTTAGGTTGCATTCGACTCATGAGGTAAGTGTTATGCATGATTGAATGAGTGATTTTGAAAGTTGAATTGTGAATAGTGCGGGAAAGTGCAGATTTGGGCAAATTCTGGGTTCTGTCGCGATCGCGACACTGTCACGAGCGCGACAGAATATAGAATGGTTCCTTGTTGCTAGAGAGCCCTCTATCGCGATCGCGACGTTGTTGCAACCGCGACAGAGAGCTTGGTAGCCGAACCCTCCGCTCGAGCATACTGCCGAGCGTGCGCGCGAGGAGGAAGGAACTGATCTCTGTCGCGAGCACGACAGAGCTCGATTTTGTATGAGTCTGCCGAGGGTGCTTCATCGCGAGCACGCCTCCTAGCGCGAGACCGCGATGAGGTACCCTATGTTCTATCGCGATCGCGACAGAAGCCCTTCCTGCCTGCTCTGTTTTCTGAATGTGATTCTTTTGTCCCACTTTGCACGGTTTCTCACTATTGCATGGTACATGATTGAGTTTATGTCTTGTTGACCTTTTTATATTAGTGTCGTATTAGTGAATTGATGTGATGTTGGAGTTTTGATTCGAGACTTGTATAGTAAGTGTTGTGATTGAGAGTGAGTTATTGAGCCTGAAGTGTCAAGGTAGTGGATAATTAAGCATGCTTAAGAAGGGTTTGTGAGTGCAGCTGCCCGTGTTCGCACCATTTGGGCAAAACGGTCGACCTCCGAGATGGTCATTTTCCGTATAGTGATGAAATATTTTGAGACTCCAGTCTCCCGCGCTACCTTTGGGTATTAAAACTATTTTTGAGGCTTCGATCTCCCGTGCCGTGTTCCTGTATCCTCCACCATTGAAATTCAGGCTATTGTGTGAAGTGTCTGGTATTGGTTTAGTGAAGTGTTTTGATTATTGCGTGATCTTGATGATGGTAATTGCTTCGTGCTTTCTGTTTTTAATTCTGATTTCTTATAGCGATTCTTAATCTATATATATACTTCTGTTCTCTGGTACTTAATGAATTTTGTATGTTAATGCTTAATATCTTGTGTAGTATTCTGTTGTGTTTTGTTCCTCCCCACTAAGCGTTATCGCTTAGCACGGGTTCTTGTCCCGTGTAGGTGACAGGATTTTGGGAGATTGCTCGTGTTGCGCATCTGCAGGTCGGCCACGTAGGAGTAGAGTTATTTTGTTATCTCCTCCTGTAATTCTTTTTGTATATGTATTAATGTTTGTTAAGGATTTAAGATGTAATCTTTTGGTTATTGTAAATAACTCTATATTTTGATTATATGAGATTTATGTTCTGCCTTTATTATTATTCTTAGAGAATGATTCCGCTTAGCGCATGTATACGTGTATGTGTGAATGTTATGAGTGAGCGTCGGGTAGCGCGTCCGCCGGCGCCCTTCCAACGGGGGCGACGGAGGGGGTGTTACACTCTGGCTTGCCCAAAATGGACATAGCAGCGCCGTCTTAGGCTCACTGAGGCTAGACGACCTTCCCCAATGTTCTATTGGGCGGCGACTCCAAGAAACCTCCTTGTTGCCCAAAATGGACGCACTTGTAATTTCTTACAAGTTTTATGAACCTCTCCAGATCGTCCTAAAGGCGAGCGTTCGGGGCGCCCCGGAGTTCGGCGTGCGTCACAGTATCCCTTGCCTAGAGTCGAGGATTTATTTGATCAGCTCAGAGCTGCAGTTGTTTTCTGTAAGATTGATCTTCGGTCGGGTTATTATCAGCTTCGGGTTAAGGATGCGGATGTGGTTAAGACTGCATTTTGGATGCGATATGGCCACTATGAGTTCCTTGTGATGCCGTTTGGTTTGACCAATGCACCTACGACTTTTATGGATTTGATGAACCGAGTGTTCAGGCCATATCTCGACCGATTTGTAGTAGTGTTTATAGATGATATTTTAGTTTACTCGAAGGATGAGAGTGAGCATGTGGAGCATCTTCGGTTAGTGTTGTAAATTTTGAGGGAACACCCTTTATTTGCGAAGCTTAGTAAGTGTGACTTTAGGCTTCGAGAGGTATCTTTCTTGGGTCATATTGTGTCAGCTAAGGGTATTCAAGTTGATCCAGCTAAGATTGAGGCGATTGTAAATTGGAAAGCGCCTAGGACTGTTTCGAAAGTGAGAAGTTTCCTTGGTTTGGCAGGCTACTACCGTCGGTTTATGAAGGGTTTCTCAGTCATTGCTGCTCCTATGACTAGATTGTTGAGGAAAGGAGTTAGATTTGAGTGGTCGGATAAGTGTCAGGCGTGTTTTGAGCAGTTGAAGAGATTGTTAGTCAAAGCTCCTGTACTTACTCATCCCATCTCGGGTAAAGAGTTTGTAATGTACAGCGATGCTTCAGGAGTTGGACTCGGTTGTGTGTTGATGCAAGAGGGTAAAGTTGTGGCTTATGCGTCTCACCAGTTGAAGTCTCATGAGAAGAACTATCCGACACATGATCTAAAGCTAGCAGCTGTGATCTTTGCTTTGAAGATTTGGCGGCATTATCTGTATGGGGAGAAGTGTAGGATTTTCACAGATCATAAAAGTTTGAAGTATCTCCTCACGCAGAAGGAGTTGAATATGAGACAGCGCCAGAAGAGAATCCCATAATGACGCAGTTGAAAAGGACCGTAGCTTAAATATCTATTTGGGACTTTTTGAGACAATCCCCTTCACACAGGCAGAAGTTCGTTGAGGCCTTATGTGAGTCTACTGTGGCCACCACAATTTCGCCATCCAAGTTGCTAGATCTTGTTAGAGGGGGTGCAGGAGAGAATTTGGTATACTCTAACGCTGACTTACCAGCTGAAGGCTACAATCACAATCGGCCACTGTATATCAAGGCATAGATTAATGACAAGCACACTACTTATGTTATGGTTAATGATGGCTCGTCCATAAATGTCTGCCCTTTAGTAGCACTTCAGGTTTTCAGGTAAGATGAAAGTATGTTGAGCAAGTCTGATCTCACCATTACAGCCTACAATAACTCTTGGAGGCAGGCATTGGGAACTTTTAGAGCATTGGTCAAGACTGGGCCTATTGAAATGGAGGCAAAATTTGTGGTCTTACCCATCCCAGCAAACTTTTCAGCTCTACTAGGAAGGCCATAGTTCCACAAGTTGGGAGGAGTGCCATCTACCCTGCACCAAATGATCAAGATACCACATGAAAGGGAAGTAGTGGTTGTTAAAGCTGCAAGACAAAACCAAGTGTCTGCCTTGGGGATCTCTAACTAGATTTTTAGTGGTTTTCATATATCTGTGATCAAAGAAGAAGGGAGTTTAGCTAATAAGCCCCAAGTAGTGAATATGATGAAGAATATGCACTTCCTTCCAGGAGCTGGTTTGGGCAAGAATTTGCAAGGACTGCAGTCGGCTGTCATTACAAAGGGACAGAATGATCGAGGGGTTTGGGCTATAAAGGTGAGATTTGCAAGAGTAAAAAGAAGATGTCAGACAAGATCCCTCACATTTCAGAGAGTTTTGTTCCCGCATCCTCAATTTGTGCTTATACTGGAGAAGCAAAGCCTCAGTGGGTAGGTGAAAAGATTATACCAAGGTTCAAAATCTACAATGACATCTTCAACTAGGACATTAGAGTTATCAAATCCATGGAGGGCTTATGGGATGAAGAGATCATGACCCAATGCAGTATCTGGGACAGGGATGGGCCAGAAGAGATCGTTATTGACAAACTGCTAGCCACAAGGTTGAAGGGGAAAAAGAAGATAGCTTGAAGCACTAGGGTCGAATTTGAAGATCCAAGATTTGACGATTTCATAAGAGGTAGTTAAAAAACCTCCACAAAGCTGAGAAGCCAATGAACAGTCGGCTATGACATCAGCGTCGATATAAAGTCAAGATAGTTATTTAGATAGTCTTTTTACTTCAAAACTTTTTAATAATGACAGTGTTAATGTTTCTGATTATATCAATAAGATGAATAACTTTGCTTACTTGTGTGATATTTTTGATGATTTCATTTCACATGATTATAAACATGACGCATTCATTTTTTACATTAACTCAACTAGTACAACTACATTTAATCTTAGAACTTTGGAGAACCCAAAGGAAATTTTGATAGCATCAGACATAACTCCTGAAGAGAGGTTAAAATTTGAGAGAATCTTGAAAAAATATGAGAAAGTCTTTGTCTGGACCTACGAGGACATGCCGGGAATTGACGGAGACATTGCCTAACATACCATTCCAACTTACCTAGAGGGTAAACCAATCAAGCAAAAGCTCAGAAGACTTAGACCAGAATGGGCGCAAAAGGTGAAAGAAGAGATAAGCAGATTGATGTTAAGTTTCTAGTAGAGGTTTAATAACCGACCTGGTTGACTAATGTAGTTCTTGTAGCTAAAAAGGATGGGAGAGTTTGAGTATATGTGGACTATTGGGATCTAAATAAAGCTTGCCCTAAAAGATGATTTCCCTCTGCCTCATATTGATGTGCTAGTGGATAGTCCAGTTGCTTGCATGATGTACAGTTTTGTAGACAGGTATGCAGGGTACAACCAAATCCTCAACAAGATCGTAGATCGAATTACGATAGCCTTCATCACTAAGTGGGGTACATTTGCCTATAGATTCATGCCTTTTGGGTTAAAGAACGCAGGAGCAACATATTAAAGAATGGCCACTAAGATTCTCGATGACTTGATCCACAAGGAAGTGGAAGTGTATGTAGACGACATGATGACCAAGTCAACTACCAGAGAAGGTCTCTTCGAGGCTTTGGAAAATTTCTTTTAAAGGATTAATAAGTACAATCTGCACCTCAATCCCAAGAAATGCATTTTTGGAGTTACTTCGGGTAAGATATTGAGCCATGTGGTAAGTCAGAGAGGAATTGAGGTAGATCCTGATAAGGTCAGGGCAATTAAAGAGATTTCAGTACCTCAGAGAGAGAAGGAGGTTAGAAGTTTCCTGGGAAAGCTTCAGTACATCAGCCGGTTTGTTGCCAAGCTAGCTTCGGTATGTAAGCCAATCTTCAAGCTTCTCAGGAAGAATCAACCAGTTGTGTGGAATAGTGATTGTCAAGTGACCTTTGATACTATTAGGGATTACCTCATAAATACGCTAGTCTTAAGACTGCCACAGCCTGCCAAGCCTCTAATCCTATATCTAGCAATAGAAGACAGTTCAGTGGGTGCCATGATGGCTAAGGAGGATGAATTTGGAGTGGAGTTTTCCATTTATTATCTTAGTAAGAAATTCTTGCTGTATAAAGCCAAATACGCTGAGGTAGAAAAGATTTGCTTAGCAGTAATCTAGGCCTTTAAAAAGTTATGACACTACTTTCACTCCTTCAACATACGGGTGGTCGCCAAACAAAACCCGCCACCTACACGGGAAAAGAACCCGTGCTAAGCGATAACGCTTAGTGGGGAGTAATAACACATATATGTACATAAAGATGAAATAAACACACATATATATATATAATAACCAAGACATATAAACACATACTACTCATGCTTATAACAAGTATTTATCATGCACGCATATCGAAAGGTAAACATTCATATCCGAATACAAGTATTACATTTTAGCATTTCACATCATATATACATACACACGTAACATATATACCTTTCATATAACTACTAGCTTCATATAACCATCACATGTACTAAACTCAAGTAATAGCCTGATTACTCGCTAACTAGTGGATATGGGTACTAATGATACTGATAGGACACAGTATCCCAAGCATATGGAGACATGGTCTCAAAACATTTTATAATCATGTATACTCGAAAGTATGCCTGAGACCGATGCCTTAAACATCTTATATGACCCAAACGGAGTCCGCATGTAAAAAGATAACATATAGCAGCTGCACTCACACCTTGACCCTTGATAAGCACTTATCTATCCACTAACTATGACTACCAGGCTCAAATAACAACTCAATCATGATCCAAAATAATTATCATATAATAGAGGATAAATCAACTATAATCATGTTATTTTATGAATACTTGTATATTCAATCAAGTTGAAGACATATAAATCATGTACAAATCTACTTAAGAACATATAATTATCAAATTAAATACATATCAAACCCAATCATGTGCCATATAATGAAAAACCCCATAAAAAGGAAATTTAAAATTCATTTTAGAAGACAGGAGAGGCAACCAGGCGGGGCTACTGTCGCGCTCGCGACAAGGAATCGCGGTCGCGATAGTAGTTGAGGGAGCTGCGCAGAAGAGAGGCCCAGCATGAGTCAGACGCAACAGCACGACTGGTGCTCGGCTAGGATCTTCAGGACACGGGTCGGAGGATTCCCTCCGACTCGCGTTCTGCAAATTTTTAAAGGACACGAGTCGGATGCCTCCCTCCGACTCGTGTTCTCCCTCACCAGGGGAGCACGTATCGTGCTCCCTCATCCGAGACGGGCTGCCAGAATGCAAGGGGCACGTTCGTATGGCCGAGTCGTGTTCACTTGTCCAACTCGTGCTCGGCCATCCGAGTCGTGTCCTTCAAGGCATATACCGGAACCCACGCAAATGGGAGGAAAAGCCAGTCTCCATCGCGCTCACGACAGAGACGGTCTTCCTCAACCTCAGAAATGTGAAAAACGAGATTTGCAGGAAAAATCAACACCCAACTTTATTCCAAGTCCATTGTTTATGCTAACACATGTAAAAGCTTACCTTTTTGGCCTCCAAACTCATTTACAACTTTACTAACACAAATCACACATCATTTTACACAATTAAAGGACATTCTCACACAATCAAGTGACTTTTACAGAGATTCAAGAACCCAGAATTCCTAGCTCACGCTCATGTACGAAATCTCAAAATTTCACATGCAGATCATCATAGCTCTATCATTATAAATCATATACACAAAGCCATTTTACTCATGCATTTTCATATATCATAAATACACAGATAACATTTACTCTTAAGTCAAAAACAGGATCCAAAAGAGATGAGCCAAATACTTCAAATAAACTTCCAAACATATAACTAAGTAAGCTCCCAAACTTGGAATGGAGCTCAAAACTTCTCTTCCTTCAAGCCATAACCTTTGCTTTCCCTTTTTCCTTCCTCTTTTCTTCAGATTCTTGCAACCAATCAAAACAATAATTCTATTAACCCATGAACATGACCTTTAAAAACCCAATAAATCCCGTAGAAGGAGGAGAAGAAGAAAACCCCAAAGCAAACACAGCCACTTACCTCTAAGAATACTTCAAAGCTCAAACTCTAGCCCAAAGATGGAAGAATTCCCACATGCAAGACTTGAGAGAGCAGAAAAAAATGATGAGAAGAGAAGAGAGAGGACGTGAGAAGGGAGAGAGAGCAACTTCAAGTGGCTTCCACGGGAAGTTTCACTTCCTCTCTTCCCTCTCTCTACTCCCTCTAATCACATTTAATGCTCACAACAACTCACACACATGTCAATTTACTATTGGACCTCTTAATCTCATCCTTTGACTAACAAACCAAGGCACCAAACTAAACTCACACCATATAATTTCTTATATAACACTTTTTCATCCAAGGCACCCCACACACAAACCACTTGATTATTTCCTTTACCCAAACTTAAATAATTAATTCACATACCAAAATTACCAACTCACCCTTAATATCCTTACTTACCATGCATAAACCAACCAGGCCTAATTTGGGTTGTTATAGCAGGGATATAGTGAGAGGTTACCGTTAGCCAAAAAGTTAAGGTACAAGGCTACCAATAATGAGCCAAAATATGAAGCTTGCATTTTTGGGGTGGAAGCACTGCTAGCTCTGAGGGCAAAGACTACGAAAGTCTTCAGAGATTCATCCTTAGTAATCCATTAGATCAGAGGGGAGTGGTTAATTAAAGAAGAAAGGTTGTTGCCCTATGTGAAGCACTTGAGAATGTTGAGTAGCCAGTTTGGGACTTGCACTTTTCACTTTGTCCCTAGGGATGAGAACCAATTGGCTGATGCTCTCGTGACTTTAGTGTCCATGTGGGATAATCCGACGGGGGTTGTTATGAGACCCTATTCTGATCTCTGGTTGAGAAAAACCTTATTTTAAAACTGAGCAGATGATGGATGTTGAGGTTACCAATGGAAACCCTTGGTACTACGATATTCAGAACCATTTAGAAAGGTCGGTTTTCCCAGAAGAAGTCACCAGGAAGGACCAAAGAATGATCCAAAAGCTATTTACCCAATTTATTAGTGTAAATGGCACATTGTATAAGAGGCACCCTAATGGTATCCAGTTGAGATGTCTGGTTGAGAAAGAGGCTGAAAGGTTCATAGAGGAAGTGTAACACCCCAAAACCACCCCAGTAGTTTGAGCCTGTCCGTGTCTGTATGTGTGTATTTGTAAGTGTTACATGTATGTGTTTAATTAGATTATTTATTTAATTTATGTATATTAATTTGAGAAGAGGAGTTAGGATATAGTATAAGTGGGTGTATAGAAATAAAGTGTGAAAAAGAGCTAAATTAGTATGTAAAGTAAAGCATGGGAGTAGGGTATGATTGGGACATGTGTCTTCTTGGGAGAGTGACATGTGGATATTGGATGGGTTAGCATTTATTGGGTTGGTGAGAGGAAAGGCAGCCAATTTCTTCTTTCCCTTGTTTTCCCGTTCTTCCTCTCCTCTTCACGCCATTCCCTTCTTCTTCTTCTTCATTCTCCTTTGTTCTTCCTTTTCTTTACATAATCTTGCTCCCACTTCCTTAATTGAGTAGTTAGAGTGGATTAGCTTGTGGATTTTGGAAGCTTAAAGGTGAGTTGGGGTTATGGGTGTTTTAGATTCTTCTTCTTCCTCTTCTCTAGGTTTAAATATTTGTAAATTCATTTGTGGGTAGTTGTAAAATTGATCATGATTGTTATGGGTTTATGGTTCAGAGGAGGCTCCTAGACCGGATAAAGGAAAACGAATTGCTAGCGGAAGCGGAGCTCACGACTAGGAGCGAGGAAACCAGGTTTGGGAACGTTTGTGTAATTGTGTTTTGAATGAATATTGATGATTGCTATTTTTGTGAAATTGATGAACTATGATGAGTGGATTTGCACTTGTATGATGTGAATATGGTTAATTTGAAGTGAATTGTGTTGAATGCGAGGTATGGAGTTTGAGTTTATGGTTGCAATTTGGGGATGTTTTGCTGGGAATTATCGCAACAGGGCATGGGTCACGGTGGCAACCAATTTGATTACCACCGTGAGGTATGCTCGGGTTGCATTCTGCCCAGGAATTTTGGTATGTCACGGTGGCAATGGATTTTGTTACCACCGTGACCTACCTTTGATTTACATTCTGTTTTGGAATTTTGGTATGTCACGGTGGCAATGGATTTTGTTACCACCGTGACCTACCTTTGATTTACATTCTGTTTTGGAATTTTGGTATGTCACGGTGGCAATGGAATTGGTTACCACCGTGACCTACCTTTGTTTTACATTCTGTTTTGGGGTTCTGCTATGTCACGGTGGCAATGGTTTTGGTCACCACCGTGACCTACCTCAAGTCTACATTCTGTTTTGAGTGGTGGTATGTCACGGTGGCAATGGAATTGGTTACCACCGTGACCCACCCTTCTTTGGTAATGAATATTTATTTGTTAAACGTAAAGTTTGAGTGTGGAATTAATGAATTTGTATTCATATCAACATTGGATTAATGCTTCGTTCTGATAGGATATCCATTGTTTTGAATAATCGATGATTTCTGTATGATTTGTAGATTTAATTTATTTGATCGTAACCTGCAAACCAAATAAGTGGATAGTTAGGCATGCCTAATAGAGCTTTGTGCCGCTGCAACTATATGTACGACTTTGGACCCTGATCAGGTCCCACGATTGGATCCTCGCGATCCCTCTGTCTGAATCTTTCTTAAGATTCCACGTAAAAACAATTTGAAAACAAAATAAAAAGAATGGTTCGATACCTTCAGGTATCTATATGTTCATAAGACGATATCGATACTCTCAAGTATCTATATGTGTACTCGTTATCCACTCATTATGATTATGCAGGTGTTATTGTGTTTTGTACATGAACTATTGAATATGAATGCCAATATGTGAATTAACTATTTATGATTATATGCCCATAATCGTATTGTTATCATATGTTTTCTGTCATCGTCACTGTGAGTGGCGGTTATGCATTTTGTGTTTTCCCCACTAAGCGATTTCGCTTAGCACGGGTGTTTATCCGTGCAGGTGTGGAAGGTTTTGGTACGCATATTCTGGGCGTGTCGCATCGGGAAGGCCAACGCAACTAGAGATTTGGGTGCTTTATAGTATAGGCTTTCCTTTTTCTTTTTGTAATAGATATATGGTTTTGTTTGCCCTTTTGGAACAGTGTATCTTGGGCTTTTGTAAATTTGGTCCTTTTGTAATATGTAGAGACTTTCTTTTGGTATATTAATGAAGTATATTTTGTTCAATATCACTCTTCTCCGTTTTAAAGATTTTAATTATCTCTGAATTGTCGCTATATTTATGTAATGTTTGCATGTTTGTACTAGTGGGATGTGACACTCCTATCTATCCAGGGAGCCTTCTCCCTCCCATCTGTTTGGAAGTCTCCTTGGTATAGGTTGGGGTGTGACAGGAAGTTCATGTTGGAGTCTGCGAAGCTAACATAAATGGCTTAACTTTAGCAAAGAAGATCATGCGCAAGGATTCTATTGGCTCACGACGGATACAAATTATTCAAAATATATGAAGCAATGCCAGTTATGCCATCAATACGCGGATTTGAGACATGTACCGATTTCAGAGCTACATAACTTGATATCTCCATGGCCGTTTGTAGCTTGGAGAATAGATATCATAGGCGAGATATGCCCTATCACTTCTAATGGGCACAAGTTCATCATAGTCGCCATTAATTACTTCACTAAATGGGTCGAAGCTGAATTCTTTAAAAAGATTGATACCAAAGACATGGCCGGGTTCATTGAGCAAAATTTAATATGTAGATATGGCCTCCTGCACCACATTGTATCTGATAATAGGGTATAATTCTTGGCTAAAACTAAGCAGATGCTTCAGAAATATGGAAATCAGCACCACAAGTCTTCCCCTTACTGACCTCAGGCTAATGGGGTGGTGGAAGAAACAAATAAGAATGTCAAAAGAATATTGGCCAAGATGGTACAGAGCTATAAAGGCTGGGCAGAAAAGCTACCTTTTGCACTCTAGGGTTATAGAACCACCATCAAAGCCTCTACAGAAGCCACACCATTTTCTCTAGTATATAGGACTGAAGCAATTTTGCCAGTTGAAATAGAATTAAGATGTTTAAGAGTGGTTATGGAAGCTAAGATTCTAGAGGCAGAATGGGCATAGCAGTGATTGCTGCAGTTAAATCTATTGGATGAGGATAGGTTGCAAGCTTATTATCACAATCAAGTCTATCATAAAAGATTAGCTCGGTCGTTTGGTAAGAAGGTACGAAAGCACCCGTTGAAAGAAAGGGATCTGGTCTTCAAGCAGATGAGGCCAAGGGTGCCAGATATCCGGGAAAAATTTAGGTTGACATGGGAAGATCCATTCGTGTTGAAAAAGTTGCTAACAAAAGGAGCAGCGATTTTGACAGACAGCGATGGGAATGAGTTTAAAGACCCGGTCAATGTCGACAAACTAAAAAGATTCTATGGCTAAAGACCAAGAAAGATCAAAAGAAGGGAATAAATGTACGACGGGTCAAAAATCGAAAAAAAAAAGGTGGCCTTGCTAAAAGTGGGCACCCTGTCAGGGTGAAAATTGAAAAAAGGCACCTTAGTCAAAAATTAAGGGCCGAGAGAAAATGTTCAATCGAGAAAACCCGAGAGGGCCGATTGATAATAAGAGTTGGATGCTTACAAGATCTATCCTGAGATTAAGTGTAGTCTTGTACTTTTGAGTTTTTATCAATTGAGGATCATGTATGATGAAATCATATGGAGATGTACTCAATTTTGCAATGAATAAAAGAACTCAGTTTGCATTCTCATTAATTTTTAGATCTGTCATAAAAAGAGGCGTAATATTTATTTATCTAATGACTATTCTCTAATCGTTTTCGTAAGCCATGTGTCTAAGCCAATGGAACCTGTCGTCCGCAGCCGGGCTAAGTACAAACTTATAGTGCTCAGCTGAGGTGGCGAATTACAATCCTCTATTCTTGAGATGATAGTCTTCATGGGTAGCCACACCTAAAAAAAAAAAAGCAGTTAAAGATGAAAATTGTAACTGGATCTATAAGCAAAGGTTAGGCCAAAGGTAGGGTGAAAACTTAAAAACAGGCAGTCTGTCCTGAAAAAAAAAGCCGCTGGAATAGGTTGGGTCCGCTCCAGGCAAAAGTTAGGCACAAGATTATACAAAAATTCAAAAATGACGTATTTCCCAATAAGAAAAGCTAGTGTGAAAACCCACAAGGGGCACACTACCTTTAAAATAATGACAAATGTTACCCGGAGCGATAAGGGGCTCTTAGTCATTAAAGCGGCGAGGTCAACGCAGAGAGCATTCAGGCCGAGAATAGTCTCCACCTAAATCACCAGGAATGGTCAGTCCATGATGAATACAATCCCGTCGAGTGAGGGCCACCTTAGCCGCCACTTAAATTAGGAGTTGCTTGGGCGAATCTATTTCTTGCATTTTCATGCTCATAATTTACCCTTGTGCATTTATTTTTTTTTATTTTTGCAGGAAAATTTGGTGCCAACATCACATGAAAGACCAACCCTGAATTTTCAAGGAGTAAAAAAAAAACTGATTTAAAAAAAAAACCGAGGACGGGCTGATGACCTCAGCCCGAGCCTATGTCACCGAGGCCCGGGCTGGCCGCCCCTCAAAGGAGGGTATAAAACCCTCCTCCCAGTTGCCCCTCATTTTTTTTCCTTCCATTTTTTGATTTTTCACGCTTTTATTTACTTAATTCGGTTTTTCTTCCATATCTTCTCCATCTGTACTCCGATTTGCATATCGTTTGCGCCAAAGCGACCCTTGTTCAATTTTCTACATAGTGATATAAATTTTTCCAAGTTTTTCTTCAATTTTTTTTGTGGCCATTTTGACTACTAGGTTAGTTTTCAGTGTATTTTCTTTCTCTTAACAATTTTATTTTGTATAATTTTGTGTTAGAAATATATTTTAAGTAAATGTATAACAAAATATAAAGATTTGGCGAGAAAAAATATGTGTTCATGGGGTTGGTAGACACTGCCAATGGGAGACTAACGTGAAAAAAAATGGAAAGACGCGTAAAAAAATTAGAGCATAAAGATGAATAATTTTATTTTTATAAAATAATGAACAAATGTTAATTTTTAAATTATATGTAGCATAATTTTAGACATTGCATTATTATAATTCATGTTGAATTTGTTGCTGGGGCCTGTGGCCTGTTCAATATGCTTTTGCATGCAAGATGTTGTGCATATTTTAGCTAAAATGCTGCCCAATTTTTTTCAAAAATTGTGAAAATAGTTATATAATTATACCATGTCAATATTGTAAATAATGTGGTGCTCACATGTGATTTATTTACGTAGCTTAGCAAATAATTAATTAAAGCATTGTTACATAGTTGAACTAATTGTTTGAATTTGTTAGGATGCCTCTAAGACGCGTTCCACCTCGGGAACCTGAAGACATCCCACCTCCGGACTGGATAACTGGCACGCAAAGATGAAGATTCAAGGCTCTATGGCACTCGCAGTTCTTATCCAGTAGGTTCCTATCCAAGCCATTCTTGGAGCAGATGGGCATGTGGGAGGAGGTTAGAGCCCTGTTAGCGGTGATAGGCTAGACTGAGTTTCTTATTCCAGCTTACCCCACCTACCTAGAGGTTACCAGGGAGTTTTTAGCCACAATACAGTACAGAGGGTTCTCGAGACCAGATATAGAGCCCGGGTTTATATCATTTCGGGTTAGAGACAGAGATTTTTCGATGAGTCACAGAGACTTTATGCAGATCATGGGTCTTCCAACTAGAGACCATGTGCTGGTACCGGATAGGACTATCTTGGCACATCGGTGGCAGATGACTACAATACCCGGAGCCCACTATGATCATAACACGGCGAAGAGTACCATGTTGGCTTCACAGGTTTTTAGGCATATTCAAAGGGTTTTGGCTAGTAGTTATCTGGGCCGAGTTGGCAGTCCCAGTGCCATTAATGCCATAGAGATTTGGAGATTATGGGCCATGGTGCTCGTATTTAAGACCACACTATGACCATCTCGACCTTGGGGACAGGCATTCGCTATCTGGCCTAGACTATAAGGGGTCTTGCTCACCTGTTCCTAGACGGACAGATAGGGGTGGAGTTGTGAGCGCCATGACCATCAGCTCCTAGGTCTCCACCAGTGGATATTACTGACCAGTCGTCTACCTCTACGGCTCTAGCCATGCCTTTAGTTCATATATCAGACGAGGAGGATCCAGAGAAGCCCATCAACTATGATCCATTTTGCTGATGTTTAGGGAGATTTATTGTTATTTTGATTTGATTTATGTACAAAAATAATATTTATATATTTATGGTCTTTATTAAACTTTGCATTTTTTTAATACACTTTAACGTGATATAGATAAAAAGAATAAGAATAAGAATGATGAATCATAGATAATAAAATGGCGGATGATAATAGAGAATCAAATAAAACCATACAAAAGATAAACTCTCAAATAACTCGTCAAAATAACTTGACATATTGATTAATGGAAGTTTTTTTATTCAGGAAATAGTGGAAGCTAGATACTATGACAAGTAGTTAGATGCCAAAGCCGATTCAAGGATGATATCTTCACTTCATAAGTCTAGAAATGACAGGGTGCAACCCAAGAGGGTGATATCCGCACTTCGTAAGTCTAAAAATGACTTAGTGCAATCCAAGAGGAGAATACCTGCACTTTGTAAGTCAATGCAAGAGGATGTTATCCGCACTTTGTAAGTCTAGAAGTAGCTCGATGCAATCCAAGCAGATAACGATCACTTTGTAGTCTGGATAATGGCTCGGTGAGACTCAAGAATGTCCGCACTTCGTAAGTCTAGAAATAACTCGGTGCAATCCAAGAGGATGATATCCGCACTTCGTAAGTCTAAAAATAACTCGGTGCAATCCAAAAAGATAATATTCATAATACCAGTCACAACATTGTTCTCCAAGCAGCAACCAGCTCTTTAGGGGGGCAGTTGTTTGACATCAGCTCAACGGGGATGTAACATGTCAACGAACTGGCATTAGTCAAACCCGCAATGGCTTCATGAACACATTGGGAAAGTGGCAGCCTCAGGTACGCATCTCTTTCCTTTTCTTTGAGTTTTGATACACCTAGGCACCAATTCAGTAGCTTACCCAATACTGGGGGCAACTATAGACACAGGGTCTCGAGGAAGTCCAGACCAGGGTTACCCAGTGATGAAATTAATGCCTGTTCATAGGTGAAAAATTGGGAAGTGATATTTTCTTGTCAAATTCCTTTGCAAAAAAATTCTGGAGTTACTGACGTGGTAGGCCGCCCGTCATGAGGCGCGGGCCGTGTCTAAAGGGCGGCCTCTCGTTGGCAGTCACAACGAGCACTGCAAGGCCGCCCCTCACGAGGGGCAACCGCATGAGAGGCTGCCCCTTGCGGGCGCTCGCAGCGTTCGCTACAAGGACGCCCCTCATGGGCACTCGCAACGCTCGCTACAGGGCTGCCCCTCATGGGCACTCGCAGCGTACGCTGCAGGGCCGCCCCTCGCATACACGCAGCGCTTGCGCACGCTACGAGGTGCCCCTCAGGAGGGGCAAGTGCGTTGACGCATGCTGAGAGGCTGCCCCTCGCGAGGGGCAGGCGTGCTCACAAGGGCGCCCTCGCATAGAGGCTATCCCTCATCGTCTTCCTCGCGTTTCTGGCATTTTTGCTCCCCGAAAATTTTGGAATTTAATTTTGAATTTAATTCCAACATTTTTTGGGAGTCAAATCTGTTTTTGTTCCCTTTTCAAAATTAATGATTTGAATTTATTTGAACTTACTTGCTTCCTAAAAATCTGGATTTTTGGGGGGAGAAGAATATAAAATTCTTTAGAGAGAGAAAAAATAAAAAAAAAAAGAGAATAACTGCAAATTTACTTCTTCAGAATTCTTTGAGAGAGATTTAAACGATTTTTCTTCTAAAAATCTGGGGTTTTTATGATCAAAGAACAATACTTGAGATGCAGAAATCAATTCTCTTTTCTTAAAATCTTGACAAGGAAAGTAATTTACGATTCAATTCCTCCAGATCGATAATTCTGAGAGTAAATTGTTGGGCTTAATTACATTGTTTCATTGTTGTGTTTATTTATTTTATTCATCTTCACCATTATTATATATTATTGATATTCTATGTGATAAATTTAATTTATTTGTTGTTTTTTGCTCATGACTGGAGTTGTTTTAAAGGTTTTTTTGCATTAATATGCCATGAAATCATACAAAACCATTTAAATTATATAAGATAGTATTTATTTTTGGTAGAGATTTGACGAAGTTTGACAAAAATCATCACTGTGCATTTCGACTTCCTTCCTTGCCCAAGAGGGGCGGGAAGGAGGTGAGGGGCAGCCTGCCTGCCCCTCGTGGCCAGGCTGGCCCTCAACCCAATTTTCGTCTTTAAGTGATTTTTGCCCCGTTTTCGCCCCTTTTCAATCCGTTTTCGCGTGGTATGCGTTCTTTTCATGATTTTAGTATTATCTTGCCAATGTTTATTTATTTTTATCATGTTGTATATTATTTTTTTTATTATGTTATTTGATTTATTTGATTTTTATATTTATTTGCTAACATTAATTTTTATTTTGTTTTGTGTTGTCTACAATTCTTTTTTTTCCTTGTTTGAACTTTTTCACAAGCAAATGGAAAAATTGAGGAGGCTCCTTTCGATTTGATTTATTATTTTTTGTTTTTTATTATTTTATTTTGCTTTTTATTTATTTTTCTATGTAATTTGTAATAAATTTTTTTATTTCATACACGTTAGAAAGAAAATCGTACAAAAATATTTTTATTAATAAATTGATTTTTCTAATGAAATGGAACCAATTTCCTAATTTTAACCAATAAAAATTCGCTTTTAAAAGAAGAGTTAATTTTCTCAAAATGTAATCACTCATCCCGGTTTTCTCAACAACAAACAAAAAATAATTTTTTGATTTTTTAAGTGAATATGAAGAAACCAATGTTTCTATTCTAAATAAATATCCCGATTTATGACTGTTATTTAGTTAATTGATTTTATTTATTTAATTTCCTATTTTGGGGGATTGTATTTTTATCCCAATTTATTTGTTTGTTTGTTTTAAATTTGGGGGATTGTATTTTTTGTCCCAATTTTATTTTGTAATTTGTTTTGTGTTTTGCTTATTTTATCACTTTCTTTACCACTTTTTTCGTTGCTTGAATTTGCACTTTATTTTAAATGCATGATCATGTGACATGAGAGATGAAAATTTGATAATTAAAAAACTCATTTATAATTAACCAAGACATTAATAAGAGTAAAGTTCCGAACTACTCTCTAGTTTAGACTCCGAGTTTAGACGAACTTTCCTAATTTCTTGTAAGTTGGGTGGCGACTCCAAAATACCTCAAAGGTGCCTAAAAGTTTCATGAGACTAGATGAACTTTCTTAATGTTCTATTGGATAGGGATTTCAAAATATTTTATGTTGCCCAAGATCAAGACGCGGGCCCTCTCAAGTCCGAAACATATCACACATGCCAATACTTTTCTCATCATTTCTATGCTCATTACACTTTACCATTCAATTTAATACTACATACAAACACACACAAGCACACGAAAATGAAACTCCAAACCTGAATTTAGCCAAATCTCTCAAGCTTGTTTAATCTTTTAATTTGTCCTTTCCTTTCCATCATCTACTGATTAATTTACCCCATGAATTCGATCTTCCTGATGTCAAAGATTACACATCTAAATGGAAGGAATCCAGTTGAGCTGATCCGAGAAAGGAAAAAAATGAATCAAAATCTATCTTTTTCTCTCTTTCTTCCAGCTCTTATATATTCATGTAAACCCTTGGCTTGCATTCTCTTAATTATACACTTGAATTCCACTAACACACACAGCACACTTAGTTTAATCTAATCCCATGATTTTTAATTAATTAATCCTACATTTAACTCTAATCTTACATTTTTACACTTTAGCCACTTAATCATTTATTTCTTTCAATAAAGTCCTTTTTGAACTTTTAAATCCTTTCAATTTAATCCTTTTTCCTACTATTAAATATTTCAATTCCAATTCATTAATCTTAAAGTATCGGACTATTATACACGCGTTAATACATCTAAGGTATATTTTGGGTCCTTACACCAAGCTTGTGATTTAAGTCCACTAATCAATTCAGCCATTTTCTCTTAACCCTAAGCTGAACTAAGGATGTATATATACATCTTAAAGTAAAAATTAGGGTATCCAAGTTCAATCAAAAGAAAGAATAAACCATTGAGGGATCCTTTTGCACAAGAGCAATGCAGTAAGCTTGGGGCAAATCACTTCAAGTAGTAAGATGGATTTCTTTAGCAGCAGCCTTAGCAGTGGGCATTATAAGCAAAAAGGGCAAAAAGGAATTTGCACTTCCAATGGAGGATCCCTTGGCATTATTATTAATGCAATAATAGGTCATCCACCTTTCACATGTTGAGGAATCTCATCAACCTCTAAACAGTCAGCCACTTCATTAACGGAGTAAGTAAAAATCTGTACTAATATCAGACCTATCTTTTTGTTAGGGCATCTAAAAGTAATGAGAAGCTTAAGCATACCCATTAATTAAGCACTAGTTGTTACAAGGAAAAAGAAAATTAAGAATGAGTTAAATAGAGAATAAGCAATCCCCAGTTACAAGGAAAAAATCAAGTAAAGTATGAATATGCTTTCAATAAGACGGTTAGCCTTAGGAACTAACTTAATTGCTAGCTTTACATCAAATTTATGGGTAAAAAGTGCTAGCCTCAAAAAGTAGATTCCTTTAAAATCCTTTAAAATAAGGGCTTCATTAATAGTGGGATCAAATTTTGATCCGATGTAAAGGAAAATCCCAATTAGGTTATGCTCCATTAAGGGATTAAAACTCTACAATAGGGAACCATTCTTTTATCTTGGGTTTTTGACCAGTCAATAAGGGGATTTTCTCTCTTCCTTGAAATCAAAAACCCCATTAGGTCCATTACTAACGAAATAAAGCGACAAATAAGGGAATTGTCAATTCAAAACCAAAATCCCAATAATTGTAAGTTCAAAACCAAAATCTCAATAAATCTTCTCAAAACATACAATAAATTCCACAAAATTGGGGATCAACATCCTTGGGTTTAAACCGTAAAATGCAAAACTTTTTGGTAATGAATTGAGTAGGAGGAAGAGTGAGATCAAACAACAATTGGTGGTTTTAAACTACCAGATTGTTAAGGTTCTCTTGAGTACTAACCAAATTAGAATTAGGAGGAGGCAGAGGAAGAAAGAAGAAAACACTTTCTAGGACTAGAAAGCCTAAGATGACAAACAAGAGCGATAATCGCTAGGGCTACTTCATCTAAATCATGATTATTGGCTCTAGGAACCATATGGGAGACCCTAAAAAGCTCTTTTTACGAAGCCATAATAGAAAGAAGAAACGTACCTAACAAAATTAATGAGAAACTCCTCAAACACTACCTCGTGTGTAATCACCCAGAAAGTGCCCTAACAGTATTAAGGCATGTTTAGAGTGAATTAAAAATTTTGAAGGATTTAATTGAAAGTTTAAAAGGACTTTATTGCATAAAATAAAAAAGTTATGTGACTAAAGTGTAATTTTGCATAATAAGTGTTAAGTTAGGATTAATTAAGTTAAAATTGATTACTTAAGCTTGATTAACCCTTAGTGGATTACAAGTGGCATGTGGTGGGTTTGACACCTAAGATTTACATGCATATATATATAAGTTTTGAAGTGGCAAAGCTTGTCTCTTTTGTTCTTTAAGTTGGTCGGCCATTCAAAGTGAAATCTGCATTTTGTTCTTTCTTTCTTTTTCATCTCATTTCATCACACAAATCCTTCATCTTTAGAGTTAGTTAAACTTGCTTCAAGTGGGCTTATTTGATTGTTAAGCTTGGTCAAGTTTTAAAGGTAAGATTGAGTTTGGTTTTCTTCTCCTCTTGGTCTGAAATTAAGTTCATAGTTCTAATTCTATTTTGCATGTGTTTGTAATGTTGGTTTGAAGAAGGAGAATCAAGTAGGAGATCAAAGGGTAAAGAGAAGATTGCTTGATTTGTGAAGTTGAAGGAGCTAGCTTCTAAAGGTTTGCGATTTTAAATATTTAATAGATGCATGCTTGATTAGATTAGGTGAATTATAGGTTTTGAAGAGTTCAACAACTCTTCTAGTGGTTAAATTGTACTTGGGATAGTATTGTTAAGTTGATGAAGCTTTGTTGACAATTTGAAGCTATACTATGTTTTGATTGTTTGCATGTTGATTATGTTCTAGATACAAGTTGTGCCATTAGAAATGTTTATGTGTGTTGTTTAAGAGTTTTAGGAGTATTTGAGTTGAATAGATGTAAAAGAAATAGAAAGAAGATTGAATTAGTGAGTTTAGGCTCTGCCATGAGCGCGGCATTGGGTGCGAGCGCAACAGAGGTCTTTGTTAAACGATGGTTTGTAAATTCATGCTCTATCGCGAGCGCGACAGAGGCACATTTGAGTTCTGTCGCGAACGCGATAGAGGTGTATGTTGGTCAGGTAATTTGTAAAGTTATTTGGGTTAGAAATTATAGGGTGGTAACTTAAGTGAGTGTAGGAATTGAATATTGAAGTGTGGGCTTGTTGATAATCTATATAAATGTGTGAATGATGTGATTTATGCAATCATTGTTTAATGTGACTATGTGATATTTTATAATATGATAAAATGAATATTGAATGGATTAGTTCTTTAGCCTGCAAATCGAGTCGTGGATAGGTAGGCATGCCTATAAGGGTTATTGCTCGTAGCTGCTAGTGTTGATGCCCATTTGGTATCTAGTATTGATGCCCATTTGGTATCTAGTGATTCGAGTTTTATATATCTCTAGTGTTGATACTATTTTTCCCTAGTATCCAGTGATTGATACCTGAGTGGTATCCAGTATTCCCGTTATCCACTGCTATATTGATTCAGGCTATATTAGGATTGTTATTTCATTGACTGATTATAATGTTGTGTTAATATGATATATTCGCCATGATATAGTAATATTTTAGGGATCACTGTATTATTTATATGCTAGTGATATTAATGAAGTAAAGAATGTATTATTGAATATTTGACCTATCATTTATTTAAAGTATGTTTTGCTATTATATGTTTAATTCATGATTTCCTTGGTAGTCTATTTGTTTTGTTTGTCTGCCCCACTGAGCCATAGCTCAACATGGGCGTTTATCTCCCGTATATGTTCATATTTTGGAAGCTCAAGTTTTGAGGTTGACACCTGCTGGCCACTAGGAGAAGTCTTAAAGTCTTCTTTTTAGGTTCAATCTTTTGTATTGTATAGATACTGTACCGTTTTTGTATAATAAGATTATGTAATCATATATTGTAAAGTTATGTACTTGTAAAATGAAAGTTTTGATAAAGTAAAGTTAATGATAACCTTTGATATGTATTGTTTTTTTTCTTTTAAGTTCGCCTCATATTAGCATGTATGTTTATTATTATAAGAAGAAGTTTTAGTAGCACTCCCTTATCCTCCTAAGGGGTATTGGGGTGTTACATGGCGAATGCAAATCCAAAAATGTAGTAAGAAGATAAAAATAAAACTTAAAGAAATGCTAAGTAAGAAATGAGAAAAAGCAAAAGAAGGATATTCAAAAGAATTTATGGCGTCTTAACAACTATAAGAGAAGGTTCAAAACTCTAAAAGAAAATGAGTTGCTTTAAGCATGGAGAGACATATTTGATTAAATATTTATTCCTTGTTGGACGTTGGACACGTGTACCAAACTCTTGTAGCCAAGTTAATATCAAATCCTCGAAAGTCCACAAACTCTTACATGTTTCCTCCATGAACCGGTCCAAAATATCCTTACACCTCTACTAAGCCATTGTCTCTCCCTCCATGATGGTGGAGCACATTTAGCTACTCACTTGTCTCCTAGTACTTAACCAATTCCTTTTATCTATGGGACCACTCAACCCACAATAGGAATTCGCCACGTATCATTCTGCAACGAGAATGTCTCCAATCCAATTAATGTCTCAGGTATATCAAAGAGCCCTCATTTTTACTTCTCCCCATATCAATATGCTTACTGAGAACTCTTACAAAAGCAATCCTATCATATTGTGCCTGTTGTGGAAACTCGGGTTAATTTCCACCAAATTCACCTTAAACCCTATTGTGCAGGTGAATAAAACATAAACGATTGTACTGAAAAACCACACAAGGTAAAATTTCTAGGAAAGACTGGAGGGGTTACAAATGGTCCCACTTAAAATCCAATCTCCTTAGATAGAATTTTTCTAAGTAATTTACTAGCACAATAATTTACTATCAATATATCTGAAATAATAGCTATTAAATAGACAAATAAAGAACACCAGAATTTAACGAGAAAGACCAATTATGCCTACATCATTGAACACTACCAAATTATATTTCACTATTTTAAAAAAATAATACAAGTGAAATATTTACAAAATAGAGAAAAAATTTTGCCTTAGGAAATAATGGCAATTTTAGGATGATTTAAACAATAAGGGGAGGTTTCCAAAATGGATGAGGAAGAAGCAGTGGATGGATTTGTCATTTCTGCTACAATTACTATTCAATAGTTGTCAATGCGAAATGCTAATAGCCTAAGAAAAAATCTTTTCTGATGTGGAAGATCAATCTACGCTTTAATCACATAGCATACTAAAAAAGAACCTAGGCTCTGATAACAATTATTGTGGAAACTCGGGTTAATTGTCACCAAATTCACCTCAAACCCTATTGTGCAGATGAATAAAATGTAAATAATTGTACTAAAAAATCACATAAGGTAAAATCCCCAAGAAAGACTGGAGGGGTCACAAATGATCCCACTTAAAACCCAATCTCCTTAGACATAATTTTTTTAAATAATTTAACAGCACAATAATTTACTAGCAATATATCTGAAATAATAGCTATTAAATAGACAAATAAAGAACACCAGAATTTAACGAGAACGACCAATTATGCCTACATCATTGAACACTACCAAATTATGTTTCACTATTTTAAAAAAATAATACAAGTGAAATATTTACAAAATAGAGAAAAAATTTTGCCTTAGGAAATAATGGCAATTTTAGGATGATTTAAACAATAAGGGGAGGTTTCCTTTTATAAACTAAAAGAACAATCATAAGTTTCTAATTTCCCGATGTGAGATTGTGGATTAAGCCACAATTGTTGACTTTTCCAATAGTACCTAACTTAAGCATTAGAGACCTAAATCGAAAAATCTCAATTAAGGCTTTCTGATCGTTTATTTTTTACTTTCATGTCATTTGCTACTCAGTGCATTACATAGTAAAGCCATGACGATTTTTAAAAGATATCTATTATTATTATTATTGTTATTATTATTATTATTATTATTATTATTATTATTATTATTATTATTATTATTATTGTTGTTGTTGTTGTTGTTGTTGTTTTTTTTTTTTTTTTTTAAAGAAAAGAACTTTTATTAACTAAGATCAGCCACAAGAGCTGAAAATAACCAAGACGGTGGAGTATCCAACCAAATATAAAGACTGGACAAAGAAGACGAACTCCTAGCTAAGCTATGGGCGATCGAATTCGCTAATCTCTTAACAAAACCAAACTTTATGTTTCAAATAGAAGAACAGAGGCTAAGACAATCATCCAAAATAAGGCCCAAATCCGAACCATATGGGGACTTTGAACACAAAGCTTGAACGATGGTTTGTGAGTCAGATTCAATTATGACTCTATATAACTCTTGAGATTTTATCCAATTTAAAACTTCCCGAATAGCCATACACTCTGCCATACAAGGAGATTTGGTAAAAGGTAAAGGACCTTGACCTGCTGCCAAGAACTGACTAGAATCCGATCTCAAAACAAAGCCAAACCCCGCTTTACCCTCAGCTACAAACAAAGCTGGGTCCACGTTTAACTTAAACCAATTCAAAAGAGGAGCTTGCCACCTACAAACATTAGGCACCATAGGACCTGTAGCAGCTGGCACCTCTGGCTGAGGAGGACTGTTAGCCAAACGAAAATCCTTCAACATCGTGATGGCCTCTTGAAGAATAGCATATGCATGCTTACTTTTCCCATTCCAAACCCAATCATTCCTGTTTTTCCAAATGCACCAGCAAAGAATGCAAGCCTCTATACACTTATCACTTGAGAAGTTACCCAAAAGAAACTTGAGCCAGCCTACAAAATTCACAAAAGATCCTCTGATATTACCACAAGTGGAGCGTGTCCAGCATTCTTTCGCCAAAGGACAATCAAAGAGGACATGCATTATAGTCTCAACCTTTAGCCCACACAACCTGCAAACAACTACAACGTCCACTCTCCTATTCGCCAAAAGAGAATAGGTTGGTAAGCAATGATTTTTGGCTCTCCAAATCATATTTAACACCTTAGGTGGGACTGCCAACTTCCACAGCTTTCGCCACATATCATCATCTTGAAAGGAGGAAAAATTTTCATCCTGCAACAAAAGATAAGCGCTCTTGACAGTATAAAAACCTCTAACTTCTGCAACCCACCACCAAGCATCCAAGGGTCTCCTATAACTCAGAGGAATTGAAAAAATTAAGCTGCTATCTCTGTCATTAAAATTATCACGAACAAATCTAACATTCCATTTAAACTCTAACTGGGAAATTAGATCAGTAACTCTGAGTGACCCACGATCTTCTGCTGAGTTTGGAGTAGAAGTGATATATGGATTCTGTTCATCTGGAATCTAAGGCGTATCCCAAACTTTAATACTAACCCCATTCCCCACCCTCCATCTACACCCCTTCTTCACTAACTCTTGAGAGGCCAACACACTTTGCCAAACAAAACTGGGGTTATACCCAATCTGAGCATCCAAAAATGAGCCATTAGTAAAATAGCGGGATTTAAAGATGCGAGCAATCATCGAATGAGGTCTAGTGAGTAGACGCCAGCCTTGCTTACCTAGCATCGCCAAGTTGAACTCATGGAATTTACGGAACCCCAAACCACCAGCCGACTTTCTATAGCATAACTTCTGGCAACTCTTCCAATGAATGCTCCTGTCACCAGAACTTTTATCTCCCCACCAGAAAGCATTGCACATATTCTCCAAGTCATGGCATAAACCCTTACGCAAAAGAAAAATGCTCATTATGTAGTTTGGTAAAGATTGAATAACTGATTTAATTAACACCTCCTTCCCTGCCCGAGACAACAGAGTCCTGTTCCATCCTTGCAACGACTTTCTAACCTTATCCTTAATGAAGCTGAAAACTTTTTTCCTGTTTTGACTCACACAAAGCGGTAAACCTAGATAACTTTCTTGATCCACTCCTTCTTTCACCTGAAAAGTATTCATAATTTGCAGCCTATCCGTTAACTTCACATTCCTCCCAAAAACTATTGACGATTTAGAATAATTTATACATTGCCCTGGAGCTCTTTCATAGCTTTCAAAGGCTTCCTTTAGACAAGAACTTTCCTCCTGATTAGCTCTGAGAAAAAAGAAGCTGTCATCGGCAAAAAGAATGCGAAATTGAAGGAGCACCCCTTGCTACTGAAACACCATGAATAAGACCCCGGCTTTCCATTTTATTTAATAGCGTTGTCAAACCTTGGGCACATATAATAAACAGATATGGAGAGAGCGGACATCCCTGCCTGAGCCCACGCTCAGGAAGGATAGGTTCTGAAATGAACTTGTCGTGGGTAACAAAAAACTTAACAGTTGAAAAGCACATCCTCATCAATTGATTGTCGTGGTTGTTGTTGTTTAAGTTATCAAACATCTTGAGTTAGTACTTTTTTTGAGTTTAATTAAAATACTTTTAACTAATTACTCCTACGGTAATTAAACAAAAGTGTCAATACATAAAATTTTCACTAAACTATCATTATTTAATACATTACATTTTAACTAATTGAAATTTATTTTACTACATGAAATTGTAAAAGATATTTATTTTATAACTTGAAGAAGTAAAATAAATTTCAATTAATTCAGGAAAATAATACGTTAAAAAAGTAATAATTTAGAATAAACTTACACTCTTAAAAACGGTTGTTGAAAAAATAAACTAAGCTAAATATGCTAAAATCTTAATATCAAAACGTTTTTAAAAAATAAAAATAAAAATGAAAAAGCCAACAAGAGCAATACTGGTTGGGACGTATAAAAGAATGTGCATTCTAAGTCAAAATTCTAACGGATTCAGGTGATTATGGAGACTATAAATTAAGAAATTAAAAACTCAGAGCATGTGAGTGGGGCCTATAATTAATTTTCTTAGCAAATAAAAAACATCATTCCAGGCTCTATAAACCAGTCATATAATCCATGCTTAACTATTTTGATTGCATATTTGTTCTTATTATTTGTTGCTTTGCTGCAGCCCCCAAATCTTATAGATCATTATGTTTTGATTATAAATTATATGTGGATATATTATAAGAAGTTAATTTTATCAGCATTATGATAGATAAATTTGAGTAAATGAAAATCACGTATAACTTAAATAGTTAAGAATCTAACTATTTTTTTTCATTTAACTAGAATTCAAATTTCACATTATTCTGTTCTAAAGATGTATTATAAAAAAAAAATTAAGTAAATAGTATAAGTGAAAAATCAAGTAATTCTGTACAAACAAGTATTTAGTGCAACAAAAACATAGAAACAAAATTTTTGAGACAAAGTAGATGGCAAACTGCATCAAACTAATAATATATTAATACTTTTAAAAAAAATTACTTATATCATTTTTTTTAAGTATTAATAACCTATTAAATTGGTACATCATGGGCTAAGTTAGGAAAACAATTTCCAACTCCACCTTTTTGTTTTTGGATGGTAATATCCTTAAAATTTTAATAATTAAACAAAAATAAAAAAAAAAAAGATTCTCCAATAATACTATCAGAAAACCAGCTGAGATGTAAGGATGCTAATCTATACACGTTGACAATTTTGAATCTTTTTTTGTTTTAAACAAGGCAATGATTTTTTAAATTAGTAGTAATAATTTGCAAATCAGATTCTAATCATAAAATAAGAGCAAGGGCTTGGCATGCAAAATCCCATAAAATATGGTTTTCGGCCACTAATTATATTATTATTATTATTAGTGTTATTATTATTAATACTACTACTGATAATAAAAGTAAGCGTGCAACTTTTGGAATTAAATGAGAGGAAATCGAGAGAAGATTGAGTGAAGATATGCCCCTAACAACTAGGGACCATTTAGGTGACTAATTTGCTTACGTGGATTTAAAATTTCCAATAATTTTTTTTTTCTATTTTTAAATTTTAATATTATATCCCTTGATTTAAAGACCAAAAATTATAGCCTTTTATCATTTCCATATCTTTCTTCTTCAAACTATCTCCCTTTCATATTTATATTATATTTCTATTACTTTCTTGCTCCTTTCATTGCTTAGCTTGCTGTCTTCTCTTCTTCAAAGAAACAAAGTTTGCTCATTTTGGTCCTTTTGAGGTTAGTTTTCATATCTTTCTAATTTACAAAATTTCATTAGCTTTCTTTTTCATATAGTATTGCTCATGTATATACTTTCTGATTTTCATCGATATTATCTCCATTTTGCCATTTATGCTTTCTAGTTTTGATCCCTAAACCAAAAATTAAAAAAAAAAAAAAAGTTTTCTTTCATTGTGTTTGTTTGGAGAGAAAAAGAAGAAAAGTAATGCCAAACATTTTCTTCTGTTTTATAATTTATGTATTAATATGTAAATAAAATTCCATTTCGATGAAGTAATACAATTTGATGTGCACTGCACACATCACTAATCGGATGGCTACATATTACACCCCTTCCAATGTAGGTCTCTTTTCTTCTTCATTCTCTTTTTGTGGGAAAGAAAAAAGCATAGAGATGAATCCTTCGGGTCTTTAAACCAAATAATTGGAGAGATAAAGTTGCTTTGTATGTGTATATGTTATTGGTCTTTAGTTGAGTGTGTGTATGTGCATCCCACTTTTATATGTGGGCCTTTTGTTCCTTCTATATTATTTCTTTTTTTTTTTCCTTATTAATTAAAGGAGCGATATTACAGTTTTTTTTTAAAAAAATTTATTTAAAAATTCAATAACCACTCTATTTCACCAAAATTATATATATATAAAATCATATATTGTTCTTTTATTTTACTGATTAATCTTAAAAAAAAAAAAAGACCATTTACTATCAAAATTAAATCATACTCCATCTATTCCACTTTAAGTGATCTATTTCATCCTTTACATTTGTTCAATTTTGAATGTCTTTTCAATTTTGAATGTCTTTTTAAGAATTTAAAAATAAAATTTACATATTTACCAATATTCCACCACTATATTTAATAAAGTAATAAATTTAATTTTAATTTTGTAAAAATTAAATAAAGTATTTGGAATTATAAAAAAAAGTAATTTAATTAATTATTAATATATTTTTATAAAATCAAAATTTTCTAATTATTTCCTTAAATTTCATGTTAAAATTATTTATGCATTTTATGATTGAAAAAGAAAAGAAATAAAAGCGTTGGGTTGTATTGGAATTCTTTAGTAATAGTTGATGAATCCAATTTGTTAATATATCTTACTTGATCTTATTATAGTTGTGCATTGGTGTCAATCAAAATTTTATTTTAGTTAATTTATATATATATATATGCACATCAATTACCATCAATTAGTGCTCATGTCAACAGCAATCTTTCGTTATCACTAAAAACAAATGCTGTTGGCAAATAGAGAGTAGAGCAAACTCTTTGCACCCACACACATGTATGTGTATAGTTTTCATTTATAAATAAATATATAAAAAGCTTACAAATCACTATCAAATTGATATGTCACAAAATACCAGCAAATTCATAGTACTTATCCTCAGGGTTTTGTATATAATTTAAACACCAGTCTTTTTTTTGTGGTCATTAATTTCCACACACATAATTTTTTGTTTCACGTTATAAAAAATTATTTATAACGCTCACATAATTCTGATATTGGATGAAATGATTCGGTGTGCAGTATAGAAGTACATCTTGCACTAGATATTACTTAATTCCCACAAACACAATTTTTCATATGAGTAATATGATTTTTTTTTTTGGCTAAAAGCACCATTTGCAACCTGAACTTGTATGAAATACTTATCACGGCACTTGAACTTTACTGAAATCACATTTGACACTTGAATTTTTATTTTTTTTCAACTTTTTTAACACCTCCATTTGCGCGTGTAAAACACGCAATATATAGCACGTGAATGCTAAAAATTAATAAGCTAAAAGCATAATTTGCCTCTTGAACTTGTAAAAAAAATTATTCCAGTACCTGAATTTTGTTTAAACCGCATTTAACACCTAAAGTCTTATTATCTTCAATTTTTTAAATACCTCCAACAACTCAAATACTGACTAAAATAGTGCGTGTAAAACACACAATGTTTACAGCATGGTTCAAAATTTATTGCGAAAAATTAATATAATATTATTATATTATTATTTGTAACGGTAAAAAAATTAATTTATTTAAATTCCTAATTCATTATTCTCCTTCTTCTCATTCTTCTTCTTCTTCTTTTTCTTTTGTAAAATTCGTAGTTTAAGCGAATCTCCTTATTCTTTTTTTTCTGTAAAATTCTCAATTTTCACAAATATTGTTCGAATTTTACAGAAAAAAGAGAAAAATAATGAGATTTTTTGTCAACTGTGAATTTTACAGGATAAGAATAAGAAAAAGAAGAAGAAGAAAAAGAATGAGAAGAAAAAAAATAACGAGTTAGGGATTTAAAGAAATTGATTGTTTTACTATTATATATAAATATAATATCAATATTATATTTATTTTTTGCAATAAATTTTTATTCAAGTTGTACACATTGCGTATTTTACACGCGATATTAGTTAGCATTTGAGTTGCTGAAAGTATTTAAAAAATTAAAGATAATAAGATTTCAGATGTTAAATGTGACTTAAATAAAATTCAGGTACTAGAATAACTTTTTTTACAAGTTCTGGGGGCAAATAATGCTCTTAGCCACGGCTGTTTTTCACGTGCAAGTCCAATCAGTATAAGTGCAAATGGAGGTATTAAAATAATTGAAAAGAAAAAAAAGTTCAAGTGTCAAATGTGTTTTCAGTAAAATTCAGATACCGGAATGAATATTATTTTATACAAGTTCGGAGGGCAAATGATACTTTTGGCCAATTTCTTTTCTATTGTGATATTACTTAAAAACATGAATTTAACCAAAATAAGTACAAATTTAATTATCTTTTTTTTAACTCCTTAACTTTTATCTTTATTTTTAATGAAACATTTAAATGATATAAAAAATAAAACATTTCAATGATATACTGATTTAGATTTAAGGGGATATCTAGAATTTGAGTTTTTCCATTCCTTGTAAAGAAAACTTCTATACTCAAAAAGGAACTTCACAATTATTATATTTTAATGCATCATATATACAACATCTTATAAATATGTATACTTTTTAAAAGACCAAATAAAAATAGGTCTTATATATATTTATCTTCAGCATTCACATTAGGCATTTAAAACTGATAATTTTGAAATTTTTATGTTGTAAACTAATATTATTGAAAATTTTTAAGAGTCCGGACTGTGTGATCGTCTATGTGCCATTGCTTTTATAGTATAAATACATGCGCACTGTGATTACTGCTCCATTTCTCATTTTGTAATGAATTAAAAGTCTATCGTATAAAAAAAATTTCTTTGAACTTCACTACATACCATATCTATATTTATTTAAATTATAAAAAATTTTATAAATCAAATTAATAAAAAAAATTGACTAATAAAGTAAGGTGATTGAAAAAAGAAAAAGCAAAAAAAGAAATGATAATTAGAATATATAAATGTTATTTTATTATTAGTTTGATTTATGGAAAATCTATAAATTAGTGTATATATATATTTTTTTAGATAGAGATAGATTGTGATCCCAAAAACTCCTCGGAAGCTTCTAAGGTAAAAAATATATTTAATTTATTATCAAAGAACAAGAAATATGTGTTTTTTTGAAAAAAAAAAAAATATGTACATGGACATTATCCGTGACAATGATCGATACTGGACCATGATCCATCTCGTCACCCATTTTTCTTCTCTCCTTGGCAGCCGCCCCCTCCTCCTGTCCGTACAAAATTTTCCCTTAAATTATATATATTGACCCAATATATATATATATATATATATATATATATAATTTGTTTGATTTAAAATAATGTATATAAAGCATTATTTTTTCAATTTTACTAGCATTTCTTCTCATCTACATTTCTATATGTTTATAGTTATATATATATTTTTTTATTACGTTCTCTCCAACCTAATTAAGAAAACGGTAACTTAAAAAATAACTATTTAACATTTTTAAATTCATAAAATAGATACTATTAAACTCATAGTTAGTATACACTCTATACAAGAAATAACAATTGCAATTGAAATATCATTAAGCCACCAATTGTAATTGCAAATATTTTGCTAGAGAATTAACATGTTTAGGGATTTACTATATTAGATTGCGTGGCAAGAAGAGGGAGAAAAGTAGGAAATGTGGTGTCCGGACAACAGTAGAAAGGAAACAAAAACAGAAAATGGAGAAAACCCAGAAACAGAAACTGTGCTACTATATCTTCTATCTATCAATCTAAAGCTGCTAATCTAATAATCTTTATTACTAATGCAAAAAAAAGAAAAAAAAAATATACTGCAACACACAAAGTCCGAGGATATTAGTACACCATATGTGCAATCGCTTTCTCTCCTTTATTTATTTCTTTCTCCTCTGCACTCTGCTCCCTATTTGCTATAGTAGCTGTTCTTTGTAGTTATATCTATTACTACTCCTACCACTATCACACAGCCTGTCTTCTTCTTTCTCACTTTTTTTCTATATTTCTCCATTAATTCCTTCTAGAAATTCTCAACTCAATATCTCTCTACTCTACGTCTTATCATATCTTATGTGGAGTTTTAATTGTCGTAAATCCTGTTCTGGGTAAGTGAGTTTTGGGATTTCAAATTTAGAATGTATATAATTGTATAAGATTAATCGGTTTTGGGTTTCCGTAATTTTTTTTTTTCACAATAGCTTAATTTGGTTACCGATATCACTGTTTTTCCCGGGCCTATCTAGGCGCTCGTGTTTGTCTCTCGTGCGTTTTGCTAAACGAATTCCTCTCCAGTTCCCTCAAAAGCCCAGATCTCGAGAGGAGAGACCCTTCTCACCAGTGGTGATTTGACATTTTTTTCATTCATTTATTGGCTTAATTTATGTATGCAACTTTCCTTTCTCCGCCATTTTCTCTTCTCTTCTTATAAGTTGGCAATTGGGTTCAATGCATAGCACTTTTATCAGCTTTGGGTTTGGTGGATAATTTGGTGCTTTGCTGGTTTTAAATATTTGAGTGTGAATGCTGACCCTTCGAGGAATTAGTTGTTACACAAACCACAATCATAGGGGGGTCGGTGATAGATAGTCGTCTTTGATTCTCTTTGCTTTGCATTGAAACCAAGGTTCTAGAAGCTTTAGTCTTTGTTCCCTTTATTTGAATCTTATTGTTGTCAATTACCGTTGTTTAGAATTCTTTATTATATATATTTTGGTTGGTTTAGTATATGTTAAACAAGAGTTTGTCAATTTGTATTGGTGATGGTGAAGTTAGAGTTTGGTTCCTGGTACTTGCCCTTGTTTTTGAATTGTATATTCAGCTGAGCTTGCAGCTTCCAATAATATTATTTTACTTATATTGCAGAGCAAAACCCGGTCCGTGAATTGTGGAGTTGGGTTTATATAGAGGGGATTGTTAGTACTTGAATTGGTTAACTAGGGAGAGTGTTTAGTACAATGGTTTTTGTTGTGGAATATTCGTCTTAATTACTCCAAGACATGCTGAATTCTGATAAACAAGAGGATGATTTGTTCTTTGATTCTGCTGATTGCTTTTCACTTGAAGAGTCCATTGTAACAAAAGGGGGATCCGAGTTCGATAATTCGGTGTTTGAAATTTGGTTGAATGAGCCTCAAAGTGTGAAGAAGAGAAGGGAAAGTTTTCTATGTGATATGGGTTTGGCTGAGTTGGCTTGTAAGAGTGATGAGATAATTGAGTTGGAGAGGATTACTGAATGCAGTGGGGCTATATCAAATTCTTCAGCTTTGTGTACATATAGGGAAGAGGAAAGTTTGGTATGTTGTGATAGGGAAATGAATTCTGAAGCCAATTCTATTATTGATGATGAGGAGCAAGAAGATCAGTTGGATCCAAATTTGGATACGGAAAATCAGAATTATGAATCTGTGCCTTCGAAGTCTGAATGCAGCCATATTGCTGCTGAAGAATATAAAAGTTTTAATGAAAGAAAGCTGAAAATGAAGAGTTGGTGGAAATTCTTCCTACGGAAGGTGATGCAGTCAAATCCTGAAATAACCAAGACAAACAGAATGAAGGTGAAGCAGAATAAGAAGAGGTGCATGGAATTTACAGGTGTTTATATGGGACAAGAACTTAAAGCTCACAATGGCTTTATTTGGACCATGAAGTTTAGTCCAGATGGGCAGTATTTAGCAACTGGTGGTGAAGATGGGGTTGTACGCATATGGCATGTCACATCGGTGGATGCCACTCATAAGTTATTTTTAGGAGATTCTGATAGCAATTTGAATGAAGGCAAGTCCAGTTCCAGCAGAAAAAAGATTAGCCATGTATCAGTTACAATTCCTGAGAAGGTTTTTCAGATTGAAGAGCCACCGGTGCATGAATTTTATGGTCATGCCAGTGATGTTCTAGACTTAGCATGGTCCAACTCCAATGTGAGTCATTCCTCTGAAAAAAAAGAAACAATAAACAAAACCTTTTCCATTATTTGTACATACTTATCTTGTCATAATGATTTATGTATGTAATTGGAAATTCTGTTGCAGTGTCTTCTCTCTTCATCCAAGGATAAAACTGTTCGTCTGTGGCAAGTAGGTAGCCAACGTTGTCTACATGTTTTCCACCATACTAATTACGGTAAATACGATCAGATCTATCATTTTTACCATAATGATCTTCAATCCGTATATTTTGTTTGAATCTTTTATGCCAAGATAAAATTCTAGGCTGAAATTATCTCATTTCTCTGGATGCAACAGTTACATGCATTCATTTCAATCCACTTGATGAAAACTATTTCATCAGTGGTTCAATAGATGGAAAAGTTCGAATTTGGGGAGTATCTGAGAAGCGAGTTGTTGATTGGGTTGATGCAAGAGATGTAACATCTTGTATATGTTACCAGCCAGATGGGAAGGTACAATTATGGTTCTGGAAATTCGTTCATGAAATTACATTTCACTACTATCTTTTTTCATAATTCAAGTTAACTACATGCTAACTGTATTTTTTTTTTAAAAAAATTCCAAACAGGGGTTTGTGGTTGGTTCCATCACTGGCACTTGCCGTTTCTACAAAGCATCAGGTAGGTACTTCTACCTCTTTCATTTTGTAGATTTTTTTGCCTAACAATTCTTGTTTTATTCATCTGGAAAAATAGAGCCTAAATTGGACTTATTGTTCTTTAGGAAATGATCTCCAGCTTGAAGCAGAGATTCATGTTCAAGGAAGAAAAAGATCTTTACAGAGTGGAATCACTGGCATACAGGTTTAAACTTGAGACTTTTGTTAATGATAACTTTTGAGCTTTACATAATTTATTCATTATTAACATTTTGCATCACTAAATCTTGCAGTTTTCCTCGGATAGACCTCAACGACTGCTGATCTCTTCTGAAGATTCCAAACTTTATATATTTCATGGATTTGATATCATTCATAAATTTAAAGGTAAAATTTATTAGCTACATTTAGCTTTTTCCTAGTTATGCTCTTAAAGATAACTTTTAGATTAGAGTAACACTTTACTTTATAAAAAGTTATGCAAATAGCTTTAATGGATAGATTGACAAAGGCAAAAGTCGAATTTTGACCAATACAGAGGAGAGCATTGTGGCAGTTTAAACACGACCCTTTATATTCATTATTGTGTAGATCTAATTTATGAAAGACTTTTCTTTAGATTATCATATTGGGCATAAGAAAATATATCTTCTATAACTTATGTCAGGAATATGCTTATTTATTATGTGTTGTCTCTGCTCTAACGTCAAGTTATATTAGGCAGATGACTGTAACTTGTTTTGGGGTTGAGTTTTCTGTAAAATTTCATCCTCCCGTACATAAATTTTCATGCTTTATCTTTGTGCTTTAAAGGTTAATACATGATTTTCTCCATAAAATATCACTGTTTAACATATTATTCCTCTAAACTAATCGAATGTCAAATATTTCTCCTGAACTTGTTAAACATGCTATGTTACCTGCCTAAGGGGACACCTGGCAAATTATGAAGAGACGTGAAAATGAAGCGCATGTAGCACGTAAACAATGACAAGGATAATATGATATTTTTAATAAGTTCATGGGGTAATATGATATTTTTAATAGTATAGAGATATTACTTTTAACATGTTCAGAGGTAATTTGACACTCGATTAATTCATGAGGTGATATACTAAATGGCAATAATTTGAGAGAAAATCATATGTAATCCCGTGCTTTAAATACTAATGTCTTTTTTTCTTTATCTATTATTCATTTAGGTAATTTCCGCTTTTATTTATTTATTTTCCTTCAACTTGTTTAATTGAAGATAGTCAATATAATTCTTTCCATAATTGAATATTTTATTAGCCATACGTGGTAATAGTAGAATAAAATTTGTTGGTTTTTCCCTAGTGCTTTGCTCATCCGTTTTATATGAAATAGCTTACCAACAGGTGATTTTATTAACACTATTTCATGAATTAAGCACTTGCATTCATCTTGGGGGTTGTTATTCTTGATCTTTCACAAGCATCCATGTCCATGTCCATTTATTTATATTCATCTATCAATGCTCATTTTATTGGAACTAATGCTAATAAATTTGGACTTGTGCATCTTATTTACTAATAAAATTTTACACATGCAGTGTCTAGATGCATTGTATATATCAATTTGATATTATAATCTTTACTATCTTGCATGAATCTTGTATACTTGCTGAAATCCAGTGAATCTGAGATGATTTCAATTACCTGTGAGATGTTAAAATTTTCATATTATATTCATATTATATATATGTATATATTATAGCACTCCTACAACAAAGTTGATTATTTAGTCAATGCAGTGCAATTATGCTAAAGTTATGCTTTAATAACTACAGGTCTACCTAAGTCTGGGAGTCAAATGTCGGCTTCCTTTGCTTCAACTGGGAGACATATAATCTCAGTCAGTGAGGACTCTCATGTTTATGTCTGGGATTATGATGGAATGTGCACCCCAACATCTAAACACGTAAAATCTGTGAGATCTTGCGAGCATTTCTTCTATGAAGGTGTATCTGTGGCAGTACCTTGGTCCGGGATGAGAACAGAACTGAGAGGCTTACATAACCGTAGTATCTGGTGTAGGATGCGAATCGAAGATGGTGTGTCCCGAAGAAGAGATTCAGAACGTTTTTCTCTTGGCAATTGCTTGTTCATGGACGGTCCATGCAGAGGTAGCTCTGCAACATGGCCTGAGGAGAAACTTCCTCATTGGGATGCAGCAATTTCAGAAGACCAAAATAATCAGCAGCAACACTACCAAGACCTTGAACAGCACCTCGCTGACTCTAACGACTCTTTTGCTATATCAGATGCTTGGGGTCTTGTGATTGTTACTGCAGGATTCGATGGAATAATCAGAACTTTCCATAACTATGGATTACCTGTGCACTGTAGGAGTAGTAGTATATAACAAAACAATTCGATCATTCTTTCCAGCCCACTTAAAAGAAGCTGTCCCAATGCGACTCACCGAGTTGCCTGATGATTAGCAGACTCATTAGCAGCTTCAGAGGAGACCTTGATATAAAATATAGCTGTGTTTGCAACAAAAGTTTCAAATCTAAGCTTCTCTTGTGCCTTATATATATATATATATATATATATATATTATAACTTATGCTTTTGACATGCTTTGTAAGTTGGTATTTTTTTTATCCTTGCCTTCTTTCCATGTCATTAGTATTAAAAAGGCATGCTTCTTCAGCCTTGACAGTTCATTCTTCTTTGTTAAATTCTATATTTTAAATAATACCACAAACGAAACAATACGTTTTCCTTGTTTGTTTTCTGATAGATGGTCATTTGAATTTGATATGCAAGTTCTTATATATAACAAAAAAAGAAAAGAAAAAAAAATGCAATTAACGATGGAGAATTTTGTTGCTAAGGGAGCTCTTGTTCTTGTTGATTTTAGATTATCGTTTTTCGCTTTTTTTTTTCCTAAGAAAAAAAAAAAGCTCATTCGGTAAGGGTAAAAATAGTTTTTCAAAAACATAAATAAAAAAATAAAAATCATCTTTTGGTTTTTCAAGAATCAATATCCATAAAAGCACAACTATACCGAACAAAGCCTTGGCTTTTGGAAGTAAAGATTATAATCTATAAAACATTTATATTTTTATCAATAAAAAAAATTACCTATATGAAATTGGAGTATTGTAGCTTTAACATGAAAATAGTAAAATTTAATAAGTGATTGGAAAATAAAATATATAATTTCATAGGAATTAAATATGAATGCGATTAAAATAACATTTAAAAAAATAAGAAGACAATTGATGGCTCTTGAATTATGCTTTTAATTTCTCATAAAAATCTTTGCAAAATAATTGTTTGTAATTATTTTTTCTTAGAAAACATCAATTTTACTTCAATTTCATATATATTTTTTTTATCAGCAGTGATTTTCTTTTTTTTTTTTTCTTTTTGTTTCTTTTTTTTTAATACTTTGAAGTATTGGATAATATTATGGTTAGCATTCTATGCAAAATTTATTTAATATATATTGTAAAATTTTCTGTTTTTTAAATTAATAATATTGTGATGGGAAATATAAATATATTGGAGGTAATATTAATAATAATACCTATCTTTTGTAGCACAGGAACGTTGCGGAAGCGTCACAAGAATCACCTTAGTTTTTGGTCACTGGTCTGACTTTTACCCATATGCAAGATAATAACAGTTTTTCCATAATTTAAAAGGCTCAAAAAGATTAAGAGAAAAAACGAGCGTAAGTGTGAACCAGCAGCCTTTCGGCGTTAACGTTTTCTCGTTACCAAAGTTTGAGATCTCCTATATATTTATAAAAATTTTAAAAGCTAGAAACCTATATCTAGTATAACTCAAACTCTTTCTGAAATAGGATCAAGTAATTTCAGGCAGATTGAATTACTCAATTTTATCTGGATATAGAATTCCATCCATATTAGAGTTATAATCTCAACTCTATCATCTCTCATTCGCACATGACGGAATAATTTTCAGTCAAAATATCCAGTTATACAGGCAAATAGATTGCGTGACCAGTATATCTCTAGAGCACTAGTATTATACACCAATTAAGAATATATAGGGTCTCGAAAGAACGAGATCCTCTTTTTCATGTATGCCTAACCCTATACATCTTTCTCACATTCACTATTTTAACTCATAATCTCATAAAACAACTTTCATGTTCACTATTATGTCTCTACTGATAAAGACTATAATAGGCATATCGGTGAACCACACGAACCAATTGAATGCGATCAAAAGGCTATCTTCCCCTCTTACTATATATCATCCATCATGATTCAGCTCGATTTTCTAGTTAGCTAGGTCAGCTAGGCCCAAATTATTCCATGACTTTTTGGAGATTAACTAAGCTAGCCACACTAAACCATATTTCAGGGATAAATTAAGTGTTCTAAGGGTTGAAATTTAAATAGGATCTCACAATAGAAAAAGTTGAGATCAATAATATTAAATTCACATCCCTTTGGTCATTTAAGCACACACGGTATAAAATATGTGTTATGTTGTTCTTTCCATCCCTTAAAGAAGCGCATGTCTTACATTTAAAAAACGTATATATATAACACCATACAGAAGTGTAAGGTTGTGATGCACTGAAGCATGCAACTTTAGTCCGCTTACTTAAGGACTACTTCTGACTTTTTAGACAGAACATTGTAGTTACGTATAACTTACCATCGGATTCCATATAATCTTTATTTTGGATCTCAATCCAAAGCATGCAACCTCATGTATGACTTTTTCTCGCACCTTAACAAGACTAATCTTGTAATTTCTGTAAGACGGCACTTTTATTTTGAACAAGTTCTCAAGCATTCTTATATGTTTAAAATTCGTCTCATTTTAGTTTTTGCCAACTCATTGACAAAACTAAGGTAAACACCCTTGTGAGTGGGTTACTTCTCTATCCGACATGCTCAATCTCATACAAATATCAGTAAATATTTACAGATAAGCATTCGCACTTATGTATTGCTAACAATGAACTTGCTCATTATTCAGAAATACTAGTGTTAAAAGATTATATAAAATATAACAGTACCAATTAAATTCTATGCAAACCTCAAGATCTAATGTATCTCTCAAAACACATCTATCGTTATAGGTTTTCTCAATAAATCTGCATGCGTAAAAATGTACTGTAAGTTTACTTCTTCTCGTATAATAATATCTCGTATATATTGATGCTTAATATCGATATGCTTAGCCCTACTATAAGCTATCAACGACTGACTGTTATTATTGATCGTTATTGGTTTCTCAGAGGCAGTTACTCTTAAATGGCTCACAAATCATTTTAGCCAAACTATTTCTTGTACTATAGCTGAGGAAGCAACAAATTGAACTTTCATTATTGGTAGGGCTACACAAGTGTGTTTATTTCTACTCTATGAGATGACACTCTTGCGAAGTAAGAATATGAAACCTGAAGTGAAGTGGATTTTCTCTCATCCATATCTCCTGCCCAATCAACATTTTTGTATTCTCTCAATTGCAGATCATTTCTTGATAATAGAGAGAACAGTTTGTTGTACCTTTGAGGTATTAACTACTTTTCAATGTGCTTTGTAACAACTCAAAAAGGAGCCTAGTAGGAATTACATAGTTAATTGAGTTGTTACGGGTATAATTGTAATTGGACAAGTGTAAGGTTAATTTAATTGAGGACTAAATTGAAGAGAAAGATAAAGTTAATAAGTGAAATAATTGTTTTAGTGAGTAGAGGAGATTTAACCAAGGACTCTTGAGACAAAAGCCAAGGATATTATAAGTTGAGCCAATTAGATGTTGAAACCTAAGCAAGGTAGTAGGGGAGCATTAATTGAAGAGAAGAAAGAGGAGAGGGGAGAGAAAAGCAAAATCAGAATTTTGCTTTGTTTCCTGCATCTCCTTTCCTTCTCACGTAAGGCTCTTCTTTTTTCTTCCTCACTTCTTGCTCCTTGTTCCTCGTTGCTTGACTAATCTTCAAGGTCTTGAGTTGGATTTAAAGAGATTTAATTGAAAGGTGAGTTTGGTTTGAGGAATGGTTTTCTGCTTCTTCCCGATTTGCTTTATTTCAAGTTATTGGAAATGGGTTAATGAGCTTTGTTTGGTTTGTTCTTGCAAGAAGCTGCCGACAAGAGTGAGTGAAGAGGGGCCGATTTTTGAAGCATCTTGAGAGGTTTGGGAGTTTTCGTGTTTTTGATGTGTTTGATTTCTAATTTTAATTTCTGAAAATTTGAGTTGTCTAATATGTTTAAATGCATGTGTTTAGTTGAGTTTTGTTATGTATGATTTGTTAGATGTATTTTATCATATGGAAGTTGAAGTGAGGATTGTATGAGTTTAGAACTAAATTCTGGGTTTATGGCCTTAGTTGTAAATTCTTGCCAATTTAATTGTTTCTAGTAAGTGTAAATTGTTATGAATATGATTATAAGAATTCTTTGAAGTGAAATTAACGATTAGTTAGAGTTGTATGCTTGAAGTTTTGAGTATTGGATGGTTGTGGTTTGAGGGAGAAGAGAGTAGATCGGCAGCAGGGGTGAGGAGCTCGACTCTGTCGCGAGCGCGATAGAGCTCGGTCATCCGAACTCCTGCTAAAGCGCTCTCTATCACGAGCACGACTTAGGTTGCGAGTGCAATAGAGAGCTCGGTAGCCGAGCTCCTGCCTGGCTGGGCTTCCTCGCAAATGCGTCTTCGTGTGCGAGCACGAGGGAGACCTGCCTCTCTCTGTCGCATTTTTGAAGCATTGAAGCATCTTGAGAGGTTTGGGAGTTTTCGTGTTTTTGATGTGTTTGATTTCTAATTTTAATTTCTGAAAATTTGAGTTGTCTAATATGTTTAAATGCATGTGTTTAGTTGAGTTTTGTTATGTATGATTTGTTAGATGTATTTTATCATATGGAAGTTGAATTGAGGATTGTATGAGTTTAGAACTAAATTCTGGGTTTATGGCCTTGGTTGTAAATTCTTGCCAATTTAATTGTTTCTATTAAGTGTAAATTGTTATGAATATGATTATAAGAATTCTTTGAAGTGAAATTGACGATTAGTTAGAGTTGTATGCTTGAAGTTTTGAGTATTGGATGGTTGTGGTTTGAGGGAGAAGAGAGTAGATCGGCAGCAGGGGTGAGGAGCTCGACTCTGTCGCGAGCGCGACAGAGCTCGGTCATCCGAACTCCTGCTAAAGCGCTCTCTATCACGAGCGCGACTTAGGTTGCGAGTGCAATAGAGAGCTCGGTAGCCGAGCTCCTGCCTGGCTGGGCTTCCTCGCAAACGTGTCTTCGTGTGCGAGCACGAGGGCGACCTGCCTCTCTCTGTCGCGCTCTACTTTTGTGCCTTTCGCGAGAGTAAAGCTTATCGTGGGTGTGACTTTGGGCAAGCTTCGCCTCTATCGCAGGCGTGATGGGTCGTCGCGAGCGCGATGCTCTCCTGTGTTTCAAAAATGTTTTATTTTTTGTACTTTGCATGGTTTCTCACTCTTGTTTGGGTTATGGTTTTATTAATTCAAGCTAGTGTTTTGTACTTTAATCATGCTCGCATTGTTTTCAATTATGTTAAGTGGTGTGATCAATGGTTATTGTAAAGGCTGAGTGTTATAATTAAGTGTAAATGCGTAAGCCTGAATGGTCATAGTAGTGGATAGATAAGCATGCTTATAAAGGGATAGTGATTGCATCTACTAGTGTTTGACGCCGTTTTGGTCTAGTATTTGTCGTAAGGGTCTAGTGTTTGATACCCTTGGTATCCAAAAGTTTTCTTAAAATGTTTTGAGACTTCGGTCTCTAGTGTTTGATACTGCTCGCAGTATCCAGTGTACCCGTATCCACCATCCATGTAAATTCAGGCTAGTGTATTGATATTGTACTTGGTGTGATGCTCGGATATATGTATATGTATATGAGAATTGCTAATAGTAGAGTTTTCCTTGATATTATCTCTGACATTTGTTTTGATTTTAGTGAATATGCTCATGGTATCTCTTGCCTTATATTGGAGTGATTATAGTATGTTGATGCATGTGAACTTCTCATGTTCTTGTTTAATGTGTTTGTAAGTGGATATTATTGTGCTGTTGGTTTCTGTTCCTCCCCACTAAGCATTATTGCTTAGCACGGGTGTTTTCCCGTGTAAGTGGCAGGTTTGTTCTCTGAGTCAGGCATTTGCAGGTCGGCCACTAGGAGTTAGAATGGATTTCTTTTTGTATTTTGGCTCCTGTATTTTGTATATGCTTTTGTATAGAATATTTTTGTATAATAGTCATATGTATTTGTATTTGATAAGGATCCTTTTGTAATTTTGTAATTAATGCATAATTTTAATTTTTTATATAATTAAGTTTATTCATTTATATTTATTATTTTGCTTTCGCTTCTGCATGTGTATTGTGTCTTGTGTGTGTGGCGCTCCGGTACCCTTCCAAAGGGGGTATCGAGGTGTTACATGCTTTGCCTGGGTTAAATTGATGTCTACTTACTACACCCACTGCATAGCATATATTAGGTCTTTTACACAATATTGCATACATAAGACAACCCACGACACTAGCATATGGAACGTTCCTCATACGTTCCATTTTTTCTGGCATCTTAAGACACATTTCTTTGCTAAAAAAATTGATTTTTGGCAATTGGGTTATTTATGGGTTTGCAGTTTTGCATATTAAATAGTTAAAGAACTTTGTTGATACATTTCTCTTGAGAAAAAGACAATATTCTCGAACGATTTCTTGAAATCTTAACTTCAAGAATGTAACATGCTTTACCCATAAATTTTATCTCAAAATTGGATGATAACCAATCTTTGATTTGATTTATATACCCTTTATCATTTCCAGCCTTAAGCATGTCATCTACATAGAACATTAAAATGACAAATTTACTTTTAGAGCTTTTACTATAAACACAATGGTTTTTATCAATCATGTTAAACACATTCGACATGATTATATGATGAAATCTTAAGTACCATTGTCTTGAAGACTGTTTAAGACCATAGATTGAACTTATCAATCTTATGTTCGCTGCCTTTTTCGATGAAACCTATAGGTTGTTCCATCCATTTCTCCATTGAAAAAACCAATCTTCACATCCATTTGATGTAGCTCTAGGTCCAAACTTGCCACTATGGCCAGAATTAACATTGTGAACGTAAATCTTACAATAAGTGATAAAGACTCCTTATAGTCAATCCCTTCCTGTTGTGTAAATCCTTTAGCGACTAGCCAAGCCTTATATATTTCGATACTTCTCTCAGCCTTTTGTTTTACTTTGAGAATCCATTTATTCCCAATTGGTTTGTGTCCCGTCGATAGATCAACCAGTTCCCAAACATAATTTGATCTCATGGATGCCATTTCTTCTTCCACTGCTTTAATACATGTTTTCCTTAGTTAGACATGAAATAGCCTCTAAAATGTTTTTAGTCTCTTCCTTATCTTCGAAGGTAACCAAAAAGGCTTCGTTCGAGCCTTCGACCTCAAATCGTCAATGTCAAACACTTATCTTTTTAGATTTTTGCAGTTCTAAATCTTGATAAACATATCTCATACATTAACTATAATTCAGAATGCTCCCACTGGAACCATGTTCCATACTACCACTAGAGTCAAGAATACCATATTCTTTACTCTCATTTAAGTGAAGAATACCATATTAAAACATGGTCACAAACATCTAGATCGTTTGGAGGACGAAGGTATTGACCTTCTTCCCCTAATTCCCTACCACTCGGATAGAGTGATCCTATTGGTTCCTTTTCCTGAGTTTCATAAAAAGCAAAATCTTGATTCACTTCGCCTAAGTTTGGAAATTTATTCTTTAAAAATATGGCATCTCGTGATTCGAATTCTATCACTGTACCATTCTCTTGCTCACCCATGAAAATGTATCCTTTTGACACTTCAAAATATCTCACATAGATACTCTTTTTACGTCTTACTCTCAATTTACCAAATTTACATGAGGTATCATGGATGTAAGCATCACAACCCCAAGGTTGTAAATGGTTTAGGTCAGCTTATCAACAGTCCACAACTCATAAGGTGCGGATGTGATAGATTTGAAGGGCACATGGTTTAGAACATATATGGCAATTAATAAAGCATTTTCCCAATAGGAGATAGGAAAATTTGCTCTATCATCATAGATCTAACCATATCACGGAGAGTCTTATTTCTCCTTTCGCAACACCATTTTGTTGTAGAGTTTTAGGAATGGATAACTGATGTTCAATCCCATTTTCATCACATAAAATTTTAAATTTTTCTGAAAGATATTCCTGACCTCGGTTAGTTCTTAAAACTTTCATCTTTTTGTCTAATTGATTCTAAGTTCATATAAGTCTTGAAGCAACTCAATGCTTCTAACTTGTGCGAAATTAAATAGACATGACCATATCCAGTATAATCATCTATAAATCTGATGAAATAGTAGGCCCCATGCCTTGCCCTCACATTTATTAACTGCAATGGAAATTCAGCTCTAGTTCATTTTTTCTTAATGATTTTCTAAATAGTTTTCCTTTTAAGTAATGCTCGTGCATGGAAAATTCAACCTTATTTGAATCACCTATTAAACCTACTTTTACTAACCGATTCATTCGGTCTTGCCCGATATGATTTAATTTAGCATGCCATAATTTCACATTGTTCTCATAACTATGTGAAAAAAAAAGATATTAAAGGAAAAATTAGTTTTATCTAAATAGTCATGGTCCACATCCATAACAACAAAATCGTTCAGCATATAACCAAAACCATAATGAACATCATTCAAGCATAAGCATACACCATCATCCTTAAAATGTGATTCAAAACCAAGTTTCAGTTAATAAAGCAATAACAGAAACTGAATTCCTAACAAAGGCATCTCGATCCCTTATTACATGATTCGTTGCTCCAGAATCTATCACCCATAAATGATGAAATTAAGTTAAAAATACAGAACTAGATACACTAATTTCACTCACTCTTTAGTCAGTATAATGTACCTTTTTAGGCATAGTGCGTCCTCTTGCATAATGCGCTTTCTGTTGGCAATTGAAACATTTCAATCTTGAAATGTTTACCTTCTTTTGCCTTTGGACCTTTTGTGATTTTATTTTACCGTTTGCTTTTTAGGCTCTTGAGCCTTTTCCTTATCCCTACTTTTGAAACTTCTTTTCTTGTTCTGGTTAGAACTCATTCCACTAGAATGGGACTGTGCCATATGCACTTCGACATTGACCTTAATCGCTGCCAAACGATTCCCTTCAAGTTCCAAATTGATAAGAGACATCCTTAAATGTCTTTATGTCTTTATGTTGTCACTACATCTTCATATGTTCTCTACTATTGGGTAAGAAATGGTTAACAGCTTGGACCTGCTGCTCATCATTCCACTTACGACCAACCTCACTAAGCTTATTTATCCTTTTCTATCTCTCTTAGATGTTTCCCTATCAAATGATTAGACTTCTTTTGATATGTATCAAATTTGATCACTAATGATAGGAACTTAGTCGGAGACACACTTCTGAACTTTTCTCTCAAAGTGATCCACAGATCCATTGTATTTTAATACTTGCAGAACTGCTTAGTGATGTCATCATCCATTACACTTAACAAGATGATGTGAACAGTGAAATTCTTCTTTTTTCATGCCACATAGGCATCTTAATCCCGCGTATGCTGGGCTGTAGGGCCATTCTTAAGCTCAGCCATAATCGAACTTAAGGATTCAAGAGCCTCTTGCTCTTCAAGCACATACTAGATATTCATATTCTAGATTTCATAATTGTCACCATTCAGCTTAATATCTTTATTAAGTTCTACAACAATTGACTTGGAAGCAGTATCCATTAGGATCCTCTGATCTCAAATGGAACATTATTACACATTTTTAAGAGAGATAAGGCAATACATGTAATTTACTATGCATCTGAAATAATAACCTAGTAAAGTTTTCTATTAGGCCCAAATTCGAAAAAGCTACTTATAGTATCCAATTACCCTCTAAGTCCTAATATCTAACTTTACAGGTTAAAATTTCATGCATAGTAAATCTGAATTATTGGATTATTAAGTTCTCAAACTTAAGAGGGGAATTTTATTGATTTTATTTTATTAAGTCTCTACTTAATAAACATGCATACATTTTACTCATAAAATATTGTAAGGTAATTAACAATTAAATAAACACATTTATTAAAATGTTAAATGCCAACATAATAAATAAACGCATTTATTTAGCCAATAAATAAAATTCAATAATCCAAAAATAAGACACTCATATCAAATAACAATAGGAAACATAAATCCTATTTAATAAAAAATAAACGCTAACTCTAACTGACAGTTATGTCAACTATTCTAGAAGTTCAGATTCTATAAAATCATTTTTGCTATTGAGATTATTTCTTTGACCAACTTCATCAATTCATCAGGCATCTCATAAGTTCGTTGATAAAGCAATGAAGGATGCACACTACGTCCATTTCTCAATACCATAACAGATTTTAGTGTTGCTCCTCAACACTTTCCTTTTAGCAACTCAAACCAAAACGTGAAAAATAAATTTTCTATAAAATCTATCTCATATGAACTAGGTAGTTTCCAATAACTTACTCAGTTCTGAATGATATTTAAAAAAGTTGATTAACACGTTAATCAAAACTCTATTATCCCTTTGTTACTCAGACCACCAATCCAAATGCACTCATGCATTTGTTTTTGCACATATACTATATTAGCACATATACTATATGATGCACTATTGTATCAATATCATCAGCTCAAATCTTCCTTTACATTCTCATGTTGCTTATTGATTGCACTCTTGTATTTCGCAAAGCAACCCATGCGTAGTTTATGGAAAAATTTGTGTCCTTATTCAACATTTTTGCAACATATTACAGAAAATTTTATATACTCATGTATAAATATACATAATTGAAACACATTTCAATCAATAATTAAGGACAAAACCTTAAAAAATTTTCAAAATATTTTAAAAAATATTCGAAAGCAGAAAACACATTTTTTACAATTTTTCTTTGTAATTTAGATAATTAAAAAATAAAAATTTATTTTTGGTCATCAAAAAATTTTGAAAAAATGACCAAAAATGAGAAAAATTATGAAAAATTGATTTGTCAAAAATCGGAGCTGATTTGGTGGTCAGAGGAGGGCTCATGTGCCGGTGGAAGGCGTGTAGGTGCGCTCACGTGCCTACACGCGCCACCATGCATGCATCCCTCTTATTTTGCCACGTGGCATTGACCCATTGGTCCATGTGTCCACACACATGTTGACACGTTTGACCTTTGTCACGACACATGGCAGTCTCTAGTTGGTCCACCTAATGCCCACGTGGCATGACCACTGTCATCCACGTGGCACTGACCCACTAGGCCACATGGCATGAAACATGGCTGGACCACTGTCGTCCCTGTGTCGACCCTTCATTGGGCCACTTGTCCCTGCATGGCGACCTGATGAACCTGTCCTGACATGTGGCACAACAGGTCTCGTCCACTTGTCGACCGTCGATTGGGCCACCTGACACCCACGTGGCATCCAAGTGACACGTCACTATCACGTGGCATGACCACTATAATCCATGTAGCGTGATGCCACTACGCCACATGTTTGTAGTTATGCATCACTATAGACACGTGGCTGCGAGCGTGTGGGTCATCACCCACGCGCATGCACCTTTCATATTCCCTACGGATTTAGGTGCTCGAATTTCGGCCGGTGGGGGATTTTGGAGGTCTGTGATTCTAATGGTGAGGTCAAAATTTTCAAATCCCAACTTCTAGTTTTGATTTTTTAAACACTCATGTTTGTCCCCTAAAATTGTGGTGTACACATACAGAATTTTCAAGCTATAATATATACACAAATATATTTTTAACACAAAAAAATAAATTTATTGTATTTCATACATCCTACATCTACTAATTTTACACATAAAATTTTAGATTTATTTAGCCACATGTCAGGACGCAAAAATGACGACTCTAATACCAATGATGGGAAATATAAAATATATTGGAGGTAACACTAATAATGATACCTACCTTTTATAGCGCAAAAACGTTGGGGAAGCGTCACAAGGATCCCTTTAATTTTTGGTCACTGGTTTGGCTCTTACCCATGTGGGGGATAAGAGTTTTTTTCAAAGTGCTATATATAACAACGCAATTTCCACAATCTAAAATCTCTTGGAAGATTAAGAGAAAAAACAAGCGTGGGTATAAATGAACAGTCTTGTGGTGTTAACATTTTCTCGTTACCAAAATCTGAGATCTCCTATCTATTTATAAAAATGCTAAAAACTAGAAATTTATCTCTAGTATAACTCAGACTCTTTCTGATATGATCAGTTAATCTCAGTCAGTTTGAATTATTCAATTCTATCTAGATATAGAACTCCATCTATATTAAAGTTATGGGTGTATCATAACTCTATTATATTGGAATATTGGTGATGTACAAAATAGGTGTTGGATTTTTTTTGAACAAAATATTTGATTTTTTTGATATGAGACGTATATATTTGAAATATAAATTAAATTGGAAATATTCAAAAAAAGTTGTAAAATTTTAGGGACAGTTTGGTGGCAACAAAGACTGTCTCAGAAGTAAATATTCAACTAAGAAAAATATTAGTGACTGATTGACTATAATAAAGAGTGTCGCAATAATTATCTCCATTTTTATCGATTGGTTTTAGTGATGGCTTTTTCGTTGTTAATGTTTATAACTAATATTTATGGTGCCTAATGCTGGAAATAAAATAGCGACTAAATTTGGCATAGTAATGGAAAATTATGTAGTTGCTAATTACTGAAGGCAGCAAAAAGTACTTCTTTTAGCTATAGTAAAAAGTGTTGCAATAATTATTTTTTAATGTTTAGTGATTGCTTTCGTGGTCACTAATGTTTATAACTAATATTTATGGCAGCTAATGATGGAAATAAAATAGAGATGGATTTGACATTTAACAATGAAAAATTTTATAATGACGTAGCAAAAAGTAGTCGCTAACATTTCACGATTGGTTGACTTGCGACGCTTAGTTGCCTAGTAACTTAGTATTCTAGTCGCCAAAGGGTTTTAGCGACGACTTAGGCTTTTAGCGACTAAGTGGATAATCTAAAAAAACAGTTTTTTTTATTGAAATTCATGCTTATCGATTCGAACGGTCAAGAACTGCAGGTCGAAGGATTTTGTTAGAAATATGGATTTAATTAGGCTTCGGCATCCAGATTATTTTTTTAATAATTTGACATGAAATGATTTAATTTATTGAGGTTTATATATATAGGATAAAGACTTTGGCGGGAGTAGGTAAGAAGAATGATTCGGCTTGGGCAAGGCCGGTTCTTTTTGGGTCATCATTTTTCGAGTTATTTTTTAGTGGATTCGGATTGGATCACGAGTCATAATTAGGATTAAAAATCGGTTCAAAAATCAAATCATATTGTATCGAACTGAAAACCAAATCGGATAAAATCGAAAATAATTTGATATATTTGGTTGGATTTTGAAATAAAATTCTGTTATATCAATTCAGTTTTTAATATCTAAAAACCGTTAAAATCGAACTGACCAAATTATTAGTAAAATTATATCATTTTGATGTCGAAACTATGAGGTTGATAGTAACGGAGATAAAATGAGACAAAATTGAAAAAAGAAAAAAAAAGGTAGAAAGTTTAGGAATTTAAATTTCTAGCTATATGCAGGGGCGGAGGCAAAAAAAAAAATTATCTAAGGGAAGAGATTTAATCATTTAATATATAATAATAAATTAAAACTTATTTATTCACATTATAATATTATATATACAATTCAAGCATTAAAAATATAATAATCACAATAAATATATATAAAAACATAAAAGATGTCTTAAAATTAAATACTATACATTCCCATGTCTATATAAAAAATTATCCATCGTTTACACATTTACATGAGCAAAATTTCGATGAATGAAACCAAAAAGAACGTTCCATCAAACTTATCATCTACGCTTTTTCATTGAATAAAATTCATCCATAATCATTTCTACAGTAAAATTCTTTGTAATCTCTTTCTCTATATAAACAATCAGTTTGTCAATAAGAAAATCATCTTCCATTCTACTGTGAAGTCTAGTTTTCACAAGTTTCATTGTTACAAAAACTTGTTTAGTAGTTGCTAAAGAAACTAAAAGAGTTAACACAAGACGTACTAATCTATCAATTAAATGATAGATTTTTGGTTTTCCAATAAAAAAAAATGCTTTGCGTTACTTAAAAACTGTTGACGGATTTTAAAAATCTGGATGTTTTGGAATATCAAGCTAGCTTATAATGTTTCAACTAAATCTCAAATGCACCTTTTCTTGCTTAGTGAAATTTTTAGGATAAAACTTATCAACTAAATTGCATATATCAATAGGATTAAAAGAGTTATAACCATCATTTGGACTTAAAGATGAACTCAAAGTAAGTAGTTCTAAAATTTGGTCACAAAATCTGCTATTCAACTCTTGTAATTGACAATTTATCATTGCATAAAATATATCGACTTTAAAATAGCGTTTTGCTAGAAATCACTCGTGACTCGTGGACTTGTAATGAAATTGGGTTCATTGTCAATATAATATGAGTCTATTGGATCATATATGTAGAATGTAATGAACGAGTTAGGATTTATTTAGACATTTTAAATGTGAAATAAGCCAGATATAAAATTTGAAATAATATTTTAGAGATAAAGATAATATTCTTTATTATTTGAATAAGAAATATTATTTTTAAAATCTCTATGCACATTAACCACTCACTAAATTGAGTTACAGTTAATATATATATATATATATAGTCTAAGCCCTAATCACCTTTTGACAATCTTTGTCGCTTTTGAGAAAAGAAACAGAGAGAAGAGAAAAGATTTTATCATTGCCGCTTTTGAGAAAAGAAATTGAGGGAGGACAAAAAATTTTATCTCTGCCACCTTTGAAAAAAAAAACTGAGAGAGAAAAATAGGTTTTATATTTGCGGCTTTCGAAAAAAGGAACAGAGAAAAAAAATAAATCCTAGTTGCGCAAAAATAAGCTAGCACCGTTGCAGTTCCGTTCGCCATTCATGTGTGGATACTGGTAGAGTGTGGTAGTTTTTTAAACAGCACCTACGGTTTGATCTGATTTGGAGAAGTCATTAGCATTCGCGCAGAGAAAATGGTGATTCTCTTCAAAATCCTTTAATTTTTGCACAGAAAGATTGGTAATCGTAACCTTCTCTTTGAATTAATTGAAATGCATAGATTTTAGTGGATTTTTGTTTTTGTTTTCCACTGCGTATTTCATAATTTATTAGTAGCCAAAACCCAACAACTTAAGCATTGGAATTTTAACTCCTGTCGCTTTACAGATTCGCTTTGTTTTTACTCGTACCCAAATGCATTGCCAATCGGCTAGAAGTTAAGCTCAGATAATCAAATCCTATCCTTCTACATTTTATCTACAAGTTTTTATTTCCCCCAAAAATATACTTGGATTGAAAATCTAACAATATTTATTAAAGAGAGTTCGTTAGTCCAACCTTGAAAGATCACAAGAAAAATAAAAAAAATTGGAAAATGACCAAATAGATTTAAGGCTGGTAAGACTGCTAGGGCAGTCAAGATTGAATCTAAGTGAATTGTGACCAAAAATCGACTAACTTGAACCACTGGGACAAGAAATATTTGTCAAATCGTTTACTGGTGGAAAAAAAAAAAACTAAAATCCTTTTAAAAAGAAAATAATAAAAACTGATAAACATGACAAATTTGTTTTGATTGATTGAAGAGATGTTTGATTTTTCAGCTTTTGGACCTCGTATTTATAGCCCTGAAAAACAGAATCTAGTCGGGAAATAATCTTTAGTTTTCCAAACCAAAACCAAAAAGACTTCTAATTAAGTTAGGATCTCCTTATAATTATCCTGATTTCTCACTAATTTTATTACATATTTATCATAAGGAATAGTTATTTTTCCAAATTAGAGATCTGCCAATGAGATTTGGGCTTGATTTTTGGGCCGGCTCAAACAATGCTCTCTTGAAGTTACAAATTGAAAATTGTAACTTCCACTACAAGAAAATGCGGATTTTGCGATCGAATTTTAGCGACGGAATTATTTCCGTCACTATTTAAAGATGAAAAATATTTTTGTTTCTAAATAGCGACGAAAATTAATTTTCGTCGCTACGGAAATAAAATTAGTTGCTAATGTGGTAGCAAATAATTTGATTTAGCGACGGAATAAAAAACCGTTGCTAAAAATGGCGAGAATGGTTTTCTTCTCTTTTTTATAAACGGTATTTAGGGACGATAATATTTTACCGTCTCTATTTAGTGACGAAACTCAATTCCGTCGCTAAATTTAGCGACGGTAAATCATAGCGACGGAATTGAGTTCCGTCGCTAAATAGAAACGATAAATCATTACCATCTCTATTTAGCGACGGAAACTCAATTTTATTGCTAAATTAAGGGGTATAAATACCCCATTTTCTTCTTCTCTCTCCTCCCCCCTCCTCTCGATCGGCGTTCTCCCCCCTGGTCTAGATCCCGGACATTCACGGCTTCGCCGGCGTTCTCCTCTGCTCCGACGCCTCCTCCGCCGTTCGGCTCCCCCACATGCGCGAGTTTTCCCCATCTTTTTGCCTTGCGCCGCCACTGGTTTTGTCCCCCTGCTCTGGCCGATCTGCTGTCGCCCGCCGCTGGAACGTCTCTTCTTCCAGCGGGATCTTCACCCACGGTCAGTTTCCTTTTTTTAATTTATTTTTTGTATTTTGTGCATTAAATTAATTTTTTTTATTGTTTTATTTTAGTATTATATTTGTGTGTATATTTATTATTTTTGTTTTATTTATGTTGTATTATAATAGTTATTATAGTTATAATTGTGTTAAATTTGTGGTATATTATGTGTATTATTGTTTTAATGTGATATTTTATTTGTGTATGTAGTTATTTTTTGTGTATATATATTGAATTATAATTGTTATTATGTTTATATTTTTAAATAATTTTATGGCATATTATATGTATATTTGTTTTAATTTGATATGTTATTTGTGTATGTATTTATTGTTTTGTGTATATATATTGTATTAAAATTTTTATTATATTTATATATATTTTTTTAAATTTGTGGCATATTGTTAATGTTTTATTTTGGTATTAAATTTGTGTATATATTTGTTTTTTGTGTATATATCTTGTAATATAATTGTTATTATATATATATATATATATATATATATATATATATATATATATATATATATATATATATATATATATATATATATATATATATATATATATATTATTTTGTGGCATGTTTGTTAAAATTATATGTATTATTGTTTTAATTTTGTGCTATATATGTGTATGTATTTATTTTTTTGTGTATATATTTTGTATTGTATATATTGTTATTATAGTTAAAATATTAATAAATTTGTGGTATATTTGTTATTATATGTAGTATTGTTTAATTTTGTATTATGTTTAATTTTATTTGTAAGTGTGTATTATATATGTTATTATATTTATAATTTTTTTAAATTATATTATATTTGTTATTGTATGTACCCGCCACCGCCAGAATGGTTCCGCGTTTAGTTCGCATGTGCATCGGCTTCTTTTATCCATTTGGCTTGGGTTGTGTTTCTGCCGTCGCCGCCGCCGACCCTCCCTCTCCTAGCTGTTGCTTCACCAAAGATCAATTTTTCTGTATTAAATTTAGTTTGTTAATAATAAATATATATTTGTATTATTTTTTTAATTAGATATTTTATTTGTGTAAATATTTATTGTTTTGTGTATATATATTTTATTAAAATTTTTATTATATTTATATTTTTTTTGGGAAATTGTGGCATATTGTTAATGTTTTAATTTGATATTATATTTGTGTATATTTTTTTTATGTGTATATAATTTTGTAAGTGGGTATTAAATTTGAGTATATATTATAAAACTAATTACAAATTTGAACAAATGGAATATAGAATTGACTTGAAATTAAATATGATATTTGAATTACATTGACATATTAGTGTAATACAAAATACTTGGGCATTAAAAAATTCTGACACGTGATGGTACTAACTAAGTTATTATGATTTTTGTACAACAGTTTATCAATAATGAGTAATTTAGATAGAAGTTGGATATATAGAAGAATAACTCCTGATGGTTACATTAACCTTGAGTTTGCTGAAAGAGTTCAATATTTTATTGAGTATGCAAGCTCTCAACCTGCATACATGGACGGTTCGAAAATTAGATATCCATGCAAAAAGTGCAAACACGTGTTATTTTTCTACAAAAGATGTGCATCTCCATTTGTTAAAAAAGAGATTTGTACCTAATTATTTTGAATGGACAAGGCATGAAGAGCCAATAATTTGTAGCACTTGTAGAAGTAATGAATTTAGACCGGCGGTAGTTGAAGCTAAATTTTAAGGGGGGACAAATTTATGACAAGCAATATTTGTGCAACAGAAAATCCCTATACCCAAATGGTTTTTGATGCAGCGAAAAATTCATTTTAGCCAAATTTAGGCAATGTCGAAGAGGAACCCAACCCAACTGCCAAAAATTTTTCGACTTACTTAATGCAGCTGACCAGGAATTATGGCCAAACTGTGATAATATGACCCAGTTAGGTTCTGTTGCTCGAATATTGAACATCATATCTGAAGGTCATATTTTTTATCATAGTTTAAATGAAATCATGGCTTGGTACAATAAATCATTGCCTTCGGATAATAAAATGGTTGACAGTTTTTACGATATGAAGAATCTGCTTCGGGGTCTTAGTTTGCCAGTAGAAAAAACTGATTGCTGTCGGCTGGGATGTATGCTTTTATGGGGAGTTGATGAGGAATTAATGGATTGCAAATTTTGTAATCAATCAAGGTTCAAGCCAATAAATGCTAATAGGAAGCAGAAATTAGTATCATGGAAGCGAATGTATTATTTTCCTATAACTCCAAGACTTCAAAGACTATATTCATCCGATATTACTGCATCTCACATGAGATGGCATAATGAACATGAACAGACGGATGGACTAATGAGCCATCCATTGGATGCAATTGCATGGAAACATTTCAATAACATTCACCCCGACTTTACTGCTGATAGTAGAATTGTGAGGCTAGGTTTAAGCACTTATGGCTTTCAGCCTTTTGGGCAATCAGGCCAACAATATTCATCATGGTCAATCATAATAATTCCTTATAATTTTCCTCCATGGATGTGTATGAATGAGACTTACATGTTTTTAACAGCGATTATTTTGGGACCAAAGAATCCAAAGCAGAGGATTGATGTATTCCTACAACCATTGATTTCTGAATTGCAACAACTATATGAATTCGGTGTGCTAACATATGATGTGTCCCTTAAATAGAATTTTATGATGAGAGCAGTTTTGATGTAGACAGTTAGGGATTTTCCTGCATATACTATGCTATCTGGATGGAGCACGGCTGGGAAATTAGATTGCCCTTACTATTGCAATGATTCAGATGCTTTTTATCTTACTAATGGGTGTAAAACATCTTGGTTTGATGATCACCCTTTTAGACGAAAGAAACAAAGGTTAATTTAATATATCTGGTGAAGAAATCTTCAAGAGATTGATGAATTAGGGTTGCTGAAAGTTATAGAAGTTGAAGCTAAAGAAGTAAATAGTAGCATTTCTAAAAACTTTGGTTGGAGAAAATGTAGTCTTCTGGAATTTGCCATATTGGAAATCGAATATGATCCGACATAATTTAGACGTGATGCATATAGAAAAAAAAATATTTTTGACAATGTCTTCAACACAATAATGAACATTGAAGGGAGGACCAAAGATAATGCAAAATCACGTGCTGATTTAAAATTGTATTGCAAAAGAAATGAGTTAAATAGAGATCCTTGAATGGAAAAATATCCAAAAGCTTGTTATACTTTAGACAAAAGACAAAAGGAAGTTTTGTGTGAACGGTTAAGAAATCTAAAGTTTCCTAATGGATATGTTTCAAACTTAGCAAGGTGCGTGGACATGAGAAAGTATAGATTGTTCGGAATGAAAAGCCATGATTGCCATATATTCATGCAAAGGCTAATGCTAGTTGCTTTTCGGGAATTATTGCCTCAAAAGGTGTGGGAAGCTATAATTGAGTTAAGTTTATTTTTCAAAAACTTAACTTCAACTGAGATAAAGATGGCTGACATAGAAAAATTAGAATTAAAAATTTCAGTAATATTACTAGTTGAACATTGGCCAAAATATTTTATTTCATTGAAAACCTCTAAAGACAATTTGCAATATAACTGATCTTAGATCGATCCAATAAACTAACAAAGTCACCTGGTCTTTCCAAGTAGAATTTTGTTCTGATATAATCGATCTAAAAAGTTACCATGTTATTTGTTCAATTATACTTCATAAAAAAGCTTAAATTCTACTTTAGCTTAGTTTACCAAATAGCTCACAAAAGAAAAATGATTATATTTAGCCGGTTACCATGTAAAATCCAAATGAAATATTTGGTCATTGGTAAGAAATTAATGGCCAATTAACGTGTGATGGATTAATATCTAGCTAATCAACACTTACTTTTTTACTTTAATGAAATTGGCCATTCTTTGTTTCCTAAAATTTGATCGAGAATAAGTTACTCGATCGATTACGTGGCCATTTTCATGGACGATTATAGTTTTTCATTTGGTGGTTTTTTTTAGGATGAAATTTTTTGCCTAATTCGACCAAAGGCATACTTGTACCTTGAGAAGTTGGTCCTCTTCTTTCCCCCAAGTCTTGGTCATCTTGGTTGACTTATAGGTCATCAAAGTCTTCATACAAGAGTTGATCATATTCTTAATCTGTAATACCCCAATCTATGCCTTAGTAGTTTTGAGTATAGTGAGGATGTAATTGCATTAAATTAAATGATTGAGTGTGTTAATGTGTGATTAATATAAGTGAAGAGGTGGATGTTTGAAATTAGAAAGAATAAAGGATTAATTAGTAAAAAGGAGGAGGGGGGCACATGCACATATAGAAATGGCACATGTATTAAATCTAGAAAAGTAAAGAGGACTCTTTATGTCTATATAAGCCATGAAGAACGGTTGGCTTTAGGTTGGATGTCGTGCATTTTTTTATATATGCTTATTGACCGCAAGTATACGGTGTATCGCAATAGTACTTAAGATGTCGATCCCACGAGGAACGTTTTTTACACACTATTACTAATCAATTTTAATCTTGTTTACAATGGTAATAAATTTGATGGTTAAATTTGAACTACTTTATTATAATAATTAATTAAACCTAATTTATGTTTATCAGAAGAAGGTAAAGGATATATGAATGAAGAACTAAAAATAATGAATTTGATCCATCATTTTGATTAACATTTATTCATCTTTCATGCAAGACAAGTTGAACTAAAGTTCTAATTTACTCTCTCGACATAAATTAAAATGCCTAAAATATGCAATTAAAATTCTAACTCACAACTTTCATTAATGAATTAGAGGTTTCTAATGACATATTTTAAGAATAATCACCAACTTATAACAATTATCTCAATATACCGATTTCTCAAAATATACCTTGATAATGAAACTCTATTAGATATTAGATAAAGCAAACTCTCGAATTACTTTAACTTGTAAAGATCAAGCAAAATATACTAATAGAGAATCTACAATGAAAGACTATGAAAGTAGATGAAATAGAAAGAATAATAACATACAAATTCATTGAAATTATATTCATAGAAATATTGGAGAAGAATTAGAAATAAAAGAATAAAATAGAAGCCTTTCAACCCTTTTCTCAATCTCTTGAAATAGATTTTCTTCTCCTTGATCTTCTTCTTCAAAACATAAAACTAAATAATAAAATAAAACTAAAGAAAACTGTCTACAAAATACAGAAAATCACTTAACTAAAATTCCATATCATCTATCTATATTTAAAATTACAGTTAAACTACATATTTATAGATAATAATTTAAAGTTTGTGTCCCTTGAGAATGGTTGCAAAGTTTGGTGAAAGAAGGTGGCTTTTCAAGTGACTTTTGGCTCAAAACTGCCCTAACGGTCGCCTTTGTTGCGCTCGCAACGTTGTTGCGATAGCGACAGAACACGCTCCTCTTGGCCTTTCCTTCTTTTCTCCTTTCTTCCTCTGGCTCGTCACGAGTCACGACCTCACATCACGTGGCGTGACTTCGCGTGTGAGTCGTGACCGGTGCTCACGTCTCGCCTTCTCCTCTCTTTCTCTTCTCTTCTTTCTCTTTTCCTTCCTTTCCTGGCCTCTCTATGTCGTCACGAGTCGTGAGGCATCATCACGACTCGTGACCCTACTTCCTCAGCCCCTCTTCTTCTTTTCCTCCTTCCTTCTGTCTTCTCCCTCGCCAGTCACGACTCGTGATATAGCATCACTAGTCGTGACCCTGCTCTGTTCTCTTGATCCTCTCCTTCTTTATCTGCTTCTTCTCTTCATTTTTCACCTAAAAAACACCAGTAAATACAAAAACATGCAATTTAATACAAATAAACATAAACTAACACATATGACATCAAATATACACAATTACATGATTAATTACATAAATACATAGAAAACATATATTATATTATACCTAAATTAAACTCTTATCAAATTCCCCCACACTTAACCTTTGCTTGTCCTCAAGCAAGAGAAAATACATAAGAAAATATAACAGATAGTAAACATAATTATATAGCACTGTCCATTCAACATATATATACTAAAATTATAAAGCTCAACTATCTCAAACACTCACACATATCAGTAAATCAAAATTCAAAATATGTATTGAAAATTCAACAAGTTTTCTAACTTTACTACTTCCAACATAAAGAATATAAAGTCTCAAAAACTAAACATGAATCAAAGAGAGAAAATTGATCATAAAAGTTAAAAATTCCAAGTTTGCTAGCTGCATTTAGGACATTTGTGAGCTCACTTACCCTTATCCAATCTCATGGCATTTTTAGACTTTTCTTTCTATTTTCTATGAGTTTTTCTTTTTGTTTTACATGGGTATATATATATATATATTTTCATTTAATCCCATGCATAGCAAGAGAAAGTAATATGGGTGCGTTTTACGCTCCATCCCATATTTTTTTACAATTTTGGATATATATCTTGCTATTTATTTTTGAATTTGGTGGGTGCATTTTATGCTCCATCCCACTTATCTTTATTTTTCTTTTCTTTTTGAGTCCTCATCCATTATTGAAAAGATAACAGGTAAGAATTATGGCTATAGTTTTCATAGGCAACTAGAAACTTAAAATTTTAAACAAAATGAGCAAATTCTAACTTTAAAAACATGGTTAGTTAAAAATACTAAATAAACCATAATGTTGAAAGAAGTAAAAGAAAATAACTTAAAAAACTTAAAACACATACCAAAAATTTTTGAAAAACTGATAAAAATGAGCATAAAAGATAATGGACTTAACAACCTATATAATATACCAAATGAACAATACATTATAATAAAGCTTACTCAACAGCTTACTTGAGATAAGAACACACAAACAAAAATAATCATGCAATTTACATACACAAAACATAAACAAATTTATAAAACATAAGTAATCGCAAACATCACAACACAGTCACTCCCCCACACTTAGAACCAACATTGTCCTCAATGTGAAGAAATAAAACAAAACAAATAATTAAAAGAAAGAAAACAATTAAAATAAAGAACAGAAATACTCCCCTATCATGGTGAATGTGGAGGTGATGGAATCACAAATCCAGCTTGTGTAATGAAGTTATCAAACTTGTACTCCAAACGCCTTTGACATCGCGCTATAGAGGACAGCTGATCTTGCATATGAGATAACATCATTGGTACGGTATTGCTGGATAAGCCAATATTAGGGGCAGCAGCCACATCTGCTGGAACATCAGACAGAATTTTATCTTCACTTGCCCCCTCATCACCACCCTCTTCTTCTTGGGCCTCTACTTGTGGTTCAGAAGGTCCAGCAATGTCCCTCCAATAAGACCTCAAATGTGATGGAATTTCCTGAAAATTTGCACTAACCACCTCTCCACGAACAAAAAGATGTTTAGTAAAATAAATACAAGGACGATGTCTATGATAACAACGAAAGTCAACATCTAAATTTCTTGCAAGAACAGTAATAATATGCCCATGTGTTATAGGTGATTCATGTCTATCAACACAATCTGACTTACAACCCAATAAGACCAACACACATCCTTTCTTTTATGTACACACCACATCAAAAAGAGTTCATTAAGAGAAACTCTATTAAATTCAGACCTGTTGAAAATCAAAAAAGCAAAAATCTTGTGCAAAACCCAATATTTTAAATCTTTGATAAATATTGATTTAGCATCTCTAGCTTTATATGGTGTTTGCAAATCAGTTAAAAAGGTCCAAAATCTATTAGGTTTAAAAGATTTTGGTGGATCAAATAAACCAGTTTGGGAAAATCTAAACATACAATTCATCATAAAATAAGTTAGAGTGTGTGCTTTACCATCCAAACGAAAATCAATCCAGTATTCATTATCCTCATTCTTTTTCAAAGATGTATAAAATTCAAGCATTAAATCAGGATAAATATCTTCATGCATATTGGCAAATCTAAGGAAACCACAGTTAGCCAACATCTCAATCACAGTATTTAACATGCCCACTTGCTCTAACAAATCTGATGGAAAATACTTACATTGTGAAAATTTTCTATCACAAAGAGTAAGAAATCGACTACCTTCATCCACAGAGAATATGGGAAATCCAGCACCAAAGGAATCAGAAATGTCACCCTCTTCAGCCTCCCGCCTTGCTTGTTCAATTCTTGAAATGGATGGGTTTTTGGTTCTAACCATTGTGGATTAGTGAAACAAAGATTGAAAGAAGACAGCTAGTAAAATGAAACTGCTAACGAAGAAAGAAACAAAGATGAGGAAAATGCCGAAAATAAGTGTGTTAGGGGAAAGAAGAAGTGAAAAAGAAAATGAAACAAAGAAAAATGAAAAGAAATTTACAAACCCGAATATGGCATTAAAATCTCGTAAACCCTAAAAATATGGAAGAAAATAAAAGAAACAGAATGCTAGAATGAAGAACAACGTAAGAAAAACATTGTATGAAATCTCGAAAATGCTAGAATGAAGGAAAAAGAAGAGTCTAAGAATTATGAAGATTAAGAGTCGAATATTGAATGGCGACTCGTGACCTAAAATGAGAAGGTTTTACAAATGAGAGGAAAAGTGAAGTGAAATAGAAAAGACAGAAGGAATACGAAAAGTCTCGATTTTTAGGGTTTTGAATTTAAAATTTCCCTCTTTTAATTTTTAAGCTGTGTGAGTTAAGGGGATTAACGGTAATCTAAGCTAAATTAATGAAAAGTAAAATAGTAATATCCGAAAAGAGAAAATTTAAGGCAAATAAATTGAAAATTAAGTAGTAAATAGAAGAAAATAAAATAATAAAAGAAAAACTTACCTGATTTGTTGATCACGCCTCACGAGTCGTGAGGAAGAGTCATGACTCGTGATGCTCCTCACTAGGCGACTTCTCCTTAGCACCCCGTCACGAGTCGAGCCTGTATGTCACGACACGTGAAGATTTACATCCACCTAGAATCATTGCCTTCTGTCGCGATCGCGATACTTGCCACGATCGCGACAGAATACAACGTCTGCAAAATTTTTTTTTTTTGTTTTATTTATTTATTTTGTTATTTTGTTATTTTTTTTCATTTAATTGAACAACTCTAATCTTACTAAATTAGCTGTAAAATAAAAACAAATGTGTTAGAAGCATGAAAATATAGAATACAAAAAATAAATAAAACTACATAAACTAATCTAAAACAACGTACAATACATTTTAAAAGAAAATATAGCTAAGTAACCTAAATAAAAGAATTAAACATATCATGACTTAATGTGCTCTCTAGGATTCTCCTCAGTATTACTTGGAAGACATCCTAAATTTCTAGAGGATAATGAACTAGCAAGTTGGCCTAATTGAATCTCAAGATTATGAATAGAGGCAGAATGATTTTTAGTAATTTGATCAATTTTTGCCTCAAGTTTCTTTTGACTATCATCTTGAGAATTCATCTTATAATTAATTTCCTCAATAAACTTATCAATCTTCCCTTCAAAAGCACCAAACCTATCTTGTGGTTGTTGGTATCCTACTCCCCTATTTTGGTTATTATTATTATTATTTTCCCATGATAAATTAGGATGACTCCTCCAACCAGGATTATAGGTGTTAGAATAAGGATTACCACGCCCTTGGCCTTGAATAAAATTAACTTGTTCTTCCTTATTAACCATGCCTAAATTGCAATTATCACTCTTATGTCCTTGTTGACCACAAACATTTCATGCATTTGATGAATTACCACCCATACTTAGACTATTAACTCTATGATTCAATGCTTCAATTTGGGCTTATAATGCAACCATAGAATCTACTGAATGTACCCCTCTAGCATTAGAATTATTATACTCCCTTACTCTTTCAGGAGGCCACATACAATTGTTCATTACCATCTCTTCCAATAGCTCATACGCTGCTTCCGTTGTTTTTCTCATCAAGGATCCACCAGCTGCAGCATCTATAGTCCCTCTTGTAGTTGGATTAACTCCATTATAGAATGTTTGCACCAAGAGCTCTCTTGGAAGGTTGTGGTGTGGACACATCCTTTGCAATTCCTTGAATCTTTCCCAAGCCTCATACAATGATTCATTATCATTTTGAACAAATGTAGTAATATCCTTTATGATTTTTGCAGTTTTGGCCAATGGAAAATATTTTGATAAGAATGCTTGGGCCAATTGGTCCCAAGTGGTTATAGATCCCCTTGTCAATGAATTCAACCAAGCCTTTGTTTTATCCTTCAAAGTGAATGGAAAAAGCCTAAGCTTGATTGCATCAGCCGAAACCCCATTGATCTTAAAGGTATCACATATTTTAAGAAAGTTGGCCAAATTAGCATTTGGATCCTCATTTGCCAAACCATAGAATTGAATACTATTTTGAATCATTTGTAACAATAAAGGCTTAATCTCAAATTGATTTGCATTTACCGTTGGCCTTACCACTCCTTGTTGAGCACCACTCAAAGCAGGTGTGGCAAAGTCCATCAATCTTGGCGAATTTTCTTCAGCCATGATAATTGGTCTCTTATCCTTGTTCTTTTTCTTATTGGACTTCCGGTTATTTAACAAGAATCTTTCAATTTCAGGATTTAAGGGTTCAAGCTCTTCTAAAGAACTCCTTGTACTAGGCATGAACTTCTAAATCCTGTAAAACCAAAAACAAAACACAAAGTTAAATTAAACACACAAACAAATTAAAACAAAACAAAATATTGTAATCCAAAATCATAAATCAATTTTCATAATGGCAAAACAATCGATCCCCGGCAACGGCGCCAAAAACTTGTCATGCATTTTTTTATATATGCTTATTGACCGCAAGTATACGGTGTACCGCAATAGTACTTAAGATGTCGATCCCACGAGGAACGTTTTTTACACACTATTACTAATCAATTTTAATCTTGTTTACAATGGTAATAAATTTGATGGTTAAATTTGAACTACTTTATTATAATAATTAATTAAACCTAATTTATGTTTATCAGAAGAAGGTAAAGGATATATGAATGAAGAACTAAAAATAATGAATTTGATCCATCATTTTGATTAACATTTATTCATCTTTCATGCAAGACAAGTTAAACTAAAGTTCTAATTTACTCTCTCGACATAAATTAAAATGCCTAAAATATGCAATTAAAATTCTAACTCACAACTTTCATTAATGAATTAGAGGTTTCTAATGACATATTTTAAGAATAATCACCAACCTATAGCAATTATCTCAATATACCGATTTCTCAAAATATACCTTGATAATAAAACTCTATTAGATATCAGATAAAGCAAACTCTTGAATTACTTTAACTTGTAAAGATCATACAAAATATATTAATAGAGAATCTACAATGAAAGACTATGAAAGTAGATGAAATAGAAAGAATAATAACATACAAATTCATTGAAATGATATTCATAGAAATATTGGAGAAGAATTAGAAATAAAAGAATAAAATAGAAGCCTTTCAACCCTTTCTCAATCTCTTGAAATAGATTTTCTTCTCCTTGATCTTCTTCTTCAAAACATAAAACTAAATAATAAAATAAAACTAAAGAAAACTGTCTACAAAATACAGAAAATCACTTAACTAAAATTCCATATCATCTATCTATATTTAAAATTACAGTTAAACTACATATTTATAGATAATAATTTAAAGTTTGTGTCCCTTGAGAATGGTTGCAAAGTTTGGTGAAAGAAGGTGGCTTTTCAAGTAACTTTTGGCTCAAAACTGGCCCAACGGTCGTCTTTGTCGCGCTCACAACGTTGTCGCGATCGCGATAGAACACGCTCCTCTTTGCCTTTCCTTCTTTTCTCCTTTCTTTCTCTGGCTTGTCATGAGTCGCGACCTCACATCACGTGGCGTGACTTCGCGTGTGAATCGTGACTGGTGCTCACGTCTCGCCTTCTCCTCTCTTTCTCTTCTCTTCTTTCTCTTTCCCTTCCTTTCCTGGCCTCTCTATGTCGTCACGAGTCGTGAGGCATCATCACGACTCGTGACCCCACTTCCTCAGCCCCTCTTCTTCTTTTCCTCCTTCCTTCTGCCTTCTCCCTCGCCAGTCACGACTCGTAATATAGCATCACTAGTTGTGACCCTGCTCTGTTCTCTTGATCCTCTCCTTCTTTATCTGCTTCTTCTCTTCATTTTTCACCTAAAAAACACCAATAAACACAAAAACATGCAATCTAATACAAATAAACATAAACTAACACATATGACATTAAATATATACAATTATATGATTAATTACATAAATACATAGAAAACATATACTATATTATACCTAAATTAAACTTTTATCATTGGAAAAAACCCAGCCAAAATCTTTCTCTTCTTCTCCTTTTTTCAGTCATCTTTGCACCTAAAAATCAAATTAAAGTGTATCTAAGATTAAGTTCAAGTAGGAGAAGTGATTTAAGGATAGTTTTGAAGTTATAAAGGTAGGAGAGTTAATTACTATTCATCATCTTCATCTTTTTGCTTATTAGGGTACAAGTTATGATATATATGTGTGTATGTATATTTATGAAGTTAACATGATTTTGTTATTTGAACTTAAAGAAGAAGCAGTTGAAAGGGAAAGAAAAAAGAAGGAAGAAGAAAATAAGTGATAGAGTGGAAAGAATGAGTAACTTTTGAGGTTTGGGAATTCTTCATCTTTTATGTTAAATTTATGATTGATTCTAATTTTGAGATTATGAAGTGTTTATCTGTGTTTACGAATGTTATTGAGAGCTTCGAGAAGTTGTTTATGTATGAGAAATGATTTTTGATGTGTGATTTGTGTGAAAAAAGTGTGTTGGTGTTGTTTGGGGGATATAAGAATGGAAAAACAGAACATGTCAAATTTCCAGATTAATATAGCTATGCTTTAGAAAACACAACCGTGCTTTTGAAAATACAACTGTGTTTTAGTAAAAAACAAGGTAGCTGTGTTGTGTCACACGGCGGTTAGGAATACTTTAACCGCCATGTGAACTTATTGAATTGCAGAAGCAAGGAGATCTATCGCCTTACATGGCGGGCAGGTTAGCCCTCACCGCCATGTAAGTACATTCTTTCCAACTAAATGGAATTTGAGGTGTCCCACACGCCTGCCAGAACTTTATGACCACCGTGTGTCATGCCTTACACGGCGGTCAGGGATATCCTTACCGCCATATAAAAGTATTCTACCTGGCAATATTCAAATAATTCCAGCATTTCACACGGCGGGCAGGATTTCCTTATTACCTTGTGGCCCCTGTTTTTCTGAAACTATTTATGCATTTGTGCATTAAATGAACTCTGATTTAAACCAAATTTAATATGATGATTAATTAACAATAATAAATGATATTTAATTAGGTTTTGTGATATTTTGTGAATGACTCTGAAAATTTCCCTGTTATTCTGAAATATGCATTTTTCAATATAACAATTAACGATATGATAAATACAAATGAATAATGATCCAATGTATATTTCAATGCCTGCTTTAGACTGGATAGTGGATAGATAGGCATGCCTAGGAATTCTATTTGCTGCAGTCTCTGTTCATTTCTATAGATCCCGTTTGGGAATATCTGACACATAAGGTAACAAGATAAATTAAATGAATTATGCTTTCGAGTACCTCTATTATTGTACTTTCGGATACCTTTGTCCAGTATTTTTCCGTTATCCACTTCCTTAGGATATTGCAGGCTCATTTAAAGTTAATACTTGTAAGACTTCCGTAAATGTAAATGTACTAGTATGTGACATGTTATTTGTATTAAATACTTGTTATTTCATATATAGCATTCTCTTGATTATGATTATGTGCATTCATGAGTGTGTATGGTTCAATGACTACCGTGAGTAGTCGTCCATCTTATACTAATTCCCCACTAACTATATACTTAGCACGGGTGTTTCATCCGTATAGGTACTAAAGGTGGTGAAAACGTCAAGGACATTCTACAGGTGTTAAGGCCAACACATCCATAGAAGACTTACATGTAATACTTGAATTTTGCATTAGATTTATGTATGATGTTCTTTTGGATTTTGAGAATTATGTATGTGAACAACGTACTAAAGTATGTGTAGCTCTTAAATAACCTTGATATTGTAAATATTATCTTAAAGACAATATTAATTACATGAAAAGTTTAATGTACGATATAAATTGTCAATTTCATTTCTGCACTATTTGAATACTGTTTTTGTACACTCTTATCCTCTCAGGGGTATAAGGGGTGTTACATAATCTCTCACAAGGTCTTCCACATGTACACGAATGAGTTGTTCATCCATTTCAAATTTCAATCTCATTGGCCCAAAAATTTCTAACTTTGAATCGTTTAAACTCTCTGCCTTGTATACCGCATCAAGTGTCAAGTTTCTGCAGAGCATAGGTATGGGGAAGTACTTGGATCAGGAAATTTTGTTCATTTAGAATCACTAATTCCTTTTTTTTTTCTTTATATGTACCATATATAAATATATTAATTGCTTGTAATATATCAATATAATATATTAATTGCTTGTAATTTCTCATGGAAATTTTAGTTGGATTTGTGTAGCTTTGTCAATGATTCAAAACAGAATTCTTTGGTTTTCTGAAATTATGGCAATGGATATTTTACTTTGTCCAATTTCTTCATTCGATCATGGGGTAGAAAGTTGTCATACTAAAGGGATAGATTATGCATTCTTTTTGTATTTTTAGCTATTGTCCGGACATTTTGCCGAGCAAAGGTGATAAGAATGTCATGAGAAGAATGTAGTCCAAGAGATGTTAAGCCTAGCCTGAGGCCGTCAATTAAAAGTGCACGCATTAGTCAAGCTCTAGAAACTAGGTTGAACAGAATCAAGATGCAAAAGCAGTTGAGTATCTCTTCAGCAAATGTAGAGGCTAACTTGGATACAAAGAGATTGACTAATGCAAAGCAGCCTCTTGGTGGTTCTTCTTGCCTAAAAGAGGAAGTGAAGAACGCAGCAAGAGAACTGCCAATGCTGCTAAACATGAAAATATTTTCTAGATCTGATGCATGGCCTCTGAAGTTTCAAATTGAACCACCGACGGATGAAAGTATTGCTCTTTATCTTTTTCCAGAGAGTGAAAGGTTGCCTTTTCCATCATGTTGTTAGATTATGCTTTCTTTTATTTTGTTCAAGATTATTGTTTGATTATTTAATAATGTAACGGGGATGAAAAACTTTTTGATGACCTGATGAATGACGTGATTATTCACGACCAAGCTCTTAAGGCAGTCTCCAACACGGTGGAGCTGTTTGTCTTTTCTTCCCGTGAACTACCACAAGAACATTGGCGTAAGCTTTTTCTTTCGGATTCTAAATTGATTGATATCTTGTATTAAGTTTTGTAATATCTTTTGGATATCGCAATGCAGGTTTCTGTAGGAAGTATTACCTGTGGGGTGTGTTTAAATCAACAAATAACCTTAATCCTCTCTGTTGGAGAATTGATTCAAAATCATTATTATTTATGTAGTGACTAGATTAGTGAATTTTATTTTAACATATTTTTAATGTTTTTGTTAATTATTATTTAGTTAATAAAGTTAATGGTTTTAGTGTAGTTAGTGGATTAATAGAGTTATAGGTTAGTTATTTAGTGAAATTAGTGGGTTAGTGGCTTAAGTTTATGATTGAAATGTAAGCCTATAAATAGGCATATGTAACTAGTATTTGATGGAAATGAAATTTATGTTCTTCATCTTAAAAATTTCCTAACAGTGGTATCAGAGCCTTTATTGGTTATGGGTCTGTGAGAAAAATTGTACGAGAGAAAACGAGTGAGATTCTGCCTCCTGTGTTCAATGGAGAAAATTATCAATTGTGGGCATATGAAACATGATTGGAGGTTTGCAAATGATCAAGCGAATTTGGCACAAGAGCAAGAATTCTTTTTTTTGAGAGTTGGAGAGAAGTGCTCCAAGAAAATTTAATGGCGAAAAATTGATGAGAAGGTGCATCAATTGAAGTTTGATGAGAATGTGCATCAATAATTAAATTTTGATGAGAAGTGCATCAAAAATTGAAGAGAAGTGCTTCGAAAGATAAATTGAATAGAAATGTGCATTGGAGAGAAGTGCTCAAACAAAACAATTAAATGTGTATGATTTTGAATCAAGGGAGCATGTTGGAGAATTGATTCAAAATCATTATTATTTATGTAGTGACTAGATTAGTGAATTTTATTTTAACATGTTTTTAATGTTTTTGTTAATTATTATTTAGTTAGTAGGGTTAATGGTGTTAGTGTAGTTAGTGGATTAATAGAGTTATAGGTTAGTTATTTAGTAGAATTAGTGGGTTAGTGGCTTAAGTTTATGATTGAAATGTAAGCCTATAAATAGGCATATGTAACTAGTATTAGATGGAAATGAAATTTATGTTCAGTGGCTCCTAAGTTCGTCATGCCTTCTAACCTCAAAAATAATACGGGATCCAAATCTTGGTAAAGTCTTACGTTTTTAGTATGGGATAATGCCATAATTTTACCCCAAAAAAAAAAAGAAAAAAAAATTCACAAAATCTAACTTTTTGAATCTTTTCCTTGCACATCGGAACGTGCACAAAGTGATTGACTACACCTTTAAACTTGTCATATGTCCTATTATGCACCCAAACTTATCAAAGTATTTTCGTTTTAGACTGGGTGCACGGATGATCTATAACAAAGTAAAATTGGGATGTTCACTTGCAAAACTTACAAGCTTTTATTGTAAATATGTTCTCACCAAAGTATAGAGGTCAAAATTGTTAGGAGTATGCCCTATAGCCCATGGAAAATAGAAAATTATGTCATTTATATGAATTCAATTTTAATTTATAAAAGGCAATATACATTTATTAATGTTATGTTATGACTACCCGTGACTTTATATTATGTCCTAAATTAATAAATATAGTCTTTAGTATTACAAACATAGTGCAAAGGCAATCATGAATAAGTTTATGATGTGAGATTCTTATTGCATGTAAATGTATTAATACCTAAATATTTATAGTCATAATATTAACAAATAATATATTGTTAATACGGATAGATTAGCACATGTTATAATTTTTGAAAGGTTCAAGTAGTTGCTCTCATAACTGTGATCATAAATATAGTAAAAGCTAACATGTGGATGCTTGTTAGAAGAACAAGTACATTAGAAACCTGACATGAGAATTCTCACATAGATATTAAATCTATGTCAGTGAAGAATCTCTACATAGTAGTGGTACAAGTATACTTAGACTTGATATCACCAAAATTATTTTAAGTAGTGAGTGATATTTTAACTCCATAACTATTTACCTCCATTGAGAGGTAAACATTGTGAGAAGGTTAGGTATATAATGACCTACTTGAAAATAGTTGAATAATCAATAAAAGATTCACCATCCCGAATTTATTATTGGAGTTATCTCACAAGTTCAATAATACCCTCAATCAGAGAATTTTTAGCCAGAGTAGAATGTTAAAGTGGATGAGATCCATAAGGGCCATTTTGAAAATAATGGTTAAATTATTAGAACAACTTTATTTAGATTTATATGAGTTGACAAAAATCCATACTCAAAACTTAAATGAGATAAAGTATAGTGAAATAAGTAATTGCACGGTAACTATTATATGAAAGGGTTCAGTCAAAACCACTTGACTTTTCTATCAATTGAGTAATCATGATACTTGACTAGAAGCCTCTCATAATTTGGACATAATTGCAGTTATGTCTGTACTGCCAAGTAGATCAAAAAAATCCAATAGGTCATACACTTTTAGAGAGAAGATAAAGTGGTAAAAATACAAATGTAATAATGTCTGACATTATTATAGATAGAGGAAATAATGATGGGAATAATTAATTAAAAGAGTTTAATTAATTATGCATGCATAGAAAAAGTCCGCGAAACTTTTTTTGCATAGTCTAAAATAGTGGATATTTGATCCAGAATAAAATATTATTGGATTATAAATATTATAGAACTGAAATAATAAGATTGGAGCAACTAGAGAATTAATTGTAGGGCTAGATGAAAATTGTTATACGCAAAAGCACCATAAGAGTGCCTCTTGCATAGAAATGAGAATTCAAAGCCTTAATGGCTTATTTTTTGGGCAAATTTAAATTAAATATGATCCATAAGTATTATGGATCTTATAAATTTAATTTGATTGGATTTGGAATCCATTTGGGTAATTAAATCTAAGTCCGTGCAAAAAAGTTCAACATGTGAGCTTCTGCGCAAAGCATTGTGGTGGAGGCCTATATTGGATTTAATTAAAAAAATTAATTAATTAATTAATTAATTAAGAGTTAATTAAGAATTAATACTCAAGCTCTTTTAGAGTTCTGATCTTACTAGAGTCTTGTTTTTAACTTGAAGTATAAGAACAGTAGTAGGATAATGATAGAATGATATATTAACAGAAGAATTAGAATTCCTCTTCTCCCTATCCTTGGATGAAATCTATCACTAGTTCCATAGAATTTTCAATTTTCTCTGTATCTCCTTTTTGGTTCATTTTTCCTCTTCTCTGATGTAGACAATTTGGAGGTATTCGAAAGTTAGACATTGTGGTTTGCAACAATCCGGTGCGGAAAAAAATCAACTAATCAACAAAATCACACAGGTGATTTTTCAATTTTTAGTTAGCTAATATAATTTCATAGTAAAGATCTAAATTTAGTTTGGTTAAAATTTAAATTTCGCTTATGTATGAGATACATGTAATCAACTAATTCCAATATGGTATCAGAACTAGGTTTTAGCCATGAAATTGTATTTTATTAATTTTACGAAATAACTTTCTATTTATGAGTTATCTATTTCATGAATTTTGATGTTTATGAATATTATATTATGAAATATATAATTGTGTGATTAAAATTAAAAAAAAAAAGAGAAAAAAAATCAATTGTTTTGAAGCAGAGAAATTTTCTTTGAACGGAACAATAGTCTTCTACACAGAGAGGGGCTATTCTACATCAATTTTATTTTGATCCATATGAAAATTATTTTGATGATAAGTTATATTTTTAATATGTGATATTAAACCATATGATTAATCAGAATTGAAATCGGTTAAGTTTTGCATGAAAATTAGTTTTACTGAAAAGTTCAGTAAATTGTGTTCTTCGTGTGTTCTTGATTAGTTCTTGGCTAGAATGATATTTGATCTTAATTTTAAGGTACATAAGATGTATTAATGTGTTTTTAATTAATTTGATTAATTAATTTGGACCCTAAATCAATTGAATTGAAATTAGTAAGTTAAAACCAATTAATGAACTTAATTGAGTATGCGGGCTTGATTTAAATTGGCAGATGACTTGGTGGATCCAATGAACTAATTTAAATTAAAATTATAGACTCTAATTAAGATTATTAATGGATTTTAGGGGCTGGAGTGAGCTTGGTATAAGCATGGCCCATTCTCAAAACTGAAATGGTCTAATGCATAAAACTAGTTTGTATGTGAACACATGGTTAAAATTTATTGTGTGAATTTCAGCCCACCTATAATGTTTTACCCAAATTAATTTTTAATTATTTTAATATGATTAATTAATTAAATAATCAATTTAAAAATCAATAGGATTGATAATTAAGACAAGAATACATGCATGCAAAAAGTTTTTTAAAATTGATAGTTTCCAAAATGAAAATAGTTTCCTAATTTGGATAGTTTCCTAAACTTGATCACACTACAACAATAACTTATAAATCGTTTAAAGAGTTGAAACAAGTTAATTATTTTATGTATGGCTCTAATTTTATGCATTAGAATTATATACAATGGTGTATGTTTGGACTAAAGCCCAATGTGATTGAGCATACTGCATGTTTCGGCCCATAAGGACTTTCATGTTCCGATCAATTTTCTTTTTTGCATTTTTTCTAATTGCAATATGTAATTATATTACATAGAATATAATTAGAATTATAAAGGAAGATCACAAGGAATGGAGCAAGAAGAGGGCCTTCTTTTTGGCTCAGGAACGTCAATGTAGTAAAGTCCATAACTAAGCCATATTTGTATGCTTTATATTTATACGATAAATATAGGAAGCATACTAATGTATGCCAACCATGTATGATGAAACCAATTAATAAAATCCCTCAAAATAATATTAAGATACTTTAGCCTTCCATTAATTATAAAAGAACTAGAGTTTTTTATAGTATGGGTTATTGATCAAAGTCGAGCTCACATTATATCGAATATATTCAATCCAATTAATGGGTCATCTTAGCTAGCCCATTAGTTTGTTGACCAAAGTCAAGACTAATGGACCTAAAGACAAGATTGGGAGAGTGCATTTATAATATGCATGCATCAAGAGTTGATAATCCAATAATCCAATAGTTGTGTAAAAACAAAATTGGTATATAGATACCTATATTTCAATGGTATGGAATTTAATTTGTTGACTAAAGTTAAGGTCAAATTTCATATCAAGGATTGGATATTGGCCCACTAGGAAAACCATCAATTTTTTTCGGATCACATAGTGAGGGCTATTGATTCACAATAAAATAGTGGGAGTTAAATGGATTAATTAAATACCTAATTAATGCATGCATATACATGATCATACTCTAATATAGTCTCTTTCTTCACATTTAGGACTTCATTATGAGCACTTCGTTGGTAGCAATTACTCAGATTTGATTAGGCAAGCGAGAATTGTTCTCTATCCCGAAAAGATCCATTATGTCTTGGATCAAGATCCACCATCACTATATTCTAATGATGCCACTAATGAGTTCAAGGGCATTTATCATAAATATATGGAGGATAGTGAAGCAACAACATGTGTGATGCTTGGTGCTATATCCTCAAAGGTTCAGAAGTAACATGAAAAGATGGATGCTAGAGCCATCATTTTACACTTAGAAGATATTTATACTTCTCAAGCTAAAAGTGAGCAATATGAGATTAGTAGAGCCCTTTTTAGCTGTAAAATGGTGGAGGGAACTTCAGTTGCTGCTTATGCATTGAAGATGTATGGATACATAGAGCACTTGTGTAGGCTTGGCTATGTTATGGATAATGATCTATACATAGACTTAATCTTATACTCGTTGGTTCTAAGTTTTGCACCTTTTATGCTTAACATCAACATGAATAAGATTCAAGTTTCTGTATCTAAGCTCATGCTCAAGACAGCTAATAGATCACTTCAGGAGGATCCAAAGTCTATCATGGTTGTCTCTTCTGCTCATAAAAGCAAGAAGAAGAAGAAGAAGAAGAAGAAGAAGAAGAAGAAGAAGAAGAAGAAGGCAACCAAGGCACAACCAAAGCATGGTGATATATCCAAGAAAAAGCTACCAAGAAAGAGAAGAATCCTAAAAGGACTTGCTTCTATTGTGGAAAGTATGGTCACTGAAAAAAAAACTACAAGGTCTACTTAGATTCCCTTAAGGAGAATATGCAGGATGAGGCTTCAACTCTAAATATTCATATGATTTAAATAAATACTTATTCTATTACTTCTAAAAAGTCTTGGATATTAGATACCGAATGTAGATCTCACTTATGTAATGATCGGCAAGGTCTTAGAAGCAATAGAAGAGTCAAAAAGGTGGATATATGTCTACAATCAGCTATTGGCAGAACATCTTTATATAAGTTGCGGGGACTTATCACTTGCCTCTTCCGAGTGAATTGGCAGTGGAACTGAACAACTGTTATTATGTTCCAACTTTATCTAGGATATTATTTCTTTTAGTTGTTCAATGAATGATTATGAAATTTCTTTGAACAAGGACAAGATTTTTCCATTTTTAAAAATGATATATTTTATGTTAATGCAATTATTGAGAATGGCATATTTGTTTTTGATTTAAATAAAGAAGTTCATAATACAAATACTAAGAGCATAAAAAAAATAATCTTAATACTTTATATTTCTGGCATTGTCATTTAGGCCATATAAATAAGACACACATGACCAAATTATACAACTTTGGTAATTTGGGATCATTTGATTATGATTCATTTGATACATGCGAGTCTTTCTTATTAAGCAAAATGACTAAAGTACCCTTTACTAGTAAAGGATCACAATCAAGTGAGACATTGGAACTAATACATTCAGATGTATGTGGTCCAATGACTTTATATGCTAGAGGAGGCTATTACTACTTCATAACCTTTACAGATGATTACTCCAGATATGGATATATCTTTTTAATGAAGTATAACTTTAAAGCTTTTGAAAAGTTCAAAGAATTCAAAAATGACGTTTAAAAATAACTTATCAAGAGTATTAAGACACTTAGACCAGATCGAGGTGGAGAACACTTAAGCCAAGAGTTTCAAGATTATCTTAGAGATAATGGGATGTTATCTCAATGGACTCCACCATATACACCATAACATAATGGTGTTGGGTTTTGAGCGAAATTAAAAAAACATATTAATGCAGCAGAAAAACAAAAACCAAACAGGATCCATGTGATCCAATTGATTCAAAAGAGAGATTATAGAACACCAACCTTTCTTGAAGCACAGAAACACGAACTAACACCTTAGTTCTATCGAATTGTAGGCGTTGATCAATCACGAACGCCCTCTACCAGTATCCACACGCACGAACCGATGAACAGATAATTGCAGGGGTGCTAGCTCCCTCTCTTGCGACTGAATTTTATAAGGTTTTTCTCTACATTTTTCTTTCACAAAGAAAAGTGGCGGCTAGGTATTTTACAGCCTCTCTTCAAATAAAAATCAGGGTTATATTAATCTTAAATATATATTTGTAAATACTTATAAAGAGATAAATTAGGGATATTATCTCTTATTCAAAATAAGACATATATATTTCTTATTCAAAATAATAAGAAATATTATATTTATATATATTTATATAATTTCAAAATTAAATATAAATATCTATATTTATATAATTTTGAAATACCCTAATTAAAATACAGTCTGTTCGTTATAGTCTTGGTGTGTGACCCAATAGGTTTATATTAAGTTAGAAGTGAGCCCAACTCCATAATAGGCCCACAAGTCATAATTGGTCTCTAGAAAGACATTATGACTACCCAAATAATATAAATATCGTAAGTCCGATTTTAACCTAACAATAGAACATGTTATTATCCTTTTGTCATACGATATCTTGTTTGAATATAAGTCATGGTCCATGTCAAACTTATATTATCCAAACATATAATTTCTCGATCACTAAGTAGACTGATAAATTCAAATGACATTGATCACACTATCAATTCATTCAAGCACGGCCATGCATTTTATAGTCCTACTTATCGAGAGGCCCAATAGATATCTCTCTCATAAGAGAGGGACAAATTCCATCTTAATTATTCACTATCCTCTACATAATTCTCATCATATTTAAGCATAACTTTATGATTATCCAATTAAAGACAATATTTGATTATGCCAAAATACAATGTTCCTTATGTAGGAAACTGTGATAATCTCAGGTCTAAAGATTCAATAACATAACTATTATGAGATCACTTATGACACTATCCCATGTCGTGATCTCATAGTGGGTCTATCCAATACCTTATTCTCTAACAAGTACCTATAGATTTGATTTATATCACCATATATAATCATCTCATGATTATTGATCAAATATATACTAGTCTTAATTTATCTTTATGCATTTTAGTGATAAATGACTAGGAATGACAAGAATAACATGGTTATTCATAAACATGACAATAATGTGACGTGCTAATAATATTAAAGTGAAGAAAACCATTATATAAATGAAAATGTAATGATTACATCAAGGTCAAAATATTTGGCCTAGGGTATAACCACTAACAAATGGTATATCTAAAAGGAGAAATTGAACACTATTGGATATGGTTTGATTCATGATGAGCCTAGCAGACTTGCCTAAATCCTTTTAGGTTTATGCACTGGAAACTGTTATTTATGCATTAAACAGAAATCCTAATAAGTCGGTTGATGTTACTCCATATGAGATATGGAATAACAAAAAACACACACTTTCTCATATGAAGGTATGGGGTTATCCTGCTTATGTGAAGAGAATAATGTTAGACAAGCTGGATGCTAAGTCTGACAAATGTTTATTTATGGGATATCCAAAAGAAACAATTAGATATTACTTCTACCATCCCTTGGAACAAGAAATATTTGTTTCAAGGCATGTTGTCTTCTTAGAAAGAGAGTTTCTTCTAAGAGATGATAGTAGGAGTAGAATAAAACTTAGTGAAGTTCAAGACCCACAAATTGAAGCAGATCAATCAATTGAACCCGAAACTAAATCTCATAATGATGAGATTACAGTTGAACCTGAATATACATAAGTTCTTAGAAAATCTACTAAGATACATTTTATCCCACTAAGATATCAATTCCTCGTGGACTCATATAAGAATCTAACTATAGTAAAAAACGGTGAGCCTACAAGATATCAAGAAGTTCTGAATAGTTCAGAATGGGAATTATGGTTTAAGACTATGCAGTCCGAAATAAACTTCATATATGAGAAAAAAGTATGGACTTTGACTCAACCACCTAAAAGGATAAAACCCATAAGGTGCAAATGGGTCTTCAAGAAGAAGACTGACTTGGAGGGTAATGTAGTTACCTATAAGACTCATTTGGTAGCTAAAGTTTATCGTCAAAGAAAAGGAATTGACTTTTATAAAGCTTTTTCTCTAGTTACGATGCTTAAGTCCATTAGAATACTTTTAGCCATTGCTACTTATTATAACTATGAGATTTGGCAAATGGATGTGAAGACAACTTTTCTGAATGGAAATCTGACTGAGAAAATGTATATGACACAATTTAAAAGGTTCACATCTGGGAATGGTGAAAAAATATGCAAGCTTTAAAGATCCATTTATGGATTGAAGCAAGCATTTAGGAGTTGGAACATTTAATTCAATGAGACAATTAAAGAGTTTGGTTTCTCATAAAATAAGGATGAACCTTGTGTGTATAAGAAGGCCAGTAGGAGTGCAATCGTTTTCCTTGTTCTATATGTGGATGACATATTGATCATGGGAAACGACATCTCTATTCTTCAATCGGTTAAAATTTGGTTATCCAAACAATTCTCCATGAAAGACCTTGGAGAAGTATTCTATATTTTGGGAATTAGGATCTATAGAGATAGATCTAATAGGTTGCTAGGTCTTTCACAGTCTATATATATAGATAAAGTAACGAACAGGTTCAATATAGATCTCTCTAAGAAAGGGTTTATACCTATGGTACATGGGAAACACCTTTCTAAGTCTATGTGTCCTAAGATAAAAGAGGATAGAGAGAATATGAATAGAATACCATATGCATCTACAATTGGTTCTATCATGTATGTTATGTTATGTATGTGTCCAGATGTAGTATTTGCTTTGAACGGTACATGCAGATTCCAATCCAATTATGGAGAGGAGCACTGAAGTGCAGTCAAGAATATCCTTAAGAACTTGAAAAGAACTAAGGATATATTTTTAGTATATGGAGAGGGTGATTTACTTGTAAGCGGGGATGATGCCAACTTTTAGTCTTACAAGGATGACTATAAATTACGGTTGAGTTTTGTAATCATAATAGGAGGAGGAGTAATCAGTTGGAAGAGTTTCAAATAAGAGATGATTATTGATTCTACTACAGAAGCTGAGTACATTGATGCTTCAGAGGCGGCTAAGGAAGCAATATGGATCAAGAAATTCATTACCGAACTAGGAGTGGTGCCTAGCACTATTAATACAATACTCTTGCATGTGATAACAGTGAAGCCATTGCACAAGCAAAGGAACCACGGTCTTAACAACGATCCAAGCATGTTCTCAGAAGCTACCATATCTTCCGGGTGATAATAGCAAAAAATGACGTAAAGATAAAAAGGGTCCCCACAGATGACAATGTGATGGATCCTCTCACTAAGGCACTATCTCAAAGCAAGTACGATCACCATGTACATAGTATGGACTTAAAACACATGAGTGATTGGCTCTAATGCAAGTAGGAGATTGTTAGGAGCATGCCCTAAACCCCAAGGAGAATAGAAAAGTATGTCATGTATATGAACTCAATTTTAATTTATAAAAGGCAATATACATTTATTAATGCTATGTTATGACTACCATGGCTTCATATTATGTCTTAAATTAATAAATATAGTCCTTGGTATTATAAACACAGTGTAAAGGCAATCATTAAAAAGTTCATGATGTGGGATGCTTATTGCATGTAAATGTGTTAATACCTAAATATCCCTAGTTATAGTATTAACAAGAGATGACATTATTAATACGGATAGACTAGGACATGTTATGCTTCTTGAATGGTTCAAATAGTTATTTTCATAACAGTGATCACAGAGATGGTCAAAGTTGACATGTGGATGCTTTCTAGAAGAACAAGTATATTGGAGACCTGTCATGAGAATCCTCACATAGATATTAAATCTATGTTAGTGAGGAATCTCTACATAGCAGTAGTGCAAGAATTTTAGACTTGAGATCACCAAAGTTATCTTAAGTAGTGAGTGATATATTTTAACTCCATAATTACTTACTTTCATCGAATGGTAAACATAGTGGAAAGGTTGGGTATGTCATGACGCACTTGAAAATAGTTGAGTAATCAATAAAAGATTCACCATTTCGAATTTATTATAGAAGTTATCTCACAAGTTCAATAATACCCTTGTTCAGAGAATCTTTGGTTAGAGTAGAATGCCAAAATGGATGAGATCCACAAGGGCCATTTTGGAAACAATGGTTAAATTATTAGAATAAATTTATTTAGGTTTATGTGTGTTGACAAAAATCCATACTCAAAACCTAAATGAGATAAAGTATAGTCAAATGAGTAATTGCATGGTAACTGTTCTATGGAAGTCAAAGCGACTTGACTTTTCTGCATTTGGATAATCATGATGTTTGAATAAAAGTCTCTCGTGATTTGTACGTGAACATAAATATAAATAGCAATTAAAGAATTAATATTGATTTAAAGAGTTTAAATCATGCAATTTATTAATTGCAATTATGTATGCAATGTCAAGTGTATCAGAAAATTTAATGGATCACACACCTATAGAGCAAAGGTAAAATGGAAAAAATACAAATGTAATAATGTTTGACATTATTATGGATAGAGGAAATAATGATGGGAATAATTAATTAAAAGAATTCAATTAATTATGCATGAATAGAAAAAAGTTCGAAGAAAAAGTTCGCAAAATTTTTTGCGCATAGTCTCATCAAATAATGAAAATTTGATTCAAAACAAAATATTATTGGACTATAAATATTATAGGGCTAAAATAATAATATTGGAGCAATTGGAGAATCAATTATAGGCCTAGATAAAAATTGCTCTGCGCAGAAGAACTACAGGAGTGTCTTCTATGCAAAAATGAGAATTAAAAGCTTTAATGGCTTATTTCTTGGGCCAAGTTAAATTAAATATGATCCATAAGTATTATGGATAATATAAATTTAATTTGGTTAGATTTGGAATCCATTTGGATAATTGAATCTAAGTCCGCACAGAAAAGTTCAGTCTTTGAGCTTATGCGCAGAGCCTTGTGATAGAAGCCCATATTGGATTTAATCAAACAAAATTAATTAATTAATTAAGAATTAATACTCCAACTCCTTTAGAGTTCTAATCCTACTAGAGTTTTGTTTTTAACTTGGAGTATAAAAGCAGTAGTAGAATAAGGATAGAATGATATAATTACAAAAGAATTAGAATTCCTCTTCTCCCTACCCTTGGCTGAAATCTATTACTAGTTCCATAAGATTTTTTGGTTTTCTCTGTATCTCTTTCTTGGTTCATTTTTTCTCTTCTCTAGTATGGACAATTTGGAGGTGTTCAAAAATTGGACACCATGATTTGCAACAGCCAGGTGCGAAGAAAAATTAACTATCAATTATCAACAAAATTTCACTGGTGAATTTCTAATTTTTAGCTAGCTAATGTAATTTCATGGCAAAGATCTAAATTTAGTTTGGTTAAAATTTTAAATTTCGCTTATATATGAGATGCATGTAACCAACTAATTCCAATAGGGATATTTGCTTTTATAGCAAAATCAATGAGAACAAATAAGTTTGAACTTGATATGATATATATGAACTCTTTGTCTAGGTAGCTTCATGTATGGTCATTATAACATCCCTTTCTTTCTAGAATACGACCATTTCTACATGTGATGGAATGAATGGCAGCTAACATTCTATTGTACTTTACCTTTATCAATTCTTGCTACGTAGTTGCTATAATTAACCAACAGAAATATTCTTATTTATTTGTGTCTGATATGGAATGTGGTTGTACATGCATAATTGGGGTTAATTTCATGGTCTAATAATCATAAAGTGATAAATTTTTTTTGTAATGGAAAAATGTCTTAAGTGAGTATTTTTTTAATGGAATTTCAATTTGACTAGAAAACTTTTCAAATTCTATTAGAATTCCAATTTGGCATGCCATATAAGCTCTAGGTTTTTAGAACGTGACATGTGGCAGTCCACGTTGTACAAGGATTGACACATGATGCCCCATTAGTGTTACACGTGGTAGTTCATATCATACAACGGTCAATCCATGATCCCATATAAACAATATGCGTAACAGTCCATGTAATAGTAAAAGGAAAGTAAAATTTCTCTCCAAAATTCTTTTATTATATTTTAGTTATTAGGGCATAATTCCACTGAAATTAATTCCAAATTTTGGGTTTTTGTAGGCTTTTGGGGGGGGGGGGGGTGAAAAATTACTTTTCTCCTCTCAGATTGTTTGATTAAGGTGGTACAAGTAGTTGTGGACACGTATTCCACCTCCAACCTAGGTAATAGGTTGGAATATAACTACACCTTATGTCCGAACGGATGTAAGTTAGGTTGGTACGCCCGAACGGACACGCTTAGTTTATAGGACACTCTCTTAGACCAAAATTTGGTATCCAGTTATGGCTATTGAAGCTTAATATTGTCATGAAGCATGTTGATTGGTAAGGTTTAATGTAATATGGGTACAATGTAACATGTATTGGAGCATCAATACAAATAGTAAGACAATTTATTCCCTCTAGAGGCAAGTTTGGCCATATTTTTTAAAAAAAAAAAACAAAATATACCTATATGCATGCTTTGAAATGAAGACCATAAGTGAGATTAACCAAGTCTTCTAGAGAATTAAGCAATTAGCTCATAATTCACCTATAAAATTGCGATGCTAGAAGAGCTAATGAGCATGATGTCGATTATGTAAACATTTTCTTTGTGGAGTAAAACCAAGTAGTGTCAAAATGACATGACGTTAAGAGAAAGTTGCAAACTTAGTGTACCATGCTCAATAGGCTTGACAAAAACTATTGATGGCCTTGTGAAGTTTGCAAACATAAGATGAATGATGTTTATCAATAAAGGTAGATGGTTGTTACCTGATAACTTTTGAAAGATTAAAAATGAATGAGCCCTTGATAGAAGGTTCCAATTGGATCGCCAAGATTAATTAGGCATGCAAATAAGAGGAGCTTGGTCGAATCCGGTGTAAACGCTCTAAAGTTTAAGCTAGTAAAGCTTTTAGATAGAGAATTTATAGAGAGAAGGTCTCAAGAATTCAATACTTGGCTCATATATGTTTGAGCTATTTATAGTGCATATTGGAAGTCTACCTGTAAATGTACTCTAGTGTCAATAGTAGGTCTACTCAAGTGATAAAAGTAGGTATACCAAAACAGTATGGACAGTAGTGTATGCCAGTGGATTTGACAGGATGAGGCTTTGCAGTCTAATCAGACATGTCAGTGGACTTGACAGGGCATGGTCTTGTCAGTCCGATTAGATCACTCATTAAGTGATAAGCAACGGGGCTTGGGCCTTCTTTTGGAGATGGGCCTTTGGTTAAAAGTAATCAAGCCTAAATGATAATGGGTGTTACCATTTGTTCCCCTAAAATATTTGATCGAAATTATCAATGTAACTTGAGATCCTTGCGGCCAAATATTGACAGTTTGATATCCCAAATTGCACTTTGATATTCAAATTTTGAGCTTGTCTTTTTATATTCCCAATCATGGAAAAAACTGTTAGTCAAACCATTTATAAAGGAAGATTTATCAAGCGTATCATTTATGAAGTATGCTTCGTTCTTCGAATCAGTCAATCTATTTCTTACATGTGGCACTCATCCTTTTAGGAAAGGTGTTTGGCTTGCTAGGGAAACTATCTTTTACCTATACATAAATGAAATCTATTTCATTTTCGGTTTTACAAAGCTTTTAACTCTTTTTCTCTGAAATTTCCATTTAGTTTCAATGCAAATCTTTCAAGCTCAAGCCATTCATGTGTTTTTCTACCACTTTTCCAAGTAACTTTCACTTGGATGTCCTTTAAAATTCATTTCTATTTCTTCATCTTCTTCATTTAGATTCTCTGTAAATCCTTCAAGCTCAAGCCATTCCTATGTTTTTCTGCCATTTTTACCAAGTAACTTTTACTTGGATGTCCACTAAAATTCATTTCTATTTCTTTAGAAGCTTAATCTTCTTCTGACAAATTAAAACCTCCCAATTAGGAACTCATTTTTTGCCTCTCTTCCCCCAAAAATGGTTGTATCTTACTGTAGTCTAAATGAAGTAATACAGATTGAGTTAGATACTAGTTTCTTATTATAGTAAAAAGACACATGTAGCTAAACAAACTAAACTTTTGACCTCTGAAGTGAGTCGGATAAAGGCCAAATACAGCTCGCCTGAGGACATAGCCATTATGGGTTTTCCTCTATTAATGTTGATGAAAGAAGGGCCATTCAGAAAGGATAACGAATGTTTCTTCTGCCATCAGCCCTGTTTGGATTGTGGACCAAGATTTCCACTCCATCTTTTCGACATTAGCATCCTCCATGTCTATGGGATCACACCGAACCAGCTCAATCCAAAAGGATGGAGGATCATCACCTGCTTCAAGGTATTGTGTAGGCATCTCGAAGTTGTTCCATCTTTAGAACTCTTTAGTTTCTTCTTTTATTGTCCGGTCAAGAGGATGAGATCGAGTATTATTTTACCATCAAGAACAAAAAGAAATTGTTCCCACTCCTTCTTCAATAAAGGGCTAGAAAGAGAAGTTCTTTCTAACCCGACAAACTTCTCTTTAAAGCCCTTTATTGCAGAAAGAAGCGAGAATAATTTCCTTTTTTTCCCGATGGTGAAATAATACTTGGTCCCATCCTCCCAACCGGTCAAATAATAGAAAAAAGTGAAAAGTTCCAAAGATGGAATAACTTCGAGCTGCCTACACAACACCTTAAAGTAGGTGATGGTTGTAATACCCCCTACCTGTACATAGGGAACCATGTACTAATGTATTAGGTTTACTAGGTAAGGTGAGGAGTGCTACAAAGCCGGAAACCTCTAACCGGTCCTGCAAATAATATTTGTAGCAATAACATCCATTCAATTTTATATATAACACTAAAAGTGATAATTCATACAAAATCTTTTCTTTCATTTCCTTTACATATATTCATAACATTCTTTATAATGTCCCAAAATATATCCATTACATATTATATTACATTTACATATATGTGTACATGTTAATTTATCTCATTTATAACAAAACATCATATTACATAACCATTATATTACATAAACTAATACAAAACCTACATTATCCGCTTCTAACTTAGGGTTGGCCTTAGCCGCTACGGAATGTCTTTGAAAATGTCTCTATCTTCAGTACCTACACAGATTAAAAACCCGTGCTAAGTATAAAGGTTAGTAGGGAACAATTAGTGTTGAACGACTACTCACAATAGTTGTCTAATAAGCACACAAAATCATGCTATTCATAACACAACATTATTCAGGTATTAAATTCATCATATGACTTAATAACACAAAGGACATATTTAGTCATCACATAACAAACACATATAATTTATAGTCTTATATACCTCATACAATCTATCATAAATAATATATTTTAGTTATCACTTCCCAATACATAAGGATCATATTACAAGGATTATTTAAGAGCATACAAATCATAATCACTATTATTACACTTATAAAAACGTAATTGATGTCAAGATCTATCATAATCAATCACACTATTCACATATCATCTTTGGCCCGCTTTTCTAAGGGTGTTGATAAGCGGGAGAATAGCTGGCATCCCTGAAGGAAAGACTATCTGGCATCCTCGTAGGGAAGAGTAGTTGGCATCCCCGTAGAAAAGTATAGCTGGCATCCCTATAAAGAAGAAATATGAAGGAGATATAAGTCTCAAAGGAAATGACAACATGGGTGTGACGCGCGCCGGATCCCCGCGGCCGCCCGCTCGACCGCCCGCACGTGGGCGATCGGGGCAATTGTGGGTCCGTCAACAGCTTGCGATAAATCGCAAGTGCGTCTATGTTGGGCAACAAGGAGGTTTCATGGAGTCGCCAACCAATAGAACATTGGGAAAGTTTCTCTCGCCTCGGAGAACCTAAGACTTGCGCATTTTATCCATATTGGGCCATGAGGCCTAGGATTAACGTCTAAGTCTCGTGACACAAAAGGTGTCTTGGAGGATAACCTCTAGCCTCTTGAGCCCAAAGACCAGAGCAGGGTTCGGGACTTCTCATTTATTCGTACTTTGATTAATATTATAATTAAGTTTTGAATTCATTGTTTCATCAACTTTCCACACAATGCAATTTAAATTAAAGGCGCAATCATTCATATCAAAAGCGGTAAATGTAAGCAAAATCCAAAATAAAGCATTCCAAAAATGAATTACAATAACACTAGGAGCGGAATACAACTCCCATTTATAAAAGTGAAATACATGCATAAAATGGGTTATTCATTAATAGTGAGAACATTGGTACTCGCATGCATATTTATTATGAAACAGTTTTGATGTGATGATTTATTTGGGTATGAAAAATTAGGACATTGGTCCCCTTTTATTTAGAAAAAAAAAACCAAGTTAATTAATAGAAACGTTTTTGTGATTTTCTTTTTAGCGTGCCTAAATGAAGAATTTTACAAGAAAATTATATGGCAAAATTAAATAAAATATTACAAATAAAGAAAATAAATATGTGAACCAAACGAGCCTTTTTGGACCTCCCGATGTGCTCGCAAAAAAACGCCCAAGCAAAAAATGAGTTTAGATATAAAAACAAAATACAAATAAAATAATGTTAGTGATTAAATCAATTAAACATACAAAATAATGAATAACAAATTAAAATAAAATAAGATGATAATGGAAAGAATGATAATTGAATAAAAAATGTTAACAAACCAAAATAAAATGAGAAACATGGATTATATGTGACAAATGATTAAATGATGTGATGAAAATAAAATAAAACATGTTAATTAAATAATACATGAAAATATGAACATGATGAAAATAATGATGATGAATATAAACGAATCAAAGAATATATAAAATGATAAAGAAAAGAATAATTAATTGAAACAATTAAAGAATGATGAAAACAATTAACTAAGCAATATGATTAATTAAATATGTTCACAAATGATATAAACCATTTACATGGCAAAAAGATCAATTAAAATGAATTTATTAATTACATGTTAAAAATAATGATGAATTAAAGTGAAATAAATTAATTACATGTTAAAAATTAATAAACAATCAATATTTATATGAATAAAAATCATATCATGTATAAACAATTAAATGGAACAAATATAAAATCAATACAACAAATTGAATAGATTAAAACAATAAATAGATCAATAAAAACAATAAAATATACATGAATAAATTAAATAGAATAGAAATTGAAATGGAGCCAAGAATATTTACCCTCAGAATATTGGATTTGATGAAGGAAAAGTGATGATTGATTTCTTTGTTTGATGATTCACAATATTAGAGTGAAATATTATGAAAATGTTGGAATTTTATTCCAAGAAACATGAAAATAAAAATGATCAAAAATTCTTTAAGAACAAAGAATTGATACCTTTGCCTAAAGAAATGATTTTGATCAAAAAAAAGTTTTATTGATTAAAATAAAGAAAAATTGATTGAAGTTTTATCAAAATAAAAATTAGATTTTGATGACAAACAATTATTTTATTTGTCTCAAAATCAATTTTTTATCAAAAAGAGATTCAAAACAAAATCAATGAAAAAAAAGTTTTATTGAACCCAAAATAAAAGAAGAAAAAACAATTTTGAGAACAAATAATTATTCTATTTGTCTCAAAATTGAATCCAACAACAAAACTTCCTCTAAAAAATATGTTTAGAAGAAATTATGTTGGAAAAAGAATGAACATTTGATTTTTTCTTTTTGATTTTTGGTTGGGGAAAAAATCTGGAATTTTAGTGGAAGGAGAAGAAGATGAAGAGAAATTTTTAGGTCTAAAAAATGTGGAGAGGAGGAGCCTCCTTTGATTTCATCATAAACTATTTATAAGAAAAAATAGGTTGCCCTAATTTAATTAAGGAAAAAACCTATTTTAACCCAAAATTATTTTATTTTTAATGATAAAATCAAGTTTTATTATTTAATTACCTAAAAAAATATTTTAGAATTTAATTTGAAGTCAAAAACCCCAAAAAAATGGGATAAAAAATGGATTTTTGGGTGAAAAAATCGGAAAAAAGGCTGAAAAAGAGGAAAAGGGTATCAGACCCTGTACCAACGGCCAGGAGGCCGTCGCCACAAGGGGCGCCGCCCGTCGCTATAGAGCGACGGGCACTCACGCGGCGAGGCGCGAATCGCGCGAAGTCCGCGCGCTGGCGCTCGCGCACGAGCGCTCCATGCAGCGCTCAACGTGCGCGATGTTGCGCGCGCCTTTAGCGACGCGCAGCATCGGCGACGCTGAGCGTCGCCTTTTGCGCTCGCTGCGCGATGGGCGCCTGCGCCCAGGCGCCTGCGAGCTGGGCGCCAGCGCGCCTGCGCGCTGCCGCGCCGACACTCGCGGTCCGAAAAATATTTTTTTTTTTATTTTTTTTTTCTATTTTTTATTGACTAAAAAAATCATAATTTTAAGCCCCCATTTTTCAAAATTAATTTTTTAAATATTTTTTTATTATTTTCTAATTTTTCACTCTAAAATGCAAATTTGACGAGAAAATCATCACCTTTAACCTTTTGAGCCTGTGAAGGCAATTATCATCATTGGGTAACTTCGATCTAGGCTGACTCAGGACCCGGTGTCTACAGTTGCCCCCAGTTTAGGGGAATCTAGTACACTAGTGTCTAGGTGAGCCTAAACTCAAAGAAGAAAAGGAAGGAGACGCGTACCTGAGTCGGCCGTCTTTCCTGCTTGATGGAATTGTAATGATAGCTGTTGCTGTCTTTTGGTTGTAGCTGGTAATGCTGTGGTCGTGCTAACCTCTTGTGGGTAGTGCCGCCATCGTGCTAACCGCTGTGAATTTTGGTAGTGCCGTGGTCGTGCTAACCTCTTGTGGGTTGTGCCGCCATCGTGCTAACCTACGTGAATTGGTAGTGCCGTGGTCGTGCTAACCTCTTGTGGATTGTGCTGCCATCGTGCTAACCGCTGTGAATTGGTAGTGCCGTGGTCGTGCCAACCTCTTGTGGGTTGTGCCGCCATCGTGCTAACCGCTGTGAATTGGTAGTGCCGTGGTCGTGCTAACCTCTTGTGGGTTGTGCCGCCATCGTGCTAACCGCTGTGAATTGGTAGTGCCGTGGTCGTGCTAACCTCTTGTGGGTTGTGCCGCCATCGTGCTAACCGCTGTGAATTTTGGAACTGTGCTCCCCCTGAGAGGTCTTCAGTTCTTTGCCATTTGCCCCCTGAGAGGTATTCAGTTCATTGATTGTTTGCCCCCTGAGAGGTCTTCGGTTCATTGATTGTTTGCCCCCTGAGAGGTCTTCAGTTAGCTGCTCCCTGAGAAGTCTTCGATTTTCTGCTCCCTGAGAAGTCTTCGGTTTGCTGCTCCCTGAGAAGTCTTTGGTTTTCTGCTCCCTGAGAAGTCTTCGATTTTCTGCTCCCTGAGAAGTCTTCGGTTTTCTGCTCCCTGAGAAGTCTTTGATTTTCTGCTCCCTGAGAAGTCTTCGGTTTTCTGCTCCCTGAGAAGTCTTCGATTTTCTGCTCCCTGAGAAGTCTTTGATTTTCTGCTCCCTGAGAAGTCTTCGGTTTGCTGCTCCCTGAGAAGTCTTCGATTTTCTGCTCCCTGAGAAGTCTTCGATTTTCTGCTCCCTGAGAAGTCTTCGGTTTGCTTATCGTTTGCCCCCTGAGAGGTCTTCGGTTTGTTGATCGTTTGTTTGCCCCCTGAGAGGTCTTCAGTTTGCTGCTCCCTGAGAAGTCTTCGATTTTCTGCTCCCTGAGAAGTCTTCGATTTCCTGCTCCCTGAGAAGTCTTCGGTTTGCTGCTCCCTGAGAAGTCTTCGATTTTCTGCTCCCTGAGAAGTCTTCGATTTTCTGCTCCCTGAGAAGTCTTCGGTTTGCTTATCATTTGCCCCCTGAGAGGTCTTCGGTTTGCTGCTCCCTGAGAAGTCTTTGGTTTTCTTGGATTGATGATTAAGCTGGTATGTGGATTGATGATTTGATCGATGTCTGGATTGATGAATGAGTTGAGGCTTGGATTGATGATTTGACCGATGTCATCACTCGGCTTTTGTCGGTATCCGCCTCAAGTCTCTCTTTCTGCAAAATAAGGAAACTAAACTATGCAAAAATGGTGAGCATGCAAGTGAAATGCATGAATTATGCAGGAATGCAGGATAAAAATTCATCTATGTGAACTTGAAGATGATAGCCGGGCTAGCTGCAATTTGCGATATAATTGATGGCTTTTGAGCTGCTTTTGAATTTCATGCCCTTTGGGATTGTGAGATTCTCACCTGGTACCTGTAGTCATTATTTGAAGGTAGTGCGTCCCTTGTGGATTTTCACACTAGCTTTTCTTAGCGGGAGATGCGTCCTTTGCGGATTTTCACATAACCCTGTGCCTTATTTTTTTGCCTGGAATGGACCCAACCCAATCCAGCGGCTTTTCTCTTTCTTCTTTTTTTTTTGAAGGACAGACTGCCTGTTTTCAGGTTTTCACCCTATCCTTTTGCCTAGTTTTTGCTTAGAGCGCCAGTTACAGTTTTCACTCTAACGGCTCTCTTTTTTTTTTTGTTTTTTTTGTTTTGTTTTTTTTTTTTTAAGAGTGCTGAAGTTGTTGGCAAGAATCTTTCGGGAGTCTTAAGACATGGCTGCATGAGCTTGATTCTTCTCATTTGATAGCAGGATGAATCGGCTGAAACGTTTGTGTGCTGAGAGTAGCAGAGGGTAGGCAGATACATGAGTTTGATCACACAGGGTACAATACTCTGATCACATCATTGCATAAATGCATGTGTTTCAATTTGATTTCATTAAACATGATCATTATTTTGGCATTGATTTTAAAAAATACAAGACTTTAGCTAATCTCGAGATAGATCTTGAAAGCATCAAACTCCTGTTATCAATCAGCCCTCTCGGATTTTATGATTGACGATTTTCTCTCAATTTTTTCTTGAATGCGAATTCTAGAAGCAATGTTGGAGACGAGACTTAACTCGAATGCATGAACGCACTCGTGGCTTCTCACTTGAAGCTCAAGAAACACCATAAGCCTCTTCTTACGTACCAAACCTCTTTAGAAGGTCATCTCCGCTAATTGGATAAGACTGAACCAAGAATCAAGAGGTCTTACTTGGGTTGTAATGTCAGGCTTAGGTAGATGGCTGTCAAAGGAGGATCAGGTCGCTAGAGAAAAATGGCCGCAATATTTTCTCGACTGGTGGATGAACCATTCTCAGCTCAGTTGTATATACAAAGGTATTCTTGAATTTGGGCTCGGTAACATTTCAGCTCCTTGAGATCAGAATAACAATAAAAGGGTAATTATTGAAACTAGTCAATTGGTTACTGTTTTGAGGTCTTTTTGTTTTTTTTTTTTCTTTTTCAAAGTGTAAACTCGTCCTTACCAAGGCAATTTCGATAACCCATGAAGAAATTGTTAATTGTCAAAACGTTCATCCTTTTTTTTTAGAGCGGCCACTCTTCTAAGGGGAAGCCAAAATCATTTTAGGCGAGGGGATAGTTTTAATGTGTGTAACAACAAAATTGGTACGCATTCAGCATACCCACATAAAGGCTCAATGGGCTAGCAAGCGATTGTGAAGTAAGGGTAGGAAATGGTCATTTAGAGAGCTATACAAAGAAATAGTGCCTAAATCATTTTCTAGGTTCTGTCTTATCCAGGGATCGCTTTGACGGGTAATCAGAAAGGTTCTAGTGCTCTTAGTGAGTTTCCATCCAGTCCCCTAATTGCAACTAGTTTTTTTTTTTTTTTTAATTTCTCTCTCTACAGGAGCTATATCAGATGCTATCAAGATTTTCTTTGGGATTTCCCAAAGTTTCCGAGATTAACTGCAGTCATATTATTTGAATTAATGCCAAAGTTAATTTGTTATGATCATGCGAAATGAAATCAATAGAAACATTATTCAAATAAGCAAAAAATTGTTCTCTTTATTACAAATAGAAAATTGTAATATAAAAAGTTCCAGAAATGAAAAGATTCCAGCATCTAAAAGCAATATCACTAGTGGACTGCAAGACACGATCATGTTTGCGGTGGAGGGACTGCGTTGTAGCCTGCCTTCTTCTTCTTTTCTCTCTTCTCAGGATCTGTGATCTGATTGGTGTCAATGAGATCCTGGATCTTATTTCTCAGAATGCGGCAATAGTCAGTCAAATGGCCGGTGTGCTGGTGGTAAGCGCAGTACTGATCACCTCTATGTCCCGGCTGTCCCTGACTCAAGGCTGGTCTCGGTGGCAAAGGTTGCAACTTGCCTTCTTTCATTAGTTTTTCCAGTACCCAGGATAGAGAGCGGCCTAAGTTGGAGTAGTATCTCTGACCCTGCCCAACTCCAGTAGCTGAGACCTCTGCCGTCCTACCGTTTCTGCTGTTGCTGCCTCCGGCACCTCCTGATTTGAATCCCGACTGGTTCCCATAGCCTTTCCCAGCAAAGTTATTTTGGCTTGCTTTCTTTGCCAGGTAAGCCGCCTCAGCTTCTATAGCGATATCCTTAAGCGACTCCCAGTCCTTGAGCCCCTTAAAACTGAGCAAGTCCCTTAAGTAAGGGCATGAGTTTCTGATAAATAGCCTGATCTGGTCTGCGGTGTCAGGCTTCCTCTTCATCTCCATGACCCTGTTTCTCCATCTTGTAAGGTACTCATGGAATGACTCATCATTCTTCTGCTGTAGAAGCTCGAGGTCTTTTAGGGTGACCTCCATCCTAGTGCTGCAGTCGTACTGCTTCATGAATTCTTCGGTCAAAAGGTCCCAGTCCTCTTTGGACCTCCTATCCAACCCGTGGTACCAGTCAACTGCCGGGCCCACCAGACTAAGGCAGAAATATTCCACCTTCTGCTTCTTGCTCAGCCCTGTGCCTTTCATGACCAGGGTGTACTGCTTGATGTGGGCGGATGGGTCAGAGGTGCCATCAAATTTCGGCAGCTCGGGCATCTTGAATCTTTGGGGTAGCAGCTCTTCATCCCCCAGATCTCTGTCTTCTGGGTTGATCCCCTTGCCTACTGACAGCATGCGGGTGATAGCTTCGATCTGTTGTCTCATACCTCTTAAAGCTTCATCCTCTACTCTGGGTGCTCTGGGCCTTGCAGCTTGGTGGACTATCGGCACCACTTCTTCTTCCTCCTCCATTAGGAAATCATCATTGGGATTGTGAATCCTTTCCCCTCTTGGCTCGATGGGTGCGGCAGCTCTGTGCTCATTGTTGGGTTGGCGAGCAGCAGCTCCAACGAAGGGAGCCTCCCCACCAGCAGGTGGTTCGGCTTGCCCCCGAGGAGGGGCTGCTTGTGGCTGTAGAGCAGCAGGCGGCTGTGGGGCAGCAGGTGGATGGGCAATCCTTTCAGCCATGGCACCCATCATATCCATCATTCTTCGTTCAAAATCCTCTAGCCTCCTAGCTAGTTCTTGAGTGGTCAAAACTCCAGGTTCTTCTGCCATTGATGATTCAAGAGAGGATTCACTGATTGATGGGAATGACTCAGAATTCCAGTCAGGCACTAGTTCCGGCAACTCAAAGAGCAGATTTGTCCTTATTAACCGACCGTCGGAACCTCTAGTCCACTTAGATGAATCTATGATGGCTGAAAAATTTAGATTGTTAGGATGATGCATGAATGACACATACAATGTATGATAGTGAGCTATGCAACATTTACAATCACATGCAAACAAGTAGATCCTTCCAACCTTATTACTCCCACACACGAGGTAATGCGGTCTCTTTCCTAGGTGGGCTTAATCCATGGGTTAGCGGGGAACCCAATGGATGCGTATGGTGCTCAGTGGAAAACCGGCATCATAACATCTCTTATCTAATGTGCAAGCACATGGGTTATGATCGTTATTTATTTAGGCAATCCCAATAAGTTAACATGGGCCTATCGGGGCATGAAAGCCTTTGATTAGGTGACCAATCAGATTTTTTGGGTTTGTCCAATACAAAATGATCCATATAGCAAGCAAGGTATTACGGTTCATATCACCTAAGGGAAGTATCTATTGCCATTATATGAGCTTTGGTCAAAGGGTGGTGTTACTTTAGGGCTACCCAAGCATGGTCCCTGCACAAGGGTCTATCTCATCACGAGCATAACGACCGATCGGGTCACCATTTGATATACCATGATGGTACGAGGCTTGGGCTGGTGATTATCCTTAACACTTCCCTAAATTGAGTGAAAATAGGGTCGTGCTTCAGGAACGCACCGGGGCTGAAAGAGGGACCAAACTAGCATAGATCTAAGGCTCTAATGAGATGTAATGCAGTTTTGAAAGAAGATGAAATTTTTAAATTAAAACTCAATTATGATTTTTAATCAAGGTACTTTCGAATCGAAGTCTCGAGTATGTCCCCAGTGGAGTCGCCACTGTGACGCGCGCCGGATCCCCGCGGCCGCCCGCTCGACCGCCCGCACGTGGGCGATCGGGGCAATTGTGGGTCCGTCAACAGCTTGCGATAAATCGCAAGTGCGTCTATGTTGGGCAACAAGGAGGTTTCATGGAGTCGCCACCCAATAGAACATTGGGAAAGTTTCTCTCGCCTCGGAGAGCCTAAGACTTGCGCATTTTATCCATATTGGGCCATGAGGCCTAGGATTAACGTCTAAGTCTCGTGACACAAAAGGTGTCTTGGAGGATAACCTCTAGCCTCTTGAGCCCAAAGACCAGAGCAGGGTTCGGGACTTCTCATTTATTCGTACTTTGATTAATATTATAATTAAGTTTTGAATTCATTGTTTCATCAACTTTCCACACAATGCAATTTAAATTAAAGGCGCAATCATTCATATCAAAAGCGGTAAATGTAAGCAAAATCCAAAATAAAGCATTCCAAAAATGAATTACAATAACACTAGGAGCGGAATACAACTCCCATTTATAAAAGTGAAATACATGCATAAAACGGGTTATTCATTAATAGTGAGAACATTGGTCCTCGCATGCATATTTATTATGAAACAGTTTTGATGTGATGATTTATTTGGGTATGAAAAACTAGGACATTGGTCCCCTTTTATTTAGAAAAAAAAACCAAGTTAATTAATAGAAACGTTTTTGTGATTTTCTTTTTAGCGTGCCTAAATGAAGAATTTTACAAGAAAATTATATGGCAAAATTAAATAAAATATTACAAATAAAGAAAATAAATATGTGAACCAAACGAGCCTTTTTGGACCTCCCGATGTGCTCGCAAAAAAACGCCCAAGCAAAAAATGAGTTTAGATATAAAAACAAAATACAAATAAAATAATGTTAGTGATTAAATCAATTAAACATACAAAATAATGAATAACAAATTAAAATAAAATAAGATGATAATGGAAAGAATGATAATTGAATCAAAAATGTTAACAAACCAAAATAAAATGAGAAACATGGATTATATGTGACAAATGATTAAATGATGTGATGAAAATAAAATAAAACATGTTAATTAAATAATACATGAAAATATGAACATGATGAAAATAATGATGATGAATATAAACGAATCAAAGAATATATAAAATGATAAAGAAAAGAATAATTAATTGAAACAATTAAAGAATGATGAAAACAATTAACTAAGCAATATGATTAATTAAATATGTTCACAAATGATATAAACCATTTACATGGCAAAAAGATCAATTAAAATGAATTTATTAATTACATGTTAAAAATAATGATGAATTAAAGTGAAATAAATTAATTACATGTTAAAAATTAATAAACAATCAATATTTATATGAATAAAAATCATATCATGTATAAACAATTAAATGGAACAAATATAAAATCAATACAACAAATTGAATAGATTAAAACAATAAATAGATCAATAAAAACAATAAAATATACATGAATAAATTAAATAGAATAGAAATTGAAATGGAGCCAAGAATATTTACCCTCAGAATATTGGATTTGATGAGGGAAAAGTGATGATTGATTTCTTTGTTTGATGATTCACAATATTAGAGTGAAATATTATGAAAATGTTGGAATTTTATTCCAAGAAACATGAAAATAAAAATGATCAAAAATTCTTTAAGAACAAAGAATTGATACCTTTGCCTAAAGAAATGATTTTGATCAAAAAAAAGTTTTATTGATTAAAATAAAGAAAAATTGATTGAAGTTTTATCAAAATAAAAATTAGATTTTGATGACAAACAATTATTTTATTTGTCTCAAAATCAATTTTTTATCAAAAAGAGATTCAAAACAAAATCAATGAAAAAAAAGTTTTATTGAACCCAAAATAAAAGAAGAAAAAACAATTTTGAGAACAAATAATTATTCTATTTGTCTCAAAATTGAATCCAACAACAAAACTTCCTCTAAAAAATATGTTTAGAAGAAATTATGTTGGAAAAAGAATGAACATTTGATTTTTTCTTTTTGATTTTTGGTTGGGGAAAAAATCTGAAATTTTAGTGGAAGGAGAAGAAGATGAAGAGAAATTTTTAGGTCTAAAAAATGTGGAGAGGAGGAGCCTCCTTTGATTTCATCATAAACTATTTATAAGAAAAAATAGGTTGCCCTAATTTAATTAAGGAAAAAACCTATTTTAACCCAAAATTATTTTATTTTTAATGATAAAATCAAGTTTTATTATTTAATTACCTAAAAAAATATTTTAGAATTTAATTTGAAGTCAAAAACCCCAAAAAAATGGGATAAAAAACGGATTTTTGGGTGAAAAAATCGGAAAAAAAGGCTGAAAAAGAGGAAAAGGGTATCAGACCCTGTACCGACGGCCAGGAGGCCGTCGCCACAAGGGGCGCCGCCCGTCGCTATAGAGCGACGGGCACTCACGCGGCGAGGCGCGAATCGCGCGAAGTCCGCGCGCTGGCGCTCGCGCACGAGCGCTCCGTGCGGCGCTCAGCGTGCGCGATGCTGCGCGCGCCTTTAGCGACGCGCAGCATCGGCGACGCTGAGCATCGCCTTTTGCGCTCGCTGCGCGATGGGCGCCTGCGCGCTGCCGCGCCCGACACTCGCGGTCCGAAAAATATTTTTTTTTTTATTTTTTTTTTCTATTTTTTTTAAATTTTAAATTGACTAAAAAAACCATAATTTTAAGCCCCCATTTTTCAAAATTAATTTTTTAAATATTTTTTTATTATTTTCTAATTTTTCACTCTAAAATGCAAATTTGACGAGAAAATCATCACCTTTAACCTTTTGAGCCTGTGAAGGCAATTATCATCATTGGGTAACTTCGATCTAGGCTGACTCAGGACCCGGTGTCTACAATGGGTGTCAAGTAATAAGCAGCTACTTCTGGCTCCCTATAGGCATGCCTATTTATCCACAACTTAGGTTTCTAAGCAGGCTCTAGTTCAATTTCAGAGTCACTGTTGATCACAGTACATGCATATAAACTCATATTCAAGGTCCACGTACTCTTACATAGTTATATCATCAACACGGGTAATTCAAAATTCATGTCAGGTAATTCAGAACAAGTATTATCTAGCAGACATTCTTTTATAAGCACATTGTACTTTTGTTGTGTTCCAAGGACATAACTACTTTCATGAAAATGTATACAACATGCACACACATATATTTATATATATATTACTATAAAATAAACCTTCATCTTAAATCTTTAAGCATATGCTTATCATATATAGGTAATAACAAATACATGTTTCTTTCTTAATTCATCATTAATAGCTTACATATTCTTAACATGCCTTAATGAATTACAAACAAGTTTATATTACTCATAAATATTTGATATAATATACTAAGTCATTTTCATTTACGTTTGACCATTTCAAGTTAAATTTACCCTTGATTGCTTCATCAATTTAATATGTTGATAACCTTAATCACATATATTTTCAATTAGTAACCATACATATAATCTTTACATAACCCTTTACACGTGTTGGACAAGCTCTAGAAAGTTGCGATGAAGTTTGGGTTCAATTCAGGAAGAAAAATGCACAATATAAGCTGAAAACAGGGGGCACACGGCTGTCAGACATTCTTGCCCGCCATGTGGACAAATTATAGGGCAATTTTGGAGTTTCAAAATGCATTTACACTATAGTTAGGCAGTTTATACAGCGGGCAGGAAACCCTGACGGCCGTGTAAACCTATTCTGCCGCACTCTGCACAGGGCAGATTCCATGTCCGATTTCGCACAAAGTTTTTCACTTAGCTAGTAGCAGTTTTAGGTAAAATTGTCTTCTAGACAATTATTTCCATATGTCTTAAGTTTCTAATGAAACAAATATCATGCAATTTGGACTTATATCCAAGGAGATATTCCCTTGAGAACACCAACTGCTCCCAATGCACAAATAGAACCAGTTTTTCAATTTCAAGCCTAATTTCGAAAGTCTTAGGGCATGACTCAGCTCTCAATCTCTTCTAGACATTTGTAGATATGAATCTTAAGTTTTACCTCCTATTAGAATCACCAAATTTGGAGTTCTACAGACCAATTTATAGCCAAAATACTATCTCAGGATCATTTATTTCCTAGACATAATTTCACATAAATTCATGAAAGACCAATTTATGCCTTTCTTAACCAATTCAACAACCACAACCAAGTTCAACACATCAATTACAAACAATATAGTCTTAAAATAACCTCAAATTTTAATTTGAATACACACAAAGATGTAAGGGCTCCCAAACCTTGATTCTTGCTCTTTTCCCTTCAATTTTGACCTTTTCTTGCTTTATCTCGTTTTCTTTGTGTCTGGCTGCTTCTCCTTCTATATTCACATCATAACTCATATTAACATCAATATAAAACCATAATTTATAACCTTGCTAAATTGAAGAGGGAGAAGGAGAGTATTCCTAATATTTTTCTTACCTTTTTTAGCTTACAATTGCAATGTTATTGAAATCGGACTGGTCCGGCTGGTTCAACCGGTTGAACCGTGAATCGGTTAGTTTGACTATATAAAATCGAATTGGAAAAAAATCAGATTGAACAGGAAAGAACCGGAGAACTGGAGAAAATTGGGTTTTTGATTAAATTGCAAAAACGCTGCCGTTTAATTAAAGTTAAAAAAAAAAAAGAAAAAGAAAAAGAAGAAATAGGAAATCAGGTCGTGAGGGTCTGCCTTTTGCCCTTTTTCATTTTCACTTCACCTGCTCTCTTCCTTCAGTGGCCGCCGCCCATTGCAACTCCAAAATCTCACCGTCGCCAGATTCTTGTGCTGGATACTGAAAATCGGTGAGCGTTGTTGTTATTTCCCTGCTTTTATTTTCCTGTTGAGTTTCTACTTTCTCATATTTTCTGGGTATGAGTGTTTTGTTGACCGAAGATTTGGCATGAAATCTTGTTCATCTTGAACCATAAGTATTACTGATAAGTAAATAATATTAGAAGGTTTATTTTTGGTGTAGGGTAGTTTGTGAATCTTTTATATACTTGGTTGAATTTATATTCTCTTGAAAAAATAATTTTATTTTTCTTAAAAATAAAAAGCATATACCAAGAAGAAAATAATATACAGCAAACCCCACAATTGCCCTAATATTGAAAATTATTTAACCAAAGCACAAAGGGATTGAAGTTTAAATTTTGCATGAAAGATATATACTACTTTAAGCAATATTCCGATTTTATTTTTTTTAATTATGAAAATATTTTTTTACCTAATTTACATATATATATATATATATATATATATATATATATATATATATATATATAAGAGTCAACAAGTGATGCACGTACATGAAATGGATATAACTCAATTAAACCAACTCAAATCCTCCTATATTATACCTTAACTATAATTGAAAAGGCCAACATTAAACAGACTGCCTCAAACTTTAGCCGAAACAATGAATGTTTTAGTTTTTTCTTTTTTGATGCTTACAATGAATGTTTTTTGTCTGTTTTCTTTGCAAGTGTAGTAAGAGAAGTCGGTTGGCTTGTTTCGGTTTGTTGAGAACGGCCACAAATAACATGAATGAAGCTCAGATGTTGTCCTTCAATCCATTCTGAGATTTCTAAGACATTAATTTTAAATACTTTACATGTCTATTTTGTATAATCTTGGCTTCATGATTTCTGTTGTTATCACTTGCAAGCTTAGAGCGTGTCATGAGATCAATGAAGTTTCAACTAAGTGATCAATAATAATAAGATAATAAAGGTATTTTCTTGGTAACAAAATCACAGCCTCCATACACAAAACAGAGCAATACATAAATAATAAAACAGAGCATTGATGAATGAGTACTACAGCAAAAAGTACCCAAAAAACAAGGAAGAAACTTTATATGTGATGCGGGATTAATTTCTTCTCTTCATATATGACTAATTTACTATCAGGTGGATGTTAAATCCAGCCTAAACCATGAATGAAATGTGGTTAAATCATGAACTCCAACATCTTCCACTCTCATTTTGTGTAACACCCCCATACCCCCGGGAAGGAATATCGGGGTGCCACGCGGACACTTACGTATACATGCGCATATACATACACTAGTGGAAGCGATAGTATTAAACACATCCATTTAAAAGTAAAAATAAAATAAAATAATATACACTAGGGCCCAACATGTATTTCATATTAACTACATATATATGTACATATTTATCTTTATACATGTTCATATTACAACCTGTTTTCATTTAACTTTACATATACATTTACATAAGGATGTTACTCAAAACATCACTAACTCTATTTCTATCTTATATAAAAAGATGAACAAAACTTCCCAGTGGCCTTGTCCTGCAAATGTGTGCTCTCACTGAGTCCAAACCTGTAAACCTACACGGAAATAAACATCCGTGCTAAGCGATAACGCTTAGTGGGGATGAAAAGAATGCAGAGGACTTCTTTATGAAGTCACAACTAAATCACACTTTTCAAACAAAAATAATAAATAGCTCATGCATATAACTCTCAATCTTGTACAGATCATTTACTCAAATATACAATAATCATGTGTCCACCTTCATGTAAACATATACTTGTATATGAAACTGTCATGTATTTAAAACATTACTCTTATATGCTATAACATTTATTCAGAGCAATACTTTTAATCTTTCCATGTTTACTATACTATATTAATAAGCCTGAGTTCCTTTCATGGTGGATACGGGTAACTCTGGATATTGTTTACAGTATCTTACATGTGGAGAATTAACTCAAACTCTACTGAATACACAAGGTATTCAAAACTCTGGGCACGCTTAAGGCCAACTCTAGTAGCTGCACTCTAACCCTTTGTAAGCATGCTTATCTATTCACTATAACGGTAATCAGGTTCAATAAGCAGCTTACATACACTATATACAGATATCAATTCATCAAATTTAGAGGCATTTAATTCATGTACAATTTTATTAATCATGTTCATTTAACTAATGCTAACCATGAAAGAGGTTTAAAAGATAATTTTAAACCAAACACAGACCAAATGGTGACATACAAAACTCACATGGACATATATCAGCTCAAAACAGAAGCAATAGATCAAAATAGAAACAACAGAGAAGGAGAGAGCATGAGCACGAGTCGTGCTCATGAGCACGACTCGTGCTCCTGCTTCCTCTTCTTTCTGACGTGCTCCATCTGCTTTTCTCTCTAGTCGAGCACGACTCGTGCTCCTCTGCGTGACTAGTGCTCATTTGCGTTACTAGTGCTCATATGCGTAACTCGTGTTTATTTATGTGACTCATGTTCATGCTGCGTGACTCGTGTTCATTTGTGTGACTCGTGTTCATGCTGAAACAAATTGGAGAAATCCGTCTCTGTCGCGCTCGCGACAGACTCGTATTTCTCCCCAAACAGTCACCTCAAACTTGTATCATCTAAAATGACCCATAAACGTCATTTTTAGGCAAAATATCCTTCTTAACAATTGTTCCCCAGGATGTTAACTTTTAAATGGGATAAATTTCAGGTAAATGGAACATCTATAACTCCAGATACGAGCTAAATAATCTATACTGTTCCAATAACCCAACCCAAACAAAGACACTTCGGTTTTTAACATTTTCGAGGATCATAGAGATAGAATTAGCTCCAGCACCCTCTTAGACATTTTTAGTTACGGATCTTAACTTTCAGATTCAATTTGAATCAACCCAATTAAAGCCCTATAACTCTACTTATGACACAAACAATACACAGAGGTCTAATTAAAACTGAACAGAATTCCCCCAAAATCACACTTTACACACAAAAGCTATATGGAAACCATCTAACACATCCAAAACTCATGCAAAATGATCCAATACATGATCACAAACATATCTAAATACCTAGAACATAGAAACACTTTAAGCAATCAAAATGAACAAAAATCAAATCGCAAACGATCCCAACCTCTAGGAAGCTTGAACTCAACTCTCTATTCAGCTCCGGCCTTTTATTTGCCTTTATTCAGTTTCTTGTCCACGGCTTCCATGTACAAACCATTAAAAACACTAGACTTACTCTTCTCTTTACTTTAAATCAGAAATAGAAAGAAAAAATAGGTCAGATCGAAGAACAAATCCAACTTACCTTCTCAAGGGGTCCAAGTCAAACCCTTAACTCACTATCTTCAAACCAATCCAAGTATTTCACTTAAAGAGCATGTCAAATGGAGAAAGAAAGGAGCAAAAGCAAGAAGGAATGGCAGCGTAAGAAAGAACGGCAGAAAGCCAAAGAGGAAAGAAGGAACAAAAGGCCAAATGATCCAAGGCAAAGCAAAACTAACATGAGGAAAGAAAAGGAGTAGCTGGTCAATGTTAATCCATCCCAAAATTAACTATGCTCATAAATGCCACTTATTTAAGTAAATACATGTTTATCCCCTTTTCCACTTATCTCTTTTTAATTAATGTAAACACACAAATTCTTGCCACTTGTCACACTCCTACAATGCCATGTGTCACTCTCCTACATTCCACATGTTAAAATCCTAATTTAGTTGACCTACCACAGGAGGGTTCTGTCGCGCCCGCGACGTTTGTCGCGCTCACGACAGAACTCTCGCACTCAACACTTGATTTATTGAACCAAAATTTCTATAATTCTACTAGGGCCACTTTAGGGTGTTACATTTTGCACTTATTTAACTCCCAGCTAGTTCAACTTGACACTTTTAAATGCTTAAATCATTGCTAAATCCCAATTATTATTCATAAATACAAGTTTAAATTATCCATGGGCATTGTTTTTTCCTAGTTTATTGTTAATTTTCATTGAAATATGATGACCGTGATTAAATTTCGTCCTTGTATCAAAATGTTGAATGAATGTGTGAAATTGAATCAAATTGTATGTTCTCTTTTTTTTATATTTTAATGAGCAGCATGAGTTTAGTGCAAAAGAATCTCAAGGAAGTGGTATTGGCAATAGTGATGGAGATGACGACAACGATGATGATGATGATGAGTGATGAAGATGACTTTTTTTTTTAAATATGTATAATGTAGAATGAATTTATTTAAATGTTTAAAACTTATGTTTGTTGAATATTTAATGTGTTTTGTAACTTATTATTACTATATTTGTGGCATATATCAAATGTTTTGATGGATTTTATTTTTGTTTGAGTGTTTATACAGTAGTATTTATAAAAATTATACTAATTAATAATATTTTAAAAAATAAAAAAAATCCGGTTGAACCCGGTTGAACCAAGAACCTCAGCCTTGCCGGTTTTTTATCCGGTCCGGTTTCAATAACATTATACAATTGCACTAAAATTAATTCTCTATTGAAGAATAACTTTGAGCAAATTTTTGGAATCAGTTTAAGTGAAAAAATTTGGTTGTATTTGAAGAGGAAAATAGATGGTTTCTAAACCCATTTCAGCCGATCCTTATGGCTTTAAATAAGCCATGCAACTTTCTTCCTCTTTTTTTAATCTTCTAGACATATGCTAGGTGCACTTATCGTATTGGTCCATCTTTCTTTTTTTTCTCTTTGATCCTTATTCTTTCATTTGTTCACATATTAGCATATAATTATTCCTATATTAGACATTGGCATACAAAACTTCTCATATGCATTTAAATCACTAATTGTCAAATTACCTTTGACTTTTCACTTAATACTTGGTATGTCCTTTGCTACACTTAACCATTTTAAGCACCCGATTATGCATTTTTGGTTCCTATTTCACCCTGAACATATGCTAATCCGTCTACGATATATTTTGGGTCCTTATAATGGTCCTCCATCCGTGCGAATTAAGCTGGTTCGGTGTGATCCTATAGCCACGGAGGTTACTGATGCTGAAAGAATAGAGTGGAAATCTTAGCCCACAATCCAAACATCAGTAATGGTCCTCCATCTGTTCGAATTGGACTGGTTCAGTGCGATCCCATAGACACGGATGATGCTGATGTTGAAAGGATGGAGTGGAAATCTTAGCCCGTAATCCAAACAGGACTGATGGCATATGAACCATTCGTTATCCTTTTTGAATGGCCTTTCTCCAATCGACATTAAAAGGGGATAAGCTAGAATGGCTATATCCTCAGGAAGACCATAGGGAAAAAAGGTAAAAAAAAATTGAAAAGCTAGTTTCTAAACCCTCAATCTGTGTTACTCCACCAAGACTACAACAAGACACAACCATTTCTAGGGAAAAGAGGTAAAAAAAAAAATGAGTTCCTAGTTTGTTCCCAAGTATGAGGTCCTAATTTGTCAAAAAAGATGAAGCTTCTTAGAGAACATCCAAGTAAAAGTTACTTGGTAAAAGTGGCGAAAAAACATAGGAATGGCTTGAGGACAAAGGATTTGCAAAGAACTTGATGGAATATTCAAAGAAAAAAGAGTTAAAAGCTTTGTAAAACCGAAAATGAAATGGATTTCACTTATTTATAGGTAAAAAAAAAGCTTCCTAGCAAGCCAAGCACCTTTCCTAAAGGAATGAGTGCCACGTGTAAGAAAAAGATTAGTTGATTTAAAGAACTATAAATGACACGCTTGATGAAGTGTTTTTCATAAATTGTTTGACTGACAGTTGTTTCAATGATCGAGAATATGAAAAGACAGGCTTAAATTTGACTCAAAATTCACAATTCAAAGTGAAATTCAGGAAATTAAATCGCCATTATTTGAATGCCTGGATCTCAAGTTACACAGATAATTTCAATCGGATATTTCAAGGGGAACAAATGATAATACCCATTATCATTTGGGCTTGATTACTTTTAGCTAAAGGTCAATCTCCAAACAAAGGCCTAAGCCTAGTCGCCTATTACCTCATGGGTAATCTGATTTGACTAACAAAGCCATGCCCTGTTAAGTCCACACGTCTGATCAGACTGACAATGCCTCACCCTGTCAAATTCGCTGTCTCACACTATTATCAATACTGTTTTGGTATACTTACCTTTAGCACTTAAATAAACCTACTCCTAGCACTCGACTACATCTATGAGTAGACTTCCAATATACACTATAAATAGGTCAAACATACATGAGCCAAGTATTGTATCCTTAAGATCTCTCTTCAAAAACTTTACTAACTTAAGTTTCGAAATGTTTATGCTTGATCCGATCAGATGGCTCTTGTCTGCAGGCCCAATTAACCTTGGCGATCCGATCGGAACCTTTCATCAAGGGTTCACTTATTTATGATCTTTCCGAAGTTATCAGCAAAGTATGAAAAGGGAGAAATGTTAATAATTTATTAAATGTAGTGTTGATAATCAAAATGAAGGCAAAGTTGGAACATATACAATAAATTGTTTTGAATTTTATAAAATGACAATTTGATGAGATAATTTCTCTTTTTTTTCGGTCATAAATTTGTGGAATGGATGGAGTAGTAGTTTGATTAATAAATAAAAATATAAGCTCCAGCAAATAAAATTTGAATATGATTGCATATAAACGAGCAAATTGGTGGGCTAAATCTAAAATTACATAAGATCCATATTGTGGTCCATCAAAACATTCAAGAAGATCCTGCTTGGTTTCTACTTAAGCCCAGCAATACATGAAAAGAAAAGTATAGAGACGGTGTCATTGAAGTTAGAGCTCGGCTTTATCGAGAAAAACGTCCTCTTTGTGGACGGCGGAGATTAATCCACAAAGTAGGAATGGCAATGGCTAAGGATGACCACTGTGGGAATCGAACCATTCAAAATTGAAACCGAATCATGATGAACAGTTTACAGTTTAGGGTGAAACCGCAAAAAGATAGTTTCATTACGATTTTTAATTTTAAAAATAAAAACCGAAACCGAATTGGAACCCAGCCATCGATTTCTGTTCCAAACAGTAAATATATATTTTATATATTTATTTATATTATTAAAATAAAAAATTATTTATTGTTATAAAAAAAGTTATTTTAAAATCATATATTGTTTTAATTTTTCTAACTCTCTATTATTTTAATTTTAAAATATGTATTTATTTATATTATAAAAAATAAAAAAAAATTTTGCTTTAAAAATTAAATGTATTTATTTTAAATATTAGAAAGAAAATATCATAAAGTATTAATATTTTATATAATTTTTTAATAAGATAAGATAAAATAGGCTATATTTCAATGTTAAATGTTTTTAATTGTGTTATTAATTTTTCATATTTATTCTAATTAAAATAATATCAAAATGAAATAAAAATAAATAAAAAATTTGATTTGGAAGCGAAACCGTCTCAAATTGAAACAGTTTAAAATCGTTTGTATTTGATTTATAGTTTGATTTCACAATTTATAAAACCAAAATCGGGAGTTTTAGAACCCTGATCACAACTAACAACAGGTCGAATTTTTTAGGATACTTAATCTGCTCTGCTCCGTTTATCGAGGATACGAGTAATTATAAATAGATTTGAGTATTAAAAATATAACTCATTACATTAAGGTATTATCAAATCCCCAAATTTTTAGAGTTGTTGTTATTGAGTCCCTATATTTTGCAACATTGAGGTTCTGAACTTTTATTTGTTTATGCATTAAGTGGACAAAAAACGTGAAATGAAATAATACGTCACATTTTACACGCCCTTGATACATGCACCTTAACCTCAATTTGATGTACTATAGTTAATACTTTTATCAATTTAAGATTTAAAAAACAATTGAGAATGACAATTAATTTAAAATTGACAAAGAAATATACAATGGCACGTGAAATTAAGATTCATATATAGAAATTAATGGTGTACCAATCAGAACATAAAGTTTAGTTTCACATTTTCCTTCCAGTTAGAGTTTAACATGTAAAAAAATAAAAGTTCATAGACTCAATATTGCAAAATAAAATTATTAAAAACTTAATAGCGAAAAATATAAAAGTTTAGAAACCTAAAGATTCATTTTGCCATTATTTAATTCAAAATTTAACAATTATGTTCCCTTATTTGCAGCTGAATCAATTCATGAACTCAAAAATATTGCATTTCATTTTTCTTTTCCATCTACTTTAGGCAAGTTAAGTTATTTCACTCTTCTTTTTTTTTCAATCAATCCGGTATCAAAATTTACTAATATGACTAATCTAGATTTGCACCCGGCAAACCCACAAAAAAAAGGCAAAGCATTCTTTTCTAAGTCACTAAGAACTTAATTGCTCATTCCGATTCCACAAAATTTTCAAGAATGTTAAAATTCAACAGTTCTGAAGAAATAAGTTGTCCTTGTATACAGGATTTATCAAAATAAGGATTTTTCAACAGGTCAACGAAATTCAACTGATGCTTTACCTTCATACTATGAATGCAGTACTGCTCCATGGATGCATCAAGAGGACATCGAAGCATATGGCAACAATCAGTATCATTCTCGTGTTACTGCTGAGTCCTGCCGATGAATGTTCCAACCCCCTCTCCCATTATTGCCTTTGAGATGTTACCAGGTTTCCACAGATTGAACACAACAACTGCCGCCAGAATTTTAGTGCAATCAGTGCCTCAGACGTTAAGAGTAGCCAAATGTGGCAAGGCATTGAAGTCTTAAGTATTGCTAAATATTTTTTGGCCATAAGAAATTGAATTATATAAGCTACATGGAGATCATACAATATTTCAGTCCTTTGATAACAATTTTGAATTTCTTAATTCCCAAGTCTCAAGAGCAATCATTTCATCCACAAAAACAAATATTAAAATCTTTTCCAGACAACCTCCCCACAACCAATGTTAGGATTAGTCCTAGTAATTTTCAGCAGTACACGAGAATGAAGGATTCATGTCCATGATGTGTTAGATAAGTTAAAAACTCACACCGTCTTTGACGCATTTGTAGAGGTAAAAGAACAATGGTTTTGCCAAGAAGTTAATGCTGATCATGTTTAACATACCTGGAATATTATTTTCTTGGCACAAAGTAATAGCAGTCATGTCCATCACAGAAAGATCTTTTGAAGTCACCTCATGATATGTTAGAGTTTCAAGGAGACGAGCATTTGGATTATGCCTAGGATCATCATCAAAAACCCCATCCACATTTGTAGCTTTCAACACAACTTCTGCATTAACTGGATAAACATAAATGTCAATAAATAACATTTAAATTAAAGAGGTGCTAAGCTCCACAATGAATTGCGATTACTTTGTGCATAACTTCAGACACATGGAAGTGATATAAATATGCGAGGAGATGAAATATGCAAAGACTTTCTGCTATAAAGATTATTACTTTCTGCACAGCGCAAGGCTGCAGCTGTATCTGTGGTGAAGAATGGATTCCCAGTTCCAGCTGCGAAAATGACAACTCTTCCTTTCTCCAAATGTCTGACAGCTCTTCGACGAATATATGGCTCTGCAACCTCCGACATGCGGAAAGCAGTCTGAACCCTTGTTGGGATGCCAATACTCTCCATGGTTGCTTGAAGAAATATAGCATTCATAACTGTTGCTAGCATTCTATCAAACCAAGGCAATAATGTGAGCATCAAACAATAGAAGCATACAATCTTCACAGGAAAACTTTCTGAAATAATGAATTAACAGCTATTTGCTGATATAGCTAATAAGATTTTCAGAAAATTTTCATTAAGTAATTCAGAACTCAGTGGATCATTCTTCCATGATAGTCTAAATATTAAAAGAATATGCACAAACATGCCACAAATATAGAGAAGACCTGTTTTGATATTGCAGAGAAGACAAAACGAGAGAGAGAGAGAGAGAGAGCAGAAGGCAGGAGCGTGAAAGAGAAGAGCATAAGCAGATGATTAAAATATCTAGCACAAGGACCAGAAACCACTTCTCTGACAGTGCATAAGACTTCGCATAATAGTAAAGTTTGAAGCTAAGGTCAATCCTATACCTTATCTATGGGCATGAGGCATGCAAAGGTGCACACTACATACACAGCTTCATAGAACTGAACTCCCACTTTCTATCACTTAATTTGCTTCTAAAATCCAAGGTACAATTGTTTCCAGTCAGTTCATTTTCCATCCCAGTCGACCCAAGCGGTTCAATCTGGTAGGAAGTTTAACTTGAACTTCATCAGCATTTGCTTTTAAACATTTGTCTAGAAATCAAGTGTGGTTTACAGAAATTGTTTTTCAAACAAAAGTTCAGTCACATTGCTATTATAAGGTTGGGACTTTCCCAATTGCCACAGTACGACCAACAAAAGAATAATCGACAAATTATGAGGCTGTCATATGCAGTTACCACCACCCCCCAACCCCCAACTTTTTCTTTCCAATATTACAGGGAGAGAATTACAAGTTTCAGAGAAACCATGTGCACATATTCTACAAAGAAAACACCTTTAGAATCAATGTTCCAAATTGAAAAATCACTCTGTGTAGGGGAACTTCTTTTAAGATAATCAAGGTGAAAATGCTTTGAATCCACTCAGTTGAAGAAATTACCCAATGTAGTCAGCAGAAGAACGGTCAAGGCCACTACTCCCTGCCCAAGAAGAACCACGGAAAATGTTTCCACCTCCAACCACAATTGCAACCTGAAACATTGGCCAGATGTAAAATTTGGATGCCACACAGGTAGAATCCAATAACACTAACGTGAATTAAGCACTACTGTGTAACAGCTTTTAGTCTTCAAAGACTTTAACATTTATGAGTATGAGAAGCTTTATCCACCAAGAATCTATTTCAAATTCCTTTCTACCTGCATCAAATATTACACCTCAAGATGTACAATTCTGAAATAACTTGATCCTAGTTGAACTATGACAATCACATGACTTTTGTCTAAAATTAACATTTGTAAAGATTTTTGAGAATAATTAAAAATTTTGGTAATTCACTTTTTCGTCTTGATATTCTTAGAATGTACAAGCTATTTATAGAGAAAAAATAAAATGAGTCCTAGTCTTATTCTAACAAGGAAAGATAAAACTCTAACTAGGAAAGATAAAAAATGGTCCTATTCTAACTAAGAAATATAAAGGAAAGATAAATCCTAATATAAAAGATTTCTATCCTAACTAGAAACTCCAGCACTCCCTCTGAAGTTGGTGCATAAATATCACATATGCCCAACTTGCAAATTAAGATATGATAAATCCTATCTAAATGGAACCCTAAAAATTTTTGCCAATCTGATAAAATTTTGGAATTTCCCATGACTTCCTTGTGGTACAAATTTATATGTTCAGCACTGGAAATGTCTTGTATTAAGGCACTAAGCATGGGCAAGTAAATCAGTAGAAGGCTCAACACCCAAGAACTCCAACAATGGCTGAAAAAGGGCTTGCCAGAGTCAGAAAAACCAGGTGACCAGATCAGAGCAAACAGCGGCGAAAGAACAGCTACCAGAGAAGGTGTCACGCGTTACATGCACCAACGATTGAATAGTGCCACCAGAATCTTTTGATGGCGTGTGAACCCCCATGTGCAGGTTCTACAGGTGGCGATCTTCCGAGTATAGGCCGAACTCAACTCAGGCATTCTTCCTGAAAGGGCAGTGTCGTTAATGAGGAATGATAACTCAACCTCTTGACACTTGTTCAAAATGGCATATTCGAGAAAAGTTTGGGCGCAAACCAAATGCGGGAGAGTGAAAACTCTATCTCCAGTGTTACAGACTGTCATTGTGGCTAACGTAATTGTAGGAGTAGGTAGAGCAGTGATTGTAGGTAGGAGCCGATATACTTGACTTTCTAAATAGAAATTTGTGTATAAATTCATGCTATTGCTGAGAAATAAGATAAGGAGAACATTTGTTTTCTTACATGGTATCAGAGCCTTAGGCTCGTATAGAAAATCTGGAAAGTCTGGGTTTTCTGGGTTCTTCATCACCGAGGTGAATCTGCCTTACTCCGGTGACCTAGCTCCGGTGACCTATTCCCTTCACCACCAACCTCAGAAGGAGCGCCGGTGGATTTCCGGCCTTCGCACAAAGTTCGGTGACCAGAAGACCGGCGAGTGAAGCTCACGCGCCTCCACAAGGATCTGCCTCCACCTTCACGCGCCGGCGCGTGAGAGTGATTCCGGCGTCCGTTTGCTCTCCGATCCCATCTCCGCCGTCGCCTGGGTGTATCCGACCAGACCACGGCGTCAGTTCCCCCATCTGGTGTCTCCAAAAGGTCACTCTCCCTCTTCTGTTGTTCTCTGCTTGCCCCGTTGGAGCTGTGGAGATCAGCTCTCTCTTACTGCTACTCTGCGTGACCTATTTGAGCTGTGGAGATCAGGTATATTTGCTTCGGAAGTTATATTTGCTGTTGGGTGTTTGGATATAGTTGGCTGTTCGGAAAAGTTATACTTGCTGCTGGTTTTGGGTATATTTGCTGCTGTTTTTGGGTGTTTGAATACTTGTAGTTATTTTGAGGAGCATATTGACCGCTAGTATTGGGAAGTTTTCTTTTGGTATTTATTTTTGATTAGCAGTTAAATGGCAGAAACGGGTAAGTTGCGCAGTGAAGATAATAAATCCAGTGTGACTGAAATTTTATCAATGCCCATCAAAATTACTGAGCATAAATTAAATGGGTCTAATTTTTTAGAATGGAGTAGGAGAATAAGAATTTATTTAAGAAGTGTTGAGAAAGATGACCATTTAATTGATGAACCTACCACTGATAAAACCTGGCTTAGAGATGATGCTCGGTTGCTTTTACAGATTACTAATTTTATTGAAAATGATGTGGCAGGATTAGTAGATCACTGTGAGTATGTTAAGGAATTAATGAATTATTTAGCTTTTTTGTATTCGGGTAAAGGAAATGTTACTCGCATTTATGATGTCTGCAAAGCTTTTTATCGTGCTGAAAAAGATGAGGCCAAATCTCTCACTGCCCATTTTATGGAGTTCAACAAAGTATATGCAGAGTTGAATGTCTTATTGCCTCTCAGCACAGACATTAAGAAGTTACAAACTCAGCGGGAACAAATGGCTATTATGAGTTTTCTGTCCAGTCTTCCTTCAGAATTTGAGACCGCCAAATCTCAAATTCTATCTAGTCCTGAACTCACCACACTTCACGATGTTTTCAGTAGACTGTTACGAACAGAGAAAAATGTTCAACTATCTCAACAGCCCAGTGTACTAGTTGTTAAATGAGGAGAAGGAAATGAAGTTGGAAGGAACCGCAATAGAAGAGAAAATGCTACCAGAAATAATGACTTCAGCAATGTTAACGCTACCAGAAGTAATGATTTTAGCAATGTCACTTGCTATTATTGCAAAGAAGCTGGACACACAAAGCGATATTGTAGGAAACTACAAAATCGCAATCAGAGAAATCAGACTGCCAACATTGCTGCTTCTAGTTCATCTTCTGAGAAGTCAGTTATTATTCCAGCTGAAGAATATGCTCATCTTTTGAAGGAATCCACTCCAATTGATGATTCAGGTAAAACATGCCTTATTTCTTCCTCAAATCAATGGGTCATTGACTCAGGTGCTACGGATCATATGACAGGTAACCCTCGAACATTTTCTACCTTTCAGCCTCATAAAGAATCCTCTCCTGTAACAATAGCTGATGGATCAACTTATCATGTTAAGGGTTCTGGAGTTGTTAAACCCACATCCTCCATTACTTTATCTTCAGTCCTAAATTTGCCTAATCTTGCTTTCAATTTGATCTCTGTAAGCAAACTTACTAAAGATTTACAGTGTTGTATCTCATTTTTTCCTGACCATTGTCTATTTCAGGATCTTGTGACGAAGCAGATACTTGGTAGAGGACATGTATATGATGGTCTTTATGTTCTAGATTCATGGGTACCTCGCTCTGTGGCTTGTTCTAGTATTACTACACCTTTTGAAACTCATTGCAGGCTGGGACATCCTTCGTTGCCTATTTTGAAGAAAATAAATCCACAATTCAATAAAGTCTCATCACTAGATTGTGAGTCCTGTCACTATGCAAAACATCATCGAAGTTCATTAGGTCCTAGAATTAATAAACGAGCTGGGTTTGCTTTTGAATTAGTTCACTCCGATGTTTGGGGGCCATGTCCTGTTGTATCCAAAACAGGATTTAGATATTTTGTTACTTTTGTTGATGATTTCTCTAGAATGACTTGGATTTATTTTATGAAAAATCGGTCTGAGGTGTTTACTCATTTTTCTGCCTTTTGTGCTGAGATTAAGACTCAATTCAATGTTTCTGTGCACATATTACGGAGTGATAATGCTAAAGAGTACCTGTCAGAACCATTTCAAACTTATATGACTCAACATGGCATTATTCATCAATCATCATGTGTTTATACACCCTCTCAAAATGGAGTGGCTGAACGAAAAAACAGACATCTCCTTGAAACTGCTCGTGCCTTGTTGTTCCAGATGAAAGTTCCTAAGCAATTTTGGGCTGATGCAGTATCCACAGCATGTTTTCTGATTAACCGGATGCCATCGACGGCACTTTGTGGTGATAGTCCCTGTCATGTCCTTTTTCCTCATAAACCTTTATTTCCAATAGAGCCAAGAATTTTTGGAAGCACATGTTATGTTCGTGATGTGCGGCCCAATGTTATAAAACTGGATCCCAAAGCTTTGAAGTGTGTATTCTTGGGATATTCTCGTCTTCAAAAGGGTTATCGGTGTTATTCTCCTAATCTCAACAGATATGTGGTTTCCACTGATATAACATTTTCAGAGCAAATACCATTTTTCCCTACCAATTCTATTTCTATCAATCAGGGGGAGGAAGATGAATGTCTCATCTATAAATCTATATCACATTCTGAACCATCAGCGGATGATAGTGTTTCTCATAATGTCTCTCCTACTGATCAGACTTCAATTTCAGACAAACCACCTATTGTTCAAGTTTATTCCAGGAGAACAGTGACTACTGATACATGTCCTACACCAGAATCAACTTCATCATTAGATCCTCCAAATGATCTTGATCTTCCCATCAGCCTTCGCAAAGGTAAACGCAATTGTAAATCTACTTATTCCATTGCTAATGTCGTTTCATATGATAACTTATCTCCACCATCTAGTGCTTTCATTGCTTCTTTAGATTCCATTTCCATACCTAAAACAGTTAAAGAAGCTTTATCTCATCCTGGCTGGTGCTCTGCAATGCGTAAAGAAATTGCAGCTCTAGATGATAACCAAACTTGGGAGTTAGTAGATCTACCTCACGACAAAATGGCAGTTGGATGCAAATGGGTTTTTGCAGTTAAAGTTAATCCAGATGGATCTATTGCTAGACTTAAAGCCCGGCTTGTAGCCAAAGGATATGCACAGACATATGGAGTAGATTATTCTGACACTTTCTCTCCTGTAGCCAAGTTGGCTTCTATTCGTTTATTCATCTCTCTTGCTGCTTCTCAGCACTGGCCATTACATTAGCTGGATATCAAAAATACATTTCTTCATGGAGATCTTCAAGAAGAGGTATATATGGAGCAACCACCCGGTTTTGTTGCTCAGGGGGAGTATGGAAAAGTTTGTTGTTTGAAGAAATCTCTGTATGGATTAAAACAGAGTCCTCGTGCTTGGTTTGGCAAATTTAGTAAGGTTGTCCAAAAGTTTGGGTTAAAGAAAAGCCAAAGTGATCATTCAGTGTTCTACAGACAATCAACAGCTGGGATTCTTCTTCTTGTTGTATATGTCGATGATATTGTGATTACAGGAAATGATCATGAAGGAATCTCTTCTCTTAAGTCCTTCTTGCATGACAAATTTCACACTAAAGACTTGGGCCAACCGAAATACTTTCTAGGAATAGAAGTTTCAAGAAGTAAGAAGGGAATTCTTTTGTCTCAAAGAAAGTATGTTCTTGATTTACTTGCAGAAACTGGAAAATTAGGAACTAAGCCATGCAGTACTCCTATGATTCCAAATGTACAACTCATAAAAGATGATGGCGATCCGTTTGATGACCAAGAAAGATACAGGCGTTTAGTTGGAAAACTGAACTATCTAACAGTTACTCGTCCAGATATTGCATTTGCAGTAAGTGTTGTTAGCCAGTTTATGACAGCCCCAACAGTCAAGCATTGGGAGGCATTAGAGCATATCCTATGTTATTTGAAAGGTGCTCCTGGATTAGGTATACTTTACAGTGATCATGGACATAACCGCATTGAGTGCTTTACTGATGCAGATTGGGCAGGATCCAAGATTGATAGAAGATCAACTACAGGCTATTGTGTCTTTGTTGGAGAAAACTTAGTGTCTTGGAGAAGCAAGAAACAAACTGTAGTATCCAGATCAAGTGCAGAATCTGAATATAGAGCTATGTCACAGGCTGCATGTGAAATCTTATGGATTCGTCATTTGCTTACCGAAATTGGTATGAATTCCTCGTCTCCAGCAAAACTTTGGTGTGATAATCAGGCTGCTCTCCATATTGCTTCCAATCCAGTGTATCATGAGCGGACCAAACATATTGAAGTTGACTGTCACTTTATTCGCGAGAAAATTCAAGATAATGTAATTTCAACTGGGCATGTGAAGACAGCAGAACAATTAGGAGATCTATTTACAAAAGCTTTAAATGGGCCCCGGGTCAAATATTTATGTAACAAGCTGGGCATGATCAATATTTATGCTCCAGCTTGAGGGGGAGTGTTACAGACTGTCATTGTGGCTAACGTAATTGTAGGAGTAGATAGAGCAGTGATTGTAGGTAGGAGCCGATATACTTGACTTTCTAAATAGAAATTTGTGTATAAATTCATGCTATTGCTGAGAAATAAGATAAGGAGAACATTTGTTTTCTTACATCCAGAAAAAAGAGACCGGTGCTGGAGAGAGGAAACTCTATCTCCAAAAAGGCACCAGTTTTGAAGGTGATAAGGAGGAGGCGGTATTACTCTACCTCTTTACTGTAACCAAATGCTGGGTAGGAGAAAACTAAACCTCTTTAGGCAGAGAAAACTCAACTTCTAAAAAGTGCATTGCTCGATACCCTAAAGATTTTTGAGAATAATAAAAAAAAAATTGTTAATTCTCTTTTTCTTCTTAATATTCTTAGGTATAAGCTATTTATAGAGAAAAAACAAAGAAATCCTAGTTCTATTCTAACAAGGAAAGATAAAACTCTAACTAGAAAAGATTAAAAAAAAATAGTCATATTCTAACTAGAAAATATAAATGAAAGATAAATTCTAATACGAAGGATCCTAACTAGAAAATCCAACAATTTGGTTTATGATCCATAAAGGGAACTGTACAAATAAATAGTACTACCAAGTATTTTGATAATATAACCATGAGAACTAGAGAGAGAATATGCAAATAAAATATAATAATCTATGCCCAACTTGCTGATAAGTTAGGATTTTTCATTTAAATAAACACTTGAATAGTTTAGAGTATTCAATGATATTGAGATTAAGTTTTACCATTATTTGGTTAATTAGGAAATTCAGACTTTAATCAGTAATTCCCAAAGCAATAAAATAAAAGATAATGCTTTTCTCAACAAAATTATATGGTATTAAAGCCACTCTTCCTCGTGTATTTATTTCACAACTATCTATGTGTAGCTACTCCAAAAAAAATGTACATGACATTCTGAATGTTTTGAGAAGATGGCCCTTTGGGTCCCAAAAAAAAAGAAGGATGAAACTTGAGAAAAGGTAGATATGCTCCATGCTGCTAGTTGTTAGTGGATGTTTACAGCGAAGTATTATCAGGATGGTGTTAGGAGCCAATTATTTCTGCAAATCTCAACAAGAAAACCAGGGACCAAGAAAACAATATCTAATAGACACGGAGATAAGATGAAACAGAGAAATGATTATAAACTCAAGAAATCAGTATACTACAGTTGCCTGGAGAAAATTCGCGAGTCTCCACTCTCCAAAACTTAATACAAATCTTCCCATATCCCAAATACCCCAGCCAAACAACCTTTTATTCTGAGTATCCTGGATCCCAAGGAATAACTAACTTCCCTCTCAATTCGGCTACCAAAACAGAATGCAAAACTAACAATTGCCACCTGTAATTCCTTTTCCATCCCTACCCCTGCGCCTGGTGTATGTGACTTTAATAGGGGGCCTATCAGATGGCTCCCTAGAAACAGACAAGACTCGATAGTGGCAAAGCAGTTCCGTCAAAGTTATAGTATTGGCTACTCAAAATCCACTTTTCTACTAGGAGAATAAATAATATGGGAATACTTTTGTCTATCACTCCTATTTTTAGTAAACATTTCTAGGATTGTAAAATCTATTTAATAAGGCAAAAATTAATCAATAAAACAAGACAGAAATTTCCAGTACAAAAGTACAAGAAATAGGCAACTCTCTCTAACGAGATCAAGGTTCTTGCTCCATTTAACAAGCTAGAAGGTAAAAGCCTCATTTGATGAGTTTGATTAATTGCCTCGGTGTTCTGATCTGCAATATGGGACCATAACAATTTGGCAACAGAGCCAGACACCATGGGCGATAGAGACAAGAATGATGAGGGGAAGGCCCTTCTCTAAGTGGCACAGGCTGCTACTGATGCGTGAATTGCAGAGGTAGTCACACAATTTGAGTCAAGAATGATCGCTCAAATTCAACAATTGTCGCTTCAAGTGCAGGAAATCCTCACCAATTTCAAGCGAAACCATGCGAGAGAATTAGATTAGAGTAAAAGCATCAATAATACTTATAGAAACTAGCCCCGCAGGGCGGACAACATACCTAATCAGCTGGTAGGGAATAAGGTGGTGTTGCAAGAAAAAAAGCTTGACTTACCGATTTTCTATGGGTCCGAGGATCTGTTGGGTTCAAATGCGCATAATTTGTTCTACGGTTGTCCAATTCTAACCTTCGTCTTGGGTACATCCGTTACAAACGAAGAAAAGGTTTTCATAGTGAAACCAACATATGAGAGCAACAAATTGGACAAACCAGTACTTGAATTTACTGATTTATTTCAAAAACTAACATGGTTACTACCTGCTCGAAACTGTAACCATCACTTGAGGATAAGCTCTTTTTCTCAGAGGGTTGTAATGTTACAGCTCTAGATATTTTATTTATATTAGGATTCCTATATTAGTGGTTTATTTATTTATATATTTTTCTAAAGTCTTTCTATTTTAATATTTTTAATTAGAAGGAATTCCTAGTTTTCTAGTTTGAAAAGAATTCATATTTTTAACAAACATTCTTAGGATTGTAACCTCTATTTAAAAAGACAAAAGTTAATCAATAAAACAAGTTAGAACTTTTCAGCACAAAAGTACAAGAGATAGGCAACTCCCTTTAATGAGTTCAAGGATCTTACTCCCTTTAACAAGCTCGAAGTTATAAGCTCCTTTTTACGAGTTTGATTAATTGCCCTAGTGTTTCAATCCGTAATTTGGGACTATAAAGCCTCCATATCAGCTAGATCTAAAACATGCTTTCCTTGCTGAAGATCTATGCTCCCATACATATTAACAATAATTAAAATACTATACTATACTATACCACATTATACTACATCATACCATACCATGACCCACCTCATCCAAACAAGCCTAAGGTATCACAAAGTTGCCCTGAGGAAAGGTTTTTTATTTAAGAAAAATGAGCAAAGGGAAATCGAGGTCTATACCAACTTGGACTGAACAGGTCAACCATTGATAGATGATCCTCATATAAATATTGGACCTTCTGATCGCGAAATTTAGTTCCTTAGAAGAACATAAAAAAAAAATGCAGTAGTTGGGAGCATTGCCAAGGCTAAGTATTATCAATGGCACTATTGATATGAGAAGGTGTTGTGTGTAAGACGAGTTCTTGAAGAGCTTAAAAAAGAGCATCTAATTGCCCGAAGAAGTTGTAATATGACAACAAGAATGCAATGTGCATAGGACTCAACCTTATTCGACACAACAAGAAAATTAAAGAATTTTGCAAAATATTTTCTTAGTATCTCAGTTGTGTGTAAACAATCAATGTACAAGAAATTTTATATAGAAACCCTACGGCTAATTAAGAACTATCCTTAATTACAGAATTAACAAACTAAGGAAATAAATCATAATAGTCAATATTTTCCCTCAAATTGATGTAAAAATATTTTTCATACCCTACTTGCAAACTAAGGTATGAAAGGTTCGACTGTTGAGTCTTTTGTAAAAACATCAACTAGTTGTCTTTCTAACATCATATGAAATAAGCTTAAGACACCATCAGTTAGTTTTTCTTTGATGAAGTGTCGATCATTTTCGATGTGCTTCGTGTGGTCATATTAAACAAGATTATGAGCAATACTGATTGCACCTTTATTATCACAATACAAAGATGGTTTGTCTTTTTCAGCCAACTTCAGCTCTGCTAGCAACTTTTGCAGCCATAAAAGCTCACAGACACCTTGAGTCATAGCTCTGCATTCTGCTTCTGCACTTGATCTAGCAACCACATTGTTTCTTGCTTCTCCAAGTGACCAAGTTACCTCCCAAAAGTGTGCAATAGCCAGAGATGGATCTTCTGTCATCTAAAGATCCAGCCTAATCTGCATTTGTCAAGGCTTCAATTCGAAGATGACCATGTTTGGAAAAAAAAAAAAGACCTCTCCCTAAACCTGACTTAAGAAACCACAAAATGTGAAAAATAACCTGCAAATGAGATTCTTTAGGATTATGCAAAATCTGGCTCACCAAGTTGACTTTATAAGCAATGTCTGGTCTGGTGTGAAATAAATAGATGAGCCTTCCAACCTATCTCTGATATCTGCCTTTAGCAACTAATTTCTTAGTTCCTACTTGCAGCTTATGATTGCTTTCAATGGGCGATTTTGCTAGTTTACATCCCAACATACCAGTTTCATCCAAAAGATACAGGATATATTTCTCTGAGAAATGACAATTCCTTTAATTGAACTGGCAACTTCAATTCCTAAGAAGTATTGTAACTTTCCAAGATCCTTGATCTCAAACTCCTGGACCAAGAGCTTCTTCAGCTGAGCCATTTCTTCTTCATCATCCCCTGTCATCACTATGTTATCAACATAAACAATAATAGTGATCTTGCCCTTGTGGTGTCTCATAAAGAGGCTATGATCAACATTGCTTTATTGATACCAAAAAAAGATCATAGCTTTGCTAAACCTATCAAACCAAGCTCTCAAAAATTGTTTCAACTCATACAAGGCTTTCTTCAGTCTGCACACCTTTCCTTGAATTATCTCATTTCAAAACCAGGAGAAATCTTCATGTAAACCTCTTCTTCTAAGTCTCCATGTACGAATGCATTTTTGACATCAGCTAGCTGCAGATCCCAATCCAAGTTAGCTACACAGGATAGTAAGATTTTGATTATGTTCAAAACGGGTGCAAATGTCTCCGGATAATCAACTCCATAAATCTGAGTGAATCCCTTTGCCACTAATGTGGATTTGAATCTTTCAATCAAACCATCAGCTTTGTGTTTTATTGTGAACGGCCACTTACAGCCAACTAGCTTCTTGCCTAGAGGAGCAACTAGTTCCCAAGTATTATTTGTGGCGATAGCTTTCATTTTTTCTACCATCGCTTCTTTCCATTTTGGATATGTAATAGCTTCCCTCCAATCCTGTGGAATAGACACAAAGGAAAGAGACAATGCAAAGGCTCTATAGGAGAGAGATAAGGAATCATAGGAGACAAATTTAGAAATAGAATGTTTTTTACACAACCTGACCCCTTTTTCTTTGAGCAATAGGTAAATTTAAATTAGAATCAGAAGATAACTTACCCGAGGATTCTTTCGGCGTAGGATGCATGATAGCTTCTTCAGACCTGGTTTGTAGACCTGTTTTTCCTTGAGTATCTCAACAAACCAGGTCTATCTAAATGTCCAACAACATTTTTCCCTTAAAAATTATCAATCTTCTCATTCTCTTCCTGAACATCAGTCTCTTCGTTCTCCCTTTGAACATGATCATGAAGGACAGCAAGCATCACTTTTTCTTCACTACTCTCCCCTGAAGAGGTAATTGGGTAGTTCCAAAGTAAGGTTCAAATTCCCAAAAGGTAACATCCATACTGACATAAAACTTCGTAGATGGAGTGTAATAACACTTATATCCCTTTTGGATTGGAGAATACCCAATAAACACACATCTAAGGGCACTCAGGTCTAATTTTCCAACATTCCTAATATGAACAAAGCAAACACATCCAAAAACCTTTAGTGGAATATTATAGTCACCCCGATTAAGACTTCTAAAAGGTTCCTGAGTTAAGAGTTTTGAGGGCATTCTATTAATAAGATGTATGGCTTTGGAACATTCATACTAAACATAAGAGATCTAGCAACTTCTAACAAATACCTATTTTTCTTTTTAGCTATCCCATTTTGACTACTAGTATAAAGATAATTGTTCATCAAACAAGTACTAAACCTACTATTCATGTATTATGTCCCATTATCAGTTCTCAAGACTTTTATCTTAGCATCAAATTGGGTGTGAACCATTTTATGATAAGATTAAAAACAAAAGAAAATATCACTTTTTGCTTTAATCAAACACACCCAAGTCATTCTAATGCAACAATCAATAAAAGTAACAAATCATCGATTTCCAAATAAAAATGCAGTCTGTGTAGGCCCCCAAACATCAAAATGTATAATCATAAAAGGAACAATAGTTTTATTATCACTTAAAATATAAGAGTTTTTAATATGTTTAGCATACTCATTGTTGAATATTGATACTAGTTGCTGATAGCTATTAACGTAATTCTAGGAGCAGATTTGTAGGAGAAGATTTTTCCTATTTTAGCAAAGTTAAGTAGCAGAATTTTTTGACTATTTATAGCTTAAAATTTGTATAAATACCTATATTCCTAAATGTAAAAATAAGATTTCAGATTAAGAAATTCTTCATGGTATCAGAGCCATACTGCCATTAAGGTTGAGTTATCTCCCTTGCAGTAAGTTTTTCCTTCAGAGTTCCGGTATACTGGATTTTTTCGACAAAATTCAAGAGGTTGAGTTATCTCCCTCTCTAAACGACACTACCCCACCAAAGGGAAGCTCAGGTGATTTCCGGCCACTATCTAGATTTCCGGCGCCTTCCGACCACACGCGTGGGTACACGCGCCGCTGAAGCATTTCTGTTTTTTTTGCGTTTCTTGGCAACTGTAAAAGGGAGCACTATCTCGTCCGTCTTTCGGCGACACCGCCCTCACCGGAAAGAAGCTCAGGCCGAGTCCGGTCAGTGCACCAAATCTCGGCACCGTCCGACCCACGCGCCGTCAGATCATTTCAGCACCAAGCTTCACACGCCGACACGTGTAGCGCGTGTTGCTACCTCCGGCCACTATCTGTCACCGGATCTTGTCTACCCAGGTCGCCGGCCTCCTGCGATTCTGACCAGCACCTCACCGGTCAGTTCTGAAGTCGCCATTAGGGTTTCTTTGGGGTTACGTGTTCTCTACCTCTCTTGCTTTTCATCCATCCATCCTTTGTTGTCACCAGAATGCTGCTCTAAGACTCTTTCAACTCTATTCAACCAATCTTCGGCCATTTTCGAAGTATTGGTACTTTGGATTTTTCGTGATCAGGTTCTGTAACTGTATTGTTCTCTGCTCATTGTATTTTTTTTTTAATCTCTCATTATGTCAGAAACTAAACAAGTAGAGAAATTTTATACGGCTAATTATGGTCAAATTAGCCTAATTAAATTAGATGTAAGTAATACCTATTTAGCCTGGTCTAGATCATACCTATTATCTATTAAGGCCAGAAAATTGCGAGGGTATATTACTGGAGATAAAAAAAAAAAAAAAACACCACCTGTTACTGACCCCACTTGTAGTCAATGGGACTCTGATAACTCATTGACTATGTCTTGACTTCTAAATTCTATGCACCCTAAAATTTCTAGACAATATTTACTGCTTAACACTGCACAGAAAATATGGAAGGTTGCAAAAACTACCTATTCTCGTATGGGAAATAATGCTCGAGTTTTTGAGCTTAGGAACAAGATTCATGACACGAAACAAGATGAGCTTACTGTTTCGGATTATTTTTCTGAATTGAGCAGTTTATGGCAGGAATTGGATTATTATCAGAATTTTCAAGCTAAATGTGCTGATGATGCTATATTAATCCGAAATATGATTGAAAAAGAGCGAGTGTATGATTTTTTGGCTGGTTTGAATTCTGAATTTGACCAATTAAGAGTTCAAGTCATTGGTAGATCTTCCTTTCCATCTCTTGAAGAGGCACACTCTTATATCCAACAAGAAGAGACCAGAAAAGGTGCCATGCTATATACTGCACCAGCTGAAAAGTCGGGTTTAACTGTCCATTTTACTCAAGAGCAGTCGAAGAGTGTCTCTTCTAATCAAGATCGTGTGCACTGTGAATACTGTGAGAAACCAAGGCATACAAAAGAAATTTACTGGAAGTTGCACGGAAGACCTACTAGAGGTCGTGGGGAAAAACGAGCCAATCCAACTAGGGCTCAAGCAAATATGTTAGAAGCAGTTGAATCATCTAAGGAGAAAGCCCCAGTCGAAAGTCTCTCATCTGAAGAAGTTTAGCATTTCAAACGTCTTATGTCAAAACTCAATCTTTCATCCAGTGCTACCTCGAACTCCGTCCAAATAGGTAACACACTTGCTCATCTTAACTCTTGGATTATTGATTCTGATGCGAATAGACATATGACAGGCACTTCTAAACGCTTTCTTAACTACTCTCCATGTCTAAAGAGGAATAGTGTCAGAATAGCTGATGGGTCATTTACTCCTATTTCTGGGACAGGTTCCATCGTCTATACTCCAAATATTAAGTTGTCTTTTGTTCTTCATGTTTCTCAATTTCCTGCCAATCTTTTATCTGTCAGTGCTATCACTAAATCTCTAAACTGTAAAGTTGAGTTCTTTGTTGATTATTGTATCTTTGAGGACCTTCAACCAGGGAAGAGAATTGGTAGTAGCAGAGAGCATGATGGCTTATATATGATGAACGACTGTCAAGGCTTAGCTTTGTTTGGAGGACATAAGGATGTCAATCAGGAAATAATACAATGGCATAGGAGATTAGGACATCCATCTTTTTTTGTTTTAAAAAAACTATATTCTAGTTTATTTTCTAAAACTCAGTTTGAGTCCTTATCTTGTGATGCTTGTGAGTATGCTAAACATAAAAAAAACTCTTATCTTTTAAGTGATAATAAAACCACTGTTCCGTTTATACTTGTTCATTCTGATGTTTGGAGACACACACAAACACCCTCTTTATCTGGAAATCGATGGTTTGTTACATTTATTAATTGTTGCAACAGAATGACTTGAGTGTATTTGATTAAAACAAAAAGTGAAGTTTTCTCCTGTTTTCAATCTTTTCATAAAATGGTTCACACTCAGTTTGATACTAAAATAAAGGTTTTAAGAACTGATAATGGGACAGAATACGTGGATAGTAGATTTGGAAATTATTTGGAGTCTCAAGAGATCATTCATCAAACTAGTTGTCCTTATACTAGTGCTCAAAATGGAGTAACTGAAAGAAAAAATAGCCATTTGTTGGAAGTTGCTAGATCTCTTATGTTTACTATGAATGTTCCAAAACCATATTGGGGGATGCAAAACTAGTAGCTGCCTATCTTTTTAATAGAATGCCTCTCAAAACTCTCAACTTTAAGACTCATTTGGAAGTTTTAACCGAAAAAACTCACTATATTGCTCCACCAAAAATTTTTGGGTGTGTTTGCTTTGTCCATACTAGAAATGTTGGGAAATTAGATCCGAGAGTACTAAAATGTGTGTTCATTGGGTATTCGCCAACCCAAAAGGATATAAGTGTTATCACCCTCTATCTAGAAAATTCTATGTCAGTATGGATGTTACCTTTAGGAAGTCTGAACCTTATTTTGGCATTACTCAATCATCTTTTCAGGGGGAGAATAGTGAAGAAGTGATAAATGAACCTGTGGTAACTCATGATCTTGTTCAGGAAGATAATATTATTGATGTTCAGGAGGATAATATTGTTGAAGTTCAGGGGGAACAGAATGTTGTTGGTCGTTTAGATAGACCTGATTTGTTGAGGCCTGAAAAAGCTATCATGCATTCTGCACTGCCAGAATCCTCGGGTGAGTTATCTTCTGATCTTGATTTAAATTTGCCCATTGCTCAAAGAAAATGAGTCAAGTCTTGTACAAAACATTCCATTTCTAACTTTGTCTCTTATGATCATTTGTCTCCCTCCTATAGAGCTTTTGCCTTGTCTTTTTCCTCTATGTCTATTCCATAGGATTGGAGAGAAGCTATCACAAATCCAAAGTGGCGAGAAGCTATGGTAGAAGAAACGAAGGCTCTCTCAAAAAATGAAACCTGGGAACTTGTTGACTCTCCAGACAAGAAGCTAGTCGGTTGTAAGTGGGTGTTCACAATAAAACATAAAGCTGACGGTTCGGTTGAAAGATTTAAAGGCAGACTAGTGGCAAAGGGATTCACTCAGACTTACGGAGTTGATTATCAGGAGACATTTGCAGCTGTTGTTAAAATGAATACAATTAAAATCTTGTTATCTTGTGCATCTAATTTGGATTGGGATATGCAACAATTTGATGTGAAGAATGCATTCCTCCATGGAAACCTGGAAGAAGAAGTTTATATGAAGATACCTCCTGATTTTAATGATAAGAGAAATGAAGGAAAGGTATACAGACTGAAGAAAGCCTTGTATGGATTGAAGCAATCTCCGAGAGCTTGGTTTGACAGATTAAGCAAACCTATGATCTCTTTTAATTATCAACAGAGCAATGCTGATCATACCCTCTTTATGAGACACTTCAAGGGTAAGATCACTCTTCTCATTGTTTATATTGATGATATAGTGACGACAGGGGATGATAAAGAAGAAATGGTTCGCTTGAAGAAACTCCTGGCTCAAGAGTTTGAGATCAACGATCTTGAAAAGTTACAATATTTCTTAGGAATTGAAGTTGCTAGATCAACAAAAGGAATCTTCATTTCTCAGAGAAAATATATCCTAAATCTCTTAAAAGAAACTGGTATGGCATATTGCAAACCAGCAAAATCGCCTACTGAGAGCAACCACAGGCTACAGGCAGAAGTTGGAAGGCCAGTTGATAAAGAGAGATATCAGAGGTTGGTTGGGAGACTCATTTATCTCTCACACACTAGGCCGGACATAGCCTACTCGGTGAGCTTGGTGAGTCAATTCATGCATGATCCACAAGACTCTCACATGCAAGCTATCTTTCGTATTTTGCGGTATTTGAAGTCTGCCCCAAGAAAAGGTCTTCCTTTCTCCAAACATGGTCACCTCCAAATAGAAGCCTTTACAGATGCAGATTGGGCTGGATCTTTAGATGACAGAAGATCCACTTCAGACTATTGTACTCTTGTAGGAGGAAACTTAGTTACTTGGAGAAGTAAGAAGCAAAGTGTAGTTGCCAGATCGAGTGCTGAAACAGAATACAGGGCTATGGCTCAAGGTGTTTGTGAACTTCTCTGGCTGAGAAAGCTACTAGAAGAACTGAGATTATCTGAGGGAAGAAAATTATCCTTATACTGTGACAACAAAGTCGCCATCTGTATACCTCATAATCCTGTTCAGCATAACCGAACAAAACACATTGAAATTGATCGGCACTTGATAAAAGAAAAACTTACAAATGGTACTTTGAGTTTGTTTCATGTGTCATCCGAAAAACAATTAGCTGATGTATTTACAAAAGGACTCAACAATCGGACTTTTCATATCTTGGTCTGCAAGTTGGGCATGTGTGATATCTTTGCACCAACTTGAGGGGGAGTTTTGAATATTGATTCCAGTTGCAGATTTGTAGGAGAAGATTTTTCCTATTTTAGCAAAGTTAAATAGCAAAATTTTTTGACTATTTGTAGCTTAAAATCTGTATAAATACCTATATTCCTAAATGTAAAAATAAGATTTCAGATTAAGAAATTTTTCACTCATAAGCATCATAAGATAAAGAATCAAACCGAGTTCTAGAAAATAAAATGGAATATAATTTTTCTAATACAAAAAAGATAGATGCCCTATCCACCTATGCCACTGTATTATTTCTTAGTTGACATCCTTATATCCTCTAACTAGGGCTAAGCCTCGACTGTCTTCCATCATGTATAAGCTATCATACTCTCTCCACTGCTAATTCTATTTGAAAATCCTGAAAAATACAATAATCAAGAAAAAGCTCAAACTTACAGTTTAGAGCCTTAGTGATAGCACTGACAGATAAAAAATTGACAGAAGATTGAGGAACATGAAGAACATAAGACAGCTTAAAATTTGGAGTATAGACAATAGAACTTGTCCCAGAAATAGGGGTTGAAGGCCCATCAGCTATCCTAACACTATTCCTTTTTAGATAAAAAGAGTAGTTAAAAAAGCCCTTAGAAGTGCCTGTCAGGCTGTCATATATCTATTCGCACCAGAATCAATAATTCATGAATCAAAATGAGCAAAAATATTACATGACTTGACAAAATTAGAGATAACATTAGAGGAAGGGTTGAGGTGAGACAGAAGACACTTGAAATGCTAAATTTCATCAGAAGAGAGACTTTCAACTGAAATTGTCTCCTTGAATGATTCTACTATTTCTAACATATTTGCTTAAGCCCTTGTTGGGTTGCCTCGTTTTCCCCCTCAACCCTTAGTAGGTTTCCCATGCAACTTCTAGCAAGTCTCCTTTGTATGCCTTGGCTTTCCACAGTAATCACAGTGTCTATGATCTTTATCAGAAGTAACACCCTTCGGTTGCTCATGATTAACAAGGGCAATTAAGCCCGACTTCTCAACTGGTGCAATGTAAAGCATGGCACCTCTTCTGATATCTTCCTATTGAACATAAGAATGTGTCTCCTCAAGAAAGGGAAAATGAGATCTGCCAATAACTTGAACTCTCAATTGGTCAAATTCAAGGTTCAAACCAACTAAAAAACCATAGAGCCGCACCTTTACAAGCATGTTTTGAATCAGTACCACATTGCCAGCACACTTGGCCTAAAAATCTTAATAATAATCCAACTCCTACCATAAACTACCTAGCTCGCAAAAATAATCTAAAACAGTAAACTCACCTTATTTTGTGCCATGAATTTTGTTACAAATTTAAAAATCCGAGCATCATTTTCCATTCGAGAATAAGTGGTTTTTGCAGCTTTCCATATCTTCTCCGCAATGTCAAGCAGTAAATACTGTCGGGAGATCTTGAGGTGCATCAAATTAATATGCCAAGACATAACCAACATGTTATCAAAGTCCTATTGACTAAAGGTGAGGTCAATGACAAGTGGTGATTTATTATCTCCGTTAATATAACCTTGTAACCTTCTAGCCTTGATAGATAGTAAACATAATCTAGACCAGGCTAAATAGGTACCACTGCCATCTAGTTTAATAGGACTAATTTCAGCGTAGGATTTGTCATTAATAGCATAATTTTTCTCTGCTTCCTTAGTATCTGACATAATGGCGGAATTAAATTGAGGATAAGAAACACAGAGGAAAAAAAAAACTGAAAAGCAATAGAACCTATTCACGGGAAGCCAAAAAAACCCAAGACTTCAAAAATGATTGGAGAGTAGCTGGTCAGAGTCCGAGAAGTCCAGCAAATAGATCTTAGCAAGATTCGGTGACGGAAGGTCGCCGAAGGAGGCTACACGTGCTGGTGAGTGGACAAGGAGACAAATGGATATGATGACGCCTGTACTCACAAACAAGGTCTAACGGCACCGAAAACTTGAGTACCGGCTGAACTTGGCCTGAGTTTTGCTCTGGTGAGGGCGGTGTCAAAAGAAGAGGGGCAAAACACGACCTCTTTACACTTGCCGAAAAAGAGCATACTAGAAAACTGTTTAATGATAGGGAGTAAAGTCAACTTTCAAAACGGAAGAGGCTCTAATACCATGAAGAATGTTGTGAAAGAAGATTTTCTCAATATCTCACTTGTCTATAAACAATCAATGTACAAGGAATTTTATACAGAAACTCTACAACTAATTAGAAAGTATACTGCTAGCCTATAATCAATCCTTAATTATAGAATTAACAAACAAAGGAAACAAATCATAATAGTCAACAAAACACACTAAAATTGACAAGCACTTCGTAAAGGTTAAGCTCGAAAAAGGGGTCACCAGTACACCATTTTTCCAGCAACACAACAAATTGAAGATTTTTCAGCACTCATTTATGACATAATTTTGAGTATCTAGTTAGCAAGTTGGGCATAATAGGTATCTAAACACCAATTTTAGGAGTGATGGGAAGTTTGGATTTGCTAACTTTTTTTTATTCAAATAAAGGCTTGACGAGTATTTGAGATCCTCTAATTATGTTTTATTCTTGTTTGGCTAGATTATGTTTTCGAGGAAAGTTGAGATTTTATCCTGAGCCTATTTAATATGCTATTAGCAATAAAATCAAAGAATAGTTCTCTACCTATGAAATTCACATAACCATTTTCTATAGAGAAAATATATAAAAAGTAAAATGAAAAAGAGGCAATATATCAAATAGATGCATTGGCAGGCAGCTGTTCAAGGTTAACCTCAATTCCCAAGCGAGTCACAGATGCAACCTCCCTTGCAATGGCCATTGTAATCTATATTGGTACAAAACAGAAATTCAAAGTCAGTAAACATCAAGAAGCAATGTTGGTAGAAACAAAAAAAGAGGATCCCCTTACCTTTGGGTCAATGTTTTGTGTATGATCTCCAGCTAGTGCTTCTCCGCTCACTTTAAGCAATACTCTTTGCCATTTATAAGAAGGCCTAGACATTCCAATTTCATTCACTCTAAAGGGAGCCACAGGTGATATTTGGGGATGCCTGCAAATGGAGTTAAGAAATGAAGAATTTGGCACCAGTATCTAAATGCCAATCCAAAAAACAATGTAAAAGCCATATGCAATAATTAAGAAAATTTTCAAGATGTTCTTAAATGTTTCCACGATATCATATATCTATTTAGAAAAAGAATCACAAATATTGAGATATGATGTTTGATATAAATCATGATCAACTAAGACAGCAAGACAATGATTCCAATATAAGAGAGCAAGAAAATGATTCCAATATCCCCATAACCAACTGGATAAAATATTAAGCAATACTTTATGTTTTATCCCACTTAGTAAAGACAAACAAAACTTAACTGGAAATTGAATAACGAGGCAATGGGTAGCTGTCTCAAACTAATCAATAAAACTACAACATTTTTCAGTCATTTCATACAAATCCAGGGAAATTACATCATTTACCACGTAAATTATAGCACAAATCACATTACGCAATAAGCCAAGAAATTTTTTTTATCAACCGGAAAAAAATAAATAACCGAATGCTCAAAGATCATAAGAAGTATAGCGTAATTTTTCACCTTGAATGTATAAAGAGAGCATATCTAGAGATCTCAAAAGGGCAAATTTGTTTTAGCAATAATCACATATAGTCCATTTTCACAGATGTGAAAATTACACAATAACAGAAGCAAAAGCGAAATACTAAATTATATTCGAAGAATAGGACTCCTGCCAACTAGAGATAGGATGAACTTATACGAGCTACTAGATTGAGGATGAAGTCATGCCAACTGCAGTGAGAGTGTCTTTTTTTGCATTGCTTCATATTCTAATTGCCAAGAGCACGAGAAGCCAAAACAAACAAAAGTAAGAAAAAGAACTACGGAATTAGTCTAACCCCACCAAACAAGGAAAAATCTCTGCAATTTGATCCTAGGACAAGAGCAATGACTAGTTTGTACCAAATATGGCAGCACACCCATTATTTGTCAAATAAAAAACAACTTTTGCCAAAAAATTCACATCAATTACCGTGACAATATTCATTCAAGAGTAAGGAAAAACGAGTACTGCACATACGACAGTGTAAGATATATCAAAGCCAAGAACAATTGTCGTTAACCTCAACCATAAAACTATAACCACAACATAATTACTCAACGCAAACATTTTCACAAGCACTTACAACGCAAAAGAACAATCGATAATCCTGTCAACCATCAACACATAAAACCCATGGATCGTACCTGACAGTCATGGGGTCTGAGGCAGAACCCGTTTCAGAAGAACAATTAATCAATAACGGTCCATTTGAGCTACTGTAACCGCTCATCAAGCAGCGGTGATTTAGTTTGATAGGAATCAAAGAAGAAGAAGGAGAATAACAAGAATATATTCGATTGAGAGAGTTAATGGGTGCAAAAGAAGTTGAAATTGCCATTAAAAAAAAATACAAAAGAGAATTATCTGAAATTCACAATGAAAACAGCCACGGCGGTTTTTGAAAATAAGAAGCGCCAAGCTCTCTCTGTCTTTCAGTTCTGGTCCGATAACAGGATAACATTCTCTTATCATTTATTTTATTTTCAATTCTGCGTATTTATTTTAATATAAAAATGACAATTTTTTTTTATTGTAAGGCTCTGCATGAGGGTGAGAATGGTTGGTTAACCGGTTCATTAGCTTCAATCCATTAATCAGTCTATTAATATTAGTTTTTTGAAATTGCAGTCTATTAACTAATCTATTACCATCGGTTAATCAGTCCATCGGTTTCGGATTTTCGGATCGGTTACCCTATATTTTTCGATTAACTAGTATAATTATAAATATATTCATAAATAAAATTAAAATATTCAAAATACTTAAAAATTAAAATTTTTTCACTATAATATAACATTATTGTTGTTAAAATAAAAATATTTGGTGGATATAAGCAAATTTGTTTTTAAAAATTAATATTTAATAAGTAAATATATTAACCGGTTTATAATCACTTTTAATTACATAAATTATTATACTTACTAATAGCCAATTAAAAAAATTTAAAAACTTTAAAATAATTAGTATTATAAAAAAAAAAGTACATGATCACTTTTAATTAGGATAAATTATTATAAATTATTAAAAAAATAATAAATTAACTAAAAATTCGGTTTCGGTTCGGTTAACCAGTCACATGAGGCAAAAACCATTAACCAGTCCATTAATATCGGTTTTTTCAAAACACTAACCATTAACCAGTCCATTACAATTAGCTAACCAATCCATCGGTTCGGTTTCGAATTTTTTTTCGGTTAACCAAGTCCATCGGTTTTTTTGCTCACCCCTACTCTGCATGGGTTGCTTTGTATTACTAACCAAATTAAAATGAAATAAGCGAAAATATAAGCGCATGTGAACTTACATATAAAACTGCTCCAATTTTTTAGAAAATTTTTTTACAAAAAATAAAAAATAGAGATTATATTTATTTTAGTCAACTTTTTAAAATAGGAAATAGATTTTTCGATTTTCTAAAATAAAAAAAAAATATTAGAAAACTAATAAAAAATATTTTTTAAATTTTCTAAATCATTTTAATATATATATACATGTGTATTTATATATTCACACACATACATATACATGTATATGCATACATATATATGTCTATGTATATGTATGTATATATATGTATGTATGTATGTACATATATATACATATATGTATGTACTTATATACGTACATACATACATATATGCATACATACATACATATACATATATGTATATATGTACATACATACATATATATATGTACATACATACATATATATATGTATGTACATACATATATATATATATGTATACACACACACATATACGTAGACACACACACACACACATATATATACACATATGTATGTACATATATATACATGTACATACACATACATATACATATATATATATATGTGTGTGTATACATAGGTATGTATGTATGTGCGTGTATGCGTATACACACACACATATGTGTATATATATATATATACACATGCAAATGCAAATGTACATGCACATGCATATGCATATGCATATATATATATATATACATATGCACATGCGCGCGCGCGCGCGCACACACACATATATATATATATATTAATTTATTATTTATTGATATGTATATGCATATGCATATGCATATATGTGTATGTATGTACATACATACACATATATATATAAAATAATTATTCTAATTTTTCATTTATTGATATGCATACGCATATGCATATGTATACATACATACACATGTATATAGAAAATAAAAAGTCTAGTTTTTCATTTCTTGATAATAAACGAGTTTTTTAAATTTTATACAGAAAATAAATACTCCAATTTTCTAAGAAAATAGAAAATAGAAAATAGAAAACTATTTTTTATAAGTAAACGCACCCTAATTATCTCTAAATTTGAAAAATGAAATCCAACCAAATAGGTGCATTCCGGAAGAATTTTATTTTCGATTTTTGTTTTTTTTTTTGAAAATAAAACTAAAATACGTTCGCCAAATTTTTTTCGTTTTGATTTTTGCAAAAATTTAAAAAATTGATTTTCATACAAAAAAAATAAAAAATAAAAATTTTCAAAATGTGATTTTTAGAATTTTACTATTTTATCCTTATTACCATCACCGTCACTGTCACCGCCGCCATCACTACCGCCTCACTGCCACCGCTAGGGGTGAGCAAAAAAACCGATGGACTCGGTTAACCAAAAAAAAAATCGAAACCAAACCGATAGACTGATTAACCGATTGTAATGGACTGGTTAATGGTTAGTGTTTTGAAAAAATCGATATTAATGGACTGGTTAATGGTTTTTGACTCATGTGACTGGTTAACCGAACCGAAACCGAAATTTTAGTTAATTTATTAATTTATTAATAATTTATAACAATTTATCCTAATTAAAGGTGATCATATATTTTTTTTTTCATTATACTAATTATTTTAAAGTTTTTAAGTTTTTTTAATTGATTATTAGTAAGTATAACAATTTATCTAATTAAAAATGATTATGGACCGGTTAATATATTTACTTATTAAATATTAATTTTTAAAAACAAATTTGCTTATATCCACCAAATATTTTTATTTTAACAACAATAATGTTATATTATACTGAAAAATTTTTAATTTTTAAGTACCTTGAACATTTGAATTTTATTTGTGAATATATTTATAATTATAGTGGTTAACTGAAAAATATTGGGTAGCCGATCCGAAAATCCGAAAGCGATGGACTGGTTAACCGATAGTAATAGACTGGTTAATGGACTGAAATTTTAAAAAACCGATATTAATGGGCTGGGGCTCATAGGCCGGTTAATCGATCATGCTCACCCCTAGCCACGGCCGCTGCTACTTTCACTGCCACCACACCGCTACTACCACCGCCACCACCACACCATCGTCGCCACCATCACCACCACCACATCTCTGCCATCGCCACCACCTCAACCACATTGCTGCCGCCGCCGCCGCCGTCGTTGTCACTACTGTGCCTCCACCACTACCATCACCACACCGCTGTCGCCGCCACCGCCACAACTACTCCACCGCCACCACCATAACCACACTACTGCTACCGCCACAACCACACTGCCGCTATCATCACAATCACACTGCAGTCGCCACCACCAAACTATCGCCGCCACCATGCCTCCGTCGCTACCACTACCACACCGCCGTCGCTGCCGCCACCACCATAACCACCGCTACCACCACCACATCTCCGCCGCTACTACCTTCACAACCACACCACTGCCACCACCACCACCACCTTCACAACCACACCGCTGCCACCACCATAACTACATCGTTGCCGCCACCACAACCACACTGCGACCGCCGCTACCTCCATCACCACCACACTACCGCTATTGCCACTGCCACCAACAAAATCATTATTATAATGTAAATGAATAATTAAAAAAATATGATAAAAAATTAACATAATTTCAAAACTCAAAAATCCTAATATTAACAAATAATTATAAATAATTTGAATTTTATAATAAAAATAATGTTTCATTAAAAATATAAATACAAAAAATAAATTAATCCAACTATCTGCCATTCAAATTATATAACAAAAATGTATTTAAACTAATAATAATATACTTTGGGGAAAAAAATACAAAGTCATTGATAGACATAAAATTTAGACAATTTGAATTTATAATAAAAAAATAACTTTTTTTAAAAAAAAAATCAATTAGTTCAGTTATTTTATGGTCTATACATTTGAAAATTAAATCCAACCCAAATAACATAATTTTTATAAAATTAATAACCAAAACCGAATTTAATAGCTGAATCAAATATTTTATTTCGAAGAGTTGGTTCGATTTTTCAATTATAATAGAATTATGCTCATCTCTAATTGTGTGGAAGAATTTTTATTTTTATTTTTTATTATATTTTTTTGGGAAGAATAAAATGACATTTTGAAGAAAAATATCTAATGTCAAATTGGCAAATACGTTGCGGTAACGCGAACAGAAAAACCTAAAATTGGTTATTTTGACATTTAGACTATCAGTAACAGTCTCCTTTAGGATCTCTCAATTCAGGTGCCGTCTCCTTGCTTGTCTTTCTGATATCAGTTGGAGAGACGAGTCACTCCAATGAGCGAAGCATCTCTTATTAGAGAGACTCACTCACCAATTGACATATGGCTTTTTTGTAAAAAAAATAAAATAAAATACATAAATGTAAATTCCAAGAAGTGTATGAAACAAATTAAATTGTAACGATTCAATTTTTAACGGCCAAAAATATAGTCGATATAAACATCAACAGACGTTCAATAATTTTTCATACAATTTACATCTCTAAATTACAAATCAATTTCACCCAATAGTTATTTTTATAATTTATTTTCTCAATTATAATTTATTTAATTAATGTTTATTATTATTAATATAAATTATTTAAATATAATATTAGTTAATATTTATTTAATTTTTTTTAACAGTATGTGGGCCCTCATAAGAGAATTAAAATAGAGACAACCATTAGAAAAAAAAAAAATTCGCTTTTAGTTTCTAACGATATAACATCTGTATGACAGATATGAGCTTATATTAGAGATTTATGTTAGTCTCTTATATTGCATATGGTCTTAGATGAGCATGTACGTTACGTGGATCGTGTACATGGGCTGGTCAACTAATCCATTATTATATCTTAATAGCCAAACCAATAACACTGGAGTTTTAAAATCATTAATCGTTAACGGGTTCAATAACTTCGGTTAACTAGTCCAGTAAAATTTATCGGTTTCGAATTTTTGTATTGGTTAACCCATTAATGTTCAATTAACTATTAAAAAATTTTATAACATATAAATATAATAAATTATGTAAATTACAAAATTTATTTCAAATATTCAAAATATTGGAAATAAATATTATAAACCAACATAAAGCCATTTAAATTTCAAAATAAAATACAAATAGAATACCAAATAAATTGCAAAAATAAAAATATAATATGCTACATAATGTCAATTCTTCACTTTTTAGCTACATATATTCTAATCGGGACAAAAATTTGACTAAGGTTATTTAAAAAAATATTTACACAAATAAGATTGTTTGAAAAATAATTCCGGGAGTGGGGTTGCGTCAGAAGCCGCAGCTGACACCTGCGGCTTCTGACGGTGGTGGGTCCCTTTTTATTGAAGGATGCCGCAGCTCTTAGCTGCGGCATCCATAGGGGCAGCTTTGTGCTGCCCCTTAATTTGAGTAAAGGGGCAGCAGGTGCTGCCCCTTTATTATATATATATATATATATATATATATATATATTTTCTAAAATAATAATTTAATAATAAATAATATTAATATTATAATAAAATAGAATTATAATAGAGATAAAATAAATATAATTATAATAGAATAATATCGATTTTTTGAAATTCGAGTCCATTAACCAGTGCATTAATATCGATTTTTTGAAATTTCAGTCCATTAACCAGTGCATTACCATTGGTTAATCAGTCAATCGGTTTCAGATTTTCGGATCGGTTATCCAATATTTTTCGGTTAACCATTATAATTATAAATATATTTATAAATAAAATTAAAATGTTGAAGCTACTTAAAAATTAAAATTTTTCGCTATAATATAAAATTATTGTTGTTAAAATAAAAAATTTTGGTGGATATAAGCAAATTTGTTTTTAAAAATTAATATTTAATAAGTAAATATATTAACTGGTTCATAATTACTTTTAATTAGATAAATTGTTATACCTACTAATATCCAATTAAAAAACTTGTAAAAGTTTATAATAATTAGTATAATGAAAAAAAAGTATACGATCACCTTTAATTAGGATAAATTGTTATATAAATTGTTATAAATTATTAATAAATTAACTAAAAATTCGGTTTCGATTCGGTTAACCAGTCACGTGAGTGTTTTCCAAACTCACTATTTTGTCACTCTCCTTTTAGAAAAATATCCCAAATATTTTTCTAAAATACTTTTCTCTCTTGCTCTCTCAATCATTTTATCTGAAGATTGGATTATTTTAAACTGAGAAACGAATGCCTATTTATAGGCATTTCAGTATGCATGGCTTAGCTGTCCATGCAGCTAATTTTGAAAAATAAAATGCCGTACTGCCATTGATTTTGATAAAAAATAAAATCAATTCAGCAATTCAGAGTACTATTACCTACTTGATTTTTCTTTTGACTTTTCAAAATGATGTGGGCCCCACCACCATGTGGAGGAACCCACGCCTAACAATTCTCTCCCTTTCGACTACATGGTGGGGGGCTTCGCTAGTCCTGCAGCTAGCCGACAATACTTAAAATTCCATCTTGGTAAAATTTTCGTTAACATATCTGACCCATTTTCTTCCGTATGGATCTTCTCAACCTGTAGTAACTTCTGCTCCATCACATCACTTATCCAATGATATCTCACATCAATATGTTTTGATCTCGAATGGAATGAGGCATTTTTTCCAAGATGAATAGCACTCTGACTATTACAGAATAGCTAATATAAACTCTGCTTCAGTAGTAGAAAGTGCAACACACTTCTGTAACTTTGATTGCCATGACACAGCTCCCCCTGCAAAAGTAATTAGGTAACCAGAAGTGGATTTTCTGGAATTCACATCGCCAGCCATATCTGCATCTTTGTATCTAGCTAACACAGGTTTGTCATTTGCAAAACATAGACATAATTTGGAAGTTCATTGAAAATACATGAAAATCCATTTTACTGCAGCCCAATGTTCTTTTCCAGGATTTGAAAGGAATCTACTCACAACTCCAACTGCATGAGCGATATCTAGCCGTGTGCACACCATAATATACATTAAACTTCCAACTGCTAAAGCATATGGAACTTTATCCATCTTTTTCTTCTCTTTGTCTGTAGAAGGGCTTTGTTTAGAACTCAGCTTAAAATGATTAGCAAGAGAACAACTAACCGCTTTTGCCTTGTCCATATTAAATCTCTGAGATACTTTCTCAATGTACCTCTCTTGTGACAGCCACAATTTCTTGGCGCCTCTGTCTGTGATAATATTCATGCTAAGAATCTGTTTTGCTAGCCCCAAGTCTTTCATAGCAAAAGACTTACTCAACTACTTTTTCAAATTATTAATTCTGAAAACATTATGGCCAACAATCAATATATCATCCACATAGAGCAAAAAGATAATGAAATTATCAGAGAATTTTTGCATAAAAATACAATGGTCTGAAATAGTTTTTTTGTAGCCTTGCTCCCCCATAACAGACTCAAACTTCTTATACAATTGTCTCGGTGCCTGTTTTAAGCAGTAGAGGCTTTTCTTCAACTTGCAGATATAATTTTCTTTTTCTTTTTCTCTTTCTTTGAACCCCTCTGGCTGCTCCATGTATATCTCTTCTTCTAAATCACCATGCAAGAAGACAGTTTTGACATCCATTTGTTCAACCTTAAGGTTAAGACTTGCTGCTAATCCCAGCACAGTTCGAATGGATGTCATTTTTACAACCGGTGTGAAAATCTCATCAAAGCCAACTCCTTTTATTTGACAGAATCCTTTGACAACCAGTCTGGCTTTGTAACGTGGACTAAAATTGTGTTCTTCATGCTTTATCCTGAACACCCATTTGTTTTTCAAGACCCTTCTTCCTTTGGGCAACTTCACCAGTTCAAAAGTTTTGTTCTCATGTAAGGATTTCATCCCATCTTGCATGGCCTCAATCCATTTCTGCTTGAATTCATCATCTATGGCTTCTTAATAACTCTTAGATTCTCCCCCTTCAGTAATAGTCACATATTGGTCATAAGGATATCTAGAAGATGACCATTTTGTTCTTTCACTTCTCCTTTGTGAAGGTGGTGTTCCTCTTCTCAGTGGAACCGGAGAAGCCATAGGTATTGGTTCTGAAAAATCATCTTGATCATCATCATCATCATCATCATCGTCTTCAGAACCAACTTCTGTAGGAGTATCATCATCATCAGGTGGATAAACCTGGTCTTCATCTCCAATTTCTCTTAGCACCGGTGTTGGAGGAATTAATTTTAAATCTGTTAAGTCACCATTGGAATCAAGAACATCCTTCTTTATTTTGTCAATATTTTCAATGGTCTTATCTTCAATAAATACAGCATCACGACTCCTGACAAGTTTCTTTTTAATAGGATCATAAAATCTATAGCCAAATTGATCTTGACCATAACCAATAAAAATACACTGTCTTATCTTGGCATCAAGTTTGGACCTCTCATATTTGGGGATATGAATAAATGTTTTACAGCCAAACACCCGCATATGATCATAGGAAACATCTTTCCCTGACCATACTCTTTTTGGAACATCTATCTTGAGAGGAGTACAAGGTGAAAGATTCAACACATGTGCAACTGTGAGTATAGCTTTACCCCAAAAAATCTTAGGCAACTTTGCATGTGAGAGTATACATCTGACTCTCTCCATCAAAGTTCTGCTCATCCTCTCAGCTAAGCCATTCAACTGCAATTTTTTTGGAGGTGTCATCTAATGCCGGATACCATACTCTTTGCAGTAAACATGAAATGTTCCAGTGTATTCTCCACCATTATCCGTTCGGATGCTTTTTAACTTTTTCCCAGTCTGTCTCTTAACTGAGGCATGAAATTCTTTGAAGACATCTAGCACCTTATCTTTTGTCTTTAGAAGATATACCCATGTCTTCCTCGAAAGATCATCAATGAAAATCACAAAATACTGAGCACCACCAAATGACTTTGGTATTGGTCCACACAAATCTGAGTGAATCAGATCTAACACATTTTTTATTCTGGAAGGAGGGGAACTTTTAAAAGCAACTCTGTTTTGCTTTTCAAATAGACAATCAACACATTTGTCTAAGTGTACTTCATCCATATCGGGCAATATTTTCTTTTTGGCTAGACTTTTTATTGCTTTTTCGCCCATGTGGCCAAGTCTCCTATGCCATCGTTCAATTGCACTATTTTTCTCCACGGCAGCTACTGTGTTGGTAGAGAGCTTTGCTTCCATCACATATAGAGTTGTATGATTTTCACCTCTAGCCACTACTAAGGAGCCTTTTGTAAGTTTCCATTTGTTATAAATGAAGGACCTGCAATATCCCTCATTTTCAAGTTTGCGTATAGAGATCAAATTCAGGCGCATGTATGGAATATGCCTGACATCCTTTAGAATTAGTCTGACACCATTCTCTGTTTCCAAGCAAATATCTCCTCTACCAACAACCTTTTACAGACCTTCATTTCCCATTATAATAACACCAAAATCTCCAGGTGTGTATGATGAGAAGAATTCTCTACGAGATGTAGCATGAATGGTAGCACCACTATCAAGCACCCAACTAGACTCATGAGATACAAGATTAATAATATCTTCATCATAAATGATATTGAATTCATCTACGATATTAGTTTGCTCATTATCACTGCTGTCGTCTTTCTTCACAGCTTTACTTCAGTTCTCTTGTTCCTTTTTGAACTTTCTACAGAACTTTTTAATGTGGCCCTTCTTTTTACAGTGATGGCATTTAACATTGGCATATTTGCTTGACTTTCCTCTGCTCTTGCCTCTAGGATTTTGTTCCCTAGACTGTCTCCTTCCTCTGGATTCTGCAACTAGAACATCTGATTGTAATGAAGAAGATGAGGCCTGTAATCTCCTTCTCATGTCTTCATTCAGGATATTACTTTTTACAATCTCCATGTTGACTACACCATTGGGCACAGTGTTGGTGATGGAGATCTTTAAAGTCTCCCAAGACTGTGACAGAGAGGCTAACACCAATAAAGCAAACACTTCATCATCCAGTTTTACTCCCATTCTGTTTAGCTGATCCCGGATCTCTTCCATCTCATTCAAGTGGTTTGGTAAGAAAGTTCTTTCTTTATATCTTACTTGCACCAACTTGGTCAAGTAAAATAATTTATTATTTCCTGTCTTTGAAGAATACAATGTCTCCATCTTATTCCACAGTATTCTGGCATCTATCTTATTACAGATGTGATTGAACACATTGTCTTCGACAAATTATCGGATAAAACTGCACACCTACTCATGGTCAAACTTCCATTTCTCATCAGTTTTACCTTCGGGATTTAGCTGTGGCAAACACCGGCAAATGCATCTTCGTCACAACTAGAAGATCTTTCATCTTTTTACTCCAGATATGGTAGTTTGAGCTAGGAGTGAGCAAAAAAATCGATGGACTCGGTTAACTGAAAAAAAAATGGAAACCGAAATGATAGACTGGTTAACCGATTGTAATGGACATGTTAATGGTTAGTATTTTGAAAAAACCGATATTAATGGACTGGTTAATATTTTTTTACTCATGTAACTGGTTAACCGAACCGAAATCAAATTTTTAGTTAATTTATTAATTTTTTAATAATTTATAATAATTTATCCTAATTAAAGGTGATCATGTACTTTTTTTTCATTATACTAATTATTTTAAAGTTTTTAAGTTTTTTTAATTGGCTATTAGTAAGTATAACAATTTATTTAATTAAAAGTGATTATGAACCGGTTAATATATTTACTTATTAAATATTAATTTTTAAAAACAAAATTGCTTATATCCACCAAATATTTTTATTTTAACAATAATAATGTTATATTATAGTGAAAAAATTTTAATTTTTAAGTATCTTGAACATTTTAATTTTATTTATGAAAATATTTATAATTATAGTGGTTAACTGAAAAATATTGGATAACCAATCCGAAAATGCGAAACCGATAGACTGGTTAACCGATGGTAATGGACTGGAATTTTAAAAAACCAATATTAATGGACTGGGACTCATGGACTGGTTAACTGACCATGCTCACCCCTAGTTTGAGCCATTAGATCATTCTGCTAATTTTTGCCTCCATCTAGATCGAAATTCGATGAACTTTTTTTATTTAAAAAAAAATTTCTGACAGTGAATAGTATCAGTATATGTGAACAGTACCGTATGAACAGTATCAGACTACAGTATTATGTGAATAGTACCTAACTACAGTACCGTTAGCCCACCTACAATACTTTGAACAGTATTTTTGAACAAAAAATTTACAGTACTATGCAAATTTTGAATGCAAAATTTGCACTTTGAACAATATTATTATTCACCAAAATTTTCGTTTTACACTCGTTTTCGAAACGAATCGTATCGAAAAATTTCTTATATTTTGCTCTTCCTGGTAATATAATTATTTTTTCAAAATTCGCTACTTTTCCGGACAATAGTCTTGATGTAGTGTCGAAAAATAGCTGAACCAAGACTCTAATACCACTTGTTGGAAAAAATAACCCAAGGAAAAATCTTTTCTGATGTGGAAGATCAGTCTACGCTGCAACCACATACCATACTAAGAAATAACATTGACTTTGATACCATTTGTTGGGCACAGCGGATAAATTAAAATAAATTAGTAAAGTAAAATATTGACACCAGCAATTTAACGTGGTTCACCCAAAACGTTTGGATTACGTCCACGGGACAAATTTCGAAAATATTTCTTCCACTAATAAAATTAATGGGTATTGTAGAAGACCTCACCGTCTATTGGCTATCATAAGGCAGGATCACGGAGTCGCCACCCGATAGAACATCGGGAAATAAATCTAACCTTATGAGGCCCAAAACCAGAGAGAGTTCGGGACCTCACTCTTATTCATACCTTTGGTTAATATTATGTTAATGGATTTTTAGGATCAATTATTTTATCTTTTTTCTCACACGAGTTATGCAATAAATTAAAGCGCATTACAAGTATATATAGAAAGCAGTAAATAAAGCGATAAATGAAATATAATTACAATTAATTAAAGAATGATAGAATAAAAATACATACATAAATCGAGCTATTCATTTAAACGGGAACATTGGTCCCCAACTACTTGTTTATATAAAATTCTCAAATCGGTTTAAATCTTTTGGCTTGGGATGAAAACATAGACATTGGTCCAATTTTATTAACAAGTTATCATTTTAATATGAAACATTTGTGTGGTGGTTCTTTTTAAGCATGGTCGAAAATCCTTTATTATTACAGACCACAAATGAATAAAATAAATAAAATAATTACATATTTTCAAATAATAAATAATAAATAAAACCTAATCTACTCACCTCGACCGTGCTTCTTGGACATGCCACGTGATACTCGCGGTTATAGTCATGACGGGAAAATAATATTGGTTAGTAATGAATAAATGAATAATTGGATAAATAAATAAACAAATAATTTGAATAAAGCAAATTGAGAGAAGTAATTAAAATTAAAAAAATGGACTAAATTAAATTAAGCGATGAACAAATGAATAAATAGATAAATAATTGGATAAATAATAGAATGAATTAAATTAAAAGAATTGATGGATGGAAAATATAATAACAATTGTAATAATCGAATGCAATAAAAATAATAATGATAATAATAAGACAAATAATTACAATAATAGGAATAATAATAATGTGCTAATATTAACAATTATAACATGAATTAAACATAAGATGATAGTATTAATAATGTAAATGAATAATAATAATAATAGCAATAATGCAATATAATAATGATCACCTTAACCAAATAATAATAATAATAATTACACAATCATAATAATAATAATAATAATAACAATAATAATAAAATACCAATAAAAATAATATTTATAAAATACATCAAACATAAAATAATATTAATAATGATTAATAATATTAATATTAACATAACAATAATAATAAACAAGCAATAACAATAATAATATAAACAATTACTAAAATAACATAAATGATATCAGAATAATAATAATATTAGCACAATATAAAATAAATAACACAAATATTAACAAATAAACAACAATAATAATAATATTATAATAACCATATTAATAATAATAATAATAATAATAATAATAATAATAATAATAATAATAATACAAACATAGAATAATAAATAAATATAATAATGATAATAATAATAATAATAATAATAATAATAAATATAAAATCAGAAAATGAAATATAATAATAAATAAATATAAAAAAACAGAATAATAAATAATAATAAATATAATAGTAATATAAAATGGATAAAACATATAATAATAATATTAGCAATATTAATACTAGTATAACACTAATAAACAGAAATTAAATATATATATAACAATAATAATAATAATAATAATAATAATAAATAAAATAATAATAAAATTAATTAATAATAATAATAATAATAATAATAATAAAACTATAACATTAATATTAATTTTAATAAAATTACAGAATAATTATAATAATAATAATATCATTATTATTATTATTATAAATAATATGAAAGAAGCCCCTCACCGGATTTCATTGCCGGAGCCTCGCCGGAGACACCGTGGCCAACACCTCCACCGCCGAGACGTAGATCGCCGCCTGGGGAATCAGCCGCCGCTGGTCGCGCGCCGATCGGAGGTCCGCCGTCGTCGAAAAACGTGCCGCCACGTCTCGGGTTGCCTTCTCTCACGCACCACTCTGCCGGCGAACAATGGAGGAACGGCGGGCACCGGCCACTTCGTCCGGCTGTGGGGAGTGCACCGGTGGGGCGCGTGGCCCATTCTGGCACCGGAGGTGGCCGGCGGAGGCTCCGCCTCCCTCCCCCCTTTGCCCTCTCCTTTCTTTTTCTTTGGTTTCTTTCTTTTTCTTTCTTGCTCTCCTCTCTTCAGCCGTTCTTGCTCTCTTATTCTTTCTATTTTTTTCCTTTCTTTTTCCTGGTTTTTTCCCATCTGTCGAGAGCCCCCCTTACTCTGTTCTCTCTTCTTTCTATTTTATACTCAAACTTAGGGTTAGTTTTGGTTCCTGATTTCCTCCATTTTTTAATTTCTTAATTAATTTACTTAAATTAACTTACATAAATTAATACACATCTAATTAATTAAATACCCTATTAATTAAATACTATATCCTATTAATTAAATACTCTATGTTTATACCTATTTAATTTTAATTAATCTATTATACTAACTAGTAAATTAACTAATTAATATTTAATTATATATACTAATTGATATTTTACATATACTTTAATTACCCAATTAACTAATCAATTAACTAATAATATTAACTAATTCATCAACTAATTAATTTTTGATTTTACACACACATATATATTTTTTCGGAGGAATTACCAAGGACCCAATATAATGATTTTATTTAATTTTTCTTTTTTTAAACCTGACTCGGGACCCGGTGTCTAGAGTTGCCCCCAATTTTGGAGAAGCTAGTGTCTAGACACTTAGGTGAGCCAAAATTCAAGGAAAGAAGAAAGAGAGGATTACATACCTGAGGCAGAGAGATTACCTTTTTGCCGGGGAAGTAGCGATGCGTCGAGTCTGCTCCAGACTTACAAAACGCGAGGTTTGCTCTCTTGAGCTGCACCGAGTCTGCTCCAGACTTGCAAAGTGCGGATGGTGATGGTGCGCTGAGTCTGCTCCAGACTTACAAAACGCGAGGATTGCTCTTTTGAGCTACACCGAGTCTGCTCCAGACTTACAAAGTGCGGGGTTGATGATGCGCCGAGTCTGCTTCAGACTTACAAAACGCGAGGATTGCTCTCTTGAGCTGCACCGAGTCTGCTTTAGACTTACAAAGTGCAGGGTTGATGATGCACCGAGTCTGCTCCAGACTTACAAAACGCGAAGGTTGCTCTCTTGAGCTGCATCGAGTCTGCTCCAAACTTACAAAGTGCGAGGTTGGTGATGCGCCGAGTCTGCTCCAGACTTACAAAACGCGAAGGTTGCTCTCTTGAGCTGCACCGAGTCTGCTCTAGACTTACAAAGTGCGAGGTTGGTGATGCGTCGAGTTTGCTCCAGACTTACAAAATGCGAGGATTGCTCTCTTGAGCTGCACCGAGTCTGCTCCAGACTTACAAAGTGCGAGGGTGATGGTGCGCCGAGTCTGCTTCAGACTTACAAAACGCGAAGGTTGCTCTCTTGAACTGCACCGAGTCTGCTCCAGACTTACAAAGTGCGAGGTTGGTGATGCGCCGAGTCTGCTCCAGACTTACAAAACGCGAAAGTTGCTCTCTTGAACTGCACCGAGTCTGCTCCAGACTTACAAAGTACGAGGTTGGTGATGCGCCGAATGTGCTTCAGACTTACAAAACGCGAGGATTGCTCTCTTGAGCTGCACCGAGTCTGCTCCAAACTTATAAAGTGCGAGGGGTGGTACGCTGAGTCTGCTCCAGACTTACAAAACGCGAAGATTGCTGTCTTGAGCTGCACCGAGTTTGCTCCAAACTTACAAAGTGCGGGGTTGATGATGCGCCGAGTCTACTCCAGACTTACAAAATGCAAGGATTGCTCTCTTGAGCTGCACCGAGTCTGCTCCAGACTTACAAAGTGCGATGGTTGTTCTTTTGAAATGGGTGTCCTCCTGGACTGTTCTCCTGAGCGGGGCGTTCTTTTGAACTGGGTGTCCTCATGGACTGCTCTCCTGAGCGGGGCATTTTTCTGAATTGGGTGTCCTCCTGGACTGCTCTTCTGAGCTGGATGCTCACTTAGATATTTTCTGCAAGGCTATGTGCATGGGAGTATATACAAGAGACTGTATGCATGATATGAGATGCATGTAAAAATGGATGGATGCAGAAGAGTATCATCTTAATTTTAAGGATGATTGCCTCCGGAGAAGGCTTAAGAAACGTCAGCTTATTGACGTGAGGCTGATGCCTATTATGTAGGGGCACTACGTGTGCATGAAATGCATGTGAAAAGCATGCATGGACCACGAATATGAAATGCATGCAGTAAATTATGCATATGGCATACACGCTACAGTCATGCGCATGGCTTGTATACATGCAATGAATTATAGATATTTGCAAATGATCATGAGAAATATATATAAGGGTATTTATGTATGCGAAATATATGTAAATGCTCACTGGCCTAGATGTAAAGAATCGTATGCCAAGATAGGTGAAAAGCAATGTTTTTAAAACCGGACCGAACATCGACTCGGCCTGCCAACTGGGTCAGGAGTCAACTGGTTCGATCGGGTTGACTCGGAGTTTTTATCTTTTTTTTTAAATATAATTATTAATGAAAAATAAAAAATATAGTATATAAAAAATATAATTAAACAACATATTAATTATTAAATATCAATATATTAACTATTTTTTATTTATTTTACTATTTTTTTATTAATAATAGTAAAAAATTAACCACAACAATTGAATTTTTTTGTTAAATATTTAAATTTATAAGAAAAATATGATTTTGAATTTATAATTTTTTTAAATTTATTTTCAATTGTAAATTTATTTTTGTTACGTTATTAACTATTTTTATAATTATCATGTTTATATTAAATTGTTTTTTAATATTCCGTTATATTTAAATTATTTAGTTATTAAATATCTAAAAAAATATAAAATATAAAATAAAAATATAGTAAAAATGTTCAATTTTGTCAAGTTTATTATTATTATTATAAATTAATTTTATCATCAAATATAAATTTTTAATAGAACAGTATTGAACAACTATTAACCCTAATTATAAAAATAAATTTTATAAAAATATAATTTATAATATATTTAATTTTGACCGATTCAACCCAGTTCTGGACGGTTCAACCCGGTTCTTAAACAGTAAAATCCGATTTTTTGTCATTTCTGGTTTTTATGTTGGATCGGACCGATTTTTGATTTGGTTCGCGGTTGAACCGTGCGGTCCGGTCCGGTTTTCAAAACCATGGTGAAAAGTCATTATGTTCATAAAGGCTATGTAAAGAATTGGGTGTGTGCGATGTGTGCACAGATAACTATGTGTAGAAAAAATCATATATGTATATGCATGCATGCAAAAAGGTGAATGTGAGATGCATGCAAAGGATATGCCCATAAAGAGCCATGTGCGTTAAAAGCACCTATGTAATATATTCACTAAAGCTCTTATGCCTGAAGACATGCACCAAGAATTATAAGTGTAAAACATTTTATGAGAATATTTGCTATAGTTATGTGTAAAAAAAATTTGCAAAAAGCATATGTACAAAGAATATTATCGGGAGTATATGCAAAGAATAATTTTCATGAGTAGTGATAAGAAATACCCCAAGATTGTGAACTGAGTGCAACCTATCAGGTACCTCAAACTCGAATTTCTATCTGCCTTTGAGCACGCTGAACGAACCACATTATCAACTGATCCAATCTCAGTAAAAGAATTTGGGAGTCATTCCAAATGAAGTGCAAGAAGATAAATATGTAGACATCAAGGTTTACTAAACCAACATGTAAATATAAGGCATACCATGCAATCTCTATGTGTATGTGCAAAAGGCCAAAACAAGATTTTTCATTTTTTGAAAGCAAATTCTAGATACAATGTCGAGAACAAGACTCAACTCGAATGCATAAATATACTCATGGCTTCTCGCTTGAAGCTCAAGAAACACCATATGCCTCTTCCTACGTACCAAACCTTATTAGAAGGTCATCTCCGCTAATTAGATAAGGCCAAATCAAGAATCAAGAGGTCTTATTTTGGTTGTAACGTTAGGCTTAGGTGATTGGCTGTCGAAGGAGGATCAGGTCGCTAGAGAAAAATGGCCGCAACGCTAATTTGGCGGATGAAAGCACCATTTTCAACCCAAATTGTATACTGTCCAGATATTCTTGAATTTGGATTTAGTAACACTCTAACTTATCAAGATTAACATAACAATTAAGCTAAGAAAAATAGCTACTGAATTCATCAAGGGGTATTATCCTAGGCTCCACTTTTCTTTCTTTCTTTCTTTATTTTTTTTTCTTTTCTTTTTTTTTTCTTTTTTTTTTTCTTCTTCTTTTCTTTTTTTTTTCTTCTCCTTTTCTTTTATTTTTTTTTTCATTTCATTCATTTTTCTTCTTCTTTTCTTTTTTTTTTTAAATTTTTTCCTTATTTCTTTTCGCAAGTTTACGTCTCTAATTATACAAAAATTTTATTGGTGATTTAAACCACTTTCCCGAAGTGTAGCCCAAAAATTATCGATGATTAAAAATTTTTTTCTCAAGGGGTAAACCCATCCTTATCAGGGTGATTTCTGGTAACCCAAAAATTATTAATGGTCGAGATTCTCTCCTCGAAGTGTAAACCCACTTTCACCGAGGCAATTTTTGGTAACCCTAAAAAAATTATTAATGATTGAAATTCTCTTCTCGAAGTGTAAACCCACTTTCATTGGAGCAAGTTTTGATAGCCCAAAGAAATATCATAATGTACATCCATCCGTACTAGAGCGGCCATTCTTCTAAGGGGAAGCCAAAATCATTTTAGGGGAAGGATAGTTTTAACGTGTGTAATAAAAAAATCGGTACGCATTTAACATACCAAAATAAAGGCTAAACGGGCTAGCAAGCGATTGTAAAACAAGGGTAGGAAATGGTCATTTAGAGAGCTATATAAAAAAATAGTGCCTAAATTATTTTCTAGATTCAGCCTTATCCAGGGGTCGCTTTGATGGGTAATCGGAAAAGTTCTAGTGCTCTTAGTGAGTTTTCATCCAATCCTCTAATTGCAACTAGCTTTTTCAGTTTGTTTTTAAAACGGGCCAAAAGTGCTCGGAATTTAGAAATTACACGGTATGGTCAAGTATTTCCATGTGATCCAGCAATCAGAGATTGAACATATTTACCCTTTTGATTAATTCAAAATGAAATGAAATGCAGATTTCTAAAAACTAAGATCGAAGCCATTCATAGTTGAGAACTACTTAGGTAGAATCAAACTACAAATCAAAGGTACCTTAATAAGGTGCAAACATGTCAGCATTTTAAGGTATGACTTATCACAAAAATTTTATCTTATCAAAATTCGTATGCACAAAAATCATGTATGCCAACAAAGAAGAATTTTTTTTTTCATTTTTTTTTTGCGTAAAATATGTGCAAACTAAGTGTCAGAAATCATGTACAGAGAAAGATGCATGCAATGGCGTCATGCATATCAGCAATGCGTGTGAAGGACTATAAGCATAAAACATGTATAAAAATATATACACAAAATATATGCACAGATGTGTGTGCGTGAAATATGTATAAGAAATTATAACTGAGTGTGTAAACACTGCATGATAAGTGATATGTATGCACAAATTTGCAGCGTACATGACACAATATGAGGATGAATGTTCAGGACATATAGTACATGTGTACACGGCATGATAGGAATACGTATGTGATATAATATGATGTGATGTTAGATGGTGATGATCTAGCATGATAATGTGCACTAATGGGTCATGAGAAATGGCAAAACTCGCATACATAAAAGTGCAAAATATATACAAACAATACACATGACATTAGATAAAAATGGTCACAAGAGACGAACGATGTTTACAAGGTATGTGTATTTATGTGGTATGCATATACAAAACGTGGCGTAGTATATATAGTGACTAACATGCATGATGCAACATTCATATGTGCATGGCATGACGCATGCGTGATAATGCATGTGCATGATATGGCACAAAATGTAAAAGGTGCAAGGTGTCTATCGTGCATGATATGTATAATGACCGACCTAATGATATATGCTAATATGTGTACTCTATGATATGCAGCGGTATGTGTATGCCCTAGCACACAAGGTTTATGCACATATGCAATGTGAGTATGTTGATATGTACATCCTATGACACATTATGAATGCATTATTTTGGTTTGATATTATTTTTTATTTTTTTTCATACATATCATGGTGGTAGTATGTCTGTGTGTGCTATGATGCATGTCGATACGTACCTTCGGGGACGTATGCCATATGTACTAGCTATGGTGCATGATGGATGTTATGGATGTCATAATATTAGTGTGAGTCATGACGAGCACTGCTATGTATGTATATGCAAGACAAATACATGTTATATTCATATTCACACACTATGATACAAATAATTTTGTGTACGAAGTGCACAGACTTTATTATTGTATGGAAAAAATTATACATGAGACAAATGCGTGTGTTTTATTTACTATTATTACTCATAAAATAACGTGCAAGCACAAATACACACACAAGAAAAGAATTCCTCTCAACCTTATTTTTATCACACCGGAGGTCATGCGGGCTCTTTCCCTAGGTAGGCTTGACCCATGGGTTAACGGGAAACCCAATGAGCGCATAAAGCGTGCTGCGAAGCACAAACTCTCACTACTAAAAAGCGCATGCAAATGAATTTTTGGCCATCGTGTATTTAAACAATCCGAATAAACCGAAACACGCCCCTCGGGGTATAAAAACCTTTAAAGAGCAAACATATAAATTTATTTGGATTTGTCTAATACACGAAAACCCACTCCACAAGCAACGTATTATGGTGCATGCCCCCTAGGTGAAGTATCTATTGCTATTACATGAGTTTGGTCAAGAGTGATACTTTAGGGTTACCCAAGCATGATCCTTGCCGACGGGTCTAGCTCGTCATGAGCATAACAACTAATCGGGTCATCATTTAATATACCATTTTTGGTACGAGGCTTGGGCTGGTGATTATCCCGAACACTTCCCTACAATGAGTGAAAGTAGAGTCGTGTTTTAGGAACGCACCGGGATATATAGGGGACCAACTAACATAATTCTAAAGCTCTAATATGATGCAATATAATTTTCGAAAAGAGATAAAATTTCTTGGTCCTAAACCCATTTACATTAGATTAACCAAAAGTACTTTCGGAGCAAAATCTCATGATATCCCCAGTGGAGTCGCCACTGTAGACGAGCTCACCATCTATTGGCTATCATAAGGCAGGATCACGGAGTCGCCACCCGATAGAATATCGGGAAATAAATCTAACCTTATGAGGTCCAAAACCAGAGAGAGTTCGGGACCTCACTCTTATTCATACCTTTGGTTAATATTATGTTAATGGATTTTTAAGATCAATTATTTTATCTCTTTTCTCACACGAGTTATGCAATAAATTAAAGCGCATTACAAGCATATATAGAAAGCAGTAAATAAAGCGATAAATGAAATATAATTACATTAATTAAAGAATGATATAATAAAAATACATACATAAATCGAGCTATTCATTTAAACGGGAACATTGGTCCCGAACTACTTGTTTATATAAAATTCTCAAATCGGTTTAAATCTTTTGCCTTGGATGAAAACATGGACATTGGTCCAATTTTATTGACAAGTTATCATTTTAATATGAAACATTTGTGTAGTGGTTCTTTTTAAGCGTGGTCGAAAATCCTTTATTATTACAGACCACAAATGAATAAAATAAATAAAATAATTACATATTTTTAAATAATAAATAATAAATAAAACTTAATCTACTCACCTCGACCGTGCTTCTTGGACAGGCCACGTGATACTCACGGTTATAGGCATGACGTGAAAATAATATTGGTTAGTAATGAATAAATGAATAATTGGATAAATAAATAAACAAATAATTTGAATAAAGCAAATTGAGAGAAGTAATTAAAATTAAAAAAAATGGACTAAATTAAATTAAGCGATGAACAAATGAATAAATAGATAAATAATAGAATGAATTAAATTAAAAGAATTGATGGATGAAAATATAATAACAATTGTAATAATCGAATGCAATAAAAATAATAATGATAATAATAAGACAAATAATTACAATAATAGGAATAATAATAATGTGCTAATATTAACAATTATAACATGAATTAAACATAAGATGATAGTATTAATATGTAAATGAATAATAATAATAATAATAGCAATAATGCAATATAATAATGATCACCTTAACCAAATAATAATAATAATAATTACACAATCATCATAATAATAATAATAACAATAATAATAAAATACCAATAAAAATAATATTTATAAAATACATCAAACATAAAATAATATTAATAATGATTAATAATATTAATATTAACATAACAATAATAATAAACAAGCAATAACAATAATAATATAAACAATTACTAAAATAACATAAATGATATCACAATAATAATAATATTAGCACAATATAAAATAAATAACACAAATATTAACAAATAAACAACAATAATAATAATATCATAATAACCATAATATTAACAATTAATAATAATAATAATAATAATAATAATAATAATAATAATAATAATACAAACACATAATAATAATAATAAATATAAAAACAGAAAATGAAATATAATAATAAATAAATATAAAAAAATAGAATAATAAATAATAATAAATATAATAGTAATATAAAATGGATAAACATATAATAATAATATTAGCAATATTAATACTAGTATAACACTAATAAACAGAAATTATATATATATATATATAACAATTATGATAATAATAATAATAATAAATAAAATAATAATAAAATTAATATTAATATTAATTAATTAATAATAATAATAATAATAATAATAATAAAACTATAACATTAATATTAATTTTAATAAAATTACAGAATAACTATAATAATAATAATATCATTATTATTATTATTAAATAATATGAAAGAAGCCCCTCACCGGATTTCCTCGCCGGAGCCTCGCCGGAGACACCGTGGGCAACACCTCCACCGCCGAGACGTAGATCGCCGCCGCTGGTCACGCGCCGATCGGAGGTCCGTCGTCGCCGAAAAACGTGCCGCCACGTCTCGGGTTGCCTTCTCTCACGCGCCACTCTGCCGTGCGAACAATGGAGGAACGGAGGGCACCGGCCACTTCGTCTGGCTGTGGGGAGTGCACCGGTGGGGCGCGTGGCCCATTCTGGCACCGGAGGTGGCCGGCGAAGGCTCCGCCTCCCTCCCCCTCTTTTCTTCTTTTCTGTTGGCCTCTGCTGCTCCTCTTGCCTTTTGTTTCTTTCTTTTATTTCTTTGATCTCTTCTCTGTGTTCTCTCTTTCAGTTGCTCTCTCTTGCTCTCTCTTTACTTTTTCTTTGTTCTTCCTCAACCGAGAACCTTTGCCCCCTCCTTTCTTTTTCTTTGGTTTCTTTCTTTTTCTTTCTTGCTCTCCTCTCTTCAGCCGTTCTTGCTCTCTTATTCTTTCTATTTTTTTCCTTTCTTTTTCCTGGTTTTTTCCCATCTGCCGAGAGCCCCCCTTACTCTGTTCTCTCTTCTTTCTATTTTATACTCAAACTTAGGGTTAGTTTTGGTTCTTGATTTCCTCCATTTTTTAATTTCTTAATTAATTTACTTAAATTAACTTACATAAATTAATACACATCTAATTAATTAAATACCCTATTAATTAAATACTATATCCTATTAATTAAATACTATATTTTTATACCTATTTAATTTTAATTAGTCTATTATACTAACTTGTAAATTAACTAATTAATATTTAATTATATATACTAATTGATATTTTACATATACTTTAATTACCCAATTAACTAATCAATTAACTAATAATATTAACTAATTCATCAACTAATTAATTTTTGATTTTACACACACATATATATTTTTTCGGAGGAATTACCAAGGACCCAATATAATGATTTTAATTAATTTTTCTTTTTTTTTTCTTTTTTTAAACCTGACTCGGGACCCGGTGTCTACAGGTACAAGAGAGAAATATAATACAATAATTTGAGATAAATCTAAAATAATAGTACACAAGTGTTTCCCAAACTCACTATTTTGTCACTCTACTTTTAGAAAAATATCCCAAATATTTTTTTAAAATACTTTTCTCTCTTGCTCTCACAATCCTTTTATCTGAAAATTGGATTATTTTAAACTGGAAAACGAATGCCTATTTATAGGCATTTTAGTATACATGGCTTAGCTGTCCATGCAGCTAATTTTGAAAAACAAAATGCCGTGCTGCCATTGATTTTGACAAAAAACAAAATCAATTCAGTAATTCAGAGTACTGCTACCTACTTTGATTTTTCTTTTGACTTTTCGAAATAATGTGGGCCCCACCACCATGTGGAGGAACCCAGGCCTAACAGAATCTCCTATAAAATTCTTTATAATAGCAACAAACTAAAGTAGTTATTATATCATTTCGTTGAGTTTCTATCTGAATATTATCCTGAAATTAATACTTGAGCAACTGATAATTTACTATTATTTTTAGCACGATAAGCACTAGCTGACATTGACATTTCTTGTAACATATTTGGTATTCTACTAAGGTGTCCATATTTCATACATATAAAGATTCCCCATCGTATTTGGCTTGAATTACACTAAATCTTTCTTTGTATTGAGTATCAGGGGGAGTAGGCCTAAGATAATAGTTTTGAGTTTTAGGTCTTAGAGTACAAGTATTAAAATACATTTTTTGAACTATAAATTGTCCTTCAATCTTTTCTATATTTTCTGTTTCAGATTTAAATTAGTTATTTATAACTGTTATTTGTCTATCATTAATATTAAACTTTGCAAATTTTTATTCTATTCTTTTTAGAATTGGATCTTCATTTTTTAGGTTAATTGTTGCTCCTGTAGAGAAGTCAAATAGTTTGAATAAAGGTGGTTCACTTATAAAGGAAGATGAAGGTATTGAAGAAGGGGGTTGAGTAGGAGCTAGTTGGACTTGAGGTGATTGAACTATAGATTCAACTCTATTTAACTAACATTTGATTGGAAAAATTATTTTGTAATATAACATGTTGTATTTCTTTATTTACGTCAATATTACTTGATTTTATTTTTTAAAAGGTTCTGCAATATGGGCTTCATCATTATGTTTTATAAATATTTTTTCTAAAGGTGGGCGAACACTATAAGAAAATGAATAAATAGCGACAGAAATTTACTGACAGAATTGACACCGTCGCTAAATAGCGATGGAATCTATATTTCGTCTGTAAATAGCGACGAAAAATAAATTCTATCGCTAGTTAATGACCGAAAATAAATTCCGTCGATAAATAGCGACAGAAAATAAATTTCGTCACTAAAAATGGCGCCAAAATTTCCCTTCAGAAATGCCAACAGAAATTAGCGACGAAAATCTAAATCCGTCGGTAAAAAAAAAGAAAAAAATTAATTTACATTTCGCAACGAAATTTTTGTATGTCGCTAAAATTAGCGACGGAAATTCCGTCACTAATTTTAGCGACGGAAATATAATTCCGTCGGGAAAAAAAATTAATTATAATAATTAAAATATTTTTAGCGGCGAAAATACTATTCCGCCGCTAATTCCCGACGAAATTGGATATCCGTTGCTATTTGTAGCGACAGAAAAAGCATTCCGTCGGTAAACTTAAATTAAAATCTGAAACACCCTCCCCCCTCCCCCCTATCCTCTCTCTCTCCTCCCTCTCCCCTCACTCTGCCCTCCGATTTCTGCTCCCCTGCCCTCACGCCGCCGACCACCGCCCCCTGCTGCCGGTCCGCTCCTCCCCTCCGATCGCGGGTCCCCTCCCCTCCTCCTTCTCCTCTCTTCCCTCCCTTCCTTCTTTTCCCGCTCCGTTATTCCCTCTTCTTTCCCTCCCTCCGTGCGCCATCTCCTCTCCGTCGGCGTTGACCGCCGCTGCTCCGGTGTGGGCCGCCTCGTCCTCCTCCCTCCTCCTCCTCTCCTCCGGCGTCAAGTATGCCGATCTGTCCCTCTCTCTCTCTTTTTTTTTTTTTAAAATTATTATTATTATTAGTAAATTTTGTTAATATTATTATTATTATTATTATTGTTATTATTAATTTATTTAACTTAGTTAGACATTGTTAAATATTAAGTATTAAATATTGTTTAAAGAAAAAATTAATTTTTAATTAGTGTTAATTGTTGTTATAATTAATTTAAATTATTTATGTTAATTAAATATTTTATTATTGTTAAATAATACAATGAATTTTGTTTGTTTGTAATTTATTATTATTAGTGTTTTTAATGTGGAATGTTAAACATTTGTTGAAATAGATGATTGTTAGTGTTATTAGTATTAGTAGGATTATGGTTAATTAATTAAATGACAAATTTAATGTTGTTAGTATTATTATAAAATAATAAGATTAGTATTTTATTTGAGAATTTTTTTTTTGTTTTTATTGTATATATATATATATTTCCTTTTTTATGAGTTTATTAATTTAAATGATACTATTAAATGTATTAATAGTATTCTTCATGTTATTAGTAGTTTTATTGTCTAATATATTAAGTTATTTTTTTGGGAATTAGATTTTTATAATTGTAATTGAGATGTCTTCTTGTTCATGTATCAATTTTGGAATTAATTATGAGTAACGTAGATAGATCTTGGATGTATAGACGAAAAATAAGGGATGGTTACATTAATCCTGAATTTGTGTAAGGGGTTCAGTCGTTTATTGAATATGCCAGTTCTCAACCTGCACATATGGACGGGGCTAAAATAAGATGTCCATGCAAAAAGTGCCAACACTTTAGTTATATGTCAGTCGATGAAGTGTATTTTCACCTGTTAAGAAAGGGATTTGTTCAAAATTATTTTGAGTGGACACGACAAGGAGAACCATCAATCTGCAGTACATCGATGGGAAATGTGGGTAACATGTCGATAACTGAGGGTGAATTTGAAAGAGATGGGGAATTTGGAGCCGATGATGTAGGGGTGACTGATAATCCATACGTTCAAATAGTTTACGATGCAGCTGACCATGATTTTAGGAAAAGTACACCAATGCTGAAAGAACCCAACGAAAATGTAACAAAATTTTATGATTTGCTAAATTCAGCAGATCAGGAGTTATGGCCAGGCTACGATAACATAACTCAGTTATCTTCTGTAGCTCGAATATTGAATATAAAATCCGAAAGCCATATTTCAGATCGAAGTTTTGACCAAATTCTTGCTTGGTACAATGAATTATTGACTCATGACCATAAAATGGTTGATAATTTGTACAATGTGAAAAAACTGATCAGTGGTTTAGGTTTGCCTGTTGAGAAAATTGATTGTTGTCGGTTGGGATGTATGTTGTTTTGGAGGGATGACATCAATTTACAAGAGTACAAATTTTGTAGTCAACCTAAGTACAAATCTAAAAGTGGTGGTAATCAGCAGAAATTGGAACCTTGAAAACGTATGTATTTTTTTCCATTGACTCACAGGCTTCAAAGACTATATGCATCCGAAGTTACTGCACCTCACATGAGATTGCATGATGAGTACGAAAGTACAGGTGGAATAATGAGTCATCCATCCGATGCAGTTGCATTGAAATATTTCAATAACACCCATCCTGATTTTGCTGCTGAATATCGAAATGTTCGGCTGTGTTTGAGCACTGACGGATTTCAACCTTTTGGTCAATCAGGGCAACAATATTCGTCATGACCAATCATAATTACTCCTTATAATTTGCCTCCATAGATGTGTATGAATGAGGCATATATGTTATTGACAGTTATTATTCCAGGACCTAGAAATTCGAAGCACAGAATTGATGTATATTTGCAGCCATTGATTTATGAGTTGCAACAGCTTTGGGATGTCGGTGTTTAAACATATGATGCATCAGTTAAACAAAATTTCATGATGAAAGCGGCATTAATGTGGACGGTCAGTGACTTTCCTGCCTATGCTATGCTGTCGGGTTGGAGCACGGCTGGAAAACTAGCATGTCCTTACTGTGGCGATGATTAAGATGCATTTTATCTTCAACATGGGTGCAAAACTTCTTGGTTTGACAACCACAGGAAATTCCTTCCACCTGATCACCCGTTCTGACGGAATAAGAATAAATTTATTAAGAATAGAGTTGTTCTTGCTAGTCCTCCAGTTATCAGAAGCAGTGAGCAAATTTTACAAGACATTGATGAGTTGGGTTTACTTAAGGTAACAGAACTTGATGCTGATGAAGTTAATGGAAGAATCAACAAAAACTTTGGTTGGAGGAAAAGAAGTATTTTTTGGCATTTCCCGTATTGGAAGACTAATTTGTTACGGCATAATCTAAATGTGATGCACATTGAAAAAAATATTTTTGATAATGTGTTCAACACCATTATGAATATAGAAGGGAAGACCAAGGACAATGCAAAATCACAAGCAGATTTAAAGTTGTTATGTAGAAGGCCCGAGTTAGATAAAAATTACTTAATCGGAAAATATCCCAAGGCATGCTATACTTTGGACAAAAAACAAAAGGAAGTCTTGTGTGATTGGTTAAAAGGACTAAAGTTTCCGAATGGTTACGTCTCCAACTCGGCAAGGTGCGTCGACATGAGAAAGTACAAATTATTCGGTATGAAAAGTCATAATTGTCACGTTTTTATGCAGAGGCTACTCCCAATAGCATTTCGAGAGTTATTACCGACAAAAGTGTGAGAAGCTATAATAGAGCTAAGTATGTTCTTCAGAACATTAACGTTATGCTAGATAAATGCGGCAGATATGACAAGATTGGAAATAGAAATTCCAGTAATCCTGTGCAAACTTGAAGCAATTTTTTCTCCAAGCTTTTTTGACTGTATGGAGCATCTACCCGTGCATTTAGCAAACAAGGAAAAACTCGCTGGTCCTGTTCAATATCGTTGGATGTATCCATTTGAGCGGTAACTATCTATGACCTTCAATTGCAATTATATTATACCTTTGTATGCTAATTAATGGCATTAAGATATATTATGTAGGTATTTGTTTCACTTGAAGAAAAACGTAAAAAATAAAGCTAGAGTTGAAGGTTCAATATGTAATGCTTATTTGGTCGAAGAAGCAAGTACTTTTTGTTCGCATTATTTTAAGCCTCATATACACACGAGACAGCGGAAAGTACCACGTAATGATGATGGCGGGGAATCAAGTAATCAGGACGGAAACTTATCTATTTTTACATATCCTGGGCGTTTACATGGCCGTTCAATAAGGAAAATGCTAATGGAGGATGAATTAATAGCGGCCATAGTTATATTTTATTGAATTGCGAGGAAGTATATATACGGTAAATTGTTCATTTGTTTTACTATGTCAAGAGTGTAATATATACGCTGTATTTTGGCATTTTAGTTTATTTGAGTAATGGATACGGGAGCCAATGCCTGAAAAAAATGAAAATGAGGTGAACAAGGAAGTCGAAAAGCACTTTCATCATTGGTTCAAGATATATGTAAGTTGTGATTTTCACCATACAAATCCATACATACAATTATATATGAAATATATGATTTAAATGATGTTAGCTTATTGGAATATGTAGGCATCAACAAATGCAATTGACAACAAGTACATCATTGATCTTGCAAAAGGACATTTACGATATGTTAAATCATTTTCGGTGTATTTCGTGAATGGATATAAATTTCATACACAGAGTCATGGTCATAATAAAGAAACGGTAAACAGTGGGGTTTGCATTCAAGGAGAGTTGATGGATTATTATGGGCAAATTGTTGATATAATTGAAGTCGAGTATCTCGCGTTGCCAATAAAGCGCTGTGTATTATTCAAGTGCGAATGGTATGATCCAACTATTAACGTTGGAACAAAAATACATACCAGATACAATTTAATTGATGTCAACCAGCGTAGAAGATTGAGGAACTTTGAACCATTTGTGTTGGCAATGCAAGTGGGCCAGGTATATTATGTCTCTTATCTAAGCGTAAAGCGAGACAGATCGGAATGGTTTGCAGCATACAAAGTAAAACCAAGAGGCATTTATGAAAGGAAAGGCACCGGACAAAGTGGACGTTCTGAAAATAATGATGCATTTCAGGAGGAAGAATCGAAAGTTCATGAAATCAATAAATCTCTGAATTTTGAAGATAACAAACCATTGAACTATGCAGACAATGAATTTGTTGACATTGACTGTGAGGATGATGAGGAAACTTTGGTTGGCGATGGATCTGATGACGAGCCAGAATTTTTCTCTTATACATCAGAAAATGAGGATGATTTGAATTACGATTTACAGCTTAATGACGATAGCGAATAATTTTTTTACCTACTTGCTTATCATGTGAGAACAATTAATATTGCACTGACTTGATTTTTAATTTAATATGCTTATTACAATGTAATTATTTTCTATTATCTGACAATATGCATTTTCCTTATAATATCAAGTTGAAAAATATTTAAGCGAAAGAAGAGAACAGGGATTCCTCCACGTCTCAGGTTGCATGATGGCGTTGATAGTACTGGTGATGGAGGATCCCCATCGCATAGGCTCAATGCCAGCACTGAGGCTGCCGCATCACCGACCATCCCAACTGTTGCACCATCTACCATTCCTTCCACTGATTCCACTCCTATGGCACACCCTGAATCTATGCCACTTCAGGTGTCAGGAACAGAACAAGCGGAAGAGCCTACGCCTGGCTCAATTGGAGTTGATGGAAGAATGTACATCAACATCACAGTTGAGGAGTAAGTGATTAATATTTCACTTCATTATGATTTCAATGACAGTTATTACTTGTACTAACATTATTCACATTGTTGTATCTTAGATTAAATTCTTCAGGAAAGTGCTCATGCATAATGACAACCTCTTTCAAAAACAGAATTGAATACGATGGGTTTGTCTGGAAGAATGTGTCAGAGGAAACAAAAAATTTTTATTTCGGATAATTCAAGGTAAAAAATTTATGATAAATTTTGTTACATAACAAATTATATTTTACACTTTCTTACATTTTGTTTTTTGTTCTGTCTGTCTCATAAGAAAAAATATTATTGGGACTCGGCGTTTGACGATATCATGTATTCTGTGTGGGAGACTCGTGCGCTGGCACGTTACAGAGATTTAGTGTGCTTGTTAAAAAATGGTGGTGTCCGACCTCGCTATATGACCGAAGATTTATGGGCACATTGGAAACAGTATTGGACGACGCCTGAAGCCATTTCCATTTCAGAGTGGAATTCTAGTAACAGACGGGGAGGACCTGAGGGACTCAGTTCATGCTTTCATACTGGAGGATCGATGTCCCATCGGGAACATGCAGATAGACTTGTAAGTATTACAAAGTATTACTGTTACCACTGTAATTAATGGTTAGGATGTCTAAAATTTATCTCATTACCATAGAGGAGGATGGGAATGTTACTTGTGTGAGGAGTTTGCATTGTTGTTGAATGTTGGATGGTAGCATAGTCTCGAAATTTGAAGTGTTTTTCTGTCTTTGTATACAGGAGGTATGCTCCAAATATAGGGGAAACTCTGCCGAAATTTTAGTAAAAACTTATACGAATAGTCAATAAATTATAGTTCATCTTTAATTCTTTTTATATTTGCAGGGAGCATCGATGGGTCGACCAGTTACCCACGCTGAGGTATTTTTACAGACCTACACCAACAAGCATGATGGTCAAACGTTCGTCAATTCTCGGTCAAGGGTTTTACATGTATGTCCAAATTACTATATTTTACAAATTTTAAATATTAGTTATTATTAATCGTTACTTATTGTAAAACATTTGTCCCACGACAGGAACAAGTTCAAGATGCAATTCAGCAACGCTCACAGACTTCTGATTATGCTGATGCGAATCAAATCTATTATGAGGTGGCTGGTGGTAGAGACAAGCGAGGACGGGTATTTGGCTTAGGTTCTTTGGCCAAATCCTGTTACTCGCATTCCTCAAGTTCAAGTACTGCCGCATCTAATAGACGGTCTGCATTCAGGGAAGTACTTAAACTTTGGAATACTGTAAATGAGCCGAGATCTGAATTGCAACAGTCACAGACTCGATGGCAAGACTCAGAGGCTCGATGGCGACAATCTCTCGACTTCATATCTGAGCTACGCAATGAGATGGCAAATTTGAAGGGTATGGTCGCTTCGTCATCGCAGCAGTCTGATCGTACTTCTCAGCCGCCGCCATCAGCTTAGTTATGATTTTGTATTAGACATATATGGATATTATGTTATTAAATAATTACTAACTTTATAATTAGCACAATTATTAAATTCGACTATTATTGGATATTAAAATTTAGATATTATCTTCATTTTTTCATTATTTTGCAATTAATTTTACAGGTTATATTTGCATAAAAAAAATAAAAAATTTAATTTTTAAATTTTCTTCACTTTCCCGACGGAAACGAAATTTTCGTCCGGAATTTACCGACGGAATGCGCCTTCCGTCGGTAAATTTACCGACGAAAATTTTCGTCGGTAAATTTACCGACGAAAATTGAGTTTCCATCGGTAATTTTCCGACGGAATGAGGTCTTCCGTCGGGAAATTTTCGACGGAAATAGAGTTTCCGTCATTTCCATCGGGAAAATTCACCGACGGAAGACCACATTCCGTCGGGAAATTCCCGATGGAAACTCTATTTCCATTGAAAAATTTTCCGACGAAAATTTTTCCGTCGGTAGAGTTTCCCTACGTCGAATATGCCGACGGAATCATTTTCTATCGGCATTTTCATTTCCCGATAGAAATTACTTGTTTTCCGTTGGGAAATCAGTTTTTTCTTGCAGTGGAATAGAAACTACTGACTCATTATTAACTGTAGTCCATAACTTTGCCATCTTTTAGAATACATTGATTTCCTTCTTAAATGGGTAATCTATATTACTATTATAACAATAATTTTCAAACCATAAAAACAACCGAATATTTATCTGTTTAGTTTCCATGTCTTTATATCATAGTTCTCTAAATTCTTTTAGCTCTTCTTGAAAAAACTCATTAAAATACCATTTTGCCTTTTCTTTATTATAATCCGCTTTTAACTCGTTCCTTAAAAAATCTTTATTTATTTGAAAATTTGACATTCTTTTTTATTAATTTGTGAAAAAGCTTTCATTTGTGATCTAGTAAGACTCATAGAAGAATTACTTTCTCTTTCTTCAGTATAAATTGGAGGAGGAATATTTCACTAAAATCTACACCTTTTATTTCTAGATTTCTAGCCGAATTATATTGAGAAAGTGAATTAACATAGCTTACCGAAAACCTATATATTATTAGAATAAGTTTAGATTCGAGCATAATGATAAATTTCTAGTGAAAAATCCATCACTATATTCTATTATTTTTGAGAATTGATTATTAATATCAATGAGTTTGGATTCACAAATTTTCCGTAAATTCCACCTACCTGATCTAGTAATTTCACTCCAATTTAACCTCTTAGGAATTTGAATTTTAGAGTTTTATTGGCTTCTAAAAATATTGTTTCATCTTTTTTTAAGGTTTTATTAGATTTTGGATTTAAGATTGTGGATCCGACCCGAATAGGGTGGGGAATCCCCGAATTTTTCTCTCGCGGGGGCGGAGGCGGGGAGAAAAAAATTCCCGCCCTTAAATTCGGGGTAGGGACGGGGAACGAGGTCCCCGCCCCGAAAAAAATAAACATTTTATTATATATATATATATATATATATATATATATATATTAAATTTGGTGTGTAAATTGTTTAAGTGATATTATTAATATTTGAATTGTATGAAATATTTACAAATATTTGTATTTTAATTGTATGAAATGTTTATAAATATTTGTATTTAAATTGTATGAGATATTTTTAATTTTAAGTCATGAATTATTAAATTTTGTAAGGTAAATATTGTGAAATATTTTTTATTCGGGTCAAAAATTTTTATCGTGATCGAAAATTTTCATTAAAATTGGGTAGTTTTATTGGGGACGGGGATCCTCATGGGGGCGGAGACGGCGGAAATTTTTCCCCGGGGAATCCCCGCCCCTAGACAGGATAGTAGGTGGGGAGCCCCTCCCCGCTCCTGTCTCATCTCGTGATCATCCCTAGTCATGACTTTATAGTATATCCTATATATTATTGCTACTGCTCTAATATTTTCTTTAAAATTTAAATTTTTTGTTTTAACTATTAAAATTAAAGCATCTAAAATATTAGGGTCATATAAATTGATAGAATAACTAGGATAACAATTAAAATATACATGACCATTAAATTTGTTTCTGCCATAGCTAGTAAAGAATTAGAGAAATTTATATGTTCAATAATTATTTTATCTTAAAACAATTGGATGGTCTTATATTCCCGATTTACAACTACAGTTTGTTCTGCTATTTTTATAGAATAATTTTGTAAAAAAAAATTCAAAAATAACGTAGAATAAATAGTCCTAATATCCTGTTTGGGTATAATCCAATCAAACAAATCATTTTCAATTTTAGCAATATTTACTTTAATAGAATTCATATCTAAATGATTATTATTATTATTAGAATTAGAACTTGAACCTGGAGAAAATTCTATCCATAAAAGACTATATAAATCAAATTTAACTAGAAAAAAATTAGTAAGATAAAACCTGTGCGATAACAGGACTACCTAGCTATGCGAAACCACCTATTCGCCTCACATTAAGCATCTAACAGCTGACCAACGCCAAATTTTTGGGACTGACCACATTTCAACACCTCAAGCTCCATCTCTCCGTTTTCTTCTACTAATTAAACTTAATCAAATAATCTCATCTAAATAAATTAACTAGTTTCTCTCCTTGTATCCTTACCAGACTCTGATATCAAAACTTCGAATCGGAATATAATAGAGAATCCTGTTTAAATCCATTGCCCATCCTGTAATACTTATCATCCAGGCATGTATCAATTGTGCCAGTCTCCATGCTATTTTATATTCCTACTGTTGGCAAATTATTTCGTCCAAATTGAAGGTAACAATTCCAAGAAGTCTAAACAAGTTACATGAAATTTCAATATTTTCATGGACATTCTGCTAAACAAACCACCAAATCATCACATGGAAACGCAGAGCAAAGGCTTTCATTGAAATATGTATGACAACAAAAATTCTTTTACTTTTTTTTTTTTCTATAAATAATTCCAACATAAAATTTCACGCTTACCCTCAGAAATGCTTTCTTGCATTCTCTAATTTTTCTCAAAACGTCACGATAAGCAGCTCTACCTCATAACTTGCCATAAACTGCTCAAGTACATTAGAAGAAATGTTTGACTTTGCAATATCGATGAGTAAACTATGAAATTGAATGCTGCATGAGAAATGACCTATATAAGGAACCAAATCCTAGTTCTGCAGGATACTTAAGAAGCTATCTATAGTTTTCTCAAACAAAATGCTGAGTAGGATATTCATGCTCATATCCATTATAATCATAGTATAGCCTCTCCCCTTTAGCAATATCGCGAGTAGCAACCAAAAATACCCTGCATTCGCCATTTACACTGTATCTCACACATTTACAATTCTGCTTCTTCTTACCGTCCCTGCACAAAATCGGATATGTTTTAAGCCTCCTTTAGAATTGCATCTACTTGTTTAGAATTTTTTTCAAGCAAGCATACATAGAAGCATAGGTTACACAAGCTTACGGAGTATGATTATTAATGCCATTGATAAAGCGAGAAATATTTCCACATTTATCAGGGCAGATGACTAGACTTTTAGATGGATCTTTTGCTAAAAGAAGGGTCATCATACTGTCACAATCGTCGTGCTCTCGGTTTCTAATAAAATCCACATTGCCAGTGTACTCTGTTATAAATGTCATATCCTTTATCTGACCATCAGCCTCAACTGTAAATCTGCATAGAAAATCAGATAAGACCATATTCATACGCAGGGAACCTATACAATAGTATTATACTGTGCTCAAGATAAAGTACCCTTCACAGGAATCAAAAACCACTAGAAGGGGTGGGCATTCGCCTCTTTTACACATGGCTTTGCACTGTTCCAATGTCTCTATGTCCTCCTTAGAAAGAACCTAATGGAAACACCATGCACTGCAATTATGACTTGTACAAGAAAAACACTTAAAACATTAAAAATTTACCAATAATATATGTTTCAACTCCAGACCTGCATGCCACCCTCTTCAAGCTTGGCCTCATTGGCGGATCTAGGAGCCATGCTAGGAGAGTAGGTTAGATCGTCAGTAAACTCCATTTGCAATGCTGTCAAAGCAGAAGCAAGGGTGCCCATTTGTCTCAATCTTTGAGCAGGATCTTCTGATGGAATAAATTGCAACAGCCGCCGCCTTTTCTTTTGATACACTAGTGATCCAGAACGTCTCCGATGCTTTCTTACATCTAGAAGCAAATCAGAAGATGCAACTAAACGCTATCAATTTATATCACAGATAAATTCAAGTTAAAGAGCAGCCTAACCTATGGTTCAAAAATCATCTCTGTTAGATATGTTTGTATGTGATAAAAATATAAATTGCATGCGAGTGTGAAGATCATGCCTTAAAACATATAGGCTGCATGCTTGAAACCAATCAATGTGAATAACTGCAATTAGAGTTGAGGAACAAAAGTTCAATGTCATGGTCATAGAAGTCCAGCAATCAGAATATAAGTACCATGAACGGGCCACTGCTTGGCATGATTTTGAAAGCCTTGGACTTGTGACCAAAATTTTGCAGATTCAATCTTAAGAGCAGCAGCCCCTTTCCCTGATTCAGGACTAATAATTTATAATCATTAATGCTGTGAAAGCAAGTAAATTTTTGCTTCTCTCTATAAAACCAGTTATAACTCAAATTTTTATTAGGTCAAAATCAATTTGACGAACCTAAAAGATTGGCATGGCAACCATATGAGCCTTTTTTAAATATATTTTATATGGGCAGTAGACACACAAGATATTTTTTCTTTGTTGCTCTTCTCTCTTCTATCTTTGCAGGTTAAGACATAAAATCAAATAAATAGTAATTTGGGTAGAAAGTGAAGAGCGAGATAATATCACATCTGGATTTTACAGAGGGAGGACATGTGAAGAGGAGAAAAAAACAAAACTTCCGGATAGCCCATTAGACATGCAAAATATATTAAAGCAATTAAACAAGCCTGCAAAGCAAAAATTCTAAAGCTAGGATTGCCACTGTATTAGTCCGACATTAATCAAACTATAATTGGCTAATGGCTTTTCATATAAAGTAGAGATGTTATGGTCCCAAGTTGTGGATCGGAATACTGGGCAATTAATGTCAAAAGGAGCTTGTAACTTCGAGCTCCTTAAAGGGAGCAAGAACCGTGGAACTGGTTAGAAAGGGTTGCCCGCCTCTTTGTACTTTTGCACTCAAACTTCTGACTTAGTTTCATTGATTAAATTTGCCTCTTTAAATAGAGGTTACAAGATTAGGAATATCTTTTTAAAATAGGAACTCTTTGCTAACTAGGAAACTATGAATTTCTTCTAATTAGAAAATATAAAAATACGAAATAAATCACTAATTGAAGATATAGCTCAATAGGTCTCATGGATTAATGGGGCATCAAACTGGAAGAATAACCTTTGTAAAAACAAAATTAGAATGGATAAAAGCCACAAGATTTCCTTTCCCATCAGCATTTTAGATTTTTTTGTTGATCCAATGCTGAACAAATTGACATTTGCTTGCACTAAAAAAAAAAAAAGGTGGGGGTGGGGGGTGGTTGGGGGCTTGCAGTGGAAAAATAAAATAACAAACAAAGAACGAGGATAACAAAATAATTAGAAAGAGATTTCACATACCACTCCTCTGAGGGAAGAATACGCAACATGTTGCACACACTAAAAACAGTTCAGGTACAGATATATATACAACAAGCTATGTTATCCAAAACATCCACATTGGATGCACATCAAAAGCTTGAAAAAGGACATGATTTCTAGGTATGATATTGCATATATCAGGAGAAAACTAGAAAACAATTCAACGTCAATATATGCATCCAACACATGTCCAAGCAGCATAGGTATTTTGAGCAGGAAGCCTTCTTTTGGGATAAAGTGCATCTGGAATTGGATTGATAAGAACAATTCTCCATTTTAATGAAACTTTTGTTGTAAAGTATAATTAAAATACATCCAAATGAATTTCTGAACTCTATGTAGACATAAGAACAAAAATACATGCATGCCAATTTACTTACTCTTGCAATCACCTTTGAGCTAATCATAAAAATATAATATTATATGCAGCAGTTGTTCACCTGTTTTATTAGCTTCTCCAATGTTCTTTACTATAAAAATTCGTACACTTGAATATAATTTAAATATATTTAAAGAAATTTAAATGAAATGATTCTATATTTAAATTTATGTATTTGAAATAAATTTAAATAGATATGGTTCATTTAAATTTTTAAATTGTTTATAATAATTGAAAATTAAAATTTATGTCCCTAACTTTTATGTTATCCAAGTTATGAAAGAAGAAATTCAAATTAAATAAGATACTTTGGGTTTTCAGTAGGCCATCTCAATGGAATAAATCCTTAACAAATTAGGTCATTTTAAGCATGAGTCATTTGTTTCAAAAACAACTCTTCTCTTTCACTTAAATCAACTGAAATACCAACTTATGGACTTCCAATGTAAGAATTGGAAAGTAGAATTCAATTTAATTGCCAATCAGACTGAGCTTGATTGATATCCTCATATTCTTTGAAGGGCGTGAAGAGTATGGAGGTACTGACTTTGACTTTTCTCATTCATCATAATAATAGTATAGTTAGTTATTTCAGAAAGAAGGTTGCTTCATACTGCATAGCTCAATAATGTATGTTATTTGGACATTTGCCTTTCACTAGATAATAATTGAAAAAAAAAAAAGAAAAGAAAATCAAATGAAAAGAGTTCCTATATTTTTGAGCTATCTAAACTCATCTCCCCAAGACAGGATGATAGGTTACTGGCCATCTTATAGTTAAGTCACGCCTAGATAAAGACAACGCTGTTCACGTAATGGTTTAATTATTAGATTCTGCTTCAAGAGTGTTGGGGGAAACCTACTTGCTTAACTGTTCACATAGTCGCATATTTATGAGCTTCTGTTACTCAAGTGTTTGGAGAAACATGCTTAACTAATTCCATCACGCGATTGGAGGAAATTTATTTTAATTATTTGGCTTCAATAGCAGGATGCTTAATTTAAAGCAAATAACTTGATCTCCAAGTTGTATTTTCTTACATCTTTCATCCTTCAAATCTTATATCTCTCAAGTTTCACACATAAAATATAACAAAAGCAAAATCACCTATACCAGTCTAAACCAATTGGCTCACATATTCTTTGAATGTTGGCAAGTGATAGTTACAACAAACACGAATCCATACACATTGATAACCACACGGCATATACAGCATATCATAACAAGCAATATATGTGCTTGTGATATCGGTCAAACTAAAATAACAAGGGAAATCACAATTCAAATAACTAATCAAAAGAAAGCATTTATGTCAAATAAAAAAGAAATGGATTCTCCTCAACTTAGAGTACAAATCAATAGTATTAGGAAAACACATTCTAGGATCCTTGAACTTTAACTTTTTTTTATATTAGGTTTTTGTACTTTTAAAAGTTCATTGGATTTCTAGACTTTTAAGATTAGTCACATTAGATCCAATTTTGACGAAAATTGCAGAATTAAAATACACAATTTATTAATTTCACATGAGATCAACTTAAAACTGTGGAACCCACCAAAATATAGAAAAATTGAATAAATATAAAATCATTTCACCTGTATAAAAAGTGATGAGTTAGTTTTTTTCTTCAATTTTTTATGTTTTAGTAGATCCAACAGTCATTTTTTGTTGACCTCACATGTGATTAATGGAGATTGCATTTCAATTTCGTCAGTAATGTCTAAATTAGACCTAATAAGATTGATATGAAACGTATAAGAATTTAATATTAAGTTTTAAAAGTACATGGACCTAATGTAAAAAAAATCAAATGTATGTGTTTTTACATTGTATTACATTAAAGGTTTCATATCCAATCAAGCTGAAATTCCTTCATATTTTTGGCTAGTGTAAATTTCATCGACAACTCCAATAAAATGAACTTCCCTACTCGTACACAATCAAATGATCACCCCTTCATGCTAAAAGATAAAACAATGGAATTTCCTAAGTAAAGGTCAAGTTTTTGACAACAAATGGACAAAATATGAAGCATGATCTACGAAATATTCTAAAATTATCTCTAACACATTCTACAGGAGTATGACGTCTAGAAGTTTTCTGCATGTCATTGTAAATAAAATTTCTAAAGAGTTTCTGTCTCAATGCATGCCAACGTATTCCTCTATTTTTCTTAATTATTTTTAATTGGATTCCTTCTTTTATATAGATGTTAAATAGATAAAAGAACTATGATAATTATATAAGCAGAAATATATAATATTTTATGACAACAACAATTTATTAGCTCAAAGATTTCACCTTGATGAGAGTTGCATTTATCGCTCTCATGAATACACTTCTGAATCCTAAAGAAATCAATTATCTTCTTCTGCGAAAGCCCTAACAACCAAATAATTAACCCACATTATCATATTATTCATTGCAAAAGAACATTAAAACGAAAACGGAAACAAAGAACATCTTAAACAAAAACAAAACGGGAAAATTTTCCCCTACTTCTTACTCGTCTCTGGCCAGAGCACTTTGGGCAGAGCCACGACCCAATCGGGACTCTAACAACAATCGGCCTCACACATTCCATGTGAAATCCTTGATCGCATTTGTCACATAATAGAAGCTCGTCGGGTCGCTCGCCTGACCCACATTGCTCGCAGCTAACGTTGCCGTAGTCAGCTCGCTCCACCACCGCATAGTGTGCTTTCTCCAGTATCTCCGACATTAGCTTCAGCTTCTTCGGCGGCGGCGACTCTCGCGGAGAAGGCAAGGGAGTGGCCTTAGTTCGCCGGCGAGAGCCAATAACGCGCCGAAGAGCAGCCCCCGCCCCCGGGGTGGTGGTGGTGGAAGCCGGAGGCATGGGGTGGATGGTAAAGTCGTAATTTCGAGGACTGATTGAGGGTACAATTGGAAATTTGGGGGAACTGCAAAAAGCGAAGAAATTGAAATGGGATTGAAATGCTTTGTTTTTGACATGCCACTCGCGGGTAATGGAGAATGACAAGAACGGAATTGGTCAGAGCTGCTAACGTGCGCGGCGTGTGCATTACGTGAGAAAAATTGTAGCCGTTCGAATGTGAAATGACGAGAATGACCTTCGGTGGAGCTATTCATGTGTTTAAAACTTGAACTATTCTACCGCAATATGCTATGGTTGGATCATCGGTTTTAGGGCCTATTTTAAGGAAGTTTCCGAAGATTTAATAAAGGAGAGCGCAGCGGATGAAGGTAGGGTAAAGTAGAGTTTTTTTTTTTTTTTTTTTTTTTTATTTTCGTTATATTTGAAAAAGGTGGTAATATATATATATAGATAGATACACACCAACCAAATACGCGGCAGGATCAAAGTGTAGAATAAAGAACAAATAAATTAAATTAAATTTGAGAACAAAAAAAATAAATTAAATTACATGCAATCCAAGAAGACAGAATTTTTGATGCACCAGATTAATTTATGCTGCAAGTACATAGCATATTTAAAATGATAATAAAAATAAAGACAAAATTAAGCAAGCAAAATAAAACACAAATAAAGAAAACAATACATACATACATACATACATATATATATATAATGCTCAATACATAAGTGATACTTATAAGTTTTGAAAATATAATTAAAAAATATAAATTTTGTAAACGGAGATTTATACTCAGTTCAAGATTACAGGGTGTACTTAACACATGAGCTTCCTAGTATTCTAAGCTAAATGTGTTTGAGAGTTTTAAATATTGAGAATTCTCTCCAAAAAAGTCTCTACCTCCTACAAGGGGAGGATGGGGTCTTCTTATAGTGAGTTTTGTGTCAATCACTGGAGCCTTTAGACATGTGAAGTGATTGGATGAGCTATAAAGCTGGGTCTTCACATGCATAAATTTTGTTGCTTCAAATATTTTTAAAAAAAGGCCGTCAAAGAGTGGAAGAGTGGCCGACAAAAAATAATGTCTTTACTGTTTCCTTTTAGACCTTTTTTTCACATATAGGCTAGGCTTTATGCAACACTGTGGGCTAAGTTTATTTTTGAAAAATTAAAAATACAAGATATGGACTGAGTCCACATGTTTGAAAATAACATAGGCTGAGCCCACGTTTGAAAAGAGGCTTATTATGGTGGTGGAAAGATACCATAACAGTCGTCTTTATTATCATCACCCAAGTCTACTAGGGGCTCAGAATTTGAAGAAGAACTAGCTTTTGAATGGCCTGAAGAAGCTTTTGATGATGGGGCCTTACTTTGAAGAATTTGGACCATGATAGCAAAATACTCTTCTTCAGTTTTTGCTGCTGCTAGCTGGGTCTGGGCAAAAGTCTTCTGTGCCTAAAATTGTATTGTTGAAAGATTTAGTTTTAGAAAGCCTTAGCACTGGAGCCATTGCCTAACGTGGGTTTTTCAATGTTGGCAGGGATTAAGAACTTCGTCCACCAACAAACTTTGAACCTCTTGACAATGATGGTCTGAGCTTCTTTCTGTTGAATAAGCTGTTACCCAAGGTAGGAAGAATTTTGTAGCAAAAAGTATCGGGGGATGAAACCTTTTTTCTTTGTCAGTTGGTTGACAAGTGGTTTTGAAAAAGGGTATAGCTCTCCTGAACCTGTGAGAGAATTTCAAGAGTATCCCTATACAATTTCCACAAGCGGGGAACCAGAAGGGATTTGATTGGTTCCATTTTAAGGTTAAAAAAGAGCAACCAAGTATGGGAAAAATTTAGGTTTTGTATCGGAAAGGCATTATACCAAGCTTGTTGGTAATCCCAATAGGTATAAGACATGTAGTGTTTTATTGTTGTTTTGAAATCAATAGAAAAGTGTTTTTGGGTATGAAGATTTTGTCCCCATTCCATGGGAGAGAGGACTTTGTGAATCTTTGAGATAGAATAATTTATTGGGCCGATTTTAGGGTTATCTTGAAAGGATATAGGTTTCGTAAATTCCAAAATTGTCTAGTAGTAAGGTTAAATCCCATGGTTTGAAAAACCAGGCTGTTACAAATATTTTTGAAAGAGCCATGCAAGAATTTGGTAAATAAAATTCATCCTCCATGGTCCAAATGTTTTGTGAATCTATTTCGACAAAATATTTTGATTTTAATTTAGATTGTGATAACACAATCTATGTAACGCCCCAAAAATTTAGAACTACGTGAATAGTACTTTTTGATTTGTGAATAGTGACACCTGGAGCCCACAGGTACTTTTTTGGACCATTGGAAAGTATAATTCATGGAGAGTCAGGAGATAAAATTTGAGGTGAAATCGAGATCAAATAGACCCTTAAAATTCGAAAATAAAATTAGGTAGCTGATAATTGTGAAATTAATGATGTTTTTAGTGTGTTTTTAGGTATTTATTTAAGTTAATTTAGTGTTTATTTGGTTGAATTATAGTTGAATTCGTTAATTTTATATTTTAGGGCTTAATTGTTGATTTTTGTGTTTTTCAGGATTAAAATAAAGGAAAAAGGGTTTAATGAATCATATTATTCTGTGTTGAGCAGCCTAACAGGATAGTCCACCAGTTGGCCAGGAGAGCCATTTATTTGGACAGTCATACCTGGCTACCCAGCAGGTTCAATCTGGTGTGTTCCACGTTCCTCGGGGCTATTGGTATCAGAGCCTTTAGGCTGAAGTTTTAAGGTATTTTAATGAGAGAGAACTTCTGTACTCATGACTACGTCTACTTCTAGTTCATCTTTTAGTTCAACTCTGTCTAGATCTTCTTCTTTCAGATCTTCTTTTTCTCTTTCTCCTTTTACAGTTAAAAAACTTGATTACCTTTATGAGCTAAACTTTCTTGATGATACCCAGAAGATACAAGATTCTCATTTACCATTCCTTAATCCTTATGATGCCTTCACAAAAACACTTAGATCTAATGTTCTCTCCAATATTAAAACTCTTATTAGACAACCGGAATCCCTTATCAAAGGATATGTGTAGTCTTCTTCTTTTAAACAGCATCCAATTAAAGCCACCGGACAAAAAAAATTTATATCCCTCGAGGTTCCTTCAGAATCCATTCCTTACTGGACTTATCAGGGATTGACTCATCTCCACTTTGGATCTCTCAGAGTTGCAGCAACTTACCATGGATGCAAAGGTCTTCCTGTCTTTGCGAGAATTGCTCTACTCGACATTAGGTATCTCACCTACTCTCAGGCTATTATTGGAACAGTCCAGACCTGCTTAAATGCTGGCACAGTCATGTTCACCTTTTATCCCAACTTCAATATGAGGTTGGATGACCCACATATCCTTGATAATCTCAAGGTTCAGATCTAGATCACTAGAGCAGATCAGGTTAGGACAACTGAAGTAGCAACTCTACACTATCAGATGATCTATAGAGTCCAGAACCATACTATAGACATCTCCCTTCTTTGCTCAAATGATGCTTTGATTATAAGCGCTGACTCAAACCAGGTTCCTACCTGCGTTCAGATCCCAAAGCAGTTGACAAAGGAACAATTACTTGAGTACTTTCCAAAGTTATGGCTTACTAGATATGAAATTCTCCACGAACAAAAGAAGCCAGTCCAGTCCTCTACTCCTGTCTTCATTCGAAAACCATATGGAATGATAGAAACTCAATTTGTTTCTCCAAGAGATGAAGTGGATCCATCTGACTCGACAACCACATTAGTTTTCTTCACACAGTTCATGTTGCAGCCATGTCTACCTTCACAACAAGAAACGATTCCCATTGAGGCTTTTAACAATCAAGGAAATCCCATTTATGCTTTCAAAAGAAATGGCCATTGCTATTGGGATAAGTGTAATTGTGATGATTGTTATCAAGCTATGCTTGAAGCTGAGATGGATGATGAAGAACTTAGGCGACGCAGGAGAAAGGCAAAAAAAAAAACTTCTTCAGAAGCTCGTTACCAGGATCATTTGGACGAGGATGATGATCCTTCAGTTGGCACTCTTGGCCAACCGTCTGGCAAATACGATTATGCTGTCTCCTACACACCACCTTCTCATTACCAAACACCAGCTAAACTTCCAAATACACCTACCACATGTAAACCTCATCCAAAACCACAAAACAAAAAACCACAAAATCGACAACCTTGTTCTACTTCTCCAATTTGGAAGCCCAAACCTATTCAACAATAATTTGTTCCTACTGTATGTATGTACCAGCCTGCTGGTACCTATACAGATGAATTTCCTACCCTTTCAGAAACCACAAATCCTACCACTAAAATTCATGCAGCACCATTTGTTAAATCTCCTGGTATTTCTACTGAAGGAACTACCAGACTTGTATAACCTGTAGAAGCAGTACTCAACTGGCAGTCTGAAAATGCTCTTACTCAGAATAAACTCTTTCACCGATTAGAAATAAAGGTTGATCATGTTTCTACTTGTAACACCCCGAATACACCCTAATCGGATTAGGATAAGTTTAGGGTGAATTGGTAACCAAATGTGCTTGATTTAGGGACGGAAGGGTCATAAAGGACACAACCGTCATTAATTCGGAAGTTTCGGCAAGTGTCGGCAAATTGGACAATTTTGTCGTTATATCTTAAACGACATTAAAATAATTATTTTGGTAATCAAAATATGTAATGGGATGATGGAAATGATTAATTGCAGTAAAGGACGTGACTGGTTTTATTTGTATAGGATAAGGGTATTTTGGCCATTTTATAATTATGGATTAAATTGAATGAATAAGTTAAATTATATGGGCCAATGTATGTAATAGAAAAGTTGAATGCCAATTGGAGTGAAGGAAGTAAGATTAAGGACTAAAAGGTAACTTTAACACAAAAATCTTTATGGGACCAATAGGAGGGTTACATGTGCAAAGAAGATAATACTATAAGAAATTACACCTTTTATGACGCAAAAAATTGTTATGAAAAATTCATTTTTCGTCGCTGACAAGATAAGGTGACGAATTTTTATCGTCACAGAGAATGTAACGGTAGGCGCGTAACATAAAAGTTTACGTGATAATTTTCATTTTTGTCATCTTAAGTATCATTTTTTGTGACGAAAATGATTATCGTCATCTTTAGTTCTTAGTTTTCATGACAAAAATTATGTCATAAATAAAATTATATTTCGTCACATTATATTATTTATCGTCACAAAAGATTGACATTTTTATGACAAATTTAAAATTCGCCACGAAATTAAATATTTTTAATAACGAAACTCTGTTTCTAGTTAAAACCATTAAGTATTGGTTACGTAATTATCGTCACAAATAAATATAATTTTCGTCATAAAATATTTAATATCGTCATTAAATCTAATACTTTAAGTGACGAAAAATGATTTCGTCATTAAATTAATTTATATTAATAATGAATATAAATCGTCATATTATTTTACAAATTAGTGACGTAAATACGGACAAAAATAATTGTCACAAAAAATAATTTTAGTGACAATTTTTTTATTGTCATTAAATTATATTTTTTTATTACAATATTAATATCGTAATTGTAAATATTATATCTTCATTTATGAACTAACAAGTCGACAAATTATGACAAATATACTTGTCATATATATATTGTATTAAAAATAACACATTTTAAATTTAATGTTATACAATCAATTAAATTTCTAAAGGAAATTGTCAATCAACTAAAAATATAAAGTATTTATTTAAACAAGAGGTTAATTAAATAAAAACATACTACCTAATGCAAAAATTAAAATATCCTAATCCGTAATTTAGAAATAAACTCCATTCAAACTTCAAAATTTGCATCCTGTTCCTACAAAAAAAATAATCATATATTAGATAAAAAAAACTCAACTATATGCAAAATATTAGAACAAGAACGATATAATATAACGACACAAGAATATCACATGTTCCAAATGCCTTGAACAATAAAACAATAAAACATAAAAACCAATGTAAAAAAATTACAACTATTTTCAAATATTTTCAACTATTTTCATATTATTGAACATAGTAAAAATAAATAAACAAGTACATAAAATTTACATAGTAAAAATTTAATGAAAATTAGCATAGTAACAATTTGAATTATTACCGTTTGACTATATCACCTTGCCATTATAAGATAATTTTAACCTATGCAATACGTTGATGACCATTCAAGTTGTAAAATGGTGAGATAAATTTTAGAGAAGGCCAGAACAGTGACACTTTCAACTTCCAAGTAACATGTCTGCCCCTCTTTCTTCTTCCTTCCTGTGATCTAAAAATATAGCCTTTTTAAGCTAATCTTTTTGTTAGTTACTTGGATGAACTTTATAGTGGTGAATTATTTTTAGTAAAAGGCAACAATATAATTAAGATAGTAGCATCAATTGCTAAAGTAAACTAATGGAAAAGCATAAATGACATATAAGACCTACTACAAATGCAACCCACCAAAAGCAATTAACATAAGATGCTGATTTCTTTTCTGAACTTTAAGAAAGTATCACTTACTTATGCTTGATCACTGCCATTTATTTGAATACCAGTAGCATGCATTTACTTGCTAGAATGCGTTGCTTGCTATGAAAAGATAAAAAAAAAAATGCTTACCATAATCTGGCAAAGGTTCCCCGTAAATCTCCATGTCTCAGGTTAGATTCAACATACTTCTTTAGTAGCCTCAGTCTATCAGGCAGATCAGTGAGTGTAACTTGAGCACCTAAAAGAGCTGCAATGCAGCAGCTGGAACATGAATAAACATGCTAGAGTCTAAAAATGAAACTATATTTAGCCAAAGAGATTTAACCTGTTTATTTACATGAAATCAGGCTACACAATCACATATCAATAGTAAATTACTTAAGAATTGGATCGGCACAAGTTACTGGAGAAAAATGCCATATAATTTAAGCATAAGTAGCCAATCCCAATAAAACAATAGTTACCAAGTAGATATGTTTCGTCTATATATAATTCTATAGGATATGCAAAACAAATGAAGAAAAAAAAAAGATGTCAAAACCTTTTATATAACCAAACCATCCAATTTCAGTTACCTAAAAAATAGTAATTGTAATGGTTTTTGTCTAGTTATCAATGGGAATTTCTTCCATAGAGATTTCAAATGTTAATTACAGATGCATAATCATCAACATACAAACCTCAATGGTAAATGAATCTGGCCGAGAAAGATATTCTGTAAAAATTGGATTGAAGCAAAATAGCGACAAGAAGAACAAAGCTAAGGAAGGGATCAGAATTAGAGAGGGGAAATAATAGGCGTCCGAAGAAAAAATAAATACAAATGAATTAATTTAATTCTACCCAATTTACATAAATAGAAACAGGACAAACTGATTATCTTTATATCTGGGAACTTCTTTCAATTAAAAAACAGTAAGACATAAAAGAATTAAGTTTGAAGAAATGATTTTATTTTAGGTTCACATTTGAAAAGTTATTACCTGGAAGTCCTGTATTTGCCTCTGTTGCTCAGCTTGCAGTATGCCAATTATGCTTAGAAATCCTCCAACTACAGATTCAACACGCTCGTTAACTGCTTCTGCTAGAGCCAACCATGAGGAAGTGGTCATGTGCTCAGCCGCCGTATCGTTTGGCTTGAATCAACTTCGGTAGCTCGCGGCTGTCACTTTCCGATCTACCCATCGCCGGCGAGTGGGGGTGATCTGAAGACACCGGAAGGATCGCCTGGCCATGAGGAGTTCATCGGTCTTATTCGCGTAGCCACCCATTGTCGGAGGTGGGTGCAATCTAAAGAGGAAGTTTTCGATTCCTCTATCACGAAGGAGCAGAATGGCAAGAAATCGCGGCTGAACGATGGCGCTAGTGAGGGGACAATGTTGGCTATCGCTAGAGATTGACGGCGTCTGCTTCCCCTCTCCTTTTTCGATTTGCTCTCTCCCCTCCCCTTACGTTTTTCTCTCCTTTCTTTTCCCCATCTGTGTTGGTTCCCGTTTTGTGTTTTGTGTTTTGCTCTTTTATTTTCTTTTTTATTTTATTTTATTTTATTATTAGTCATTTATATTAATTTATCCTAAATTTTATGGTTATGATTCACTTAACTTGACATATTTCTCAAAAGCCAAAAATAATTCTAACATAAAATTTTTATATTAATATTTTTAGTTATTTTATTTTACCTATCCCAAAAATTCAAGATTTAATTCTAATTCTCTAGTATCATCAATAGATCAAACGTAAATTGCTTAACAGTCGTAACTGATATTGTCCTAACTAAATACCCATAGTTAATTTCATTTATGACTTAATTATTTAGTTAGAGTTAACTATAACTAGTCTCAGATCAGAATTGACATTTTATAAATTTTTGATCTACTGTAATACTATTTACAACTTCAAAATTATCGGGACGTTACAGTTCCGCATCAGATTTAGCTATAATACATTTTTATTACAGTCGATTGTGATAAAATATTATAGTTGCACAAACTGGTTGTATTTTACTAATGAACTTATATTTGGCCACAATATATTCATTTTTTGTAACATATTTGTTTATCATAAATTCAATTATTTTTTATGACATAATTTATTTGTCATATATTAGCATTACAACCAACTGTTACGGAAAATTATTATTTTCATAAATTGATTGTATTGATAACGAAATTGTATTTCGTCATAATATATTTCTTTTTTGTGACATAATTATCTGTCATAAAAAATTATTGTGATGAAATAATTTTATTGTCGCTAATTCATTAAATTGCAACAAATATAATTTCTGTCACAAAAAAATAAGTATTTCATGACGAATTTTTGTGTCGCAAATAGTTATTTTTTCGTTATATTTTTTCCCACCAAAAGAAAAAGGTTAAAAATTTTCCCTCCATATCAAATGTGACAAAATTGTATCTCGTCATAGTATATTCATTTTTTATGACATATTTATTTGTTATAAATAAAATTATTTTTTAAACTAAAATTCTTTGAAAAAAATAATTAGATTTTTTTTTGTATTGATATCTTATTTGTGACGAAATGATATTATTGTTACTAATTTATTTAATTATGACAAAAATAATTCGTCACAAAAAATAAATATTTTGTCACGATTTTATACGTTGCAATAAGTTATTATTTTGTCATTAAATTTTCTTTCTCCAAAAAAATGGTGGGAAATTTTCCCTCCTAAAGAAACCATGACGAAATATATTTTTTGTCACAAAATTAATCTATTAGTGACGAAAATTAAAACATAAAATAACGCAAGATAATTTTGTCACGGTAATAAATGATATGGTGACGTTTTAAAAAATTTGTCGTTGTAAGTTATAATTAGTGACGAAATTTTATGCGTTATCAAAAAATTTGTCACAAAAAGTAAAATTTCTTGTAGTGTAAAGATGCATTAATGGCCATATTTAGGCCAACCTTTTGGCTTTTCTAAGAATAATTTCTCGGTCAATTGAGGGGCTAAAAAAATCCAGAATTCTGCTTCTCCCTTGCTCCTTGTTTTTATCTTTTAAATGGGTAATAGAAAAGAGAAGGAAGTTGGGAAAGATTAAGCAAGAGATGATGATTTTGAGGTAAGTATTGTGGGGTTTAATTCTTCTTTCTTCTTCTCTTTTTCTTGAGGTTGAATTTAGATTTGGAAAAGTGGGTAACGTGAGTTTTGATGTTGGTTTTGTGTGGAGGAAATAAGAGAAGCTAAAGAAAGAGTAAGAGAGCAACGATTATGCAGCCAATTAAGCTAATAGGAGCAAAGGAAAATGAGGTTTGGAAACTCTTTAGTTATATATATGAATTTGTATATGTTTATGTTTATGTGTTATATGAGTTATTTGAATGTTTTGATGATGATATATGATGATGGTAGTGAGTGTTGGTTTAAATTGCTAAACCGTGCATGTGAATAGGGTTTTGGGTGAAAACTGTGTTAGAATACACTTGACCCTTCTTCGGTTATTAGACTATATTGTCAGTTTTAGAACTTCAAATGATATGAGACTAGTACCGTTTGAAATTTAAGACATATTACTACAAATGTCTTAGAAATAGTCTTGAGTTAATTTTAGCTCTAAGTGTCCCAAAAATGGTCATGAAATAGAGGTATCTTCTGTGGCCAGGTTCAGGGGAGCAGTATAGGTTGTTTTGATCATATCTGATGGTTTAGGAGTCTAATAGACATGATACTTATCCTATGTTAAAGCTAAGATCCTAAGGATCATTTGTTAAGAGGACACTTGGCCTAAAAATGAGGTTTAGAGGTCGGTTTAGGCGGTTGAAGTTTGAAGCGGAAAACAGTCTTGTGACTTGTCTTGATGAGGAATCTGAAGGGAGCTTTTATCGCGAGCGTGATAAAATCTGCTTAATAAGTGTTTTTCTCCTTCTTTTGAACCTTTTGGTTGGTAGGAACCCTTTCCTACCTTTACCCTCTTCTAGTTTGTATATTTTATGATGTTTTCCCTTCCGTAATACACCCGAACTTCATCGGAACTTTATGAGACATATTCATTACATGTTTAGAACTTATAAAAGAGTAAATAAATAGCTATCACTTAGGAATACAAGAGACTAAGGATATAAATAAGAACATTGACTAAGGTACTTAAGGATTTAACAAGTCGAACACTTTCGAATCCATTCAATATTAACCTGATTTAAATTCTGTTAAGAGATTTGAAGTGAAATTCTATAATCTGTACTTTGAGCCTGTAGAACTATGGGGTTCTGATTCCCAATTCCTTGGAATACGTAGGAAGCTTGGGATATCCTTCCAAGTTCGAACCAAAGCATAGAAATTATTCGGATATAAAAGATAATATATCAGTTGAACTTGAAATAAACGTGGCATGTGTGAGAAGGTTTATAAACGTTATTGAACTATTGATGATTTAAGCCTCGTGTAGGCTTATTTATAGTTTAAAAATTTGTATATGTTATGAAGTCTGGAGTAAATGATTGTTTTAGACGCGGCATGAACTAAAATTGAAATAAATCTTTCGTATCTCAAATGGTATTTAAATGATTATCTAAATAATGAATCATTCCTAATAACTTGAATAGGCTGAGGTACTTATGTTGAAGTTCTTGATTTTAATGCATACCTTTGGGAAGTAATGATTAAGAAGTTATTTATGGGAATTGTAAAAATGAGTATGTTTTACATGAAGTTGTATGTAATAGTAAAAAAAAATGTTACATGAGGGTGCTCAAATATAGTGGCTCCTTTGGGACTTGAATAGTGTGAACAGGGTGTGAAGCTGGTGCTCTATCGCGAGCGCGACAGTGGATATCTTATTCTCTGTCACGAGCGCGATAGAGACCATCCAATTTTCTATCGCGATCGCGACCAAGGTCGCTAGCGCGACTCTCTTCTATGCTATGAAGGTATGTTCGTTGAACTTTTTGACATGAATTTTGACTTGTGATTTGCATATGACACATTTTATAAATTCAAGTGTGATATACCATGTAAGCTATAATTGAAATGAATTTTAAGCATATATTAAAACTAAGATATAATTGTAATTAAAAGGTATTGTATTGCATGAGTAAATAAGTTAAAAATGATATGACGTTGCTTATTGGAATTACTACGCTATATTACGCGATTAACTGAACAATAAATTGGACAAATAGTGTAGCCTGCGATAGTCGAGTCGTGGATAGATAGGCATGCCTATGGAGTTTGATTTGCTACAGCTTCTGTGATTTGGACCCTGATCAGGTCCCCCGACTGGATCTTTGTGATCCTTCTGTATCGGATCTTCGCGATCCTTCTGTCTTGAATCTATGTGTTACTCATTATCCACCCCCTTGACTTAGCGGGCAATAAATGAATAAGAGTATGTGATTCGAATAATAAGATGTGAATTGATAAATATATGTGATGACTGGTATGCATGTATGAGATTAAACAATTAATAAGAATGTGATCACATTGTCTACTGTGGCCTTTGTGTGGCATGGGTTAGCATTTTGAGCACTCATGTGTTTTTGGATTCCGTATGGACCGTTGTGTAAGAATATGATAACACCTTTGTATAATTTGGTATGTGTGATCTAATATTCCAATGGTTTGGAAGTTATATGATAAGGCCTGTGTAAGCAAATTGTATGAAACGAATTTTAGGAACCGGAATGAATGTGGATATTGAACAAAGTGACATGTATAAGATGTGAAAAAGTGTGTTAATGTATAAGTGATTCGTTAACGTTGTTATGCAAAGCAAGTGATTATTTTGATGATCTCCTTGAAAGTATCCAATTTGTTATAATTGATATGATTATATTTTCTATATTATGTTTTCCTTTGAATTCATCTGACGGCCATTCTTAGTGGTCGTCCATACTTGTATGATTCCCACTAAGCTTTATACTTAGCACGGATTTTCTTTTAATCCGTGTAGGTACTATTGGTCAGATCATTCGAGAGTCCTTCCGCAGCAGTCCAGGCCAATGCAAGATTATGAAGAGGGTTTAGGATAGGATTTGTATAGTCTTCATAATGTATGCAAGATTTGTAATTTTAAATTATAGGTGTTGTAAAAGTGATATTGGTTATGTAAATGATCTATTTATAGTAAATTCTGAAAAAGTATACTTTATATTATGATTGTGTAATGAATGCTTAGATAATTATAATATGTTTGAAGATAAAAGAAATTTTGTAACTCATATTTTCAGCTTAAAGGTTTATATGTTTTGCATGTTTGTTCGGTAATGCCCTTGACCGTCGTCGTGAACCACCGGTTCACGGTGTGGTTTACTACATACGGGTAAGGTGTGTGTGACGCGCGCCGGACCCTGCGGCCGCCCCTCTGACTGCCCGCTTGAGGGCAATCGGGCAATTGAGGATCCATTGGCAACTTGTAAAGATATTTACAAGTGCGTCTATTTTGGGCAACAAGGAGGTTTCATGGAGTCGCTACCCAATAGAACATTGGGAAAGTTTCTCTCACCTCGAAAAGTCTAAGACTGTGCTTAGTATCCATTTTGGGCCAACCAAAGGGATCTTGGAGGGTAAACCTCTCGCCCTAAGGAGCCTAGGATTAACGTCAAAGTCTCGTGACACAAGAGGTGTCTTGGAGGTCATAGTTCCAAATGAGTGTTCGGATAGACCTCTCGCCTCTTTGAGCCCAAAGACCAGAGCTGGGTTCGAGACTTCTCATCTATTTTTACCTCGATTATTTTACGATCAAGTTTTAAATTTCATTAATTCGCTCTCTCTCCACACGATGCAATTGAATCAAAGCGCATTTATTCACATTTGAAAAGCGGTAAATGAACGAGTAAATAATGAAAGCGATAAATTACAATAACACAAGGAGCGAAATACAACTCCCTTTTATAAATGTACGATACATACATGAATCGGGGCATTGCTTATTTTGAAGACTTTGGTCCTCGCATGCATCATTATTAAAATGGATATTTCTATTGTGAGGATTTTATTGGATAAAAATAGGACATTGGGCCCTTGATTTTATGAAGAATTCGGTTTATTAAGTATAAAACATTTGGCCGATTTTTACATTAGCGAGAAATACAATAATTTTGTTATATACAGGAGAAGCAATAAATAAATACACGAAATACAAAAGAGAGGAGGATAGGGAACTAAACCAGGCAGACTTTGCATACACGGGAGAACTCCCTCAGGCTCCAGCCAATCCAAGAAATAAGGACATACTCTCACAAAATAAGCCAAAAGGAGGTTAAAATACAGAAGAAAAGCTATAAACAAACATAAGAATTTGAGTGAACAAAAAAGGAAAAGAAAAAGATTTGAAAATGTGGGACAGAATCCACCGACGGGCTATGTTGAATGACCGACGGGCGTCGGTTAAGGTGAAAAATACGGCCCGTCGCTCACTCGAAGGGAGCCGTTTGTGTGGGTGACCGACGAGTTATGAAGGTGACCGATGGGCGTCGGTCACAGCAGATGACCCGTCGGTCACCTCTGTCCTAGGAAAAAAATAGAAGCTTTTCAAAAGCAAAAAGACAGGTTTTACACAAATTCAAAAAGAATAGCAATAAGAAATAAAAAGAAGACAAGAGCAGAGATAATATCGAAAATGAAGGTAAAAAAAAGGACAGAAAAGGGGCCGGAATATTTACCCTCAGAACAACCTCTTGGTTGGATTCCTTGTTGTTGTCTGGTTTCCCGCACGCTCCACGAGAAAGTCCGAACGAAAAGGTCAAATGTTGAAAATAGAGTGTGTCCTCAACAATTCGACGAAGATTGAGTTTTGGAAATAAAAAACCAGTAAAAATCAACTAGATCCTCTTTCTTTTGAAGATTTGATTCTTGAATCAGTTAGATCTTTTTAGAAATGTGTTTGTTGGAAGAGAGAGAAAACACGAGTGAATTTTGGCAGAGTTTCCCCTATTTTTGCAAATTTTTCCCAACTCATTTTATGAGAAAATTCAAAGCTTTTATAGGCCAGGGATGACCGACGGGCCTCTGTGGTTCACCGACGGGCGTTAGAAAAATCCTACTGACACTAGGATTCATCCGACGGCCTTGCAACCTGACCGACGGGCCTGCTATTTCGACTGACAGGCGTCGGAATAATCCTCCTGACACAAGGATTCATCCGACGGGCCTGCCACTTCTACTGACGTGCGTTGGAAGAATCCTTCTGACACAAAGATTCATCTAATGATCCTGCCAACCGACGGGCTGGGCCCTGACCGATGGGTTGGCCGTCCGTCGAGGAAAACAAACTTTTTTTGGACTTTAAAAACTCCCCGTTTTCTCCCCTTCTACCTATGAAAGGTAAAAAAGACTCGTTTCTCGTGGAGCATAGGACTAAAGCCTCCGAATCCAAACCGTTTGTACAGGCTCGGATGCCGATTTCATCATAGGGTAATCTCTGATCCAGACTGCTCCGGGACACGGTGCATATAGTTGCCCCCAGTTTTGGGGAAACTAGTGCACGAGCGCCTAGATGAGCCAAAACTCAGAGAAAGGACAAAAAGGAAGAAAGCGTACCTGTGGCGGTTCTTACCTTCCGTGCCTTTTATCGGGTAAACCTCGTCTCAGTCTGTTCGGCGGGTGAAGATATCCCTATTAGTCTCGTCTCGGCCTGTAGGTGTTGGTGAGATGTAGCACTCTCTAGCCACGACCTCGATATGAAGAGCAGTGTTTCTTTAACCACAACTTCGATTGTTCCTGCCGGCCTCGTCTCGGCTCGCGCAGTGCTGAGGAGATGTAGCACTCTCTGACTACAAACCCGGTATGAAGAGCAGTGTTTCTCTAACTGCACCTTCTGCTGGCCTCGTCTCGGCTCGCGCAGTGTTGAGGAGATGTAGCACTCTCTGACTACAAACTCGATGTGAAGAGCAGTGTTTCTCTAACTGCAGCTTTCGCTTCTGCTGGCCTCATCTCGGCTCGCGCAGTGTTGAGGAGATGTAGCACTCTCTGACTACAAACCCGGTGCGAAGAGCAAGGTTTCTCTAACTGCAGCTTTCGCTTCTTCTGGCCTCATCTCAGCTCATGCAGTGTTGAGGAGATGTAGCACTCTCTGACTACAAACTCGATGTGAAGATCAGTGTTACTCTAACCGCAGCTTCAATTGGTGAGAAGCGGTACTCTCTGACCACAGTCTCGAGGTGAAGAGTAGTATTCCCTAACTACAACTTCGATCGTTGAGAAGCGGTACTTTCTGACCATAATCTCTGTTCGTTGGCATTCTCATACTAACCCCCATCCGGTCAGTATAAAGTCTGATCTGCTAACCTCCATTTGGCTAGTACGGTTTTCTGATCTGCTAACCTCCATTTGGCTGTAAGGTGTGTAGTACTCTCTTACTGCCACGTGAATTGTGAGACAAGGTACTCTCTGACCGTAATCTTGATTTTGTGGCAAAGGAGACCTCGCTGGGTTCCCTTTCCAAGAAGACATGAATCTTAGTCGCTCATGTTCGAACTTTTGATGGATGCTTGTGTCCGGATCAATGTTTCTCTGTACCTGTGTGATAAAAGGTTTTGTTAATCCATGTTTGAGTTATTATCTTTTTAACATGTCCATGAATGATGTGGTTTTGTTTTATTTACCATGTCATGTTTCATTTATATTCTTTCTTCTTTCTTTCTTTTTAGTTGTCATTTTTCAAATCTTGGTTATCTTTTGTTATTATTTTTCCTTTCGCTTGTTATGCCGTCATCATTTTAGAATATGAGTAAAAGTGACAGCATACACTTATATGTAATATGAATAACTGAATGAATGTACAAAACTGAAAATAAAATTTTTTCATTAGAAATATCCATTTTTGTACAATGTATATACAAAGTGAAAATGTACAAAAATACAAAAAATGACTCCCTGAACATCAGAGGGGCACGTAGTCGGAGGGCTCCTCGTCAGGATCTTCATCGTCTAAGATATGCACCGTCCCTTGATGAGGTGGAGGTGGAGCTGACTGTGTCGGAGGTGGAGGCTGAGCCGTGGAAGGTCCTGCCCCAGCATCGTGGGTCTGTCTGAACCTGATCTGAGCATAGCCATCCAAGAAGGGCTGGGTGCACGTCCTCATGAACTCCAAAGTCTCTGAGACTGTGCCTCCTAGCTTCTTGAATGCCTGGCTCATCTGAGTAGTCTGCTCGTTGGCGGTCCTCCTCATCTTATCTAGGCGCTGCTCCATTTGCTCCCTAAACTCCCTCATGGTCTGGGACAAGGGAGGAAGGATCCCCTCTATCGCCTGGACCCGGGATCTCGGGGAGCCGAGTGACTCGTCTATCATTTGTAAAGTCATATCAACTCTCTGAGACGCCTGGTCCTGGGACGTCCTCAGATCACGAGTGAGCTGCTGTCTAAGCTCCCTCTGGCCCTGGGCAATCTGCTCTACCAGCCTCGCCTGCTCGTCCCTGAAGGTCTCCATGACCTGAGCCTGCTCTCGTACTGTGTGCTCAATAAAACCGGCCTGCTCCTGGGCCAACCGCTCTATCACTCGGGACTGCTCCTGAATAGTAGTTTGCTGACGGTCTAACCTCTCCTGTAGAGCTCTATCTCTCTCATCCAGTCGTCGCTCGAAGGCTGCAAATATAGTAGTGAGGAGCTAGGAGAAATCAGGCTGTGCTAGCTGCTGCTGTGCTGGCTTTGGCGGTGGGGCCGTGGAGGAAGATGGCCCCGGGTCGCTCCGGAAGTATGGGTGATACCTCTCGGGGGGCCTGAAGGTAGACCTCTGCACCCTGGTGCTCGGTGACGGAGCAGGAGTCGGCGCCCTGGATGCCAGTGGAGTACCGAACAGCTCGTCCATGGTGAACTCCACATCGAAATCCAACGGAGTCCGGGGCGGCTCCCACTCAGGCTGCGACTGAAGCTGTGGCTAAGGAGGCTGAGGAGGCTGCTGCTCTGGCTCTGGCTGAGGAGGCTACTGCTCTGGTTGCTCTAGATCTGGACCCAAGGGTGGAAGGGAGAAGACCCGCCTGGTCTCGTGGATAGATAGCAACCTGAAAGCCTCTGCCTGCCCTGACAGCTGTGAAACCATCCCCATCTGTACTGCTACAGAGGCATCCACATGTAACCCCTCGTCCAAGGGTGCTCTCAGCCTACCCGGGGCGACTCCTAACCCCAATAGCAAACGAGTGATGACTCCCCCTACTATCACCACGGGCGTCACTCCTCTGCCAACTTTGATCAGGTTAGCCAAGATCTCATGGCTAACGTTGAGGCATTGGCCTGCCACCATGGCCCAGAGGCTCCAGATCTCGGCCGCGTTAAGCGACCCTGGATTACCAGCTCGACCGAGGTACGAACTGGATAGCACTCTGTGCAGGTACTGGAGTGCCTGAGACACCAGTACGGTGCTCTTCGCTGTATCGTGGTCATACAGCACTCCTGGTAAGGCAATGGCCGCCCAGTGGGTGTGTAACATCCCTTACCCGTACTTAGGCGATCCCATCCGATAAGGAGTGAGATGCCATATGAGTAAAGGTGCCACCAGACAGATACAGAATATACATACATTCATATATAAACATATATACTAAAATACAGAGTAATTTAAAACTTTACAACACCATTCACGAAATAAGCCGATCATGCATTAATATAATGGAAATCATTACATTACTGTTCTGATCAACAAAGAGATACATCAATTAATTACAAAACCCGAAATTACATAAACAAAAGCGGAAGCTATTATAAAACCAATATAAGAGAGTTCTATACAAAAAGAATCTCAAAATACAAAACTCATTCCTATTCTAAACCCTGCTGCGTTGGCTTATACTGCGGCGACTCTCCCAAAGCAACTCCTTCCGCACCTGCACGGGTAAACACACCGTGCTAAGCGATAAACGCTTAGTGGGGAGCCACACATATAATAAGGACAACCATTCACAACGGTCGTCAAGGCAAAACGCAAGCGTATTTCAAAATATACCATACACATAGCATATCAGTTGCATAAGCATGCATATACTAAGCCATACATTCAGAAGTTCATAACAATATTCATATTCTCATAACAGATCATACTTTTCCTTTATGAGATCGCACATGTATCACATACATTTCCTCATAACACAATTCATACAAGGAACCTGCTGACTCGAGGGAGTGGATAACGAGTATCGGGGTCCAAACGAAACTGAGGGTTGCAGCTATAAGACTCTATTAGGCATGCCTAGAGGTTCGCAAGGAACCAAACGGGGACCTGATCGGGGTCCAAACGAAACTGAGGGCTGCAGCTATAAGACTCTATTAGGCATGCCTAACTATCCACTTTCTAGACCCTAGCAGGTCATGCATAAGCCAATTAATACATTTCATAATATTCCAAAATTATCATCATCATACTTGTATATAGTCGTATCATGGATCCGCATTCATATAATTCATAAGATATCAAGCATAAATCTCATAGACATGAAAGGAAACTGGAGTTCAATCCGCACACAACAAAAGAAAACTCATTCAGCATATAGGGAGCTATCGCGCTCGCAACAGAGACCGAAGTCTCTTTACCGCGCGTGCTCGACGGATTTCACGACCGCAGGGAGGAAAGAAAGGCTAGGCTCTGTCGAGCTCGCGACGGATGTCCCGATCGCGACAGAGAGCGAATATTGCTGTCGCGGGCTCGCGACGAATCGCGTGCTCGCGATAGCACTCAGCCAGCATCACGCTCTGTCACGATCGCGACGGATGTTGCGCTCGTGACAAGGGGTGCTCAACATTTCGGCTATCGCTAGCTCGCGACGAAATCACATACTTGTGACAGCAAAGCTCCGAAATGCCGATCTCTGTCGCGCTCGCGACAGCGTCGGTTTTGCAAAATCTGCAGAATTCTGCAGATTTTCTTCCTCCCTCTCACAACCACAAACACACAAAACTCATCCAAAAGCTTCTTACCTCAAACCCAGCCATCCATTAGCATCAATAACCATAATATAACATTAATCAACAAGGAACTTCACACAATATATTAATTTAAACACACAATATATTAATTTAAACCTCCAATTCCATGAATCAACCCAAAACCCCAATTTATGTACAAAACCACATTAACCCCAACATTATCACAATTAGGTCATGCTCTTGCAAAATCCACATTCCAAAACAAAAACCCATAGCATATACGTCAAAATAAAGGACATATAACAAGCTAATTCAAAGAAACTATCAAATCTCATACATAACATATATATACAAGAAAACCAAGAAATTCCCAAACCTCAAAATCCTTAGCTCCTATTGCTTGGATCCACTAGTTCCAGCCTTCTCTTTGCCCTTTGGGTTGCGAGGAGGCTCAACTAAGCACAAACAAGCACCCAAACACCAAAAACACAAACCCTAATTTAGATCCAACCCAAGAAGAAGAAGGAGAAAATGCATGTATAATACAAATAAAAGCAAGAACTTACCAAGGAAGATGTTAGGGAGTAATTAATTTCTACCACTTGAGCTTGAATCTAAGTAGATCACTTAGGAGAGTGCAAAGGAGGAAGAAGAAAAAGAAGAAGAAGAGAAAATGGGAATGGGTTTCAAAAATCTGCTTTTCCCTTTTTCATTTCCTCTTTCCCATCTTTCTTTCCCCTTTATACATGTCAATCATCTAGTGGAGGAGATTATTTACTCACACCCTAACAAAGAGTACCACATGCACACAATGAATACCCTAATAATGTACCCTACACCTGTATGAGCAACACACACCACAATAACCCACTAGTGCATATCCTACTATGGTGCACTCAACCACACACAATGCAACTCTAATGCATACACTACAATGGTGCACTCATGCACACACAAATCTGATCCAACTAATTTGCACCATAGTGCAACACATGCGCACACACGCACCAGAAAAACCCAAATTCATATAGTATTCCCAAAATACCCTTATGATCATGCCAAAACACATACAAATACATACACACACACATGGCTCACTCTACTAGGGGGCAAACGGGGTGTGACAACTCTCCCCTATTAACAAGAATTTCGTCCTCGAAATTCTCACTTGATCTGAATAACTGTGGATACTGAGTTCTCATCGACTCCTTCGGTTCCCATGTTGCTTCCTCGACCCCATGGTGATTCCACAAAACCTTGACCAAAGGAATCTGCTTGTTCCTCAACTGTCTTACTTCCCGAGCTAATATAGCTCTAGGCTTCTCATCATAGGAAAAATCAGACTGCACTTGAACCTCTTGAACCGACAACACATGAGAAGGATCCGATCTATACCGTCGGAGCATCGAAACGTGAAACACATCGTGAAGCTTCGACAATTCCATCGGCAAAGCCAATCTGTAAGCTACTGGACCAACTCTTGCCAACACCTCATACGGACCAATAAAGCGAGGACTAAGCTTTCCTTTCTTTCCAAACCGAAGCACTTTTCTCTAAGGAGAAACTTTCAGAAAGACTTTGTCCCCAACTTCAAACTGCATATCTTTTCTCTTCAGGTTGGCATAAGACTTCTGTCGATCCTTAGCTGCTTTCAAATTCCGCTGCACAACTCTGATCTTCTCCTCTGTATCTCTAACCAGATCTGGCCTAATTACTGACCTCTCAGATAGTTCTGTCCAACAAACTGGAGTCCTACACTGTTGTCCATACAAGGCCTCATACGGTGACATACCAATACTTGACTGAAAACTGTTGTTGTAGGCAAACTCCATCAGCGATACATACTTGTCCCAACTACCCGGAAAGTCCAAAACACAAGTCCTTAACATATCCTCTAAGATCTGAATCACTCGCTTGAACTGACCATCTGTCTGAGGATGAAATGCTGTACTGAAATTCAGCTTGGTACCCAAAGCTCGTTGCAACTCTTTCCAGAACTTAGATGTGAACCTTGGATCCCGATCTGAAACTATAGACAAAGGCACTCCATGCAACCGAACTATCTCATCCATATGGGTACTGGCCAATCTATCCATCTGGTAATCCATCCTAACCAGCAAAAAGTGAGCAGACTTCATGAGTCGATCCACAATAACCCAAACAGAATCATGCTTTTTCTGAGTCAAGGGTAACCCAAAAACAAAATCCATGGCAATATCATCCCACTTCCACTCGGGAACGGACAAAGGCGTGAGCAATCCCGAAGGAACTTGGTGCTCAGCCTTTACCTGCTGACAAGTCAAGCACTTGGATACAAAGTCCACTATATCCCTCTTCATACCAGACCACCAATAAAATTGCTTCATATCCCGATACATCTTATTACTCCCGAGATGCATGGTGAAAACTGTACTATGTGCCTCATCCAAAAGCTGTCTTCTTAATTCTTCATTATCCGAAACACACAAACAGTTTCTAAACAGAAGAACCCCATCCTGAATCAAAAACTCTGACTGCTTGCCTAAACTGACTTCTTGCACAAACCGTTGGAGCTTCTCATCAGCCTTCTGAGCATCCACTATCCGCTGTCTCAAGGTAGGCTTGACCCTCAACTGAGCTATCAAAGCCCCATCTGAACCAAACCTAAATCTGATTCGTCTAAAAAATAAGGCAGAAACTGACTTCCGACTCAAAGCATCTGGGACTACATTGGCCTTACCCGGATGGTAATCCACAATGTAGTTGTAATCCTTAAACAACTCAAGCCATCGACGCTGCCTCATGTTCAGCTCCTTCTGAGTCAGGAAATACTTCAAACTCTTGTGGTCCGTAAAGATCCTGCACTTCTCCCCATACAAATAATGACGCCAAATCTTTAAGGCAAAGACAACCGTTGCTAACTCAAGATCATGCGTCGGATAGTTCCTCTCATGTGGCTTCAACTGTCGAGAAGCATAAGCCACCACCTTACCTTCCTGCATCAGAACACATCCCAGACCAACACCTGAAGCGTCACTATACATAACAAACTCCTTACCCGAGGTGGGTTGAGTCAGTATAGGAGCTCCAACTAACAACCTCTTCAACCTCTCAAAGCAAGCCTGACACTTATCTAACCACTCAAACTTAACTTCTTTCCTCAGCAACTTAGTCATCGGAGCGGCAATCACAGAGAAACCTTTAACAAACCGACGGTAATAACCCGCCAGGCCAAGGAAACTCCGCACCACTTGAACATTCCTAGGCGCCTTCCAATCAACTATCGCCTCAATCTTAGCTGGATCTACCTGAATACCCTTGGCTGAAACTATGTGGCCCAAAAACGACACTTCCCAAAGCTAAAAATCACACTTACTCAACTTGGCAAACAACCGATGTTCCCTCAAAACTTGCAAAACCAATCGGAGATATTCCTCATGCTCGGTCTCATCCTTGGAATACACCAGGATATCATCTATAAACACTACTACAAATCGGTCTAAGTATGGCCTAAACACGCTGTTCATCAAATCCATGAATGCCGCTGGAGCATTAGTCAAACCAAACGGCATCACAAGGAACTCATAATGGCCATACCGAGTCCGAAATGTAGTCTTAACCACATCCTCATCCCTAACACGAAGCTGATAATACCCCGATCGTAGATCTATCTTAGAGAAAACACCGGAACCCCGAAGCTGATCAAACAAATCCTCGACTCTGGGCAACGGATACTTGTTCTTCACTATTATCTTATTAATCTGCCTGTAGTCGATACACATCCTCAAGGACCCATCCTTCTTCTTAACGAACAAAACTGGAGCTCCCTAAGGAGATATGCTTGGTCGAATAAACCCCTTATCCAAAAGCTCTTGTAGTTGAGTTTTTAATTCTCTCAACTCCACAGGAGCCATCCGATAAGGTGCTTTCGATACGGGTGTGGTGCCCGGCATGATCTCTATGGCTTGCTCAACTTCCCTCTCTGGAGGCAAACCCGACAAATCACTTGGAAAAACATCACTGAACTCTCGAACAACAGGGATGTCCCCAATCCTAACTTGATCCCTCTTGGAATCCAAAACTACAGCCAGAAAAGCCTCACAACCCTTTCTCATAAACCTCTTGGCTTGAATTGCAGAAATCACATTGTTCACCGAACTCGCACCCAAACCTCTTACAAACACTGGAGCTCGGTTCCTATCTCGAAGTACGAAGGTCTTCCTATGACAATCAACTATAGCTCGATGCTTGCCCAACCAATCCATACCCAAAATCAAATCATACTCTCTAAAGGGCAACTCTATCAAATCCGCAGGGAACTCAACTCCCTCAACCAATAAAGGACAATTCCTAAAAACTCTACTCATACTGACACTATGCCCTAATGGATTGGTCACACAAATCTCATAGTCTAACTGATCTACCACATGCAACTTATCAATAATCTTATCCGTGCACAAATATGAGTGTGTGGAACCAGGATCTATTAGAGCATATAATTCAGTGTCATGGAGTAGGAACTTACCAGCAATCACATCAGGGGAATCCTGCTCCTCTCTGGCTCTAACTGCATAAGCTCTGGCTGCAACTGGTGGAGGACGTTCAACAGTCTCAGAAACAGCTCCATCTCTAGGTCGACCGCCTCGACCTCGACCTCTACCTCTACCTCTACCTCTTGCAGCCTGAGAAGCATTCGATCTAACTCTGCTAGCTCCTCCCTGAGGTCCCGAATCTTCACCCGTCTGTGGACAACTAGCCAGACGGTGCTCGGTGCTCCCACACCTAAAGCACCCACCAGTGAGCCACCTACACTCACCCCGGTGAGCCTTAAGGCAATGCTCACAAACAGGCATAGCATCAGACCTACCACCTCTGCCAGAACTAGATACCGCTGCAGAACCTTGCCTTCTACCTCTAGCAGCCGAACCAGCTGACGGATCATCTTGCGGGTTCCTAGATCTCTTACCCGAAGATGATGAAGAACCACCTCTTGCAGAAATCCTTCACTGAGCTCTTTCCCTAAGCAAAGACTCCGTCTTCTCTGCCCTTATGGTAGCCTCTGCAATCTGATAATAACTTACCCCAGGCATACATATCAAAGAAATCAAAGCAATCTTCAGAGACTCGTTCAACCCCGTTTCAAAATGCTTGCATCTGAAATCATCTGTCATAACCCCTCGCGGAGCATACCGAGATAACTGATTGAGCTCCTTCTCATAGTCCGCAACTGACAAGGCCCTCTGCCTCAAACTCAGAAATTGCGCCCATCTTGCATCCCTATAAGCCTGAGTCACATACTTCTTAGTGAACTCCTCACTGAAGAAATCCCAAGTAACTGGATCAGGCATCTGAGGTCGCCTACATACCAACTCCCACCATTCATAAGCCGACCCTTGAAATAAAGCCACAACACACTCAGCTTGCTGATCGGGAGGACACCTGACTTCCCTCAAAGCTCTCTTCACCTTATCAAGCCACCTTTTAGCTACCTCTGACTCATCAAGCCCAGTCCCATAAAAATCCTCAACACCAGCTCTTCTTAAACTCTCTATCGGAGCTTTTAGGGCAGTCACCCTTTCCAAAACCCGAGCCATGTCTTGATGCAATCTGAACATTGCCTCAAAAGGCATGGCAGCAGCCTCGGGCTGAACCCTAGCACATTGAGCCGACACCGAAATAGAAACAGACGGATCTACAGCTGGAGGATTCCAACTTTCAGCGGACTCCTCGAGCGCACCATGAGCAGAATCAGAATCCATCTAACAAATAAGAGGACAGCCGCATCAGCCAACACAGCCCTAGACATAGACATATCCACACATAGCATCACACAGACAATCACCCAGAAATGCCTAAACCTAGTCTCTGATACCACAACTTGTAACACCCCTTACCCGTACTTAGGTGATCCCATCCGATGAGGAGTGAGATGCCGTATGAGTAAAGGTGCCACCACACAGATACAGAATATACATACATTCATATATAAACATACATACTAAAATACAAGGTAATTTAAAACTTTACAACACCATTCACGAAATAAGCCGATCATGCATTAATATAATGGAAATCATTATATTACTGTTCTGATCAACAAAGAGATACATCAATTAATTACAAAACCCAAAATTACATAAACAAAAGCGGAAGCTATTACAAAATCAATATAAGAGAGTTCTATACAAAAAGAATCTCAAAATACAAAACTCAATCCTATTTTAAACCCTGCTGCGTTAGCTTAGACTGCGGCGACTCTCCCAAAGCAACTCCTTCCGCACCTGCACGGGTAAACACACTGTGCTAAGCGATAAACGCTTAGTGGGGAACCACACATATAATAAGGACAAACATTCACAACGGTCGTCAAGGCAAAACACAAGCGTACATCATAATATACCATACACATAGCATATCAATTGCATAAGCATGCATATATATACTAAAGCCATACATCCAGAAGCTCATAACAATGTTCATATTCCCATAACATATTATACTTTTCATTTATGAGTTCATACATATATCACATACATTTCCTCATAACACAACTCATACTAGGCACCTGCTGACTCGAGGGAGTGGATAACGAGTGTACGGACAGTACTTTACGGGTACGAGCCGATACGGATAGTACCTTATGGGTACGAATCGATAAATCAAGACACTTTTAACTTTCACAAAATATTTTCAAAAGGGATCTTAAATAAGATCCGAACACATAGGGGTTTGCGAGGAACCAAGCGGGGACCTGATCGGGGTCCAAATGAAACTGAGGGTTGCAGCTATAAGACTCTATTAGGCATGCTTAACTATCCACTTTCTAGACTCTAGCAGGTCATGCATAAACCATTCAATCCATTTCATAACATTCTAAAATCATAATCATACATGTACATAGTCGTAACATGGATCCGCATTCATATAATTCATAAGACATCAACCATAAATCTCATAGACATTAAAGGAAACTGGAGTTCAAAAACCGCACACAATAAAAGAAAACTCATTCAGCATACAGGGAGCTGTCACGCTCGCGACAGAGATTGAAGTCTCTTCGCTGCGCGTACGCGATGGATTTCGTAACCGCGAGGAGGACGGAGGGGCCAGGCTCTGTCGCACTCGCAACGGATGTCGCGATCACAACAGAGAACAAATATTGCTGTCACGGGCTAGCGACAAATTGCGTGCTCGCGATAGCACTTAGCTAGCATCGCGCTCTGTCGCGATCGCGACGGATGTCGCGCTCGCGACAGAGGGTGCTCAACACTTCGGCTATCGCAAGCTCACGACAGAATCGCGTACTTGCGACAGTGAAGCTCCAAAACACTGATCTCTGTCGCGCTCGCGACATCATCATGATCGCGACAGCATCGGGTTTTCCAAAATCTGCAGAATTCTGCAGATTTTCTTCCTCCCACAATCAACCACAAACACACACAAAACTCATCCAAGAACCTCTTACCTCAAACCCAGCCATCCATTAGCATCAACAACCATAATATAATATTAATCAACAAGAAATTTCACACACTTCATTAATTTAAACCTCCAATTCCAAGAATCATCTAAAACCCCAATTTATGCACAAAACCACATTAACTCCAACATTATCATAATTAACTCATGCTCTTAGAAGATTCACATTCCAAAACAAAAACCAATAGCGTATACATCAAAATAAAAAACGTATAACAACCTAATCCTAAGAAACCATCAGATCTCATACATAAACATATATATATATATATATACATGAAAACCAAGAAATTCCCAAACCTTAAAATCCTTAGCTCCTATTGCTTGGATCCACTAGTTCCAGCCTTCTCTTTGCCCTTTGGCTCGCGAGGAAGCTCAACTAAGCACAAACAAGCACCCAAACACCAAGAACATAAACCCTAACTTAGATCCAACCCAAGAAGAAGAAGAAGAAAATGCATGAATAACACAAGGAAAAATCAAGAACTTACCAAGGAAGATGTAAGGGAGTAATTAATTCCACCACTTGAGCTTGAATCTAAGTAAAGCACTTAGGAGAGTGCAAAGGAGGAAGAAGAAGAAGAAAAAGGAGAGAAAACGGGAAATGGGTTTCAAAAATCTGATTTTCCCTTTTTCATTTTCTCTTTCCCATCTTTTTTTCCCCTTTACACATGTCAACCATCTAGTGGAGGAGATTACTTACTCAAACCCTAACTAAGTGTATCACATGCACACAATGAAACACCCTAATAATGCACCCTACACATGTATGAGCAACACACACAATGCTCCCTCAAGGACACACCCTACAAATGTATGAATGCATACACACCACAATAATCCACTAGTGCATATCCTACTATGGTGCACTCACACACACACAAATCTGTCCTAACTAATTCACACCATGGTGCAACACATGCACACACGCACCATAAAAACCCCAAATCATACAATATTACCAAAATGCCCTTATTATGCTAGACTCATGCAAATGCACACACATACATATATGGCTCATTCAACTAGGGGGCAAACGGGGTGTGACAAGTTAAGTGGCCTTCTTTCCATCATAAGTTAAGGTTTGTGGAGATAGTAGATCTTGAATTTTGAGAGAATTGTGAAGGGAAATCCATTATCAAATAAGTGAATTATTGATTATGTTTTATATTGAAGTGAATTGAATAGAATTAGTTGAATTAGTGTGTAATTAGATAATAGCATAAAGGAAATTAATGGATTGTTTACCTATTGAATTTACCTATTGAATTTAGCTAGGATAAGAAAAAGAAGAAGAAGAAGAGAAGAAAAGGTAAGGAAAGAGTAGAGTGAAATTAGAAGAAGAAGAGAAAGAAGTTAGTGGAAATTATACTAATTTATTTCATATTAATATGTTATGTAACTTAGGGAATTTGCATGAATTATGTGTGTAAATTCCAAATTAATGATGAATTAATGAAATTAGATAATAAATAAATGAATTGTGTAATGAATTAAAAGTAGGAAGGAAAGACTTAGAAAGTATATTAACACCTTATGGCTGAATGGTGTTAATGGATTAAATTTAAGAAATTTTGATGGATTGTTAATTAAAATGTTTAAAATATCCATTTAAGCATGTTTGAGTTTTGATGGAGTGAAGAACATGGGATTATGACCAAGTATATGTGTGGCCAAATGGTAAGTATACCTAGATAGGTTGATGAAATATAAATAAAATTACATGAAATATGATTTATATTATGATTGAACTAATATTAGATGATAAAGAAATGAAGTTGATTTATAAATTTATATGAGTGTATGTGAAAAGAAATTGACAAATTATAATATATATATTGGTTTATGATGAATATTGCAAGAAATTGTGAAGAAAATGCTATTACATGATTTTATGGTGAGAAGAATGAATTTATTGAGTATAACATGTGAATAAATAATTTAAATGATATATTTTTGCCCTTAGTAACTAGTAGAGAAGCCCGATTATGTGATGTAATTGGCTAGCCACAGGGACACCGTATATTATATTGTAGTAGCAAGTCATAACCAAAGGAGGTCCCACACCGAAAAAGTAAAGAAAAAGAAAGAAAATCTGAGTGGAAATGACTATGTAAGATCATGGAGTTCGTTGTCCCCCACATCCATATCGTTTGTGTGGTCTCTACTGGATACTAGGGGCAAAATAATAAAAATGGTAAGATATGAAATAAATAAGTGATTTGTGGTAAGCTATGTGATTATTGAATATTTAGAGGGTTAAATTGTGATTGTGTAAAAAGAATAAGGACTAAAGAGTAAAATGGCAAATTATGTAATTAATGGCAAATCGGAAGACTAAAATGGTAATTTGAAAAAATAAGTGTGAATTCATAAATAAGATAAACATTAAGGATTAAATGGTAATTTAGTCAAAGAATATATGTATAAAGAGAAAAATTGAAATTTTGGCAAATGATGTTTGTTTAAATAAATAAATTGGAAATTTTGAAAAGAATAACTTGAAATGAAATAAATTAATATATTAATAATAAATAATGAGATAAATAATTATAAATAGGAAAAAGAGAATAAATTGAAATTAATTAATAGTTAATTAATAGGTAATTAATATCAAAGGGAATTAAAGACAGAATTAATAGATAATGAGATTTATATAAATGAGAATTTCTGTGTGCTTGTGTGAAATATTTTAGTAGGATTAGCACTATTGAGCAATTTAGCTTAGCGCATAGTTTATTTTACTACGCGTAGGGGACAGGTACAAGGAGTGCAGAGTATAAAGGATTTTTAAGGTAGCATGTGGATTGGCATGTATATGCAAATACTATGTTGGAGAGGATGTATCTTTTTGTATGTGTACAAACTTTTATAGTGGTAATTATAAATGAATTTATGTGATATCTGTAAATTATAAGTTTGGTAAATGATGTTAAAGCTTGGAATGTGGGGTTGTATTATTTGATAGATGTGTTTTACTCACGGAGTGGTTGATTATAGAAGTGCTTGTGCTTGTGTTAGAGTTTTGGAGGAGGAGGTTTGATTATTAGAAGTGCAAATCTTGATTATTTATAGGAAGGCAGTTTTAGTGTATATTCGTCATGCTACCAAAATGTTTGTAAACTACCCCATAAAATGATCACTATATAGTCTTTATGCCGTAAATTGAATATAATATTTTCAAGGAATTTGAACTATTATATGAAGATAATAAGGGATTTTTGTGTTTATTTAAATATGGTTCACCGCTTAAAAATAATTTGAAGTATTGTAGACACCGGGTCTTGAGGCAGTCCAGGTCAGAGTTACCCGATGAAGAAATCCATGTTGGTTTCTGGATAAATGAATGGAATTCGGAGGTTTTCGTCTTTCGGTTTCACAAGGATTAAAATCTTTTTCTCTATAGCGTGAGGTTTTGGAAAATTTTGCTTGAAATTGGAAGTTTTGCTCCACAGACGGGATGGCCGTCTGAAGTAGGAACGCCTGTCCCTACTTGGGGTAATCCCCGTCTCTATGCATAGTAGGGACGGCCCGTCTATAGCTAGGGACGGACACGTGTCTGAGTAGGGACGCCCGTCCCTAGTCCGCATTACGGCCCGTCTGTATCCAAATTTCCACGCGTGCCCTTAGTAGGGACGCCAGTCGGTATTTGCAGGGATGCCCGTCGGTAGTGGATCTGATCAGTTATCACCGGATTTGATAAAATTTCATCTCAAATCTTTCAAATAGGATAAGTTTTGGTTAAAAAAAATTGAATTTTAAGGACTCCTTTTAAAATTCAAACTCAAAATTGATGCTTATCTGATTTTATCTCCAAAAATTCTATAAATTGAGAGGAAAAATTCATATTTAGGTGTTAGAAAATTTGATAAATTTTTTGGTGGAACAAATTAACCATTTTTTGAGAGATTGAATTTTTTAGAAAGGTTTTTTGTGAGAAATTTACCAAAAAGCTATAAAATCTCTATTTTCAGAATTTTATTTGACAAAGATTCTTCCAATTAATTGATTTACTCAATTTTTTCTTGTGAATTAAGCCAATTTGAGGTTACGAAATTCATTTGTTTCCATCAATACAGCTAATTCAAACATTCGATCGCTATTAAATTTTCAAGAAGGGAAAATTTTCTTACTTTGATATGTTTTTATTTGATCCTTGTGGAGCATGCGGGGACCGAAACCATCTGATATTCACCCAAAAAGGTAAGATCCGAGGGTAAACATTCAGGATTAGCACTTGTGTGATTTAATTAACTTATATTAATCGTTTTCATTTTTCTTTTTTTTTTTTTATCTTTTAACTTATTTCTTTTAAAGTTCCCTATTATTTTCTTTTCTTTATTTTATTCATCAATTTTGATACTGACATGTTTATTCCTATGAGTTATTTTCTGACCATTTGGAATTGGAGTTGTAAATGATGAGGACCGAGCCAATCTGAGGATTTCCATACGGGTTCTTTCTTCACCCTTACTTTTTATTCATGTTAATGTTAAGATTATTTCAATGTCGTTAAAGTGAAAAGGGCCAAATATTTTATAGTAATTAATTTGGAATTTTCTCAAAAAGTTGTGGACCAATGTCCTGTTTTTTAACCAACAAAATTGACACCTTTTAAAAACCAGTTTGTAACAAATATACATGGCAGGACCAATGTCCTCAATCCAATGAATATCCCGATTTCTGTATGATCTGTATGTTATTTTTACAATGGGGGTTGTATTCCGCCTCTAGTTTTATTATAATTTGATTTGTGGGGATTTATTTTAAAATGTTTTATTTATTGATTTTGACATGAATGATTTTGCTTTAAATTAATCGCATCGTGTGGAAAGTTGGTGAAATAATGAATTCAAAAACTTAATTATAATATTAATCAAGGTATAAATAAATGAGAAGTCCCGAACTCACTCTGGTCTTTGGGGCTCAATGAGGCGAGAGGTCTAGGACTTCCAAGACACCTCTTGAGTCTCACCAAAAGACTTCAATTTACAATCCTAGGCTCCAGGGGGTAGAGGCAGTGGCCTCCAAGATCTTTCTGACTAGCTCAAGATGGATATGCATGCACCGTCTTAGGCTCGCTGAGGCTAGACGACCCTTCCCAATGTTCTATTGGGTGGCGACTTCAAGAAACCTCATTATTGCCCAAAATAGACGCCCTTGTAAATACCTTACAAGTTTTAATGAATTCCATCCTGATCGCCCTAAAGCGGGCTTTCGGGAGGCGACGGGGTTCGGTGCGCGTCACAGTGGCGACTCCGCTCGGGACTTATTCGAGACTTCGATTCAAAAGTACCTTGATTAAAAATTATAATTGAGTTTTAGTTCAAAAATTTCACCTTCTGTCAAAAAACTGCATTGCATCTCATTAGAGCCTTAGATCTACGTTAGTTTGGTCCCTTTTTCAACCCCGGTGCGTTCCCGAAGCACGACCCTACGTTCACTCAATGTAGGGAAGTGTTAAGGATAATCACCAGCCCAAGCCTAGTACCATCATGGTATATTAAATGGTAATCCAATCGGTCATTACGCTCGTGATGAGCTAGACCCGTTAGCAGGGACCATGCTTGGGTAGCCTTAAAGTAATACCACCTTTTGACTAAAGCTCATGTAATGGAAATAGTTACTTCCCCTAGGTGGTATAAACCTTAATCCTATGCTTGCTATGTGGATCATTATATATTGGACAAGCCTAGATAATTTGAGTGGTCACCTAATCAAAGGCTTTCATGCCCCGATAGGCCCATGTCAACTTATTTGGGCTACCTAAATACATAACGATCATAACCCATGCGCTTGTACATTAGTTAGGAGAGGTTATGCTGCCGGTTTTCCACCGTGCACCATACGCGTCCATCGGGTTCCCTGTTAACCCATGGATCAATCCCACTTAGGAAAGAGACTATGACCTCGTGTGCGGGAGCAATAAGGTTGGAAGAGCCTATGTGCTTGCATGCGGTTTGTAAATGTTGCATAGCACTATCATGTATCTAAGCACATTCATGCATCATCCTGACCCTTTGTGTTTTTCAGCCATCATAGATTCGCCTAGGTGGACAAGAGGGTCTCGGGGGCAACTACGCAGAAATCCATTCTTCGAGTTACTAGAAAGGGTAGAGTATCCGGACACTTCTTCTGAAACCAGCTATGCTACTTCAGCTCAGTTTTCTTTATCTAAAGAAATGGCCAATTCACCAAGAGGGGCAGATGCCACCAGGGCAATGATAGCAGAGGAAGTGGGCCGAAGGCTTGAAGAGTTTGAGAATCGTATGATGGCGATGATGGCCACTATAGGTCAGCAAGCGCCCCACAGAACCCACCACCTCCTCCTATGAGAAATAATGAAAGGAGGGAGGTCAGAGAAGACCCCCAAGAGGAAATTCGCATGCCACCTGCAAATTTAAGAGCCACTACTTCAGGGGCACGACGGGGAAGACCAGTCCCAAGGTTAGATGATGATTGGGAAGATGAAGAATATGAGGAACATATGTCTGAGAAAGGGAAAGCCCCTCAAATCGAAGAAGCCATCTGGAAGAAGATGGAGGAGAAATTTGAAGCAATGACAAGAATGCTAACAAAGGGGTCGAGGAATGAACCCAGAAGACAAGGAGTTAGAAGGAGAGGATCTAGTCCCAATGAACTTTAAAATGCCGGATGTTCCGAAGTTTGATGGCACTTTCGACCCCATGGCACACATAAAGCAGTACTCGCTGGTGATGAAGGGCACCACTTTGACAAAAAAGCAAAAGATTGAGTACTTTTGCTTGAGTTTGATCGGCCCAGCAGTAGATTGGTACCATGGGCTCGATCGCCGAACCAAGGAGGATTGGGATTTATTGACGGAGGAGTTTTTGAGGCAGTATGACTGCAGTACAAGGATGGAAGTGACCTTGAAGGACCTGGAGCTGTTACAGTAGAAGGGAGGCGAGTCCTTCCATGAGTATTTAACCCGGTGGAGGAATTAGGTGATGGAAATGAAGAGAAAACCGGATACTCAGGATCAAATACGGCTATTCATCAAAAATGTGAGCTCGTATTTGAGAGAAGGATTGAGGATGAAAGGACTGAAAGACTGGGAGTCTCTAAAGGACATCGCTATTGAGGCCGAGGGAGAGTACCTTGTTAAGAGAGCAGCTAATGAGAACTATCCCAAAAGGGGTAGCAGTAGCAAGGGGGCAAGTAGACCAACAGGTTTCACTAGTGGAGCACGGAAGACTGCTGAGGTATCAGCTGCTAATGCTACCCCAAGGCATTTTTCCAATCTTGGAAGGTCATTTTCATGGGTGCTGAGGAGACTTATGAAAGAGGGTAAGTTACAGCCTATGCCACCCAAGCCTGCTAGAACTCAAGGCATGCCAGGACATAAGGATGATGAGTATTGTGCATATCATCAGCACACCGGGCATATAACCAATAACTGCAAGACGTTGAGGCATGCGATTCAAGATCTAATCGACTCAAAGCAGATCACAGACCCAGAGAAGAGAGAAGATCAAAAGAAGGCTGGGTACAACAGTATGCCCCCGCTAGTGAACATGATTGGGTCCAGTTTGCCCGAGGAGTTTGTGTTAAAGGAATTGTACGGAAACGATGTCCACACTGCTGTTACGAACCTCCATGAGGGGAGTGAAGAAGGGCTTCCTGCAGCAGTGATCGATTGCTGGTCCACTGATGATAGTGGAACTAAAAATGATAATTCTGAAGTATTTTCTGACTTGTGGAATTCAGAGGAGGAAGGAGAAGAAGCAAAGAAGAAAGAGGTAGGAGCTGTGACCCGGAGCGAAAGGGTAGCTCCGAAAGTTGAGAAGCCCCAGGAGTCGGTTGAGGGCAGAAAGGGAAAAGAGCCGGAAGAAGATCCGATTGTTAAGCAACTAAAAAAGATGCCGGCTCAGATTTTCATATGGGATCTTTTGAGACAGTCGCCATCGCATAGGCAAAAGGTGGTAGAGGCTTTATGTGAGGCAACTGTGGCAACAACTATCTTGCCTACGGAACTTCTGGATGTAGTGAAAGGAGGATCAGGAGAAAATGTTGTCTTTACCAGTGCTGATTTGCCAGCAGAAGGCCGCAACCATAATCACCCTCTATACATAAGAGCGTAGATTAACCAAAAGCACACTGCTTGCGTAATGGTAGATGATGGCTCTTTAATAAATGTGTGCCCACAGGTGGCAATGGCGGCTTTTGGGGTAACAGAGGATATGTTAGCCAAATTTGATCTCACTATCACAGCTTATGACAACTCGCGTAGACATGCTTCGGGGACATTCATGGCAATAGTGAAGACGGGGCCTGTAGAATCAGAAGTGGAGTTTATGGTACTGCCTATACCCGCCAATTTCTCAGCTCTTCTAGGTAGACCATGGTTTCATAAGCTGGGTGGAGTCCCCTCTACATTTCACCAGATGGTAAAGATACCTCATAAGGGCCAGATTGTGACTATAAGGGCTGCACAGGAGAATAAGGTTTCAGTATTGGAGATTGCTAGGCAGCCGTTTAGTGGATTTCATATCGCCATGATAGGTGAGGAAGAGCAGAAGGAAGAGAGCCCCCAAGTACTGAATATGATGAAAAAGATGTCATTCCTCCTTGGTGCAGGACTGGGCAAGAATTCTTAAGGGATGCTAACAGCTGTTACCACCAGGGGCCAAAAGGACAGAAGGGGTCTAGGATATACAGGTGTTGAAGAGAGGGGTGAGAAGTCAAAAATGGAAATTCCTCACATCCGGAAGACTTTTGTGCCAGCAATTGCAGCATGTGCCTATACAGGGGAAGATGAACCATAGTGGCTGGATGGAAGATTTGTGCCAGGATTCGAGGTTTTCAATGATGTCTATGACTGGGACATTGGATCGATCAAGCTAGCAGCGGGCTTTTGTGATGAAGAAATCATGACCAGTAGGACAATTTGGGGCCGTGAGATGCCTGAAGAAGTAATGACTGAAAAGATGGTAGCCACCCAGTTGAAAGGGAAAGCAAAGGTAGAAGAAGCCATGCATGAGTTGATTGGGGAGCCCCCAAAGAGCCAAAGTGATGCAGGACCATCAACCGCGACAGATGCACCAGCAGAGGAGGGAGAGGAAAATAGTTTAGATTTTCTTTTTGCTCTAGAACTTTTCAATGATGTTAATGACAATTTCAATCTTATTAATAAATTGAATGATTTTGCTTACTTGTGTGATGTTTCTGATGATTTCACTATGCATGATCATGATCATCATCCCTCCATATTTGATATTGATTCAACTGATGCTACTCCATTTAATCTTGGAACCGTAGAGAATCCAAAAGAAATTTTAATAGCATCAAATATAACTCCTGAAGAGCGAGAAAAATTTGAGAGAATATTGAAAAAACATGAAAAAGTCTTTGCCTAGACCTACGAAGATATGACAGGAATCGATCGAAAAATCGCAGAGCACGCTATTCCTACATATCTGGACCACAAACCTGTTAAACAGAAGCTGAGAAGGCTTAGGCCAGAGTGGGCGGATAAAGTGAAGGAGGAGATTCACTAGCAAGTTAAAGCCAAATTTTTGGTTGAGGTGCAGTATCCGACTTGGCTGGACAACGTTGTCCCCGTAGCTAAAAAGAATGGCAAGGTAAGGGTATGCGTAGATTATCGGGACTTGAATAAGGCCTGTCCAAAAGATGACTTTCCATTGCCCCATATAGATGTACTGATAGACAGCGCCGCTGCTTGCGAGATGTATAGCTTTGGAGATGGTTATGCAGGCTACAATCAAATTCTCAATAAAATAATTGACCGGATTAAGATAGCGTTCATCACGAAGTGGGGGACCTATGCTTATCGAGTAATGCCTTTTGGCCTGAAAAATGTAGGAGCCACTTATCAGAGGATGGCAACAAAAATCTTGAATGACCTGATCCATAAAGAAGTAGAGGTATACGTGGACGATATGATGATCAAGTTGGCCACTAGAGAAGGTCATTTTGAAGCTCTGGAAAAGTTCTTCTTAAGGATAGACAAGTATAATCTGCGGTTAAATCCTAAGAAATGTATCTTTGGTGTTACCTCAGGGAAGCTCCTAGGGCACGTGGTTAGCCAGAGGGGTATTGAGATTGATCCGGACAAGGTCAAAGCCTTCAGAGAAATGCCAATACCACAGAAAGAAAAGGATGTGAGAAGTTTTTTGGGAAGGTTGCAATATATCAGTAGGTTTATTGCCAAGCTTACTTCAATCTGTGAATCGATCTTCAAACTACTCAGAAAAGACCAACCAGTAATATGGAACGAAAGCTGTCAGAAAGCTTTTGATACTGTCAAAGAGTATCTGCTGAATCCATCGGTGTTAAGACTGCCGCAGCCAATCAAACCCCTGATTCTATACTTAGCTATAGAAGACAGTTCTGTAGGCGCCATGATGGCCCAAGAGGACGAATTTGGAGTGGAATTTGCTGTTTACTACCTTAGCAAGAAGTTCCTGGCCTATGAGGTTAAGTATACGGAAGTGGAAAAAATTTGCCTTGAGGTAATCTGGGCTTCTAAGAAATTAAGGCATTACTTTCATGCCTATAGAGTACAGGCAGTAGTAAAGCAGAATCCTTTGAGGTACTTACAAGAAGCTCCATCTTTACTTGGGAAAATGGGGAGGTGGTTATTGTTGCTACAAGAATTCGATGTGGAGTATATTACTCGAAAAACTATCAAAGGGCGTGCAGTGGCTGAATTCCTGGCAGAACACCCAATTCAAGGGGACTCGTACGAGTTTAACTTTCCAGATGAGGAAGTGGCAGCCATCGGAGTTCAAGGTTGGCAATTGCACTTCGACGGAGCCATGAACAACAAGGGGGAAGGAGTAAGGATCATTTTAACAACCCCGGATGATGAGAAGCTCCCTTTGGCCAAGAAATTAAGTTTCAAGGCTACCAATAATGAAGCTGAGTATGAAGCGTGTGCCTTTGGGTTAGAGGCGTTGATAGCCTTAGGAGCGAAAAATGTGGAAGTGTTTGGTGATTCCTCCCTAGTGATCAATCAAATCCGAGGTGAATAGGCCGTTAAAGAAGAGAGGCTAATGCCATACATCAAGCATTTGAGAGACCTGAGCAGTCAATTTGAAGTGTGCACATTCCGTTTTGTTCCAAGGGATGAAAACCAATTAGCCGATGCGCTCGCCACTTTGGTCTCAATGTGGGACAACCCCGAAGGGGTGGTTATGAGGCCAGTTTTGATTTCTAGCTCTGAGAGGCCTAGCTTTGAATCTAAGCCAGTCATGGAGATAGAAGTAGTAGATGGGAAGCCGTGGTATTATGATATCAAGAACTATCTAGAGAATGCGGCGTTTCCAAAGGAAGCTACCAAAAAAGATCAGAGAATGATTCGCAAATTGTCTACCCAATTCATTTGCATAAATGGGATATTATACAAACGGCAGGCTGATGGTATCTAGTTGAGATGTTTGGATGAGAAAGAGGCTAAGAGGATGATGGAGGAAACTCACGCCGGAGTATGTGGGGCCCATATAAACGGGTTGACATTGGCAAAGAAGATTATGAGGCAAGGATTCTTCTGGCTCACCATGGATAACGATTGCTCGAAGTATGTAAAGCAGTGTCAGTTATGCCAGCAGTATGCGGATTTAAGGCATCTGCCCATTTCAGAATTGCATAATTTGACGTCACCTTGGCCATTCGCAGCTTAGGAAATTGATATTATTGGAGAGATATGCCCCACAGCCTCCAATGGGCATAGATACATCATCGTCGCCATCGACTACTTCACCAAGTGGGTAGAAGCTGAGTCCTTCAAGAAAGTAGATGCTCGGGATATGGCAAAATTCATAGAGAAGAACTTGATATGTAGGTATGGCCTTCCATATCATGTGGTATCTAATAACGGGGTCCAGTTCATGGCCGAGACGAAGAAGTTGCTCCAGAAGTATGGTATCGAGCACCACAAGTCTTCTCCGTATCGTCCTCAAGCCAATGGAGCAGTTGAAGCCGCCAACAAGAATGTCAAGAGGATCCTGGCTAAGATGGTCCAGAATTATAAAGATTGGGCAGAAAAGTTGCCTTTCGCACTATGGGGTTACAGAACAACCATCAGGACTTCAATGGGAGCCACTCCATATTCCTTGGTATATGGGACGGAGGCAGTATTGCCGGTCGAGGTCGAACTTAAGTCACTAAGGGTGATAATGGAAGCAGAGATTCCGGAGGCCGAATTGGCGCAACAGCTGTTGCAATGCTTGAACATGTTGGATGAGAACAGGTTAAAAGCTTACTATCACAACCAGATATATCAAAAGAGGCTCGCTAGTTCTTTTGGAAAGAAAGTTAAGAAACATCCATTGAAGTAGGGGGATTTGGTATTCAAACAGATGAGACCAGGAGCATCGGATATTAGAGGGAAGTTCAGACCTACGTGGGAAGGTCCATTTATCCTTAAGAAGCTGTTGTTAAAAGGAGCTACGATTTTGTCGGATAGCAATGGCAACGAATTCAAAGAACCAGTCAATATTGATAGACTCAAAAGGTTCCATGGCTAAAGGCTACAAAATCAAAAGAAGAGAATGAAAGCCCCACGGGTCGAAAATCGAAAAAAGGCAGCCTTGCTAAAATTGGGCGCCTCGTCAGGGTAAAAACCGAAAAAAGGCATCCTGGGCAAAATTTAGAGGTTTGAGAGAAAATATCCAATCATGAAAACCCGAGAGGGCTAATTGGAGACAGGAGTTTGATGCTGTCAGGATTTGGTTCCATGAATGAATGTAGTCTTGCATAATTGAAATAGTGTTAAAAACGATCATGTATTCTGAAATCGTACTGAAATGTACACAATTTTGTGAAATAAAATAAGACTTGACTTATTCATTTATATCATTGTCCAATTCTGCTTTAAAAAGAAACATATTGCTCAAAATGCATGTAAAACTAAACTATGCCCTACTACTACCCTCGCTAGCCAAATGCCTCAATCGCCGTGTTTGGTTATTAGATGACGGGCTAAGTATCCACCTCTTGTACGCGCTAGTGGAAGTGACAGAGTGGTTTCCGAAGGGAGGTATGATAGTTTTCAGTGGAAGTTGACTCCAGAGCTCATGATAGCAGGAAGTAAAAGCCACAGAAAGGACTCCACATCGAAAGGATAAAGGGAGTCTCACCACATCCTGAGTCATCCCGAGTTGACGAGAGTAGCGGGCCGTGGTGTAAAAGGTTGCCTCACAAAACCTGCATAGGGGAACGCATCTTGAAGACCCATCAATAACTGCACTGGATAAGGAAAGCCAAGCATGAATGAAGCTAATATCCTCATCTGATATCTCACTGAATCTGATAATGCCTTTGTCAGGGGTCTCAGGCAGGTACAAACGCCGACAAGGGAGAAAATGCTTCGTAGAATACTGACTAATGACCCTAGGAGGTGGCTCTGACAGCAGTTTCAATTTCTCTTGCAACCAAATCTGGAAGAAGAAACAAGGAAAAATAAAAGCCAAAGAAAATAAGATAAAAGGCAGAGAAAATCCGCTGGAGTAAGTGGGATTTACTTCAGGCAAAAATTAGGCATAGCGTTGTGTGAAAATCCGAAAGGACGCACTTCTCGCTAAGAAAAGCTAGTGCTAAAATCCATAAGGGACGCACTACCTTTAAAATAATGACGTACCTGGAGTAATAAGGGGCTCCCAGAGAATGAAGTGGTAGGCCCGGCACGGACATAGTCCAAACCCAAGACAGTCTCGGCCAGAATAAGTGGAAAAGGGGTCAGCCCGTGGTGAAAATCGTCCAAAATCCCAAACAGACGAGGGTCTCCAAGCAGCTCCTCTGAAGTCACCACCAGATACTTCATCAGGCAGAAAAGAAAGATGATACTTACGTTGCATGAAGGAATGTGGAAGAATTCATCCAGTGCTTCGATCAGAGGTTCTAAGGCAAATGCAGGGCCCTGAGGAACTAGACGAGCAGCGTCAGAAGGAGCTATACTTAAGGACAGAGCAATATCACGAGTTTAAATCAAACCACAGCGAGGAACGCAGGGTAAAGCACTAGGAGGATACCAGCTCCCGACAATAGCAGCAAGTTCCTCAGGCAGGGGGCACATTTCCTGGTAAGTGAACCTAAAAACGTGAAAGCGAGGGTCCCAGAAGTGGGTCGCAGCCAGAAGGAGGTTGTAGTCTATTTTGATTCTTCGTAAAAATTTTAGTCCAGAAAGGGGGGCAAGAGTGCTGTTTTCCCAAGTTTGAATATCGTCTAAGATACGGTGCATCTTGGAAAGAAAAGGAGAATTCATTCCTCAGTAGCTAAAGCCGAAGTCGCTAAAGGAAATAAAGAAGGAAAAAAGGAAAAAACTGGAGAAAAGAGCCTATTATGAAGCTAAAATGAGAGAAAAGGCACGGAATCCAAGAAAATGCTGAATTTTATAGATTTGACCTACCGACGGCTAGCCCGTCCCTCACTTAGACGGCGTTCCCGTCAGTAATTGTCCACCTGGCAGTCTTTGCATCGTGCATATCACGCGCATTAATTAGGTAATTAATGAGATTTAATGCAGAATCCGGAGAGACAGACGGCATGCTCGTCGGTAACTCTATAGACGTAAAGCCCGTCGGTACGTGAATCCTATATAAGGACGCTGGTACCGACGGACGATCGTTTTCTTCTCTTTTCTTCACATCGACACTCTTCCCTCCTTCTTCCGTTACATTTTATCATTTTTGCTTTTTCGGTTGGTTTCTTTTGCACCACTGTTTAGTCCTTTCTTCTTCATTGATTCTCAACTTCCAGCATGCCACCGAGACGACATGCTCCGCGCAATCAGCCGAAGCCTCAGGCCCTGGATTGGATGAGTGCCGAGGCCAGACAGAGGTATGCAGTGCTGGCTCAGGTGCAGTTCCAAGCTAGCCGTTTCATTTCCAGGCCATTCATTGAGGCTCTCGAGATGGCCGACGAGGTCGATATTCTGATAGCAGGTGTGGGGTGGACTGAGTTTCTGACGCCTGCTTTCCAGACTCACCCAGAGATAGTTTGGCAGTTTCTTGCTACGTTACAGTATGGGGGGTATCAGAGATCCGACATGGAGGAGGGTGTTATCCTATTTTGGATTGAGCGGCACCATTACAGCATTACCCGACAGCGATTTACAGAGGCTATGGGACTTCCATTCGGACAGGATGTTATAGTGCCCTATAGAGCAGTTAGATGCCACCATTGGGCGGTTATTGCATTACTGGGAGTGCCGTATGATCATGATACGGCAAAGAGCACGGTACTCTCGTCACAGGCCCTTCGATATGTTCACAGGGTTTTATCCAGCTCCTATTTGGGATGAGCTGGTAACCCAGGGTCCCTCAACGCCATTGAGATTTGGAGTTTATGGGCCATGGTGGCAGGCCAGCGGCTCAACATTAGCCATGAGATTTTGGTTAACATGGTGAGAGTGTCTAGGGGGGCAGCCCCTGTAGTGTATATTGGCGGAGTCATCACTAGACTACTCCTGAGTTTGGGTATTCGTCCAGGGGCCTGCCTTGGATGAGAACATTTATGTGGATGCCCTGGCAGCTATTACGATGGCTATGATACTGCCGATACCAGGTCAGGCCGCGTACAGACTTCGCACCATTCATGAGACCAGATGTACGTTTAGCTTGCCCTCGCTAGAGCCGGTAGAGGAGCAGCCTCAGGATCAGCCTCAGATGGAGCAGCCTCAGATGGAGCAGGAGCCTCCCGAGCAGCCACAGCACCTGGAGGGTCAGCCTCTGCAGCCGCAGCACGAGGAGCAGTATCCGTATACACCTCCTGACATGGGGATTGAGTTCACCATGGATGAGCTATTTGCTACTCCTCCAGCATAGAGAATATAGAGTCCTACTTCGCCTCCGCCGTCGAGAGTACATCGTACAGCTCCCCGGGCACCTGAGAGGTTCAGTCCATATGCTAGAGCAGGGGACCCGGGGGCATCTACTTCTACAGCTCCACCTCCAGAGCGGGCACCAGAGCCAGCCCCCCTCCATTTACACCATCGATGCACCCGGCGCAGCCATATTTTTCTACGATTTTGACCTCTATGTTTGCCTCCTTTGAGCACAGACAAGAGGAGAGAGATAGGGCCCTTCTCGGGCAGCTTCGGGAGCGAGATAGAGTCATTTTAGAGTAGCTGGATCAACAATAGGGTATTATCAAGGAGCAGGGGAGGCTTATTGACCATTTGAGACAGGAGCAGGAGAGACTTATGGGTCAAATGAGGCAGGAGACTAGGGCCTCCCAGGATGAGGCGGCTCAGAGGATAGATGCATCTGTACAGATGGTGGATGAGTCAGTTGAGGCTCTCAAATTCAGGATCCAGGTCTTAGAGGGTGCCATACGTCCCATTGCCCAGTCCATGTGAGAGTTTAGAGAGCATACAGAGGACAGGCTGAAGAGTATAGGGACTACCTCTACAGATCAGACCCTCCGCCTAGCCGGCACTTTCAGAGAGTTAGGGGGGTCGTCACTGACACGCTGCAGTTCATGACGGTATGCGCACAACATTTCCTTGATGGATATTTAAGGTCCAGTTCCAGCAGCAGGACCCAGCGAGAGCACAGCCGTTATCAATACCAGTGGCGGTACCTCCCAGATACCAGCGACAGGCTAGAGTGTCGGCTGCTCATCAGGCTGGACCATCAGCCCCTCCCAGGCAGCCATATGCTCCAGATGCGGGACCATCTGCTTCTTCATCACGAGGCCAGCTGGTTCATATATCAGATGATGATGATGATGATCCAGAGGAGCTCTCAGATTATGCGCCATTGTAGATTGTTTAGGGAGTTCTTATGGCTTTGTGTTTATACTTTTTTTTGTAATCACATCTGTATATTGTACAAAATTTAACTTTTTAGTGGAAAAACATTTATGGATTAACCTATTAAATTTGCATGTTATTTCTTTATGATTTAAATTTCTTAAAAGAAAATTTAAAAGAGAGAGAAAAGAATAAAAAGAAAAGAAAAAAGGACAATTGATCATATAGAAAATAGGATGATAAATAATAAAGAGAGACATAAAATGTTCATAAATCTACCAATCAAGTTAATTGGTATGAGAATTAACGAGAATCTCTTATAATACAGGCACATGGTTACATCAATTCGAAAATGACCAATAGTCAAAAGGAGGGATAAACCAATCAAACATTATCACATCCAATATTAGATGAGAATCAACAGATCAGAATCATACCTTGCAGATTGAATGGGGGTTAGCAAGGAAAGTTCGCAAGCCTAAAACAGGACTAGCGATATAAATTAAACACTGTGCAAGCTGAGACGAGGCTAGCAAGACAGATTAGACACCGCACAAGCCTAGACGAGGACAGCGGGGCACACGCGATAGAGAGCAATCCGCACTTTGTAAGTTGGAACAAACTCAGTGCAGCTCGGGAGAGCAATCCGCACTTTGTAAGTTGGAGCAAACTCGGTGCAGCTCAGGAGAGCAATCCGCACTTTGTAAGTTGGAACAAACTCAGTGCAGCTCGGGAGAGTAATCCGCACTTTGTAAGTTGGAGCAAACTCGGTGCAGTTCAGGAGAGCAATCCACACTTTGTAAGTTGGAACAAACTCAGTGCAGCTCAGGAGAGCAATCCGCACTTTGTAAGTTGGAGCAAACTCGGTGCAGCTCAGGAGAGTAATCCGCACTTTGTAAGTTGGAGCAAACTCGGTGCAGCTTAGGAGAGCAATCTGCACTTTGTAAGTTGGAGCAAACTCGATGCAGTTCAGGAGAGCAACCCTCGCGTTTTGTAAGTCTAGAGCAGACTCGACGCGCCGCCAACCGCACTTTGAAAGTTTGGAACAGACTCGGTGCAGCTCAGGAGAGCAATCCTTGCGTTCTGTAAGTCTGGAGCAGACTCGGCGCATCACCATCCGCACTTTGTAAGTTGGAGAAAACTCGGTGCAGTTCAGGAGAGCAACCCTCGCATTTTGTAAGTCTAGAGCAGACTCGAAGCGCCACCAACCGCACTTTGAAAGTTTGGAACAGACTCGGTGCAGCTCAGGAGAGCAATCCTTGCGTTCTGTAGGTCTGGAGCAGACTCGGCGCATCACCATCCGCACTTTGTAAGTTTGGTGCAGACTCGGTGCAGTTCAGGAGAGCAATCCTCACGTTCTGTAAGTCTGAAACAGGCTCAATGCATCGTTACTTCCACGGCAAAAAGGTAAAGACAGCCACAGGTATGCGTTTCTTTCCTTTTTTCTCTAAATTTTGGCTCATCTAGACACTAGTGCACTAGTTTCCCCGAAATTAGGGGCAGCTGTAGACACCGGGTCTTGAGGCAGTCCAGGTCAGAGTTACCCGATGAAGAAATCCATGTTGGTTTTCGGATAAATGGATGGAATTCGCAGGTTTTCGTCTTTCGGTTTCACAAGGATTAAAATCTTTTTCGCTATAGCGTGAGGTTTTGGAAAATTTTGCTTGAAATTGGAAGTTTTGCTCCACAGATGGGATGGCCGTCTGAAGTAGGGATGCCCGTCCCTACTTGGGGTGATCCCCGTCTCTATGCATAGTAGGGACGGCCCGTCTGTAGCTAGGGACAAACACGTGTCTGAGTAGGGACGCCCGTCCCTAGTCCGCATTACGGCCCGTCTGTATCCAAATTTCCACGCGTGCCCTTAGTAGGGACGCCCGTCGGTATTTGCAGGGATGCCCGTCGGTAGTGGATCTGATCAGTTATCGCTGGATTCGATAAAATTTCATCTCAAATCTTTCAAATAGGATAAGTTTTGGTTAAAAAAAATTGAATTTTAAAGACTCTTAAAATTCAAACTCAAAATTGATGCTTATATGATTTTATCTCCAAAAATTCTATAAATTGAGAGGAAAAATTCATATTTAGGGGTTAGAAAATTTGATAAATTTTTTGGTGGAAGAAATTAACCATTTTTTGAGAGATTAATTTTTTTAGAAAGGTTTTTTGTGAGCAATTTACCAAAAAGCTAAAAAATCTCTATTTTCAGAATTTTATTTGACAAAGATTCTTCCAATTAATTGATTTACTCAAATTCTTCTTGTGAATTAAGCCAATTTGAGGTAACGAAATTCATTCGTTTCAATCAATACAGCTAATTCAAATATTCGATCGCTATTAAATTTTCAAGAAGGGAAAATTTTCTTACTTTGATATGTTTTTATTTGATCCTTGTGGAGCGTGCAGGGACCGAAACCATCTGATATTCACCCAAAAAGGTAAGATCCGAGGGTAAACATTATGGATTAGCACTTGTGTGATTTAATTAACTTATATTAATCGTTTTCATTTTTCATTTTTTTTTATCTTTTAACTTATTTCTTTTAAAGTTTCCTATTATTTTCTTTTCTTTATTTTATTCATCAATTTTGATACTGACATGTTTAATCCTATGAGTTATTTTCTGACCATTTGGAATTGGAGTTGTAAATGATGAGGACCGAGCCAATCTGAGGATTTCCATACGGGTTCTTTCTTCACCCTTACTTTTTATTCATGTTAATATTAAGATTATTTCAATGTCGTTAAAGTGAAAAGGGCCAAATATTTTATAGTAATTAACTTGGAATTTTCTCAAAAAGTTGTGGACCAATGTCCTGTTTTTTAACCAACAAAATTGACAACTTTTAAAAACCAGTTTTTAATAAATATACATGGCAGGACCAATGTCCTCACTCCAATGAATATCCCGATTTCTATATGATCTATATGTTGTTTTTACAATGGGGGTTGTATTCCGCCCCTAGTTTTATTGTAATTTGATTTATGGGGATTTATTTTAATAATGTTTTATTTATTGATTTTGACATGAATGATTGCGCTTTAAATTAATCGCATCGTGTGGAAAGTTGGTGAAACAATGAATTCAAAAACTTAATTATAATATTAATCAAGGTATAAATAAATGAGAAGTCCCGAACTCACTCTGGTCTTTGGGGCTCAATGAGGCGAGAGGTCTAGGACTTCCAAGACACCTCTTGAGTCTCACCAAAAGACTTCAATTTACAATCCTAGGCTCCAGGGGGTAGAGGCAGTGACCTCCAAGATCTTTCTGACTAGCTCAAGATGGATATGTATGCGCCGTCTTAGGCTCGCTGAAGCTAGACGACCCTTCCCAATGTTCTATTGGGTGGCGACTCCAAGAAACCTCATTGTTGCCCAAAATAGACGCCCTTGTAAATACCTTATAAGTTTTAATGAATCTCATCCTGATCGCCCTAAAGCGGGCTTTCGGGAGGCGACGGGGTTCGGCGTGCGTCACAAGTATGCCATCGGTAAATAGGATATTTCGATACTTGGACCAATTTTTGGGTACAAAGTGTTACATTTTGTGGTATCAGAGCAAGATTTAGGCTGTCATAAGGTCGAAGTTCATAACTAAATGAATGGATATATATGTACATGCCATAAATGAATAATTGCAAATAAAGTGATTTTGGGAATTAATCTTTGCTTGTTCCCTTTGTTTTATAGTGTAAACAATGGCATCTTGTTTAAGAAGAGGTGTAGAGATTGCAGATAATGCAGAGAGTGGAGCATCTGTGGGAGTGAGTAATAGACAGACTGGTGATGAGCCGAGATTGCCCACACCACCTTTAGTAGCTTAGACACTGCCACCTATAGCACTAGTTGCTCCACTAGATTTTGCATAGTTGGTGGTAGATTTACTGTATCAGAAGATGCAGGCCCCGCCAGTGCCTTAGCCCTAATAGTAACCGCCTCCTACATTACCTAAAAATCTATGTTAGAGCAATTAAAGAAGCTAGGGGAAGAGGACTTTTATGGTAGGGATAATACTACAGCCACAGAAGCAGAGGAGAGGTTGCATAAGATTAAAAGATTATTTGAGATCACTTATAGTATGCCTGAAGAGATGCTGGAGGGCACAGTGGCATTATTGTAAGGACCATTCTACACTAGGTGGGATTCAGTGAGGGAACATGTTCCTGCAGCTGATTTGATATGGCACTTCTTTTTGAATCAGTCTAAAGGAAAGTATTTGGCAAAGGAATATTAGAGGTCTATGGAGGATGCATTTTGGAGATTAAGACACAGGAATCAGACTATACAAGAATATGAGCATCTTAGAGCCTATATAAAAGATTATCATATTCCATTGGAGAAATTGTGTTAGCAGTTCAAGCAAGGTCTCCACAATAGAATCAGGGAGGCTATTACTGCTCAGATGTGTACAGATTTTAGATCCTTGGTTAGTGCAGCTATCTTGGTTGAGACTATACAAATGGATGAAGTTAGCAAGCAGGCTATATTTTAGCAAAAGAGGAAGACATCCCAGACACGATCCCATAGCACATTTAGCAAAGCATAGTCACAGGCCTAGAGTCAGAGATCTACAGCTCAGACTAGTACCCCAGCAATGTCCATAGCTAGCACGACCAGAGGGGCAGGTCGAGGGACTGTTCCCACTTTTAAGCATTGTGGGAAAAAGCATACGGGTGAGTGTTGGCTATTGACCGGAGCATGCCTCAGATTTAGATCCAGGGATCATTTCCAAAGGGATTGTCCTAAAGCCTAAGGAGTTACATTAGCATCCTAGATAGAGAGATCTGGTTTTACATTATAGAGAGGTAGAGGCAGAGGGTTTACCACTAGAGCTCCAACATTTAGAGTAGTAGCCAAGTTTCAGCAGGGGGCAGAGGGGCGTCCACCTGCCCATACTTATGCTGTCAGGGCCAGAGAAGATTAGGATGCACAAGATGTTATTATGGGTAAATTTTTACTTTTTGATGATTATGTTTATGCTTTGATTGATCCGGGGTCCACACATTCATATATTAGCACCACTATTGCACAAGGGAAGGGGTTAAAAATAGCACAATTAGATCAAGATATCCTTGTGAGTAATCTTTTAGGCATAGCATGGTTGTGAACAAAGTATATGAAAACTACCCTATCCAGATTCAACAATATACCTTTCTTGCAAACTTGATTAATCTTCCTTTCAATGAATTTGATATCATACTGGGCATGGATTGGCTGCATAAGCACCAAGTTATGGTTGACTATCGATTGAAGCGGGTCACCATGAAAACCCCAGATAATAAAGAAATCACTATTGTGGATGAAAGATCATATTTTTTTTCCAATGTAATTTCTGCTGCTATAGCAAAAAGACTGATTAGAAAGGGGTGCGAAGCTTACATAATCGGTAGAGCCCCTAGTCAGTGATATTCCCACTGTTTGTGACTTTCCTGATGTCTTTCCTGGTGAGTTACCTAGGTTACCGCCTGACAGTGAAGTTGAATTTACTATAGATGTAATTCCAAGTACAACACTAATTTCTCTTGCTCTTTATAGGATGGAACCCATAAAATTGAAAGAAATTAAGATCCAGTTGCAAGAATTACTTGATAAGGGATTTATTCGCCCTAGTGTGTCACCTTGGGGAGCACCAGTGCTGTTTATAAAAAAAAAGATCGATCTCTCCGACTATGTATTGATTATAGGCAGTTAAATCAAGTTACCATAAAGAACAAGTATCTACTAGCTAGAATTAATGATTTATTTGACCAGTTGAAAGGGGCTGGTATATTTTCAAAAATTGATTTGAAATCGGGGTATCACCAACTAAAGGTAAAGGAAGCTGATGTACCAAAGACAACTTTCTGCACCAGATGTGGACATTATGAGTTATTGGTTATGCCGTGTGGCCTTACAAATGCACCGACGGCATTCATGGAGTTGATGAATAGGATTTTTTATCCTTATTTAGATCAGTTTTTGGTGGTGTTCATTGATGATATCCTGGTGTATTTTAAGACCCCAAAGGACCATGATAAACATCTTCGAGTCATGCTGCAAACCTTGAGGGATAAGCAACTTTATTTATGCCAAATTTAGTGAGTGTGCATTTTGGCTGAGAGAAGTTGCTTTTCTGGGACATGTAGTGTCAGTTGAAGGCATAAAGGTTGATCCTAAGAAGATTAAAGCTATCCTTGAATGAAAGACTCCCAAAAATGTTATAGAAATTAGAAGCTTTCTCGGTTTAGTTAGTTATTACAAAAGATTTGTAAAAGGCTTTTCTTTGATCGCAACACTACTTACAAGGCTACTATAGAAGAATTTAAGATTTGAATGGACAGAAAAGTGTCAAGAGGGCTTTGAACGGCTTAAGAAAATATTGACAGAGTCTCCCATTCTTACCCAACGAACTTCGAGTAAAGACTTTGTAATATATAGTGATGACTCTAGAAATGGGCTTAGCTGTGTACTCATGCAGGAATGGAAGGTTATGGCCTATGCCCCTCAACAGTTTAAATTACATGAGAAGAACTACCTACTTATGACTTGGAACTAGCGGCTATAATATTTGCATTAAAAATCTGGAGACATTACTTATATGGTGAGAATGCTACATTTGTACTGATCACAAGAGTTTAAAATATTTGCCCACATAGAAGGAACTCTATTTGAGACGAAGGCAGTGGTTGGAACTTATTAAAGATTATGGTTGTCTCATTAATTATCATCAAGGCAAGGTAAATATAGTAGCTGATGCACTCAACCGAAAACAAATGTAGGTAATAATTTGACCTTGATACTTAAAATTTTCCTACCATGTGAGAACATAATATGTACAAATATTGAATAATGTTGTCATATATCCTTAAGGGCTATAAATGTCAGGTTATCTTTGGCTCGAGGTGGAGCAATTATGGAAAAAATGCAGCCTAAACTTGACTTATTGCAGCAAGTGAAACCCAAAAACGAGAAGAATGGTTGTCTTCTATTATCACCTAAACTCATGAAGGAAAAGATGGTGAATTTTCCTTAGGCACTGACGACTATTTATAATACAAAAGGAGAGTCTATGTACCTGATGATGTTGAGTTAAAAAAGAGTATTTTGACTGAAGCTTATAGTAGCAGCCATGCAATGCACCAAGGTAGCACCAAAATGTTTCAAAACTTGAAAACTCGCTATTGGTGGCCCGAGATGAAAAGAGAAATAGCTAATTTTGTAACTAAGTGCCTAGTTTGTTAATAAGTAAAAGTTGAGCACTAGGTTCCTTCTGGGCTACTTCAGCCTATCACTATACCCGAGTGGAAATGGGACCGTATCACGATGGAATTTGTGTCGAGGATTACCACTCACTGGAAGACAACATGACTCTATATGGTAATTGTGGATAGGTTAACTAAGTCTATACATTTTATACAAGGACTGATTACCCGCTGGTGAAGCTATTAATGAAATTGTAAGACTTCATGGCATGCCTTCCTCCATTATCTCTGATAGAGATCCTCGTTTCATAGCACGATTTTGGAAGAAACTTCAGGAATCACTGGATACTAAGCTGCACTTTAGTACTGCCTTCTATCCACAGACAGATGGTCAGTCTGAAAGAGTTATACAGGTAACCTAATAAATATTAATAAGTATATCGCAGCAAATAAGAGAATAAAACTGAGTATTTATGGTATGTTTTCAGGTGCTAGAAGATATGTTGATGCTGTGTTCTTGACTTTAGTAGAAGTTAGGAGAGATATTTTCCACTAGCAGAATTCTCTTACAATAACAGCTATCAAGTAAGTATTAAAATGGCACCATAGGAGGCACTCTATGAGAGGAAATGCAGAACCCCCTTGTGCTGGACCAAATTGAGTGAAAGTAAACTAGTGGGGTCAGATTTGATTAGGAAAATAGAGGAAAAAGTTAAAATAATCAAAGACAAATTGAAAACTGCCTCAGATAGACATAAATCAATAGATCTGAAGAGAAAAGACATAGAGTTTAAAGTGGGTGACAAGGCCTTCCTTAAAGTATCCCCTTGGAGAAAGATACTGAGATTTGGCAAGAAAGACAAATTAAGTCCTAAGTTTATTGGCCCATATGAAGTAATAAAAAGTGTGGGACCAACTGCTTATAGGCTTGACTTGCCACAGGAGCTGAAGATCATTCATGATGTGTTCCATATTTCGATGCTACGATGTTACAGATTAGATCCGACACATGTGATCACATTAGAAGAAGTGAAGATTAGGATGGATTTATCATATGATGAAGAACCTATGAGAATCTTAGCCAAAGAAATTAGGTAGCTGAGGAACAAGTAAATTCACTAGTTAAGGTACTCTGGACTCGTCATAATATTGAAGAAACGATATGGGAACCAAAAGATGTGATGAGATGGTAGTATCCTCAACTATTCACATTAAGTAAATTTCGTTGAAGAAATTTTTTTAATTAGTATGGGAGAAATGTAATGCCCCAAAAATTTTGAACTACGTGAATAGTACTTTTCGGTTGGTGAATAATATCACCAAGGTGAATAGTGACACCTGAGGCCCACATGTACTTTTCTATACCATCAGAAAGTACAATTAATGGAGAGTTAGGAGATAAAGTTTGAGGTGGAATCGAGGTCAAATAGGACCTCAAAAGTCGAAGATAAAATCAGGTAGCCGGTCGATCTGAATAGAGATGTAGTTTGACCCGACTTTGACCAGCTTTAAAAAAATTGCTCTGGACCTCAGAAAAATTTTCTGAGCTTGGAAAGCCATTTGAAATATTTAATATCAATATTTGGAAGTGTTAGATTGAAATAAAGTTAAGAATGAAAAATTAATTTTCAGAACGGTAAAGGCACCCCCAGACCGAAAAAATTACTGAAACGATTTCATTTCGATCCGAAATTTTAGACACACCCTAATAAATATTTTCCATATTTTTGGACTAATTTTGGTAGAAATTTAACTAGAAAATATTGGAACCAATAAAAAAGTGACATTTGGCTAAATATTAGCATTACATTGAATAGTAGTAAGTTAATCATAGCCATCCTTAAAAGAGTATAAATAAACCCCAAAAATTTACATGATCCAAAATTTTGCACAGCCTTCTTCTCTCTTGGGTGGCTGAAGCTCTGTCCTCCTCTTCCCTCATATTTCTTCCATTTTTCACTTGAAATTCCTTTAATTTCCACTAAAATTCCCATCTCTAATTAGTTAAGTGGCCTTCTTTTCATCGTAAGTCAAGGTTTGTGGAGATAGTAGATCTTGAATTTTGAGAGAATTGTGAAGGGAAATCCATTATCAAATAAGTGAATTATTTATTATGTTTTATATTGATGGGAATTGAGTAGAATTAGTGTGTAATTAGATAAAAGCATAAAAGAAATTAATTGATTGTTTACCTATTGAATTTACCTATTGAATTTGGCTAGGACAAGAAAAAAAGAAGAAGAGAAGAAAAGGCAAGGAAAGAGTAGAGTGAAATTGGAAGAAGAAGAAAAAGAGGTTAATGGAAATTCTACTAATTTATTTCATATTAATAGGTTATATAACTTAGGGAATTTTCGTGAATTGTGTGTGTAAATTCCAAATTAATGATGAATTAATGAAATTAGATAATAAATAAATGAATTAATGTGTTTTAAATGAAGGAAACTTGTTAGGATGCATGAGGAGTACTTTAGCCACTTAAGAAAAAAAAGGGAAAAAAATGCTCATATCTTGAATTTAATTGAATAAATGGTATACATATGTCTAAATAATTATGGAATTCTTTAATGAATTAAAAGTAGGAAGAAAAGACTTAGAAAGGATATTAACACCTTACGACCGAATGGTGTTAATGGATTAAATTTGAGAAATTTGATGGATTGTTAATTAAAATATTTGAAATATCTATTTAAGCATGTTTGAGATTTGATGGAGTGAAGAAAATGGGATTATGACCAAGTATATGTTGTGACCGAATGGTATACTAAGAGTATACTGAGATAGGTTGATGAAATATAAATGAAATTGCATGAAATATGATTAATGTTATGATTGAACTAATATTAGATGATAAAGAAATTAAGTTGATTTAAAAATACGAGATTGTTGAATGGAAGGTATATAATTATATGAGTGTATGTGAAAAGAAATTGACAAATTATAATATATATATTGATTTATGATGAATATTGTAAGAAATTGTGAAGAAAATGCTATTACATGATTTTATGGTGAGAAGCATGAATTTATTGAGTATAACATGTGAATAATTAATCTAAATGATATATTTTTTCCCTTAGTAACTAGTAGAGAAACCCAGTTATGTGATGTAATTGGCTACCCATAGGGACATCGTATATTATACCGCGGTAGCAAGTCATGACAACTTGCATAGTGGGCCAAAGGAGGTCCTATGTTGAAAAAGTAAAGAAAAAGAAAGAAAATCTGAGTGAAAATGACTATATGAGTCCATAGTCCTACACATCTATATCATTTGTGTGGTCTTCATGAGATATTAAGGTCAAAAATAGTGAGAATGGTAAGATATGAAATAAATAAGTGATTTGTGGTAAGTTTTGTGATTATTGAATATTGGAGGGTTAAATTGTGATTGTGTAAAAAAAATCAGGACTAAAGAGTAAAATGGCGAATTATGTAATTAATGGTGAATCGGAGGACTAAAATGGCAATTTGGAAAAAAAGTGAATTCGTAAATAAGGTAAACATTAAGGATTAAATGGTAATTTAGTCAAAGAATATATTTATAAAGAGAAAAATTGAAATTTTGGGAAAGGATGTTGGTTTAAATAAATAAATTGGAAGTTTTAAAAAGAATAATTTGAAATGTAATCAATTAAGATATTAATAATAAATAATGAGATAAATAATTATAAATAGGAAAAAAGAGAATAAATTAAAATTAATTAATAAGTAGTTAATATCAAAGGGCATTAAAGACATAGAATTAATAGATAATGAGATTTATATAAATGAGAATTTCTGTGTGGTTGTGTGAAATATTTTAGTAGGATTACCAACACCGAACAATTTAGCTTAGCGCATGGTTTATTTTATTGCATGTGGGGGACAGGTATAAGGAGCGCAGAGTATGAAGGATTTTTGAGGTAGCGTGTGGATTGGCATATACATGCAAATACTACGTTAGAGAAGAAGTTTTTGCTGTGTATCTTTTTGTTAGTGTACAAACTTTTGTAGTGGTAATTATAAATGAATTTATGAGATATGTATAAATTATAAGTAAGTTTAGTATATGATGTAAAAGCTTTGAATGTGGGGTTGTATTATTTGATGGATGTGTTTTACTTGTAGCGTGGTTGATTATAGAAGTGCTTGTGCTTGTGTTGGAGTTTTGCAGGAGGAGGTTTGATTATTTGGAGTATAAATCTTGATTATTTGCAGGAAAACAGTTTTAGTGTACAGTCGTTATGCTGCCCAAATGTCTGTAAACTACATTGTAAAACGATCAATACATAGTCTTTATGTCGTAAATTGAATATAATTTTTTTTAAGGAATTTGAACTATTATATGAAGATAATAAGGAATATTTGGTGTTTATTTAAATATGGTTCACTGCTTAAAAATAATTTGAAGCATGCCATTGGCAAATAGGATATTCCGGCACTTGGACCAATGTTTGGGTACAGGGTGTTACAATCTGAGAATTATTTTATGATGAAACAATTTTTAAAAATACCTCTTGCGAGGATTTTGAAATCATTTTTGAGCAGGATTCCCCCTGCGAGGGTTTTGAATATTGTTTAGATGAGTTTTTTAAAGAAAAAGATTCATTCTCTCATTTTGTAAACAGTTGAAGAGTCTTACTGATTCGTGCCTCTTTTGTGGCCATAAATTTTTCTTTCTGGAACATTTTTGACAATTATTTTTCTGTCATTTGTTTGAGGAGCAGTCCTAGCTCTGGCTGTTTTGAGAAGGCTTCAATCCATTGCTAGAGTTGAAGATTTTTGTTTTGGATTCTTCTTCCTTGATTGCTTGAGTCCAAGATTTGATTTCTATAATAAATGAGATTGCTATAGGTTTTGACTTTTGGTCGTCTTTTTGGACTACCTTCTTTTTTCCTCTTGATTTTCTAGGCATATTCAAGTCCTGTTTTGCAGCAACTATCTGGTCATAAAATTTGAAATTGAGTTTTGATTTCCTTTTATAAATTCAATTTCAAAAACGGAAATACTAAGAATTGCTACCATCTGGCAAAAATATATTTTGAACATTTTTTTGTGAAACTTTTTTTACTGATTTACAATCAATACGAAGTAAACTTTTTATTAAGTAAATCACTTTGATATTTTGAAATGCACATGACAATTGAAAGAATTTCCTTTTTAATAGTATAATAATTCTTTTGACAATCATTTCAATGTGCAGATGTGAACTGGACAATGCATTTTTTTTTCCATTCACATTTTGTTTTAATATGCCTCTATATCCTAAGTCAGATGCATCTGTTTCTACAATCTTAGGAACTACTAATGGATCAGCTAAATGTAGGCATGGGATTTCTTTAACTTGTTTTTTAATTTACTGAACTATCCTGATCAGACTATGACATAAGGTTTTTCTGCAACCTATCGTGCAATGGTCTTACTAATCGGTTGATGTTTGGACAAAAATCTAGGACACAATTTAGACTTCCTAGGAACCTCTGAGATTGGGTTTTGTTTAAAATTTTATTCGAAAATTTGTTAGCAAATGCCAAAGATATCTTAATAGCTATAATTGTTCTTTAATAAATATAATGTCTTAAGAAATGAATTTTTGTTTGAAAAATAAAGATTTTTGTTTTCGAAACTACTAAACCAAACCATTTTCTTAGCCACATAGAAAAATATTTTGATATTTTTGAAACACTATTCAATTGACTCTGAAAAAATAAGAGCATCATCAATATAAACAATATCGAATTTTTAAAAAGGATTATAAATTCATTCTAAATCCTCTATTATCTGTGATTATAAATATACCCCATATGCTTTGTCTACAGTTACTGTTAACCCTTCCACTATTGCTTTTCACTTACCTCATTGAAGATAAAAAGATAAGGGATAGATATGCCCTTCTCTTAAACCCATATGATGCTTTTACCAAGTTTTCTATGACTTGGACCTAGAGTATCTGGTCCCTAATCAATAAGCCTAACAAAGCTATTAATGAATTTGTTCAATCATCTAGTTTTAGCCAGTACACAATTAGTGCAAATAAGATTGAACAGTTTGTCACTCAAGAAATTACCTCTAAATTTCTTACATCTTGGCTTACACAGGGCTATTCTCACATCCATCATGGTGCTGTCAGATTAGGATTCACCTACCATGGAAGATGGGGTCTCCCTATTTTCATAAGAATTGCCCTACTTGATACAAGATAGATACCAATATACTATCATACGCATAATAGAGATATCATTGAATGCGGGATCTATTTTGTTCAAATTTTATACTAATTACAACATAGTGTTAAAAGATCCAAATGCTCTGATGGCTTTGAAAGCCCAAATTCAAATTCTTAGTGCTGAGCAAGTTTCAGACTCAATAGTGGCAACTTTGCACTATCAAATGGTCTATCGGCTCCAAAATCATACTTTGAATCTGACTCATCCACCAGAACAGCATGATGCTTTGCTCATCAAACCAGATTCAATGAATACACCATCCTGCATCTATGTCCCTTGACAAATTTCTAAGGATGAACTTCTTCAGCTTTTCCTTGAGAAATGGATTACTAATTATGAAAAGATGAAAGAAATGACAAAGCTAATACATTCATTCCAGCCTATCTTCATCAAAAAGGCTAATGGTACTGTAGAAAGCATTTTCAAAAAGGAGAAGGTTGATCAACAACTGACTGCCTCTATTTTTTCCACCTAATTTATGATCACTCCTATGAAACCAAAAAAGGCATTCCTATTGTGCAGTTTGATCATTAAGGAAAACCTGTATATGCTTTTAGAAGAAATGGTCACTATTTCTTTGATCATTGTGACTATAAGGACTGTTATTTAGACCAGCTTGAAGATGGTGTAACAGAAAGAAAGAAAAAGAAGAAAGGTGTCTCAAAAAGAAGTTTCAAGGAAAGATACGATGATGATGAAGATCTAGATGTAGGGCCATTGGGTTAACCATTTGGCAAGTATGATTATCTGGTATCCTACTCATTGCCTCCCAACTAGAAACCTTTATCTCCACCCATAATCTTAGACAAAACTTGTAAACCTTCTCTCCTACAAGGAGAGTCACCTCTACTGGCTCCTTCACCCTCAAAAGCACCATCATAAAAAAAACCTTTACCTTGTTACAAACAATCCTTGAAATGGATTAAGAAGGAAAATAATTTGTTAATCCTCTGCCTTTTCATCCTCTTCCTTAGATCTATATGTATCAGTTAACTACTCCTTATGAGGAGGGCTTTCCTCCATTAAAGGAATACATAAACCAGGGCTACCCCTTTTATTAAAAACTTGACTGTAGTAGGACCAGATGGACAATAAAAATAGGTCACTCAAGGTGAAGCTGTCTTAAATTGGCAGACAAAGAATGCCTTAGCTCAAAATCGAGCCATTAAAAAGATCAAAGAGAAGGTGGATCAAGTATCAGTTAAGATAGATCATCTGTCTAATAGAGATGAAGTCCTGACTAAAGCTATTGGGTCTCTTTAATTACAGGTGGAATAGAGAACACATGAGTTGTCTATGATGTTAAAAGAAAGCAACTGCTTGGCCAAAATAAACACCAAAGAGGCAGAGATTATCAAGCTCAAGGCTCAAATAGCAGAGCTTGAACAAGGCATCCACAATCCTCCACTTGGCCTAAAAACACAACCATATGACCTAATGGATTTCTTCCAAAACATTTTCTTATACGCCCCCTTTTTCTTTTCAGCCTTCAACATCATCACTGGTTTATGGACTTAAACCTTTACCACTAAGACAACTAGAAATGTTTGGTGCTCCCCATGATTCTTTTATAAGAAGAATCAAAAAGGGAAAATTTCCGTCCAAAACTCAAACTTCTTATATTTAAACTCCTTCTTTTCCAGCAAAAACCAAACAAATCTCTTCATCCTCAAATGAGTCCTTAGAAGCTAAAAGAAATCCTAAGAAAAAGGAAGATCTTAAGAGAAAGCTGGAAGATATCATGATGATAAATCCAATTACTAAACTGTTGGATGATTGTGTGAAAAATTCCTTACTATCTTTCTCCATTAATGATATGGAAAAATCTTTTGATTTTGAAGGATCAAGCAGTTCAGAATATTCAAAAGAAGTACACTCAGATATTCATGCTTAGCTCATGGTAGAACTTGGAGTTTCTACTCGTCAATCTTATAGGATTGAATTTCCTGAAGAAGAAAAATCAGAGGAATTCAACAACCCTTACAAGCCACGAGAGAATCACAAGCCTCAAACAGTTGGAGTCTACTTCACCTTTGAAGATATTCCTCCCTCGAAGTATCATGATAGAATTCAGGAGTTCAATTTGTGGATTCAAACTCAAATGTTAAAAATAGATGCATGGCTTAGAAATGTTCTAATGGAGTTTTGTACCAGAACTGTCAGCAGATTACAAAATTGGTTCAATGGCATGAATTCTGTAATGAAAGCATAAATATTAAGCCTTGAAACAGAAACAAAATTCTTGGCTTATATCTATAGGAAATTTTGTGGATCTATTTAAGATGATCTGGAGCTGGCAAGAAAAGATTACTACTAGATGAAATGTTGTTCACTGAAAAGAAAGATTTAGAGCTACATTTCAAAACTATGTCCAGAAAAGCTTATCAACTACAGGGAATGGACAATCTAGATATGAAACAAACCTTTTCTCTATTATTTGCCAGAAATTCTTTCTGTAAAGATGTTTTTAATTGTCTAGACGAAAAAAGATGATTAAATGATTATTCCTTTAGAGAAATTTGTTAAATGATGTTTCCAGTTCTCAACAGATTATGTGAACAAAAAGAGATTCTGAAGATGTACAAAATTAAGAGTCCTCTTACGACAACTTGTCATAAGCTAGATCTTAAGATTAAATGAGGAACTTCAGCGGATCAATGCCATTGTTCCTTCAAAAAGAAGAAACATTTCTTTAAAATGAAGAAGGACAAAAGATTCCAAAAGAAGGGAGATGGCAAATGATGGAAGTATTACAAGAAGAAAAAGTTCAGAGGATCTAAGAAGTCAACAAGATGTTTCCTTTGTGGAAATGAAGGACATTTTGTAACGAACTGTCCAAACAAGTCAAGGAAATCTCAAACGATGATGAATTAAATACAACAAATTGTTGATCTTGATGATGTAGATCTTGAATCAAACTTTTCAGAGGAAGATGATGTAACACCCCTTACCTATACGTAGGGAGGTTCATCCCGCGAAAAAGATGAAGGTCCCCGATAGATGAGGGTTGTTACCAAAACGTACAAATAACATCACATAAATACATACAATATACCTCAACAGTCGAGCAAATTAAAATTTAATAAATCATTAGAGAATAGATTATTGAAGAAAAACACTGCATTACATTAATATAATAAAAGTAAACTTACACGTCCAAAAGGTACAAAGTGCCTCAACACACTTATACTTATAGTTAATATCACAATAATTTACAAAATGATCTTTACATAACTTCAAAAGTATAAGACTATAACATATACAAAAAGAATACAAGGCCTAAAACTACAAAATCTTTATCCTCTAGTTGTGTTGGCCCTGCTAATGCGGAACGCGCTGCTCCAAAACCTTCCACACCTGCACGGATAAACACCAGTGCTAAGCGAAATCGCTTAGTGGGGAACGCAGATGCAAAATGGCCGCTCACAGTGGCGTCAACAGATATTCACACACTAATGGCACAATCAGTATCAAGATTTTATAGAATAAATCAATGCGTGAAAATACAATAGCCACATTATTTCACATGCTTACATACTACCTATATTTACATCACTACAATTAAACATTCATTCAAATTCTACATATAATGACACTATTGCACCTGCTTAACCAAAAGAGTGGATAACGAGTACGTGTGGATACCCGAGGGTATCAATGATATCTCATAGGTATCGAAAACTTTTCTTTTCTTTTTATTCAAAACATTTTCGCGTGGGATCTTCAACAAGATGCAAGACAGAGGGATCACGAAGATCCATTCGGGGGACCTGATCAGGGCCCAAATCATATACTGGCTGCAGCTACACTAATTCTATTAGGCATGCCTAACTATCCCCTTATTTGACTCTAGCAGGTCATGCATTATGTAATTCATGGTTTAGCATATCATATACACTATTTGTAATCCAAAAATCATATAATAACATACAAATAGTCCAATAGTATTCAACAAAGTATAACATGAAATGTTGTACGCAATATTTATTATTTGACTAAGTTAAAATACAAATATATGTCATTTGCCAATGAATAATTCATAAAATAAGGCTAAAGAACCCAAAACAAAGGAAAAAGGACTGAAAAAGACACATTTGAAATTTTTGCAAAATCGGGGACAAAACCATTTTACACGGCGGTATGGGTAAGCCCATACTGCCGTGTGACTGAGAGGGACACGAGTCGTGCTGAAGAGCACGACTCGTGCTCCTGCTCCCTACTAAGGGAGCATGAGCGGTGCTCCCAGAGCACGGCTCGTGCTCGGCTCTCAGGCAGGAGCACGACTCGTGTTCCTGGTGCACGACTCGTGCTGCTGCTCTCTACTTCCATCCGGCGTGCGAGTTGTCTCCCGTGAAGACCCTCGCTCTACTCCGTTACGTGAGGAGATGCACGAGTCATGCTGAAGGGACACAGCTCGTGCTTCTTTTCACGGCTTGGAGGAAATGACCGAATAACGTGATTTACGCACAAACCATCACTTCTGGGCAGAATAGATTCACACGGGGGTATGCTCAAGCCTTACCGCCGTGTGAATCGCATAAAACCCAGATCTTCAACACCAACCTGACCCAAAATAACCCAAACTCCATTCTATCTTAAAATAAACTCCTCATTCCTCAAAAATGACCTAAACATACCAATTTCACAATAATCAACACAATCAAATCACAATTGAGCTTAATCAAAATCTCAATACATCAATTCCCAGGAAAGTTGCTGCAAAATTTATTCTAATCCATTTAGATTCAATTACACTAACATTAAACAGCAAAGTTCAAATCCAAACAAACCCACAATATTTACGCTAAAACAAACCTCCTTACATATCAAATTACCAAGCAATTCAATCAAACACATACACAATTTATACACGACACATCAAAATTCATAGATTCCCAATCCTTGCTCTCCTTAGCTCTTATTAAGGGGCTCCACTCCCACTCGCGATGTCCTTGCCTTTTGCCTCCTTAGGTGGGATTTCTGAACCGCAAAACCCAGCAAAACTACAGCTCAAACTCACATTCACACATAGATATAAAAACTCATTTACAGTGAAAGAAAGAAAAATAAGAAGAAGAACCCTATTAATCTTACCAATCAACTCAACTACCCTAAAGTTCAACAAGCTCACCAATCTTCCAGCCAACATGAAATTTGAAAGGAAATCAAAAGAGGAAGAAAAGAAGAAGAATAACGTAAGGAGGAGGAAGAAGAAAAATGGGATAAGGATCAAACCCTAGCCATATAAATCCCCCTTTTTACTTGCCACATGGCACTCTCCCATAGGAACATATACTATCACACCCTACTCCCAAACAAATGCTCACACGCAAATACAATCCTAGACACACATAAAATAACTTAACAATTAAAATACACATGCCATAAGGTTATACATACTCAAATTAACACAATTACAACATTAACCACACACACACTTACACATACACAGGGCTCAATCTACTAGGGTGGTTACAGGGTGTTACAACACTCCCCCCTTAACAGAATTTCATCCTCGAAATTCTCACCTGATCCAAACAGTTGAGGATACTGAATTCTCATAGCCTCTTCCGGTTCCCAGGTCGTTTCCTCAATATCGTGATGTCGCCAAAGTACTTTAACCAACGGTATCTGCTTGCTCCGAAGTTGTCTGACCTCTCTAGTCAAAATTTCTTTTGGTTCCTCATTGAATGAGAAATTTGGCTGAACCCAATTGTCTTGCACTGTTAGCAAATGAGACGGATCGAACCGGTAATGACGGAGCATAGACACATGGAAAACATCATGTAATTTGGCTAACTCAGTCGGTAATGCTAACCGGTAAGCCACAGGACCGATCCTTTCCAAAATCTCATAGGGTCCAATGAACCGGGGACTCAATTTTCCTTTCTTACCGAAATGAAGAACTTTTCCCCAAGGTGATACGTTCAGAAATACCCTATCACCAACCTCATACTGGATATCCCTTCGTTTCAAATTAGCATATGATCTTTGTCTGTCTTTGGCTGCTTTTAGATTTCGCTGAACTACTCTAACTTTCTCTTCGGTGTCTCTCACTATCCCCGGATAGCTCTTTTCGATAACTCAGTCCAACACACCGGTGTTCTACACCTCCGCCCATACAACACCTCATAAGGGGCCATACCAATACTTGCCTGATGACTGTTATTATATGCAAATTCCATCAAAGGCACATATCGATCCCAACTCCCAGAAAATTCCAATGCACATGCCCGAAGCATGTCCTCAAGAATCTGAATCACTCTCTCAGATTGACCATCCGTCTGCGAATGAAAGGCTATGCTAAAATTTAACCGAGTGCCCAAGGCTGATTGCAACTCCTTCAAAAACTTGGATGTAAACCGAGAATCTCGATTAGACACAATGGATAACGGAATGAAGCCTGATAATCTCTCTTACATATATCTCTGCCAATCTGTCCATAGAATAATCCAGCCGTACCGGTAGGAAGTGCGCTGACTTCGATAACCGGTCTACTATGACCCATACAGAATCATGCTTGCTCTGCGACAACGGTAAGCCGGACGCAAAATCCATCGTCACATCGTCCCATTTCCATTGAGAAATGGGTAAAGGATTAAGCAAACCCGATGGAACTTGGTGTTCAGCCTTCACTTGTTGACACACCAAGCACTTCGAAATAAAATCCACTATATCCTTTTCCATACCGGACCACCAGTAATACTGCTTGAGATCTCGGTACATCTTATCTCCTCCTGGGTGCATAGTGAAAATAGATGAATGAGCTTCCTGCAAAAGCTTTCTTTTCATATCACTTACGTTGGGTACACACAACCGGCCTCCAAATCTGAGCACTCCTTCATCATCAACCGAAAAGTCAGTTTGGTCTCCACTTTTCACCCTTAATAAAGCATGCTGCAAAACAGGATTATCTCTCTGAGCATCAATGATCGATTGTCTCAAACTCGGTCTAGCCTTCAAACGAGCAACTAGGGCTCCTTCCGAATTAAAATTCCATTTTCCTCTACTCAAGGATAAGGCCGAAACCGATCTCCTACTAAGGGCATCTGCCACCACATTCGCCTTGTCCGGATGATACTCAATAATGCAGTCATAATCTTTGAATAATTCCAACCACCTCTTGTGATCTGTAAAGATTCTGCAAGTCTCCCCATACAAATAGTGCCGCCACACTTTAAGAGCAAACATTACTACCGCCAGCTCTAAATCGTGCGTCGGATAGTGTTGTTCATGGGGCTTCAATTGCCGAGAAGCATAGGCGACTACCCTACCATCCTGCATCAATACACAACCCAATCCGATTCCTGAGGCATCACTATACATGGTATACTCCTTACCCGATACCGGTTGAGTAAGCACAGGTGCCCTAATCAACATGTCTTTCAACTGTTCAAAACTGGCTTGACATTTATTAGACCAAACAAATTTAACCTCTTTCCGAAGCAATTTCGTTAATGGTGCAACCAATACTGAAAATCCCTTAACAAAGTGCCTGTAATATCGAGCCAGACCTAGAAAACTTCTTACTTCCGGCACATTTCGAGGTGGTAACCAATTCACAATAGCTTCTATTTTCGAAGGATCAACCCGAATACCTTCAGCTGACACTACATGCCCAAGGAAAGTCACTTATTTTAACCAGAAATCACACTTACTCAATTTGGCATATAGCTGATGATCTCTCAACTTCTGCAACACTAAGCGGAGATGCTCTTCATGATCCTCCTTATTCTTCGAATAAACCAGAATATCATCGATAAACACTACCACAAACCGATCAAGATACGGTCTGAATATCCGGTTCATTAAATCCATGAAAGCCGCGGGCGCATTAGTTAAACCGAACGACATCACTAAAAATTCATAGTGACCATAACGCATCCTAAAAGCTATCGTTGCCACATCCTCATCTTTTACTCTCAACTGATAGTAGCCAGACCGCAAGTCTATCTTGGAAAATACTCCAGCTCCCTTCAATTGGTCGAAGAGATCCTCAATCCGAGGTAACAGATACTTGTTCTTTACTGTCACCTTATTAATCTGTCGGTAATCGATGCACATACGCAAGGCACCATCTTTCTTCTTAACAAATAAAACCGGAGCACCCCACGGAGACACACTAGGTCGGATAAAACCTTTATCCAACAACTCTTGCAACTGGCTCTTTAACTCTTTTAACTCCATCGGAGCCTTAGAAATTGGAGCTGTACCAGGTATAATATCCACTGACAATTCTACCTCTCTTTCTGGGGGTAAACCTGGTAATTCCTCAAGAAACACATCCACAAACTCATGCACAACCGGAATATCTTGTATCTTTACTTGTCCTCTCCGAGAATCTAGAACTAGAGCCAAATACGCTTAACATCCCTTCCTAATATACCTTCTTGCCTTTAGAGCCGAAATCACATTGTGCAACAAACTACTACCCACACCTTTCACTATTACCGATGACTGATTACTATCCTTAAGCACCACAATCTTTCGTTGGCAATCAACTATGGCTCGATGCTTGATCAACCAATCCATTCCCAAAATCACATCAAATTCATGAAATGGAAACCGAATTAGGTCCACTGCAAACTCCCTATCTTGCACTCGCAGAGAGCAATTCTGATGAACTTTATTCATATTAACACACTGCCCTAAAGGGCTAGACACACATATCTCATAGTCTAAACCTCTTCATTAGGTAAACCGTCACACAACTTGCCAGAACATAAATAAGAATGGGTAGAACCCGGATCTATCAATGCACATATTTCAGTATCACACAATGAAAACTTACCAGCAATAACCTCTGGTGCCTCTTGCTCATCTCTAGCTCTCGTCGCATATGCCCGAGCAGACACAGGTCCTGGGTGATCTACAGTCTCAGAAATCTCTCTATCTCGAGGCCGTCCACCACGACCCCGTCCCCTACCTCTGCCTCAACTACCTTGAGGAGCATTAGATCCTGCCCGACTAGTCTCTCGCTGATTCTGAGAATTCTCTCGCAGATTTGGACAATTAGCTAGCAAATGGTCCGTGCTTCCACATCTAAAACACCCTCCTGTCAACCAGCGGCATTCACCCTAATGGCGCTTATTACAATGGGAGCATGGGGGCACCACATCACCCCTACCACCCGAAACTCCTCTACCAGAACCAGACCCTCGAGCTGACTCTTGTCTTCTACCCCTCGTAGCCGGATTAACATATGACTTACCAGAGGGATTTACTGAAGGTTCCCTAGACCTCTTACCCGAAGAAGAACTACCCTGAGAAGTCCTCCTTCGCTGAGCCTTCTCTCTCAACACATTCTCAGATCGTTCCGCTCTCAACGCCGCCTGAACAAGCTGATAGTAACTGACATTTGGCGCAGACATCAAAAAACCAACATGACTTCCAAAGATTCATTCAAACTTGCCTCGAAATGCTGACAGTGGAATTCATCAGTAAGAACTCCCGGTGGCGCATATTTACTAAGCCGGTTAAACTCATTCTCATAATCAGCCACTGTCATTACTCTCTGCTTGAGACTCAAGAACTGTGCCCACCTGGCATCTTTAAAGGCCTTGGTTACATACTTATTTTGGAACTCTTTCTCAAAAAACTCCCAAGTCACCGACTCGGGACGCTGGGGATGACTGAGCACTAAGCTCCACCAGTCGTAGGTTGAGCCTTGCAACAGCGATATTACACATTCAACTTCTCTATCAGGAGGACATCTAATTTCCTTTAGCACCCTCTTCACTTTATCAATCCATATCTCGACTTTATCTGATTCATCTAAGCTGGTACCAACGAAATCCTCTGCTCAAAACTTTCTCATATTCTCAATAAGTGCTCTAGGGGCAGTTACTCTCTCTAGCACCCAAGCCATATCCTGAGATATCTTGAGCATGGCTCCAAAAGGAACCGCAGGGGCTTCAGGTTGCACCCTAGGGGGTTGAGACCCGAAATCGATGGATCTTGCTCTCGGGGATTCATGCTCTCAGCTGATCCCTTAAATGACCCACGAGCAGTCTCCATAACTACAAAACAGACACTAATCCGCGTCAGGCCAACACAACTCCAATCGTATCCTCTATCTTACACTAGCCCAGAAACGCCTAAACCCAGGCTCTGATACCATAAAATGTAACACCCCTTACCTATACGTAGGGAGGTTCATCTCGCGAAAAAGATGAAGGTCCCCGATAAATGAGGGTTGCTACCAAAACGTACAAATAACATCACATAAATACATACAATATACCTCAACAGTCGAGCAAATTAAAATTTCATAAATCATCAAAGAATAGATTATTGAACAAAAACACTGCATTACATTAATATAATAAAAGTAACCTTACACGTCCAAAAGGTTCAAAGTGCCTCAGCACACTGAGCTATACTTATAGTTAATATCACAATAATTTACAAAATGATCTTTACATAACTTCAAAAGTACAAGACTAAAACATATACAAAAAGAATACAAGGCCTAAAACTACAAAATCTCTATCCTCTAGTTATGTTGGCCCTGCTGATGCGGAACGCGCTGCTCCAAAACCTTCAAAACCTTCCACACCTGCACGTATAAACACCCGTGCTAAGCAAAATCGCTTAGTGGGGAACGCAGATGCAAAACAACCGCTCACAGTGGCGTCAACAGATATTCACACACTAATGGCACAATCAGTATCAAGATTTCAAAGAATAAATCGATGCGTGAAAATACAATAGCCACATTATTTCACATGCTTACATACTACCTATATTTACATCACTATAATTAAACATTCATTCAAATTCTACATATAATGACACTATTGCACCTGCTTAACCAAAAGAGTGGATAACGAGTACGTGTGGATACCCAAGGGTATCAATGATATCTAATAGTACACATGGATACCCGAAGGTATCGAAAACTTTTCTTTTCTATTTATTCAAAACATTTTCGCATGGGATCTGCAACAAGATCCAAGACAGAGGGATCACGAAGATCCATTCGGGGGACCTGATCAGGGTCCAAATTATATACTGGCTGCAGCTATACTAACTCTATTAGGCATGCCTAACTATCCACTTATTTGACTCTAGCAGATCATGCATCATGTAATTCATGGTTTAGCATATCATATACACTATTTGTAATCCAAAAATCATATAATAACATATAAATAGTCCAATAGTATTCAACAAAGTATAACATGAAATGTTGTACACAATATTTATTATTTGACTAAGTTAAAATACCAATATATGTCATTTGCCGATGAATAATTCATAAAATAAGGCTAAAGAACCCAAAACAAAGGAAAAAGGACTGAAAAAGACACATTTGAAATTTTTGCAAAATCGGGGACAAAACCATTTTACACGGCGGTATGGGTAAGCCCATACTACCGTGTGACTAAGAGGGACATGAGTCGTGCCGAAGAGTACGACTCGTGCTCCTGCTCCCTACTAAGGGAGCGAGCGGTGCTCCAAGAGCACGGCTCGTGCTCGGCTTTCAGCCAGGAGCACGACTCGTGCTGCTGCTCTTTGCTTCCATCCGGCGTGCGAGTTGTCTCCCGTGAAGACCCTCGCTCTACTCCGTTACATGAGGAGATGCACGAGTCATGCTGAAGGGACACAACTCGTGCTTCTTTTCACGGCTTGGAGGAAATGACCGAATAACGTGATTTATGCACAAACCATCACTTCTGGGCATAATAGATTCACACGGGGGTATGCTCAAGCCTTACCGCCGTGTGAATCGCATAAAACCCGGATCTTCAGCACCAACCTGACCCAAAACAACCCAAACTCCATTCTATCTTAAAATAAACTCCTCATTCCTCAAAAATGACCTAAACATACCAATTTCACAACAATCAACACAATCAAATCACAATTGAGCTTAATTAAAATCTTAATACATCAATTCCCAGGAAAGTTGCTGCAAAATTTATTCTAATCCATTTAGATTCAATTACACCAACATCAAACAGCAAAGTTCAAATCCAAACAAACCCACAATATTTACGCTAAAACAAACCTCCTTGCATATCAAATTACCAAGCAATTCAATCAAACACATACACAATTTATACACGACACATCAAAATTCATAGATTCCCAAACGTTGCTCTCCTTAGCTCCTATCAAGGGGCTCCACTCCCACTCGCGATATCCTTGCCTTTTGCCTCCTTAGGTGGGATTTCTGAACCGCAAAACCCAGCAAAACTACAGCTCAAACTCACACTCACACATAGATATAAAAACTCATTTACAGTGAAAGAAAGAAAAATAAGAAGAAGAACCCTATTAATCTTACCAATCAACTCAACTACCCCAAAGTTCAACAAGCTCACCAATCTTCCAGCCAACAAGAAATTGGAAAGGAAATCAAAAGAGGAAGAAAAGAAGAAGAATAACGTAAGGAGGAGGAAGAAGAAAAATGGGATAAGGATCAAACCCTAGCCATCTGAATCCCCCTTTTTACTTGCCACATGGCACTCTCCCATAGGAACATATACTATCACACCCTACTCCCAAACAAATGCTCACACCCAAATATAATCCAAGACACACATAAAATAACTTAACAATTAAAATACACATGCCACAAGGTTATACATACTCAAATTAACACAATTACAACATTAACCACACACACGTTTACACATACACAGGGTTTAATTTACTAGGGTGGTTATGGGGTGTTACAGATGAACCATTCAAAGATTATATCTTTGCAATAACTCAAAGAATCCTTTGATATTGATGATGATGATGAATTTCAGTTCTTATATAGCATAGAAGATGTTCTTTTAGTACAGCAGCACCCAGTTCCTCAAGCTTTTATATCGGTCTATCCAGAGACTTATGCAAAGCCAATCAAAGCTGTAGCCTTCATCAATACGGGATCCCGAAAGACAATTTTTAGTCCAGATACTCTTCCTTAGCAATATTAAAAATCTCACAATTAGTATTTCAGAGTGGCAAATAGATATACCTTTTTTACAACTCTTAAATCCATACATCCAATCAAGATCCAATTCTTCCCAAATTGCTATATTTGGATTTAGGTGCTTAGATCTCTATTACCTGAAAGAGACATTGTCCTTGGTTTTGATGCCCTTTGTAAGATAAAGAACCTTCAAATCTGTCCTATAGGACTTAAGAATAAAAAACATTTCAAGCCCTATACAGAGACTTCTTCTCTATTTTTTATTCATCCTACCACTACATTCCTAACCATTAAATAAGAACTTAAAATACATTGTGCAGCTAACTTTCATACAAAGTTTCTTTAAAAATGTTCTTCACCTCTTTGGAAAAATCCAGACTTTTTCATTTCTCTTCTTTTTAAGCAAAATGAAGACATAAATCCTATGAAGGCAACCCATACTGGAATGTCTCCTTCAGATTTAACCCTTGCTTTAGAAGAATGCAATCAACTTTTGCTGAAGATTATCATTGAAACTACAAAATCTGAATAGGCATGCCAAGTCTTTTATGTCAATAAGAGATTAGAGCAAGTAAGGGGATTCAAGATGATAAGTTCTATCTACCCAAGAATTCAGATGATAAGTTCTCTCTACCCAAGAATTCATCAATGTTTACCTATTTGTCCAAAGCAAAGATCTTCTCAAAATTTGATCTCAAGGTAGGATTCTGGCAACTTGGCATTAAAATATAACAGAGATATAAAACAACTTTCTGTATTCCAAATCCTCACTAATAATGAACAGTAATGCCATTTGGATTAAAAGTGGCTCCATCATTATTTAGAAAGCTATGAAGATCTATGAGCCAATTCTCCACTCTACATTAGTCTACATAGATGATATTCTTCTTTATTCCTCAAGTGAAGAAGAACACTACAGGCTTCTTAAGCAATTCATAGAAATCACTCTGTAACTTGGAGTTATGCTTTCTCCAACAAAGATGTATTTAGAAAAAATGGAGATTGAGTTCGTAGACATGAATTTCTAGAATGGAAAATATCAGCTAGGAAAACACATCGGTTGAAAACTTTTGAAGTTCCCTGATAAAAATCTCTCCCACAAACAAGTTTAGCAACTCCTTGTGATAACAAACTACCTCAGAGACTTTATCACACATCTTATTGAAAAAGCCAATCCTCTAAAGGAAATACTCAAAAAGAATCCTCCTCTTTGGTCAGACAAACAGACTATTTCGGTTAAGACTTTTAAAGAAAAAACTCATCACTTGCCGCTATTGCAAATTCCGTCAGATGGGAAAGGATTCTCCAAACAGATGTTAGTGATCAATATTAGGGAGCTATCATTTTATAAGAAGTAAAAGGAGAAAGAAGGATATGTGTATATGCGAGCAAAAAATTCTCTTTTGGAGCATGTCATTATCATTCTACTTTTGAAGAGATCTTGGCGGTCAAATATATAATCAAAAAATTTGAGTTCCATCTCATTGGTCGACGATTCACAGTTCTAATGGATTGTTCTTCTTTCCTGAAGATGCTTGAGTTCAAAGGAAAGATAATTCCACATTCTCAGCTGCTTGGGTGGAGGGATTGGTTTAGCAAGCATGATTTTGAAGTTTAACATATCAAGGGAGACAAAAATCTAATTCCAAATTTCTTAAGCAGACCTCCTTATCAAGCTTGTATCATTCCACTGATCTACATGTTCTAGGAAGAGATCAATTTTCTTTTAGAACAAGCTCCACTAAAAATCCAAAAAGTTTAACTCTAGGTTAGTTGAAAATTTTTGGAAAGGATAAACTGTTTTAATATCAGTCCATTCTCATAAGAAATTATGGACAATTCTATTTTGATAATTTGGGTATTCATCCTGGATATCCCTTTGCTGCTCTAATGAATTTTCTCAATTTTGAGAAGGAAGAGCTATTAATCTGGACTAAGGAGCTTTTGGTATTTATGTGGTACTATTGTCATATATACTACATAGCTTTTGAGATCCATAATGGGCATCTACTATTGTCATCTATACTACATAGCTTTTGAGATCCATAATGGGCATCTAGTCTACAACATTTAAGAGCTCATTGAAGGAACTTAGTGTATTTTTCGTCCTTTAGTGTATTTTGCTCCGTTTTGTCCCATTTTCGATCATTTTTCATCCGTTTTCGCGCGGTATGAGTTGTTTTAAATAATTTTAATATTTTTGCCAATGTAACATTTATTTTTATTTTTATGTGATAATATTTAATTTATTTGATTTAATTGATTTTTTTATTTATTTGCTAACGTTAATTTTATTTTGTTTTTATTTTATCTACAAATCTTATTTTTTCTTGTGTGAGCATTTTCACTGGCAAATGGGGGATCCATAGAGATTCAGAAATAACTTTTGGTTTGATTTGTCATTTTTTATTATTCTTGTTATTTTGTCTTTTATTCAATTATTTAGTCTAATTTGTAATAAATTTATTTATGCACTTTAAAAAGAAAATCATCAAAAATATTTTTTATTAATAAATTGAATTTTTTCAAATAAAATGAGACCAATTTCCTAATTTTAACCATAAAAATTCACTTTTTAAAAAAGAGTTAATTTTCTCAAAATGTGATCAATTCCTGTTTTCTCAATATTCACTCAAAAATAACTCTTCAGTTTTCTAAGTGAACATGAAGGAAGGAATGTTCCTATTCCAAATAAATGTTCCGATTTATGAATGTTGTTCATTTAGTTGATTTTATTTATTTAATTTTCTATTTCAGGGGGATTGTATTTTTTGTCCCAATTTATTTATTTATTTGTTTTAATTTTGGGGGTGTAGACACTGGGTTCCGAGGCAGCCCAGATCAAGATTACCCAATGATAAAATTAATTGTGCCTGTTTATAGGCGAAAATAAAAGTTGAAAGTGATGGTTTGCTTATCAAAATTGATTTATTAATAAATAAATAAATAAATAAATAAATATGTGTTTTAAAAATATTTTAAAATTTTATTTTAAGAAAAAAAGTGAGTTTTGAAATTATAGTGTTTTAAAAAAAATTTAAAAAAAAAATTTTGGCCGTCGGGCGTCGCTCGCTTGTCGCCGCTCCAGCAGCCCTTTTGGCGTTTTTGGTCCAAAATTTATTTTTTTCTTCTTTTTTTTTTGTAAAATTTAATTTTTAAACCCTTTTATCTTCTAACCTTTCAAATTATTCAGTTTTTGTTTTTGTGTTTATGGGAATTAAATTGTTTTAATTTCTTCATTAAATCTGTTTTTTAGAAGGTATAAAATGATTTTTTTGAAGAGAATTGGGGGGGATTTTTCTTAAGAAAAATTTATTTTCTCTCTTTTTCTTCTTTTTTCTTCTTCATCAAGAACAAGTTCCCCAAGCATTTTTAATTTTTTCTTAAGTTAATTTTTGAGACAAAAAAAATAATTTTTTGTTCTTGTGAATTTTCTTATCCATTTTTTTTTTTACAATTTTTACTTGAGACAAATAAATTAATTATTTATTTTTGGGATAAAATTTTGTCATGTATTTTATTTTTCTGAATTAAGAAAAGAAAATTGATCATTTACCTTCATTCATCAAATCAAAATTTGATGGTAAATATTTTAGGTTCAATTTTTAATTTAATTTTTGTTATAATTTTTTTGTTTATAATTAATTAGCAACCATGTAGATTTTTGATCTATTATTTTGTTTTGTTTATATTCATGTGATTTAGTTATGTGATTTAATATTTTTAGCATTTTTTATTTTATTTTTGCATATTTGTTTGATTGTTCATCTTTTGTTGTTGTTGTTGTTAGGGGTGAGCATGGTCGGTTAACCAGTCCATTAGCCTCAGTCCATTAACCAGTCCATTAATATCGGTTTTTTGAAATTACAGTCCATTAACCAGTCCATTACCATCGGTTAACCAGTCCATCGGCTTCGGATTTTCGGATCGGTTACCCATTATTTTTCGGTTAACCACTATAATTATAAATATATTAATAAATAAAATTAAAATGTTCAAAATACTTAAAAATTAAATTTTTTTCATTATAATATAACATTATTGTTGTTAAAATAAAAATATTTGGTGGATATAAGCAAATTTGTTTTTAAAAATTAATATTTAATAAGTAAATATATTAACCGGTTCATAATTACTTTTAATTAGATAAATTATTATACTTACTAATAACCAATTAAAAAAAGTTAAAAACTTTAAAATAATTAGTATAATAAAAAAAATACATGATCACTTTTAATTAGGATAAATTGTTATAAATTATTAAAAAAATAAATTAACTAAAAATTCGATTTCGGTTCGGTTAACCAGTCACATGAGTCAAAAACCATTAACCAGTCCATTAATATCGGTTTTTCAAAACACTAACCATTAACCAGTCCATTACAATCGGTTAACCAGTCCATCGGTTCGGTTTCGGATTTTTTTTTCCGGTTAACCGAGTCCATCGGTTTTTTTGCTCACCCCTAGTTGTTGTTGTTGTTGTTGTTGTTATTTTTATTATTATCACTACTTTTGTTCATATTATTATTATTATTATTATTTAACATGCTTGAACATATTTTATTTATTTTATTTCTTATTATTTTTGTTTGCTTGTTTGTTCATCTTCTTTATTATTATTATTATTATTATTATTATTATTATTATTATTATTATTATTATTATTATTATTATTATTATTATTATTACTATTGTGATTATTATTATTATTATTATTATTATTATTATTATTATTATTATTATTATTACCCTTTTTGTTACTTTTATTATTATTATTGAATGTTATTATTATTTATTATTTGTTCATTATTATTATTATTATTATTATTATTATTATTATTATTATTATTATTATTTATGTTTTTCATGCATGTTGAATTGTTAATATGTTAAGTTATTTTTTATTATGTCATTTAATTGATTTGTCAAGTATGATGCATTTTATTTTATTCATTTTAATTTATTTTCATATGTTACATATTTAAATTCATTTTTATTACTAACATCACTTTTATTTATGTTTTTTATTTCAATAATTATTTTTTATGTGTGAGCTTTTCCAATGGCAAATGGGAGCCTATGGAGATTTGAAGACGCCATTTTCGTGGGATTTGTCATATTTTAGTATTTTTATTATTTCTCATTATTTGTTTTTATTATGTAATTTGTAGTAAATTTATTTATTTTTATGCACTTTAATTAAAAGTCACAAAAAGTTTTATATTAACAAATTGGGATATTTTTTCTAATAAAATGGGACCAATGTCCTAATTTTAACCCATAAAAATTTACTTTTAAATAGAAGAGTTAATTTTCTCAAAATGGGATCACTTATCTCGATTTTATCGATAAATACTAAAAAATAACTCTTCGACTTTTTAAGTGAAAATGAGGGAACCAATGTTCCTAATAAACGTCCCGATTTATGTATGATGTCTTTTATTTTATTCTTCTTGTGTAGTATTTATTTCAAGCCCTTGTAATGAATTTTGGGGCAATTCTATTCATTTATTTATTTATGCCTTTTTATTTTGCGGGATTGTTCTGTCCCATTTTTTCACTTGTAATTTTCTATCGTTTTTTTTATTGCTTTCTTTATTGTTTTTCCAAAAATGCTTGAAATGCATTTTAAATTTATTGCATGATCGCGTGAGATGAGAGATGGAATTTCAATTGCTAAAACTCATTTATAATTTAACTTAAGTTATTAATAAGAATGAAGTTCCAAACACTTTCTCTGGTTTAAGACCTCCGAGATTAGACGAACTTTCCCCATTTCTTGTAAATTGGGTGGCGACTCCAAAATACCTCAAACATACCTAAAGGCTTCATGAGATTAGATGATATTTTCAGTGTTCTATTGGAAAGAGGTATCCAAAATATCTCATGATTGCCCAAGATCAAAATACGCAAACCCCTCTCTGGCCCTAAAAGCGAGTTTTTGGGAACGGGTCGGGGCCGCACGCATCACAGTGGTGACTCCACTGGGGACTTTGAAACTTTGCTCCGAAAAGTGTCTTGGTTAATAATATAATTGGATTTTTATAAATTAAAATTCTATCTCTTTTCAAAAAAAATTGCATTGCATCTATGCTAGAGCCTTAAAATTATGCTAGTTTGGTCCCTTTCTTAACCCCGGTGTATTCCCGAAGCACGACCCTACGTTCACTTAATGTGGCAAAATGTTAAGGATAATCACCAGTCCAAACCTCGTACCGTATGATATATCAAATGGAGATCCAATCGTTCGTTATGCTCATGATGAGGTAGACCCATTGGCAGAGACCATGCTTGGGTAGACTTAAAGTAATACCACCCTTGACCAAAGCTCATATAATGGCAGTAGAAACCTCCACTAGGTTATATGCACCCTAACAATGTGCTTGCTATATGGGCCCTTATATATTGAACAAATTCAAACATATTAACTGGACACTCATCAAAGGCTTTCATGCCCCGTGGGCTCATTTTTAGTCTGTTTGAAAAGTCCAAATACATAATGGCCAAAACTCATACGCATATTCTTTAAATTAAGAGTGTTATACTGCTGGTTTCCCACCACGCACCATATGCACCCATTAGGTTTCCCGCTGACCCATGGGTCAAGCCCACCTAGGAAAGAGACTGTATGGCCCCTTGTGTGGGAGCAACAAGGTTGGAAGGATTTACCTGCTTGTATGTGATTGTCCATGCTGCATCAACACGATCATGCATTGTATATATCATTCATGCATCATTATAATAGTTCAAATCTTTCGGCCATCATAGATTCACCTAGGTGGACTAGAGGTTCTGACGATCGACTGGTGAGGATAGATTTGCCCCTTGGGTTGATAGAATTAATGTCTAATTGGAATTTCGAGCAACTCTCAAAAACCAAGGAATCATCCATAGAATCATCAATGGCAGAGGAGATCGGAGCTTTAACCACTCAAGACCTTGCTAAGAGACTAGAGGATTTTGAGCAAAGAATATTAGAAATGATGGGCGCCATGGCTGATAGGGTTGCTCATCGTCCTTCTGCACAACCCTACTACTCCACAACCACCAATAGTCTATGCTGGGGGGCAAGGTGAACCGCCTGCTCGCAAGGAGGCTCCTCTTATTGATAATATTGTCCACCAACCCATCAATGAGCATGGAGCTGTAGTGCCAATTGAGCCAAGAAGGGCAAGGATCCCTAATCCCGAGGAGGACTTTGTAATGGAGGAAAGAGATCAGGAGGCAATAGCGCCTCAAGTTGTGAGGGGTAGAGAACCCAGGGCAGAAGATGAGGCAATGAGAGGGATGAGGCAACAGATTGAGGCAATCACCCGTATGCTATCAGCCGGAAAGGGGATTAACCCCAAAGATAGAGATATGGGGGATGAAGAGTTGTTGCCCCAAAGGTTCAAGATGCCTGAGTTGCCAAAGTTTGATGGTACTTCGAATCCATCTGCACATATTAAGCAGTATACCCTAGTGATGAAAGGCACAGGGTTGACCAAGGAATAGAAGGTGGAATATTTATGCCTTAGTCTGGTGGGTCCAACTGTGGACTGGTACCATGGGTTAGACAGGAGGTCCAAGGAAGATTGGGACCTTTTGACTGAGGAGTTTATGAAGCAATATGACTGCAACACCAGAATGGAGGTCACCTTAAAGGACCTCGAGCTTTTACAGCAAAAGAATGATGAGTCATTCTGTGACGCGCGCCATGAACCAGCAAGGCCCTCTTCGGGAATCCGCTTTTAGGATTCGAGGGATAGGTTCGCGTCTTTTCCGATTTTAGGTGTTATGAGATATTTTCGGCACCTCCTTTTACAATAGAACATTGAAAAGGACCATCTATCGCCATAACACCTTTAGGCACTTTTGAGGTATTTTGGAGTCGCCACCCAATTTACAAGAAATTGGGAAAGTTTAACCTCTTATCGGTCTAAACCAGAGATGGTGTCCGGAACTTCACACTTATTGGTGCCTTGGTTAATTATAAATGAGTTTTTAAATTATAAAATTTCATTTTTCATCTCACACAATTAATGCAGTTTATTAAAGCGCATATCAATCACATATAAAACGATAAATAAATATAAAAATAAAGATAAAAATAAATTACAATAAAACTAAGGGCGGAATACAACCCCCATTGTAAATAAAATACAAATCATACATAAAACGGGATATTTATTAAGGATGAGGACATTGGTCCTCTCATGCATGATTAAAAAAATTATTTTGAAGTGATAATTTATTTTTGGATAAAAAAAAGCTAGGACATTGGTCCCATTTTATTAGAAAACCCAATTTTATTTGTAGAAATATTTTTGTGTGATTTTTGATTAAGCGTGCATAAAATAAATGGTTCAATTAATTATTACATGCCCAATAACTCAATAAAACAAATAAAGGAAAAATAACAAGTACAATAAAAAAATAACAACTCCTTGGATCTCCTCCTTCATTCGTACGGGTGCTCAAACAGGGGAACACAAGTATTTGACACCGACAACAAGCACAAATAAACTTAATATTAGTAATCGATAAAATTAAATAACCATAGAACTCAATAATAATAATAGTAAAAATATTAAATAATAATAATAATTATAATAATATTAATAAACAGAAATCAAATAAATAAATATATAATAATAATGATAATAGTAATAATAATAAAAATAAATATGAAAATGACAATAATAAATAATAAAAATAATATTAAAACAGAATAATAAATAAATATAAATAAATATATTAATAATAAAAATTCAGAAATTAAATAAATATACATATAATAATAATAATAATAATAATAATAATAATAATAATAAAAACAGAAAATAAATATATATAATAATAATAATAATAATAATAATAATAATAATAATAATATAAAAAACAGAAAATAAATAAAATATATATATATATATATATAATAATAATAATAATAATAATAATAATAATAATAATAATAATATAAAATAAGGAAAAAGGGATTTACCTCGCCGGAGATTCGCCGGAGGAGAGGTGATCGACACCACCTATGCCGGAAGATAGATCGGCGCCCGAGGATCTCGCCGGAGCTGGCCACGCGCCGGAAGGAAGTCGGTCGTCGCCGGAAATCGCGTCGGAGCGTTGCGGGCTTCTCCTCGCCGATCTCCTCCACGCGCCGTCTGCCGGGTTCCGATGGAGGAACGGCTGGTGCGAGGGGCTTCGTCCGGAGGTGCTGGTTCTTCCGGTGGGGCGCGTGCCGCCGTGTGCGGCGGCGGTTGGCCGGCGGAGCTCCCGCCCTTCCTTTCCTTTTTTCCTTTCTTTTTCTTCTCCGGTGGTCTGTGTCGGTTTTGTTTGGCTGGGTCTCTCTTCTCTTTTCCTATTTTCTTATTTCTTCTTCCTTACTCACTCTTTCACTCTCTCTTTTCTTTCTATTTTTTCTTTTCTCACTTGCTTGCTCTCAGTTCTCTCTTGCTCTCTCTTCTCTCTTTCTGTTTCTTTTTCTATTTCTTTGTTCTCTTTGGCCGGCCTCTCTTGCTCTCTGTCTCTTTCTATTTTCTTTTCTTTTTTTTTTGTTCCAGCCGAATCAGAGAGCCCCCCTTATTTCTGCTCATCTTGTTCTTTTTATACCCTCAAATTAGGGCTAAGGGTTATAATGGTAACTTTCCACTCAATTATTTCCCTCATTTTCTCTATTCTTAATTAATTTAACTTAATTCAAATAACACATACATTAATTAATTAAACATACATATTAATTAAACTCTCTATTAATTAAACATTATACTAATTAATCCATTTAAATTATCATACATATATTTATTTTATCTAATTAATTACACACTTTAACTTTAATTTTACATGCATTTTAATTAACACGATAATATTAACCACTTAATTAACTAACAACCTCAACTAATTAATTACCTAATTTCACACACACATATTTATATTTATATATATATTTTTTATTTTTTTATTTTTTTATTTTTTTATTTTTTTATTTTTTTATTTTTTTTCGGAGGGAATAATCAAGGATCAAAAATCACCATTTTCATTTTATGCCGGGGTTCGGGACCCGGTGTCTACACATTCCATGAATACCTTACAAGATGGAGAAATAGGGTCATAGAGATGAAGAGAAAGCCCGACACTGCTGACCAAATCAAGCTATTTATTAGGAACTCTTGCCCTTACTTGAGGGACTTGCTCAGCTTTAAGGGGCTCAGAAACTGGGAGTCGATTAAGGACATTGCTATAGAGGCTGAGGGGGCGTACCTAGCAAAGAAAGTAAGCCAAAATAACTTTGCTGGGAAAGGTTATGGCAACCAATCGGGTTATAAATACTGGAAGCAGTAAAATAAAAGTGGTAAGATGGCCGAAGTTTCAGCCGCCGAGGTTAGATAGGGTCAGAGGTACTACTCTAATTTGGGTTGTCCTCTATCTTGGGTATTAGAGAAATTGACAAAGGAAGGCAAGCTGAGACCATTGCCACCCAGGCCAGCCATGAATCAAGGAAAACCTGGGCATAGAGATGATCAATACTGGGCTTACCATTAGCATAATGGGCATTTAATAGATTATTGTCAGACTTTGAGAAACAAAATTCAAGATCTTATTGATTCTAAGGAGATTATTGACCCTGAGAAGAGAGAAAAGAAGAAGAGGGCAGGCTATAATGCAGTCCCCTAACAATGAATGTGATCGAAGGAGAAGATTATGTTTTTTAGTTGCTTTTTATTCCAAGAACCCTTTTTATGACAATATTTACAGTATTAGTAATTTCAATAAAATGAATAATTTTGCATATTTGTATAGTGTCTCTAAAGGTTTCATTTCTCATGATCACGATGCATCCATTTTTTGATATTAATTCAATTAATACGATTACATTTAATCTCAGAACTTTGGAAAATCCAAAGAAAATCTTGATAGTATCTGATATAACTCCTAAAGAGAGGAAAATTTTGAGAGCTGAAAATAAAAAGAGTAAATAAAAATAAAAAATAAAAAAAACTAGTTGCAATTAGGGGATTGGATGAAAACTCACTAAGAGCACTAGAACCTTTCTGATTACCCGTCAAAGCGATCCTTAGATAAGACGGAACCTAGAAAATGATTTAGGCAGCCCTTCTTTGTATAGCTCTCTAAATGACTGTTTTCTACCTTTATTTCGCAATCGCTTGCTAGCTCGTTGAGCCTTTATACTGGTATGCTAAATGTGTACCGATTTGTTGTTACACATGTTGAAACTACCCTTCGCCTAAAATGATTTTTGCCTCCCCTTAGAAGAATGGCCGCTCTAGTAAGGATGAAAGTTTGAATCATTCACAATTATTTGGGTTATCAAAAATTGCCCTGATAAGGATGAGTTTAAACTTCGGGAAGAAGGTTTAGTCATTCACAAACTCTACATAGTCAGAGACAAAAGCAAAAAAGAAAAAAAGAAAAAAAAGAAAAGAAAAAAGAACTGAAGCTCAAGATAGTAACCCCTTGATGAGTTTCTGCGGTTATCTTTGTTATTTTTAGCTTAATAAGCTAAAGTATTATCGAAACCAAATTCAAGAATACCTTTATAGTACGCAATTGCGCTGAGAATGGTCCTCCCATTAGTCGAGTAAATATTACGGCTATTTTTCTCTAGCAACCTGATCCTCCTTTGATAGCCATCTACCTAAGCCTAACACTACAACCAAAGTAAGACCTTTTGATTTTTGGATCAGTCTTATCCAATTAGCAGAGATGACCTTCTAATAAGGTTCGTTACATAGGAAGAGGCATATGGTGTTTCTTGAGCTTCAAGCGGGGAGCCACGAGTGCATTTATGCATTTGAGTTAAGTCTCGTCCCCAATGTTGCATCTAGAATTTATTTTAGAAAAAAAAGCATCCTGGGCAAAAAAAAAAAAAATTAAGGGCAAAGAAAAAATTTACAATCATGAAAACCTGAGAGGGTTAGTTGATAATAGGAGTTTGAAGATTTCAAGATTTATCCTGAGATTAGATGAGGTCTTATATTCTTTGAGTTAACGCCAAATAATGATCATGTGCTACGAAATCAAATTGAAACATATGCATTTATGCAATATTGATGTGGTCAGAACAATTCATTTTGCATACTTAAAGTTGTCCAGCACATTATTACTGTCTACCCTCTGCTACTCTCACCACTCGGGTCCTTCAGCCTACTCATTTTGCTATCAATTGTGAAGGCAATTCTACAACACCATCATGAGAAGAATCAAGCTCATATGACTACAATTTAGGGTGTAAGTACATGCTCATTGCCCTTGAAGAATCTCTAGTAACAACTTTAACCTCTCTTACAATCTAAAAAAAAAAAGAGAAAAGAAAAAAAGAGCCGTTAGAGATGAAAACCGTAATTGGCGCTCTAAGCAAAAGTTAGGCAAAGGGATAGGGTGAAAGCCTGGAAACAGGTAGTCTGTCTTTCAAAAAAAAACAAAAAAAAAAAAGAAGAAAAAAAGCCACTGGATTGGGTTGGGTCCATTCCAGGCAAAAATATGGTACAGATTTATGTGAAAATTTGCAAAGAACGCATTTTTCGCTAAGAAAAGCTAGTCTAAAAATCCTTAAGGGACGCACTATCTTCAAAAAAATGACTACAGGTATCAGATGAGAACCTTGCAATCCCAAAGCATGAAATTCAAAAGCAGCTTCGAAAAGCATCGATCCTATTACAAATTGCAACCAGCCCGGCTATTATCTCTAAGTCCACTTAGATGAATTCTTATCCTGCATATTTGCATGACTCATACATTTCACGTGCATGCTCACTATTTTTCTTGCATATTTGGTTTTCCAGTTTTGCAGTAAGAGAGATTCGATGCGGACACTGGCAAAAGGTGAGTAGCTACATCAATCCTAATATCAATCCAAACATCAATCCAAGTATCAACCAAAGACCTCTAGGGGCAACCAACCAAAAGAACATCAATCCAAACATCAGTTTAAGCATCAATCTAAGCATCAACCAAAGACCTCTCAGGGGGCAACCAACCAAAAGGCTCTCAAGGGGCACCACTTCAAATCTTAGAAGGGTTAGTATGATGGCAGCACTACTATTCTACGAAAGGTTAGCACGACCACGACATTACCACTTTAAATCTCAGAAGGGTTAGCATAATGGCGACACTACTATTCCTCAGAAGGTTAGCACGACCACGACACTACTACTTCAAATCTCAGAAGGGTTAGCATGATGGCGGCACTACCATTCTACGGAAGGTTAGCACGATCACGGCACTACCACTTCAAATCTTAGAAGGGTTAGTATGATGGCAGCACTACCATTCTACAGAAGGTTAGCACGAGCACAACATTACTACTTCAAATCTCAGAAGGGTTAGCATGATGGTGGCACTACCATTCTACGGAAGGTTAGCACGACCACAGCATTACCACTTCAAATCTCAGAAGGGTTAACATGATGGCGGCACTACCATTCCTTGAAAGGTTAGCACGACCACGACATTACCACTTCAAATCTCAGAAGGGTTAGTATGATGATGGCACTACCATTCTATGAAAGGTTAGCACGATCATGGCATTATTACTTCAAATCTCAGAAGGGTTAGCACGATGGCGGCACTACCATTCTACGGAATGTTAGCACGACCACGGTACTACCACTTCAGAAAGGTTAGTATGATGACGGCACTACCACTCCACGGAGGGTTAGCACGATCATAGCACTACCGCTTTAAATCTCAGAAGGGTTAACACGATGGCGGCTCTACTATTCTACGGAAGCTTAGCATGACTTACCAGTTTAGAAGGGTTAGCACGATGACGGCACTACCACTCCACGGAGGGTTAGCACGATCACGGCACTACCGCTTCAAATCTCAGAAGGGTTAGCATGATGGTAGCACTACTATTCTATGGAAGATTAGCATGACCATGACACTACCACTTCAAAAGGGTTAGCACGATGATGGCACTACCACTCCACGGAGGGTTAGCACGATCACAGCACTACCTCTTCAAATCTCAGAAGGGTTAGTACGATGGCGGCACTACCATTCTACGGAAGGTTAGCATGACCATGGCACTACCACTTCAGAAGGGTTAGCACGATGATGACACTACCATTCCTTGGAAGGTTAGCACGACTACGACATTATCACTTCAAATCTCAGAAGAGTTAGCATGATGGCCTCACTACCATTCTACGGAAGGTTAGCACGACCACGGTATTACCACTACAAATCTTAGAAGGGTTAGCACAATGGCGGCACTACTATTCTACGGAAGGTTAGCATGATCACGGCAACACCACTTCAGAAGGGTTAGCACGATGACAACACTACCACTCTATGGAGGGTTAGCACGATCAGGGCACTACCACTTCACATCACAGAAGGGTTAGCACAATGGCAGCACTACCATTCTACGGAAAGTTAGCACAACCACAACACTACCACTTCACATCTCAGAAGGGTTAGCATGATGGCGGCACTGCCATTCTATGGAAGGTTAGCACGACCACAACACTACCACTTCAGAAGTGTTAGCACGATGACGGCACTACCACTCCACAGAGGGTTAGCATGATCACGGCACTGCCACTTTAAATCTCAGAAGGGTTAGCACGATGGTGGCACTACCATTCTACTGAAGGTTAGCACGACCACGACACTGCCACTACAGAAGGGTTAGCACGATAATGGAACTACCACTCCACCGAGAGTTAGCACGGCCACGGCACTACCACTTCAGAAGGGTTAGCACGATGACGGCACTACCACTCCATGGAAGGTTAGCACGATCACGGCACTACCGCTTCAACAAAGGATAATACGCCGACAACCTGGCGACAACCACCACAACAACATCGTCCAGTCGGGAAAGACGGCCGCCTCAGGTACGCGCTTCTTCTCCTTTTTTTAATTTTGGCTCACCTAGACACCTATGAACTAGTTTCCCCAAAACTGGGGGCAGCTGTAGACACCGGGTCTCGAGACAGCTCAGATCAGGATTACCCAATGATGAAATTAATTGTGCTTGTTTATAGGTGAAAATTAAAATTGGAAGTGATGGTTTTCTTGTCAAAATTGATTTATTAAAAAATATATAAAAATGTGTTTTAAAAATATTTTAAAATTTTATTTTAAGAAAAAAAGTGAGTTTTGAAATTATAGTATTTTAAATATTTTTTAAAAAAAAATCGGTATTCAGGCATCGGCAACGCGTTGGGCGCGCGTGTGGGCATTCCTCGCCCATGCCTCGCGCCCTTTGCCCCACCAGCAGCCCTTTGGGCATTTTTGGCCCAAAATTCATGTTTTTCTTCATTTTATTTTATAGAATTTAATTTTTAAACGTCTTCTAACCTTTCAAATTATTCAGTTTTTTTTTTGTTAGTGGGAATTAAATTGTTTTAAGTTTTTCATTAAATCTGTTTTTTTAGAAGGTATAAAATGCTTGTTTTTGGAAGAGAATTTGGAGGATTTTTCTTAAGAAAAATTTATTTTCTCTTTTCTTCTTCTTTTTTCTTCTTCTTCAAGAACAAATTTCCCAAGTATTTTAATTTTTTCTCAAGATAATTCTTGAGACAAAAAGAACAATTCTTTGTTATTGTGAATTTTCTTACTTTTTTTTTACAATTTTTACTTGAGACAAATAAATTAATTATTTATTCTTGGGATAAAATTTTGTTATATATTTTATTTTTCTAAATCAAGACAAGAAAATTGATAATCTACCTTCATTCATCAAATCAAAATTTGAGGATAAATATTCTAGACTCAATTTTTAATTTATTTTTTTTTATAATTAATTAGCAACCATGTAGATTTTGATCTATTATTTTGTTTTGTTTATGTTCATGTGATTTAGCTATGTGATTTAATATTTTTAGCATATTTGGTTTTATTCTTGCATATTTATTTGATTGTTCATCTTTTGTTATTATTATTATTATTATTATTATTATTATTATTATTATTATTATTATTATTATTATTATTATTATTATTATTATTATCACTACTTTTGTTCATATATTATTATTATTATTTAACATGCTTTAACATGTTTTGTTTATTTTATTTCTTATTATTTTTGCTTGCTTGTTTGTTCATCTTCTTTATTGTTATTATTATTATTATTATTATTATTACTTTTGTTTTAGTATTATTACTATTGTGATTATTATTATTATTATCATTGTTGTTGTTGTTATTATTATTATTATTACTATTATTATTATACATTATTTTTTCATTATTATTATTATTATTTATGTTTTTCATGCATGTTGAATTGTTAATATGTTAAGTTATTTTTTTATTATGTCATTTAATTAATTTGTCATACATGATGCATTTTATTTTATTCATTTTCATATGTTACATGTTTAAAGTTATTTTTATTACTAATATCACTTTTATTTGTGTTTTTAATTTCAATAATTATTTTTTATGTGCGAGTTTTTCCAATGGCAAATGGGAGCTCATGGAGATTTGAAGACACCATTTTGGTGGGATTTGTCATATTTTAATATTTTTATTATCTCTCATTATTTTGATTTTATTTTTTTTATTATGTAATTTGTAGTAAATTTATTTATTTTTATGCACGTTAATTGAAAGTCACAAAAAGTTTTATATTAACAAATTGGGATATTTTTCTAATAAAATGGGACTAATATCCTAATTTTAACTCATAAAAACTCACTTTTAAAAAGAAGAGTTAATTTTCTCAAAATGGGATCATTCATCCTGATTTTATCGATAAATGCTAAAAAATAACTTTTCGACTTTTTAAGTGAAAATGAGGGAACCAATGTTTCTAATAAACCTCCCGATTTATGTATGATGTCTTTTATTTTATTCTTCTTGTGTAGTATTTATTTCGGGCCCTTATAATTAATTTTGGGGCAATTCTATTCATTTATTTATTTTTGCTTTTTTATTTTGGAAGATTTTTCTGTCCCATTTTTTCACTTGTAATTTTTTATCACATTATTTATTGCTTTTTTTACTGCTTTTCCAAAAATGCTTGAAATGCGCTTTAAATTTATTGCATGATTGCGTGAGATGAGAGATGGAATTTCAATTGCTAAAAACTTATTTATAACTTAACTTAAAGCATTAATAAGAGTGAAGTTCCGAACACTTTTTCTGGTTTAAGACCTTCGAGGTTATACAAACTTTTTCAATTTCTTGTAAATTGGGTGGCGACTCCAAAATACCTCAAAGTTGCCTAAACGCTTCAGGGGATTAGATGATATTTTCAGTGTTTTATTGGAATGAGGCGTCTAAAATATCTCATGATTGCCCAATATAAAAAGATGCAAACCCCTCTCGGGCCCTAAAAGCGGGTTTTCGGGAACGGGGTCGGGTCCGCGTGCGTCACAGGGGGATTGTATTTTTTGTCCCATTTTCATTTTATAATTTATTTTCTATTTTATTTATTTTATCACTTTTCTTTACATGCTTTCCTACGATGCTTGAATTTGCGCTTTATATTAAATGCATGACCTGTGAGATGAGAGATGAAAACTTAATAATTAAAACTCATTTATAATTAACCAAGACATTTTGTAATTTATTTTGTATTTTATTTACTTTATGCTTTTCTTTACCTACTTTCCTACGATGCTTGAATTTGCATTTTATATTAAATGCATGGCCATGTGAGATGAGAGATGGAAACTTAATAATTAAAAACTCATTTATAATTAACCAAGACATTAATAAAAGTGAAGTTCCGAACTACTCTCTGGTTTAGACCCCCGAATTTAGACGAACTTTCGCAATTTCTTATAAATTGGGTGGTGACTCCAAAATACCTCAAAGTACATGTGATTAGATTAACTTCTCCAATGTTTTATTCGGTAGGGATTCCAAAACATCTAATGTTATTCAAGCAGGCTCTCGGGAAATGATCGGGTCGTGCGTGCATCATAATTAGCTATTCTCTTTTTAGGTCTTGACATGTTGTGAATCAAATATTACTCAATATTCTTATGCTATTGTTGTAGTTATTTGCTGATTGATTAGGCCTATTATAATCTACCATAATGAGTTTAATTTTTCTTTCATCTATATATTGCCATTTCATCCCATGATATAATCCATCAAGCAAGCAGTTAGGTTATATTTGAATCAGAACAATCACATTAAAAATTCTAATTGTTGAAGTCAATTAATATTTGGTGATTGAACAACCATTGAAATTAACCTACCATACAGCCAAAATATTGAGTTGCATTTTGGCTTGTCTATTAGAATTGCCCAATTTCAAATACGCTATCATTTTGAGATTAGATTCTGATTTAATATTGTCATTCTCTGGCCTTGAATTTTTCATGTGAACCAGTTTCCAGTGGCAAATGATCTAACTGGGCACAATTTAAGTTAGCCCCAATTAGAAGCAAACATGGATGGCTCTTAGCAGGAGGTATCAAACCCGAGAATGTTTGTGAAGCTCTATCTACCTTGAAACCTCATGGTGTTGATGTTAGCAGTGGTATTTGAGGCTCAAATGGAATTAAGAAAGATCAATCACGAATATCTTCCTTCATGCACACAGACCATTCAGTGAGCTATTGATGGTCAAGAGGAAGGGAGGGGATTAAAAATGGTCTGACTGCAAACCATATAAAATTTACAAAAAAAACATTAACTTCTTAGTGCATATTCAATTCTATTTTTATTCAGCCACTGGAACCAGCAGCACCTCAGGATGTAAATTCAGCCAAAGCATGCTCATTCCAATGGAGATGTTATTATATGATTTATCATTCATTAAGGATAAGATGGTTTTTGTTTTTGTTAGATTAATTTCCTATTTTGAGACCAGATTTGTGATGAACTTGTGGTTTTGCACTTTGCTTTTAATTCTTTTTTTTAAAAAATAAATAAATAAATAATATGTTGTATTTCTTCTCCAAAGTATATTTTTTTATAGTTGGTGATTTTCATGGTTTAGTGTTTGTTGCATCTTTTTTCTATTGTTGGCTTTATTGTTGGATTTCATGAGCAATATTCTGTATTGAAGTACAAAAAAGGAGAAAATGTTGAAAAATAATTGTTGTTTCACGTTATTCTTTATCCTAAATAATAATTAGTAGTTTATAATTAATAGTTAATTTAAATTAGAGTGGTAAAAGTGAATATTTAAAAATGCAAAATTTTTGTACAAATTGAAATATTAATGGTAATTAGAAAGAAAGGCAGTTACCAATAGTGGCTTATAATTTGCAGAATAAATGTGTAAGGTCCCAACTTTCGAATCTTAATTCTTAGTACATATGGTCGTACTTCATTGCAAAAATAAACAAACAGTCCCCATAATTCCCATCGAAACATGAATATTTATTTTTTCATTGGATACGTACATTAATCACCAACTTTAATGAATGCATGTGCTCGAATTTATCATAGAAGCAAGGAAAAACAAATCTATAAGCCTAAAACAGAGATTGATATGATGTGACCAAAAGTAATTAACTAAAGAGATTGATGCAACTTAGCTATATATGATTTAAGGTTGTAGTTAATAACAACAATTGACACAACTTCTCCAATAAAACCAATTAGGTGTCACAAGCAAACTCAAAATTACAAGACAAACTCTTCAACACCCAATCAGAGTTTTACATTCATTCATCATGAAATATGTCAAAGTGTAAGGTTTACCTGCCATCCTAAAATCTAACCAATTCTCATTATCATCATTCTTTTTTAAGGTGGTGTAAAATTCCAAAACTAAATCAGGACGAATAGCTTAATGCATAGATGCAAACTTAAACAACCCACAAAATCTTAACATATCATTCACTACATCTAGCATGCCAATTTGAATAAGTAATGAGTCAGGAAAATACTTACATTGCATCAAATGCCTATTACGAAGTAGTAAATACCTACTGCCTTCGTCTACAGATAAAATGGGAAATAGAGCACCATAGTGAGCAGAAATATTCACTTCCTCTGTAGCTTCCTGCTCTTCTTGGTCAGTTCGAAAAACAGTTGGGTTCTTTGTCCTCACCATTTTTGCTTAGTGAAACAAGGAATGAAAGAAGACAGAGAGTAAACTGGAACTTCTAACAAAGAAAGAAACACAGATGAAGAAAACCAAGAAACGCAATACAGAAAGAACTAAGAATAATGAAAATGAAATAAAAAGAACTAAGTACAAACTGCCGAAATCAACAAAAAAAAACAAAGAAAATGAAAATGAAAGAACCAAATACAGATCTCTAATACAATGAAATAAACCAACAAATCCAAAAGAACAAAAAGAAAATAGTGGACAGAAGAAAAAGAAATAGTACAGATAAGAAACTACAAACGAAATTTAACTTTGTTATTGAAGAAAAATGCCGAAATATAATGTGCTAGGTAAAGAAGAAAAGAAAAATGAAAATAAACTAACAAACCTGCAAATAGAATGAACAACCCGTAATCCCTAAGATGAGTGAAGAAAAGAGAAAAGAAATAGAATGCTAAAATGGAGAACAAGAAAAACGAAAGGAAAACAGGGTATGGAAGTTCGAAAGTCTCTGTGGAATGAGGAAAAGAGGAAATGAAGAATAAAAATGGCTTAAGAGGGTCTTGTACTCGTGACCTGTGTTAGGGAAAGAAAAAGAACGGTAAAATGAAATAGAAGAGGAAAGGTCACGACGTTAGGGTTTAAAAATTTTAGTTCCCGCTTTTAATTTTTTTCTCTTTTCCTGTGTTTTAAAGCTTAAACGTTTACATTAACTTAATGTAATTGAAATTAAATTACCTAAATCAGAAAAGAAAGCAAAACAAAACAAATAATAGAAAAAATAAGAACAAAAAAGGAAAAATTTTAAAACTTACCTGATATACCCCTGAATTCGTAAACCTCTCATCACGCGACGTGAGGCAACGTCACGCCATGAGGAGCTGCACTTACCTGGGCGAAGCCCCTCTTCCTCAGACCGTCACGTCGCGTGAAGGTACATCACGACGTGCTCCCTGCAAAAATTGCTTGCTTTTTTTTTTTTTTGCTTAATCGCCTTCTGTCGCGATCGCGATACTTGCCGCGATCGCGACAGAAGCCAACGTCTGCATAATTTTTTTATTTTTCTTTATTATTATTATATATATTTTTTTATTTTTTATATATTTATTAAACAAAGCTACTCTTACTAAATTAGCTGTAAAATAAAACAAATATGTTAGTAGCATGAAAATCTAGAATACTAAAATAAACTATATAAACAAATTTAAAACAAAGTACAAAAACATAAATAAAAACAATATAATTAAGTAACCTAAATAAAAGAAATAGACAAATCATGGCTTAATATTCTCCCTAGGATTTTCCTCAGTATTACTTGGAAGGCATCCTAGATTCCTAGAAGGTAAAGAATTTGCAAGTTGGCCTATTTGAACCTCAAGATTATGAATAGAGGCTGCATGATTTTTAGTGATTTGATCAATTTTTGCCTCAAGTTTCTTTTGGCTTTCATCTTGAGAATGCATCTTATAATTAATTTCTTCAATAAACTTATCAATTTTACCCTCAAAAGCACCAAACCTATCTTGTGGTTGTTGGTATCCTACACCTCTATTTTGGTTGTTAACATTATTATTTCCCCATGAAAGGTTAGGATGGTTTCTCCAACCAGAGTTATAGGTGTTAGAATAAGGATTTCCACGTCCTTGGCTTTGAAGAAAATTAACTTGCTCTTTATTAGCTATACCTAAAGTGCAATTGCCACTATCATGCCCATTTTGACCACACACATTGCATGCATTTGATGAATTACCACCCATACTTAGACTATTAACTCTATGGTTCAATGCTTCAATTTGGGCTTGTAATGCAACCATAGAATCTACTGAATGTACCCCCCTAGCATTAGAATTATTATACTCCCTTACTCTTTCAGGAGGCCACATACAGTTGTTCATTGCCATCTCTTCCAATAGCTCATATGCTGCATCAATTGTTTTTCTCATCAAAGATCCTCCAGCAGCAGCATCTATAGTCCCCCTTGTAGTAGGATTTACACCATTATAGAATGTTTGCATCAACAACTCTTTTGGCAAGTTATGGTGTGGACACATCCTTTGCAATTCCTTGAATCTTTCCCAAGCCTCATATAATGATTCATTTTCATTTTGAACAAAAGTAGTAATATCCTTTATGATTTTTGCAGTTTTGGCCAATGGAAAATATTTTGATAAAAATGCTTGAGCCAATTGGTCCCAAGTAGTTATAGATCCTCTTGTTAGGGAATTCAACCAAGCCTTTGCTTTATCCTTCAAAGTGAATGGAAAAAGCCTAAGTTTGATTGCATCAGCCGAAACCCCATTTATCTTAAAGGTATCACAAATTTCAAGGAAATTGGCCAAATGAGCATTTGGATCCTCATTTGCCAAACCATAAAATTGTATACTATTTTGAATCATTTGTAATAATGAAGGCTTAATTTCAAATTGATTGGCATTTACCGTTGGTCTTACCACTCCTTGTTGAGCACCACTCAATGCAGGTGTGGCAAAGTCCATCAATCTTGGTGGATTTTCATCAGCCATGATAATTGATCCTTTTTTTTTTCTTCTTTTTATTTGACTTCCGGTTACTCAATAAAAACCTCTCAATTTCAGGATTTAAAGGCTCAAGCTCTTCTAAAGAACTCCTTGTACTAGGCATGAACTTCTAAAATCCTGTAAAAACAAAACACAAAATTAATTTAACATACACACAAATTAAAACAAAACAAAATATTGTAATCCAAAATCATAAATCAATTTTTATAATGGCAAACAACCGTTCCCCGACAACGGCGCCAAAAACTTGTTGTTGAATTTCTAATGATGCAACATACCGCAAGTATACGGTGTACCGCAATAGTACTTTAGATATCGATCCCACAGGGAACGTGTTACACACTATTACTAATTGATTTTAATCTTGTTTACAATGATCATAAATTTGATGGTTGAATTAGAACTACTTAATTTGAACCTAATTTATGTTTATTAGAAGAAGATAAATAGTATATGAATGAAGAACTAAACATAATGAATTTGACCCATCATTTTGATTTACATTTATTCATCTTTCATGCAAGCCAAGTTAGAATAAATTTTTAACTCACTCTCTCGACATGAATTAAAATGCCTAAAACATACAATTAAAATTCTAACTCACAATTTTCATTAATGAATTAGAGGTTTCTAATTACATATTTTAAGAATAGACACTAACCTATAGCAATTATCTCAATATACCAATCTTTTAAATATATCTTAATAATGAAATTCTATTAGATGTCAGATAAAGTAAACTCTCGAATTACTTTAACTTGTAAAGATCAAGCAAAAGATACTAATAGAAAATCTACAATGAAAGACTATTAAAGTAGATGAAAATAGAAATAATCATAACATACAAATTCATTAAAATGATATTCATAGAAATATTGGAGAAGAATTAGAAATAAGAGAATAAGATAAAAGCCTTTCAACCCTTTTCTCAATCTCTTGGAAATAAATTTTCCTTCTCCTTGATCTTCTTCTTCAAACCATAAAACTAAATAGAAATTTAACTAAGAAAAATCTATCTTACTAAATACAGAAAAATTACTTAACTAAAAATTCCATACATCAAAATTATAATTAAACTACATATTTATAGATATTAATCTAAGAATTGTGTCCCTTGAAGATGTCCCTTGAGAATGGTTGCAAATTTTGGTGAAAGAAGACAACTTTTCATATGCCTTTTGGCCCAAAACTGTCCCAACGGTCGTTTCTGTCGCGCTCGCCATGGTGTCGCGATCGCGACAGAATGCGCTGGTCGTTTTCTTCTTTCCTTCTCTCGGTCAGTTTTCCTCTCCCTCTCTGACCAGTCACGTCTCGTTACTCCCTCTCACGGCGTGACTTCTCGCGTGTGTGGCGTGACTGGCGCTCACGTCTCGCCTCTTCTCCTCTCCTTTCTCTTCTCTTCTCTTTTCCCTTCCTTTCCTAGCCTCTCTGTGGCGTCACGTCGCGTGACCTTTGCTCACGCCGTGACCTCTCCTCTCGCAGCTCCTCCTCTTCTTTTCTCTTCTCCAGTCACGTCACGTGACTCCTGGTCACGGCGTGACTCGTCTCTTGCAGCTCTTCTTTTCCTCCTTCCTCTTTGTTCTTCTCAGCAAGTCACGTCACGTGACTCCTGGTCACGGCGTGATCTGCTCCTTTTCGTGATCTCTCTCCTTCTTTATCTGTTCTTCTCTTTAATTTTCACCTAAAAACACAGATAATCAACATAAAAACTCAACTGATACAAATAAACATAATCTAACACATGACATTAAATTTTACAAACAATTACATGATTAATTACATAAACTCACACAAAATAAATACTAAATTATACTTCAATTTAGCTCCTATCAAATTCCCCCACACTTAACCCTTGCTTGTCCTCAAGCAAGAGAAAAGACATGAACAAATTCAACAGCCAGTAAACATAATTACAAAACAATGTCCATTCAGCATATACACTAGAGTTGCAAAGACCAACTATCCCAAATACTCACACATATCAGTAAATCAAAATTCAAAATATGCATTAAAAATTCAACAAGTTTCCTAACTTTACTACTTCCAACATAAAGAATATAAAGTCTCAAAAACTAAACATGAATCAAAGACAGAAAATTGATCATAAAAGTTAAAAATCTAAGATTGCTAATTACCTTTGAGGACAATTGAAGCTCACTTACCCTCTATCAAATCTCATGGCATTTTTAGACTCTTTTTTTTCTTTTTTGTTTTCTTTTTCATATTCTTTTCTTTAACAAGGATATATATATTTTTTATTTAATTCCATGCATAGCAAGAGAAGTTAATATGGGTGCGTTTTACGCTCCATCCCATATTTTTAAAATTTTGAATGTACATCTTGCTATTTTTTTCTTTTTATAACTTAAGTGGGTGCATTTTATGCTCCATCCCACTTTTAACTTTTCTTTTTATTTTTTCAAGTCCTCATCCATTATTGAAAAGAAATAAGGGCAAGTATTATGGCTATAGTTTCCATAGGCAACTAGAAACTTAAAATTTTAAACAAAATGAGCAAATTCTAACTTTAAAAACATGGTAGGTAAAGAGACTAAATAATCTATAATGTTGAAATAAGTAAAACCAAATAACTTGAAAAACTTAAAACACATCTCAAAAATTTTGAAAAACTGATAAAAATGAGAATAAAAGATAATAGACTTAACAACCTATACAATATACCAAATAAACAATGCTTCATAATAAACCTTACTAAAAAGCCTAATTGAAATATAACAACACACATAAAAACATTCATGCAATTTTCATACATAATACATACACAAACACACAAATACAGTAACAAATATCACAACACATAACACAATCACTCCCCCACACTTAGAACCAACATTGTCCTCAATGTGTAGGAATGACACACAAAAACAAGTAAAAAGAAATAAATGAAATGAATAAAAAGAAAACTCCCCTATCATGGTGAAGGTGGAGGTGAAGGAACCCGAAACCCAACTTGGGTGATGAATTGATCAAACTTGTACTCTAACCTCCTTTGCCTTCTAGCCAAAACAGTTTGCTGATCTTGTATATGGTGCAAGTTGCTAAGAATTTGATCAAACATTGCTGGCATATTTTGGCTAGATGAGCCAACTTCAGGTGCAGTAGGAACCTCAGGCATTGAAGCATCACCACTAGATTGCTCCTCACCCTCTTCTTCTTCTTGTTCCTCAACTTGTGGTGCAGCATTTCCAGCAATATCCCTCCAACATGATCGAGCACGTGCCGGAATTTCCTGAAAATTATTGCCAACAATTTCTCCACGAACTAACATAGTCTTATTAAAATAATGGCAAGGAAAAACTCTATAATAGGCATCAAGATCCACATTTAGATTATTTGCAATACTAGAAATAACATGTCCATGTGTTAAAGGCGAATCATGCTTATGTACACATTGCAATAATTGACTTACTATCCAAAAAGGCCAACATACGTCCTTGCGTTTATGTACACACCACATCAAAAACAATTCATTATATGAAACTCTATTGAATTCAGACCTATTAAAAACCAAAGAAGCTAAAATCCTATGCAAAATCCAATACCTTAAATCTTTAATAAACATGGATTTAGAATCCCTAGCTCTATAACGTGTTTGCAAATCAGTTAAAAATGTCCAAAATTCATGTGGCTTAAAAGATTTAGGTGGCTCGGTTAAACCAGTTTGAGAAAATCTAAACATTCCATTCATCATGAAATATGTCAAAGTGTAAGGTTTACCTGCCATCCTAAAATCTAACCAATTCTCATTATCATCATTCTTTTTTAAGGTGGTGTAAAATTCCAAAACTAAATCAGGACGAATAGCTTCATGCATAGATGCAAACTTAAACAACCCACAAAATCTTAACATATCATTCACTACATCTAGCATGCCAATTTGAATAAGTAATGAGTCAGGAAAATACTTACATTGCATCAAATGCCTATTACGAAGTAGTAAATACCTACTGCCTTCGTCTACAGATAAAATGGGAAATAGAGCACCATAGTGAGCAGCAATGTTCACTTCCTCAGTTTCCTGCTCTTCTTGGTCAGTTCGAGAAACAGTTGGGTTCTTTGTCCTCACCATTTTTGCTTAGTGAAACAAGGAATGAAAGAAGACAGAGAGTAAACTGGAACTTCTAACAAAGAAAGAAACACAGATGAAGAAAACCAAGAAACGCAATACAGAAAGAACTAAGAATAATGAAAATGAAATAAAAAGAACTAAGTACAAACTGCCGAAATCAACAAAAAAAAACAAAGAAAATGAAAATGAAAGAACCAAATACAGATCTCTAATACAATGAAATAAACCAACAAATCCAAAAGCACAAAAAGAAAATAGTGGACAGAAGAAAAAGAAATAGTACAGATAAGAAACTACAAACGAAATTTAACTTTGTTATTGAAGAAAAATGCCGAAATATAATGTGCTAGGTAAAGAAGAAAAGAAAAATGAAAATAAACTAACAAACCTGCAAATAGAATGAACAACCCGTAATCCCTAAGATGAGTGAAGAAAAGAGAAAAGAAATAGAATGCTAAAATGGAGAACAAGAAAAACGAAAGGAAAACAGGGTATGGAAGTTCGAAAGTCTCTGTGGAATGAGGAAAAGAGGAAATGAAGAATAAAAATGGCTTAAGAGGGTCTTGTACTCGTGACCTGTGTTAGGGAAAGAAAAAGAACGGTAAAATGAAATAGAAGAGGAAAGGTCACGACGTTAGGGTTTAAAAATTTTAGTTCCCGCTTTTAATTTTTTTCTCTTTTCCTGTGTTTTAAAGCTTAAACGTTTACATTAACTTAATGTAATTGAAATTAAATTACCTAAATCAGAAAAGAAAACAAAAAAAAACAAATAATAGAAAAAATAAGAACAAAAAAGGAAAAATTTTAAAACTTACCTGATATACCCCTGAATTCGTAAACCTCTCATCACGCGACTTGAGGCAACGTCACGCCATGAGGAGCTGCACTTACCTGGGCGAAGCCCCTCTTCCTCAGACCGTCACGTCGTGTGAAGGTACATCACGACGTGTTTCCTGCAAAAATTGCTTGCTTTTTTTTTTTTGTTTAATCGCCTTCTGTCGCGATCGCGATACTTGCCGCGATCGCGACAGAAGCCAACGTCTGCATAATTTTTTTATTTTTCTTTATTATTATTATATATATTTTTTTATTTTTTATATATTTATTAAACAAAGCTACTCTTACTAAATTAGCTGTAAAATAAAACAAATATGTTAGTAGCATGAAAATCTAGAATACTAAAATAAACTATATAAACAAATTTAAAACAAAGTACAAAAACATAAATAAAAACAATATAATTAAGTAACCTAAATAAAAGAAATAGACAAATCATGGCTTAATATTCTCCCTAGGATTTTCCTCAGTATTACTTGGAAGGCATCCTAGATTCCTAGAAGGTAAAGAATTTGCAAGTTGGCCTATTTGAACCTCAAGATTATGAATAGAGGCTGCATGATTTTTAGTGATTTGATCAATTTTTGCCTCAAGTTTCTTTTGGCTTTCATCTTGAGAATGCATCTTATAATTAATTTCTTCAATAAACTTATCAATTTTACCCTCAAAAGCACCAAACCTATCTTGTGGTTGTTGGTATCCTACACCTCTATTTTGGTTGTTAACATTATTATTTCCCCATGAAAGGTTAGGATGGTTTCTCCAACCAGAGTTATAGGTGTTAGAATAAGGATTTCCACGTCCTTGGCTTTGAAGAAAATTAACTTGCTCTTTATTAGCTATACCTAAAGTGCAATTGCCACTATCATGCCCATTTTGACCACACACATTGCATGCATTTGATGAATTACCACCCATACTTAGACTATTAACTCTATGGTTCAATGCTTCAATTTGGGCTTGTAATGCAACCATAGAATCTACTGAATGTACCCCCCTAGCATTAGAATTATTATACTCCCTTACTCTTTCAGGAGGCCACATACAGTTGTTCATTGCCATCTCTTCCAATAGCTCATATGCTGCATCAATTGTTTTTCTCATCAAAGATCCTCCAGCAGCAGCATCTATAGTCCCCCTTGTAGTAGGATTTACACCATTATAGAATGTTTGCATCAACAACTCTTTTGGCAAGTTATGGTGTGGACACATCCTTTGCAATTCCTTGAATCTTTCCCAAGCCTCATATAATGATTCATTTTCATTTTGAACAAAAGTAGTAATATCCTTTATGATTTTTGCAGTTTTGGCCAATGGAAAATATTTTGATAAAAATGCTTGAGCCAATTGGTCCCAAGTAGTTATAGATCCTCTTGTTAGGGAATTCAACCAAGCCTTTGCTTTATCCTTCAAAGTGAATGGAAAAAGCCTAAGTTTGATTGCATCAGCCGAAACCCCATTTATCTTAAAGGTATCACAAATTTCAAGGAAATTGGCCAAATGAGCATTTGGATCCTCATTTGCCAAACCATAAAATTGTATACTATTTTGAATCATTTGTAATAATGAAGGCTTAATTTCAAATTGATTGGCATTTACCGTTGGTCTTACCACTCCTTGTTGAGCACCACTCAATGCAGGTGTGGCAAAGTCCATCAATCTTGGTGGATTTTCATCAGCCATGATAATTGATCTTTTTTTTTTCTTCTTTTTATTTGACTTCCGGTTACTCAATAAAAACCTCTCAATTTCAGGATTTAAAGGCTCAAGCTCTTCTAAAGAACTCCTTGTACTAGGCATGAACTTCTAAAATCCTGTAAAAACAAAACACAAAATTAATTTAACATACACACAAATTAAAACAAAACAAAATATTGTAATCCAAAATCATAAATCAATTTTTATAATGGCAAACAACCGTTCCCCGGCAACGGCGCCAAAAACTTGTTGTTGAATTTCTAATGATGCAACATACCGCAAGTATACGGTGTACCGCAATAGTACTTTAGATATCGATCCCACAGGGAACGTGTTACACACTATTACTAATTGATTTTAATCTTGTTTACAATGATCATAAATTTGATGGTTGAATTAGAACTACTTAATTTGAACCTAATTTATGTTTATTAGAAGAAGATAAATAGTATATGAATGAAGAACTAAACATAATGAATTTGACCCATCATTTTGATTTACATTTATTCATCTTTCATGCAAGCCAAGTTAGAATAAATTTTTAACTCACTCTCTCGACATGAATTAAAATGCCTAAAACATACAATTAAAATTCTAACTCACAATTTTCATTAATGAATTAGAGGTTTCTAATTACATATTTTAAGAATAGACACTAACCTATAGCAATTATCTCAATATACCAATCTTTTAAATATATCTTAATAATGAAATTCTATTAGATGTCAGATAAAGTAAACTCTCGAATTACTTTAACTTGTAAAGATCAAGCAAAAGATACTAATAGAAAATCTACAATGAAAGACTATTAAAGTAGATGAAAATAGAAATAATCATAACATACAAATTCATTAAAATGATATTCATAGAAATATTGGAGAAGAATTAGAAATAAGAGAATAAGATAAAAGCCTTTCAACCCTTTTCTCAATCTCTTGGAAATAAATTTTCCTTCTCCTTGATCTTCTTCTTCAAACCATAAAACTAAATAGAAATTTAACTAAGAAAAATCTATCTTACTAAATACAGAAAAATTACTTAACTAAAAATTCCATACATCAAAATTATAATTAAACTACATATTTATAGATATTAATCTAAGAATTGTGTCCCTTGAAGATGTCCCTTGAGAATGGTTGCAAATTTTGGTGAAAGAAGACAACTTTTCATATGCCTTTTGGCCCAAAACTGTCCCAACGGTCGTTTCTGTCGCGCTCGCCACGGTGTCGCGATCGCGACAGAATGCGCTGGTCGTTTTCTTCTTTCCTTCTCTCGCTCAGTTTTCCTCTCCCTCTCTGGCCAGTCACGTCTCGTTACTCCCTCTCACGGCGTGACTTCTCGCGTGTGTGGCGTGACTGGCGCTCACGTCTCGCCTCTTCTCCTCTCCTTTCTCTTCTCTTCTCTTTTCCCTTCCTTTCCTAGCCTCTCTGTGGCGTCACGTCGCGTGACCTTTGCTCACGCCGTGACCTCTCCTCTTGCAGCTCCTCCTCTTCTTTTCTCTTCTCCAGTCACGTCACGTGACTCCTGGTCACGGCGTGACTCGTCTCTTGCAGCTCTTCTTTTCCTCCTTCCTCTTTGTTCTTCTCAGCAAGTCACGTCACGTGACTCCTGGTCACGGCGTGATCTGCTCCTTTTCGTGATCTCTCTCCTTCTTTATCTGTTATTCTCTTTAATTTTCACCTAAAAACACAGATAATCAACATAAAAACTCAACTGATACAAATAAACATAATCTAACACATGACATTAAATTTTACAAACAATTACATGATTAATTACATAAACTCACACAAAATAAATACTAAATTATACTTCAATTTAGCTCCTATCAAATTCCCCCACACTTAACCCTTGCTTGTCCTCAAGCAAGAGAAAAGACATGAACAAATTCAACAGCCAGTAAACATAATTACAAAACAATGTCCATTCAGCATATACACTAGAGTTGCAAAGACCAACTATCCCAAATACTCACACATATCAGTAAATCAAAATTCAAAATATGCATTAAAAATTCAACAAGTTTCCTAACTTTACTACTTCCAACATAAAGAATATAAAGTCTCAAAAACTAAACATGAATCAAAGACAGAAAATTGATCATAAAAGTTAAAAATCTAAGATTGCTAATTACCTTTGAGGACAATTGAAGCTCACTTACCCTCTATCAAATCTCATGGCATTTTTAGACTCTTTTTTTTCTTTTTTTTTTCTTTTTCATATTCTTTTCTTTAACAAGGATATATATATTTTTTATTTAATTCCATGCATAGCAAGAGAAGTTAATATGGGTGCGTTTTACGCTCCATCCCATATTTTTAAAATTTTGAATGTACATCTTGCTATTTTTTTCTTTTTATAACTTAAGTGGGTGCATTTTATGCTCCATCCCACTTTTAACTTTTCTTTTTATTTTTTCAAGTCCTCATCCATTATTGAAAAGAAATAAGGGCAAGTATTATGGCTATAGTTTCCATAGGCAACTAGAAACTTAAAATTTTAAACAAAATGAGCAAATTCTAACTTTAAAAACATGGTAGGTAAAGAGACTAAATAATCTATAATGTTGAAATAAGTAAAACCAAATAACTTGAAAAACTTAAAACACATCTCAAAAATTTTGAAAAACTGATAAAAATGAGAATAAAAGATAATAGACTTAACAACCTATACAATATACCAAATAAACAATGCTTCATAATAAACCTTACTAAAAAGCCTAATTGAAATATAACAACACACATAAAAACATTCATGCAATTTTCATACATAATACATACACAAACACACAAATACAGTAACAAATATCACAACACATAACACAATCACTCCCCCACACTTAGAACCAACATTGTCCTCAATGTGTAGGAATGACACACAAAAACAAGTAAAAAGAAATAAATGAAATGAATAAAAAGAAAACTCCCCTATCATGGTGAAGGTGGAGGTGAAGGAACCCGAAACCCAACTTGGGTGATGAATTGATCAAACTTGTACTCTAACCTCCTTTGCCTTCTAGCCAAAACAGTTTGCTGATCTTGTATATGGTGCAAGTTGCTAAGAATTTGATCAAACATTGCTGGCATATTTTGGCTAGATGAGCCAACTTCAGGTGCAGTAGGAACCTCAGGCATTGAAGCATCACCACTAGATTGCTCCTCACCCTCTTCTTCTTCTTGTTCCTCAACTTGTGGTGCAGCATTTCCAGCAATATCCCTCCAACATGATCGAGCACGTGCCGGAATTTCCTGAAAATTATTGCCAACAATTTCTCCACGAACTAACATAGTCTTATTAAAATAATGGCAAGGAAAAACTCTATAATAGGCATCAAGATCCACATTTAGATTATTTGCAATACTAGAAATAACATGTCCATGTGTTAAAGGCGAATCATGCTTATGTACACATTGCAATAATTGACTTACTATCCAAAAAGGCCAACATACGTCCTTGCGTTTATGTACACACCACATCAAAAACAATTCATTATATGAAACTCTATTGAATTCAGACCTATTAAAAACCAAAGAAGCTAAAATCCTATGCAAAATCCAATACCTTAAATCTTTAATAAACATGGATTTAGCATCCCTAGCTCTATAACGTGTTTGCAAATCAGTTAAAAATGTCCAAAATTCATGTGGCTTAAAAGATTTAGGTGGCTCGGTTAAACCAGTTTGAGAAAATCTAAACATTCCATTCATCATGAAATATGTCAAAGTGTAAGGTTTACCTGCCATCCTAAAATCTAACCAATTCTCATTATCATCATTCTTTTTTAAGGTGGTGTAAAATTCCAAAACTAAATCAGGACGAATAGCTTCATGCATAGATGCAAACTTAAACAACCCATAAAATCTTAACATATCATTCACTACATCTAGCATGCCAATTTGAATAAGTAATGAGTCAGGAAAATACTTACATTGCATCAAATGCCTATTACGAAGTAGTAAATACCTACTGCCTTCGTCTACAGATAAAATGGGAAATAGAGCACCATAGTGAGCAGCAATGTTCACTTCCTCAGTTTCCTGCTCTTCTTGGTCAGTTCGAGAAACAGTTGGGTTCTTTGTCCTCACCATTTTTGCTTAGTGAAACAAGGAATGAAAGAAGACAGAGAGTAAACTGGAACTTCTAATAAAGAAAGAAACACAGATGAAGAAAACCAAGAAACGCAATACAGAAAGAACTAAGAATAATGAAAATGAAATAAAAAGAACTAAGTACAAACTGCCGAAATCAACAAAAAAAAACAAAGAAAATGAAAATGAAAGAACCAAATACAGATCTCTAATACAATGAAATAAACCAACAAATCCAAAAGCACAAAAAGAAAATAGTGGACAGAAGAAAAAGAAATAGTACAGATAAGAAACTACAAACGAAATTTAACTTTGTTATTGAAGAAAAATGCCGAAATATAATGTGCTAGGTAAAGAAGAAAAGAAAAATGAAAATAAACTAACAAACCTGCAAATAGAATGAACAACCCGTAATCCCTAAGATGAGTGAAGAAAAGAGAAAAGAAATAGAATGCTAAAATGGAGAACAAGAAAAACGAAAGGAAAACAGGGTATGGAAGTTCGAAAGTCTCTGTGGAATGAGGAAAAGAGGAAATGAAGAATAAAATTGGCTTAAGATGGTCTTGTACTCGTGACCTGTGTTAGGGAAAGAAAAAGAACGGTAAAATGAAATAGAAGAGGAAAGGTCACGACGTTAGGGTTTAAAAATTTTAGTTCCCGCTTTTAATTTTTTTCTCTTTTCCTGTGTTTTAAAGCTTAAACGTTTACATTAACTTAATGTAATTGAAATTAAATTACCTAAATCAGAAAAGAAAAGAAAAGAAAACAAATAATAGAAAAAATAAGAACAAAAAAGGAAAAATTTTAAAACTTACCTGATATACCCCTGAATTCGTAAACCTCTCATCACGCGACGTGAGGCAACGTCACGCCATGAGGAGCTGCACTTACCTGGGTGAAGCCCCTCTTCCTCAGACCGTCACGTCGCGTGAAGGTACATCACGACGTGCTCCCTGCAAAAATTGCTTGCTTTTTTTTTTTTTGCTTAATCGCCTTCTGTCGCGATCGCGATACTTGCCGCGATCGCGACAGAAGCCAACGTCTGCATAATTTTTTTATTTTTCTTTATTATTATATATATATTTTTTTTATTTTTTATATATTTATTAAACAAAGCTACTCTTACTAAATTAGCTGTAAAATAAAACAAATATGTTAGTAGCATGAAAATCTAGAATACTAAAATAAACTATATAAACAAATTTAAAACAAAGTACAAAAACATAAATAAAAACAATATAATTAAGTAACCTAAATAAAAGAAATAGACAAATCATGGCTTAATATTCTCCCTAGGATTTTCCTCAGTATTACTTGGAAGGCATCCTAGATTCCTAGAAGGTAAAGAATTTGCAAGTTGGCCTATTTGAACCTCAAGATTATGAATAGAGGCTGCATGATTTTTAGTGATTTGATCAATTTTTGCCTCAAGTTTCTTTTGGCTTTCATCTTGAGAATGCATTTTATAATTAATTTCTTCAATAAACTTATCAATTTTACCCTCAAAAGCACCAAACCTATCTTGTGGTTGTTGGTATCCTACACCTCTATTTTGGTTAACATTATTATTTCCCCATGAAAGGTTAGGATGGTTTCTCCAACCAGAGTTATAGGTGTTAGAATAAGGATTTCCACGTCCTTGGCTTTGAAGAAAATTAACTTGCTCTTTATTAGCTATACCTAAAGTGCAATTGCCACTATCATGCCCATTTTGACCACACACATTGCATGCATTTGATGAATTACCACCCATACTTAGACTATTAACTCTATGGTTCAATGCTTCAATTTGGGCTTGTAATGCAACCATAGAATCTACTGAATGTACCCCCCTAGCATTAGAATTATTATACTCCCTTACTCTTTCAGGAGGCCACATACAGTTGTTCATTGCCATCTCTTCCAATAGCTCATATGCTGCATCAATTGTTTTTCTCATCAAAGATCCTCCAGCAGCAGCATCTATAGTCCCCCTTGTAGTAGGATTTACACCATTATAGAATGTTTGCATCAACAACTCTTTTGGCAAGTTATGGTGTGGACACATCCTTTGCAATTCCTTGAATCTTTCCCAAGCCTCATATAATGATTCATTTTCATTTTGAACAAAAGTAGTAATATCCTTTATGATTTTTGCAGTTTTGGCCAATGGAAAATATTTTGATAAAAATGCTTGAGCCAATTGGTCCCAAGTAGTTATAGATCCTCTTGTTAGGGAATTCAACCAAGCCTTTGCTTTATCCTTCAAAGTGAATGGAAAAAGCCTAAGTTTGATTGCATCAGCCGAAACCCCATTTATCTTAAAGGTATCACAAATTTCAAGGAAATTGGCCAAATGAGCATTTGGATCCTCATTTGCCAAATCATAAAATTGTATACTATTTTGAATCATTTGTAATAATGAAGGCTTAATTTCAAATTGATTGGCATTTACCGTTGGTCTTACCACTCCTTGTTGAGCACCACTCAATGCAGGTGTGGCAAAGTCCATCAATCTTGGTGGATTTTCATCAGCCATGATAATTGATCTTCTATTTTTGTTCTTCTTTTTATTTGACTTCCGGTTACTCAATAAAAACCTCTCAATTTCAGGATTTAAAGGCTCAAGCTCTTCTAAAGAACTCCTTGTACTAGGCATGAACTTCTAAAATCCTGTAAAAACAAAACACAAAATTAATTTAACATACACACAAATTAAAACAAAATAATATATTGTAATCCAAAATCATAAATCAATTTTTATAATGGCAAACAACCGTTCCCCGGCAACGGCGCCAAAAACTTGTTGTTGTTTTTCTAATGATGCAACATACCGCAAGTATACGGTGTACCGCAATAGTACTTTAGATATCGATCCCACAGGGAACGTGTTACACACTATTACTAATTGATTTTAATCTTGTTTACAATGATCATAAATTTGATGGTTCAATTAGAACTACTTAATTTGAACCTAATTTATGTTTATTAGAAGAAGATAAATAGTATATGAATGAAGAACTAAACATAATGAATTTGACCCATCATTTTGATTTACATTTATTCATCTTTCATGCAAGCCAAGTTAGAATAAATTTTTAACTCACTCTCTCGACATGAATTAAAATGCCTAAAACATACAATTAAAATTCTAACTCACAATTTTCATTAATGAATTAGAGGTTTCTAATTACATATTTTAAGAATAGACACTAACCTATAGCAATTATCTCAATATACCAATCTCTTAAATATATCTTAATAATGAAATTCTATTAGATGTCAGATAAAGTAAACTCTCGAATTACTTTAACTTGTAAAGATCAAGCAAAAGATACTAATAGAAAATCTACAATGAAAGACTATTAAAGTAGATGAAAATAGAAATAATCATAACATACAAATTCATTAAAATGATATTCATAGAAATATTGGAGAAGAATTAGAAATAAGAGAATAAGATAAAAGCCTTTCAACCCTTTTCTCAATCTCTTGGAAATAAATTTTCCTTCTCCTTGATCTTCTTCTTCAAACCATAAAACTAAATAGAAATTTAACTAAGAAAAATCTATCTTACTAAATACAGAAAAATTACTTAACTAAAAATTCCATACATCAAAATTATAATTAAACTACATATTTATAGATATTAATCTAAGAATTGTGTCCCTTGAAGATGTCCCTTGAGAATGGTTGCAAATTTTGGTGAAAGAAGATAACTTTTCATATGCCTTTTGGCCCAAAACTGTCCCAACGGTCGTTTCTGTCGCGCTCGCAACGGTGTCGCGATCGCGACAGAACGCGCTGGTCATTTTCTTCTTTCCTTCTCTCGCTCAGTTTTCCTCTCCCTCTCTGGCCAGTCACGTCTCGTTACTCCCTCTCACGGCGTGACTTCTCGCGTGTGTGGCGTGACTGGCGCTCACGTCTCGCCTCTTCTCCTCTCCTTTCTCTTCTCTTCTCTTTTCCCTTCCTTTCCTAGCCTCTCTGTGGCGTCACGTCGCGTGACCTTTGCTCACGCCGTGACCTCTCCTCTCGCAGCTCCTCCTCTTCTTTTCTCTTCTTCAGTCACGTCACGTGACTCCTGGTCACGGCGTGACTCTTCTCTTGCAGCTCTTCTTTTCCTCCTTCCTCTTTGTTCTTCTCAGCAAGTCACGTCACGGCGTGATCTGCTCCTTTTCGTGGTCTCTCTCCTTCTTTATCTGTTCTTCTCTTTAATTTTCACCTAAAAACACAGATAATCAACATAAAAACTCAACTGATACAAATAAACATAATCTAACACATGACATTAAATTTTACAAACAATTACATGATTAATTACATAAACTCACACAAAATAAATACTAAATTATACTTCAATTTAGCTCCTATCAGTAAATATTAGTCATTGGTGTATTAACTGGGCGAGCAGTAGTAATAAAAATCAATAGCTTAATAAGGGGACCGACATGATTCTCATATTTATTGTGCGTCTAATAGAATGCCAACACCCCGCCACCTTAAGCCTCTTCATCACCAACATTGACTACAAAATGCCTAGCATGTTAGCTCAAGGTTTCATTTCAATTTTGATGATAATCAAATCTCGTATAAACTTTGTATAAATTTTATTTATTTACTTATGCTTCAGCTCAAACTCCACTAAAATGTGCAAGATCAAATTAAAGATGCAAACCAAATGCATGAAGAACTTAGAGTTTTAAATTCTGTTGGAAGTTAGGGTAATAATTATGTAAAATCTTTTAAGGAGATTCTTATACATGTTCATGCATTAAAAATCTATTTCATTGCATAAAAATTAATTTTAATTAGCTAAAAATTATTCTAAAAGTAATTTTTTGTTGTAATAGAAAGTGTCAAAAATTATTTTAAAAAGGCTATTAGAAAATATTTGTGAAAAGTTAACAGAATAGGTTCCAGAACTGCTTATCAATTCCAACAGATCTGATTATCTGCTCCATCTGATCAGCTTATCTGTTATAATAAAACTACTTTTCTGTTTTGCGCTAAAAGATAAAATAATGGCTAGTTTTCATTTGTAACTAGTCTATCTTTCTTCTAATGGCTATATTTTGATCTCTAAATGCTATAATGAGTTTTTGGCTATAAATTGAAGTTGTTTTTTATTCCAAAAAGTTTAGAGAAGTTGGAAAACATTTATATCTCTTGAGATACAAGCTTTCATCTTATTCAAACTAATTTCTACATCTTGAACTTCATTCATTATCATTCTCCTCAACTAGATTATAGCATTTTTATTGTAATTCTTGTGTGAGGTATCGTTGTAAAAGATTGTAGAAAGGGTTGGCTAGAACCTTAGGAAATTCTAGTAAGTGTTCACATCTTTTACTTGGAAAAAATATTGTGGGTAGAAAATATACTAGGATTGTATATTGGTTTTAACTTTTGCCCATTAAAAGAGTTGTTAGTGGAGAGAAAAGCTCAAGACGGTGTCTTGGGGAGTGGATGTAGGCAGCTAGGCTGAACCACTATAAATTGATTTTGTTGATCTTATTCTTCTCTCCTCTTCTCTGTTCTACTTCTAAAAGATTTCAACTGTTCTTTTCTTGCTAAACTTTGAGTTGATTTAAAAGAAATCTTTATAAATCATTTCTATTATTTAAAATTCATTTACTGTAAGGATTGATTCTATTTTAAAAGGGATTTATTATACATACTATCAATCATCACATTTTGCATTCATTTGTTGTATATCTTTCTGTTTTGCTTGACTAGAAAACTCCACCAGAACACTTCTATTTTGTTCTGCCATGCCAAAAATTGAGCAAAAATTCTAAAATACCCAATTCACCCTGTGACACGTGCCGAACCCCGATGGCGCCCCTTAACCGCCCGCTAGAGGGCGATCGGGCAAGTGAGATTTGTTGACAACTTGCGACGAATTGCATTTCATGGCCGGACTTGTACCCTAGTTGCAATTAGTTTGATTTGGGGTCTAAGTGTAATTAAATGTATAGGATTGGACTTAATTGAAAGGCTAAGGGAATTTAAGAGGTTTAAAAGAGAATTGTGCATGATTAGTAAGAAGTGGATTAATTAAGTTAAGTAAGTGTGGATTAGAGAATAAAATAACTTGATTAAATGAATAGTGGAGGCAGAATTGAGAGTGGAATCCGTGTGGCATCATGAGAGTTAGCCACCTCCTTCTTTGCATGCATTTGCCTAGAGAAGTGAGAGGTGAGTATGTGTTGGCCTCATTCTTCATTTTTCTGCATTCGACTTTGTCTTTCTTCTTACTTCCGTGAGTGAGGATGAGAGTGGTTTAAGTGGATGTATGCATATAGCTAATTGGAGCAAGAATTGAGTGTTAAGACCTAAGGGTAAGTGATTATGTGTGCTTATTCTTATCTTCCACTCTTCTTCTTAGTTTTGATTTGGTATTGGTATGAGAATTGATGGGTTGTGTTCAATCCTAGAATTTGAATTGGTTTTGCTAGCTGAAGAAGTAAAGAGAGATAAGGGAAAAGCTGTAATCAGAGAGCCGAGCATCCGTCGAGATTAGGAGCTAAGGCGACGAGGTTTGGGAACAAACCCTAATTGTGTGATTGTATGACTTGTGTTGGTTGAACAGAGAATTGAATTGAATTGTATGTGTATGCGGAATTAAAGTTGAGCATAAATTATGTGATGCTAGATTATGAGATTGTAATAGTAATATGCTTGGTGATATAATGCTTGAAAATGATTATGATTTGTGCTATTATTGAATGTCAAAATAAAAAGGGAAAACAGGTATGTGCTAATTGACTATGTGGTTGATGTTTATGGGTTGATTGCCAAAAGTGAGAGTGAGATTTGAAGCTCTAATGAGTAGGAAGAAATGGACTGAAAAACACAACTATGTTATGGTGTTATTGCATAGGTCATGGTGACAATGAAATTGATTGTGACCGTGAGATGTGCTTGAGTTCAATTCTGTCTACTTGATTTTTGTATGTCACGGTGACAATGGAATTCATTGTGACCATGAGGTACTTAAGAGAGCATTCTGTTTTGCAAGGAGAGAATATGTCACGGTGACAATGGAGTTCATTGCGACCGTGACATACCCTCAAGATGCATTCTGCCGAGACTTGGGAACATGTCACGGTGACAATGAAATTGATTGTGACCGTGACCTGTCCCCAGTTTGCATTCTGTTTTGAACTTCAACATGTCACGGTGACAATGAAATTCATTGTGACCGTGACCTACCCTATTATGGCAATATAATCCTAATGTGTTCAGACTTTCTAATGGTAAGTCTTCAAGTGAAATGAAGGACATTATGAGTAAGTGTTAAGCGTGTACACTTGCATACTATGTGATAAATCTTGAATGCAATCAAATATGTAGTTATGAACTATGAAGAATGAGTTTGGAAGCATATTGAATATGCCAGTGAATGTGATATGAGCTATCTCTGTATGTGATGTGAAAAGCGATCAATGTGAACTGAATAATTTGTTTAACAATTTAAGCCTGCGAGTCAAGTAGTGGATAGTTAGGCATGCCTATAGGGTCAAGTGCTGCAGCCCCATGCGTATAATGTGTCTGATTCCATGGGAATCACAATGCGAAAATAATGTGAATAATCCTTGCTTGATTATATTATAAGTGAAATGATATTTTGGTACCTGAGGGTACCCATGCGTAAGTGTAATCTCAATGAGATTCTTGTACCTGAGTGGTACCAATGCGATACCCGTTATCCGCGTCATTGAATTGCAGGCTAACTGATTAATCAAATAATACAGGGAAGTGACTGTAATATAATAAAGCATGTGATGTGATTATGTGAATAAGTGATTAATGCTTTATGATTAAATATAGTAATGGACAATACTATGCTTAAAATGATATTTGCTTGATAATAATTGCTCTGGCATGACTACTAGCATGTAATGTATGGTGTTTCTGAGGTGTGATAAATTATTTGCTATATATTAGTTCCCCACTAAGCGTTGTCGCTTAGCATGGATTTACTCTAATCCCTGCAGGTACGGACCAGAGGTGATCGAAGGACGTCCCCGCATTTTGTACGGTCAACAGTAGGAAATAGGAAGTGTAGGTTCTGGGTTTAATATTTTGGGATTTCTGTATAAGCTTTTGTACCATTGTATGTATAGCGGGTATGTAAAGGCATGTAATAATTTGATAACTATGAATGTTAACCTAAATATGTAGGTGCAATACGTGTGGCTATGGAAATGCACTATAAGTAGTTGGCATGTGATGTGTGAGTTAAGATTGTATGTGATGAAATTTTATTATTCAGGCTAAGCATGTGTTCTGTTGTGTGTGTGCGGTCTTCTCTAACTAAGATTAGCTGAGCTAGTCTGTCATTAGGGAATGGGCGTCACATTGCAAGTGCGTCTATTTTGGGCAACAAAGAGGTTTCATGGAGTCGCCACCCAATAAAACATTGGGAAAGTTTCTCTCGCCTCGGAGAGACTAAGACAGCGCATGTATCCATTTTGGGCAAACTAAGGGGTCTTGGAGGCATTCACCCCCAATAGAACATTGGGAGTGACCCTCTAACCCTTGGGAGCCTAGGATTTTTAAGTCTTTGATGGGACACAAGAGGTGTCTTGGAGGTCTGGTTCCAATGAGTAATCGGATAGACCTCTCGCCTCTTTGAGCCCAAAGACCAGAGATGGGTTCGGGACTTCTCATCTATTTCTACCTTGATTAATTTTACAATTAAATCTTAAGCTTATTAATTCGCTTTCTCTCCACACAATGCAATTTAATTAAGGCGCAATTATCCATGTTGAAAGCGATCAATAAATAAAATAAAGAAAACATCTAACATGAAATACAATAACACTAGGAGCGGAATACAACTCCCATTTTAAAAATAGAAACCACACATGAAACTAGGGAATTAATTATGAGGACATTGGTCCTTGATTTTATAAAAATAATTTTCGGTGATAGATTCTTTGGATAAGGAAAAATAGGACATTGGTCCTTGGCTCTGTTAAAAATCCCAATTAATTACTATAAAACATTGTTTATTTTTATTTTGCGCGAGACAAAATGATTTACATGAAAGAAGGACTAAGAATAAATAAATAAATAAATGCATAAACGAAAGAATAAAGTTACAGAATTAAACCAAAATGAGTTCTCCGGGTTTTGAACTGCGACCGTTATCTCACGCTCAATCCATCAAAAAGCAAGAAAATGGCATTTCACAAAAATAAATAAAAACATGTTAGTATCAAAAAATCCAAAATAAACCAAAAATCAAGATAAAGTTATAAGACTAATAAAGTAATAATATAAGTAAGTCTAAAGAAAACAGGAAAAATTACTAAAGTAAATTAAGCGAAACGCATGTCCAGAATATTTACCCTCGAATTTTACCTTTTGGATGAAAATTTGGTTGGATTTGGTGCCATGCGCTTCACGAGGAGAAAACAAAACCAAAGAAAGAGATTTATTGAATTTTTGGAGTGAAAATCGAATTTTTCTATATAAGGGTAAATGAGAATTTTTTCCAACCTCAAAATAGTGTTAAATTTCCTTTTTATAGAAAAACACGACCGACGGGCATCGGAGGCTAACCGACGGGCGTCAGTTAAATCTCATTTCCACCAGGAAATGGGATTTAAATGATGAGCGTCTGACCTACCGACGGGCACATGCCAACGGACACATGTTCATTGGTTCGGACACGTGTCCGTTGGTAAACTCATAGACAGCCCGTCCCTCGTGGCGAGTGAGACAGGCTGCCGCTATGGCCGACGGATGTCCCGCGACCGATGGTCTGACCGTCTGTGGAAGAAAACTTAAAATTTAAGCCAAAATTCTCCCGATTCTCCACTTCTTTCTACCGCAAATAAAAATCTTTAATTCTCGTGAACTCAAAGGACCGAAATCTCCGAATTTCATCCATCTATTCGGAACCAGGCATTGATTTCTTCATCAGGTAATCTCTGATCTGGATCACCTCGGGACACGGTGCTTACACACCCCCCCTCTTATGTGTCATCGGGACCAATAATTTGTATCAAAGCAGGTCTCATTTTTTTAAGATTTAACAATCTTGAGTGGTCCCTAAGATGGCATCAAGTTCTAGAAATCCTCCTATGGCTACTCCATTTAAAGAAGGTCATTTTATCTACTGATCACCTATGTTCTGTGGAGATAATTATCCATTTTGGAAAGTAGTAATATGGAATTTTATCCAGTCTCAAGACATGAATTATTGGGAAATAATAGAAGAAGGTTATCAACCTCCAACAAAAATAATTGAACAAAGAGGAACAAGCATTACTGTTCAAAAAACCAGAAAGGAGCTTACTAAAGACGAAAAGAAAAGAGTTCAACTGAACTCAAAAGCAATGAGTATTTTATTTTGTTCTTTATATACAAATGAATTTAATAGAGTCTTTGGTTGTGATACAACAAAATAAATATGGGATAAGCTTGAAGCCACGTATGACAGAACCCATGAAGTAAAGGGATCCAGACTATATGTGCTCATGATAGATTATGAAGATTTTAAAATGAAGCCAGAAGAGACTATGGCTGAGGTAATTAATAGGTATGTTTAGTTAACTAATGAGATTAAAGCTCTTGGTCACAAACTTAGTGAAGAAAATAAAATTGCTAAACTTATTAGAGTTCTTACTCTTAGATGGGAAGCTAAAGCTTCTATTTTATTAGATAAAGATCCTAGTACTCTTAATTTTGATATTATTTGTGGCTCACCCATTTCTCATGAGCTTTATATTCAGTCTCAAGATGCCAAAAAAGAGAAAGAAAGAAAATTAAAGTCTCTTGCTCTCAAAGCTGATTATGAAAGTGACTACTCAACTAGTGATGATGAGATGGCACAAGAAGTTCAAGAAACTGTATCGAAAAGGTAAGAAATTCAATAAGATACAGTAGCAAAAATACTCTCACTAGAAAGTAGATAGCAGCTCCAGATCTACTGGAGATGTTGTATGTTATGAGTGTAAAAAGCCTGGACATATCAAATCTAAATGTCCAAATTTAAAGAAAAGGGAGAAAAGATACAAGAAGAAGGCTATGAGAGCTACATGGAGTAATAGTGAAGATTCTAGCATCAGCACAGAAGAATCAAAGGGAGATTCAGATAAAGCTGGTCTAATGGCAATTTCTGATCATGAGGAATAACACTTCTCTGCTAAGACAGATCAAAAAAATCACACTGCTGATGAATAGAACAAGGGTCAAACACATAACGAAAATGACATAGAAGAGGTAATGTATTTTGACTCTGAATCTAGTTCTGATTCTAATAGAGATGAATATGAAAATATGCTTGTATATTTTGAAAAAGCGCATTATAAATATCGCATGCTTAAAACGAATCATATTGTATTAAGAAAACAGCATGATGCATGAAGATAAGAATTTGAGCTTGTAAAATAGAAAGAATTGGATGGGAAAAATGAACTTTCAGATTTAGAAAAGAAATACATTGCATTGCAAGAAAAATTTAATGGCAAAGGACAGAAAGTTTGTTTATGTGATAAAAAAAGAAAACAAAATAAGGAGTTGCATGCTAGCATATCTAAGTATAATTATAAGTATAAAAAGAAGCATGTTTATAAAATGGAATAAAAAATTATTACGTGAAGAATTTTTCTAGCAATTCTGTTACTTGCTTTTACTGTAGCAGAAAAGGCCATGTGTATAAATTATGCTCTTATAAGAAAAATGCTAGTTCTGGAAAACAGATATGGGTTGTTAAAAATAATGTGCATGCTATCACTAACCCACAAGGACCTAAGAAAGATTGGGTACCTAAAGCTGTATGATTTCCTTGCAGATCTGCCTTAGGAGCTCTAGATTAGAAAAATGGTACTTGGATAGTGGATGCTTTAGGCACATGACTGGGAACAGATCAAAGTTTTCAAAATTAACTATGAGAGATGGTGGAAAAGTCAGTTTTAGTGATAATATGAAAGGGAAAATCATTGGAGTAGGAACCATTGGCCTAATCTAAAGATAGTTGATGTCAAACTTGTTGATGGATTGAAGTTCAACTTGTTGAGTATCAGCCAAATATGTGACAAAAACAGAAGAGTGATCTTTGAGAAGGATCACTGCAGAGTAGAAGATGTTGGAACAGATCAGTATGTTCTAACAGGGCACAGATCTGGAAATATTTATCAAGTCAATCTAGAAGAGCTTCAAGAAAGTAATCTAAAGTGCTTGATAACACAGGAAAATTTAAGTATACTTTGGCACAAGAAACTTGGACATGTTAGCACTCATGCTATGGAAAAGCTTACTAGGAAAAATCTTGTTAAAGGGTTGCCAAAGATGAATTTTGAAAGAGATTACGTTTGTAAGGCTTGTCAACTAGGGAAATAGACCAGAACTTCCCACAAGTTAAAAGGTGAAATCTCATCCAAGAAAGCATTGGAGCTTTTACACTTAAATTTGTTTGGACCAATATGTCCTGCAAGTATTGGTGGAAAAGTTAATGTATTTGTTATAGTGGATGATTACACAAGGTATAATTGGACATTATTTCTTACTCACAAAAGTGAGGCATTCAAGTCATTTGAAAAATTGAGCAAGAAATTACAAAGTGAGACACAATATATGATCACAAGTATAAGGAGTGATCATGAAGGAGAATTCAAAAAAACAAGTTTTGAGGAGTATTGCAATAGTTTTGGAATTCATCATAGTTTATCAGTTGCTAGAACACCTCAATAGAACGGCATAGTAGAAAGGAAGAATAGAACACTTCAGGAGATGGCTAAAATAATGATCAATGAAAATAACCTTCCAAAGTACTTTTGGGTAGAAGCAGCAAGTACTGCTTATTATATCCTGAACAGAACACTTGTCAGATCAGTTCTAAACAAGACTCCATATGAGCTTTAGAAGAACAGAAAACCAAACATCAGCTATTTTCAACCTTTCGGCTGTAAGTGATTTATTTTTAATGATAAGAGTAATCTAGGTAAATTTGATGTAAAATCTGATGAAGGTATTTTTCTTGGTTATTCGTTAAATAACAAAGCATATAGAGTCTTTAATAGAAGAACTTTAGTTGTAGAAGAGTCTATAAATGTGAAATTTGATTATGCTGACATCTACACTAGAGAAAGGAGCTTTTCTGATGTTGATACAGATGAAGAAGTGGTTAAAATGAACAAAAAGACAGGAGAGAAAAAATCACACAAAAAAGTCATCAGATCAGCAAGTAGATTAGAATGACAGATCTAGAAATTTGTCTGGACAACTAGAAGCAGATTAGCTAGCAGAAAGACAGGCAGATCAATATCCAGAAAACCAAATAGAACAATCATTAGAAAGATTAACAAATCAACAAAATACAGAACAACTAGTAGAATTGCCTAAGGATTGAAAGTTTCATGGATATCACCCAAAAGAAAACCTACTGATAGAGCCATCAGAGAAAATGATGACCAGAAGAGCAATGCATGAATACTGTGGTAATGTAGCTTTTGTTTCTCAACTAGAACCCAAAAATTTTATTAATGCTCAAAATGATGAAAATTGGATTCTTGCTATGCAAGAAGAATTGAATCAGTTTGAGAGAAATAAAGTTTGGTATCAAGTTCCCAAACCTTCAAATTGTTCTATTATTAGTACTAAATGGGTTTTTAGAAACAAGCTTGATGAACAAGGAAATGTAGTGAGAAATAAAGCAAGATTAGTTGCTTAAGACTACAATCAAGAAGAAGGTATTGATTTCGATGAAACTTTTGTACCTGTAGGTAGATTAGAAGCAATAAGAATTTTGTGTGTATATGCATGTTTAAAGAACGTCAAACTTTGTCAAACGGATGTGAAAAGTGCATTTTTAAATGGATTCTTAAATGAAGAAGTTTCTGTAGCCGAACCTCCTCGTTTTGAAAATCCAAAATATCCAGAATACGTTTACAAACTCAAAAAGGCTTTACATGGTTTGAAATAAACTCCTAGAGCTTGGTATGAAAGATTGAGTTGTTTTCTTCTTTCTTATGGTTTTAATAGGGGAAAAGTTGACAATACACTTTTTACAAAGCATGATTCATTAGCTATTTTACTAGTACAAATTTATGTTGATGACATAATTTTTGGTTCTACTAATGTTTCTATGTGCAAAGACTTTGAGTCTATTATGAAGCAGAAATTTGAGATGAGTTTTGATATGAGCTTAAATAGCTCATATTTAGTTAGTGTTTTGTGTTTAAAATCAAGTTTAGTTGTGGTTATTTATGTTAGAATTTGGTATTTTTATGTTTTATTTTATGTTGTGTGAGTATAAGAGGAAATAGAGAAAAACTATGAAGAATGAGCATTAAGCAAGGAAATCTGGCATCTGTCACGGGCGCGACTCCAGGCACGAGCGCAACCTTGTACGGGTAAGAAGAAGCAAGGAATAGCAGAAGGAAGAAGCTGAGTAGGAGGAGCCTTGCTCTATCGCGAGCGCGACAGAGGGAGGATTTGCAATTCAAAATTAAAGTCAAGCTACAAAGGGACATGACCTTTCACCAAGGGTTGTGTACCTCTAGAAGGGTACTTGAAGGGTCATATTGGTCTGTAAAGGAACTATAAAGCCAATGGAAATTAGAAGTTAAGTAGTTAGTTTTTGAGTCAGTTTTTCAGTTTTTCTAAGAGTTTGAGACAGAATTTTTAGAAGTTAAATTTTGAAGAGAAGACAAGAGCAAGGAAGAAGAAGAACCTGTAATGAGTAAAGGATTGAGAGATCATGTTTTATTTATCTTTCAATTTATCTTTTCTTCTATGTAATTTCTTGAATGATGATTCTAGGAACTTCAACAATTATGTTAATATTAGTTTATTCTCATTAATACAACTAATCTTTAATCAATTGCAAAATTCTTTAATAGTATTGTTTTAATGATTTTTTATAAGTAAGAATATAGTTCGAGAGATATATTTTTACTTAAGGCTATTAGGAATTCATTATCATCACATTGCTAGGGAGACTAGGATGATTATGATAGTTGTGATAGGATGATTTATATTCTTAAAATATGTAAATATAATACTCTAATTCTATAATGAGAATTAAGGGTTAGAAATTAAAATTGCATATTTTAGGTATTCTATTTCATGTCGAGAGAGTAATTTAGAACTTTATTTCAACTTGACTTGCATGTTAAAGATTAATTTCAAACCAAAAAAATATTTATCAAGTTTCACATTTGTAAATCAAATCATTGTTTATGTTTGTCTTCTTTGATCATAATTAAAATAGGATTAATAAATAACTTAGTTTTAGTATAATAATAATAGTTTAGTTTTATCACCTAAATTAGTGAATTTTGTAAACAAGATTGAGATCAAGAAATTAGTGAGTAATGACCCAACATATTCCTCGTGGGAACAATGTCTTAATTACCAAATGGTAAACCGTGCACTTGCAGATTTAACATACAATAAGTTTTTGGCGCCGTTGCCGGGGAACATAATTTGTGTTTATTGCCATATAATACTTGATTTAAGATTTTGGATTACAATATTTAATTAGTTTTTATTTGTTTTGTTGTGTTTTACAGGATTTGATTGCTCAAGTTTATGCCTAGGACAAGGAAGTCTAAAAAAAAAACTTGAACCATTAAATCCGAAAATAGAGAAATTCATATCAGAAAGAAGAAACTCAGCCAAAAAGAGATTAAACATGGATGGAGATAATCAGACAGCAAGACTAATGGATTTTACTACACCAATATTGAGTGGAACTCAACAAGGAGTAGTTCGTCCTACGGTAAATGCTAACCAATTTGAGATTAAGCCTTCTTTATTACAAATGGTACAAAATAGCATACAATTCTATGGTTTGCCAAATGAGAATCCTAATGCTCATTTAGCAAATTTCGTTGAGATTTGTGACACATTTAAGATAAATGGTGTACCAACAGATGCAATTAAACTTAGACTTTTTGCATTCACTTTAAAAGATAAAGCTAAAGCATGGCTTAATTGACTTTCACAAGGATCAATAACCACATGGGACCAATTAGCACAAGCATTTTTTATCAAAGTATTTTCCTTTAGCCAAAACTGAAAAGATAATCAAAGATATCACTACCTTTACTCAATATGAAAATGAATCTTTGTATGAAACTTGGAAAAGGTTTAAAGAACATCAATGTAGTTGTCCACACCATAATCTTCCTAAAGAATTACTCATGCAAACTTTTTATAATGGGGTGAATCATACAACTAGGGGAACAATAGATGCAGCGTCAGGTGGATCTCTTATGAGAAAAACTACAAATGTTGCCTATGAGTTTCTTGAAGAGATGGCTACTAATAATTGCATGTGGCCTACTGAAAAAGCAAAGGTATCACTCTCTTCACCCATTAAAGATGTGCATTCTATTGATTCGGTTTTAGCTTTGCGGGCACAAGTAGCAGCATTGACACATAAGATTGAAAATATGAGTATGGGAGCATCTCAACCAAGTTCTTGTAATATATGTGGTCAATAAGGGCACAATAGCAATGATTATGGGTTAGGTATGGCTAGTATAGAGGAGCAAGTTAGTTTTGTACAAGGGCAAAATCATGGTAATCTTTATTCTAACACCTATAATCCTGGATGGCGTAACCATCCTAATTTTTCATGGGGTAATAACCAAAATAGAGGAGTAGGGGGATTTCAATAGCCAGAAGAACATTTTAGGGCATTAGAAGCCAAAATGGATAGATTTTTAGAAGGTATAAATTTGAAAATTAACTCTCAAGATGAGAACCAAAAGAGGTTAGAAACAAAATTTGATCAAATAGCAAACAATCAAGCATCTTCCATTCACAATTTAGAAGTTCAGTTGGGAAATGCGTTACCTTCAAGAATTCAAGGATGTCTTCCAAGCAATACGGAGGATAATTCTAGAGAGCAATTGAAAGTAATAACATTGAGGTCAGGTAAAAAATATGTGAATGATTTGAGTTTAGATAATTCAGTTGAAATTTTGCAGAAAAGAAGTACAAAGGAGGCAACAAAGCCCTCTGTCGTGTGCGCAACGCCAGTCGCAGGCATGACAGAAGAGATCTGAGATAAGTTCACAAGTGCAATACCAATCGCAGGTGCGATAGAGGAGAATCAGCCTTCTATCGCGGGAGCGACAAAGGGGGTTACAAGGGCTAGAGTTTTTCAACCTCGTCCACCATTTCTGCAAAAGCTTAAGCAAAAGGATCAGGATAAGCAATTCTTAAATTTTCTTGATAAATTGAAAAATTTACATATTAATTTGTCATTTGTTGAAGCTATATCTCAAATTCCTAATTATGCAAAATTTTTGAAGGATTTAATTTTAAAGAAAAGGAGTTGGGAGGATATTTCAACTGTTGCAGTTACTGAGGATTGTAGTTCCATAATTACAAATAATTTACCAACCAAATTAAAAGACCTTGGTAGTTTTACTATTCCTTGTAAGTTAAGGGACAAAAAATTTTCAAGGTGTCTTTCTGATTTAGGAGCTAGTATCAATCTTATGCCATTATCTATTTTCAAAAAGTTAGGATTAGAAGATATTAAATGTACCCTAATTGACATGGAAGAGGAGTATTAACCTAAGGCAGATAGGCGAAGGAGATTTAACCCTAATATGAAAGAAGTAGTTAAGAAAGAAGTGATAAAATTACTTGATACTGGCAAAATTTATCCAATTTCGGATAGTGCATGGGTGAGTCCAATTCATTGTGTTCCTAAGAAAGGAGGCATGACTGTAGTCCAAAATGAGAATGGTGAGTTAATACCTACTCAAACCACTACTGGTTGGAGGGTTTGTATTGACTATAGAAAGCTAAATGCAGCTACTAGAAAGGATCATTTTCCTTTACCATTTATTGATCAAATGTTAAAACGTATTGTTGGTCATTCTCATTATTGTTTTCTTGACCGTTTTTTGGTTATTTCCAAATTTTCATTTACCCTAGTGATCAAGAGAAAACAACATTTACTTGTCCTTATGGAACATTTGCCTATAGAAGGATGCCTTTTGGTTTGTGTAATGCACCAGCTACTTTTCAAAGGTGCATGACTGCAATTTTTGGTAAAATGATAGAGCACATTATGGAAATATTCATGGATGATTTTTCAGTGTATGGTGACTCATTTGAGTTATGCTTGTAGAACTTGGATAGGGTTCTGTCTAGATGTGAGGAGTCTAATTTAGTGCTTAATTGGGAGAAATGTCACTTCATGGTTAAAGAAGTCTAGTATTGGGGCATAAAATTTCTGAAAAAGAAATTGAAGTAGATAGGGCTAAGACTGAATTGATTGAGAACTTACCTCTACCATCTACAATTAAAGGTGTTAGGTCATTCTTAGGGCATGCAGGTTTTTATAGAAGATTCATTAAGGATTTTCTTTAATGGCTAAGCCTTTAACTAATATTTTAGTGAAGGATGCGGCTTTCAATTTTTCTACTGAATGTGTGAAGGCTTTTGAGAGTTTGAAAAAGGCTCTTGTCAGTGCCCCTATTATAACTTCATCGGATTGGAGTACGCCTTTTGGGATTATATGTGATGCTAGTGACCTAGCTGTTGGTTATGTTTTAGGTCAATATAGAGATAAACGTTTGCATATTATTTACCATGCTAGTCACACATTGTTAGGTCCTCAATTGAATTATACTACCACAGAAAAAGAGATGTTAGTTGTAGTATTTGCGTGTGATAAATTTCATTCTTATTTATTAGGATCAAAAGTTATTGTGTATACTAACCATGCAGCTCTTAGATATTTGTTTGCAAAGAAAGATGCAAAGCCTCAACTCATTCGATCCTTTTATTACAAGAATTTGATATTGAGCTAAGAGATAAAAAAGGATCTGAGAATTTAGTGGCTGATCATTTATCAAGAATGGATAATGATCAAGGGCCTGTAGGTGATTCGAATGAAATTAATGAAGTTTTTCCTGATAAGGCATTGATGATAGTAAGGAACTTTAGTACTCCTCGGTATGCTAACTTTGCTAATTTTATAGCTGTAGGAGGTTTTCCATATGATATGACTTATCAACAAAGAAAGAAGTTCTTTTCGGATGCTAAACATTACATTTGGGAGAAGCCATACTTGTTTAAGATTTGTGGTGATGGAGTAATTCGCCGCTGTGTAAGTGAAGAAGAATATGTTGATATTTTAACACATTGTCCTTCAGCTTTGTATTCAGGTCATAATGGAAGCACTAAGACAACAACTCTTGTGCTTGAATGTGGATTTTATTGGCCAACTTTGTTTCAAGATGCAAGATCATTTGTTGCTCGCTGTGATAGATGCCAAAAGGTTGGCAACATTGGAAGGAGGGATGAGATGCCACTATTAAATATTTTGGAAGTGGAGGTATTCAATGTGTGGGGCATTGACTTTATGGGTCCCTTTCCTACTTCATATGGGCAGAATTATATCTTGGTAGGGGTAGATTATGTTTCAAAATGGGTGGAAGCAGTGGCAGCACCAACCAATGACTCAAAAGTGGTAATTAAGTTCCTGAAAAAGTTATTCTCTAGATTTGGAGTGCCAAGGGCCATTGTAAGTGATGGATGTATGCATTTTATTAACCGTTCTTTTGCTTCTTTGTTGCATAAGTATGGAGTGCATCATAAAGTAGCTACACTTTATCACCCACAAACTAGTGGGCAAATAGAAGTGTCTAATAGGGAATTAAAGTGGATAATTGAAAAGACGGTTTCAAATTCAAGGAAAGATTGGGCACATAAGTTAGATGATTCATTATGGGCATATCGTACAACATTTAAAACCCCTATTGGCATGTCTCCTTATAGGTTAGTATTTAGAAAGGCTTATCATTTGCCAGTTGAGTTAGAACATAAGGCATATTGGGCAATTAGAGCATTAAATTTTGATCTTAAACAAGCTGGTTCTAAGAGATGTTTGCAATTAAATGAATTAGATGATTTACATCTTAGTTCTTATGAGAATGCACGAATATATAAAGAGAGAACTAAGAAATGGCATGATGCTCATATACATCATAAGAGTTTTAAGGTAGGGGATAGGGTACTTTTGTATAATTTTAGGTTAAAGTTACTCCACGGAAAACTTAGATCTCGTTGGATTGGTCCATTTGATGTAACTCAAGTTTTTTTTATCATGGATATTTATAGCTCAAAGATGCTAAAAGAGAGTTATTTAAGGCCAATGGCCTGAGGTGTAAAGTTTATTTGGAAGGAAGTTTCCATGGTAGAGAGGTTTCATGTATTTCCCTTGGTTTGATTGATGAGATTGGTTTTCTTTTTAAATGAATTTTATTTTTATTTCTTTGTTTATTTTCTTTTTATTTTGTTTTGAATTATTATTACTCTTATTTTAATTATTTTGATGTTTTCCACAGTTATATAAATTGAAAAAATTGAATTCCTTTTACAAACTTTAAATTTTTCCAAATACAACTTCTGTCGCGAGCGCGACACTAATCGCCCTCACGACCCTGTAGTTTGTCTTTCTAAATTTAGCTTCTATCACGAGCCTGACATTAATCGCGCTAGCGATCTTGTTTGCCTATTTTACAAATTTTTCGAGGGAAAGCTTCTATCGCGAGCTCGACAATAATCGTACTAACGACTCTTCATGGACTGTATAAATTTTTCAAAGAAATGCTACTGTCACGTGCACGACATTCATCATGCTCATAACAGTGTGCAGGATTTGAAATTTTGGGCAAAATTTCAAACGTTTTAAATCCCCCTTTTCCCATTTCAAACTTACCTCTTCATTTTCTTTACTCAATTTCAGTTCACTCTTTCAAATTTCTACTTTTTTTCTGTAATTTTCTTCTTTTACAATTTTTTCTCTTTGATTAACTATGGTACGTATAAAGAGGATGGCTGATAGAAGGGCTGGAAAAGAACCTGCTTCATCTTCTCAAACTCCAGGTTCTATTACTCTATCTCATTTGTATAAATGCCCTTTTCCTTTGTTAACTGATGATGAAGGTAGAAAATTTGAATATTTTGCTAAAAAAGAAATTGTTGGCATGTTACATTTAGATTTTGACCTATTAGAAGCTTTTTCTGTTATTCAGGATTTTGGGAAATTATTAAAATGCATGAAATGAGAACAACTTGTACATATGACATTACCTGTTAGGAGGGACTTGGCTTTGGAATTTTTTGTTATTTTAACATATGTAGACAACAAAAAAATCCAGTTTAAATTTAGGCATGAGGGCATTGGATATACCTTTGGTTTTCCTAAGATGCATGATTGGTTCAGGTTTCCTTTGGATGGGCAAGCATTTATGCCTCAGCATTTTGTAGCTAGTGATTCCTGAAAAAAATTAACTTGTTTAGGAAGTTATCAGCCTAAGAATTCTTCTAATAGGTTGATTAAAAATAATGCCTATTTGCTTTTTCATAAATATATTTGTCAAGCTTTGTTTGGACGTGTTGAGCACACCAAAGTCCAAACAAAGGATCTTTTTGTGTTTTCTCTGTTGTAGGCTAAAAAGACCCCCTTGTTCCATACCGTTCATCTTTGATGGGTTGTATAATGCATCTATTTCGAATACTAAGACTGTTGGTATGAGGCATATGGTGACGGGAATTATTTTGGGTTGTTTGGGCCAATTGCATGGTTTTGAACTTGAAGAAGCTGAGCGCATTCAGTTCATTGATGTAGCTTTTTTGAGAAATTCACAATTGATCAATAGAGTTGGTTGGCCACCTTAGTTCTTACCTTATGAGGAGCGCACATCCAAGGCTACTGTAGGCAAGGGAAAAGCAAAGGTCCATGTTGGTACAACTACTACCACTACTGATACGGATGAGGAGGAATTGGATTCTGATCCTGGGGATGACGCAGGAGGTAGTTCTGTAGGGTGGCATCAGGTTCTTACACGTTTGGATGCCATGGATGCTGCCAACCAGAATTTAGCCGCAAAGGTGGATGGTATTAAAACTCATCTTCAGGATTTAAGCCGCAGTTCCAAGTCTATACACCACATGCTCATGTTCTTCTTCCGTAAGCAAAATATTGAGTTCACTCCGTCTCCACCAAGTTCGCGTAGTGGCACTTTTTGAGAGAAGTTTCCTTTACTCCATTTTCATTTCCTTTTATATTATTTTGTTTTATTTTTATCATTTGTGTTCTGTTTTGCACTCTTGGGTTTCAATTGGGGTCAATGTGAATTTCTAAGTGTGGGGGAGGGAAATGAAATTTTGTGATATTAGATATGTTTAGATGTTTGTTTTTTGTTATTGTGTTGATATGCATGTTTGTTAGTTGTAGGTGTTCTTTCATTTTGAATTTGATATGCATGTATGTTGTATGTTTTTTATTTTTATTTTCTCCACATTTATAAGTAGTTTCTTTACATGTTAAACTTGATTAAGTTGAGGTTGAGGTTAATCTTGATGGTAATAATTAACTTTTACATGCTCAATTGGTAGAATTTGAAAGTTTCAGGTAGCATATGTTTTAGATTTACTTTTTATATCTTTTTAATATTTTCAAGATCTATAGAATGTTTAGTCAATTTTCTCGTTAAGCTTGAATGCTAGGATGTTATGGATTTAAGTTTAGGTCCTAAGGAGTTAAATAGCCTTAAGGAAAATATAACCATAATATGAATAACTTGCTTTTCAATAATTGATGAGGACATAAACGAAAAGAAAGAAAAAAAAAATAAAACAAAAGTCAAAGAAAAATACTTGTTGATATCATGCATTTCGAGTAAGTTGTGTGTGAGTGAGTAGACTCCTCATTTACATTCATTTGGAAAGAATATATAATTTTGCAAGTAAAAAAGTATAAAAAAATAAAAAATTGTGGGACGGAGCATAAAATGCACCCACTGCTTATAAAGAAAAGAAAAAAAATGCCTAAAATGCCATGAGAAATGCAAGTGAATGCGTGTGCTCAATCTTTGTCCTAAATGGCTATGTTTGTTCTTAGAATTTCTAGATTTGGAGACAAACATGTTGGCTAGATAGCTTGATTAGCATCTTGACTCTATATTCATTGATCTTGTTTTTAATAGATTGAGATATTTGGTAAATTTATTATGTATGTTATACAACTTGTTTTATCTATCATTGTTGAGCAATGGAAGTTTAGTGTTGACTATCATGTCTTTAACTTCTTTTGTAGTTAAGATAGCTTGTTGAATTGCTCCATCTATTTTGGAGAAGATAAAAATGCTTGTTGTGTTACTTAGATGTTTAAATTTTTGCTTGAGGACAAGCAAAGGTTTAAGTGTGGGGACTTGATATGAGCTTAAATAGCTCATATTTAGTTAGTGTTTTGTGTTTCAAATCATGTTTAGTTGTGTTTATTTATGTTAGAATTTGGTATCTTTTATGTTTTGTTTTATGTTGTGTGAGTATAGGAGGAAATGGAGAAAAACTTGGAAGAAGGAGCAAATTAAGCAAGGAAATCTGGCCTCTATCGCGAGCGCTACTCCAGGAGCGAGCACGACCTTGTGCGGGTAAAAAGAAGCAAGGAAGAGCAGAAGGAAGAAGTTGAGAAAAAGCTGACATGCTCTGTCACAAGCGCGACATAGGCCGCGAGTGCGACAGAGGGAGGATTTGCAATTCAAAATTCAAATCAAGCTACAAAGGGACATGACCTTTCACCAAGGGTTGTGTACCTCTAGAAGGGTACTTGAAAGGTCACATTGGTCTGTAAAGGAACTATAAAGCCAATGGAAATTAGAAGTTAGGCAGTTAGTTTTTGAGTCAGTTTTTTAGTTTTTTTAAGAGTTTGAGACAGAATTTTTAGAAGTTAAATTTTGAAGAGAAGACAAGAGTAAGGAAGAAGAAGAACTTGTATTGAGTAAAGGATTGAGATATCATCTTTTATTTATCTTTCAATTTATCTTTTCTTCTTTGTAATTTCTTAAATGATGATTCTAGGAACTTGAACAATTATGTTAATATTGGTTTATTCTCATTAATACAACTAATCTTTAATCAATTGCAAAATTCTTTAATAGTATTGTTTGCATGATTTTTTATAACTAAGAATATAGTTTGAGAGATATTTTTTACTTAAGGCTATTAGGAATTCATTATCATAACATTGCTAGGGAAATCAGGATGATTATGATAGTTGTGATAGGATGATTTATATTTTTAAAATATGTAAATATAATACTCTAATTCTGTAATGAGAATTAAGCGTTAGAAATTATAATTGCATATTTTAGGCATTCTATTTCATGTCGAGAGAGTGATTTAGAACTTTATTTCAACTTGACTTGCATGTTAAAGATTAATTTCAGACCAAGAAAATATTTATCAAGTTTCACATTTGTAAATCAAATCATTATTTATGTTTGTCTTCTTTGATCATAATTAAAGTAGGATTAATAAATAACTTAGTTTTATTATAATAATAATAGTTTAGTCTTATCACCTAAACTAGTGAACTTTGTAAACAAGATTGAGATTAAGAAATTAGTGAGTAATGACCCAACATATTCCTCGTGGGAATAATATTTTAAGTACTAAATGGTAAACCGTGCACTTGCAGATTTAATGTACAACAAATTTAATAGGAGAACTCACATTCTTTTTGGGATTGCAAATTAAACAATGCAAAAGTGGAATTTTCATAAGTCAGGTGAAATATACAAAGGAGCTTATTAAAAAGTTCCAAATGACAGAAGCTAAGTCTCACTACAAGAAAAATGGCCTTTAACGAAGGGAAATCCGATCGTTAAAAGTCAAAATCCGGTCGTTAAAAATCAATAACGATCAGAAAATCCTGTCGGTAAAAGCCCCTTCGTTAAAGGAATAGACGACTGGATTTTGAATCTGGCGTTAATGCCTTTAACGACCGGAACGTTTCCGGTCGTTAAATACTGATTTTTAACGACCGGATTTTCCCTTCGTTGATTATGTTCACTTTTAACGAAGGGAATTCCGGTCATTAAAAATGCCTTTTAACGACCGGATTTCCCCTTCGCTGATTGTGCTCACTTTTAACGAAGGGAATTTCGGTTGTTGAAAATACCTTTTAGTGACTGAATTTTTCCTTCGCTAATTGTGTTCACAACTAACAAACCATTTTATAATATTATATGTACAACAAATATCATTCACATATTTTATACAATAATATAATGAACTCTTTTCATATATTAAAACAGAAAAGTTACAAAGTATAATGATATTTACAAATTGAATAGCATTCTATTTGTCACAACTCCAAGAAAACATTAACTCTCTATACTAATTTTTATTTAAAAGATTTTTAAGAAGCCTGTCCAAAATTTTGAAGACTTGCAAAATATATAACAAAAGCTAAAATTAAGATTCACATGCACAGACAAAAATATTAATAATAGAGATTATGAACAAATAATAAATGCAATCATAAAACATACACTGCTGAATTGACAAACAGATCTTTTAAATAGCTTTTCAGCTCTTAATTGGTATTCTAAAGATCAATTATTGCCTATTTAGCACAAATTATTACTTAAAAAATTAGACTACTAAATATCTAAATTTAGACTGCACACTTTTTATTAGAAATCTAAAGGGGAAAGCAAGGTTTTGAGAAAAAGAAAAAAGAAAAAAAAACTTGCCATTCAGGATAGTTCACAATAATCTCAAATAGCTAGATCATGCACTTTATCAAAGCAAAAAATATCATATAAGGCAATATGTGATATGTTTTAGAAGATAAATCATGGATAAAGCCTAAAACAAGCAACATAAGTGACTTGTGTGTTTGCATGGACATGCTTTAGGATGTAATCTATAAGCTGCCATGGCATAATAGCAGTAAAGAAATCAATTAGCATGATCTAATTACCTCCCCCATTCATCATCTACAACTTTTTGATAGACCATGATCTAATTAAATAATGTCTGTTATTTAAAAAATAAAATCTGAATTCTCTTGGCTGAAAATTTGTAATAACATTAAGGAAATTTGAAAATTTTAACTGATAGTTAATGAGGTAATCAATGTTTTAGTTCAATTAGTTCATAATTAAACATGAATTTTATACAATTAATCATCAACATAATTATATAAATAGAAAGAAAGCCATCCATAATTCAAAAATTACATTAACCTCTATACCATCAATTTCCATATTGATCAGTCATTTCATATTTACATTCATAAACTAGAGCAATAACTTTGCAAATTCTTGGTGAGCTCCTTTATGTTAGCTTTATCTGATCATACAAGAGGTTTTGGGAAGTCACTCAGTTCCAGAGCTTAACATCCTTAACATATCCAAGTGATTCCGGACATATAGAACTACAAGCAACCATGAGCAGCACATAATATTTGCATGAACAAATCTGTTGGGATATCAGAAATAACCAAACAAATATAACTTTCGAAAAGTATATAAAAGCCTTAAATGGACAAATAAACAATCTATGTTCTTAAATGATGTTATTACAATAAGTTGAGCCCATGAAATGCCATATATGTGTAATGAATTGTGATAGCATAATCAAACAAGGAGCATAAAGGTTCTACAAATACTACATATTTACAAAAAAAAAAGTAGAAAATCTAACCGTGTAGGTGATCTTCCAATGATCCAAGTGGCATGATACACTCATATACAAGGAATTCCCTATTTACTTTAAATCCATTCCGATCAAGCTGCTTTACAAAAACTACCTGCAAAACCAAATCCCTAATTAGCCCATTAAAAAAAGAAATGAAAATTTAGCCAGAGCAGGAAGATAGGTAAAAAAATAAATGAAAATCAACACAATATACCATAAAAATATACAAATGAATTAAAAATCTGTTTGATCTACCTGCATTGCTGCTACATCAGCATGATCGATAACAAGAACCTGTTCAATCCATTAAAACATAATGTCTCCAATAGCATTTAGGATACCAAAATTAGAGAACACAAGAAATAAGATGAGATAAAATCTGAAGAAGCAATAACAATTCCCAGTAAGTAAATCTGAGCAAGACCAAGAATATAGAATGGAAAATATTCAAATGAGAAAATAAAAGCAATAACTAAAATAGATGTTCATCAACCCAAAAATGCAGCCAAAAAAATCGCAAGAAAAGCAAAGAAACTAATCAAATTTCCAGCTTTTAAAACAGAACCACGTTAGTTTAAAATAAAAAATCTATAAATTGAAGCTTTCTTTTCTTTTCCTGAGTTTTATCAGTAAACAAATAGAGTAAAGTGAGCTCCTTTCAAGTTTAGAAGATCTTTAAACCAGTACATCAACCCACAACACATGCACTAGGAATTTATACGATCAAAGAAACACACAAAACACAGTCAAAAGAAGGGACAAAACTGAAAGAAAGAGTCATTCTTAAAATCTACAAAAATGGCCAACAAAACAAAAGAGTACCTATGAGCATAGCAAGTTTCAAACTTTAAGGATCATAAATTCAGAATAGCAAAAACCCACAAAGAGAAAGAGAGAAGTTGAAGAAGAAGAAGGAGGAGGTGTGATTATAATAGCAGCTTCAGCAACTAGCAATCAACAATTCAGAAAGCACGGAGAAAGAAATTAACAAAAAATTCATAGAGAAAGCAATTAGCAATTAAGAAAGCATTAAAAAAGAAATTCACAAAAAATTAATAGAGAAACCAATCAGCAATTCACAAAAAATTCATAGAGAAAGAATTCAGCAATTTAGCAATAAAAAAAAAATCAAAGAAATCAAAGGAAAGTAAAAACAAAATACTGAGAAGGAGAGAGCTTACCTGGAACGTAAACCAAAAAGAAAACAGGGGAAGCAGACCAAGATAAGGAGAATTATCGGTCCCTTCAAGCTGCATTCAAGTTAATTTCTCAATTAGACATTCAAATCACTATCAAGTTCCGAAAAAAATTTATAATCGCTTCTTTCAAAAAAGTTACAAAATTTAAGGAATTGAAAATCGTCAAACCTGGTGCAGATTGGGAAGAAAGAGTGGCTGGAAGATTGGTAAAATGCCTAGATTGGGATAATCCTCCCAATCATATGAATGCCAAAATGACTACCCTAAAAATCTATTTCATCAGGGTTATAGTCTAATAAAAGGGTGAGAATTTGCTTCCGGCTGTGAAATAGAGAACAGAGTGAGAATTGATAAATATAATTTATGAGAGGATAAGAATCTCAGAATCTCAAACAAAAGGATGCAAAGCATGAAAGGGATTTGGGGGAGAACAGAGAGGGATGCAGGAAGATGAAGGTGGGGCTAGTGGGGTGGCTTCCGGCGATGGGTAGCGGCGAGTGGTTGAGGAGGGGACGGATTAGGGCTCCTGCGGGAAATTTTGTGGGTGTGCTTTCCGATTTAAGTTTTTCTTACATTTTATATTTTTTTTATTTTATTTTAATAAAATAATTGAGAATTATTTTTGGAGGCAAAGAATGAAGTCCCACCATTTTATTTTAGGCCAACAATGACCGAATTTTATGCCTTTTAACGACCGAAAATAATCCCGTCATTAAATAATAATAAAATTTAAGTTTTAACGACCGGATTAATTTCCCTTCTTTGTTTGTATCCTTTTACGACCGGATTTTTATCCCTTCGCTAAATTTTAGTCGTTAAAACTCAGTTTTCTTGTAGTGTCTGCCAGTACTCCTATAAGTCCCTCAATCAAGCTAGAGAAGGATGAAAAAGGCAAGAGTGTTGATGAAAAAATTATAGAGGCATGATCGGATCACTACTCTACTTGACAGCAAGCAGACCAGACATTCACTTTAGTGTGTGTCTGTGTGCTAGGTTCTAATCTGCTGCAAAAGAGTCACATTTATCTGCAGTAAAGAGGATTCTACGTTATCTAGTTGGAACTCTAGAACTAAGATTATGGTACTCAAGGAATGGTTCTCTTGATCTAATTGGATATTCTAATGCAGACTATGCTAGATGTAGAATTGTCAGGAAGAGCACTTCTGGTGCATGTCATTTTCTTGGTTATTCTTTGATTACTTGGTCCAGCATAAAATAAAACTTTGTGGCTCTATCTATAGCAGAGGCAGAGTACATTGCAGCTGGAGGAAGTGTTGCACAAGTTCTGTGGATCAGACAATAATTAAGGATTATAGGATTGAATTTGATCAAGTTCCAATCTTTTGTGATAGCACCAGTGCAATCCATCTTACAAAACATCCAATTCTGCATTCTAGAACCAAACACATAGAAATCAGATACCACTTTATTAGAGATCATGTTCAATGTTGGGATATTGTGCTAGAATTCGTTCCAATAGAACAGCAATTAGCCGATATCTTCACCAAACCTCTAAAGGAAGATCAATTCTGCCGAATTAGTAGAAAATTGGGCATGGGTACCACTATAGAGTAAGTTCTCTAATGAGGTAACCTTTTGTTCCATTTAAATAGAAATATACTTATAACTTTGTTATCTGTTTTGATATGTTTTCTATTGAAACAGAACAGTTATGTGTTCTGTTATGTTTTCTATTAAGTTAGAAAAGTCATTTATTCTAACGAGTCTTCTGTTCTATTAGAAAAGAATATGTCTCTGTGTAGTGTTATTTTACTATTTAAATGATAATATCTGTTCATGTGACTTTTAGGGTTTATATTTTATTGGCTAAAGACAAAATAGTCCCTTATTTATCATCTATATTTTTTTTACTGTCAGGGATACAAAAAGAATTTTTTAAAAATTTATTTTAATAATTTTTCGCTCAAAAAAGTATTCTTTTTGCTTATCCAATGTGTTTTGCCAAAAGGGGGAACGGTTTTCTATTTAAATTTGCAGTTATCTTGCTCGAGAAGGGAAATTGCTTTTTGGGTTTTGACTTTTCATATGTCATTTCAAATAACTTTTCATTTAATGCAAAGCCATTTTCTTTACGTTTTCTCCTTTGAAACTTGTTTGTGCTCTCTCATCTTCCTTCCTTCATCCTCATTCTTCCTCTCTGTAAAACCCCATTCATCTCATACCAAAATGTCAAGATACAAGATGAAAGCTCGTCGAAATCCACAACCCGACTCACCCAAGTCCAAAAGAAAGCAATCGATGACGACTAAACAAAAGCCAAAATAGAAACCCAATCCTAAATCAGTTATAATCCCTCCTAAAAGCATCGACTGGCAAGCAACAGAGGAATTTACTCTGAAATTGAGTGCTTGGCTGGAATCTCAAGGCTAGAAGACTTTTTTAACTCATACGGGAACTAGGTTTCACCTGAATTTAGTGCAGGAATTTTATGGGTCTTTAGACAATGTCACCAAAAATAGATTCATCGTGAAGATCAGGGAAAAGGAATTTTAAGTCTCTCCAAGTCTGCTTTTTAAGGTATTTTATATTCTCATCTAGGATTTAAAACGGATAGAAAAACTAAAATTTTGGGGATTAAGAACTTCAATAGAGAAAATTTTTTTAAGGAAACTACTGGGTTAAAAAATTTGGAAAAAGACCCACCTTCATCTTATATGGAACTGAAATTTCAAGCATTTCACAAATATATCTGTGATTACTTGTTACCTAAGGTAGGGAGTGCAACATTCTTGGCTACTGTTGATTTTTGTCTCATTAGGCATTATGCCTTATTGTTATCCAAACCATTTGAATACTGGGAATTAAATTTATAAAATGATACTGTGGAGAGTTTGCAAAAGGACCATTGTATATCTAGGTGATTTTTTGAGGAGTCTATTGCCAAAAATAAAAATTCTGAAAAATGAAAAATTGAGTCTTCCAGTGATGTGGAATCTATTGCTAAAAGAGCCAAAAGTACATCAGAGGCTCACACTTCTAAGGATAGTACTATGGACACAGTGGATAAGGAGGATGATGTGGTTATTTCAAATGCAAAAAAGGAGAAAAGTTCTGATAGTTCTGATAAATCTGAAGCAGACAAGGCTATTTAGTGAGTTTGAGGATGAGATAGAGGAGAAAAAAATAAAATTTGCTCAAGATAAAATTGTTTCTGCTAAGAGTAAAAGTATTTCTGATGGCCCAAAACATCAGTAGATCAGCCTAGTCTTGAAGAACATTCAAGAAAATCTGATGGTGAATCAGAACACATAGCAGAACATACTTCATCAGACCTGTACAATGACTCAAAACAAATCGAAAAATCTGCTAAGGAAAATAGTATTTTTAATGTCTCAGCAGCTCAGATTGAAACAAATCAGTTTGCAATAAATAAGTTTGCAACAGAAGAGTCAAAACCTCTTGTAGTAGATCAAAGTCCAAGCAAGTCCGGGTCTAATAATAAAACAACTTTTCTTCCTCTAAATGAAGAAGAACATCCTCCCACTGATGCCCCTCCTGACTCTAGTAATGCATCTCCTCCTCCTCCTACTACTCCTGTTGCTCCTACTGGTGAGCATTCTGATTTGGATTTGGAGATGGAGTTGGTATCTTTAAATGAAGAATTGGCTTCTTCACTTGAACACATTGCTTCTACTCAGAAGCGAATTGCTACTCTTGTTCGTCGCAAGCTAGCCTCCAGATCTCACCAACCACCTCCTTTAGCCTAGCCTGCCTTGTCTTCGTATTTTGTCTCAACATTTTGTTTTGGGTTTGTTATTGTTTTTCTCTGCAAAACATTTTGTTGTTTTCTCCTTGTGTTGGATAAGTTTAATTTTTTCCCTTTTGTTGATGACAAAAAGAGGGAGAACAACTTGACTGACTAAACTTGGTTTTTTTAATTTTATTATCTATTAAACTTACTTATTATTGCTTGATTAAACTCTAATTGATCACTATATCAGCTACTTGTTATGCTATTGCTTGCATTTTTTTAATAGTGATATGACCTATTTTTTAATATAACTTTTTATTTTGGTATGATATTATTTAATTGTGTTAGCAGATATGTGTTGATTTGTATTGCTAACAATTATGCTTTGAATTTAGTTATAAATTTTTGTGCATATTTATAGGGATTATACTTGTATATATCCCTCGGGCATATAGTAAGGGGGAGCATACTCATACTAATCAAGATAGACTTTTAGCCAAGTTTATTAAGGTTTTGTCATTATGAAAAAGGGAGAGATTATTGGCTCAAGGCTACATTTCAATTTTGATGATAATCAAACCTTGCATAAACTTTGTATAAATTCTATTTATTTGCTTATGTTTCAGCTCAAACTCCACTAAAATGTGCAAGATCAAATTAAAGACGCAAGCCAAATGCATGAAGAATTTAAAGTTTTAAGTTTTGTTGGAAGTTTAGGTAATAATTCTGTAAAATCTTTTGAGGATCTTCTTATACATGTTCATGCATTAAAAATCTATTTCATTGCATAAAAATTAATTTTAATGAGCTAAAAAGTAGTCTAAAAGTAATTTTCTGTTGTAATAGAAAGTGTCAAAAATTCTTTTAAAAAGGCTGTTCGAAAACATTTGTGAAAAGTTAATAGAATAGGTTCTAGAACTGCTTATCTATTCCAATAGATATGCTTACCTGCTCCATTAGATCAACTTATCTGTTAGAACAGAACTGCTTTTTTGTTTTGCGCTAAAAGACAAAATAATGGCTAGTTTTCATTTGTAACTAGTTTGTCTTTCTTCTAACGGCTATATTCTGATCTCAAACGGCCATAATGAGTTTTGGCTATAAATTGAAGTTATTTTTGATTCCAAAAAGTTTAGAGAAGTTGGAAAACATTTATATCTCTTGAGATACAAGCTTTCATCTTATTCAAACTAATTTCCACATCTTGCAGTTCAATCATTATCATTCTTCTCAACTAGATTATAGCATTTTTGTTGTAATTCTTGTGCAAGGTATCTTTGTAAAAGATTGTGAGAAAGGGTTGGCTAGAACCTTAGGAAATTCTAGTAAGTGTTTATATCTTTTACTTGGAAAAAAGATTGTGGGTAGAAAATTTACTAGGATTGTATATTAGCTTTAACTTTTGCCCATTAAAAGAGTTGTTAGTGGAGAGAAAAGTTCAAGACGGTGTCTTGGGGAGTGAATGTAGGCAGCTAGGCTGAATCACTATAAATCGATTATTTTGATCTTATTCTTCTCCCCTCTTCTCTGTTCCTTTTATAAAAAATTTCAACTGTTCTGTTCTTGCTAAACTTTGAGTTGATTTAAAAGAAATTTTTATAAACCATTTCTGTTATCTAATATTCATTTACTGCAACGATTGAATCTGTTTTAAAAGGGATTTATTATACATACTCTCTATCATCATATTTTACATTCATTTTTTACATATCTTTCTGTTTTGCTCGACTAGATAACTCCACCAGAACACTTATGTTCTATTCTGCCAGAAACTGAGCAAAAATTCTAAAACACCAAATTTACCCCCCCCCCCCCCCCCTCTTATGTGTCATCGGGACTAACATGGCATTTCTATCTTGGAAAATCATGATAACATAATGATCAGCAATGCAGATTCAAAATATTAATCATAATCAAACCATCAAATTTTATTTTTGTATATAATTATCTTATGCAATATTATATGGAGCACGAACCACCTTAGATAACATCTGTTGCTTGTTTAGATGCTGGTTCCTGGCTTTATTAAGGACTAAATTTGGAGACTGGTATATCCTCTGTAACAAAAAATGCTAGATTTCATATATGAAAAAAGAAATAGCATACATCAAATAGAAACACAATATACAAAAATTATAGCTAGTAGTAATTACAGGTAATAAATAGTATACAACAAGTAGACACACGATATACAATATTTACTTGCACAATATACACCAAGTACACGCACAGTATACACCAAATACACATACAGTATACTGCAAGTACACACAGTATACAACTAGTATACATCAAGTACACACAATATACAAAAAATACATACGCATAGTATGTAAAAAGTACACACACATCATACATTAGGTACACTCGCAATATACAAGAAGTACACGCATAATACACATCTAGGACACACACAATATACAACTAGTACACATGCAGTACACATCAAGTACATGCATGATATACAATAAGTACACGCACCATATGTAGGAAATACACATAAAATATATATCAGTGTAGACACCGGGACCTGAAACAGTCTAGATCAGGATTACCTAATGATAAAATTAAGTGCCTGTTTACAGGCAAAAAGAAAGTTGCAAGTGATAGTTTTCTTGTCAAATCGCTTTTTAAAAAATAATATATATTAAAAATTAAAAATAAAAAAGAGGATTGGAAGTTATGGTTTTTTATCAAAATTTTTAAAAAAAAGTTTTCAGAGGCTTGCGGCCGCCCCTTGCGCATCGTCTGCCCTTATCAGGGGCAGACGCTACTCGCATGCACGAGGCGTGCGCCCGCACGCTAAGGGGCAGCCAGAGGCTGGGCGGCCCGCCCCTCGGCACCTTTCTTCGGCCGAAATTATTTTTTTAGTGATTTTTTGAATTTAATTCAAACATGACATTTGTTTTTTTTTCCGTTTCAAACTTAAAAATGGGAATTTAATTGGATTGATAAAAAAAAAAAGAGAGGTTTTTTTAACGGGAAAAAAAAAGAGAGAAAAAACAAAGGAAAAAATGGGTAAAATTTTTCTGTGATTTTTGGAGGAAAAAAGACAAACTATTTTCTTCTTCAAATTTTTGGATTGTTGACAAGAAAAGAATTCAGATCTACTTTTGACTTATTAATAATTCTGAGGGTAAATTTCTGGGTTTAATTGCACTCTTTTATTATTTTTCTTTATTTTTTCACCATTGTTGCACATCTTGATTATTGTTTTATGTAATCAATTTATTTGATTTATTGTTTTTTTGCTTATAATTTGAGTTAATTTAGATGTTTTTTGCATGAATATAACATAAAATCATGTAAAACTACACAAAATTGCAATTTTGTATTGGATTTTTGAAGAAAAACTTGAGTTTTTGCTCCACCGTGGCTAGCCTGCCCCTCGTGGCTAGGCCACCCCTCACTCTTTTTTTTTGTCATTTTTTGTTATTCTTTTCCCTTTTTAATTTATTTCATTCTGTTTATCTTATTTTTCGATTAATATTTTGCGTGGAATTGTTTTGTGTGATTTCAATTTTGTTTTATCCTGTTTATTTAAAATTTCATTATTTTATGTGATAATATTTATATTTATTATCTTTTTGATTTATTTTTTTAGATTTATTCACTAATTTTAGTTTTATTTTATTTTTTTATTGTGTATGCAATTCTTATTTTTTGTGTGAGTATTCTCAATGGCAAATGGGGATCCATGGAGATTTGCAGATACCTTTTGGTTGGATTTGTCATTTTTATTATTTTGTCATTATTTTACTTTTATTTATTTTACTATGTAATTCGTAATAAATTTGTTTATTTTATGCACGTTAAAAAGAAAATCACAAAAAATATTTTTATTAATAAAGTAGAAATTTTTTTCTAATAAAATATTACCAATATCCTAATTTTTAACTAATAAAATATCACTTTTAAAAAAAAGAGTTATGTTTTTCTCAAAATGGGATCACTCATCCCGATTTTCTTAAAAATAACTCTTATATTTTATTAATATGCATGAAGGAACTAATGTTCCTATTTTTAAATAATACCCCGCTTTATGCATGAGCTTTATTTATGTTATTTTAGTTTTATTTTGGGGGATTGTATTTTTGTCCCAGATTTTAATTCTTTTCATTTTGGGGGATTGTATTTTTGTCCCAATTTTATCTTTTATTTTTATTCTGTAATTTACTTTATCTTTTTTATACTTGATATACGCGTTAATTTTGATGCACATCATGTGAAAGAGAGATGAAAATTTAATATCAAAAATCCATTTATAATTAACCAAGGCATTAATAAGAGTAAAGTTCCGAATCTTTCTCTAGTTTAGACCTCGATGTTAGACTAACTTTTCCAATTTCTTATAAATTGGGTGGCGACTCCAAAATACCTCAAAGGTACCTATTAGATGAACTTTCCCAATATTCTATTAGGAAGGAATTCGAAAATATCTCATGTTATCCAAGATCTAAGATGCGAACCTCTCGGGTGCTAAAAGCGGGCTCTTGGAAAACGGACGGGTCCGGCGCGTCACAGTGGCGATTCTGCTGCGAACTTTGAAACTTTGCTCTGAAAATGTCTTGGTTAATAATATAATTAGGTTTTTATAAATTAAAATTCTATCTCTTTTCGAAAACTTGCATTGCATACATGCTAGAGCCATAGATTTATGCTAGATGGTCCCTATTATTATCCCGGTACGTTACTGAAGTATGACCGTATGTTCACTCAATGTAGGGAAGTGTTAAAGATAATCACCAACTCAAGCCTAGTACCTTCTGCTATATCAAATGGAGACCCAATTGGTCATTATGCTCGTGATGACCTAGACCCGTTAGCAGGGACCATGCTTGGGTAGCCCTAAAGTATCATTACCATTAACTAAAGCTCATGTAATGGCAGTAGAAACTTCCACTAAGTGACATGTAATGTAATAGTGTGCTTGCTATGTGGGCCATTATATATTGGACAAAATCAATTAAATTAAATGATCTTTCATCAAAGGCTTTCATGCTTCGGTGGGCCCATCCTAGTTTAATTAGAGTGTTTAAATACATGATGGCCAAAACCCATACGAATGTGCATTAGACAAGAGGTGTTATGCTGCCGGTTTTTCGTCGTGCACTTATATGCGTCCAATGGTTTCCCTGTTAACCCTTGGATAAAGCCTACCTAGGAAATAGATCACACGATCTCGTATATGGGAGTGATAAGGTTGGAAGCATCTATTTGCTAGCATGTGTTTGTCTATGATTGTTGGTTAATCTATTTTGTTTAGATAGCTTGTAATTAAGGGTAGAATAGTATTTTTCATTTATACTAGTTGTATACATATATATATACCCTTGTATCATTATTTTTTAGTGTAATTAAGATAATAGACAAAAAATCTCATTCCACAAAATCTTCATGGTATCAGAGCCACTGCCGTTTTGAAGGTTGAGTTAACTCACTTTCGCAGTTGGTTATTTCGGTAAGCCATTTTTTTTGGCAAGTATAGAAGGTCACGTTTTAGCCCTTCTCTTTCGACACTGCCCCCATCAAAAGATAGATCAGGTCAAGTTCGACCGGTACCTAGATTTCTGGTGTCGTCCAAAGCTACGCGTGATCACACATGCCACCTCCTGGTTTCTATCCTTCCTCCACTCGTCGGCACGTGACACCACCTCCAGCCATCTTTTGCTGTCGATTCTTCTTCTGATTAGCTCGCCAACCTTTTCTTCCTTTGACCCACTAGTCTTCGGTGAATTCTGACCTCCTTATTTTTTGGGTCCCATGTGAACAGGTTCTATACCAATTTTTTTGGGTTATTTTCCTCCTATTTTTTAGTCCTTTTTTGCCTTTCCATTATGTCAAATACTAAGGGAGATAATAATAACAGTCCATATTCTTAAATTAGTCCAGTTAAACTAGATAGGAGCAGTACTTATTTAGCCTGGTCTAGGTCATATTTATTATCGATTAAGGGTAGAAGGTTGCAGGCTTATATTGATGGAAATAAGAAACGACCACCTATCACTGATCCTAATTTTAGTCAATGGGACTCTGATAATTCATTGGTTATGTCTTGGCTCCTTAATTCTATGCATCTTAAGATCTCTAAATAGTATTTACTGCTTAATACTGCAGAGAAGATATGGAAAGCTGCAAAAAGAACCTATTCTCAAATGGGAAATGATGCTCAGATCTTTGAACTTAGGAACAAAGTTCATAGTACAAAATAAGGTGAGCTTACTATTTCAGATTATTTTTCTGAGCTGGGTAGTTTATGGCAGGAACTGGATTATTTTCAGGATTTTCAAGCAAAATGTGTTGATGCAGTACTAATTCAAAATATGCTTGAAAAGGAGCGGGTTTATGATTTTTTGGCTGCTTTAAATCCTGAATTTGATCAAGTAAGAGTTCAAATTATTGGCAGATCTCCTTTTTCTTCTCTTGAGGAGGTATATTCTTTAATTCAGCAGGAAGAGACCAGAAGAAGTGTTATGCTTTATACTGCATCTATTGAGAAGTCGGGCTTAACTACTCATATCTCTCTTGAGCAACCAAAAGGTACTATTTCTGATAAAGACCATTTGCACTGTGATTAATGTGGTAAGCCAAGGCATACTAAAGAGACTTGCTGAAAGTTGCATGAGAGACCTAGTAGGGGCCATGGGGGGAAAACGAGCTAATCCAACAAGGGCTCAAATAAATGTGTTAGAAATAGTAGAATCATCTAAGGAGTCTGCTTCAGTTGAAAGTCTCTCTTTTGATGAAATTTTGCATTTCAGGCATCTCTTGTCTCAACTTAATCCTTCCTCTAGTGCTACCTCCAATTTTGTCAAGTCAAGTAATACTTTTTCTCATCACAACTCATGGATTATTGATTCTGGTGTGAATAAACATATGACAGGCATTTCTAAAGTCTTTCTTAAATACTCTCCTTGTTTAAAAAGGGATAGTGTCAAGGTGGTTGATGGGTCTTTAACCCCTATTTTTGAGACAGGTTCTATTGTTTGTACTCCTAATATTAAGTTTTCTTCTAGTCTTAATGTTCCTCAATTCCCTATCAATCTTTTATCTGTTACTGCTATCACTAAAACTCTTAACTGTAAGATTAATTTTTTCCCTGATTATTGTATCTTTCAGGATCTTCAAACAAATAGGAGGATTGGTAGTGGTAGAGATTATGATGGCTTATATATGATGGAAGAAGTCGAGTTTTGGCCCTTTTGAGGGATATCAGGATGTCAACCAGGAGATAATTTAGTGGCATAGACGATTAGGGCATCTATTTTATCGTAGAAAAACTATATCCTAGTTTATTTTCCAGAACTTGATTTGATTCTTTATCTTATGCTGCTTGTAAGTATGCTAAACATATTAAAAACCCTTATCCTTTGAGTGATAGTAAAACCAGTGAGCCATTTATGGTTGCTTATTCTGATGTTTGGGGGCCTACACAGATTGTCTATTTGTCTGGAAATCGATGGTTTGTTACTTTCATTGATTATTGCACTAGAATGACTTGGGTGTATTTGATTAAGGCAAAAAGTGGTATTTTCTCCTGTTTTCAATCTTTTTATAAAATGGTTCACACCTAATTTGATGCTAAAATACAAGTTTTGCGATATGACAATGGGACAGAATATATGGATAGTAGGTTTGGTACTTATTTGGAGTCTTATGGGATAATCAACCAAACTAGTTGCCCTTCTACTGGTGCTCAAAATGGTGTAGCTGAAAGAAAAAATAGGCATTTGTTGGAGTTGCTAGATCCCTTATGTTTACTATGCATATTTCAAAGTCATATTTGGGGGATGCTATACTAGCAACTGCCTATCTTATTAATAGAATGCCTCTTAAAGCTCTCAACTTTAGGACTTCTATAAAAGTCCTAATGGGGAAAACTGGCTATATTGTTCCACTAAAGATTTTTAGGTGTGTTTGCTTTCTTCATACTAGGAATATTGGGAAATTAGGTCCGAGAGCACTGAAATGTGTGTTCATTGGATATTCTCTAACTCAAAGGGATATAAGTGCTATCATGCTCCATCTAGGAAATTCTATGTGAGTATGGATGTTACCTTTCGAGAGTCTGAACCTTATTTTGGCATTACACAATCACCTCTTCAGGGAGAGGAGTGAAGAAGTGGTGATGAATGTACCTGTGGTACCTCATGATCTTGTTCAAGGGGAGAATGAAGAGATTGTTGTTAAGGAGGAGAATATTATTGATGTTCAGGGGAAGCAGAATGTTGTTGATGCTCAGGGGGAGTAAAATGTTGTTGAGCAGAATGTTGATGTTCAAGTGGAGGCGAATGTTGTTGGTCATTTAGATAGACCTGATTTGTTGAGATACTCGAGGAAGAATAGGTCTGAAGAAGCCATCATGCATTCTATACTACCAAAATATTCGGGTGAGTTATCTTTTGATTCTGATTTAAATTTGCCTATTGCTCAAAGAAAAGGAGACAGGTCAAGTACAAAACGTTCCATCTCTAACTTTGTCTCTTATAATTCTTTGTCTCCCTCCTTTAGAGCCTTTGCCTTGTCTCTTTCCTCTATGTCTATTCCACAGGATTGGAGGGAAGCTATCAAGGATCCAAAGTGGAGAGAAGCTCTAGTTGAAAAAATGTAAGTTCTATCTAAAAATAAAACCTGGGAACTAGTTGACTCTCCAAACAAGAAGTTAGTTGGTTGTAAGTGGGTTTTCACGATAAAACACAAATCTGATGGTTTGATTGAAAGATTCAAAGCAAGATTAGTGGTAAAGGGATTCACTTAGACTTATGGAGTTGATTATTAGGAGACATTTGCGCCTGTTGCTAAAATGAATACAATCAAAATCTTGCTATCCTATGCAGCTAACTTGGATTGGGATTTGCAATAATTTGATGTGAAGAATGTATTTCTCTATGGAGAATTGGAAGAAGAGGTTTATATGGAGATTCCTCCTGGTTTTAATGATGAAAGAACTCAAGGGAAGGTGTGCAGACTGAAAAAAGCCTTGTATGGGTTGAAACAATCTTCGAGAGCTTGGTTTGACAGATTCAGCAAAGCCATGATATCTTTTGGTTATCAACAAAGCAATGCTGATCATACCATCTTTATGAGACACTCCAAGGGTAAAATCACTCTTCTCATTATTTATGTTGATGACATAGTGGTGACAGGAGATGATAAAGAATAAATAGTTCGGCTGAAGAAGCTCTACAATATTTCTTGGGAATTGAAGTTGCCAAATCAACTAAAGGAATCTTTATTTCTCAAAGAAAATACATTCTGGATCTTTTGGATGAAACTTGTATGTTGAGATGCAAACCAGCAGATACACCTATTGAAAGTAACCATAAGTTGCAAGCAGGAACTGAAAAATCAGTTGATAAGGGCAGATATCAAAGATTGGTTGGTAGACTTATCTATTTCACACCATACCAGACATTGCCTATGTAGTTAGCTTAGTGAGTGAGTTTATGCATGACCCTAGAGAATCTCATCAGCAGGCTATTTTTTGCATTTTGTGGTATTTAAAATCTGCCCCCGAAAAAGGTCTTCTTTTTTCAAAAAATGGTCATTTACGAATTGAAGCCTTCACAAATGCAGATTAGGCTGGATCTCTAGATGATAGAAGATCTACCTCTGGTTATTGTACATTTGTGGGAGGTAACTTAGTCACTTGAAAAAGCAAGAAACAAAGTGTAATCGCAAGATCTAATGCAGAAGCAGAATATAGAGCTATGGCTCAAGATGTTTGTGAGTTGTTATAGTTGCAGAAGTCATTAGCAGAGTTGAATTTGGTTGAAAAAGATAAGCTATTTTTGTATTGTGATAACAAAGCTTCAATTAGTATTGCTCATAATCTAGTTCAACGTGACAGGACGAAATATATCGAAATTGATCGACACTTCATAAAAGAAAAATTATCTGATGGTGTTTTGAGCCCATTTCATGTAACGTTGGACATATAGTTAGCTGATGTTTTCACAAAAGGACTCAGTGGTTGAGCCTTCCATACCATAGTTTGTAAGTTGGGCATGTGTAATATTTTTGCACCAACTTGAGGAGGAGTGTTAGTTAATCTATTTTGTTTAGATAGCTTGTAATTAAGGGTGGAATAGTATTTTTCATTTATACTAGCTGTATATATATATATATACGCTTGTATCATTATTTTTTAGTCTAATTGAGATAATAGACAAAAAATCTCGATCCATAAAATCTTCAATGCCGCATCAACACGGCCATGTAGTGCATTTCAATCACGCATCATCCTAACAAGGTGTATTTTGTAGCCATTATAGATTCGTCCAGGTGGTTTAGAGGTCCCGACGATCGACTAAGAAGGATTCCACTCTTCGGACTACCTGAACTAGTGTCAGATTGGGGTTTAGATTCGCTTTCAAACAGTAGCAAAATATTTTCTTCAAAATCATCAGCAGAAGCAAGCATGGCTAACCTATCGGGAGAATTTGATGCAAGCCCATCAATGATTACTAAAGAAGTGGGAAGGAGGATGGATGAGTTTAATGCCCGAATGATGACGATGATGGGCAACCTTACTGGTATTCTAGCGCCACCTATTGGACAACAACCTGCTGCTCATATTAAGGGGTAAGGTGAACAAAATCCAATTGCAGAAGGTCCTCCTGCAGCAACAGACCCACCTGTAGTTAAGCCTAGAGTGGCGGCACATGTAAAGCATAAATAAGCTCCTAGACATGAGAATGACCTATGAGAAGAAGAACAAGAGGAGCCTGTAGGAAGGGGAAGGTTGCCCAAGCCAGAGGAGGCAATGTGGAAAAAAAGGGAGAAGAGGTTCGAACCTTTGACTCGCTTTCCGACAGTGGGAAGAGGCACAAGTCCTAAAGATAAATAGCTGGGGGTGAAGATGTAGTTCCCTAGAACTTCAAGATGCCAGAAATTCCTAAATTCGATGGTACCTTAGACCCGACAGCACATGTGAAGCAATACTCATTAATGATGAAGGGTATAACTCTGACCAAAAAGCAGAAGATAGAATATTTTTGCCTAAGCTTAATAAGGCCTGCAGTCGATTGGTACCATGGACTAGATAGGAGGTCCAAAAAGTAATGGGAGCTGCTGATGAAGGAATTTCTTAAGCAATATAATTGTAGTACAAGGATGAAGGTCACCCTGAAAGACCTAGAGCTGCTTCAACAGAAGTTGGGGGAATCATTCCATGCGTACCTTACCAGATGGAGAAATCAAGTCATGGAAATGAAAAGAAAACCTGATACCCATAATCAGATAAGTTTGTTTATTAGGAATGCTAGCCTATACTTGAGAGAGGTGCTAAAGATGAAGGGGCTAAAGGAATGGGAGTCCTTGAAAGATATAGCCATAGAAGCTGAAGGAGAATACCTGGTAAGAAAGGCAAATAATGACAATTATATTCGGAGAAATTACGGTAATCAGGGGGCAGGAAAGTCAGCAGGGCCTGACAATGGATATCGAACCAGAAACACATTAGATGCAGCGGTTATTAAAGCAGACAAAAGGCCTTTTTTCAACCTAGGCATATCATTATCTTGGGTACTTAAAAGGTAACGAAGGAAGGTAAGTTACAACCAATGCCTGCTAAGCCCGCCAGAAGTCAGGGACGTCCTGATCATCGAGCGGATCAGTATTGTGCCTACCATTAGCATACAGGGCATGACACTGATGAATGTCAAACTTTGAGGAACCAAATTCAGGACCTTATTGAGAGCAAACAGATTGCTGATCCAGAGCATCGAAAGAAGAAAGCATGAGTTGTAAGGGGAATTCAGGATGATAATAAAGGGACCCAAAAGGTGGCTATAACACTATAAGAAGTAGGAGAGGAAACCTTCGAGTAGATGTGCTTTTTATATTTGAACTTTTCAATTTTGATGCATGCAGTACTGTTTTTGTTAATTATATGAATGACATTTTATTTATATTTCTCATGATTTCATTATACATGATCACAACCACAAGTCATTTATATTTGATATTAACTTAACAAATACTGCCTCATTTAATCTCGAGATCCTGTTGGCATCTGATATCACTCTTGAAGTGAGATAAACTTGAGAAAAATAAAAAGAAAAAAAATAGAAAAAAAAATGCCTTTGTTTGGACCTAGAATGACATGCTAAACCTACTTCAATTTGCCAACCTAACAGTAATCAAAGTTTCAAAAGCCATTCCCTTGCCTCCTCGACATCTAAGACACATACAATGCGGCCAAACGAAGCTAAACTCCAATCAATAAGGGGTTGCCTCAGAAGCTAATTTATCAAATTCAAGATGAACGAAGCTTTGGGCATTCACAAAAGAAAAGAAAAGAAAAGAAAAAATAAAAAAGAAAAGAAAAGAAAAGAGGAAAAGAGAAAAAAGAAGAGAAAAAAAAATCCACAGTTTTGGCCTAAACCATCTGAGACCAACCTACAAACCAATCTCAACCATTGAGAGCTACCTCCTAAATTGAGTGGCCAAAATCGAAAAAAGCAAAATGCAAGCTTTCACGGTCAAGTTCCAAAAGGAGAGCTCATTGACTTAGCTAGTTTGGACAAAGGTTAAGATTAAGCCTTTTGTGTTGAAAAGCCATTATCGGAGGAGGCAATCATCCCGGCTAAAACCATGATGAAGGATTCAAGAAATCCAGTAATACCGACAGACTAAAAAAGATTCCATGGAAAAGGCAAAAAAAATAAAAAAAAAATAAAAAATGCCATGCGGGTCGAAAACCTAAAAAAAAAAGGTGACCTTACTAAAATTGGGCACCCCGTCAAGGTGAAAACTGAAAAAAAGCATCTTGGGCAAAAATTAGGGGTAAAGAGAAAATGTTCAATCATGAAAACCTGAGAGGGCTGATTGATAAAAGGAGTTTGAAGTTTTTAGGATCCGTCTCAAGATTTGAGATTAATGCCAAATGATGATCATGTGTGATGAAATCGGACTGGAACATACGCATTTACACAATAATATATTAATATAAGCATAGCACTTCATCTTGCAACTCAAAATGGTTTAAGTTCCAACATAAAAAGTAGTGCATTATTTCTTCTTCGCATATGCACAGTTTACTATGTATGGCCTCCATTGTTATCATCATTCTGATGCTTCAGCAGGCTCACCCCGTTATTAGCTTCGAGCTAGTCGCCAGCACATTCATAAGGAAAGCCGAAATCCATACAACCACTATTCAAAAAGGCAAAAGGATTTTAGCCTGTCTAAAAAAAAAAAAGAAAGGCTGTTAGAGATGAAAATCATAACTGGCTCTCTAAGCAAAAGTTAGGCCAAAGGGCAGGGTGAAAACCTGAAAACAAGCAGTTTACCCTACTAAAAATAAAGTGAATAAAAGTCGCTGGAGTGGATTGGGTCCATTCCAGGCAAAATTTAGACAAACAGTTATGTGAAAATCCCCAAAGGGACTCATTTCTCGCAAAAAAAAGCTAGTGTAAAAATTTCCAAAGGGACATATTTCTCGCAAAGAAAAGCTAGCGTGAAAATCCCAAGGGACGCACTACCTTTAATGAATGACCACCAATACATGGAGTGATAAGGCAATCCGAATAATCTCCTTTCAGGCAAATAATGCATAATTCAGGGCATGTGTGACGCATGTCGAACCCAGCAAGGGCCCTCACTTTGAATCCGCTTTAGGATTCGAGGGGCTGGTTCGCATCTTTTGATCACGGGCACTATAAGACATCATCGGTGCATCCCTCCCAATAGAACAATAGAAAGAACCACCTAGCCTAATGGTACCTAAAGGCACCTTTTGAGGTATCATGGAGTCGCCACCCAAATTCACAAGGAATTGGGAAAAGTCTCTCACCTCTTATTGGTCGAGACCAGAGATATGGTGTTCGGAACTTCCCTCTTATTCATGCCTTGGTTAATTGTAAGTGAGTTTTTAATCCCTTAAAATTATATCTGTCATCTCACGCGATCGATGCATTTAAATTAAAGGCGCATTGCAAGCATATAAAGAAAAGCGATAAAAAGCGATAAATGAAATAAATAAAGAAAGCGGTAAATGAAAGTAGTAAACACGCAAGCACACAATTACAAGAAAAATAGGGCGGAATACAACCACAACAAAAGGAGATTGAAAATATAGGCCGGGACGGAATACAATCCCAAAACCAAAATTGCCCCAAAAATTAATTACAAGGGCCCAAAAGGAAATAGATTTAAAACACTCACACAAGATCAAAATAAGAAAAGACATACATAAATTGGGGCATTGTGTAAGCACCGTGTCCCGGAGCGGTCCGGATCAGAGATTACCCTATGATGAAATCAGTATCCGAGCCTATATAAATGGTCTGGATTTGGAGGTTTTGGTCCCATGCTCCATGAGAAATGAGTCTTTTTACCTTTCATAGGCAGAGGGGGAGAAAACAGGGGATTTTTGAGTCAAAAAGGTATGTTTTCCTCCACAGACGCCCAGCCCGTCTGTGAGAGCCAGCCCGTCGCTTAGGGTCACAGACGGCCTGTGTTATTTTTCGACGCCCGTCGGAAGTCACCGCCTTTGCCAGAGCGCCGCCTGATTTCCCAGAGCACGCAACCTTTCAGACGCCTGCCGGTGGAAGTGGCAGGGCCGTCGGATGAATCCTTATGTTAGAAGGATTCTTCCGACGCCCGCCTCCATACACCGACGCCCGTCGGTCGTGCCTGGCTTATAAAAGCTTCAGATTTTCACCTAAGAAAGGGTTCCAAAAATTTTCAAGAGGGGAAACTCTGCCAAAATTCAAGCACATTTTCTCTCTCTTCCAGCAAACACATTCACAAAGAATTTCTTTTAATTAGAGGATCAAATCATTAAAAAGAAACTAAAACTAATTAGTTTTCTTTAGATTTTGATTCCAAAGTCAATCTTTTGAGGGGTTTAAGGAGGAAATAATCCATTTTCCTTTTTTTTATCCTTCATCTTGTTTCTCGTGGAACGCGCGGGGCTCTAATCGACACAAGAATCTCACTTAAGCATTATCTGAGGTTAAATATTCCGGACTCATTCTCCATATAATCTCATCTTCTATCCTTATTTTATTGTTCTTCCAATTTTTGTCATTATTTTTCTTTATTTTGACTCTTTTTATCTCATTTTGTGATAAAACCTCTTTTTTGGCTTTAAAAAGAGTTTCTTTTACTATTTTTTTTGGAGATAGTGGTGACCGACGGGTCATCTCTATCATCGACGCCTGTCGGTAACCCCACTCACAGACGCTCTTCCACTTGAGTGAGCGACGGACATGTCGGTCAATTTGACTGACGCCCGTCGGTCACCTAAGAAAGGCCGTCGCTGGGTCCTATCTCAACATTTTCAAATCTTTTCCATATCTTTCAAGTTATTTTGGCTTCATTTATGTTGATTCTTTTTATATTGACATCTTTTAACTTTCTGTGAGTGTATATTGATTTTCTTGGACCATCTTGAGCTCGAGAGGCTATCTACCATACTCGGAGGATTTCGTCCGGTTTAGTTTTCTAACTTTCTTGGTTATTTACTTCATTTGTTTATTCATTGATTATTTCATGTACATGGATATACTCTTTTTGTATCTCGTTAAGTATAAAAATGGATCAATGTTTTATATTCAATAAAATGAGGTTTACGTAAATGCAAGGACCCAATGTCCTATTTTTATCCAATAAAAATCATCACAATGAAAAATCCAATTTCAATAATAATGCATGCGAGGACCAAAGTCCTCAAAATAAGCAATGCCTTGATTCGTGTATGTATTGCACATTTACAAAAGGAAGTTGTATTCCTCTCCTTGTATTATTGTAATTTATTGTTTTGCTATTTACTTGCTCATTTATGGCTTTCCAAATATGAATAAATGCGCCTTTGATTAATTGCATCGTGTGGAGAGAGAGCGAATTAATGATAATTAAAATTTGATCATAAAATAATCGAGGTAGAAATAGATGAGAAATCCCGGACCCAGCTCTGGTCTTTGGGCTCAAAGAGGCTAGAGGTCTACCCTCCAAGACACCTTTTTGTGCCACGAGACTTTAGCGCTAATCCTAGGCTCCTTAGGGCGAGAGGTTTACCTTCCAAGACCCCTCTGGCTGGCCCAAAATGGATACTAAGCGCAGTCTTAGGCTCTCCGAGGTGAGAGAAGCTTTCCCAATGTTCTATTGGGTGGCAACTCCATGAAACCTCCTTGTTGCCCAACATAGACGCACTTGCGATTTATTGCAAGCTGTCAACGGACCCACAAATGCCCTGATCGCCCTCAAGCGGGCGGTCCCATGGGCGGCCGCAGGGATCCGGCGCGCATTACAGTGGCGACTCCACTGGGGATGATATGGTTCGAGATTTTGATTTGAAAATACCTCGTTTAACATTTATGATTAAAATTTAATTCATAAATTCGCTTTCTCTCAAATTTGCATTCGCATCTCATTAGAGCCTTAGAATATGCTAGTTTGGTCCTTCTTTTAGCCGCGGTGCGTTCCTGAAGCACGACCCCATTTTCACTCAATTTGGGAAAGTGTTAAGGATAATCACCAATCCAAGCCTCGTACCTCAATGGTATATCAAATTGATGACCCGATCGGTTGTTATGCTCGTGATGAGCTAGACCTGTCGGCAGGGATCATGCTTGGGTAACCTTAAAGAAACATCTCCCTTGTCTAAAGGTCATGTAATGGCCGTAGTTACCTCCCACAGGTGATATGAACCCTAATTCCATGCTTGCTGTATGGATCCTCATGTATTGGGTGAGTCCAGATGTCTCGCTTGGTAACCTAGCCAAAGGAGTAGGGCCATGTCGAAATTTGTGGAACGTCTAAATACATGACGATCACTATCCATCCGCTTGTACATTAGCATAGGAGTGTCATGCTGCCGGTTTTTCTGTCACACCCCATAAGTGGCTTAATTGGATTTAGCGATTTTAATTGGACAATTAAGGGCAATTGGGTAATTTACAAGTGAAAGAGGATTTAATTGCAAGGAAATAAAAGTATTTAATTGCAGATTTTTATTGGTGAGTAAAAAGTAATTAATAAGGACCTATTAGAAGATTTGAAGGAGCTGTTAGTAATTGGTTTAAGTGAACCCGTGCATGTGTGCCAAGTGGAGAGTGAGTGTGTGCTTGTGGGTGAGAGAAAAGAGAGGTCTGAATGTTTTTAGTTCTGGAAAACTAAAGACGTGAAGTTTTCTCTCTTTTGCTTTCTCTCACGTTAGCCATCCCTTCCCTCTCCATTTTCTGTTCTTTCTCTCTTTTGCATGCGTGTTCTTCCATTGTGGAGCTAGGGTTTGGGTTTAGTAGAAGCTTCAGAAGGTAAGTGGATGTCAGTTTTCGTGTGGTTCTTCTTATTCTTAAGGTTTATAAGATTCTGTTCTTGGGTTAATGACTATGGTTTTATCTGTATGCAAGCATCTGAAGATAAGAGGATAGAGAAGGGAAAAGGGAAGATTGTGGATTAAAAAGTGCAGTGGATATTTTTGGACTTCAGTAACAGGTTTGGGAGTGTCGGTCTTTTCTCAATATTGGATTCTTTTCTCATTTTCGAGTCCTGGATGCTGTTCTAATATGAATGTTATTTATGTATGTGTTTTTTTTATCAAAATGCATAAGTAATAGAATTTATATGTATGATTGGTAGTGTTAAAGTCTTGTTGCTTTGCATGTTAAATGGAAGTCCGTATACATGTGCGTTAAAAGGAAAGATTCTGGGTTTGTGACCCTCTGTGAATGTTACTTGATTGTTTGAGAATGTGATTAATTTGTATTAATCTTTCTGTAAATGTGCTCTGGAGACTTGAAAGGATTTGTTTAAAATTTATTGCCTGAAAAATGGTTTTGGGTAAGCTGGGGTTTTGAATTTAAGAAGTACTCTGTTTTCTTGATCTTCTGGTTTTTCACGTTTTTCTGGAATTTCTGAAAATTAGTTTGGAGAAGAAGAAGGAGTGTGTGAGGAAGATCACGGGACGTGAAGGGGCATCACGCCGTGATCCCCTTCCCTGGGAAGTCACGAGACGTGATGGAGAGTCACGCCACGTGACCTTTCTCTTCCCTGCGTGTCACGAGTCACCACTGCCCAGGTAACTCGTGACCTTCCCTCTCCTCTTTGGCGTCACGAGGCGTGACGGTAGGTCACGGCTCGTGACTGCCCTTGTTTTGCCTGGCACTCGCGTGAAGCCAGCGTCACGAGACACCACTGCCTGGGTGACTTGTGACTGGCCTTCTTCCTGCTGCCCAGTTTCTCTAAAAGCATAATTTTAACTTCTGGTTTAAAGGATTTTCTAAAAGCAAAGTTTTTAAGCTTCTGTACATGGGGTTTTCCACTGTTTGAATCTAAATCAAGTTCAAATCTGTTCTTAAATTTAATAATTGATTAATTATGAGATTTATGTTCATGATTAGTAATTAATATACATGATTTAAATATTTGTAATTTATATGAACATGGATTATTTCAACGTGAATTATATGTTCTTATTATCTCCTGTTTGTGATATTTATATATTCATATGTTTCTGAATTTGATCAATATACAAGTATACATGGATTATAAATTCGTATTAAATTTTCTTAATATCATATTGATACATGAATTTTTGGAGTTGTGGTTTTAAGCCTGAATAGTCATAGTAGTGGATAAGTAAGCGCTTACTTAGGTCAGAGTGTGTGTGCAGCTGCTATATGATAAAACGTTATACGTGGGTCCGTTTGGATCCTTGTTTCGATCCTGTATGGGTCTATATGGATATAATGCGAGACTTCGGTCTCTATATGAAAAGTACATATTTGAGACTCATGTCTCTATATGCTTGGGATACTGTGTTCAATCAGTATCCAAATGACCGCATCCACTTCTAGAGAGTATTTTCAGACTAATCAGGCTATATGTTTAAATGTGTTGCATATGTTGAGATGCATTTTTGACACGATTACAAGTATATGATGCACATGAATTCTTGCATAGCTTTATATTATGCACCTTGTATCTGTATACTTAGAATGATAAGAATTACGAATTAAGTACTTAATTGCTTGTAATGTATATTTATGCATGTCAAGTAAGGAATTTGGAGATATGTTTACATGTAATTTTGATGCCTTTGATTTTGAATCATTAGATTATTGTATTGTTATAAATATTGTATATGCATATTGTTCGTTTGTTTTGTTCCTCCCCACTAAGCGTTATCGCTTAGCACGGGTTCTTTTCCCGTGCAGGTGGCGAGTTCGGTCCGGAGTCAGATATCTGCAGGTCGGCACTAGAAGTCTTTTTGGATGAAGTTATTTTTGAGTCTTCCGCTGTTATTTTTGTACATGGCTTGTTAATAGCAAAGTGAATCTTTTGTAAAGGAACAATTATTTTTGTATATGTATTTGCTTACGAGCCTCTTTTTGTAAAACGATATTGATATAAATGTTGAAGGTTTTAATATAGTATGTTTTTGGATTTGTTTATATGTTTGATCGCATGGCATTCTGGTATCCTTCCAACGGGGATAACGGGGTGCTACATTTTCGCCGTGCACCATGCGTGTCCATTGGGTCCCTCGTTGACCCTTGGGCTAATCCCACCTAGGAAAGAGACTGCACGACCACGTGTGTGGGAGAAATAAGGGTGGAAGGACCTACTTGCTTGCTTGTGCTCTGTGAATGTTGCATATCACGACCATGCATTACACCTACATTTTACGCATCATATCTAACGCCTTTTCCATACAGCCATCATAGATCTGCCCAGGTGGACTAGATCATCTACCAGACGATTGATCCGAGTTCCTATTTCTGAGCTGTCAGATAGTGAAGGCCTGACAGAAATTTTACTAGAAATCAGTTGTACTGTATCTGAGATGGCAAACTCGCCAAGAGGGGATGACGCCACCAGGGCCATGATTGCGGAAGAAGTCGGCCGGTGATTTGAGGAATTCGAGGGCAGAATGATGAATATGTTGACTGCTCTGGCACAACAGAATGCTCTGCAGAATCCTCCTCCCCCTCCCATGAGACAGCATGAGCCAGAGGAAGAAGAGCTGAGAGATGAGAAGAGCCCGTTCGGCCGCTGCCAGTAGAGCTGAGGTCAGTGGCTTCGGGAGAGCAGAGAAGAAGGCCTGTACTGAGGATTGATGATGATAGGGATATCGAAGATGATAAGATGAGTATTGCATCTAAAAGAGGGAAGGCACCTCAGACTGATGATTTCATTTTAAAAAAGATGGAAGAGAAGTTTGAAGCCATGGCCCGTATGCTGAGCAGGGGTCAGGGGATGAACCCAGAGGATAAGGAATTGGAGGGAGAGGACCTGATTCCTTACAACTTCAAGATGCCATACGTGCCGAAATTTGATGGTACTTCTGACCTGACTGCTCATGTGAAGCAATACTCTCTGGTCATGAAAGGGACCACGCTGTCTAAGAAGCAAAAGGTAGAATACTTTTGTCTGAGTCTGACCGCTCATGCCATCGACTGGTATCATAGTCTCGATCATCGCACTAAAGAAGATTGGGATCTGCTCACAGAGGAGTTTTTGAGACAGTATGATTGCAACACCAGGATGGAGGTGACTCTTAAAGATCTTGAACTGCTCCAGCAAAAGGCCGGGGAATCTTTCCATGATTATCTCACCCGCTGGCGAAATCGAGTAATGGAAATGCGGGGAAAGCCAGACACCTAGGACCAGATCCATTTATTTATCAAGAACGCAAGCCCGTACTTGAAGGATGGCTTGAAGATGAAAGGGTTGAAGGACTGGGAGTCTCTCAAGGATATAGCCATTAAAGCAGAGGGAGAGTTCTTAGCTCGAAAAGCTAACAATGATAATTTTGCGAGAAAGGCTAACCCCGGTCAAGGAACTAGTAGGCCAGCGGGTCCTAGTGGTAGCACCAGAACAACAGTTGAGGTGTCTGCTACTGAAACTACTACCCAGAGGAAGTTTTTGAACTTAGGGAGACCACTATCTAGGGTCTTGAGAAGGTTGATGAAGGAAGGAAAATTGCAGCCCTTAGCTCCTAGGCCTGCTATGATGCAAGGGAAGCCTGGGCACAAAGACAATGAATTCTGTGCGTTTCATCAACACTCAGGCCATCTTACAGACAAGTGTAAAGCGCTGCGGCACTCTATCCAAGACTTGATTGATAGCAAGTAAATTTCTGACCCTGAGAAGAGGGAGTCTGAGAAGAAGCCCGGTTACAACGCCGTGCCACCACTAGTGTTTATGATCGGATCCAGCTTGCCAGAGTGGTACGTGCTACAAGATCTATATGGGAGCAAGAATATTGCTGTTGATTGTCCCGAGGATAGAGAGGAGAAAGCAGTCGTGGCGACCCTTGATTGTTGGTCAAGCAGCGAGAGCGGTGGAGAGGCCGAAGAGGAGCGAGAGATGAACCTTGATTTGTGGAGGTCTGATAAAGATGAAGAAGAGATAGGGGCTGTAACGAGAAGTGGAAGAGTGGTCCCTGAGATTACAAGGGTACCTGAGCCAGTGCAGCCATCAGTAGAAAAAGAGCCAGAGGAGAATCAGATTGTTAAGCAATTCAAGAAGACTGCAGCTCAAATATCCATCTGGGATCTCTTGAGGCAGTCCCCTTCTCATAGGCAGAAGGTAGTAGAGGCTTTGGTTGAGGCCACGGTCGCCACCACAATCTCCCCATCAGAGCTTTTGGGTCTAGTTAAGGGAGGATCGGAGGAGAGATTGGTTTTTTCTGATGCTGACCTATCGGTCGAAGGCCGCAATCATAACCGACCCCTGTACATCAAAGCACAGATTAACGATAAGCACACCGCTTACGTTATGGTGGACAATGGGTCTTCTATCAATGTGTGCCCTCTGATAGCTCTTCAGGCTTTTGGTTTAAATGAGGATATGCTCAGTGGATCAGATCTGACTATCACAACCTATGATAATTCAAGGAGGCAAGCCTCGGGAACATTTAAGACCCTAGTCAAGACAGGACCTATTGAGGTGGAAGTAGAATTTGTGGTCCTGCCCATTCCAGCTAACTTCTCAGCCCTGCTCGGGAGACCCTGGTTTCACAAGTTAGGAGGAGTGTCATCCACGCTGCATCAAATGATAAAGTTCCCACATGAAGGGGAGGTGGTGACTATTAGGGCAGCCAGGGAGAATCAGGTTTCAGCTTGAAATAGCAAATCAGCCATTCAGTGGCTTCCACGTGTCCATGATAAGAGAAGAGCACGGGTCGGTGGATAACCCAGCTGTGGTTAATATGATGAAGAAGATGCACTATCTCCCTGGGGCTGGTTTGGGCAGAAACTCTCAAGGGCTGCAGACTGCGATCACCACTCGAGGTCAGAAGAACCGAAAAGGTTTGGGGTACAGAGGCGGTTGTGGCAAGAAGAAGACGGCAGATAAGATCCCCCATATTTCGGAAAGCTTTGTGCCCGCATCCTCAGTATGCGCTTATACTGGCGAAGATGAGCCGCAATGGGTGAAGGGGAGGATTGTCCCTGGATTCGAGATCTTTAATGATGTATTTGACTGGCGTGTCGGGTTTATCAAGACTGCTGAGAACTTCTGGGATGAAGAGGTCATGACCCAGTGCATTACTTGGGACAGATGTGAGCCTGAAGAGGTCGTTACCGAGAAGATGATAGCTGCCATGCTAAAAGGGAAAGAGAAGATAGCAGAAATAGAAATGAAGATGGGGGATTTGAAGATTTCCTCAGACATACCAGAAGGGCCTCTGCTGAATCAGGAAGCCAATGGGCAAGCGACAATAGCATCAACCTCTGGAGTGGCAGAAGAAGACTCTAGCTTAGACTGTCTTTTTATTCCATAACTTTTTTATGATGTAAATGACAATTATAATATTATTAATAAGGCAAATGATTTCTCTTACTTGTGCCATGTTCTAACGATTTCAACATGCATGAACATGATCATATTCCATCAATTTTTGACATCGATTCCACTGATACAATGCCTTTTAATCTTAGAACCTCGGAAAATCCGAAAGAAATTCTAATAGCATCAAATATAACTCCTGATGAGAGAAAAAATTTTGAGAGAATAATAAGAAAACATGAAAAAGTCTTTGCCTGGACCTATGAGGACATGTCAGGGATTGACCGAGACGTGGCAGAACATGCTATCCCGACTTATCAAGACTATAAGCCTGTGAAATAGAAGTTGAGAAGGCTCAGGCCAGAATGGACTGACAAGGTCAAGGAGGAAATTCGGCAGCAGATAGAGGCCAAGTTCCTTGTTGAAGTGCAGTATCCTACATGGTTAGCAAATGTGGTCCCTGTAGCGAAGAAGAACGGGAAGGTCAGGGTGTGTGTGGATTATCAAGATCTGAACAAGGCCTGCCCTAAAGATGATTTTCCACTACCCCACATCGATGTGTTGATAGACAGTGCCGCCAACTGCGCGATGTACAGCTTTGGAGATGGTTATGTGGGATACAACCAGATCCTGAACAAAATAGCTGACCGATTTAAGACCGCTTTCATCACAGAATAGGGGACCTACGCCTACCGAGTCATGCCTTTCGGCCTGAAGAATGCAGGGGCCACATACCAGAGGATGGTGACCAAGATTCTGAGCGACCTGATCCACAAGGAGGTAGAGGTGTATGTCGATGACATGATGGTCAAATCAGCCACCCGGGAGGGCCACTTTGAAGCTCTAGAGAAGTTCTTCACCAAGATTGACAAGTATAATCTGCGGCTTAACCCCAAGAAGTGCATTTTTGGAGTGACTTCAGGAAAACTATTGCGACATGTCGTCAGCCAGAGGGGAATAGAAATTGACCCGAATAAGATGAAGGCCATCAGAGAGATGCCTGTGCCGCAAAAGGAGAAGGATGTAAGGAGTTTCCTGGGCAAGTTGCAGTATGTCAGCCAATTTATTGCCAAGCTTACTTCAATATGTGAGCCTGTTTTTAAGCTACTTAGAAAGAATCAACCTGTGGTCTGGAATGAAGACTGCCAGAAAGCCTTTGACAGCATTAGGGAGTATCTGTTGAATCCGCCAGTGCTAAGGCCACCGCAACCGATCAAATCGCTTATCCTGTATCTGGTAGTAGAGGGCAGTTCTGTGGGCGCCATGATGGCTCAAGAGGATGAATTTGGGGTGGAATTCTCAATTTATTACCTCAGCAAGAAGTTCCTGGCTTGTGAGATAAAATATGTTGAAGTAGAGAAAATCTGCCTCGCAGTGATTTGGGCATCAAAGAAACTGAGACATTACTTCCACTCATACAAAGTTTAGGCAGTAGCCAAGCACAATCCGTTAAGATATTTGCAGGAAGCGCCGTCTTTGCTTGGTAAGATGGGGAGGTGGCTACTTTTACTACAGGAATTTGATGTGCAATACATCACTCGCAAAATTATTAAGTGGCGAGCCGTAGCCGAATTTCTTGCTGAGCATCCTATTCAAGGAGACACTCCCGAGTTCACCTTTCCGGATGAGAGCATAGTCACGATTTCTATCCAAGGATGGCAGTTACACTTCGATGGGGCAGTGAATAATAGAGGGGCCGGAGTTGGAATCATTTTGACGACCCCAGATAGTGAGAAACTCCCCCTAGCCAAGAAGCTAAGGTACAAAGCAACCAACAATGAAACCGAATACGAAGCATGCACTTTCGGGCTGGAGGCTTTAGCTGCATTGGGGGCAAAGAATGTAGAAGTCTTTGGTGACTCATCCTTGGTGATTAACCAAGTCCGAGGTGAGTAGGCTGTAAAAGAAGAGCGGCTGGTACCCTACGTTGAATATTTGAAAGAGGTATGTGGGCAGTTTGAAACTTGCACTTTCCACTTCGTGCCGAGAGATGAGAATCATCTAGCTGATGCGTTGGCAACCTTAGTGTCAATGTGGGATAATCCTGAAGGAGTAGCTATGAAGCCAGTACTAATTTCGAGTTCTGAGAAGCCCAGCTTCGAGATCAAGCCTGTAATGGAAGTAGAAGTGGCGGATGGGAAACCATGGTACTTGGACATTATGAATTACTTGGAAAACAATGAGTTTCCAGAGGAAGCTACTGAGAAAGACCAGAGGATGATCAGGAAGCTATCTACTCAGTTCATATCCTTAGAAGGGGTGTTGTACAAAAAACAGTCAGACGGGATTCAGCTCAGGTGCTTGAATGAAAAAGAAGCCCGCAAAGTGATGGAGGAGATCCATGCAGGCGTCTGTGGGGCTCACATGAACGGCTTAATGCTGGCTAAAAAGATCATGAGACAAGGCTTCTATTGGCTTACGATAGACAATGACTGCTCGAAATATGTCAAGCAATGACAGCTGTGCCAACAATACGCAGACTTGAGACACCTGCCAGTATCAGAGCTATATAACCTGACATCACCTTAGCCTTTCGCTGCTTGGGGGATAGATATCATTGGAGAGATTCGCCCTACGGCATCCAATGGGCATCGATACATCATAGTCGCAATTGATTATTTTACCAAATGGGTAGAGGCAGAATCCTTCAAAAAGATTGACGCAAGGGATATGGCCAAGTTCATAGAGAGGAATCTGATCTGCAGATATGGCCTCCCTCACCACATAGTGTCTGACAATGGGGTGCAGTTCATGGGGGAAACCAGGAAGCTTCTCGAGAAGTATGGTGTCGAACATCATAAATCCTCTCCCTACCGACCACAAGCGAATGGAGCAGTAGAGGCCGCTAATAAAAATATAAAGAAGATCCTGTCCAAGATGGTCCAAACCTACAAAGACTGGGCTGAAAAGTTACCCTTCGCCCTGTAGGGATATAGGATGGCGGTAAGGACATCTACAGGTGCTACACCATTTTCCCTAGTATACGGGACGGAAGCAGTATTGCCAATTGAGATAGAGCTCAAGTCGTTGAGAGTGATCATGGAAGCCCAAGTTCCGGAGGCCGAATGGGCGCGGCAGAGGCTACAGCACTTAAACTTATTAAATGGCAGTATGCTGAAAGCTTATTATCATAACCAGATTTACCAGAAAAGATTGGCCAGGACTTTCGGGAATAAGGTGAGAAAGCATCCGCTGACAGAAGGGGACTTGGTGTTCAAGCAGATGAGGCCAGGCATACCAGATATCAGAGGGAAATTTAGACTAACCTGGGAGGGGCCGTATATCCTTAAAACGCTGCTGTCCAAAGGAGCTGCAATCTTGTCGGATAGTGATGGAAACGAGTTCAAAGAACCGATCAACGTCGACAGACTCAAAAGGTTCCATGGCTAAAGACAAAAATAAAAAGAAGAGAATAAAATGCCCAGCAGGTCGAAAATCGAAAAAAGGCAGCCGTGCTAAAATTGGGCGCCTTGACAGGGTGAAAATCGAAAAAAGGCATCTTGTGCAAAAATTAGAGGCATGAGAGAAAATGTCCGATCGTGAAAACCCAAGAGGGCCGATTGGTAACAGGAGTTGATGCTGTTAAAATTTGGTTTCATGTATTAACAGCGCGTAAACGGTTGAGTAAATGCCAAAACTGATCATGTATGCTGAAATTATATGGAAATGTACACAATTTAGTGAAATAGAGTGAATATTATTCTTTTCATTTTTGTCATTTTCTAGTTCTGCATTAAAAAGAAATGTAACACTAAAAGAAATACATATGTAAGCTAAGCTAAGTCCTGCTGCTGCTCTCGCCGACTAGATGCTTGAGCCCTCGTATCCTGTTATCAGATGCTGGACTAAGGATCCACTTCTTATATTCGCTAGTTAAAGACACAGACTGATTGCCGAACCTCGGGATAACAGTCTTCACCGGCAGCTTGCTCCACAGCTCATGATACCTTGAAGCGAACGCAGCCGAAAGAGCTCCTCCCCGGAAAGATAAGGGAACGTATATCGAAAAGTGATGCAGAAGGTGGCTCGATGAAACCCACAGAGGGGAACACAGCCCGATGGCCCATCAACGACCACATGAGACAGTGGGAGCTAGGCAGACGTAAAACTGATATCGTCATCTGACAGCTCGCCAAATCTGGTAATGCCTTCACCAACAGTGGCACACCCATACAATCGTCGACGAGGAAGGAAATGGCTCGGCGAGTATTGTGGGGTAACTCGGGGAGGTGGCTCAGACAGCACCCTCAGTTTCTCTTGCAGCCAAATCTGGAAAAAAAAAAGAAAAAGAAAAGAAAAAAGAAAAAAGCCGCTAGAGTAAGTAGGGTTTACTTCAGGCAAAAATAAGGCACAGGGTTGTGTGAAAATCCGAAAGGACGCACCTCCCACTAAGAAAAGCTAGTGTGAAAATCCATAAGGGACGCACTACCTTTGAAATAATGACATACCTGGAGCAATAAGGGGCTGCCGGCAAAGGTTGTAGTGGATCCAGACTCACAGCGTCCAAGCCTAGAATGGTCTCAGCCAGAATGAGTGGTAAGGGTGATAATCCAAGATGAAAGTCGCTCAGAACTCCGAACAGGCGAGAGTCACCTGTCAAACCCCCTGGAACAACAGTGAGGAAGTTCACCATGCAAAACAGAAATATGATGCTTACCCGATAGGTGGGGATGTCAGTAAACTGATCTAGAGCCTCGATCAGTGGCCCCAGAGCAAAGGAAGAGCCCAAAGGAATCAGCCGGGTGGCCTCAGAAGAAGGTATGCCAAGAGCCATTGCTATGTCTCGAGTCTGAAATAGGCCGCAACGGGAGATGCAAGGCAGAGCACTAGGAGGGAACCAGGCTCCAAGAATGGTAGCTAACTCTTCAGGTAAGGGGCACAGTTCCTGGTAGGAGAACCGGAAGACGTGAAACCGGGGGTTCCAGAAGTGGGTCGCCGCCAGAAGCAGGTTCTGATCAACTTTGACCCGGCACAAGTATTTCAACCCAGCCAGAGAGAAAAGAGCGCCTTCTTCCCAAGCTTGCTTGTCATATAAGATACGGTGCATTTTTTGGGCTATAGAGGAAGACGTGCTAAGAAAGATAAAAGGCTCAAGATGCAAGATGTTGGAAAATGAAGAGGAGCAAAATTTTGTAAGAATTTATAGGAAGGTGTCATTGACAGCCTACCCGCCTCTCCTAAGAGATGGCCTGCCTGTCGGTAAAGATCCACCTGGCAGATGCATATATCAGCATTGCATTCATCACGCGCATTAACTCGCATTTATTGAGAGACAGACGGCCAGCCCGTCGGTCGCTTCTACAGGCGCCCAGCCCGTCGGTCATGAAACTCTATATAAGGGCGAGTGACAGACGGATTAACGACGCTGTCACTTTCACTCTTCCTCTCCAAAACAGTATTTTTTAGCTTTTTTTTGTGCATTTTAAGCCTTCTTTCTCATTTTTTCTTGCGATTTCTTCATTTTTTCGCGTTCTCCACTCACCGGATGCTCAGACATTCATATTTCTTCAGTTTTCTACACTTTTCGCGATTTCAAGTAAGTAAAATAACTACTTTTTTTTAATTAATTCAATTTATTTTTTCTTCATTTCTTCTTCCTTTAACCTTAGAAATGGTTAGGATGCTTTAGATTCCTTAAGAATTTAGGGAGAATGCTGCCCATTTTCTTTATTTATTTATTTATTATTTTTGTAATGCAACCTTTGCATGATCACATAGGAATAGAATTTTTCTATAACTTTGTTGCTTTAGAAATATGCTTTCTAGCGCACTCTTCTGTGTTGTTGAGGCCTGAAGCCATTATTTTTGTGTTGTTGGGGACACACTCTTGCCGGGGTGCATCCCATTTATACGCATATATTGCTGTTAAGGCCTGAGGCCTAGTTTGATGCTTTTTTATGCAGGAGGTTGGGCACACCCTTGCCGGGGTGCTGCCCAAATCTTTATTTTTATTCTAAATTTGAATATTTTTGTGTATAATGCATGCCTTGGGGCCTAGGGAGCCCATTTTTATTCGCTTTAAACGTTTCCATGCTAATTGCATGTTTCTTTTGCTTTGATATGTGCGAGGCATGTTGGGCAACTTCCTTTGACAGGATGTTCGCCCCTTTTTATTTATTATCAGTTTTTTATCTCGTTTTCAGGCCGCCATTGCCCTGGTGAGGCCTAAATGGGCTTTCACCTTGAAAATAAGTCTAATAATGCTTGTTTTGTCAAAATTTTCGCTATCTAAATTTTCTCCTTTGCAGGATGCCTCCTAGACGTAGAGCATCGCAAGCCCAGCCCGAGGTCTTAGTTTTGGGTTGGATAGACGATGAGTCAGCTCAGAGATATAGAGCGTTAGCTCAGGTAGAGCTTCGGGCCAGCCGTTTCGTGTCCCGGCCATTCCTAGAGGCCCTGGGGATGGCCCCAGAGTTTGATTTTCTTGTCGAGGGTGCTGGGTGGACAGAGTTCCTTGACCCCTCTTTCCAGACTTTTCCAGAGGCTACTCGCCAGGTCCTAGCCACCCTCCGCTATGGCGATTTTCAGAGGTCAGATACCGAGCCAGGGGTGGTCCAATTCTGGTTCGACGGCGACCATTACAGTATTACCAGGCAGAGATTTGCACAGGCCATGGGGCTCCCTATAGAGGAGGGGGTCGAGATCCCACGGCGAGCTGTGAGACGTTCCCACTGGGCGGCCATTGCCCTACCGGGAGTGCTGTACAATCATGATACAGCGAAGAGCACCGTACTGGTGTCTCAGGCACTCCGGTATTTGCACAGAGTGTTATCCAGTTCATACCTTGGTCGAGCTGGTAATCGAGGGTTGCTTAATGCGGCCGAGATCTGGAGCCTCTGGGCTATAGTGGTAGGCCAGCGCCTCAACATTAGCCATGAGATCTTGGCTAACCTGACTAGAGTTGGCAGAGGGCTAACACCGGTGGTGATAGTGGGAGGAGTCGTCACTAGGTTGCTTTTGAGATTGGGAGTTGCCCCAGACAGGTTGAGAGGACCCTTGGATGAGGGGATCCATGTGGATGCCGCAGCAGCAGTGCAGATGGGGATGATCTCCCCGATATTAGGGCAGGCAGAGGCCTACAGGGTGATGTCCATTCACGAGACCCGGCGGATGTTCTCACTTCCACCTTTAGGTCCAGATCCAGACCACCCGGAGTAGCCGGAGCAGCAGCCTCCTCAGCCAGAGCATTAGTCGCCACAGCCCGAGCCTCAGCCCGAGTCTCAGCCAGAGCATCAGCCTCCACAGCCCGAGCCTCTGCCGAAGCAGCAGCCTCCGCAGCCTCAGCCTCAGACAGCGCCACCGCCACCGCAGCAGGAGCAGCCTAGGACTCTGTCGAATTTTGACATAGAGTTCACTATGGATGAGCTCTTTGGCGTGTTACCTGCATCGAGAGCGCCGACTCCTATCCCGTCGCCGAGTGTCAGGGTACAGAGGACTACTCACGGGCCCCCCGAGAGATATCATCCTTATTTTCGAGGCGACCCAGGGGCATCCACCTCCGTGGCACCGCCGCCAGAGCCACCACAGCAGCAGTCAGCACAGCCTGACTTCTCTCAGCTCATCACCTCCATGTTCACAGCCCTAGAGCAACTACAAGATGAGAGGGATAGAGCTATACACGAGAGGTTAGACCGCCAGCAGGCTGCTATTCAGGAGCAGTCCCAGTCTGTAGAGCGGTTAGCCCAGGAGCAGGCCGGTTACATTGAGCACACTGCACGGGAGCAGACTCGGGTTATAGAGGCTTTCAGAGATGAGCAGGCTCGGGCCATAGAGGCCTTCAGAGTTGAGCAGGTGAGGCTGATCGAGCAGGTCACCCAGGGTCAGAGGGAGCTTAGGCAGCAGCTCGCTCATAATTTGAGGACGTCTCAGGACCAGGCGTCTCAGAGGGTTGACATGACCCTACAGATGATCGACGAGTCACTCGACTCTCTGAGATCCCGCATCCAGGCGATAGAGGGGATACTCCCACCCTTGTCTCAGACCATGAGGGATTTCAGAGAGTAGACAAAGCAGCGCCTAGAGCATATAAGGAGGGCTGCCAGCGAGCAGACCATTCAGATGAGCCAGGCGTTCAAGAAGCTAGGAGGCACAGTATCAGAGACCTTAGGGTTCATGAGGACTTGCGCCCAGCCTTTCTTGGATGGCTATGCTCAGATCCGATTCAGGCAGACCCATGATGCTAGAGCAGGACCCTCCACGGCTCAGCCTCCACCTCCGGCACGACCAGCTCCGCCTCTACCTCCGCCAGGGACAGTGCACATATCGAATGATGAGGATCCCGATGAGCCCTCTAACTACACACCCCTATGATATTCAGGGAGTCATATTTTTGTACATTTACACTTTGTATGTACATTGTACGAAATAGATATTGCTAGTGAAAAACTTTTGTTTTCAGATTTATGCATTTATGCAGTTATTTATGATTCATTTGTATTACAGATGGATATATGCTTTCACATTCACTCATATTCCAAAACAAGGAAGACAAAAATGGTGAAAAATGATGAATAACAACTCAATAAAAAAGAGAATATAAATGAAACATGGCATAGCAGATAAAGCAAAATCACACCATTAATAAACATGTTGAAAGATGACAACTCAAACATCAATTAACAAAACCTTTTTATCATATAGGTACAGAGAAACATCGATCCGAACACAGGCATCGATTAAAAGTCCGAGCAAGGGCGCCTAAGATTCATTATTTTTTTCTGGAACGAGGAACCCGACAAGGTCTCCTCCTCTTCACACTGAGTTTGTAGCCAGAGAGCGCTACATCTCTTCAACCCTGTGCAAGCCCCGAAAAGAGGCCAGCAGAAGTCGAAGCTGCAGTTAGAGAAACACTGCTCTTCACACCGAGATCGTAGCCAGAGAGTGCTGCATCTCACAGTTCACGCGACGGCCAGAGAGTGCTACGCACCTTGCAGACCTGATGGGGGTTAGCCAGGGAACTTCAAATCGAAGCTGCAGTTAGAGATACACTGCTCTTCACACCGAGATCGTAGCCAAAGAGTGCTGCATCTTATAGTTCACGCGACGTCCAGAGAGTGCTACGCACCTTGCAGACCGGATGGGGGTTAGCAAGGGAACTTCAGATCGAAGTTGCAGTTAGAGAACACTGCTCTTCACACCGAGATCGTATCCAGAGAGTGCTGCATCTCACAGTTCATGCGACGGCCAGAGAGTGCTACGCACCTTGCAGACCGGATGGGGGTTAGTAAGGGAACTTCAGATCGAAGTTGCAGTTAGAGAACACTGCTCTTCACACCGAGATCGTATCCAGAGAGTGCTGTATCTCATAGTTCACACGACGGCCAGAGAGTGCTACGCACCTTGCAGACCGGATAGGGGTTAGCAAAGAAACTTCAAATCGAAGCTGCAGTTAGAGAAACACTGCTCTTCACACCGAGATTGTAGTCAGAGAGTGCTACATCTCACAGTTCGCGCGGCAGCCAGAGAGTGCTACGCACCTTGCAGACCGGATGGGGGTTAGCAGGGGAACTTCAGATCGAAGTTGCGGTTGAAGAAACACCGCCCTTCATATCAAGATAGTGGCTAGAGAATGCTACGTCTCACCAACACCTATAGGTCGAGACGAGACCGATAGGGGTATCTTTGCATCGCCGAACAGACCGAGACGAGGTCTACCCGGAAAAAGGCACGGAAGGTAAGAACCGTCGCAGGTACGCCTTCTTTCTTTCTGCCCTCTCTCTGAGTTTTCGCTTATCTAGGCGCTTGTGCACTAGTTTTTCCAAAACTGGGGGCAACTGTAAGCACCGTGTCCCGGAGCTATCCGGATCAGAGATTACCCTATGATGAAATCAGTATCCGAGCCTGTATAAATGGTCTGGATTTGGAGGTTTTGGTCTCATGCTCTACGAGAAATGAGTCTTTTTACCTTTCATAGGCAGAGGGGGAGAAAACAAGGGATTTTCGAGTCAAAAAGGCATGTTTTCCTCCACAGACGTCCAGCCCATCTGTGAGAGCCAGCCCGTCACTTAGGGTCACAGACGGCCTGTGTTATTTTTCGATGCCCGTCGGAAGTCACCTCCTCTGCCAGAGCACCGCCTGATTTCTCGGAGCATGCAACCTTTCCGACGTCCGTCGGTGGAAGTGGCACGGCCGTCGGATGAATCCTTGTGTCAGAAGGATTCTTTCGACGCCCGCCTCCATACACCGGCGCCCTTCGGTCGCGACTGGCTTATAAAAGCTTCGTTTATAAGAGGGGAAACTCTGCCAAAATTCAAGCACATTTTCTCTCTCTTCCAGCAAACACATTCACAAAGAATTTCTTTTAATTAGAGGATCAAATCATTAAAAAGAAACTAAAACTAATTAGTTTTCTTTAGATTTTGATTCCAAAGTCAATCTTTTGAGGGGTTTAAGGAGGAAATAATCCATTTTCCTTTTTTTGATCCTTCATCTTGTTTCTCGTGGAATGCACGGGGCTCTAATCGACACAAGAATCTCACTTAAGCATTATCTGAGGGTAAATATTCCTGACTCATTCTCCATATAATCTCATCTTCGCTCCTTATTTTGTTGTTCTTCCAATTTTTGTTATCATTTTTCTTTATTTTGATTCTTTTTATCTCATTTTGTGATAAAACCTCTTTTTTGGCTTTAAAAAGAGGTTTTTTTACTGTTTTTTCGAAGACAGTGGTGACCGATGGGTCATCTCCATCACCGATGCCCGTTGGTCACCCCACTCACAGACGCTCTTCCACTTGAGTGAGCGACGGACATGTCGGTCAATTTGTCTGACGCCCGTCGATCACCTAAGAAAGGCCATCGCTGGGTCCTGTCTCAACATTTTCAAATCTTTTCCATATCTTTCAAGTTCTTTTGGCTTCATTTATGTTGATTCTTTTTATATTGACATCTTGTAACTTTCTATGAGTGTATATTGATTTTCTTGGACCATCTTGAGCTCAAGAGGCTATCTACCATACTCGGAGGATTTCATCCGGTTTAGTTTTCTAACTTTATTGGTTATTTACTTCATTTGTTTATTCATTGATTATTTCATGTACATGGATATACTCTTTTTGTATCTCGTTAAGTATAAAAATGGATCAATGTTTTATATTCAATAAAATGAGGTTTACGTAAATGCAAGGACCCAATGTCCTATTTTTATCCAATAAAAATCATCACAATGAAAAATCCAATTTCATTAATGATGAATGCGAGGACCAAAGTCCTCAAAATAAGCAATGCCTCGATTTGTGTATGTATTGCACATTTACAAAAGGGAGTTATATTTCGCTCCTTGTATTATTGTAATTTATTGTTTTGCTATTTACTTGCTCATTTATAGCTTTCCAAATATGAATAAATGCGCCTTCGATTAATTGCATCGTGTGGAGAGAGCGAATTAATGATAATTAAAATTTGATCATAAAATAATCGAGGTAGAAATAGATGAGAAATCCCGGATCCAGCTCTGGTCTTTGGGCTCAAAGAGGCTAGAGGTCTACCCTTCAAGACACCTTTTTGTGCCACGAGACTTTAGCGCTAATCCTAGGCTCCTTAGGGCTAGAGCTTTACCTTCCAAGACCCCTCTGGCTAGCCCAAAATGGATACTAAGCACAGTCTTAGGCTCTCCGAGGCGAGAGAAACTTTCCCAATATTCTATTGGGTGGCGACTCCATGAAACCTCCTTATTGCCCAACATAGACGCACTTGCAATTTATTGCAAGCTGTCAACGGACCCACAAATGCCCCGATCACCCTCAAGCGGGTGGTCCCATGGGCGACCGCGGGGATCCGGCGCACGTCACACAATATTTTAGGAACATTGGTTCCTTCGCGTTTATTTAAAGAGTGTTCGAAGAGTCGTTTTCGTTGTTTGATGAAAACGGGGATGAGTGATCCCATTTTGAAGAAAATTGACTCTTTATTTTTAATTGTGATATATTTTTTATTGATTGGCTAAAATGAGGGACATTGGTCCCAATTTTATTAGTTAAATCCCGATTTAATTGTAAAAATACTTTTGCGACTTTTTATCCCACGCGTACATGAGTAAAATAAATATTTACAAGTAAACACCAAACACATCAAAAAGAGAAGGAATTAGATAAATCTCACCGAACCGATGTGACTCTCCACGTATCGCGACCCATTCGGGGAGTCGCGGGGACGTTTGCGTTACCCGACTTAATATAAAATCTCAGACAAAACAATATCGAAAATATTAGTAAATGCTCTAATAAAATTAATCAAACAAATAATGATGAAATAATGATAAGAATAATAACCATGATAATAATAATAATAATAATAATAATAATAATAATAATAATAATAATAATAATAATAATAATAATAATAATAATAATAATAATAATAATAATAATAATAATAATAGACATGGCAAATATAGCATGATGATAAAAATGAACAATAACAATGCCAACAGTAATATCACAACACAATAAATTAAACATGCTAATAATAATAATAACAATAATAATAATAACAACAACAATAATAATAGACATGGAAATAATTTAACAACAATAATAATGATAGTATAATAATAATAATAGTGAGCATGAAAAGGACGACGGGAGCAAAATAATTATAATAATAACAACAATGATAATCAGGGTAATAACAGTGGATATAAACACAAAAATCAAACTAAAGCAAACAAATAATGTATTAATAGTGATATTAACACATTAAAATGCTAAAAATGAATACTAGACGTGGTAACAATAGAAAAAAAAATATTTAACAACAATAAATAATATACAAAAAAAAATAAATGAGAACGAGTCCAAAAATGTTTACCCTCAGAATTTTTAGATCGGAAATAGGACGTCTCAATCCGTTCCCCTTGTCGATTTTTGATGATAATAATATTCGAAACAAGTATAAAAATCTGTGTGTTAAAATAAATTAGTTTAAGAAAATATTTTTGGTGGGATGAATAAGCCAAGAAAATTAATTTCTCTTTCTCAAATCAACCCAAGATTAAGTATTTTAGAGTAGTAAAGACTAAAACTTGAGAAGAAAAATTAAAGATTTTTGAAGAAGAATTTTAGAAGAAGAAAATGCTTCTTGGAGAGTAAAGAATGCTAGAGAGAAAAGCCAAAAAAAAACCCCCTTTGTAAAATGTTGTCGTCCCCTAAAAATGAAGGGAAGTTCCCCTTTAATTTTTAGTCTTGGCCAAAAATAGGGAAAGACAAAATGATCTTTTAATTTTGTTAATCGAAAAAAACATGAAAGGGGAAAGGAACCGGTAAAAACGGACTGGAAAATAGACTAAAAATGCAGGAAAACGAGGGGGCAATTCTTGCCTGCGTGGAGAGGGAGACCTCGCGCGCCAAAGAGGCGCGCGCGATGAAGGGGAAGCACGCGTGCATGCGCACGCGGTGGAAGGCAGTTGTGCGCACGGTGGGAGAAGGGAATCGCACGCACGTCGGGAGGCAACCGCCCTCGCTGCTGTAAGTGTGGGGACCCTCCGCGCTGGGGGGCCTGCCGCGCGCTGTCGCAGGTGGCACTCGCGAACTTTTTTTTCTTTTTATAAAAACTTTAAGGACACAAAATTAATATTTTCTACCCTATTTTAATTTTTAATTTCTAAAATATATATTTTTAATTATTTTTTAAAAACCCACAATTTTGACAAGGGAACAATCGATTCTCACTTTTCTCACCGAAAATCGGTCTTTTATTTTCATCATCGGGTAATCCTGATCTTGGACCGCCTCGGGACCCGGTGTCTACAGTTGCCCCCAATTTTGGGAAACTTAGAACCTAGGTGCTTAAGTGAGCCAAAATTCAGAAAAGAAGGGAAGAGACGCGTACCTGAGGCGGTCGCTTTCCCGAACCTAGTCTTGCTAGCTTATCAGCGTTATGGAACTATCGTTGGTCACGCGATTGATAAACACCAGCTTGTCGGTGTGTGAAGGTGCCAGACTTTGAAAGACGTGAATGATGAAACACCAGTTTGTTGGTATATGAAACCACGGCTGAGAAACTGATAAACACCAGCTTGTCAGTGTGTTAAGGCGCCAGACTTTGAAGAACGTGATTGATGAAACACCAGCTTGTCGGTGTGTGAAACCATGGCTGAGCGACTGATAAACACCAGCTTCTCGGTGTGTGAAGGCACCAGACTTTGGAAGACGTGATTGGTGAAACACCAGCTTGTCGGTGTGTGAAACCACGGATGAGCGACTGATAAACACCAGCTTGTTGGTGTATGAAGGCGCCAGACTTTGAAGTACGTAATTGATGAAACACTAGCTTGTCGGTGTGTGAAACTACGGCTGGGCGACTGATAAACACTAGCTTGTCGGTGTGTGAAGGCGCCAGACTTTGAAAGATGTGATTGATAAAACACCAATTTATCGATGTGTGAAACCACAGCTGAGCGACTGATAAACATCGGCTTGTCGGTGTGTGAAGGCGCCAGACTTTGAAGGACGTGATTGATGAAACACTAGCTTGTCGGTGTGTGAAACCACGGCTGAGCGACTGATAAACACCAACTTGTCGGTGTGTGAAGGTGCCAGACTTTGAAAGACGTGATTGATGAAACACCAGCTTGTCGGTGTGTGAAACCACGGCTGAGCGACTGATAAACACCAGCTTATCAGTGTGTGAAGGTGCCATACTTTGAAGGACGTGATTGATGAAACACCAGCTTGTCGGTGTGTGAAACCACGGCTGAGCGACTGATAAATACCAGCTTGTCGGTGTGTGAAAGCACCAGACTTTGAAGGACGTGATTAATGAAACACCAGCTTGTCGGTGTGTGAAACCACGACTGAGCGACGGATAAACATCAGCTTATCGTTGTGTGAAGACGCCAGACTTTGAAGGACGTGATTGATGAAACACCAGCTTATCAGTGTGTGAAACCACGGCTGAGCGACCGATAAACACCAGCTTGTCGGTGTGTGAGGACGCCAGACTTTCCTGCGGAATCTAAAGAGACTTGTATCCAAGGGTAAGTTATGCATGTGCATATGCATATGTTATGCAAGATGCAGGTGACACCATTCATTGAGTGGCCCAGTGGTCAAGGTGCGATAATTTCAGCTGAAGCGACACGTGGCTTTGTTCGGTCGATTATGCCCCCAAGGGTCTGAAGGCGTTGTCCTCATTTAGGGACTCTGACTCATAATTTTTCAGGGAGAATTGCCCGATGTGCGTCTTTGCTTGAAAGGGGTTGCCCAGGATAATGCTGCCTTATCGCTCCAAGCGTCGAGCGTCATTGTTTTAAAGGTAGTGCGTCACTTGTGGATTTTCACACTAGCTTTTCTTAGCAGGAAATGCGTCCTTGTCGGATTTTCACATAACCCTGTGCCTTATTTTTTGCCTGGAATAGACCCAACCCAATCCAGCGGCTTTTATTAATTTAATTTTTTATAGGGTAGACTGCCTGTTCCCAGGTTTTCACCCTGCCCTTTCGCCTAACTTTTGCTTAGAGCGCCAGTTACGGTTTTTATCTCTAACGGCCTTTCTTTTTTTTTTTAGGATAAAGTTTTTATCGGTCACAGCAACATTGGATGAATTGCGCACATTCAAATGGGGAGTGACATATTACTTGTTCGAAAGGAACTATTGACATTTATTGGATAAAAGAACTACTCTGAATGCATAATTGCATACATGCACACGTTTCTTGTGTGATTTCATTACACATGATCATCATTTAACACTAGGCTCAAGATACCATACCACATCTAATCTCGAGATAGATTTTGAAGGCATCACAACTCCTATTATCAATCAGCCCTCTCGGGTTTTCTTGATTGAAAATTTTCTCTCGTTCTTTTGTTTTGTTTTATTTTGCATTTGTTTTGTATACATTTTTTTTAGCCCTTAGCCATGGAACCTCTTCAATCTGTCGACATTGACCGGCTCACTGAATTCATTTCCATCGCTATCCGTCAAAATTGCAGCCCCTTTAGACAAAAGCTTCTTCAAAATGAAGGGTCCTTCCCAAATTGGCCTAAACTTGCCTCGAAAGTCCGGGACCCTTGGCCTCATCTGCTTGAAGACTAGGTCCCCTTCCTTCAACGGGTGCTTCCTTACTTTCTTCTCGAATGAGCGAGCTAGTCTCTTCTGGTAGATCTGATTGTAGTAGTATGCCCGCGTCCTATCTTCATCCAACAGATTCACCTATAGTAGCCGCTGCTGGGCCCATTCGGCTTCTGGAAGCTGAGCTTCTGTTACCACCCTCAATGACTGAAGTTCTATTTCTATCGGTAGGACTGCTTCCGTCCCGTAAACCAAGGAGAAAGGGGTAGCCCCTATAGACATTCTGGCAGTGGTCCTGTAGCCCCATAGTGCAAATGGCAATTTCTCGACCCAATCCTTATAGGTTTGCACCATCTTAGCCAGTATCCTCTTGATGTTCTTATAAGCCGCCTCGACTGCTCCGTTAGCCTGTGGTCGGTAGGGAGAGGACTTATGGTGTTGAATGGCATACTTCTTGAGCATATGTTTAGTCTCAGCTTGGAATTGTACCCCGTTGTCCGACACAATGTGATCCGGGAGCCCGTACCTACAAATTAGGTGTCGTTCAATGAATTTGGCCATCTCCCGGGCTCCTAACTTCTTGAAAGATTCGGCCTCCACCCACTTGGTGAAATAACCAATAGCGACCATAATAAATTTGTGTCTGTTGGAGGCTGTCGGGTGTATTTCTCCTATAATGTCAATCTCCCATGCTGCAACTGGCCATAGAGACGTCAGGTTGCACAACTCCAAAACTAGGAGGTGTCTCAGATTAGCATACTGTTGGCATAGTTGGCACTGTTTCACATACCTAGAGCAGTCTGTATCCATTGTCAACCAGAAGAACCCCTGCCGCATGATTTTCTTTGCTAAGGCTAGACCATTCATGTGGGCTCCACAGACACCTGCATGGGTCTCCTCCATAACTTTTTTGGCTTCTTTCTCATCTAAGCACCTTAATTGTATGTCATCGGCTTGTCTCTTGTATGACACCCCATCTACACTGATAAATTGAGTGGACAGTTTGCGAATCATCCTCTGGTCCTTTTCAGTGGCCTCTTCGGGGAGTATTGACTTTTCCAAATAATTCTGGATATCATAGTCCCATGGCTTTCCATCCGTAGCCTCGACATCCCCAACTTGCTCTGTCTCATAGTATGGCTTTTCTGAACTAGAAATGAGCACAGGCCTCATGGCTATTCCTTCGAGGTTATTCCACATAGATACCAAAGTAGCTAGGGCATCTGCCAGTTGGTTCTCATCTCGGGGCACGTAGTTAAAAGTGCAAATTTCAAACTGGCTACTTAGTTCTTTTAAACATCTTACATATGGCAACAGCCGCTCTTCCTTAACGGTCCATTCACCCCTGACTTGGTGGATTACTAAGGATGAGTCCCCGAAGACCTCTACTACCTTTGCCCCCATGGCTGAGAGTGCTTCTAACCCAAAGATGCAGGCTTCATACTCAGCTTCATTATTTGTGGCTTTATACCTCAATTTCCTGGCTAAGGGGAGCTTCTCACCATCTGGGGTCACTAGAATCACTCTTGTCTCAGCTCCTTTGTTATTTACTACTCCATCAAAATACATCTGCCATTTCTGCACGGTGATGGCCACCACATTTTCATCGGGGAATTCATACTCTAGTCGGTCTCCTTCAATTGGATGGTCGGCAAGAAACTCCGCAACTGCTTGACCTTTAATGGTCTTTCTTGTAACATATTCCACATCAAATTCTTGCAGCAAAATCAGCCATCTTCCCATCTTTCCTAGCAAGGAGGGTGCTTCTTGAAGATATCGGAGGGGGTTTTGCTTAGCAACAGCCTGCACTTTATAAGAATGAAAGTAATGCCTAAGTTTCTTCGAAGCCCAAATTACTGCTAGACAGATCTTTTCCACCTCGACATACTTGGCTCCATAGGGGAAGAATTTCTTGCTGAGGTAGTAGACTGCAAATTTGACCCCGAACTCATCCTCTTGGGCCATCATGGCACCTACAGAATTCTCCTCTATTGCTAGGTAGAGGATCAATGGTTTAACAGGCCGTGGCGGCCGCAGTACTGGGGGGTGCTGAAGATAATCCTTAATGACATTAAAAGCCTTCTAGCAGCCATCATTCCACCTGACTGGCTGATTCTTCCTGACGAGCTTAAAAATTGGTTCTCCCACCGAAGCGAGCTTGGAAATGAACCTACTGATGTACTGCAATTTACCTAAAAAAATTCGAACTTCCTTTTCCTTTCGAGGCGCTGGCATCTCTCTGATTGCCTTGACTTTATCAGGGTCCACTTCTATTCCCCTTTGGCTTACCACATGGCCTAGTAACTTACCTGAGGTAACCCCGAAAATGCACTTCTTGGGATTGAGGCGAAGATTATACTTGTCAATCCTCTGAAAGAACTTCTCCAAGGCCTCAAAATGTCCCTCTCGAGTGGCCGACTTGATCATCATATCATCGACATACACTTCAACTTCCTTGTGGATCAAATTATCCAAGATCTTAGTAGCTATCCTTTGGTACGTCGCTCCGATATTCTTCAACCCAAAAGGCATCACTCGGTAGGCGAATGTCCCCCATTCTGTGATGAAAGCTGTCTTGATTCGATCCACGATCTTGTTAAGGATTTAGTTGTACCCCGCGTACCCATCCATAAAGCTGCACATCATACAAGCGGTCGCGCTATCCACTAGTACATCAATATGGGGTAAAGGAAAGTCATCTTTCGGGCAGGCTTTTTTCAGGTCTCGATAATCAATACACACTCGGACTCTCCCATCCTTCTTGGCTACGGGGACAATGTTAGCTAACCACGTTGGGTACTGGACCTCTACCAGGAACTTGTCTTCGATCTGTTTGTGCACGACTTCCTTTACCTTTTCTGCCCACTTTGGTCTCAGCCTTCTGAGCTTCTACTTGATTGGCTTGCACTCTGGATAGGTCGGAATGGCGTGTTCAACAACTGCCTGATCAATCCCTGGCATATTTTCATAGGTCCAAGCGAAGATTCTTTCATATTTTTTCAAAATTCTCTCGAATTTTATTCTCTCCTCAGGAGTTACATCTGATGCTATCAAAATTTCCTTTGGGTTTTCCAAAGTTCCGAGATTAAATGAGGTAGTATTGGTTGAGTTAATGTCAAATATAAATGATTCATTCTCGTGATCATGCGTAATGAAATCATGAGAAATATCGCACAAGTAAGCAAAGTCATTCATATTATTAAAGTACTCAGAATTACAGACAGAATTGTCAAATAGTTCGGGAATAAAAAGTACATCAGAAAAATTATCATTGATGTCCTCCGCTGGTGTCGGTGCTGAGGTCGATGGCCCGTCGTCTTGATTATCAGCTATCTTCAGGCTCTTCAATTCTGGCACTGCCGCTCCATCTTCCATCTTCTCTTTGCCCTTTGCTTGGGTAGCCAGCAGACTTTCGATGATAACCTCCTCAAGAACTTCTCGATCCCATGCTAGACTCTGATTGAGGATCTCCTCTGTAACGCCCCAAAAATTTTAGTGTTTTTATTTAATAACTTGACAAGCTAAAAAAATTCGTCAAATGTTAATTTTGACGCATGAGAGTGGAATTTTTCATTAAAGCTATGTAATTTAATTATTCAAATAATTTTTGATATATGCATATATGTATGTGTGCGTAACGCATATTACATGTAAATGGATGAGGAAATATTAAACCAAAGATAAAATAATAAATAGTATTAGATGTACAAATAAATATTTTTTTTTACATATGAAAATATTTCGTGGTCTAAATTAACTAAATAAGGGAGAGTAAAATAAGTTAGAATTAGTGGGTATTATGAGAAATAGGAAAAGAAAAGGAAACACTGGGTATGGAGGCAGAACGGGGAAGAGACCGAAGGAAAGAGAGAGAGGAAGAGAGGGAGAGGAAGCGGCGAAAGGCACAGCCGGCGACGGCGATCGGGGTGGCAATCGGACCGACGCACACGGCAAAGCCGTTCCGTGGTGTCTACCTCCGGTTCGCGGCGGCGTCAGTCCAGGAGATCGAGAGAGGAACCGAAGCTTCCTCAGCGTTTTCCGGCGAGCTTCGAAGACGAGAGGCGACACGAGCGGTGCGACTGGACTCACGGCGGCAAGGCGAAGCTTCCGGTGGCCATGGATTCCCCCCAATCGCCGGCGACGAGTAGATCGGAGAGGGAGAAAACCGAAGCTTGCGACGGCGATTCCGGCTAAACGGCATCGTGGATGGGCGCGTGATCACCGGAAAAGGAACCCCGAGGCGTTGAGCTTCCTTCCGGTGGTTTCAGTGCCTCCGGTCGAGCTCCGGCAAGACTCCGGTGAGGCTCCGACGACGGTGACGGGACCAAAAATAGCAGAAAAATCCGGTATGTGGTCACCAAAATTACTTTTCTAAGTGATTTCTCCATAATTAAACTTTATTGTGAGTGATTTTGTTAAACACAGGATGTGAACAATACGTTTGTGGATTTTTGTCGAATTTTTGGCAGTATGGTTATGAGTATTAGCTTAGTTGATTATAACTTAAATTAGGAATTTGCCAATTTTTAATTGAATGAAAAGAATTAGAAACTGTCAGTATTTGGGAAGTAGACCAGTAATTGTAAATTGAAGAATTATAGGTTAAATTGTAAGATAGGACTTAAATTATATATATAATTCTGGTAATGGATAAATTATGACACGTAAATCAGATTAGTAATTAAATATTGATATATATAAATGGGTATTATAATGTGCATATCTAGGTGTGGTAGTGTAATTGGTAATGCCTGAGGAATTGGTGGAAATTGAAATGTTAAGTGGGAAAATCCGAATATACTCGTTGGAAGTTTGAATTAAAGATAACTCAATGAACTGGATTATATTAAAATCTGGTTGTGTATGATTTAAAATAGTAGGTGAATAATTGAAGCCATTATTCATGAAATTAAATTACAGTTAGGATTAAATTAGAAATGCATGTGTACTTACACATATATAAGAATGAAATAACATAAACACAATAGTAAGCCTTGTATTAAATTCAGACTACTTGGTGAGTTTGATTTAGTTTAGTTACTTATTTTGAGTGGTAAGTGAAGGCTTTAATAAATCGAGTAAATTAAGTTAAAATGGTGATTTGAGCTAAAATATGGAAATGGAAGCAAGTAGGGAACAGAGAAGTTTGGAATTCTGTTTTTGGGTACATCATGAAATTTTACTTGAATTGTGCTTTCGAAGTTATAAACTAAGAATGGATAATACACCATTGTGATGAATTGTTACTGTAACTAATCTTGATCCCTATGTGTGTTTTGACTTGCACAAATTTGTTAAGTAGAAATTTTGTTAAATGTTATGAATGATCTAGTAGAGTTAACGGTTTATAATACGTGTCATTTAAAGTAAATGAAATTTAGTGTAAATCTATAAAGATAGGATGGAATTCAACATGAAAGAAAATAAATATATTTATAAGTAAAGACTAATAGAAGGCGGCATCGTACTTTACTTAAATTTTAGAGAAGAAAATATAAATTCACTATATTACTGATAAATAAAGGACTAAAAGTATTTTAAGCAGGCTCATGACATGTGAATGAATTAGAGAAAGTGAGTGTACTTAACAAATAAAGAGTATAGTTAAGTATGCCTAAAAGACAATTATAACAATAAAGTAAATTAATCTGTTAAGGAAGTCAGAATATCAGGCTATAAATAAAAGTAAAAATGGGTTATACGTGTTTAAATGGGGTAATTTGTAAGAAGAATTGGATAAATGAAAAATAGTGAATCCCTATTTAAACAATAATGTATTAATGGTATGGTATGAAATAAACTTAATTTGACGAAACAAAATGAAAATGAATTGAAATGGAAAGAAAGAGTAGTGGCAGAATGTATACTGATATAAATAAGGTATATTATTATTGTTAACACATTTTAAATAAATAAATATGATTAATGGCTTGTTGTGAAGCTAAGATTAGTGAAATTGGTAAGTAAATGGAATGTTATGAGAAATTGATGATGGATGATACCGGGATTATTTCTGAAAAATTGAATTGAAGTGTATGTTGATCTTATTTTATGTAAAGATTAAAGTTTTGATTTATTTAAATAACATTCAATAATGTGGCCCTATTCGATGAGCTGGTAGTCAAGTCTAGTTCAGGATATAGTGGCTAGCCATAGGGACATAAGACTGCGGGTGTGAGCATGGCGACTCACTTTTTAGTAGGCCAATGATGGTCCTACTTCTGTATCTGAATATCACTTTTTAGTAGGCCAATGATGGTCCTACTTCTGTATCCGAATATCTGTATCTGAATATCCGAAGTGTACTGTTCTGTATTAAAAGACAGTGGTGGTCACACAGGACTCCACTGGTATCTGAAAGACTGGGGGTAATCCTTTGGGGTTCCTTCAGGTTTGAAAGACTGGAGTGATCTCTCAGAGGTCTCTCCAGGTTATTGTGAACTCTTAGGGGTTCACATCCCGTTTATCCTGTGCTTAGAGTCTGCCAGCATTGTACTATGGGCAAAACAGTAAATTGCAAAGTGAATTTATGAATGTGAAATAATTGTGTGAATCAAGAAAATTAATGATGAATAAATGAAGTGAGATAAACTGGTGGGTTTAAATAATAAATTTATAATCCATATTAAATGTATAACTTAAGAAGTTAGATGGCAAGTGTGAAAGTAAATGTGGATTAAGAAGCCATAAAGTAACTTAATAACAGAAGTAAAGTTGAAGGATGAAATAGTACAATTAGTAAAGAGATGTTAACTAAGAGGTATGAGTGAAATTTAAAGTTTAATATATATGTATATATGTATATATATAGATTTGGGTGAAAGTTAACTAATTTATAATATGATTTCGAATTTTGATAAAGTTGATGGTTCTGTGGTAAAAACTTTAATTGAATGAATAATATTAATAAATGAGCCTATGAAATTGAGATATGAAAGTGGCTTATTGAAAATATATGAACCTTATATTCACCAACGTGTACTCCAGGAATGCAAATATACATAGTAGTGGATATTATTGGGTTGGATAAATGCTATAACAACCGATAATGTAGGAATGAAATATTACCTACTATGTTAGAAGTATATTGTCTGTTTAATATTGCATGACATTAATAAAATGAATCATGATAAGTGAGTTTTACACATTATTAAAATGCAGAAGGATCTTAGTCGTTGATGTGGAAATTTGATTATAAAGGTTTATGAAGTTTCAGCATTTGAAAAGAATATGGAATGTATCGCATAAATATGGTTTTATCCTACAAACCATTCATATTTAATTTGGAGTTAAATAGCTATTGGTATAATATTAATTATAAAGTATTATATTGATTATGAAATGAAAAAGTAATTTGCTATATTAATGTATGAATGATCAATTACATGTATATATTATGTTTATGTCGTGGATAAGTAAATTTGGTAGTCACCACTAATCGTAAAGCTTAGCGCGTGGTTTATCCTCGCGCAGGTATAAGACAGAAATCAAGTGAATATCAGCACTGTTCCAAAGGAGGAACGTTGAATGGTAAGCATGACAAGCAGGTGATGAGAATGAAATTTCTGGGAATTGCTATTTTAGATTTTGTTCAGATCGGCATGTACACTATATTGATAAATAGGATAGTAGTGTATCAAGAGATACACTAAATATTTATTCATAGTAAATAGTTGATGTATTGATATTTTGTTCTTGTATTTTGTATAATTGATGTAATAGTGAGCTGATGACATTGTGAGCTATTATACAAGTATGTGATTGGAATTAAATTGGAGGATGGGCAAAATTGTGTTGGAGTTTGAATTGGAGTAGGACGGATGAATATGTATGTGATTATAGAAGTGTAAACACTTTCTGTTACAGGGGGATAGGCAATATTATAGAGGAGACTCTGCCGAAATTTCGGTAGAATTTAAGTAGCCTATTTGATAATGATTATGTGAATAGTAAAGTTAATAGTGATAAAAAAAAAAATTCCCGGATTTTCGTAATGATTTTAAGAATAGTTTAAGACAATTAAGTTATTATGTACAGTAAAAAGGGTGTTACATCCTCGTCCCAGAAATCTTCCATTGCCCTAACCATCCCATCAGACCAGTCAAACACGTCATTGAATATTTCAAAGCCCGGAGTAATCTTGCCATCAACCCACTATGGTTCAGCCTCCCCACAGTAGGCGCACGCTGATGCAGCTGGTGTGAAGCTCTCTAAGATGTGCGGGACCTCCCCAGGCTTCTTCATAGGTTTGCCCTTCTTGGCCTCAGCAGTATAACCTAAACCCCTTCTATCCTTTTACCCCCTTGTGGCGATCGGTGCCTGGATCCCTTGTGAGCTCTTCCCCAAATCGGCTTCAGGGAGGAAGTTCATCTTTTTCATCATATTGACAACCTAGGGGCTTACTACCAAGTCATCTTCTTCTTTCATCATAGCTACATGGAACCCGCTGAAGGGTTGATTGGAGATCCCGAGCACCGACACTTGATTATCACTAGCCACTTTAATGGTCACAATTTGGCCTTCATGGGGGATCTTAATCATATGATGGAGTGTGGACGGAACCCCTCCCAACTTGTGGAACCATGGCCTTCCTAACAGCACTGCGAAGTTAGCCGGTATCGGCAGAACAACAAACTCAGCTTCGATCTCAACTGGCCCGATTTTGACTTGTGCCTTAAAGGCCCCAGTAGCTTGCCTTCTCGAGTTGTCTTAAGCAGGGATGGTCAAGTTAGATTTACTCAACATGCCTTCATTCAGCCCAAATGCAGATAGTGCCACGAGCGGGCACACATTAATAGAGGACCCATCATCCACCATGACACAGGCCGTGTGTTTACCATTGATTTGAGCTCTGATGTACAGAGGGCGATTGTGGTTACGACCCTCAAATGGCAGGTCAGCCACGGTGTAAACTATACTCTCCCCAGATCTCCCTTTCACCATGTCCAATAATTCGATAGGTGAGATAGTGGTAGCGACTGTCGATTCACATAAGGCTTCGACCAACTTTTGCCTATGGCTTAGAGATTGCTTCAGTAGGTCCCACACCGATATCTGAGCCAGCATCTTCTTTAGCTGCCTTAGGATCTGATTCTCTTCCGTTTCTCACTTTATAGTCGGAGGCACTGGGTCCTTATGACACGCGCCGGGCCTCGCGTGCTGCCCGTGCGACCGCCCGCACGAGGGCGATCGGGGCATTATTTGTGGGTCCATTGGCAACTTGCAATGAATTGCGAGTGTGTCTATTTTGGGCAACAAGGAGGTTTCGTGGAGTCGCCACCCAATAGAACATTGGGAAAGTTTCTCTCGCCTCGGAGAGCCTAAGACAGCGCTTATTATCCATTTTGGGCCAACCAAAGGGGTCTTGGAGGGTAAACCTCTCTCCCAAAGGAGCCTAGGATTAACGTCTAAGTCTCGTGACACAAGAGGTGTCTTGGAGGTTTTAGTTCCAACGAGTGATCGGATAGACCTCTAGCCTCTTTGAGCCCAAAGACCAGAGCTGGGTTCGGGACTTCTCATCTATTTCTACCTCGATCATTTTATGATTAAATTTTGAACTCATTAATTCGCTCTCTCTCCACACGGTGCTATTTAATTAAAAGCGCATTTTATTCACGTGTTAAAGCGATAGATAAATAAATGAATATTAAATCAAAAAATTATAATAACACTAGGAGCGGAATACAACTCCATTTATAACTGTGCAGTACATATATAAGACGGGAGATTATTTATTTTGAGGACTTTGGTCCTCGTATGCATTTGTTATAAAAACGATGTTTTTATTGTGAAAATTTTTCATTGGATGAGAAATAGGATATTGGGTCCTTAATTTTCTGAAAATCTCCCTTTATTTAATATAAAACATTTATCAATTTTTATATTTAGCGAGATACAAAAGGGTACGTTCCTGTATATAAAATAATCAATAAATAAACAAATGAATGAAATAATTAAAAAGGGTAGAAAACTAAACCGGTCAGAATCCTCCGAGCTTGGTAGGTTGCCCCTCGAGCTCAGGATAGTCCAAGAAAATCATATATGCTCACAAAAGGATAATGGGTGTTAAAGTACAAAACATGCAATATAAATAAAGCTCTAAAATTTGAGGGAGATACAAAGGAAAAGAAAAGGGAGTTTGGAAATATGGAGACAGAACCCAGGGATGGCCACTGCCGAGTGACTGACGGGCGTCAATCAAGGTGACCGACGTGTCCCGTCGCTCACTCGAGAGAGGGCGTCTGTAGGAGGGGTGACCGACAGGCGTCGGTGAAATAGATGAGCCGTCGGTCACCGCTGTCTCTAAAAAAATGACCGAGAAACTATTTTTTCAAAGCAAAAACAGATTTTTACCGCAAAACGAAGTGAAAAGGGAGCAAAATAAAGGAAGATAAAAGCGAGAAGTCAAAAAACAAGAATAAAAATAAAGATAAAATAATAAGGAGGAGTCCAGAATATTTACCCTCAGATAATGTCTTGGTTGGATTTTTGGTGTCGATCAGAGTCCCGCACGCTCCACGAGAAGACAAAATGAAAGATCAAAAATAAGGAAAATAGATTGTTTCCTTCTTGATCCTTCAAAAAATTGAGTTTTGGAATCAAAATTTTAGGAAAACTAATTAGATTTAGCTCCTTTTAATAGTTTGATTCTTGAACTAAAAGAGATTTCTTAAGGTTTGTATTTGCTGGAGGAGAGAGAAAATAAGTATTAATTTTGACAGAGTTTCCCCTTTCGAAATTTCAACCCCTTTCTAGGTGGGAAATGAAAGCTTTTATAGGCCAGGGGTGACCGACGGGCGTCAGTTTAATCCTACTGACACAAGGATTCAACCGACGGGCCTAAAATTCTTACCGACGAGCGTCGTAGAGGTTGCGTGCTCCGAGAAATCAGGTTGCGTGCCCCGGAAGATCACTCCCTCAGACGGGTATCGAAAAATCCCATAGGCCGTCTGTGACCCGAAGCAACGGTCTTGCCATTGACAGACGGGCAGACCGCCGGTGGAGAAAATACATCTTTTTTACCCCAAAATTCCCCATTTCCTCCCTCTTTCCTACGAAGACTGAAAGAACACATTTCTCGTGAAGCAGGGGACCAAAACCTCCGAATCTCAACCGTTTGTACGGACTTGGACGTTGATTCCTCATCGAGTAATCTCTGATCCAGACTGCCTCGGGATAGGGTGCTTACAGTTGCCCCCAATTTTGGGGAAAACTAGCGCACGAGTGCCTAGATGATCCAAAATTCAGAGAAAGGAACAACAAAAAAGGAAGAAAAGCGTACCTATAGCGATCCTTACCTTCCGTGTCCCTCGTCAGGTAGACTTCGTCTCAGTCTGCTCAACGGGTGGAAACGTCCCTACCGGTCTCGTTTCGACCTATAAGGCATTGGTGAGATGCAGCGTTCTCTAGCTACGACCTCAGTGGGGAGAGTAGTGTTCTCTAACTGCAACTTCGATTGGTGAGATGCGGTACTCTCTAACCACAATCTCAAGGTGAAGTTCCCTTGCTAAGCCCCATCCAATCTGCAAGGTGCGTAGCACTCTCTGGCTGCCGCGTGAACTGTGAGATGTAGCACTCTCTGGCTACAGTATCAAGGTGAAGAGCAGTGTTCTCTAACTGCAACTTCGGTTGTGAAGTTCCCTTGCTAACCCCCATCCGATCCGCAAGGTGCGTAGCACTCTCTAGCTGCCGCGTGAACTGTGAGATGTAGAACTCTCTGACTACAGTCTCTAGGTGAAGAGCAGTGTTCTCTAACTGCAACTTCGGTTGTGAAGTTCCCTTGCTAACCCCCATCCAATCCGCAAGGTGCGTAGCACTCTCTGGCTGCCACGTGAACTGTGAGATGCAGCACTTTCTGGCTACAGTCTCAAGGTGAAGAGCAGTGTTCTCTAACTGCAACTTCGGTTGTGAAGTTCCCTTGCTAACCCCCATCCGATCCGCAAGGTGCGTAACACTCTCTGGCTGCCGCGTGAACTGTGAGAATATGAAGTTCGATCTGTCTATCCTCAGATTATGATTGATGTTCGTATTTGGACCGGTGTTAAGCAATGTCCCTGTATGGCAAAGGATTTTGTTAATTCATGTATGAGTTATTCCCTTTCAATATGCTCATAAATGTTCTGGTTTTATTATTTATCATCCTTTTTGTCATCTCATTATCATTATTTTCATCATGTCTTGTGTCATTGTATTGCTTTTTATCATTTTTCTCGTCTTATGATCATTTTGACTTTTGATATGAATGGGTATAAGAGTATACAATCATCTTTAATGCGAATAAAGCATAAATAAAGATAGAAATAAATAAATAAATATACAAAGCTGGAAATAAAAGTTTTCCACTAACATCAGCTTTTGTACAATGTATATACAATCGCGACAATAATGAACAAAAATACAAAAAAGAATGTCATCCAAACTCCATGAATGACTATGATGGCAGGTAATCCGTGAGCTCCTCATCTGGGTCCTCATCATCCGAGAGGTGAATCGGCTCAGGCTGAGGTGGAGGGGGCTGAGTCGGAGGCGGATGCTAAGGCGCAATGGTCCGGCCCCAAAAGCGTGAGTCTGTTTGAACCTAACCTGAGCGTAGCCGTCCAGGAAGGGCTGGGTACACGTCCTCATGAAGCTCAAGGTATCAGAAACTGTGCCCCCTAACTGCTTGAAAGCCTGGCTCATCTGGCTGGTCTGCTCGCTGGCGGCCTTCCTCATCTGCTCCAGTCTCTGCTCAGTGTGCTCCCTGAACTCTCTCATGGACTGGGATAGGGGAGGAACGATCCCCTCTATCGCCTGGACTCGAGACCTAAGAGAATCAAGTGACTCATCAATCATCTGCAAAGTCACATCCATCCTCTGAGATGCCTGGTCCTGGGACATCCTCAAATCCTGACCAAGCTACTCTCTGAGCTCTCTTTGTCCCTGCACAACCTGCTCCACAAGCCTAGCCTACTCGTCCCTAATGCTCTCCATAAGCCAGGCCTGCTCTTGCACCATGTGGTTAATGAGCTCGACCTGCTCCTGGGTCAAATGCTCAATGACTCTGGACTACTCCTGGATAGCAGCCTGCTGTCTGTCTAGTCTCTCATGGGTAGCCCTGTCCCTCTCCTCTAATCGACGCTCAAACGCTGTGAACATGGAGGTCAGGAGCTGTGAGATGTCTGCGGCTGCGATGGCTCCTGAGTCGGCTCTGATGGCTGAACTGCAAAAGTGGACGCCCCTGGGTCGCTCCCGAAGTAAGGATAAAACCTCTCGGAGGGCCTGAGGGTGGACCGATGTACTCTGGTGCTCGGTGAGGGAAAAGGAGTCGGTGCCCTGGACGCCGGTGGGGTGCCGAAAAGCTCGTCCATGGTGAACTCCATGTCGAAATCCGACGGAGTCCTGGGCTGCTCCTGCTGTGGTGGCGGTGGTGCGGTCTGAGGTTGAGGTGGCGTCTGGTGCTGCGGGGACTATGGGGACTGAGGTGGTGGCCGCTGCTGCTCCTGCTCTGGCTCTGGTCCTAAAGGCGGAAGAGCAAAAGCTTGCCTAGTCTCGTGGATGGTGAGCAGTCTGAAGGCCTCAGGCTGCCCCGGCAGCAGCAAGATCATGCCCATTTGAACTGCAGCTGTCACGTCAACATAGATCCCCTCGTCCAAGGGTCCTCTGAGCCTATCTGGGGCGACTCCTAAGCCCAAAAGCAACCTGGTGACAACCCCTCTAACTATCACCACTGGGGCTGACCCCCTGCTGACTCTAACCATGTTAGCCAGGATCTCATGGCTAACATTGAGGCACTGGCCTGCCACCATAGCCTAGAGGCTCCAGATCTCAGCAGCATTAAGCGACCCTGGATTACTAGCCCGATCGAGGTACGAGCTGGAAAGCACTTTGTGCAGGTACCAGAGTGCCTGAGAGACCAGTACGGTACTCTTCACTATATCATGATCATACAGCACTCCTGGCAAAGCAATGGCCGCCCAATGGGCGCACCTTACCTCTCTCTGTGGGACTATAACTCCATCACCCGTCGAGAATCCCATCGCCTCCGCGAACCGACGCCTCATGATACTAAAATGTTGGACGTCAAACCAGAACTGCACTACGCCTGGCTCAGTGTCCGATCTCTAATACCCTCCATAGTGTAAAGTGGCTAACACCTGCCGTGTAGCCTCAGTGAACGTCTGAAACGTGGGAGTCAAAAAGTCCATCCATCCAGCACCCTCTATCAGCGTGTCTACCTCGGCGGTTATCCCTAGGGCCTCTAGGAATGGCCTAGATATAAAACGGCTAGCCCGAAACTCGACCTGAGCCAGCGCCCTGTATCTTTGGGCGGACTCATCATCCATCCAGGCCGGGACCTCTACCTCGGGCCGGGCCTGGGGAACTCGTCGTCTTGGAGGCATCCTGCAAAAGAAAAGATTATATAAATTAAATTAATTTAATGGAGCGGGTGTTAATAGGCCCAATTTCCAAAACAAAAAGCACATTGGACCTCATCCGGGCGATAGCGGCCCAGGTATGAGGAGAGAAAGGTACAGAATTGAAAATGAAAAATAAAAATAATCGGGCAGCACCCCGGCAGGGATGTGCCCAACCTCCTATATGGAAAAAACACAAAACGGGCCTCAGGCCCTAACAAAACAATCGCATGAATACATTCATTAAAAATTTGGGCAGCACCCCGGCAAGGGTGTGCCCCACTTCCTGCACAAAAGGGACAGGCCTCAGGCCCCAACAAAACAGTTGTGTATATACCTTCATAAAAAATGGGCAGTATCCCGGCAAGGGTGTGCCCCACTTCCTGCACAAAAGGGACAGTGTAGACACCGGGTCCCGAGTAGCCTTGATCAGGATTACTCAATGATGAAATTAAGTGTGCCGATCTATAGGCAAAAGGAAGGAAAGTTGGAAGTGACGATTTCCTTGTCGATTTGTTGTTTTAAAATTAAATAAAAATGTATTTCAAAAATATTTTTAAAGTATTTTAAAAATTATTTTGTGATGGAAAAAGTGAGTTTTTAAATTATTATATTTTATAGAAAATTTAAAAAAAAAAAAGGTCGCGCGAGTGTCAGGCTGCGGCAGCGCTGGGCGGCGCGCGGGTGCGCGCTGGCGGGCTGCCCATCGCTCGCGCCTGCGTGCGGGTAGCCCGTCGGGCGCACCTTCGCGCCCCTGTTCGTCCGTTTTGCCTATTTTGGCCTTTTTGGCCATAAATTCTTCATTTTAAATGCTTTTTAACTCTTTTTTTTTGCAAAATTTAATTCAGAAAGCCTTTTATCTTCCAATCCAATAAATTCAGTGGTTTTTGTAGTTATGGGAATTAAATTAATTTAATTTCTTAATTAGAAAATCTGAATTTTAAGGGGAATAAAAAGAGTTTTTTGGGGAGAATTGAGGGGGATTTTTCTTTAGAAAAATATTTTTCTTCTTCTTTCTTTTTTCAAGAACAAATTCTCTCAATTTCTAAAGAAATTTCCAGCAATTCTTAAGGCAAAAAAAAAACTATTTTTATTCTTGAGAATTTTCTTATTTTCAATCAAACAATTTTCTATTTTGAGACAAACAAATTAATTGTTTGTTCTTGAGTAAAATTCATCTTTCAATATTTTATTTTTCTAATCATATTCTTCAAATCAAGACAAGTAATTGGATCATCTACCTTCATCTTTTCAAGATAAATTTGAGGGTAATTATTCTTGGCTCAATTTCTTAAATTAATTTTAATTTCATTCTTTTGTTTTTATTTAATTCATTAACATGTAAATTCTTTTAGATCTATCATTTTATTCTTTTCTTATTCTTTTAATTTTATTTAATTAATCATCATGTAAATTCTTTTAGATCTATTATTTAATTGTTCATATTTCTTATTTTTTATTTAATTGTTCATACTATTATTTTTTTTGTTCTTATTTCTTCTTTAACTGTTCATGCTATTATTTTTGTTCATATTATTTTTATTTAATTGTTCATGTTGTTCATATTGTTCATCTTCTTTTATTATTATTATTATTATTATTATTATTATTATTATTATTATTATTATGTTTGATTGTTCATATTCTTTGTTATTATTGTGTTATTATTATTATTGTAGTTATTATCATCATTAGTATTATTCTTATTATCCTTATTCTTGTTTAATTTTATTATTACTATTATTATTTATTGCTTATGCATGCTGAATTTTATGTTTGTATTTTCTATTCATGTTTTTTGCATATTGAGTTTTATAATTATTATTTTATGTTTGTTTATGCATGTTGGCTTTTATCACTATTATTAATATGTTTTATGCATGCTTATTTTTATTATTTGTTTTGCTTTTTTTGCATGATTGGATGTTATCGATGTTATTTTGTGTTTTTATGCATGTTAAATTCTATTATCATTATTCTATGTTTTTTATGCATGTTAAATTTTATTAACATTATTTTATGTTTTTTATGCATGTTGATTTTATTAATTTGTTAAATTACATATTTTTATTATGTCATTTTAATTGACTTGTCATACATGGTGCAATTTTGTTTGCATTAATTTAATTGTTTTCAAGTTATATGTTTAATTAATTTTTTACTAACTTCACTTTTATTTATTTTGTTTTTCTTTTATTTTCAATACTTATTTTTATGTGTGAGTATTTTTCATGCCAAGTGGGAGCCCATGAAGATTTGAAGATCCATTTGGAGAGTTGATTTGTTATTATTTTCATTATTTTGCTTTCATTATTGTTTTTATTATGTAATTTGTAATAAATTACTTTTATGCACGTTAATTAAGAAAATCACAAAAATATTTCTATTAAACTATATTGGGTTTTATTTAATAAAAATGGGACCAATGTCTTAAATTTATCATTCAAAGTAAATTATCATTTTAAAATTATTTTCTTAAATTATGCATGAGAGGACCAATGTTCTCATTTTTAATAAATAGCCCAATTTATGTATGATTTGCATTTTATTTATAAATGGGGGTTGTATTCCGCCCCTAATTTTATTGTAATTTATTTTGCTTTCATTTACTTTATTTATCGCTTTTATTATATGATTGATATGCGTTTAATTAAATTGCATTAAAATTGAATGAGAAAAGGGATAAAACGCTAAATTCAAATCTCAATTATAAATTTAATCAAGGTAAGAATAAATGAAAAGTCCCGAACTTTCTCTGGCCTTTGGGCTCAAAGAGGCGAGAGGTTTATCCTCCAAGACACCTCTTGTGTCACGAGACTTAGCGTTAATCCTAGGCTCCTTAGGGCGAGAGGTTCACCCTCCAAGACCCCTTTGGTTGGCTCAAAATGGATACTGAGCGCAGTCTTAGGCTCTTCGAGGCGAGAGAAACTTTCCCAATGTTCTATTGGGTTGCGACTCCATAAATCCTCCTTGTTGTTCAAAATAAACGCACTTGTAAATACCTTACAAGTTTTATGAACCTCTCCTGATTGTCCTAAAGCGGGCTTTCGGGGGTCCACGGGGTTCGGCGCGCGTCACAGTGGCGACTCCGCTGGGGACTTTGAGACTTCCTTTCGAAAGTACCTTGGCTAAAATTTACAATTGAGTTTTAATTTATAAATTTCATCTTTTTTCAAAATTGCATTGCATCCATGCTAGAGCCTTAGATTATGCTAGTTTGGTCCCTATTTTAAACCCCGGTGCATTCCTAAAGCACGACCCTATTTTCACTCAATTTAGGGAAGTGTTAAGGATAATCACCAGCCTAAGCCTCATACCATCAAGGTATATCAAATGGTGACCCGATCGGTCGTTATGCTCGTAATGAGCTAGACCCGTTGGCAGGGACCATGCTTGGGTAGCCCTAAAGTATCACTACCTTTGACCAAAGCTCATGTAATGGAAATAGATACTTCCACTAGGTGAAATGTACCGTAATACCGTACTTACTACCTGGGCTATCATATATTGAACAAAATCAATTAAATTAAATGGTATTCATCAAAGGCTTTCTATGACCCGGTGGGCCCATCTTGATTTAATTGAGGTGTTTAAATACATAATGGCCAAAGACTCATACGTGTGTACATTAAATAAGAGCTGATATGCTGCCGATTTTCCACCGTGCACCATACACGTCTAAAGGGTTCCCTGTTAACCCTTGGATAAAGCCCACCTAGGAAAGAGACTATGCTACCTCGTGTCTGGGGGCAATAAGGTTGGAAGGATCTGTCTGCTTGCATGTGTTTGTCTATGTTGCATCAGCATGACCATGCATTGCATTTCAATCATGCATCATCCTAATGAGATGTATTTATTTCAGCCATCATAGATTCGCCCGGGTGGTTTAGGGGTCCCGACGGTCGATTGAGAAGGATTCCACTCTTGGGGTTACCAGAGCTAGTGCCGTATCAAAGTACAAATTCTCTTTCAGATAGTAGTGAGACTTTCTCTTCGGAATCATTAAGTATGTCTAATCCAGCCAGTGGGTCTGATGCAACCAGGGCAATGATTACCGAGGAAGTGGGGAGGAAAATGGAAAAGTTTGAGGCTAGAATGATGGCCATGATGGGCAATCTTGCCGCTACCATAGCTGGGCAACAAGTTGCTACTGCTCCTATTAGGGGGCCAGATGAACAAGGGCCTGTTAGGGAGGATCCCCCTACTGTAGTTGACCCACCTGCGGTTGAGCAACGAGCACCAGCACCTGTTGAGCGTAGAGAAGGCCCGAGATCTGAGGTTGACCTCTGGGAAGATAAGCAAGAGGAATAGATGGTAGCAAAGGGAAAGTCACCCAAGCTGGAGGAAGCAATGTGGAGAAAGATGGAGGAGAAGTTTGAGGTTATAACAAGGATGATGACGGTAGGAAGGGGAATGAACCCGGAGGATCGTGAATTGGATGGGGATGATCTGGTCCCCCAGAACTTCAAGATGCCTGATATCCAAAAATTTGACGGCACCTCTGATCTTGCTGCATATATCAAGCAGTATTCATTGGTCATGAAGGGGACAACTTTAACAAGGAAGCAGAAGATAGAGTACTTTTGCTTGAGTCTTACAGGAGCTGCCATTGACTAGTACCACAGGCTGGACAGGAGGTCCAAAGAAGACTGGGACTTATTGACTGAAGAGTTCCTAAAGCAATACGATTGCAGTACCCACATGGAGGTAACAATGAAGGATCTAGAGTTGTTATAGCAGAAGGCTGGGGAGTCTTTCCATGAATACCTCACCCGGTGGAGGAACCGGGTTATGGAGATGAAGCGCAAACCCGATACACCTGATCAGATTCAGTTATTCATTCGGAATGCCAGCCCATATCTGAGAGATGGACTTAGAATGAAGGGGCTGAAAGATTGGGAGTCCTTAATGGACATTGCTATAGAGGCAGAAGGAGAATATATGGCCAAAAGGGCAAGCAGTGAGGCTTATGCCAAGAAGGGCTACAATAGTCAAGGTGCAACCAAGTCAGCTAGATCCAGCGGTGGTAATAGAAGTGGGAAGATAGCTGAGGTGTCGTCAACAGGAATGAATCAGAGGTACTTTTCGAATTTGGGTAGGCCTTTGTGATGGGTACTGAAGAGGTTAATGAAGGAGGGGAAGCTACAACCCCTGCCACCTAGGCCAGCTAGGACCCAAGGGGAACCTGGGCATAAAGAGAACGAGTATTGTGCCTTTCACCAGCATACCGGGCATCTGACAAACAATTGCTTTAGGCTGAGGCACCAGATTCAAGATCTGATCGACAGTAAGCAGATCACTGGTCCTGAAAAGAGGGAGAGCAAAAAGAAGTCTAATTTCAATGCTGTGCCACCGCCTGTCTTTATGATTGGGTCGAGCCTACCTGAATGGTATGTATTACAGGATTTATATGGCAATGAATACGTCACTATCACTCGCCCTGAGGCAAGTGAAGAAGGGATTCCCGTGGCGGCGATAGACTGTTGGTCCACTATTGAGAGTGGAGACGAAGAATAAGCTGAAAAAGATGGAGAGTTCACGGATCCATGGGATTCAGAGGAGGATGAGAGAGTTGAAGCTGTAACAAGAAGTGTGAGAGTGGTCCCCAAAGTTGAGAAGCAGCAGGACACAGTGCAAGCACCTGTGGAGAAGGAGCCGGAAGAAAATTCCATAATAAAGAAGCTGAAAAAGACCACGGCTCAGATATCTATTTGGGACCTTCTAAGGCAGTCCCCTTCTTATAGACAGAAGTTAGTCGAGGCATTGAGTGAGTCCACCGTAGCCACCACAATTTCTCCATCTGAGATGCTAGATCTCGTCAAGGGGGGATCAGGGGAAAGACTGGTGTTTTCTGACGTAGATTTGCCAACTGAAGGCCGCAATCACAACCGACCACTATATATCAAGGTTCAAATTAATGGAAAGCACACCGCTTTTTTTATGGTTGATGATGGGTCATCCATAAATGTTTGCCCCCTAGTGGCACTTTAGGCTTTTGGGCTGGACGAGAGTATGTTGAGTAAGTCTGATTTGACCATCACAGCCTATGATAATTCTCGAAGACATGCATCGGGAACATTCAGAGCTCTAGTTAGGACTGGGCCTATTGAGACGGAGGCAGAGTTTGTGGTTTTGCCTATCCCAGCCAATTTCTTAGCCTTACTAGGAAGACCGTGGTTCCATAAATTGGGAGGAGTGCCGTCCACCCTACATCAAATGGTAAAGATACCTCATGAAGGGGAGGTGGTGGCCATTAAAGCAGCAAGAGAGAACCAAGTGTCTGCCTTGGGGATCTCTAATCAGCCATTTAGTGGCTTCCACGTATCAGTGATTGGTGAGGAGCAGGGCTTGGCAGGTAGCCCTCAGGTGATAAGCATGATGAAGAAGATGCACTTCCTCCCAGGGGCCGGATTGGGTAAAAATTCGCAGGGGTTGCAAGATGTCGTCACAATGCAAGGCCAGAAAGATCAGAAAGGTCTGGGCTACAAAGGAGAGCATGGCAAGAAGAAAGTATCGGAGAAGATCCCCCATATTTCAGAGAGTTTTATTCCCTCATCTTCGGTCTGTGCCTATACTGGAGAAGAAGAGCCTCAGTGGGTGGATGGAAAGATCATTCCGGGGTTTGAAATTTTCAATGATGTCTTTGACTAGGATGTTGGAGTTATCAAGTCCGCGGAGAACTTTTGGGATGAGGAGATCATGACTCAGTGCAGTGTCAGGGATAGGGATGAGCCCGAGGAGATTGTCACTGATAAGCTATTAGCTACCAGGTTAAAAGGAAAGGAAAAGATGGTAGAGCCAGAGCTAGAGATTGAAGACTTGAAGATCTCATTGGAGGTAGTTGAAAAGCCTCCACCAAGCCAAGAAGTTAAAGCCCAATCAGCTGCAACATCGTCATCGATAGAAGATGAAGCCAATAGTTATTTAGATACTTTTTTATGCTAGAACTTTTTAATGACAATGTTAATGTTTCTGATTACATTAATGAGATGAATAACTTTGCTTACTTGTGTGATGTTTCTGATGATTTCATTTCTCATGATCATAAACATGATGCATTCATTTTTGACATTAACTCAACTAGCACAACAACATTTAATCTCGGAACTTTAGAGAATCCAAAGGAAATTTTGATAGCATCAGACATAACTCTTGAGGAGAGGCTAAAATTTGAGAGAATATTGAAAAAATATGAAAAAGTCTTTGCCTGGACCTACGAGGATATGCCAGGGATTGATCGAGATGTAGTCGAACATGCCATTCCAACTTACCCAGAAAGTAAACCGGTCAAGCAAAATCTCAGAAGACTTAGGCCAGAATGGGCTCAGAAGGTGAAAGAGGAGATCCATAAGCAGATTGAGGCTAAGTTTCTACTGGAGGTTAAATACCAGACGTGGCTGGCTAATGTGGTTCCTGTGGCTAAAAAGGATGGAAAAGTTTGAGTATGTGTGGACTATCGGGACCTGAACAAAGCCTGCCCGAAAGATGATTTTCCTCTGCCTCATATTGATGTGCTGGTAGATAGTGTCGTTGCTTGCATAATGTACAGTTTCGTAGATGGGTACGCAGGGTACAATCAAATCCTTAACAAGATAGTGGATCGGATTAAGACAGCCTTCATCACCAAGTGGGGTACATTTGCTTACCGGGTTATGCCTTTCGGACTAAAGAATGCAGGAGTGACCTATCAGAGGATGGCCACTAGAGTTCTCAATGATTTGATCCATAAGGAAGTGGAGGTGTATGTTGCCGACATGATGATCAAGTCAGCTACCAGAGAAGGTCACTTCGAGGCTCTAGAAAAGTTCTTTCAAAGGCTCTAGAAAAGTTCTTTCAAATGATCTACGCCTCAATCCCAAGAAGTGCATTTTTGGAGTTACCTCGGGTAAGCTGTTAGGCCATGTGGTAAGCCAGAGGGGAATTAAAGTAGATCCCGATAAGGTCAGGGCCATCAGAGAGATGCCAGTACCTCAAAAAGAGAAAGAGGTTAGAAGTTTCCTAGGAAAGCTTCAGTACATCAGCCGGTTTATTGCCAAGCTGGCTTCAGTATGTGAGCCCATCTTCAAGCTTCTTAGGAAGAATCAGCCGGTGGTGTGGAATAATGATTGTCAATTGGCTTTTGATACTATTAAGGATTATCTCTTGAATCCTCCAGTTTTAAGACCACCACGGTATGCCAAGCCGCTAATCCTATATCTGGTTATAGAAGAAAATTCAGTGGGTACCATGATGGCCCAGGAGGATGATTTTGGGGTAGAGTTTGTTGTCTACTATCTTAGCAAGAAATTCTTGACATATGAAGCCAAATATGTGGAAGTGGAAAAGATTTGCTTAGCAGTTATTTGGGCTTCTAAGAAGTTGCGGCACTACTTTCATTCCTTCAGTGTACAAGCGGTTGCTAAGCATAACCCGCTTAGGTACCTTCAGGAAGCGCCCTCTCTACTGGGAAAGATGGGAAGATGGTTATTACTATTGCAGGAGTTCGATATTAAATACATCACCAGGAAAACCATTAAAGGAAGAGTTATAGCTGAATTCTTGGCTGAGCATCCTATTGAGGGAGACCAATTCGAATACAATTTCCCAGATGAAGATGTCATGGCCATAGCAGGACAAGGGTGGCAATTGTTCTTTGATGGGGCAGTCAACAGTAAAGGGGCAGGAGCAGGGATCATTCTTACGACCCCGAATGGTGAAAAGCTGCTGTTAGCCAAAAAGTTGAGGTATAAGGCGACCAATAATGAAGCAGAATATGAAGCTTGCATCTTCGGATTGGAAGCATTGCCGGCTTTGGGGACAAAGACCGCAGAAGTCTTCGGAGATTCTTCATTAGTAATTCATCAGATCAGAGGGGAATGGTCAGTTAAGGAAGAGAGGTTGTTACCTTACGTGAAGCTTTTGAGAATGTTGAGCAGCCAGTTCGAGACTTGCACTTTTCACTTCACCCCCAGGGATGAAAATCAATTGGCTGATGCTCTAGTGACACTAGTGTCCATGTGGGATAATCCAACAGGGGTTTCTATGAAACCCGTGCTAATCTCTAGCTCAGAAAAGCCTTGCTTTGAAGCTGAGCAGGTGATGGATATTGGGGCCACTGATGGAAGCCCTTGGTACTATGACATTCAGAATTATTTGGAACAGTCAGTTTTTCCAGAGGAAGCCACCGAGAAAGACCAAAGGATGATTCGAAAGTTGTCCACTCAGTTCATCAGTATAAATGGCACTTTGTATAAGAGACAAGTCAATGGCATCCAGTTAAGATGTTTGGCGGAGAAAGAAGCTGAAAAGGTTATGGAAGAGGTTCATGCCGGAGTCTGCGAAGCTCACATGAATGGCTTATCCTTAGCGAAGAAGATCATGCGCCAAGGATTCTATTGGCTTACAATGGATACGGATTGTTCAAAATATGTGAAGCAATGCCAGTTATGCCAGCAATACGCGAACTTAAGGCATGTCCCAATTTCAGAGCTGCATAATTTGACATCTCCATGGCCATTTGCAGCTTGGGGGATAGATATCATAGGCGAGATACATCCTACAGCGTCTAATGGGCACAGGTTCATCGTAGTCGCCATTGATTATTTCACTAAGTGGGTTGAAGCTGAATCTTTCAAGAAGATTGATGCTGGGGATATGGCTAAGTTCATTGAGCGAAATTTGATATGCAGATATGGCCTCCACACCATATTGTATCTGATAATGGGGTGTAATTCTTAGCAGAAACTAAACAGATGCTTCAGAAGTATGGAATCCAGCATCATAAGTCTTCTCCTCACCGTCCTAAAGCTAACGGTGCGGTTGAAGCGGCGAACAAGAATGTGAAAAGAATATTGGCCAAGATGGTTCAGAGCTATAAAGATTGGGCGAAAAAGCTGCCTTTCGCACTCTGGGGTTATAGAACCACAGTCAGAACCTCTACGGGGGCAACACCGTTCTCCCTAGTATACAGAACCGAAGCAGTTTTGCCGGTTGAAATTGAGCTGACATCCTTAAGGGTAGTCATAGAAGCCGAGATTCCAGAGACAGAATGGGCCCAACAATGATTGTTGCAGTTGAATCTATTGGATGAAGATAGGTTGAGAGCCTATTATCACAATCAGGTTTATCAAAAGAGACTAGCTCGGTCCTTTGGCAAGAAGGTACGAAAGCACCCATTGAAAGAAGGGGATTTGGTCTTTAAGATGATGAGGCCGGGAGAGCCAGACATACGAGGAAAATTCAGGCCAACCTGGGAAGGTCCGTTCATTTTGAAAAAGTTGCTAACAAAGGGAGCAGCAATCTTGGCAGACAGCGATGGGAATGAGTTTAAAGACCCGGTCAATGTCGATAGACTAAAAAGGTTCCATGGCTAAAGACCAAAAAAATGAAAAGAAGAGAATAAATGCCCCGCAGGTCAAAAACCGAAAAAATGCGGCCTTGCTAAAATTGGGCACCCTATCAAGGTGAAAATCGAAAAAAGGCATCCTGGGCAAAAATTAAGGGCTGAGAGAAAATGTTCAATCGAGAAAACCCAAGAGGGCCGATTGATAACAGGAGTTTGATGCTTACAAGATCTATTCCGAGATTAGGTGTAGTCTTGTGCTTTTGAATTCTTGTTAAATAAGGATCATGTATGATGAAATCATATAGAAATGTACTCAATTTGGCAAAGAATACAGTTTACATTGTTCTTTTAGTTCTGCCTTAAAAAGAAATATATCACTTATTCATCTAATGACTATTGTCTAATCATTTTGTCGGAAGGTGCCTAAGCAGATAGGTGATGTTCACTCTTAGCGGTGGTTTTGATAATAGCTTTCTCTTGTAGCTCAAAAAAAATAAAAAATAAAAAAAATAAAAAAAAAGAGGCCGTTAGAGATGAAAACCATAACTGGCTCTCTAAGCAAAAGTTAGGCCAAGTGGCAGGGTGAAAACTTGGACACAGGCAGTCTACCCTAGAAAAAAATATATATATATGGAAAAAAATAAAGTTCCGCTGGTTTGGGTTGGGTCCATCCCAGGCAAAAGTTAGGCAAAGGGTTATGTGAAAATCCCCAAAGGGACGCATTTCCCACTAAGAAAAGCTAGTGTGAAAATCCACAAGGGACGCACTACCTTTAAAACAATGACTTTCGATGCCTGGAGTAATAAGGCGATATACTTCGGATGATCTTCTTTTCAGCTAGATAAGGCATAATTCAGGACATGAGTCAGAATCCTGGGCATATGATCATCGACCGGGGGGCAAAGATGCACTGGATGTCTCTTTCAGAAAACTTATTGCGGACGGAATCCCTAAGGCCAAGATGACAATCCTATTGATTCCGGGGGCATGGTGGAGCAACCAAGCTATATCCTCAGCACACCCTGGGCCACCTAGGGCATGGTCTATACATTCTTGCAATCATTCGCATCTCATATCATACACACATTTTCTTGTAGGTATTTTTGTGCACATAATTTTACAGGAAATATCTAAAAGAAGACAGTCACCATTCGAAGATGGAATCCTGCACTTTTAGTAGTCTTGTCAGCGACTCGGTGCAGTGCACTTTTAGTAGTCTGTAACAGACTCGGTGCAGCTCAGAAGAGCAAGTTTCGCGTTTCGTAGTCTTGTCAGCGACTCGACGCATCATAATCAGAAGAAGGATTAGTGCACTTTTGGTAGCTTTGGTAGTGGCTCGGTGTAGTTCTTTCGTGCACTTTTGGTAGTCTTGGTAGTGACTCGGTGCATCTCTCTTGTGCGTTTTTGGTAGCCTTGTCAGTGGCTCGACGCATCACTGTCTTAGGATGGAACCCTGCACGTTTAGTAGTCTTGTCAGCGACTCCGTGCAGCGCACTTTTTGTAGCCTTGTTAGTGGCTCGGTGCATTTTTTTCGTTCTGTGCTTTTAGTAGTCTTGTAAGTGGCTCGGCGCATCGCTACCTGCGGATAGCATCTGTACGTTTAGTAGTCTTGTCAGCGACTCCGTGCAGCGCACTTTTTGTAGCCTTGTTAGCGGCTCGGTGCATTTTTTTCGTTCTGTGCTTTTAGTAGTCTTGTCAGTGGCTCGGCGCATCGCTATCTGCGGATAGCATCTGTACGTTTAGTAGTCTTGTCAGCGACTCCGTGCAGCGCACTTTTAGTAGTCTTGTCAGCGGCTCGGTGCGATTTATCTTTCGCGTTTTGTGGTCTTGGTAGCGACTCGGCGCATCGCCGTCTTAGGATGGTTCCTTGGCACTTTGTAGTCTTGTCAGCGACTCAGTGCAACTCATAGCTCAAATCACAGCACTGTTCCCGAGGGAGCAGCAGGAAGGAGGCAGCCTTAGGTACGTGCTTCTTTCCTTTTCCTGAATTTTGGCTCACCTAGGCATCCACACACTAGCCTCCCCAAAATTGGGGGCAACTGTAGACACCGGGTCCCGAGTAGCCTTGATCAGGATTACCCAATGATGAAATTAAGTGTGTCGATCTATATGCAAAAGGAAGGAAAGTTGGAAGTGACGATTTCCTTGTCGATTTGTTGTTTTAAAATTAAATAAAAATGTATTTCAAAAATATTTTTAAAGTATTTTAAAAATTATTTTGTGATGAAAAAAGTGAGTTTTTAAATTATTATATTTTATAGAAAATTTTTAAAAAAAAAAGGTCGCGCGAGTGTCGGGCTGCGGCAGCGCTGGGCGCGCGCCGCAGCGCCTGGAGCGCGGGCGGAGCGCACTGGGCGGCGCAGCGCCCAGCGTTCACTCAGCGCTATGCGCTGACGGGCTGCCCGTCGCTCGCGCCTGCGCGCGGGTAGCCCATCGGGCGCCCCGCGCCCCCTGTTCGTCCGTTTTGCCTATTTTGGCCTTTTTGGCCATAAATTCTTCATTTTAAATGCTTTTTAACTCTTTTTTTTTTTGCAAAATTTAATTCAAAAAGTCTTTTATCTTCCAACCCAATAAATTCAGTGGTTTTGGTAGTTATGGGAATGAAATTAATTTAATTTCTTAATTAGAAAATCTGAATTTTAAGGGGAATAAAAAGAGTTTTTTGGGGAGAATTGAGGGGGATTTTTCTTTAGAAAAATATTTTTCTTCTTCTTTCTTTTTTCAAGAACAAATTCTCTCAATTTCTAAAGAAATTTCGAGTAATTCTTAAGGCAAAAAAAAAAAAAACTATTTTTGTTCTTGAGAATTTTCTTATTTTCAATAAAACAATTTTCTACTTTAATACAAACAAATTAATTGTTTGTTCTTGAGTAAAATTCATCTTTCAATATTTTATTTTTCTAATCATATTCTTCAAATCAAGACAAGAAATTGGATCATCTACCTTCATCTCTTCAAGATAAATTTGAGTGTAATTATTCTTGTCTCAATTTCTTAAATTAATTTTAATTTCATTCTTTTGTTTTTATTTAATTCATTAACATGTAAATTCTTTTAGTTCTATCATTTTATTCTTTTCATATTCTTTTAATTTTATTTAATTAATCATCATGTAAATTCTTTTAAATCTATTATTTAATTGTTCATATTTCTTATTTTTTATTTATTTGTTCATACTATTATTTTTTTTGTTCTTATTTCTTCTTTAACTGTTCATGCTATTATTTTTGTTCATATTATTTTTATTTAATTGTTCATGTTGTTCATATTGTTCATCTTCTTTTATTATTATTATTATTATTATTATTATTATTATTATTATTATTATTATTATTATTATTATTATTATTATTATTATTATTATTATTATTATGTTTGATTGTTCATATTCTTTGTTATTATTGTGTTGTTATTATTATTATTGTAGTTATTATCATCATTAGTATTATTATTATTATCCTTATTCTTGTTTAATTTTATTATTACTATTATTATTTATTACTTATGCATGCTGAATTTTATGTTTGTATTTTCTATTCATGTTTTTTGCATATTGAGTTTTATAATTATTATTTTATGTTTTTTTATGCATGTTGGCTTTTATCACTTTTATTAATATATTTTATGCATGCTGATTTTTATTATTTCTTTTGCTTTTTATGCATGATTGGATGTTATCGATTTTATTTTGTGTTTTTATGCATGTTAAATTCTATTATCATTATTCTATGTTTTTTATGCATGTTAAATTTTATTAATATTATTTTATGTTTTTTATGCATGTTGATTTTATTAATTTGTTAAATTACATATTTTTATTATGTCATTTTAATTGACTTGTCATACATGGTGCAATTTTGTTTGCATTAATTTAATTGTTTTCAAGTTATATGTTTAATTAATTTTTTTACTAACTTCACTTTTATTTGTTTTGTTTTTCTTTTATTTTCAATACTTATTTTTATGTGTGAGTATTTTTCATGCCAAGTGGGAGCCCATGAAGATTTTAAGATCCATTTGGAGAGTTGATTTGTTATTATTTTCATTATTTTGCTTTCATTATTTTTTTATTATGTAATTTGTAATAAATTACTTTTATGCACGTTAATTAAGAAAATCACAAAAATATTTCTATTAAACTATATTGGGTTTTATTTAATAAAAATGGGACCAATGTCTTAGATTTATCATTCAAAGTAAATTATCATTTTAAAATTGTTTTCTTAAATTATGCATGAGAGGACCAATGTTCTCATTTTTAATAAATAGCCCGATTTATGTATGATTTGCATTTTATTTACAAATGGGGGTTGTATTCCGCCCCTAATTTTATTGTAATTTATTTTGCTTTCATTTACTTTATTTATCGCTTTTATTATATGATTGATATGCGTTTAATTAAATTGCATTAAAATTGAATGAGAAAAGGGATAAAACGCTAAATTCAAAGCTCAATTATAAATTTAATCAAGGTATGAATAAATGGGAAGTCCCCAACTTTCTCTGGTCTTTGGGCTCAAAGAGGCGAGAGGTTTACCCTCCAAGACACCTCTTGTGTCACGAGACTTGGCGTTATTCCTAGGCTCCTTAGAGCGAGAGGTTCACCCTCCAAGACCCCTTTGGTTGGCCCAAAATGGATACTGAGCGTAGTCTTAGGCTCTCCGAGGCGAGAAAAACTTTCCCAATGTTCTATTGGGTGGCAACTCCATGAATCCTCCTTGTTGCCCAAAATAGATGCACTTGTAAATACCTTACAAGTTTTATGAACCTCTCCTGATCGCCCTAAAGCTGGCTTTCGGGGGCCCACGGGGTTCGGCGCGTGTCACAGACAGGTCTCAGTCCCCAACAAACAGCACATATATACCATACTTATATACATTTGCTAGCATGCATTGGGAATTCCTATTTCTAAGGGAACATGTTTTATAGGCAAAATCATGCAAAGGTTCGACTAATTAGCATGCCAAAATTATATAAAAACTAGCAGCATCTACCCTTAATTTCTAAGGCAAATTAAAGCAATCTACTCATTCTAAAAGCAAAAAGAAGAAGAAAAAAAGGAAATAAATTAAAATTAAAAGAGGAAGTGATTGGTTACTTACCTGTAATTTGTAGAAAATAGTAGAAAATGAAGAAAAGTACTTCCTTGGATGACCGATCGAGCGAAAAGGCCCCAAAAATGCAAGGGAAATGAAAAAAGAAAAGAGAAGAGTGCAGAAAACGACAAAACAAACGAGAGGGAGAGGAAAAGAGAAAATGGCAAAACTGTTTGTCCGTCGGTCACAAGGCCCTTATATAGATTTCGTGACCGATGGGCTGGGCATCTCTAGGAGCGACCGACGGGCTGGGCGTCTGTCGTTCACTATTCCCCATTAAATGCGAAATTAATGCACGTGATGCAATGCTGACGCATGCAAACTGCCAGGTAGACGACTACCGACGGGCAGGCCGTCTCTCTTGAGGCACGGGCAGGCCGTCTGTGGCGCTTCCCTATATATTTCGTCAATTTTTCTGATTTATTATGTCTTTTCATTTTCTCAACATTTCTCTAGCTTTCATCCTCTGATTATCACAAGATGTCATGTCCTCTCCTCCAGAAGATGTACCGCATCTTAGACAACAACCGCACTTGGGAAAATGACACTCTTTCTCCTCTTTTCGGCCTGAAACACCTTCGCAGGGCTAAGGTAGACCACAACCTTCTTCTGGCTGCAACCCATTTCTGGAATCCCCGATTTCACGTCTTTAAGTTCGCGAACCAGGAGTTATGCCCCCTGCCTAAGGAATTAGCTGCCATTGTCGGTGCCTGGTATCCCCCTAATGCTATGCCTTGTATCCCACATTGCGGTTTACTCCAGACTCGAGATATCGCTTGTCGTTAGGTATAGCCCCTTCTGAAGCTGTGCAGTTGGTTCCCCCGGGGTCTACCTTCTCCTTGGAGCCGCTGGTCGAGACTCTAGACAGATTCTCTGACGTCCCCACCTACCGGGTAAGCATCGTATTCTTATTTTGCATGATGAGCTTCTTGACTGTGGCTCCACGGGGTTTGATCAGCGATCTTCGCCTGTTTGGGGCTTTGGACGATTTCCACCGCGGGCTATCTCCCTTTCCACTTATTCTGGCTGAGACCATTCTGGCCTTAGATGCTGTATGCTCCGGATCCACCCCCACGTTCACGGGAAGCCCCTTATTGCTCTAGGTACGTCATTATTTCAAAGGTAGTGCGTCCCTTATGGATTTTCGCACTAGCTCTTCTTAGCGGGAAGCGCGTCCTTTCGGATTTTCACACAACCCTATGCCTTATTTTTGCCTGAAGTAAATCCTACTTACTTCAGCGGCTTTTTTTTTCCAGGTCTGGCTGTAAGAGAAGCTGAGAATGTTGTCAGAGCCACCTCCCTGAGTTATTGCGCAGTACTCCTTGAGACACTTCCTCCCGCGCCGACAGTTGTATACATGCGCCACTGCTGATGAAGGCATTGCCAGATTTAGCGGGCTGTCGGATGACGATACTAGTTTCATGTCTGCCTGGCTCCCTCTGTCCCATGCGATCATTGATGGACTATCGGGGGGTGTTCCCCTCTGTGGGCTCCATCAGGCTACTTTCCATATCACAGCTCGGTGTGCTCGCTAGCTTGGGATGATCCAAGATGTGGTGAGGGTCCCTCTATCTTTTCAGGGAGGAACACTTTCTGCTGCCTTTGCTTCTCGATATCATTAATTATGGAGCTTCCTACCGGTGAAAACTGTCATTCCTCGGTTCGGAGCTCATTCTGTAGCTTCCACTAGCGAGTACAAGAGATGGGTCCTTAGCCCGGCATCTGACAATAGGACGCGAGGGCTCAAGCATCAGACTGGCGAGAGCAGAAGAAAGACCTAGCTTAGCTTACATATGTACACTTTTTGCGTATTACATTTCTTTTTAATGCAGAACTAGAAAATGACAGAAATGAGAAGAATAATTCTTATTTTATTTCACGAAATTATGTACATTTCCATAGAATTTCAGCATACATGATCAGTTTTGACCTTAACTCGACTGTGCATTCCCTTGAATACATGAAACCAAATTTAACAGCATCGACTCCTGTTACCAACCGGCTCTCTCGGGTTTTCACGCTTGGACATTTTCTCTCGTGCCTCTAATTTTTGCACAGGATGCCTTTTTTCGGTTTTCACCCTGTCGAGGCGCCCAATTTTAGCAAGGCTGCCTTTTTTTAGTTTTCGACCCGCGGGGCATTTTATTCTCTTCTTTTTATTTTTAGTCTTTAGCCATGGAACCTTTTGAGTCTGTCGACATTGATCGGTTCCTTGAACTCATTACCATCGCTATCCGATAAGATTGCAGCTCCTTTGGACAATAGCTTCTTGAGGATAAACGGCCTTTCCCAGGTTGGTCTAAATTTTCCTCTGATATCTGGTACCCCTGGCCTCATCTGTTTGAACACCAAGTCCCCCTCCTTTAGCGGATGCTTTTTCACCTTCTTCCCAAATGACTTGGCCAGCCTCTTCTGATAGATCTGACTATGATAGTAAGCTTTTAGCCTACTCTCATCCAATAAGCTCAAATGCTGTAACCTCTGTTGCGCCCATTCGGCCTCCGGAATCTGAGCTTCCATGACTACTCTCAGCAATTTGAGCTCTACCTCGACTGGCAGTACCGCCTCTGTCCCATAAACCAGAGAATACGGCGTAGCACCCGTAGATGTCCTCACCATCGTTCTGTAACCCCACAGTGCAAAAGGTAGCTTCTCTGCCCAGTCTTTGTAGGTTTGGACCATCTTGGCTAGGATCTTCTTCACATTCTTATTGGCGGCCTCTACTGCCCCGTTAGCTTGTGGTCGATAGGGAGAGGATTTATGGTGCTCGATTCCGTACTTCTCAAGAAGCTTCCTAGTTTTCCCCATGAACTGCACCCCGTTATCAGACACTATGTTATGTGGGAGGCCGTATCTGCAGATCAGATTTCTTTCAATGAGCTTGGCCATGTCTCTTGCGTCGATCTTCTTGAAGGATTCTGCCTCTACCCAATTTGTAAAATAATCGATTGTGACTATTATGTATCTGTGCCCATTGGATGCCGTAGGGCGGATCTCTCCAATAATGTCTATTCCCCAAGCAGCGAATGGCCAAGGCGACGTTAAGCTGTGTAGCTCTGACACTGGCAAGTGCCTTAAATCTGCGTACTGCTAGCACTGCTTGACATATTTTGAGCAATCATTGTCCATTGTAAGCCAATAGAAGCCTTGCCTTATGATCTTCTTCGCCAGGGTTAACCCATTCATATGAGCCCCACAGACGTCTGCATGGGTTTCTTCCATCACCCTCTGAGCTTTTCTTTCGTCTAAGCACCTAAGCTGGATACCATCTGCCTGCGTTTTGTATAACACCCTGTCTAAGGATATGAACTGAGTGGATAGCCTTCGGATCATCCTCTGATCTTTCTCGGTAGCTTCCTCTGGAAATCTCGCATTTTCCAAATAATTCCTGATGTCAAAGTACCATGGCTTTCCATCTGCTACTTCTACTTCCATTATTGGTTTGATCTGGAAGCTGGGCCTCTCAGAACTCGAAATCAGGACAGGCTTCATAGCTATCCCTTTAGGATTATCCCATATCGACACCAGAGTCGCCAGTGCATCAGCCAAACGGTTCTCCTCTCTCGGCACAAAGCGAAACGTACAAGTCTCGAACTGCCCACATAGCTCCTTCAGATATTCAACATAAGGTACCAGCCGTTCTTCCTTTACAACCCACTCACCCCGAATTTGGCTGATTACCAAGGATGAGTCACAAAAAACCTCTACGTTCTTTGCCCCAAGGCAGCTAAGGCTTCTAACCCGAAGGTGCACGCTTCATATTCAGCTTCATTGTTGGTGACCCTGTACCTCAACTTCTTGGCCAACGGGAGCTTCTCATCATCTGGGGTCATCAAAATGATTCCAACTCCTGCCCCCTTGTTATTTACGGCCCCATCAAAATATAACTGCCATCCTTGGACAGAGATTGTGGCTATGCTCTCATCAGGAAAATTGAATTCAGGTGCATCGCCCTGAATGGGATGATTAGCAAGAAACTCGACTACTGCTTGCCCCTTGATAGTTTTGCGAGTGATGTATTCGACATCGAACTCTTGTAGCAATAGGAACCACCTTCCCATCTTACCAAGCAAAGACGGCGCTTCTTGCAAATACCTCAAAGGATTCTGCTTTGCCACTGCCTGAACTCTGTACGAATGGAAGTAGTGCCTAAGCTTCTTCATCACCCAAATCACTGCCAGGCAGATCTTCTCTACTTCAGCATATTTTATCTCGTAGGCCAGGAACTTCTTACTGAGATAGTAAACAGCAAATTCCACCCCAAACTCATCTTCCTGAGCCATCATGGCTCCCATGGAGCCATCCTCTACTGCCAGATACAAGATAAGCGGCTTAATCAGTTGCGGTGGCCTCAGCATTGGCAGATTCAGCAGATATCCCCTGATGCTATCAAAAGCTCTCTGGCAGTTTTCATTCCAAACCACAGGCTGATCCTTTTTGAGTAACTTGAAGATTGGTTCGCATATCGAAGTGAGCTTCGCAATGAATCGGCTGACATATTGTAACTTGCCTAGGAAGCTTCTCACCTCCTTCTCTTGTTGTGGCCTCTAATGGCCTTCACCTTATTTGGGTTAATTTCAATTGCCCTCTGGCTGACGACATGCCCCAGTAGTTTTCCTAAAGTTACTCCGAAGATACACTTCTTGGGATTAAGTCGCAGGCTGTACTTATCAATCCTAATGAAGAACTTCTCTAAAGCTTCGAAATGGCCCTCCCTGGTAGCTGACTTGACCATCATATCGTCTACGTACACCTCCACTTCCTTGTGGATCAAGTCGCTTAGGATCTTCGTTGCCATTCTCTGGTACGAAGCCCCTGCATTCTTTAGGTCAAAAGGCATTACTCTGTAGGCGTAGGTCCCCCATTCCGTGATGAAAGCTATTTTAATCCGGTCGACTATCTTGTTAAGGATCTGGTTGTAGCCTACATAACCATCCCCAAAACTGTACATCTCGCAGTTGGCGGCACTGTCTATCAACACATCAATATGGGGTAGCGAAAAATCGTCTTTAGGGCAAGTCTTGTTCAGATCTCGATAATCCACACATACCCTTACTTTTTCGTTCTTCTTGGCCACAGGGACTACATTTGCTAGCCATGTAGGATACTGCACTTCAACTAGGAATTTGGCTTCGATCTGCTGCCGAATCTCCTCTTTAACCTTGTCTGCCCATTCTGGCCTAAGCCCCCTCAACTTCTGTTTTATAGGCTTATGGTCCGGATATATTGGAATAGCATGCTCTGTGATATTTTGATCAATTCCTAGCATGTCGTCGTAGGTCCAGGCAAAAACTTTTTTATATTTTTTTATTATTCTCTCGAATTTTTCTCTCATCAGGAGTTATATTCGATGCTATTAAGATTTCCTTTAGATTTTCCGAGGTTCCAAGATCAAAAGGCGTGGTATCAGTGGAATCAATATCAAAAATAGATGGGATATGATCATGTTCATGCATGTTGAGATTATTGGAAAAATCGCACAAATAAGCAAAATCATTCATCTTGCTAATAATATTATTACTGTCATTTACATCATAAAAAAGTTTCAGAATAAAAAGACAATCTAAGCTAGTATCTTCTTCAGCTTTCGTTGAGGTCGATGCTGCTGCAGCTTGTACCTCGGCTTCCTGGCTTGGCAAAGGCCTTTCAGCTATCCCTGAGGAAATCTTCAAATCCCCAATCTTCAGTTCTGGCTCTACCATTTTTCCTTCCCTTTTAGCCTGGCGGCTAACATATTCATCATACGGCCCTCGAACTCCTCAAACCTTCTACCCACTTCTTCAGCAATCAAAGCCCTGGTAGCATTATTTTCCCTTGGTGAGTTTGCCATCTCTGATACGGTATCACTAGTTTCTGAATGGGTTTCTAAAAGACTCTCTTTCTTGTAGCTAAAATACAAAAACTCTGATCAGTCGTCCGATCGGTCCTCTCGTCCACCTGGGCAGATCTATGATGGTTGTATAGATACGGTGTTAGAATGATGCATGAAATGCAAATGAAATGCATGGCCGTGATATGCAACATCCACAAATCACAGGCAAGCAGATAGGTCCTTCCACCCTTATTGCTCCCACACACATGGTCGTACGGTCTCTTTCCTAGGCGGGATTAATCCACGGGTCAGCGGGGAACCCAATGGACACGGATGGTGTTCGGCGAAAAACCGGCAGCATAATACTCCTATGCTAATGCACAAGCGCATGGATAATGGTCATCATGTATTTAGACATCCCAAATATATCGACATGGCCCTACCAGGGCATGGAAGCCTTTGGCTAGGTTACTAGGCAAGATATCTGGATTCACCCAATACATAATGACCCATACAGCAAGCATGATATTATGGTTCATATCACCTAGGGAGAGTATCTACGGCCATTATATGAGCTTTGGCCGAGGGAGATATTACTTTAAGGCTACCCAAACATGATCCCTGCCGATGGGTCTAGCTCATCACAAGCATAACGGCCGATCGGGTCATCATTTTATATACCAAAAGGTACGAAGCTTGGGCTGGTGATTATCCTTAACACTTTCCCACATTGAGTGAACGTAGGGTTGTGCTTCGGGAATGCACCGAGGTTAAGAAGGGGCCAATCTAGCATATTCTAAGGCTCTAATGGGATGTAAATGCAAATTTGAAAGAAAGAGAATTTATGAATTAAACTTTAATCATAAATGTTAAACGAGGTATTTTCAAATCGAAGTCTCAAACCATAACTCCCTAGTGGAGTCGCCACTGTGAAGCGCGCTGGGCCCCGCGTGCCTCTCGTGCGATCGGGGCATTATTTGTGGGTCCGTTGGCAACTTGTAATGAATTGCGAGTGCGTCTATTTTGGGCAACAAGGAGGTTTCGTGGAGTCGCCACCCAATAGAACATTGGAAAAGTTTCTCTCGCCTCGGAAAGCCTAAGATAATGCTTATTATCCATTTTGGGCCAACCAACGGGATCTTGGAGGGTAAACCTCTCTCCCAAAGGAGCCTAGGATTAACGTCTAAGTCTCGTGACACAAGAGGTGTCTTGGAGGTCTTAGTTCCAACGAGTGATCGGATAGACCTCTAGCCTCTTTGAGCCCAAAGACGAGAGCTGGGTTCGGGACTTCTCATCTATTTCTACCTCGATCATTTTATGATTAAATTTTGAACTCATTAATTCGCTCTCTCTCCACATGATGCAATTTAATTAAAAGTGCCTTTTATTCATGTGTTAAAGCGATAGATAAATAAATGAATATTAAATCAAAAAATTACAATAACACTAGGAGCGGAATATAACTCCCATTTATAACTGTGCAGTACATACATAAGATGAGAGATTATTTATTTTGAGGACTTTGGTCCTCGCATGCATTTGTTATAAAAATGATGTTTTTATTGTGGAAATTTTTCATTGGATGAGAAATAGGACATTGGGTCCTTAATTTTCTGAAAATCTCCCTTTATTTAATATAAAACATTTATCAATTTTTATATTTAGCGAGATACAAAAGGGTACGTTCCTGTACATAAAATAATCAATAAATAAACAAATGAATGAATAAAATAATTAAAAAGGGTAGAAAACTAAACCGGTCGGAATCCTCCGAGCATGGTAGGTTGCCCCTCGAGCTCAGGACAGTCCAAGAAAATCATATATGCTCACAAAAGGATAATGGGTGTTAAAGTACAAAAAATGCAATATAAATAAAGCTCTAAAATTTGAGGGAGATAAAAAGGGAAAGAAAAGGGAGTTTGGAAATATGGAGACAGAACCCAGGGACGGCCACTGCTGAGTGACCGACGGGCGTTAGTCAAACAGATGACCCATCGGTCACCGCTGTCTCTAAAAAAAATGACTGCGAAACTATTTTTTCAAAGCAAAAATAGTTTTTTACCGCAAAATGAAGTGAAAAGGGGGCAAAATAAAGGAAGATAAAAGCGAGAAGTCAAAAAACAAGAATAAAAATAAAGATGAAATAATAAGGAGAATGAGTCCGGAATATTTACCCTCAGATAATGTCTTGGTTGGATTTTTGGTGTCGTTCAGAGTCCCGCACGCTCCATGAGAAGACAAAATGAAAGATCAAAAATAAGGAAAATAGATTGTTTCCTTCTTGATCCTTCAAAAAACTGAGTTTTGGAATCAAAACTTTAGGAAAACTAATTAGATTTAGCTCCTTTTAATGGTTTGATTCTTCCTCAGACAGATGGTCAGTCTGAGCGAGTGATTCAGATCTTAGAGGATATGTTAAGGACTTGTGTTTTGGACTTTCCGGGTAGTTAGGACAAGTATGTATCGCTGATGGAGTTTGCCTACAACAACAGTTTTCAGTCGAGCATTGGTATGTCACCGTATGAGGCTCTGTACAGACGGCAGTGTAGGACTCCAGTTTGTTGGACAGAGCTATCTGAGAGGTCAGTGATTGGGCCAGAATTGGTAAGGGATACCGAAGAGAAGATCAGAGTTGTGCAGCGGAACTTGAAAGCAGCTAAGGATCGACAGAAGTCTTATGCCAACCTGAAGAGAAAAGATGTGTTGTTTGAAGTTGGGGATAAAGTCTTTCTTAAAGTTTCTCCTTGGAGAAAAGTGCTTCGGTTTGGAAAGAAAGGAAAGCTTAGTCCTCGCTTTATTGGTCCGTATGAGGTGTTGGCAAGAGTTGGTCCGGTGGCTTACAGATTAGCATTACCGATGGAATTATCAAAGCTTCATGATGTGTTTCACGTTTCGATGCTTCGTCGGTATAGATCAGATCCTTTCCATGTGTTGTTGGTTCAAGAGATTCAAGTGCAATCTGATTTTTCCTACGATGAGGAGCCTAAAGCTATCTTAGCTCGGGAAGTAAGACAGTTGAGGAACAAGCAGATTCCTTTGGTCAAGGTTTTGTGGATTCACCATGGGGTTGAGGAAGCAACATGGGAACCGGAGGAGTCAATGAGATCTTAGTACCCGCAGTTGTTCAGTTCAGGTGAGTGAGGACGAAATTCTTGTTAGTAGGGGAGAGTTATCACACCCAGTTTGGCCCCTAGTTGAACGAGCCATGTGTGTGTATGTATTTGTATGTGTTTTGGCATGTTCATAAGGGCATTTTGGGAATATTGCATAATTTTGGATTTTTCTAGTGCGTGTGTGTGCATGTGTAGCACTATGGTGTGAATTAGTTGGGACAGGTTTGTGTGTGCATGAGTGCACCATTGTAGTGTGTGTTCATGGGAGTAGCATTATGTGTGGTTGATCATACCATAGTAGGATGTGCACTAGTGGGTTAATATTGTGTGTGAGCATTTGCACATTTGTAGGGTGTATCCTTGAGGGAGCATTGTGTGTGTTGCTCATACATGTGTAGGGTGCATCATTAGGGTGTTTCATTGTGTGCATGTGCTACATTTAGTTAGGGTGTGAGTAAGTAATCTCCTCCACTAGATGGGTGATATGTGTAAAGGGGAAAGAAAGATGAGAAAGAGAAAATGAAAAAGGGAAAAATCAGATTTTGAAACCCATTTCCCGTTTTTCTCTCCTCCTTCTTCTCATTCTTCCTCCTTTGCACTCTCCTAAGTGTTCTACTTAGATTCAAGGTCAAGTGGTGGAATTAATTACTCCCTTAGATCTTCCTTGGTAAGTTCTTGCTTTTTCCTTGTGTTATTCATGCATTTTCTTCTTCTTCTTCTTGGGTTGGATCTAAGTTAGGGTTTATGTTTTTGGTGTTTGGGTGCTTGTTTGTGCTTAGTTGAGCCTCCTCACGAGCCAAAGGGCAAAGAGAAGGCTGGAACTAGTGGATCCAAGCAATAAGAGCTAAGGATTTTGAGGTTTGGGAATTTCTTAGTTTTCATGTGTATATATATGTTCATGTATAAGATTTGATGGTTTCTTAAAATTAGGTTGTTATATGTTCTTTGTTTTGATGTATATGCTATGGGTTTTTGTTTTGGAATGTGGATTTTGCAAGAGCATGAGCTAATTGTGATAATGTTGGAGTTGATGTGGTTTTGTGTACAAATTGGGGTTTTGGATGATTCTCGGAATTGGAGGTCTAACTTAATGAATTGTGCGAGATTTCTTGTTGATTAATGTCATATTATGGTTATTGATGCTAATGGATGGTTGGGTTTGAGGTAAGAGGTTTTTGGATGAGTTTTGTGTGTTTGTGGTTGAGAGAGGGAGGAAGAAAATCTGCAGAATTCTGTAGATTTTGGAAAATCCGACGCTGTCGCGAGCGCGACAGAGATCGGCATTTCGAAGCTTTGCTGTCGTGAGCACGCGATTCCGTCGCAAGCCCGCGATAGCTGAAGTGTTGAGTACCCTCTGTCGCGAGCGCGATATCCATCGCGATAGCGACAGAGCGCGATGCTGGCTAAGTGCTATCGCGAGCACGCGATTCGTCGCGAGCCCGCGACAGCAATATTTGTTCTCTGTCACGATCGCGACATCCATCGCGAGCGCGATAGAGCCTGGCCTTTTTTTCCTCCTTGCGATCACGAAATCCTTCGAGCACACACAGCAAAGAGACTTCGGTCTCCGTCGCGAGCGCGACAGCTCCCTATATGCTGAATGAGTTTTCTTTCGTTGTGTGCGGATTGAACTCCAATTTCTTTTCATGTCTATGAGATTTATGCTTGATATCTTATGAATTATATGAATGCGGATCCATGATACGACTATGTACATGCATGATGATGAATTGGAATGCTAATGATTGGATTGAATGGTTTATGCATAACCTACTAGAATCTAGAAAGTGGATAGTTAGGCATGCCTAATAGAGTCTCTAAGCTGCAGCCCTTTGATAAGTTTGGACCCCGATCAGTTCCCCGTTCGGTTCCTCGCGAACCCCTTTGTGTTCGGATCTCGTTTAAGATCCCTTTTGAAAATGTTTTGTGAAAGTTAAAAAGGTATCTTGATTTATCGATTCGTACCTGTAAGGTACTGTCCGTATCCGCTCGTACCCGTAAAGTACTGTCCGTACACTCGTTATCCACTCCCTCGAGTCAGCAGGTGCCTTGTATGAACTGTGTTATGAGGAAATGTATGTGATACTAGTTTGAACTCATAAATGAAAAGTATAATCCGTTATGGGAATATGAATATTGTTATGAGCTTCTGAATGTATGGCTTTAGTATGTATGCATGCCTATGCAATTAATATGCTATGTGTATGGTATATTATGATGTACACTTGTGTTTTGCCTTGACGACCGTTGTGAATGGTCTTCCTTTGATATATATGTGTGTTTCCCCACTAAGCGTTTATCGCTTAGCATGGTGTGTTTACCTGTGCAGGTGCGGAAGGAGTTGCTTTGGGAGAGTCACCGCAGTCCAAGCCAATACAGCAGGGTTTAGAATAGGGCTGAGTTTTGTATTTTGAGATTCTTTTTGTATAGAACTCTCTTATATTGGTTTTGTAATAGCTTCCGCTTTTGTTTATGTAATTTGGGAATTGTAATTAATTGTTGTATGTCTTAGTTGATCAGAACAGTAATGTAATGTCTCCGTTATATTAATGCATGATCAATTTTTGCTTTCTTATGCTTCGCAAAAGTTTTTAATTATTTCGCTTTTATGTATGTTTATCTATGCATTGTTCTCTGCTTGGTTTGGTTGCACCCTGACTCGTACGACATCTTACTCCTCTAGGATGGGATCGCCTGAGTACGGGTAAGGGGTGTCACAGGAATACTCAGTACTTTCATGCTAAGATGCTTCATAGGTGGGCTAAAAAGCACTTTGGCTCTAAAATTGAATGGGGCTGATTGGTGCTTTGACCAGGAAGATCTTATGGAAGGAGCCATATCCTATTTCAGGAATCTTTACAAGAAGTAATCTTTGATTTTTGTTCCTTCTCATAACCAGGGCCTTTTCCTATCACTTTGCATCAATGATTTTAATATGCTTAAGGCAAGAATCTCAGATTTTGAAGTTTACAAGGCTCCCTTTGACATGAAGCCTATGAATCCCCCTAGCTTAGATGGAATCTATGCTACTTTCTACAAAAGACATTGACACGTTGTTAAACCTTCCCTTTGTAATTTGGTTCTTGAGATGTTACTGCTGTAAAAAATAAGGATCGGATTAGAGCAAAAATCGCAGCTAAAATAAAGATTGTACGGATCAAAAGATTTTAACGGGATTCAGCCAATATTGCTTACGTCCTCGGAGATTAAGAATATTATTTCATTAAAAATAAAAAGTGAAATAATACAAGAGAGAAAAATATATTTAACTAATTGACAAGCTAAGCAATAAAGGATAATTAAACCTAAAGCTAAGGGGTTATATTTATTGCTATCTAAAACCCCTCATCTTTCTAATTTTTCCGATATAGGATTCCTTTTTTTTTGCCTACCATATTTGACTAACAATCTCCCACTTGAAGATTTGACTGAGTATCAATCACATCTTCATATTATTCTTTCTCTCTTGCCAATCCCGTTGCTTGTGTATCTGTCAGGCCGCTGGAAGATCGACACCAAACAAACTTGTCAATATTGATTGCCTTTGTCATGAATCTGCTAGGTTGTCTTCGGTATGAATTTTCTGCATATCTACTATTCCTTCTTCCACTTTCTCACGAACGAAGTGGTACTGCACCCTTATGTGTTTGGTCTTTGAATAAAATGTTGGATTCCTTGCAAGATGCAAGGCACTCTGACTGTCACAAAATAAAGAAATATTCTCTTGCTTGTGCCAAAGTTCCTCCAATAGCATTTTCAACCATACTGCTTTTTTATTGGCTTGTGTAGCTGCTACATATTTTGCTTCTGTTGTTGATGTGGCCACAACCGATTGCAGTTTTGAGCTTACAGTTCCACCAGCAATTTTAAACACATAACCTGTAGTAGATTTGCTTTTATCAAGATCACTTGCATAATCTGAATCAACATATCCGCTGCCAATAAATTCTGATCCTCCATAACATAATGCAACATCTGAGGTTCCCTTATTGTATCTTAGGATCCTCTTAACATAATTACAATGCTCTCTACCAGGATTCACCATGTATCGACTAACCACTCCCACTGCATGTGCAATATCTGGTCTTGTACATATCATAGCGAACATTAAACTCCCCACTGCCGATGCATACGGTACTCGAGACATCTACATCCTCCCTTCTTCATTGCTAGGACTCATCTTTAAGGATAACTTGAAATTAACAGGAAGTGGGGTAGATATTGGCTTACAATCTTGCATGTTGAAACGTCGCAAGATTTTCTTCAAATAATTCTTTTGAGAAAGCCAAATCTTCCTATTATTTCTGTCTCGGTGAATTTGCATCCCTAGAATCTTATTTGCTGGTCCCAAGTCCTTCATATCAAATTCCCTAGCCAACTGAGCATTTAACTCCTTGATGCAATCTTTATTGGGGCCTGCTACCAACATGTCGTCTACATACAACAGCAAGACAATGACATCATTTTCACCAAACCTCTTGAAATATGCACAAGGGTCTGCATTTAGCCTGCTGTATCCAAGGCTCATAATGAAAGAATCAAATCTCTTGTACCAACTCCTTGGCGCCTGTTTTATGCCGTACAGAGATTTGTTCAACCTGCAAAGCAAGTTCTCCTTTTTTTTTCTTCAAAACCTTCTTATTAGAGCATGTAAATTTCTTCTTCAAGATCTCCATGAAGAAATGCAGTTTTTATATCTAACTGCTCAGGATCCAAGTCAGAATTTGCACATATTGCCAGGACCATTCAGATTGTAGTGAGACAAACCATAGGTGAGAAGATTTCATTAAAGTCCACCCCTTCTTTCTGAGCATATCCTTTTACCACCAATCTAGCATGATATCTCTCAATTTTATTATCACCATTCCGCTTGATTTTGTAGACCCATTTATTGCCTATGGGTTTTCTCCCTTGCAATAGTGACACCAGTTCTCATGTCTTATTTTTATGAAGAGCTTCAATTTCCTCTCGCATTGCTGCAATCCACTGAGATGCATCTAAACTATTCATTGATTCTTGGAGAGTTGATTGCTCACTATCCTCAGTTAGCAGACAATATGCAACATTACCCTCCATAATGTAATCTGAGTGCCAATTAAGCGGCATACTTGTGCGAGTTGATTGCCTATTATTTGAAACTTCAGCTTCGATTGGCTCTTGTTCCTCATGCTCTGGTGCAGTTTCAAAAGAATTACTGGTTTATGATTCTCTTTCTACACAAACTGTTGTTGTCTCTGACTTTTCTTCACTTTCTGCTTGCTCTTGATTTTTATCTTCTGCAAAGATAACTTTCCTGCTGACAACAACCTTGTGGGTAGTGAGATCGCACAGGCGATACCCCTTTACTCGTTTAGCATACCCCGAGAATATGCATTTTTTGGATTTTGGATCCAGTTTTGTAGTTTCTTGGGCATTGTACATCACACAAGTAGGACTTCCAAATACATGGAGGTTTGAATAATCCACCGGTTTTCCAACCCACATCTCCATTGGTGTCTTACACTCAATTGCAGTTAATGGAGCTCAATTCACCACATAACAGGCAGTGTTGACTGCTTCCGCCCAGAATTACTTATCTAAACCTGCAGTTCTCATCATTGCTCTTGTTCTTTCCAACAGAGTTCTATTCATCCGCTCTGCCACTCCATTTTGTTGAGGAGTATATGCTATAGTTAACTGTCTTTTGATGCCTTCTTGTTTATAGAATTCATCAAATTCTTTACTGGTGTATTATCCTCCATTATCTGTCCTCAAACACTTGATGTTTTGGCCAGATTCAATTTTCACTCACGCTTTGTAAGTTTTGAAGACTGAAAACACATCTGCTTTCTTCTTGATAGGAAACATCCAACACCTCCTAGACTAATCATTGATAAATGACATAAAGTAGTTTCCTCCTCCTAGGGATGATAATGGTGCTTGCCATACATAAGAATGAACTAATTCCAGAATGGCTTTGCTTCTGAAATTTGATGTGTTGAACTTCAACCGATGCTACTTGCTTACAATACAATGCTCACAAAGGGTAGTGAGACCTTTATGAGACCTGGAAGTAGATTTCTCTCTGCAAGAATCTTCATTCCTTGTTCAGACATATGTCCAAGTTTCTTATGTCAGGTCATTGCACGTTTTTCAATTGGACTGCTCGTGACGACAGATGCCTCTCTTTCTTGCAAAGTCTCTCCTTTTATCATGTATAAATTTGCAGCTATCTTTTCTCCCTTCATAAGTACAAGCGCTCATTTTGCTATCTTCATAATTCCCTTCTCACCACTGAACTTGCACCCCAAATCATCCAATTGTCCTAAAGACAACAAATTCTTCTTTAGGCCCTCCATATACCGTATGTCTTAAATAGTACAAATTGTACCATTATACATTTTCAGCTTAATAGTTCCAATGTCAACGATCTTTCAGGCATGATCATTGCAACTGTACACAAATCCTCCAGAGATAGGTTCATAATGTTGGAACCATTCTCTTCGAGAGGTCATGGGAAATGTAGCTCCTGAATCAAGAAGCCATACTTCAGCAAATCTTTTTCTGCCTTCATTAGTCGTTGCTACTTCACAACATAGAGCATCTTCGCCATTAGAACAGCTTGCCACATTTCCTTGAGAATCAGAACTTTTGTTTAAACTCCAACAATCCTTCTTCAAGTGACCCTTCTTGCCACAATTGTAGCATTTAACATTCTTCTTACTTCTTGATTTTGATCTACCAGGATTGTGGCTCCCACTTGAGCCGCATTCTGTTGATCTCCCTCTCATAACTATCAGGGCTTCCACATGCTGTGAACTTGCCTGTCTGTTTTCCTTATTTTTGCGCCAAGTTTCCTCCTCTAGAATAGCGGTTGCAACATTATCGAAGACTAGAATATCCGTAAGGATATTATTTATTAAGTTAATGATGAGTTAATCATACGAATCTGGTAAACTTTGAAGTAGAAGCTCGGCACGTTCTACTGTCTCTATTTTATAACCCAAAGAAGTGAGTTGACAAAATAGAGTATTCAAAGTATTGATGTGCTCCGTCACTGAAGTAGATTCCTCCATACGAAGAGTATAGAGTTTTCTTTTAAGGAAAATTTTGTTGTGGAGTGATTTGGCCTCGTACAACTTAGTGAGGTGATCCCAGATCTCCTTTGCTATCTTCTTCTCTTTTATGCTTGACAACACCCCATCTGCTAGTGTCAGATGAAGATTTGCCATAGCTTTTCCATCCATCTCGTTCCACTTATTATCATCTGTGAAATCAGCTGGCCTTTGACTTATAGCCGCTAGATAATTATCTTTTCTCAAGATAGCCTTCATCTTTAATTTTCACAGTGAGAAATTACTCCCGTTGAATTTCTCGATCTCATATTTTGCCGCCATTGCTTCTATCACAAACTTCTCTGCTCAAAAATCAGCTCCTACTATTTTGCATGAATAGTAATCGTATAGATGAACAGTGACCGTATACGTAAACAGTATTGTATACGTGAATAGTATCCAAGGAAAAGTCTTTTTTGATGTGGAAGATCAGTCTATACTACAACTACAGAGCATACTAACACAAAATCTCGGTGCTGATGCCACTTATTGTAAAAAATAAGGACCGGATTAGAGCAAAAATCGCAGCTAAAATAAAAATAGTAAGGAACAAAAGATTTTAACGACGTTCGACCAATGTTGCCTATGTCCTCGGAGAATAAGAATATTATTTCACTAAAACTGAAAAGTGAAATAATACAAGAGAAAAAAAATATGTTTAACTAATTGACAAGTTAAGTAATAAGGGATTATTAAACCTAAAGCTAAGGGCTATATTTATAGTTATCAAAAACCCCTCATCTTTCTAATTTTCTCGATATGGGATTCCTTTTTTTTTCTGCCTACCATATTTGACTAACAGTTACTAGGTAAACCCATGGCTCCTTCTATCAATAAAACTCTTATTATGCTTATCCCTAAATCTCAAAAGCTAGAATCTTACCGCAAATTTTGGCCCATTAGCCTTTGCCCCATCGTTCACAAAGTTATAAGGAAAGTGTTGGTTAATGTCTTAAAGGGTTAATGCTTTACCTTGTTAGTCCTTACCAAGCTAGCTTCATCAAAGGAAGATATATAACTGACAATATCATCACCACTCGAGAGACTATTCATTCCATGAATAGGAAGATGATAGGAGCTTAGTTAATGTATAATTGAGTATATGTTTTGTATGAGATTAGGATATTAATTGTGCAATTATCTGTATATTAGATGTCATGTGTGTTAGATTATGTGTATATCTGTTTGTATGTGTGATTGTTGTGTTTACAGGTCTTTTTGAGCATTAAATTGAGCAAACAAGCTGTGATGGTGAGAAAACAGGAGGTACTGGAGGTGGAGCACGAGAAGAGCAGAGCAGGATCTGACTAGGATGGGATAACATGAGTCGGACAGGCCTTGAGTAGAAAAAAAGAAAGAAGAAGAAAAGGGAAGAGGAAGTAAGCATCCGAGTAGGATAATTCATCCTACTAGGATTGTGGAGCACGAGTCTGATGGGTATAGCAGAACGAAGAAGAGCACGAGTGGAAAAGGAGGAGCATACGAATAGGATGTTGCATCCGACTAGGACAGGGGAGTGCTGGTGCAAAGGAAAAAAAAAAGAAAGAAGAGAAGAAGGGAAGGAGGGCACGACTAGGACCGAAGTGGAACACGACCAGGATGATGCGTTCGACTCGGACAGAGTAGCACGAGTCGTGCTAAAGCAGAGATAAACCGAGAGGAAAGAAGAAAAGAAAGAAGGAAAAAGAAAGAGCGAGTTCTGTCGCGATCGCGATACCGTCGCGATTGCGACAGAGAGTACCGTTGGACAGTTTTTGAGCCAAAAGTCACTTGAAAAACCACCTTCTTTCACCAAAAGTTGCAACTATTCTCAAGGGATATTTTCAAGGGACACAACTTTCAAATTAACATCTATAAATATTAGTTTAATTGTAAATTGAGATATGATAGATGATATGGAATTTTAGTTAAGTGATTTTCTGTATTTTGTAGACAGTTTTCTTTAGTTTTTTTTTCTTATTTAGTTTTATGTTTTGAAGAAGAAGATCAAGGAGAAGAAAATCTATTTCAAGAGATTGAGAAAAGGGTTGAAAGGCTTCTATCCTATTCTCTTATTTTTAATTCTTCTCCAATATTTCTATGAATGTCATTTCAATGAATTTGCATGTTATAATTCTTTCTATTTCCATCTACTTTCATGATCTTTCAATGTAAATTCTTTATTAGTATATTTTGCATGATCTTTACAAGTTAAAGTAATTCGAGAGTTTGCTTTATCTGACATCTAATAGAGTTTCATTATCAAGGTATATTTTGAGAAATCGGTATATTGAGATAATTGCTATAGGTTGGTGATTATTCTTAAAATATGTCATTAGAAACCTTTAATTCATTAATGAAAGTTGTGAGTTAGAATTTTAATTGCATATTTTAGGCATTTTAATTTATGTCGAGAGAGTAAATTAGAACTTTAGTTCAACTTGGCTTGCATGAAAGATGAATAAATGTTAATCAAAATGATGGATCAAATTCATTATTTTTAGTTCTTCATTCATATATCCTTTATCTTCTTCTGATAAACATAAATTAGGTTTAATTAATTATTATAATAAAGTAGTTCAAATTCAACCATCAAATTTATTACTATTGTAAACAAGATTAAAATTGATTAGTAATAGTGTGTAAAAAATGTTCCTCGTGGGATCGACATCTTAAGTACTATTGCGGTACACCGTATACTTGCGGTCAATAAGCATATATAAAAAATGCTCAACAAGTTTTTGGCGCCGTTGCCGGGGAACGGTTGTTTTGCCATTATGAAACTTAGTTTATGATTTTGGATTACAATATTTTGTTTTGTTTTAATTTATTTGATTTAGTTTAACTTTGTGTTTTGTTTTTGGTTTTACAGGATTTAGAAGTTCATGCCTAGTACAAGGAGTTCTTTAGAAGAGCTTGAACCCTTAAATCCTGAAATTGAAAGGTTTTTGTAAAGTAACCGGAAGTCCAATAAGAAAAAGAACAAGGATAAGAGACCAATTATCATGGCTGAAGAAAATCCGCCAAGATTGATGGACTTTGCCACACCTGCTTTGAGTGGAGCTCAACAAGGAGTGGTAAAGCTAACGGTAAATGCAAATCAATTGGAAATTAAGCCTTCACTCTTACAAATGATTCAAAATAATATACAATTCTATGGTTTGGCAAATGAGGATCCAAATGCTCATTTGGCCAACTTTCTTGAAATATGTGATACCTTTAAGATCAATGGGGTTTCGGCTGATGCAATCAAGCTTAGGCTTTTTCCATTCACTTTGAAGGATAAAGCAAAGGCTTGGTTGAATTCATTGACAAGGGGATCTATAACCACTTGGGACTAATTGGGCCAAACATTCTTATCAAAATATTTTCCATTGACCAAAACTGCAAAAATCATAAAGGATATTACTACATTTGTTCAAAATGATAATGAATCATTATATGAAGCTTGGGAAAGATTCAAGGAATTGCAAAGGATGTGTCCACACCACAACCTTCCAAGGGAGCTTTTGATCCAGACTTTTTATAATGGTGTAAATCCAACTACAAGAGGTACAATAGATGTTGCATCTGGTGGATCTTTAATGAGAAAAACAACTGAAGTAACATTTGAGCTTTTGGAAGAAATGGCAATGAACAATTGCATGTGGCCAACTATAGAGTAAGAGAATCTAACTCTAGTGTTAGGGGTGTGCATTCAGTTGATTTTATGGTTGTCTTGCAAGCTCAAGTTGAGGCTTTAACTCATAGAGTTAATAGCCTAGGCATGGGAGGTAATGTATCAAATGCATGCAATGTGTGTGGTCAAAATGGGCATGTTAGTGGCAATTGCACTTTAGGCATAGCTAATAAAGAGCAAGTTAATTTTCTTCAAAGCCAAGGTCGTGGAAATCCTTATTCTAACACCTATAATTCTGGTTGGAGAAACCATCCTAACCTTTCATGGGGGAATAATAATGTTAACAACCAAAATAGAGGTGCAGGATACCAACAACCGCAAGATAGGTTTGGAGCCTTTGAGGTTAAAATTGATAAGTTCATTGAAGAGATTAATTGTAAGATGTATTCTCAAGATGAAAGTCAAAAGAAACTTGAAGAAAAATTTGATCAAATTGCTAAAAATCATGCTGCTACTATTCATAATCTTGAGGTTTAATTAGGCCAACTTGCTAGTTCTTTATCTTCTAGAAATTTAGGATGTCTTCCAAGTAATACTGAGGAGAATCCTAGGGATCCTCTAAAGCCATGATATGCCTAGTTCTTTTATTTAGGTTACTTAATTATATTTTCTTTCTAAATATATTTTATGTTGTGTTAGATTCGTATAGATAGATTTATGTATTAATTTGTGTATTCTAGTTTCTTATGTTACTAACACATTTGATTTTTATGTTACAGCTAAGTTAGGAAGATTAGAGTAGTTTAATTTATTTTATTTTAATAAATAAAAAAAATATTTCGTAGCGTTCTGTCGCGAGTGTGGCATCATCGCGCTCGCGACAGAGAGGATTTGTAGGCAAACTCAAATGGAGCATCCAAGACGAACAGGAGAATTCGAGTAGGACGCCAGAACACTAGTCATGTTGGTCTGTCCGACTTGTGCTGGTGCCCAGATTTCCTAGGAGCATCGGTTTTTTCCTCTTTTTAATCGCTGTAAGTTTTCTTTTCCCTCAATTATTTTATTTACTTACAGATTCTTTCTGACCTGATTCTATTTGTTGTTAAGCACGTGATTTAAGTTTAATTAACTTAGATTGATCACCCTAACCCTAAAATCCTTAATTAGAAATCAGATTTGGGAATTGGTATTTTAAAACCCTAACTTTCTACATCGCTCTTTCCTTTTGCTGTTCTTCTTCGCGTGTTGTTCTGTTCGAGTCGCATCGCTCTTTCTTTTTCTTCTATACGAGTCCCACATCCTTTCCCCTTCTTGTTCTTTCGTATCTTCCTCTTCTTCACTCATTTCCTTTCTCATTTATGCATCACGTTTTCTAACAGTTCATCATTTCCATTTCTTTTCTTTTATGTTTCCTAAATTTCATTAAGATATTGTACGTTTGTTCCTCTTCCTACCCGTTTTCATTTTCTTTCTCGTTGGTTTTGCTCCATCTTTCACGTTGTTCCTTTCATTATGTGATCTTCTTTGACAGTATACCTATTATTTCTATCTCTTGCATTTTCTATTTACACAAACACAAACAATGGTGAGAACTAAGAATCCCACACCTTCAAGCGACAATCAGGAGCCAGTGGAGGAATCACAGGTACCTATTTCTACTACCCTTAGTGCCAATTTTCCAATCCATTCAGCTGAAGAAGGTAATCGTTTCCTAACTCTACAAGACAAAGGTGCATTGCAATGTAGGTTTTTTCCTGCAAATTTGCTTGAACAATCTGGTTTGCTTAATGTTGTGAATGAAATGCTTGCTGGTTGTGGCTTGTCTAGATTTGCTGATATGCTTGAACCCTTTTTGCTGGGTTTCAACGGATTGAATCAACATTAAACGCAGCGGAAAAATTCGAAACCCGAAACAGGATCCAAGTAGATTCGATTGATTCAAAAAGGAAGAGATTGAATTACTAACCTTTAGAACGAAATAACTCTTTAATCCGGACTGAAGACGCTGCCTTTACGCGAACGTCCTCTATCGGTATCCACACGCACGAACAAATGAGCAGGAGTCGCAGGGGTGCTAGCTCCCTTGAATGCGAATGGATTTCTTTTCTTTCTTTCTCAAAGAATAATAATGGCTCTGTTTTTCTTTTTCTTTCTTTCACAAAGAAGAACGATGGCTGTTTTTCTTTTCTTTCTTACTTACTGATAATGAAGAATGCAGCCACTCTAATCTTTTTCTACGTTAGAATGTGATTAGTGTTTTATTTAGGGTTAAACTCTTTTTATTAACATATATCCCATATATAACTGTATATATATTTCAATTCCTTTTCCTCTTAGGAAAAGATAAATGAGGATATTATCTCTTAATTCAAAATTAAGATATAATATATATATATATACATATATTTATATATTTATATTTATTTATTTATTTATTATTCTAAATAATAAGAAATAATATATTGATACATATTATCATCTCATATTCAAAATAAGAGATATTTATATGCATAAATATATATATATATATAAATATGTAATTTCGAAATTAAATATAAATACCTATATTTATATTTTATTCCGAAATAACCCAATAAAATCCATTCTGTTCATTTTGCTCTTGGTGTGTGACCCAATAGGTTTATATTATGTTGGCAGTGGGCCTAATCCCATAAAAGCCCACAAGTTATAATTGGTCTCTAGCAAGACATTATGACTACCCAAATAATATAAATATCGTTAGTCCGATTTTAACCTTGCAATAGAACATGTTATTATCCTTTTGTCACACGATATCTTGTTCGAACATAAGTCATGGTCCATGTCAAACTTAAATTGTTCAAACATATAATTTCTCGATCACTAAGTAGACTGATAAATTCAAATGATATTGATCACACTATCAATTCATTTGAGCACGGCCATGCATTTTACAGTCCTACTTATCGAGGGGCCCAATAGATATCTCTCTCTTAAGAGAGGGACAAATTCCATCTTGATTATTCACTTTCCTCCGCATAATTCTCATTATGTCCGATCATAAACTTTATAATTATCCGATTAAAGATAACGTTTGATTATGTCAAAACATAATGATCCTTATGTAGGAAACTATGATAACCTCAGGTCAAAGGATTCAATAATATATCTATTATAAGATCACTTATGACATTAACCCATGAAGTGATCTTATAGTGGGTCTATCCAGTACTTTGTTCTCTAGCAAGTACATATAGATTTGATTTATATCAACATATATATAATCATCCCATGATTATCAATGCAAATCTATACTAGTCTTAATTTATCTTTATGCCCTTTATTGATAAATGACTAGGGACAACATGAGTAACATTGTTATTCATAAACATTACAATAATGTAACATGCCAATAATATCAATGCGAAGAAAACCATTATATAAATGAAAAAGTAATGATTACATCATGGTCCAAATGTTTGGCCTAGGGCATAACCACTAACACTTTTATCCTGATGTTGTGTTTGAATTTTACACTACCTTGCAACAAAATGAACAAAATGATAGGCTATTAGATTTTCGCCTAGAAGGAGGCCATACACACTTACATATTTTATTATGCATAGGATTTATGGCTTTTCACAAAATGGATTAACAGAATTTCCTAGATCTTTTAATCCGAATGAGTTTTGGACTTATTTGACTAATATACAAACTCCTTTCAAAACTAGGGATGCTAAATCCATGTTTATCAAAGATTTAAGATTTTGGATTTTGCACAAAATTTTAGCTTCCTATGTTTTTAATCGGATGGAGTTTAATCGGGTTTCTTTGAATGAATTATTTCTCATGTGGTGTGTGCATAAAGGTAAGCCTATTTGTTGGTTATATTGGATATTCAATGAATTGTTGCAATGTGTTAACAAGAAAGACTCACCTCTTACCCATGGGCATATCATTGCTGCTATTGCTAAACATTTACATGTTTATGTTCGTGTCTTTGCTAATATACTTCCTTGTAAATATTTTACTGAGCATTTATTTGTGCTAGGAGGTGTTGTTAATAATGATTTTCAGGAAATTTCACCTCGCTTGAGATCTTGTTGGAGGGATTTTGCAGGTCCCTCTGCACAACAAGAAGACGAGGGTGAGGAGGAACCTAGTGGTGATGCATCAATGCATGAGATTCCTACTGCACCTGAAGTTGGATCATCAAGCTCCAATATTCCAGCCATGTTTGATCAGATTCTTAGTAACCTGCACCACATACAAGATCAACAAACCGTTTTAGCTAAAAGATAAAGAAGGTTGGAGTACAAATTTGATAACTTCATGAATCAAGTTGGGTTTCGTGTGCCATCACCTCCCCCATCACCATGATAGGGGAGTTCTCTTCTCTTACTTTTTCTTTATTTATTTGTTTAGTATGTGACATTCCTTCACATTGAGGACAATGTGTGTTTTAAGTGTGGGCGAGTGTGTTTATTGGTTTGTGTTTGTGTATGTGTTCTAATTATGTATATATATATATATTGTGCATGTTAATTGTATGATTGTTTTGTGAGTATGCTTATAGGTTGTGTGTATGTTTTAATTAGGCTTTTGAGTAAGCTTTATTATAAAGTATTGTTCTTTTTGGCATGTTATATAGGTTGTGAAGTCATTTATTTTTTATGCTCATTTTTACCAATTTTTCAAAATTTTTGGTATGTGTTTTAAGTTTTTCAAGTTAATTTGTTTTACTTATTTCAACATTATAGATTATTTAGTTTTTTTACTAACCATATTTTTAAAGTTAGAATTTGTTCATTTAGTTAAAGTTTTAGGTTTCTAGTTGCCTATGGAAACTATAGCCATAATACTTGCCCTTATTTCTTTTCAATAATGGATGAGGACTTAGAAAAATAAAAAGAAAAGTCAAAAGTGGGATGGAGCATAAAATGCACCCACCAAGTTCAACAATAAATAGCAAGATGTACATCTAAAATTGCAAAAATATGGGATGGAGCGTAAAACGCACCCATATTACCTTCTCTTACTATACATGGGATTCAATAAAAAGTTATACCCATGTGAAAGAAAAAGAAAACAAAATTGAAAAGAAAAAATAAAAAGTAAAAGTAAAGTCTAAAAATGCCATGAGATTAGAATAAGGGCGAGTGAGGTTACATTTGTAACACCCCCATACCCCCGGTAAGGAATATCGGGGCACCACGCGGGCACATACGTATACACATACATATACATACACTAGCAGAAGCGATAGCATTATACATATCACATTAAGAATAATAAAATAAATTAGTACTACACTAGGGCCCAACATGGATTTCATATCAACTACATATACATTTACATGTTCATATTACATCTGTTTCCATTTAGCTTTAAATATACATTTACATGTACCTTTACTTGTGATTTTTCTGCTTATATTACATAATGATGTTACTCAAAATGTAAAACTCTAACTCTTTCTTATACAAAAAGCTATAGCAAAACTCCTAGTGGCCTTGACCCGCAGATGTCCGCTCATTGGTCCAAACCTTTAACCTACACGGAAATAAACATCCGTGCTAAGCGATAACGCTTAGTGGGGATGAAAATAATGCAAATGACTTCTTTACGAAGTCACAAATAAATCACACAGTTCATGTGACAGGATCTCATGTAACAGGATCAGCTAGCTCATGCATATAGCTCTTATACATATACAGGTTACATGCTCAGTTATCAAATACTATGAACTCACGTGCATATATCATGTACTCTTTTACTTATTCATGTACACTACAACTTGTACATATCCTTTATTCAAATATACGCTATCATGTAACCACATTCATGTCAATACACTCATGTAATCATGTACTTGTATACAGAACTGTAATGTACTTAAACATTACTTTCATGTACTATAGCTTTATTCGAAGCAATACTATAATCATCTCAAGTTCACTGCACAACATTTAACAAAATAAGCCTGAGTTCCTCTCATGGTGGATACGGGACGCTCTATAAAAAAAAACATTTTCGGTAGACCGAAGTCACAAAACATTTTTCATATATCTCTATTAATGACCATTCTCGGAGGTCGACCCGCTTCACCCAAACGGGGCGGAACGTTGGCAGCTGCACTCGGTAATCCCTTTATAAGCATGCTTATCTATCCACTATAACGGTAATCAGGCTCAGAGATCACTCAATTACTATACACAGATACCAACTCATCAACTATAACCCAAGTGCATTTATCAAATTCAGAGACATTTAATTCATGTACAATCTTTAATCATCATGTTCAACAACTACAAAGCATATAACACTCAAATTCCATGCATACACTCTTATATCACATCATCATATACATACATTTATAAGTTCATACATATTTATCATGTCATTTACTATACTTCACACAATTGTACATTGTTACTTTATTAGTTAAATTACTAACTTTAATCATACTCAAATACATTTCCCGTTAATAACGACTTTATAGTCATTTGCTAACCCCAAACATGCATAATAAGCTAAGGGGAAGGGTAAGGGGTTGACCCATAGCAACTAGGAGCTCAAAAAGAAGAAGAGAAAGCTTAAAATGAGTTTTTCTGTCGCGAGGTAGCGACATGTGTCGCGATCGCGACAGAGACTCGCCACAGGAGCCTTACGAGACTGGTTTTCTCCCTAACTTTGCATCGCGCAAACGAACCCCTAAACCTCATTTTTAGCCAAAGTTGTCTTCTTAACAATTGTTCCCCTACATATTATCTTTCAAATGGGACAAGTTTCAAGTAATTTGGAAAACTAAAACTCCAGATATATAATAAACAAGATATACTATTCCAGTGAACCCACCAGAACAGGGTCACTTACGATTTGGGTTACTTTTGGGATACTTAGAGCCAAAACTAGCTCGAGTACCCTCTTAGACATATTTAGCCACGGATTTTAAGGTTTAGATGCAACTGGAATAAACTCAATTGGAGCTTTGAAACGCTACCTATGGTCACAACAACACACAGAGGTCTATGAATAACTAAACAGAATTTTACCCATAACACACTTCACAACTATAAAACATGTACAACTCATCTAACACTCATATAACCACAGCATATGCATATTCATACGTCATATATCACAACAAGCAATCAAAACGAGTAAAAGAAAACCGCACACGATCCCTACCTCTAGGAAGCTCGAACTAAGCTCTCTATTCAGCTCCAACCCTTTCCTTTACTTTATCCCATTTCTTGTTCATAGCTTCCACAAATCACATAGAAAACATTTTGAGTTAGAATTTTTCTCACTTTAAATTAAAAATAGAAAGAAAAAGGAGGTCAGATCAGAAAACAAATTCAACTTACCTTTAGAAGAGACCTAATCAAGTCCTACTATGCTCTCTTTAAGCCACTTCAAGTGGTTTTCTCAAAGAACTAAGCAAATGAAAAAGAAAGGAGCAAGAGAGAGACAAAGCAAGGTGAACGGCTGACCAAAGAAAGAAACTCAAGAACAAAAGGGCCAAAACTAACGTAAAAGAAGAAGAAAGAAGCAAATGGCCCATGTAAATCGAAAATTAATTATGCTAATAAATGCCATCTACCAATTAAATACATGCTTATTATCTTTTTTGTTCTAATCTCTTTTTATTTTATGTAATAATATCCAACTCTTGCCACATGTAACTCTCTCTTGTAGCCACCTGTTATGCTCCTACGCCGCCACGTGTCACTCTCCTACGATGCCATGTGTCCAATACACATCTCAAGGTCTCTTAACACCCACTTATGCACACATCTCGCGAGGGGGTTTTGTCGCGCTCGTGACGCTTGTCGCGCTCGCGACAAAACGCTCACGCCCGCACCAAGCAGCTGAAGTTCGAAAACCGCTGGAGGGCTCTGTCGCGCCCGCGACACTTGTCGCGCTCGCGACAGAACTCTCGCACATAAACTTACCTTTTTCGAACAAAACTCTGTAATTCTTCTAGGGCCACTTTGGGGTGTGACAACATTGGTCTTAAAAAGCAACTAGAAAACTTAGAATTTTTAATTTTATGATCAAATTTCTCTCTTTAGTTCATGATTAGTTTTTTGAGACTTAGTATTCTTTATGTTGGAGTTAGTAAAGTTGAGTAACTTGTTTAATTTTTAATGCATATGTTGAACTTTGATTTATTGGCATTTGTGAGTATTTGGGATAGTTGATCTTTGCAACTCTAGTGTATATGCTGAATGGACATTGCTTTATAATTATGTTTACTAGCTGTTAAATTTGCTCATGACTTTTGTCTTGCTTGGGGACAAGTAAGGTTTAAGTGTGGGGAAATTTGATAGGAGCTTAGTTAATGTATAATTGAGTATATGTTTTGTATGAGATTAGGATATTAATTGTGCAATTATCTGTCTATTAGATGTCATGTGTGTTAGATTATGTGTATATCTGTTTGTATGTGTGATTGTTGTATTTACAGGTCTTTTTGAGCATTAAATTGAGAAAACAAGCTGTGATGGTGAGAAAACAGGAGGTACTGGAGGTGGAGCACGAGAAGAGCAGAGCAGGATCCGACTAGGATGGGATAACACGAGTCGAACAGGCCTTGAGTAGAAAAAAAGAAAGAAGAAGAAAAGGGAAGAGGAAATAAGCATCCGAGTAGGATAATTCATCCTTCTAGGATTGTGGAGCACGGATCTGATGGGTATAGCAGAACGAAGAAGAGCACGAGTGGAAAAGGAGGAGCATCCGAATAGGATGTTGCATCCGACTAGGACAGGGGAGTGCTGGTGCAAAGGAAAAAAAAAAAGAAAGAAGAGAAGAAGGGAAGGAGGGCACGACTAGGACCGAAGTGGAACACGACCAGAATGATGCGTCCGACTCTGACAGAGTAGCACGAGTCGTGCTAAAGCAGAGATAAACCGAGAGGAAAGAAGAAAAGAAAGAAAGGAAAAAGAAAGAGCGCGTTATGTCGCGATCGCGACAGAGAGTACCGTTGGACAGTTTTTGAGCCAAAAGTCACTTGAAAAGCCACCTTCTTTCACCAAAAGTTGCAACTATTCTCAAGGGACATTTTCAAGGGACACAACTTTCAAATTAACATCTATAAATATTAGTTTAATTGTAAATTGAGATATGATAGATGATATGGAATTTTAGTTAAGTGATTTTCTGTATTTTGTAGACAGTTTTCTTTAGTTTTATTTTCTTATTTAGTTTTATGTTTTGAAGAAGAAGATCAAGGAGAAGAAAATCTATTTCAAGAGATTGAGAAAAGGGTTGAAAGTCTTCTATCTTATTCTCTTATTTTTAATTCTTCTCCAATATTTCTATGAATAACATTTCAATGAATTTGCATGTTATAATTCTTTCTATTTCCATCTACTTTCATGATCTTTCAATGTAGATTCTCTATTAGTATATTTTGCATGATCTTTACAAGTTAAAGTAATTCGAGAGTTTGCTTTATCTGACATCTAATAGAGTTTCATTATCAAGGTATATTTTGAGAAATCGGTATATTGAGATAATTGCTATAGGTTGGTGATTATTCTTAAAATATGTCATTAGAAACCTCTAATTCATTAATGAAAGTTGTGAGTTAAAATTTTAATTGCATATTTTAGGCATTTTAATTTATGTCGAGAGAGTAGATTAGAACTTTAGTTCAACTTGGCTTGCATGAAAGATGAATAAATGTTAATTAAAATGATGGATCAAATTCATTATTTTTAGTTCTTCATTCATATATCCTTTATCTTCTTCTGATAAACATAAATTAGGTTTAATTAATTATTATAATAAAGTAGTTCAAATTCAACCATCAAATTTATTACCATTGTAAACAAGATTAAAATTGATTAGTAATAGTATGTAAAAAACGTTTCTCGTGTGATCGACATCTTAAGTACTATTGCGGTACACCGTATACTTGCGGTCAATAAGCATATATAAAAAATGCTCAACAGAAGACAAGTAAAATTGGGGTCAATTTCACTCATGGTCACTCAACTTATCACTTATCGCGCAAAAGTAACCGACCTTTTTTTTCTTACTTAAATGTCACTGAACTTTTAACATTATTGCACAAAAGTCATGTTGACCGGAATCCGGCGACGATCCTTGCCGGATTGATGGCTTTTTTGCAAAAATGTTAAAAGTTCAGTAACATTTAAGTTGAAAAAAAATAAGTTAATTACTTTTGCGAGATAAATTATAAGTCTAGTGACCGTGAGTGAAATTAATTTAAATGTAGTATTTGTTGAACTTATCAATCCGGCAAGAGTCATCGCTGGATTCCAGTCAACATGACTTTTGTGCAATAATGTTAAAAGTTCAGTGACATTTAAGTAAGAAAAAAAAAGTCGGTTACTTTTGCGCGATAAGTGATAAGTTGAGTGACCATGGGTGAAATCAACCCGTAAAATTGGCTTAATGGCTATTAAACTAAATCCGGAGAAAGCCTATGATAGTCTCAATTGGCACTTTATTCATGAAACCTTGGTTAATATTAGGATCCTTGGAGGCTTGGTTAATGTTGTCATGCAATGCATTTCCTAGGCCTCTATGAATCTTCAGTGGAATAGGCAGGAATCTGAATCCTTTTCTCCCTTATGAGGCATCAGGCAAAAAGATATAATCTCTCCGTATCTATTCGTCCTTTGCGTGGAAATTAGTGATCTATGTCCACTGGAATCCTCCCCCTCTGGGTTGGGTCAAACTTAATACTGATGGGGCAGTGAAACAAGGCTGGACTAACATTGCTTCTGCTGAAGGAATCATTCGCAATCATCTAGGCAATTTTGTTGCGGGCTTTTCTAAGAACATTGGGGTTTGTAGGGTTTTTGACACTGAACTCTAAGGAGCTACTGAAGGTCTTGAGTTAGCTTGGGACATGGGATTCAAACAAGTCTTCCTAGAAATGGAAAACAATGTGGCTACCATCCTTCTGAACGATAAACATACCCACACAGCTTATTCAGCAGTCCCAGAGCTCTCAAAGAGATGCTTAATAAGCAGTGGTCAGTCTACATCCAGCATATCCACAAGGAAGGCCATGGGGCGACTGATTGGCTAGCCAACTATAGTGCCAGATGTCCTCTAGGTCTTCATCGTCTCAGCAGTATTCCTACAAGTCTTCACCAGGTTTTGTAGGCAGACGTTATTGGCGGTTGACGCGGCTCTTATCATTCTACTGCATGACTTATGATTTTTGTATATATTGAAGTCATTCTTTTTTTTAATTTTACAGAAGCCATTAATAATCAAACAAAGATTTTTTTTTTTTTACCTTAATAGTCTTCTTGTTTTTGGTAGATAAGGAAGACATATACATACATATATATATACATACATATATATATATATATATATATATATATATATATATATATATATATATATATATATATATATATATATATATTTATAATTATATTTATATATATATATAAGGCATAAGACGCATGAATCAATACCTACACATCCGACCTTTCTACTCGTGTGCTTAATTAAGTGCTTGCTAGCAATCTGAATTTTGGTGTTTACTTAATTGCTTTTGAAATGGAAATCACATATTGACCAAATAATTGAGAGTTAGCTATTTTTATCTAAACAAGAAGAGTTCGCAAAAATCCTTTCATTACATATATATATATATATATATATATATATGTTATCAGTTGATTTTTTATGGAGTTAAAACCATTAGGATATTTTCAAAATGATATTAGAATTATTGCTAGAATAATTAACTATTACCAACGGATATTTTTCTCCTTATGAATAGCTTATCAAAAAGGAAAAAAAGGCTCGGGTGACTATTAATTATCTAAATAGAGATATATAATAAGAAGACAACGTACGTTTGTTTGACAAGTGAAAGGGATAGTGTCTAATTAGCGTTGCTTTGCTTCCAATACAATATACACTACATGCTCTGTCTCTCTCATTATATTTACATAATTTCTTTCCAGCTTTAGTATATTTAAAAATAATGATTACAAATATACAATTATATAGGAATATATAAATAATGAAATGCATGGAGATAGAGTAACGCATAAATACGTAGCGATGGGTGCAAGGCAACTCTCATACAAATAAGTCCTACCTTCTTTTTGGACAGACAAGCATCCCATTGCCTATGTGTCACTTTCTGGTTAGTCCAGATCTAGTTGAAACTTTAATAAAAATAAACAAATCTTAATTGCTTGTCATAGTCGTGATTAAATAGTAACAATAAAATTTCGTTTTTAGTTGATTATCATCTTGATAAATGATTTTCTTCTTTTTTTTTTTTAGGATGCAAACATTAGTGATAATTAAGTGCAAAACATTAAAAATAATTTTCTATTTTTTCATTATTAATTATTATTATTATTACGTTTAATACATGAGCAGTAATTTATATTTATCCACATTTTTCACTTAGTTCCGTGTATTTTTTTTTTCCCTTTAATTACTTTTTATGTTTTACTAACTCTTATAAAATCGATTTTTATTATTACACCTAACTACTATAATTGATATGGGCTTGTGATATCTAAAGAAAATACGAGTATAAGGCATACAGAAAATACGAGCTTTTGATAACTTTATAAAGGATTGGTGAAAGGAAAAAAAATACAAATATAAATGGCAGTTTAAAGAAAATACGAGTATAATAAAGAGCTAGCCAAAAGCAAGAAAGAAAAAAATAAAAAAAGGAATTTATTATTATTATTGTGCGTTTGACCAGACCTAATGTGTTGGGTGAGTCACCTTGTGATAGCACCGTTAAACCTATTCCATTTGGCTCATACTGATATTACTTTTTGATTAAGAAAAAAGTTAATGCTCCGTATGGATATTAGAAACTTCTTTTAGATAACAGTTTTACCATGTCATGTAAGTCAATTAAGTTATTCAATGCATTAAATACAAATGATATGTATGGATCGAATTAATTAAATCTGAACTAATAAATGTTAAAAATACGATAGCTCCTACTTACCTATTAAAATATATCTCTATAAATTTTTTATTCCACACATTTAATTTGACCGTTTGAGTATTTTTAAAATTTTACCATTTTTTTTTCTTTTATTGCAAGTTTTAAGTCTCGGATCCAGATATTCCAAAGACCATTATCAATGACCATATTTGGAATTAAGCAGTGATAATATGATCAATTTGAGCAATATCTTTATCTATTTATGGAAACTTAGAAAGTAAAAATCGCAATTATTTTTGAAGGGTTGGGTTAACAATCAATTTTCCAACTGTTACATGGGGGTTTAATGACAATTAATTGGAAAGCAAGGTTGATTTTGATCAAATTTTATTCTTAAGTAAGATAGGACATTAATCACTAATACACTCCTAATCCTAACCACATTATTTCAACCAAGCCTAATTGTTTTCACAAACCTAATCTAGCAACAACTTCCCATAACAATGACAATGTCTTGTTCTGTTAGAAATTAATAATTATATTTTTATTCGTCATTTTTTTCAATTGATTAGTTTCTTTCTCGACTGGCTAAAACCCGCATCACCAAGATTGTTGTTGCTAAATTATTTTATAGAGAGAAAGAAAAAGTGACAGTTGGATTTTAAAACCATTTAATGTAAATTCACCATTTTATCACTAGAATGTATATTTTTTAAAAAGAGAACTCTTAAATATTATTAATTAATTAGTAGTAGTTTACGAATACAAATGTATTTGTAGTAATATATACTAAATGGCTAATTAAATCAAATTTTATTGATTTTGTTGACGCATGATACTTCATAAAATAATGCTTCTAGGATATTCTTATATTTGGACCCATACTTTTGAATAACTTCTTACATATATACATATCATTGATAATAATATAAACATCAACGTTCTTTTGCCTCATATTTTCTCTAAAGTATTAAAATATTCCTATTGTTCATATTAAATCAAAAATTTTTCTGATATAAAAAAGTTTGGTGCAAAAATATCTCTATAACTTTTATCAACTCTAAATTAATAGCAGTGACATGGTATTAACGTAGTGATTATTAAAAATATATTTATTGACTTGACGAAATGTTCTATTATTGTGGCATGTTTTGCCATGTGTTAACGTCATTCCAATATCATGTCAGCATTACTTCAACATTGTTAATTTAAAGTTGACAAAGTTACTTATAGAAATATTTTTGTATTAATTTTTATTACATTAGGGCATTTTTGCTTCAAAATAAATAATAAAAATATTTTAATATTTTGAAGAATACGTGAGGCTTTACTTTTTTCTATCATACAATGATCACTCTTAAATGGCTCCGTATTGTATTAAAATACTTCTCCAAGCAATAATTTTAAACTTTCTCAATTTCATAAATTTGATCTTACTACTTTACTCAAAACACTATCATTGATTTTACAATTGGGATTAGATAGCATTACAAATAAATTTTATTATACACACCTTACTATTTTTTCTTAATTGGAAAAAAACTCAATTAAACAAAAACTGAAAGAAAAATAATATTTTATTTTAGATAATTCTTGGTCTTAAAAAAAATTATGGAAAAGAAGAATGCGTGGCCACCAAGTTAAACAAAACAAAACAAAAATAAATGAAAAGAAAAATTAGGTGAAAAAAATAAAATTGAAATAGGAATTTCGTAGTGAAAGGAAAATTCAAGTGAACGTCACGTACATTTCTATATTGAGAGTTCCCTCTTGTTTTCTATATACTCTAAACTTCTCCTTTCTCATTCTTCTCCACACATAATCTTTTTATTTCTATCATCAAAATAATTATATTAATTAGGTTTGCTTTAACATATTATTATTACTACATTTTTCTGCTTAATCATTGTCTCACTACCCAACTTCAACTATCTTTTCAAGGCGTTGCAGTTCAGCTTATATATATATATATATATATATCTATAAATAATTTATTTGTTTATTTAATTTCTATTCAGATGATGCACTCTCTTTTAGCATAATTAACTGAGGAATGAGAACGGCAATAATGGGAAACTCACCGGCTACTGTTGAGGCTAGGCATCGGTTATCTTCTTCAATGTTAGTTTCTTCTTCTTCCTCTATTTAGTTGTTTATTTATTTTTCTGATATTCTTTATGAATTTTGGATTTTGATGGGATCCAGTGCATTTTTGTTGGTACGATCGCACCCAATTCTACTTCTTTTATTCAACCATCTTATATTTAATTTATCTTGTTTTTAATATATGCAACATTTCTAGATGAGTTTTGAGCAAACAATAGAAGATTTCTGAAGATTCAAGTCTTCTTGTTATATCTTTGTTTTTAGATAAGATAATGAGATATATATTAAATAACTGTATATTTAATTGAACAGAGAAGACATATACAAAAGAAGGTTACAGAAAAATAAAGTGAAAGGTGAAGAAAAGCCTTTCCACATTCCCATCCAAGATAAGAGTTCATGCTGCAAGTTTCCATTGTTGAATATTGCCTTTGCCTTTCTTATCTGTGGGGCAATCCTAACTCTTCTGCACCAACCAGATGTTGACCATCTATCACATTCTGGTTCAAGGTTAGTTTTCTCTGTGTACGATATACATAAGACATCATTAAATAGAAAATTGATCAAATAGGAAGCAACCAAAACATAAATTGAGAATGATGGTTTGTTAATTTTTTTTTTCATAATTTTAAATCAACTCTGCATTTATTTTTTTTTTCTTGAAACCATACATCATATATAAAATTGACTTATCAAGTGTAATTATACTTGTGTATGTATGAGAGAATTGCTATTTACTTGCTCATTTTTATCTCCTATTTCTCAATGTCAGTGTACTAAAGCATTCAAACATTTGGGGATTATATAAAATAATAACTTTAAAAATATATAGACATGTATATCATCATATATCCTCGGTTAATTTCTTTGAAAATCACTGAATTTAGGATAAAATTACTATAATGTCACCCAACAAAATTATCAAAAAAACACTTAATTGGAACAATGTTACAAAAAATGTTATTTTGGCTAGCAAAAAGATAGAAAAAAATCCACGTAATAAGCTAAAGTGTCACTTTCAAGATGACTCATTGGTGATATAACTCGCCATGTATAGTTTTTTATAAGAAAAATGGTTACTTGGCAAACTGATAGATCACCTATAATTCAAGATGATTCATTCTGGTGTGCCCGGCAACATATATATATATATATATATATTTGAAAAAATGCTTGCATGGAGTGACATGTAGACTTCTTATTGTCTTATTCCATTTTCACGTAAAGGGTTATTTCTTACGACATTATTCCAATTCAGGTATTTTTTTAGTAAAAAAAAAAAAAAAAATCTATTGTGACATTATGGTACTCAAAATCCAATAAAGAAATTATCCCCAATAACTGATTTTATGACTAATAATTTGATTTGAATCCAAATTTTATGAACAGGTGGATATGGGGAGGAAGAGATCCAAGATACATCTCGGATATAGATGTGAATTGGGATGATGTGATGAAAGTAATAGATGATCAGAAGAAAGGGTTTCAAGGAATTGGGCTTTTAAACTTCAATAAGAGTGAACTCACTAATTGGAAGCATCTTTTAGCTGATGATATTACACAGTTTATTATCCAATTAGATCCAGCAGATACAAACATAACTTGGCAATCTTTATATCCAGAATGGATAGATGAGGAGCAAGAAAAAGAAGTTCCAGTGTGTCCATCCCTACCAAAACCTGACATTCCTAGAAAAAGATTTGACCTTGTTGCCATTAAGCTTCCTTGTAGAAATGAATGGAATTGGTCAAGAGATGTTGCTCGCTTGCATTTACAGCTTGCTGCTGCAAATCTTGCTTCTTCTGCCAAAGGATTTCACTGTCTTCATTTGCTTTTTATTACTCAGAACTTCCCTATCCCAAATCTGTTTCCTTGCAAGGAACTTGTTGCGAGACAAGGAAATGTATGGTTATTCAAACCTGACTTGAATGCTTTGCGCCAAAAACTTCACCTTCCTATTGGATCTTGTGAGCTTGCACTTCCTTTCAAAGATAGAGGTCAATTTTTTTCTTTTTCTTTTTTCTTTCTAAATCTCTATTATGGGATTGAATTATTCAAAATTTAACGATTTTGTCTTTAAATTATTTTTTAATTAATTTTTATCCTTAATCTATTTAAAATATGGTGACTTTGCTCGGATTTCATATGACAATCAATCATATAATATATGTGTTATCTGAAATATAATATGCCTATTTTGATAACCAATTTCAAAAAAGTTTATTGGCAAAATTGCTATATTTCGTCTACTTGAAGATTGTCCTGTACAAGTATGGCTAACAAAATGTCTTTAAAACAGTGCCATTTTATGCAGGGAATCCTCAGAGAGAAGCTTACGCGACAATTCTTCATTCGGCTCATGTTTATGTCTGCGGAGCCATTGCAGCAGCTCAAAGTATCCGGTTATCAGGGTCGACCAGAGACCTTGTAATTCTGGTAGATGAATCTATCAGTGGTTACCACAGAAGTGGACTTGAGGCAGCGGGATGGAAAATCAGGACAATACAAAGAATAAGGAACCCAAAAGCAGAGAAAGATGCATATAATGAATGGAACTATAGCAAGTTTCGGCTATGGCAGCTGACTGATTATGATAAAATCATATTCATTGATGCAGATTTGATAATACTTAGAAACATTGATTTCTTGTTTGGCATGCCAGAAATATCTGCAACAGGAAATGATGCTACACTTTTCAACTCAGGAGTGATGGTGATTGAACCTTCAAATTGCACATTCAATCTATTGATGGAGAACATCAATGAGATAGAGTCATACAATGGTGGAGATCAGGGATATTTGAATGAGATCTTTACATGGTGGCATCGAATTCCGAAACACATGAACTTCTTGAAACATTTCTGGGTTGGTGATGATGAAGATGTGAAGCAAAAGAAAATTCGGCTTTTCGGAGCTGATCCACCAATCCTTTATGTTCTTCATTATCTTGGAGTGAAGCCATGGCTATGTTTTCGCGACTACGATTGCAACTGGAATGTGGATATATTTCAAGAATTTGCAAGTGATATTGCTCATGAAAAATGGTGGAAAGTTCATGATGCAATGCCTCAACAATTGCATCAATTTTGTATGTTGAAATCCAAGCAAAAGGCACAGCTGGAATATGATAGAAGGGAAGCTGAAAAAGCAAACTATACGGATGGGCATTGGAAGATCAAAGTTGAGGACCAGAGATTAAAGAAATGCATTGATAATTTATGTTCATGGAAAAACATGTTAAAGCACTGGGGTGAAACCAATTGGACTGAGGCTGATGATGAAATATTCAATCCAACACCACCTGCAATTGACACAGCATCTTTATCTGCTTTGTGAAGCTTTTATTTTTATTTTTTTTCATGTAAATGATACAAAATTCAGACATTGGTTCACTTTTGTTTTTTTACTCTCTCCATTTTAAAGCTTAACACTGATAGGGTCGGTTCTGTTTTGAAATAGAAAGCACCGTTCTGATGCTTCGGAGTGTCAACAATTTACAGTTCTCTTTTTACCTTATGATAGAGTTGCTAGTTATGCTATAAGTACAAGAAACCCTCTCTCATTTTTCTACATGCTGCAATATCCTGTTTCTCAGAATTATGTAATAACAAATTCATCAAAAGTCCTTTCGGTAGGTTTTTGTTTTCTCTTTTGGGCTTGCCGACTCTGCACAGATAAATTACATATCGGTCCATTCAACTTTACACTAATAACGAGCTGGTCACAGATTAATATTTTGCATCATAAAATTATAGGTTTCTAGAAATTTTTCTTCGTATTCTTTTTAATTAAATAGAATTGTATGATTTCTCTTTTTTTTTTTTTTTTTTTTTTCTAATGGAAAAGTGTATGATGAATGTTTAGCCTGTTATTATGTCATTCAGTGAGGTCACTTGCCTTTTTCTGCAAAGCCCTTTTTCTAACTTTCAAGTAACCTATAATGAAAGGTCTCCAAAGAGTACACGGATTGAATTCTTAAAAGAATTAAGAAAAGTTAACAGTTAAAACCACTAAGTCAAGCTTTAGATTGCCTTCAAGTCAGGTTATTATGCTTAAAATTGTGCGCAATAAAAATCAACAGTAATTGGAGACATTGTTAAACTGAAATTATTAAATTTTACAGCCTTATTCTAATATACAACACTATTAAAATGATATATAAAAATCAAGAAGCTGTAGGAATCCATTCATCTCCTTGAATAAAATTCTGTACTGAATATGTGTTTACATGCTCTGCAGGAATTCTACTACTCCATGTTACTCTGCGAGACACATCAGATCCAGGTCCAGAATTCCCAAATTCTCCGTAATAGAGAGTCTTTAGTGCAAAATCACCAGTCCATGGCATCCATCCTTCTGCTGCTATCAGAGCTTCAAAGCTGCAATTTATGAAGACTACTCTTGAAAATTCCTTCCATGGCCTTCCCAAGTAATTTCGGTGCACACTTGGCTTGCTACGGTACAATTCCATGTATTTCTCAGTGCCATTGATCAAACAATTTTGGAAAACAAAACCTGTTGATTGGGCAGGATCTGTCCTGCCATGTGCCGTGATAGCATTGTTTTCGCCTTTTTCTGGCTTTTCTTGCCTAGGACTGACCAAGATTTCACAGTCCTGAAAAACAGCCGCCGAGTTTCCAAAGATGAAGTCCACATTGCCCTCAATGCGGCATGATTTATAGAACTGACGAAGTGAATGGGCATACAAAGTGTCTTGATTGCCTATGAATTCACAGTTCTCAAAATATGATAGATCACTGTCTGATCTGAAAGCCACTGCCTGGTGGGTTGGGGCTCCTGCTGTATTCTGTATTGTGAGACCACTGGCCATGAATCCATCCCCAAGAACTCCTGAAGCAGAAGCATAATATATATCAAGCCGAAAATTGATGTATTCATAAATCTTTACGAGCTACACTAATGATATTTTCTGTCTGACTGGGGGCCAGGACTGAAAGTTGCAAAACAAACATACAAAGCCTCAAACCCAACCTCAAATCATACCAAGAACAAAAACACAAACAAAACAGAAAAAGCACACAAGGATATGAAACTTTGAAGTGCAAAGCAACCAATAAAATAATGAACAGATCATTCTCTTGTAGCCATTCTAATTTCCGCATAAATTTATGTCATGATGCCTCGGTGTGACATAGCGCATAAAAATCAAGGGTACTTACCAACTGTAGCAGACTCATACGTAGTCACACCAGGCTGAGAAACGCTCAAAGACCCTGTAATGATAGATTTACCCATCCCATCGCCTAAAAGCACCACATTTTTCTTCTCAAATGGAATCCTAACAATCTCATCATAAACCCCTTCTCTTATATGTATCACAAATCTATGGTCCAATGCATTATTTGGAGCTGCATTAACAGCTTCCTTAACTGTTTTGTAACATCCAACACTTCCGTCCTTACACACTGTTGCATCTGCAGTTAACTTAGACAGCAACTCACCCCTAAACCCGTTTCCATTAGTCCCCGGTCCCTCCCAGAAGTCATCCCGCTCAGTTTTGGGCAGTTGCCAGGACTCTGTTTCATTACCAAATAAGTCGTAAGAAACAATCATGCTTAATGCATTGCTGCTAAGGCCCATTGAAGTGTTCAGATACAACATTGTTTCATTTATTTCCTGCCGGTTGTCACCTTTGGAGGTCAGTCCTCCATAGCAGTCATATTGGTAACCTAGAGCTGCACTCATCCAAGCACGAGCATTCTTGGTATTGCCATTTTGCAAAGTGTCATTTGTTACTGAAATGCGGTACTGGGAATAACCTAGCACCTCCAAACAGGTCTTGGCGAGATTGGTTATGTTTTGGTTACCAGCTGCAGAGGCTAGAATGGACTTTAACATGGATTGTGTAGTTGTGAGGTTCTGATAGGAGAGTGATAATGCAGATTGGATGATATCAATTGGGGTTGGGCTTGGAGGGACAAGATTGGATTGAGTTAAAGAGGATTGACAGGTTAGTGGATATCTTGTGGCTCTACAAACCGATTCAATTTGAGCAACAGGTAGTATTGAGTGGTTGGAGTGTGAATTTGGGTTCGCAGGTATTATGGAGTTGTTGGAATGTGAATTTGGGTTCGCAGGTACTATGGAGTTGTTGGAATGTGATTTTGGGTGTGAGTGTGAAACTTTATGACGGAGGGTGAAGAAAAGGATGCAGGCCACGAGAGAGAAAAAAAGAAAAAAACCAATGACCAAGAAAATTAAAGATTTGAACTTTAGTCGCGATTTGCTTTTGGATTGAAAGTTATGGAGCGGTTTTGTTGAACCTCCCATGGTGGAGGAGGTGGGTAAGAATCAAGTTTCGAAGCTGAATGGGAATGAATCAAACATGATAAAATAGACACAAGATCTAGATCCAAGTCAAAAGAAAGGGAAAAAAGTACAATTCTATCATTAAAAAACAAACAGTTACTTGGAAAGGCACCGCCTTTGTAATTGCCCACCGTCGTTTGCCGCGCATAAGACGCAATCAAATCTTCTTAATGGCGTTCATAGGAAAAACATTACTCTCTTTCGCAGGAAACACAAAAAATAATATTTCTATAGTTTTTGAATCAAAGCATGGGCAACATGCAATGCATCTTCAAACAAAGTAGACAATCAGATTAAGAAAAAAAGAATCCTATTTTATTGTCCCAGATTAAAAGTACATATCACAACTCATTTTTAATGTCCACCAATTAGCAAAGTCAATTAATAATTTAATATAGCAAAAACTAATTTTGGCAGTGCATAATTTCGGAAAAAACAAATAGCATTTCACCATTTTAATGACTAATACCAAAATTAGAAGAAACTTTTAGTATGAGAAGCATAACCTCACTGACCTACTGTTGCTGTGTTGTAAGTAGAGAGACCAACTTGACCGGCCTTCAAAGACCCTGTAATGACCGTTTTGCCCATCCCATCACCAAGAAACACAACGTTTTTCTTCTCTAGCGGAATCCGCACAATCTCCTCATACACTCCCTCCTTAATATGAATTACAAACTTTTGAGTCCCCTGCTTATCCGGCGCCGCATTGACAGCTTCTTGCACCGTCTTGTAACAGCCGTTACTCCCATCCTTACACACCGTCACATCCGCCGTTAACTTCGAAGGGAAGCCGCCTCTGAATCCCAAATCATTGCCCGACCCAGGTTTCTCCCAAAACCCGTCGCGCTCCGTCTTGGGCGGGCTCCATGACCCGGAATTGGTTCCGAAAACGTCGTAAGACATAACCATACTTAAAGCGTTGCTAGTTATCGTCATCAGAGAGCTCAAAAACGACATTGTTTTGTTGGTCTCTGAAGTGTCGTTGGCATACTTCAAGGCGTTCCAGCAATCGTACTGATAGAGTAAAGCGGCGCTCATCCAAGCTCGAGCATCCTTGTTCCTCCCACGTGGCAAAGCGTCGTCCGTTGATGAAATACGATACTGGGAATCATTTAGCACTTCAATGCAGTTTTTGGCAGCGGTGGTGCGATTGATGTTTCCGGCGGAGGAGTCTAGAATAGACTGGACCATAGATTGGGCCGTTTTGAGATTAATGGAAGAGACGTAAAGTGCAGATTGAATGATTTGAATGGGGTCGGGATTTTGAGGAAGATGACCCGAATTTGTTAGAGATGATTGACAGATATCAGGGAATCTAGTGGCTTTACAAGCTTGGAGAATCTGAGTTGGGGTGGAGGTGGGCAATGAAGGTGGTTTTGGTTGTTGGTGGTGGTTGCGGTGGCCGGAGGAGGCAAAGGAGAAAGAAGAAAAGAGAAGAAAGAGAAGGAAGAAAGAGAAAAAAGAAGCCATGGAAATGGAGAAGAAAAGGGATTTGTGAAAAGGGAAATTAGTGGGTATTTTGTGATGTGGTTGTGGCATTATTTATAAGGGATGTGATTGGTGTTTAGTGGCAGTGCATAGAAAGTTCACGAGCAATTTGGCAGTACTAGATAGTGGAAATGCAGAAAAGGAATGACAGATTTGTGTCACGGGGTTGATAAGCGAAGATGGAAAGCAGATTTGTCCAAAGCCAACAAGTATGAATAGGTGAGGTTGATCCACTAAGCAAGGACGGCATGAGTGAAGTTCACGTGAGGAATAGGTTGGGGAGAGAAAAAAATAGAAAATTCGGCATTGGAACAGAAATTGAACGGATTTTTTTCATTTAATTGGTATAATTATTTCGATTTCTATTTTTATTTTTAACGTTTTCAGTTATCTTCTATTTAGCTTTTTGAATACTTATTAATTATTATCGATTATGTTATATTTTTATTAACTAAAAAATAAATAAATTATATTGAAATTCTAAAAGTAATAGGTAAATAAAATTTAAATTTTATTTAAAAGTAATAGATAAAAAAACAGAAAAAATACTTTACATTATATTTAAGTTATATTTTTATTTGTATTTTTTTATTTTTTTATTTTTTTATAAAATTTATATAATATTTTAAAATATATTTAAATTATATCATTCTTCTTAATTATATAAAATAATACTATTTATATGGTATAACTAATAAACTTTTATATATAAGTATCTGTATTTTATTTTATATCATTTAATTTCTTTGATCTAAAATCAAATATGCCAATTTTTAATAAATATCAAATTCATTTTATAATATTATCTATTAGTTTATTTATTTTATAATTTTTAATTTAAATTACTTTAAACAATTGAAATTGAATAGAATTTTGTATATTTTTTAAATAATTGTATGTTAAAAATCTTAGTAGTTTATCGAAAAATATTTGTTAACTAAATGTAAAAAGCGAAATTGATAGATTAATTAATCGAATTTAATAAATTGGTTAATAATTGATAATTTTAAAAAATTAATATTAATTAACTGTTTAAAAAAAATTGCTAATGAGCGGGTGAGGCACTTAGGATTAGGGGTGAGCAAAATTCGGTTAAAACCGAAAAACCGAACCAAACCGACCAATTTTTTAAATTCGGTTCGGTTATTCGGTTCGGTTTCGGTTTTAAATTTATAGGTACATCGGTTATTTCGGTTCGGTTCGGTTTTGAAAGACAAAAACCGAATAAAAACCGAACCGACCCGACCGAACTTTTAAATTTATATATTATTTTATTCAATTTTTACATTAAAAAAATTATTTTTGTATTTTTTTTATCAATTTAAGGGGTTTGAAATTAAATTATATATGTACATTTTTTTAATTTGATTTTTTTTAATTTTAATTTTATGATTTATAATTTTGTATAATTTTTTAGATAATTTTTTTAATTATAATTTTGGATTTTCGGTTAACCGAACCAAACCGACCGACAAATTCGGTTCGGTTTGAATTCTGTTATTATATAAATTCGGTTCGGTTTCGTAAAATATTGTAATTTCGGTTTTCGGTTATTTCGGTTCGGTTCGGTTATTGAACCGAACCGACCGTTGCACACCCCTACTTAGGATAGGAATATGATAGGACTAGGGTGAGCGTGAGGCACTTAGGATAGGAATATGATAGGACTAGGGTGAGCATGTAAATGCTTATTTAAATTTTCATGGCATTTAACTATTCATTTACTTGAACTTTCACTGTTTTATTTTGTTTTATGTGGATGGAAGTCATATTATGTTCTATTTGGTGGTTAAGTATTGTATGAATTAGTTAATAGAATAGGCAAAAATCAATAATATCAAAAATATTATTATTATTATTATGCATTAATAATTGATATAATATATTTAACATTTCTAACCCAAAGAAAATCATGGGCCATCAAGGAGTTCTCTAGTCCAAGCCCATAATCCTAATTTCACCTTTAAGGGATATATATATAAGTATATAACTCAATGTATTAATAAATTGAAATTTATTGTTTAAAATGTAATAATTAAATTTAAAATATTTTATGAACATTTCAGTTTGATCTCTCCATCAATAATTCCAGTAAAATTAAAGAAAATATCAATTTTTATTTAAAAAATTATTTTTTGAGCTTTTCTTTAATATATAATATAGTAAAAAATTAATAATAAGTTTATCTTATTATTAATAACTCAATAGAATTATATTTTTCAATTTTACAACTTTTATCTAAATATTTAAAAAAAATCTTTTTCAAGGTGATAAATGATAATGATTGTTTTTTATTCAATTTAAATTAAAACAGAAATTTAACTATTAACTTTAAAAGTCAATAAAAAATAAAATTAAAAATAAATAATATAATTCATTTTAAATCATTTTTTATAAAATCAAATTCTTTTTATATTTGAAAACAACTTTTACTTTATCCAAGGTAACAAATTAAATTAAAATAAAATTATAGTTGAAAAAGACTTAATTTAAATCTTAAATATAAAAAAATATATTTTAAAATATTATATTATTTAATATTTTACGAGATCCAAATTGATTCAATAAAATATAACTGAGTTTGTGTAGGATATTTAAACATATTACAAAATAATTTTATATCTTTAAAACTCTTTTTTTTTTTCAATTTGACATTTCAATTATATATTTATTAATTATGATTTTCGTTTTAGCTAGGAAAACTTAAAGAGAATCTCCCAATTTAATTTTTAAAAATAATAAAAATTTATAATTAACTTTGAATGATATTAATCTTTGAATAGAAAACTAAAAAAATTATTTTTTGAGTTAAAAAAATTGATTTTTCCGTTAGTTTTAATGGAATGATGGATGGAGGGGCTTAATTGAAATGCCCCTAAAACATTAGCAATCCAATTGTTATGTTTTAAACGGTAGATTTTAATTTTGAATTGATCCAAACGCAAGGGATTGTTTTGTAGTTATTCCTATGTTTAACTAGGCAAAACCCTTTTTCGTGTCCCTCGACTTTAAAAAATTTGTACATTTCGTTCCTTTACTATAAAAATTCTTATTCGAATACATATACTTTAATTTTAGGTGTCACTTAGTCCCTGATTATAGGGTTTAACAAGGGTGCAATGCACTCGCCATGAAACAACGCGTCTGGTCGCCGTTCGTCGGAGCTGCTGTCATCGACACTAAAAATTTATCGGAGATGGATCCAAGCATACCGAAGTGAAGCTTTCGTCGTTAGGGGTATATCGGCGACAACTAAAAAAAAGAAGAAGACAAAGAGAGAGAAAGATCTCGATGGTAATGGTAAGCATTGAGATGGGTTGTGGTGATAAAGGAGTGGCAAATGATGATTGAAAGTTGAAGAAATGAAGTTTTGCAGTGGTTGTTAATGGTGAAACGCAGAGGAAGTACAGGGGAAATAAGATAATGAGACGTGATTCGATGTGGTCATGTGTACAGTGCATATAAAATTTTACCGTTAGATTAAAAGTGAATATTGATCCAATGGTTAAAATTTGCTCGTACCGTATACAAAAGCATACCGTACGATATGCACATGATCCGTTGGATTAATATTACTTTTGATGTAATTGTCCAAATTTATACACACTGTATACATCACTGTACCAGATCGTACCATCCAATCAGTCAGATGCACTTTTAGAGACGATTGAAATACACGCACTGAGTGTCAGATGCACTTTTAAAGACGATTGAAATACACGTGCTGATGGGTAGTTAATGAATGACTAAGTACTAGCTCATATTAAAGTACAAGAACCCAATCAAGAATTTTTATAGTAAAGGGACCCAAGTATGGGTTTTGCCATTTAACTAAGGTAATATTTCTGTTATTTCTTACCATGGTTAGCCCCCACCATGTTGATAGAATCATCCTAATTTTTTGAAAATAATAAACTACATACATAAGTTAGTAATAAACGTTTTGAATTTCAACAATGAAAACTTGTTTAGGCAGAATTAGTTAGCTAGTGGGGTAGCCTTATATGTGATGCTCAACTATGGTTTAAGCTACCCTCATCTCGCGAGTTAATTCTATCATATTTTTCAATCACAATTGTTGGTTGTTCGATACACATCCATTTGAACTTAAGCAACTAAACGAAGAAAATGAATTGGACAAAATCATATTTGAAACGAATGCTTCACTTTGTTTGTTTTAAAGACAACCTCAACCAAAAACCTGCATATGGCCAAGGTTCTTTTCATATATAATTGATGTTATCCATAAGTTACAAGGTCTTTATGCTCGCTAAAGAACTATGTCTTTCTTCTTCGCAAAAGCAAGTAAATAAATATATCGATGTATTAAAATCATTATATAAGTCATTTAACAATTGAAAAATTAGAACTTTATCATATTTTGAACGTTAATGAGAATATCTTTCACATTTTTTTTATCTATTTTATGATTCATGTTTAATTCCTTTTTTTTCCTCATAATGAAACCACTTTGGTGGTTCTTTGTTGCACCCATACACCATACAAATTATTATTAACAAATATGACTCATTACTTTCTAATTTTCTAATCCATCATCCCTAATTCATAATGTATAAACATAATAGATTAGATTACATCATTAGCTTCCACCAATTGGACTAAATCTTCCTATCTTTTTTGAAAATAAAAATATGTATATCTGATTGCAGCAGAGGAAGTGTTAAAAGTTATTAAGTTCAAATTTCTATAGAGAAACTTAGGGAAGCCTCAAATATTCAATGTTCATAGCACATACTCTTTAAATTAAGTAAATTTGACCATACTATGAAATCGGTCATGCTAATGGGATAAAAAATAGCAACATGCAAATATTATATACTACAAAAAGAGCACACTAATAATTTGTAAAAGAGTAAAAAATATATCATTATTTAATAGAATGAATAAGGGCATTTCTTGATCTAGATTTGACTCCATTATTTTTGTGGAAATAGAAAATATTTGATTTGGCTTTTACATTAACATGCAGATGGGACCATTTCTCCTGTAATGGTAGGTCTAACATTTGTACATAGGCAATTTTCAAGTCCTTCATCTCCGTTATAAGATAGGAGAATGCTTGAAAGATTCACATTTTTGCATGGATTGCTGCTTCAGTAAGTAAGTTAAATTGTTACAAGAGTTCTAAAAGTGTCCCTAATATTCTTGAAGCCCACGTTATTAATCTTAAATGTTGATGGAGCCTAACATTATTTTAGAAGCATTAGAAAAATTCAACTTTAATTTAATGCACATGTATACATAGCCAAATTAATAGCATTTATATGCATTGAGAAACCTTTCTTCCCCTTTCATGTGAAATTACCTTTGGATTGCATTGATTCCATGGGCAGTACTTTGATCAATTAGGTTTGGATTCATAAGGTTGTTCATAATAGTATCCTCAAAGTGCATATATGATGCACTATTACCGTATAATGCTGACCAACACTTGATTCTCACACTATTGTTTATATCAGAAAGATTGCAATTTCTGACAAAAATTCCAAACACGACTTCTTCGTTCATGTATTTCCCAAAACTTCCTATGCTGATGCCATGTCCCGGATAGCATGTTACTTTTTTGATATGCACTTGTAGATTTCCATCACAAAGGGAAATGCAATTATCCATTGTGCAAAAGTTTGAATCAGTAATGTTGATTCCTGTTGATCATCCGATGTGAATTCATTCAGTATTAGCACTCATTTTAATTGCATTAGCCGTGAAGCATTCAAAGGAAAGGTTTTTGCATCCAAGTACATTGACATGGAAATTCTTGCTATAAACAGAAGTCACATCTTGGACAGAGCTATTTGTAACCTAATCAAACCTAATATTCTGGTCAAGCAATAAGGAAAAAAATTTTACCAGAAACTCTAATATAATCAATTGCATTTAAATGAAAATGCTTGTGAGGTAACACCAAGATTGTCACACCCCAAAATAGCCCTGGTCGGATTGTGCATGCTAAGTCGGGATCGGAAGGGTATTTCAGTAATTTGTGCTAGAGAAATTTGGAGTGTTAAGGACCTAATTGAAAAGATAATTAAGTTTGTAAGAAAAGAAATGTGTAAGTGAGTGAAGTGTATTTTGCCAAAGGACTAAAGAGCATTAAGACAAGATATTTATTAAGGAAAGGTTTGGGTGCATGTGAGGGTATGGTGCTTTGGTTTGGAAAGTGTAAATGGATTTTGTGGTCCATTAGGGAGCTGCCAAGTGGATTGTTAGGTGGGCATTGAATGAAGAATAGAAGAAGAAGTAAGAGGAAGAGAGAGGGAAAACACAGATTTTTGGTTTGGCTTTCCCATCCCCTCCTCTCACGCCCTCCCTTCTTCTTCTCTTCTCCTTTCTTTCTCATTTGGCTTGGGTTGTGTTTGGCTTGAAGTGAGGCTGCTTTGAAAAGGTAAGTTGGTTTAAGGTTTTCTACGTGCTCCTGTTCTTCTTCATCTTCCTGGTTTTGTCTTCAATTAGGGTTTGAACTAAGGAATTGTGGGTTTTGTTTGTGCAAGTGTTTGATGTTAAGAAGAAGTAAAGTAAAGGCAAGGAAAGGATTGAGGGTTGATCTTGAAGCTGATTTTGGATCGTCATTTTGAGGTTTGGGAGTATTTTGAATGCATGCAATGTTTGAACTTCTCTGTTCTTCAATCTCAGTTGAATGTCTCTGCCCTATTTCTCACTAGACTTATAATGTGTTTGCATGGTCTAATTTCTGGAATTTGGTGTGTTTTAGAATGTGTACATGCATGATTAATTGAGTAGATGTGTTAGTAATGCATGACAAGTATTGATTTGGAAGTTCTGAGTTTGTGTTTTGAACCTACTGTAACTTTTAGGGTTTATATTCTTGAATGGGTTTATGCATGATTTTGATTGTTTGATTGTGGAATTAATTGCAATTATCTTGTTTATGATGTTTGGAAGATCGACTGTAAGGTAAGATGAGTTTGGATGTGTTTTGAATCAGATTGAAAATGATTTTATCGAGTCCTTTGAATTCTGGGTAAGCTGGGAATGGAAAATCGTGTCTCTGTAGAATTTCCATTTCCAGTAAGTGTCGTGACTTCCCTGAGAGAGACAAGTCACGCGACGTGACTCCCAGTCACGCCACGTGACTCTGTCTCCCAGTCACAACGCGTGACTTCTCGGCGGACTGGACGAAGCCGTGAGGCGTGACCCCCAGTCGCGAAGCGTGACTGCCTTGTGAGAGGCAAGTCACGTCTCGTGACTTAGAGTCACGTCCCGTGACTCTTGTGAGGAGGCGTGACTTAGAGTCACGTCCCGTGACTCTCTTGGAGACATGTCACGAGACGTGACATAAAGTCACGACTCGTGACTCTTGTGAAGAGCAGGCGTGACATAGAGTCACGTCCCGTGACTCTCTTGTAGGTCACGACTCGTGACCTTCCTTTGAGGCCAGTCACGAGTCGTGACATGGCTCGTGACCGACCCCTCTTCAGCCCCATTTTCTGATTTCGCCCAGTTTTAACCAAAATGAATTTCCTATCTCTTCTGTATGGTGATGTACTACTGTATTACTCTTGTCATACCTTTATGTGCTCTTGTATGACTTGGTATGACCTTTCCTGTTTTGATTTGTTCCCCCGTGACTAGTTTATTATAAAATGACTTTCAAATGCTTTTATGACTTTTTTCCTCTACTGTGTGCTATCTTATCTGATTGGTTAGCCTATTTTAGTTGTGATTAGCATTATGTTATGCATATCCTTGGTTGGATTCTTCTCTTAGAATAACCTGCCATACTTAAGAGTATTTTGTATCATTCCATGAGTTTTTATTCATTGGCATAATATGATTCCACATGTGTTCTTGATATGCTTTAGTAATTTGAGTAGTGATAAAATGCGATTGATTGATCTATTGCATGCTTCAGAATATGACTTGAATGAGGTATGATTGATATTATGCTATGCTATATTTATTTGAATAATTTGGTTAATGTCTGAATGCATGATTATGCTTTAGCCTGGGAACTCAATGTGTTATGTTTAAATGTAATTTTGGACTATGCATGATTTATGCTTAGTATCTGCACCTAATGCATGATTAGGATTTCGTATTGATAATCATTGGCATGGTAGTGCTTCTTTGCCTGATTATTGGCATGCTTTAGGACATTGTTTAATGTTAATGTGTATGGACTGTAATATGTTTTGCAATGCGAATTGTATGATTTATGACCGACTTTATGAGCATATTTATATGTCTATCATTCTCTAGTTTATGCATGATATTTATATATTTATGCGTTATGCGATTCGAAGCGTGAATTGTTTTATGCATGACCTGCGAGAGTCAGTCTAGTGGATAGTTAGGCATGCCTAATAGAGATCAGTTAGCTGCAGCCCTTTGAACGTTTGGACCCTGATCAGGTCCCCCGTCTGGTTCCTCGCGAACCCCCCATCAGTACGGATCCTCGTGATCCTTTTTAATGTATTTAGATCGGGTTAAGATCCCCCATCAGTAAAATGCTTTTGTGACAAAATAAATGGTTTTCGATTCGTACCCGTAAGGTACCCTTTGGCCGACTTGTACCCGTAAGGTACTAATAAGTACACTCGTTATCCACTATTGTGAGTCAGCAGGTGCTTTGATGGTTTGTTTTATACTGCTTTGAAATAGCTATCAGAATGTGATATCTGATTGATTATGATAAGGATTTCAGGAATCAGTTTATATGTATATGAATGTGACTATGGGCTTCAGAATGTATGTCTGTATTAAGTAAGCATGATTTTATATCTAACATGATTATCCATACTTGTCATGTGATTTGTTATAAGTTTCTGAATGCTTTGAAATGATTCGATTGATGTATTTGAGTACATGACTTAAGCATAGTTTTGTTAGATATATTAGCATGTGAACCGAAGCAGTTGTGATTGTAAGTATGTGATGATTACTGTACTTTCTGCATGTTGATGATATGAATGTAATGTTATGTGATTATGCTTTCAGTCTCCGCTATTAGAGTGTTTTCGCTTAATACTTAATATATGAGAGTTGCGCAGCGGTAATATAATGCTTTGGATTTTGTACCTTGGATTCTGACTAGTGTGTGTATTTAGCATGTCTAAGTATGTTGGTTAGCTAGCATTCTTAACATGTTGGTTTGGTTGTCAGTTCATGCATGGGTATTTAGTTATGTCAATTGCATGTGTAAAGCTTATGTGACTCCGCACGATAAGATGTTGATATTTGCTACCCATGTAGGTTTATGCATGTGATATAGTGTGTAGTTCAGCATGATGATGCTTGTAACGTGTATTGTTTTATGTCTGTTTTGGCCTATTCTTGACATGAGTATATGTTATGGTTATGAGTTATCGAATGAATTTCTTTACTATGCCAACATGATCATATTTGTTATGAATATCCGCATTTGTCATTTGAATGTGTTATGCCTCGGCGACCATTGTGAATGGCCGTCCATATTCTGGTGTGTTCTCCCCACTAAGCGTTTATCGCTTAGCACGGATTTCCTTTCCGTGCAGGTGGCAGGTTTGGTTTTGTTCGAGTCGCGCTTCTGCAAGGTCGGCCACGTAGGAGTTAGAAGTTCTGTATTTTGTCCAGCTTCTGTATTTCAGCTTTTGTAATTCTGTAGTGTTGTATATGTAATTAATTATGTTTCGTTCTTGAGTTTTCTTTTGGGAATGTAATAGTTAGTATGTCTCCTTCGTTTTATTATTTCGCGTATGCTTCCATTGAATGGTCATATGTATGCTTCTGTGTATGCTTCAGCTTAGTGTCTGCGTGTGCGTAAGTTATTGCATGTTCAGTCTGTGTCGCAAGGTAAGGTAAGTTTTTAATTCACCCGTATTTCCGTATGTATGTTATGTATGAATGTATGCTTCCGCATTGTGCATGTGTATATATGTATGTGTGAGCGTCGGGTAGTGCGCCCGTAGGCGTCCTTTCAATGGGGACGGTGATGGGGGTGTTACAGTTAGTGGTATCAGAGCCCAGGTTTGATGGTTTTGGGTGTGTTGTTTGTTATGTGTAGAGTCCTTGCATGAGAGTCGATTTTGTGTCGTGGCCTAATGCAGATGCGTCTTGTTTTGTGTCATGTCTAGATGGAGTCTGATCCTAGTGAGAATGTGGGCGAGACAACAGAAAGTGTGAATCGAGTTAGTGCTGATCAGAATGTTTCAAAGCGTCTTTCAGTTGAAGATTCTGGTTGTGTTTCGGAAGATAGGGCTTTAGTACAAGGATTGATTCGGATTTTGGATAGGCTGACTGCTCCTCCTGCTTCTCAAGAATTTGTTCAGAATGTACCTCAGAAGAGAAAAGGATCGGTTAGTGAAGTGCCAGCAGGAAAGAGGGTTCGAGAACCTTCGATGTGTCAGCAATGTCAGAAGCAACATGGGAACAAGTGTAAGAAGTGGGTACCGTCAGTATGTCAGCACTGTCAGAAGCGACATCGGGGTCCATGTCGGAAGCTTTCAGGTGCTTGTTTCAGGTGTGGCAGTATGGAACATCGGATTGCCGGTTGTCCTAAAAAGATGAGTGAGAGTCTAGCTGGGCAAGCTAGAAAAGAAGTGGAGGATTTGCTCAGATCTTCTCAAGCGTCCACAGAGTTAGTAGCATCTAGCAAGGATTCGAAGGAGACTGCAGGTTCTTCTGGTAAGTTGCATTGCAAGCTTTAGTTTAAGTAAGTTTTGTTTGTTTGGGTTATGTGGATGTAAGTGTTTCGCTGTGAATTTCGAGGACGAAATTCTTTTAGGAGGGAAGAGTTGTCACACCCCAAAATAGCCCTGGTCGGATTGTGCATGCTAAGTCGGGATCGGAAGGGTATTTCAGTAATTTGTGCTAGAGAAATTTTGAGTGTTAAGGACCTAATTGAAAAGATAATTAAGTTTGTAAGAAAAGAAATGTGTAAGTGAGTGAAGTGTATTTTGCCAAAGGACTAAAGAGCATTAAGACAAGATATTTATTAAGGAAAGGTTTGGGTGCATGTGAGGGTATGGTGCTTTGGTTTGGAAAGTGTAAATGGATTTTGTGGTCCATTAGGGAGCTGCCAAGTGGATTGTTAGGTGGGCATTGAATGAAGAATAGAAGAAGAAGTAAGAGGAAGAGAGAGGGAAAACACAGATTTTTGGTTTGGCTTTCCCGTCCCCTCCTCTCACGCCCTCCCTTCTTCTTCTCTTCTCCTTTCTTGCTTCTCCTTTCTTTCTCATTTGGCTTGGGTTGTGTTTGGCTTGAAGTGAGGCTGCGTTGAAAAGGTAAGTTGGTTTAAGGTTTTCTACGTGCTCCTGTTCTTCTTCATCTTCCTGGTTTTGTCTTCAATTAGGGTTTGAACTAAGGAATTGTGGGTTTTATTTGTGCAAGTGTTTGATGTTAAGAAGAAGCAAAGTAAAGGCAAGGAAAGGATTGAGGGTTGATCTTGAAGCTGATTTTGGATCGTCATTTTGAGGTTTGGGAGTATTTTGAATGCATGCAATGTTTGAACTTCTCTGATCTTCAATCTCAGTTGAATGTCTCTGCCCTATTTCTCACTAGACTTATAATGTGTTTGCATGGTCTAATTTCTGGAATTTAGTGTGTTTTAGAATTTGTACATGCATGATTAATTGAGTAGATGTGTTAGTAATGCATGACAAGTATTGATTTGGAAGTTCTGAGTTTGTGTTTTGAACCTACTGTAACTTTTAGGGTTTATATTCTTGAATGGGTTTATGCATGATTTTGATTGTTTGATTGTGGAATTAATTGCAATTATCTTGTTTATGATGTTTGGAAGATCGACTGTAAGGTAAGATGAGTTTGGATGTGTTTTGAATCAGATTGAAAATGATTTTATCGAGTCCTTTGAATTCTGGGTAAGCTGGGAATGGAAAATCGCGTCTCTGTAGAATTTCCATTTCCAGTAAGTGTCGTGACTTCCCTGAGAGAGACAAGTCACGCGACGTGACTCCCAGTCACGCCACGTGACTCTGTCTCCCAGTCACAACGCGTGACTTCTCGGCGGACTGGACGAAGCCGTGAGGCGTGACCCCCAGTCGCGAGGCAAGTCACGTCTTGTGACTTAGAGTCACGTCCCGTGACTCTTGTGAGGAGGCGTGACTTAGAGTCACGTCCCGTGACTCTCTTGGAGACATGTCACGAGACGTGACATAGAGTCACGACTCGTGACTCTTGTGAAGAGCAGGCGTGACATAGAGTCACGTCCCGTGACTCTCTTGTAGGTCACGACTCGTGACCTTCCTTTGAGGCCAGTCACGAGTCGTGACATGGCTCGTGACCGACCCCTCTTCAGCCCCATTTTCTGATTTCGCCCAGTTTTAACCAAAATGAATTTCCTATCTCTTCTGTATGGTGATGTACTGCTGTATTACTCTTGTCATACCTTTATGTGCTCTTGTATGACTTGGTATGACCTTTCCTGTTTTGATTTGTTCCCCCGTGACTAGTTTATTATAAAATGACTTTCAAATGCTTTTATGACTTTTTCCTCTATTGTGTGCTATCTTATCTGATTGGTTAGCCTATTTTAGTTGTGATTAGCATTATGTTATGCATATCCTTGGTTGGATTCTTCTCTTAGAATAACCTGCCATACTTAAGAGTATTTCGTATCATTCCATGAGTTTTTATTCATTGGCATAATATGATTCCACATGTGTTCCTGATATGCTTTAGTAATTTGAGTAGTGATAAAATGCGATTGATTGATCTATTGCATGCTTCAGAATATGACTTGAATGAGGTATGATTGATATTATGCTATGCTATATTTATTTGAATAATTTGGTTAATGTCTGAATGCATGATTATGCTTTAGCCTGGGAACTCAATGTGTTATGTTTAAATGTAATTTTGGACTATGCATGATTTATGCTTAGTATCTGCACCTAATGCATGATTAAGATTTCGTATTGATAATCATTAGCATGGTAGTGCTTCTTTACGTGATTATTGGCATGCTTTAGGACATTATTTAATGTTAATGTGTATGGACTGTAATATGTTTTGCAATGCGAATTGTATGATTTATGACCGACTTTATGAGCATATTTATATGTCTATCATTCTCTAGTTTATGCATGATATTTATATATTTATGCGTTATGCGATTCGAAGCGTGAATTATTTTATGCATGACCTGCGAGAGTCAGTCTAGTGGATAGTTAGGCATGCCTAATAGAGATCAGTTAGCTGCAGCCCTTTGAACGTTTGGACCCTGATCAGGTCCCCCATCTTGTTCCTCGCGAACCCCCCATCAGTACGGATCCTCGTGATCCTTTTTAATGTATTTGGATCGGGTTAAGATCCCCCATCAGTAAAATGCTTTTGTGACAAAATAAATGGTTTTCGATTCGTACCCGTAAGGTACCCTTTGGCCGACTTGTACCCGTAAGGTACTAATCAGTACACTCGTTATCCACTATTGTGAGTCAGCAGGTGCTTTGATGGTTTGTTTTATACTGCTTTGAAATAGCTATCAGAATGTGATATCCGATTGATTATGATAAGGATTTCAGGAATCAGTTTATATGTATATGAATGTGACTATGGGCTTCAGAATGTATGTCTGTATTAAGTAAGCATGATTTTATATCTAACATGATTATCCATACTTGTCATGTGATTTGTTATAAGTTTCTGAATGCTTTGAAATGATTCGAATGATGTATTTGTGTACATGACTTAAGCATAGTTTTGTTAGATATATTAGCATGTGAACCGAAGCAGTTGTGATGGTAAGTATGTGATGATTACTGTAGTTTCTGCATGTTGATGATATGAATGTAATGTTATGTGATTATGCTTTCAGTCTTCGCTATTAGATTGTTTTCGCTTAATACTTAATATATGAGAGTTGCGCAGCGGTAATATAATGCTTTGGATTTTGTACCTTGGATTCTGACTAGTGTGTGTATTTAGCATGTCTAAGTATGTTGGTTAGCTAGCATTCTTAACATGTTGGTTTGGTTGTCAGTTCATGCATGGGTATTTAGTTATGTCAATTGCATGTGTAAAGCTTATGTGACTCCGCACGGTAAGATGTTGATATTTGCTACCCATGTAGGTTTATGCATGTGATATAGTGTGTAGTTCAGCATGATGATGCTTGTAACGTGTATTGTTTTATGTCTGTTTTGGCCTATTCTTGACATGAGTATATGTTATGGTTATGAGTTATCGAATGAATGCCTTTACTATGCCAACATGATCATATTTGTTATGAATATCCGCATTTGTCATTTGAATGTGTTATGCCTCGGCGACCATTGTGAATGGCCGTCCATATTCTGGTGTGTTCTCCCCACTAAGCGTTTATCGCTTAGCACGGATTTCCTTTCCGTGCAGGTGGCAGGTTTGGTTTTGTTCGAGTCGCGCTTCTGCAAGGTCGGCCACGTAGGAGTTAGAAGTTCTGTATTTTGTTCAGCTTCTGTATTTCAGCTTTTGTAATTCTGTAGTGTTGTATATGTAATTAATTATGTTTCATTCTTGAGTTTTCTTTTGGGAATGTAATAGTTAGTATGTCTCCTTCGTTTTATTATTTCGCGTATACTTCCATTGAATGGTCATATGTATGCTTATGTGTATGCTTCAGCTTAGTGTCTGCGTGTGCGTAAGTTATTGCATGTTCTGTCTGTGTCGCAAGGTAAGGTAAGTTTTTAATTCACCCGTATTTCTGTATGTATGTTACGTATGAATGTATGCTTCCGCATTGTGCATGTGTATATATGTATGTGTGAGCGTCGGGTAGTGCGCCCGTCGGCGTCCTTTCAACGGGGACGGTGATGGGGGTGTTACAAAGATGCCCTCACAAATGGCAGTTGCTTGCCCAATACAGTTTTTTAACAATCACTTTTCTCCCAAGGCATTTATCCTTACCAATCAAAAGTCCTACCACTCGAAATAATAAGTAAATCAATTGATGGTAAAGGAGTCTAATAATCTGAGGGGAATGTATGTGTGTTAGCTGGAGACTTTAAGGTTTCTTGTACTTGAAGTTTTGTAGCACTTTTGTAAGGACCTTTTATATTTATGTTTCCTAATAAAAATGTTCTTTTCAGTATTATAACTTTGATTGAACCTAAGGCTGTATATGCTTCTCCTTAGGCACTTGATAAAGCCTAAGCAAAATAAATGAAAAACAAAGATTTGAATAAAAATATACTTATGAAAGACATTGTATTGTTCATTAAACCAAATATGTACTTAGATTGCCAATGTCAAGACTTTTTGTTAGGTTTGGCTCCATATTTTTGTATATTGACAACAGCATATTGAACTGTAGTAATTAAAGCTAAAGGTAGGAAAAGAGATGCAGCAAAAACATGCATCGTAAAGCTCATCATTCTCATAAAAACTTTTCCTTTAGTGCTTTATTTTTTCCTTGCCTCAAAAGCTTCATTCAATTGCAAGTGCATATCTCTTTTAGTGTCTCTATTTTTATAAGAGGAAAAATTAGTTATTTATCACAGTGACATACTATCCACAGTATTTTAAATTAGAGATTTAGATGGCTCTTTAAATTTCTCAAGGTGAAAGTGAATCTGAACATAATCTTATAACTAAATGTTACTTTCTACTTTGTAATTTGGAGCCGAAAAAGGAAACTGAATGTCTATCCACACCACTTTGAACTATAATTTTCACTCCTTCCATACATATTTTTTATCTTTTAAATATAACATAACGTCTCTCTCCATTTATTTATTTTTAATTTTTTTTTAACCTTAACTAACTTGTGTAACCTCCCTACCCAAATAAATGAATAAATAAATGGTGGTAGTAAAAAGTTATTCTTTTTGAAGTGAAAATATTAAATTGAATTTTATGGTAGTGTACTGACATGTGCATATATGTTAACGAGATAAGTAATTAAAAAACCATATAATTTCACTTTCAAAGAGGGCAAGCATTGCCAAAGAAGAAAACTTTCTTTTAAGGGTGATAGATGTGTATATGATCCAATAGAATGATTTCCAACCTAATAAATTGCTCCTCAACAAACCATTTTTTATGTTGTTGCTTTCTCTTAATGCTTATGCTCTAAAATATTTTTTGGCATCCATAAAATTAAAAGCTTGCATTTCTACAAATTAGGTTAAAGAATTGATATTCAAGCAAATTGATTGTAGATATGTCCTCATAGAGAGACCCATCATTATAAGAGATTTAAGAATATTTTTTCTCTGTAACAAATTGAAAAAGAACATTCTAAAGCTAAAAGAAAAAATCAAATTGCAATTAAATCTAGAATTGGAGACATATTGCTCTTTTCAAGTTGTCTTTTCTTAATTGGCTACACACCTTCTAATCATAAAAGGTTTGTACTTGCAAATCATTTTTAGATAATCAAAGTCTTAAGGCTCTGCCATAAAAAAAAAAAAAAAAAAGAAGAAGTTCTGACTCCAATGCTATGTCAAAATAAGGCATTGTGACTTGCCCACTGTCTATTGGGTTATCATAAGGCAGGTATCACGGAGTCGCCACCCGATAGAACATCGGGAAATAAATCTAGCCTTATGAGGCCCAAAACCAGAGAGAGTTCGGGACCTCACTCTTATTCATACCTTTGGTCAATTTTGTGTAAATGAATTTTTAGGGTCAATTATTTTATTTCTCTTCTCACACGAGTTATACAATAAATTAAAGCGCATTACAAGCACATATAAAAAGCAATAAATAAAGCAGTAAATAAAATATAATTACAATTATCTAAAAATAAATATAAAACCGTAAAATGATAAAAATACATACATAAATCGGGATATTCATTTAGACGGGAACATTGGTTCCCAAATACTTATTTTACAAAAAAATATATAATTCTCAAATCAAGTTAAACCTTTTGGCTCAAGATGAAAACGAGGACATTGATCCAATTTTAGTAACAAATCTTCTTTTTAGTAGAAAATATTTTTGTGGTGGTGTTTTTAAACGCAGTCGAAAATCCTTTATTATTACAGATCACAAGCGAATAAAGAGAATAAAATGATAATTACATATTTCCAAATAATAAATAGTAAATAAATCCTAATCTACCTGTTCCGACCATACTTCTCAGACGAGCCACATGCCTCCCGCATTGCAATCAAAACATAAAATGATATTGGTTAATAGTGAATAAATAAACAATTGAATAAATAAATAAACAAATGACTGATTGAATAAAGTAAATTGAGAAAAATGAATATAAAAGCACAAGTGACAATTAAAATGATTAATGCCAATAAAAATAATAATGCTAAAAATAATATCATAAAATAATAATGAATAATAAATAAACATAAAATAATGATAATAATTATGAATGGATAAAATAATAATTCAATGTAATGATAGTAACATGAACAAAATGATAATAATGATAATAATATGCTAATAACAATAATGGCTATAAGATGTATTAGACATAAAATAGTAATATTAATAACAATGAATGATAATAAAAATAATATAACAATAATATAACAAATAATAATAATAATAATAATAATAATAATAATAATAATAATAATAAATTAATGACATAACAATAATGATGAATATAATAATCGTAATAATACCACAATAATGATAATAATAATAATATGCTAACAATAATTATAATCGACAATAATAATCATAACCACAATATTAATACAACCATAATAATAGTAATGATGATATTAAAATGATAACAAAACACAATAATAAATAATTATGACTAAATATATACAATAATAAAAATAATGATAATAAACACAAAAATAATATACCATAAACATAAATTAAATAGTATCAATAACAAAAATATCAGTATAACACAATAATATCAAAAATAAATAAAACAAATTAAATAATAATAATAATAATAATAATAATATAATATCAATAAACATAAAATAATAATAATAATAATAATAATAATAATAATAATAATACATCAATAAAAATAAAATAATAATAATAATAATAATACAGAACATTAAATAATAATAATAATAATAATAATAATAATAATAATAATAAATAAATAAAATAATAAAAGTAATAATATAAAATGGAAAAGAGAAGGGGAGCTCACCGGAGTCTCGCCGGAGGTGGGGGTGGCCGACACAGCCGTGACCGGAAGAGAGATCGCTGCCCGAGGAGCCTGCCGCCGGTGTCCACGCGCCGGAACGTCGCCTGAGCTGGCCGGATTTCGCGTCGGAGCGTCACGGTTTCTCCCTGCCGATCTGCCTCTCGCCGGCGAGTGGGGGAGAGCGATGGGTGCTGGTCGGTTCGTCCGGCTGCCTGGAGCAGGGTGCCGCCTCGCGTGTTGCCGTGCGCCGCCGTGGCCGGCCGGCAGAGGGCCCTCCTCCCTCCACTCTCTTTTCCTCTTTTTTCTCTTCTCTCCGGCGTCTTCGGTTCCCGTTGTCTTCCTCTCCTCTGGTCCCCTTTACTTCTTCTTTCTCTTTTCTATTTGGTTTCCCTTTTATTCTTTCCTTCTTACTTTGTTTTATTTGGTTTCCCTTTATTATTTCTTCTTCCCTTTGATTTGTGTTCACTGTCCCTCTCTTTTCTCTTTTGGTTTCCTGGGTTTTCCCTCTTCTTTGCTCCCTTTTCTTCTTTGTTTTTTTTTCTTCAGTCGAGAGAGCCCCCTTACTCTGTTCTCTCTTCTTTCTATTTTATTTTCTCAATTTTCCTTTGTTTGCTTCAGTTGCCGAGAGCCCCCCTCTCATTAGCTCATCTCTTTGTTTTTATACCCAAAATTAGGGTTTGGCCCTTCAATAATTTCCTCCATTTTTTACCTTTTAATTTAATTAATCTACTTAAATTATTACACATTTAATTAATTAAACACTCTACTAATTAAATATTCTATATTTTTATACCCTTTTAATTTAATTATTCTACTTAAATTATCACATATATTTTATCTAACTAAACCCTATATTTATTTTCTTTTTTTAATTTTAATTTATCTTATAATATTAACTAATTAAATTAACCTAATTTTAATTTTTAATTTTACCTACATATTTTATATATTTTTTCGGAAGAATTTATCAAGGACCCAAAATTGCCATTGCCCTTTTTTTTTTTTTAAACCTGACTCGGGACCAGGTGTCTACAGTTGCCCCCAATTTTGGAGAAACTAGTGCCTAAACATTTAGGTGAGCCAAAATTTAGAGAAGAGGGAGAGAATTGCATACCTGAGGATACTTGACCTTACCTTTTTGCCAAGGAAAAGGTCTCACTGTGATGCGTCGAGTCTGCTCTATACTTACAAAACGTGAGATTTGCTCTTCTGATCGAGATTGTTCTTCTGAACTGTACCGAGCCGAGGCTTACAAAGTGCGAGGTTACTCTTCTGAGCTGCTCTTTTGAGCGGGGTGTTCTTCCGAACTGCACCGAGTCTGCTCCAGACTTACAAAATGCGAAGTTGTGTGAGATTTTTCTCCTCAGATAAATTGGGGAATTGGCCTCCTCAGAGGACTTCAAGGTTTTGCCTCCTCAGAGGACTTTTGAGGTTTTGCCTCCTCAGAGGACTTTTGAGGTTTTGCCTCCTCAGAGGACTTCAAGATTTTGCCACCTCAGAGGACTTTTGAGGTTTTGCCTCCTCAGAGGACTTCAAGGTTTTGCCTCCTCAGAGGACTTGAAGATTTTGCCTCCTCATAGGACTTTAGGATTTTGCCTCCTCAGAGGACTTGAAGATTTTGCCTCCTCAGAGGACTTTGAAATTTTGCCTCCTCAGAGGACTTGAAGATTTTACCTCCTCAGAGGACTTTGAAACTTTGCCTCCTCAGAGGACTTTAAGATTTCGCCTCCTCAGAGGACTTTGAGGTTTTGCCTCCTCAGAGGACTTTGAAATTTTGCCTCCTCAGAGGACTTTAAGATTTTGCCTCCTCAGACTTGAAGATTTTACCTCCTCAGAGGATTTTGAGATTTCGCCTCCTCAGAGGACTTTGAGATTTTGCCTCCTCAGAGGACTTTAGGATTTTGCCTCCCCAAAGGACTTTGAGATCTTGCCTCCTCAGAGGACTTTAAGGTTTTGCCTCCTCAGAGGACTTTAAGATTTTGCCTTCTCAGAGGACTTTGGGATTTTTGCCTCCTCAAAGGACTTACAAAATGCGAGGATTGCTCTCTGGAGCTGCACCGAGTCTGCTCCAGACTTACAAAGTGCGAGGGTGATGGTGCACCGAGTCTGCTCCAGACTTACAAAATAAGAGGATTGCTCTCTTGAGCTGCACCAAGTCTACTCCAGACTTACAAAGTGCGAGGGTGATGATGCGCCGAGTCTGCTCCAGACTTACAAAACACGAGGATTGCTCTCTTGAGCTGCACCAAGTCTGCTCCAGACTTACAAAGTGCGAGGGTGATGGTGCGCCGAGTCTGCTCCAGACTTAAAAAACACGAGGATTGCTCTCTTGAGCTGCACCGAGTCTGCTCCAGACTTACAAAGTGCAAGGGTAATGGTGCGCCGAGTTTGCTCCAGACTTACAAAACACAAGGATTGCTCTCTTGAGCTGCACCGAGTCTGCTTCAGACTTACAAAGTGCGAGGGGTGGTACGCTGAGTCTGCTCCAGACTTACAAAATGCGAGGATTGCTCTCCTGAGCTGCATCGAGTCTGCTCCAGACTTACAAAGTGCGAGGGGTGGTGCGCCGAGTCTGCTTCAGACTTATAAAATGCGAGGATTGCTCTCTTGAGCTGCACCGAGTCTGCTCCAGACTTACAAAGTGCTATGGTGATGGTGCGCCGAGTCTGCTCCAGACTTACAAAACGTGAGGATTGCTCTCTTGAGCTGTATCGAGTCTGCTCCAGACTTACAAAGTGCGAGGGTTTCATCTCTTGACGGTGATGGCTCTTAGATATTTCCTGTAAAGTTATGTGCACAGAGGTATATACAAGAAATTGTATGTATGACATAGACCACGTCCTAGGCGATCAAGGGTCGGCTTGGCTGCTCCACCATGCCCCCCAGGATCCAAAAGAGTATCATCTTGATTTTAAGGATGATTGCCCCCTGAGAGGGCTTAAGAAACAGCTTGTCGACGTGAGGCTGATGCACACTATCTAGGGGCACTACGTGTGCATGAAATGCATGTGAAAAGCATGCATGTACTACGAATATGAAATGCATGCAGGAAATTATGCATATAGCATACACGCTGCAGTCATGCGCATGGCTTATATACATGCAATGAATTATGGATATTTGCAAATGATCATGAGAAATATATGCAAGGGGATTTATGTATGTGAAATATATGCAAATGCTCACTGGCCTAGATGTGAAGAATCACACGCAAAGATAGGTGGAAGTCATTATATACATGAAGGCTATGTAAAGAAATGGATGTGTGTGATGTGTGTATGGATAACTATGCATATGAAACAAATGCAGAAAAAAATCATGTATACATGTACAAAATGCATGCAAATTATGTGCATGTGAGATGCATGCAAAAGATATGCCTATGAAATGCGCAAAAAATGAGCCTTAAGAGGCGCGCATGCGAAGGTATCTATGAAATATGCTTGCTAAAAATTTTATGCCAAAAGACATGCACCAAGAACTATCCATGTAAAACTATTTATAAGGATGTCTGCTACAGTTACGTGTAAAAACATTTGTAAAAAGCATATGTACAAAGAATATTATTGGGTGTATATGCAAGGTATCACTTCCATGAGTAGCAATAAGAAGTACCCCAAGATTATAAAATGAGTGCAACCTATTAGGTACCTCAAACTCGAGTTTCTATCTATCCTTGAACACACTGAATGAACCATGTTCTCAACTGATTCAATCTCAGCCAAAGAATTCGAGAGTCATTCCTAATGAAGGGTAAGAAGATAAATATGTAGGCATCAAGGTTTACTAAACCAACATGTAAATACAAGGCATACCATGCAATCTCTGTGTGTATGTGCAAAAGGCCAAAATAGAATTTCTTTTTTTTTTTTTTATCATTTGAAAGCAAATTCTAGATACAACTTTGGAGACGAGACTCAACTCGAATGCACTAATGCACTCATGGCTTCTCGCTTGAAGCTCAAGAAACACCATATGCCTCTTTCTACGTACCAAACCTTATTAGAAGGTCATCTCTGCTAATTAGATAAGGCCAAACCAAGAATCAAGAGGTCTTACTTTGGTTGTAACGTTAGGCTTAGGTAATTGGTTGTCAAAGGAGGATCAGGTTACTAGAGAAAAATGGCCGCAACGCTAATTCGATGGATGAAATGACCATTCCCAACCCCAATTGTATACGGTCTAGATATTTTTGGATTTGAATTTGGTAATACTTTAGCTCATCAAAATCAACATAAAAATTAAAAAAAGATAACCATTGAAACTTATCAAAGGGGTATTGTTCTGAACTCTACTTCTCTCTTTTATTTTTGTTTTTTTTTTTGCTTTTTTTTTTCTTTATTTTTCTTTATTGTTTTTTTGTTTGTTTTTTTTGTTTGCTTTTTTTTGTTTTTTTTAAAAAAAATCTACGCCTTTAATTACATGAAGATAATGATCAACCCCCTTTCTGAAGTGCAGCCCATCCTTATCAGGGCGATTTTTGATAGCCTAAGGGATCATCAATGATTGAAAACATCTTCTCGTAGTGTGAACCCATTTTCATCGAGGCAATTTTTGATAGTTGGAGGGAATGTCATAATATATATCCATACTTACTAGGGCGGCCATTCTTCTAAGGGAAAGCCAAATCATTCTAGGCGAAAAGGGTAGTTTTAATATGTGTAACAATAAAATCAGTACGCATTTAGCATACCAAAATAAAGGCTCAACGGGCTAGCAAGCGATTATGAAATAAGGGTAGGAAATGGTAATTTAGAGAGCTATACAAAGCAATAGTTGCCTAAATCATTTTCTAGATTTAACCTTATCCAGGGGTCGCTTTGACAGGTAATCAGAAAGGTTCTAGTGCTCTTAGTGAGTTTTCATCCAATCCCCTAATTGCAACTAGTTTTTTAGTTTTATTTTCAAAACGGGCCAAAAGTGCTCTTAAACTTAGAAATGACATGGTATAGTCAAATATTTTCACGTGATCTAGCTCTCAAAGATCAAACGTATATAACTTTTGCTTAATTCAAAGTGAAATGAAACTCCGATTTCTAAGGTTAAGATCAAATTCATTCATAGTTGAGAACTAACTAGGCAGAGTCAAACTTTGAATCAGAGGTACCTTAATAAGGTGCAAACATGTCATCATTTTAGGATATAACTTAACACAAAAAATTTTTATTCCATAAAAAAATGTATATGCACAAAGATTGTTTAGGCAAACAGAAACTTTTTTTTTGTATAAAATATGTGCAAATTATGCGTCAAAAACTATGTACATGGAGAGATGCATGCAATAGTGTCATGCTTATTAGTAATGCGTGTTGGAGACTATATGCGCAAAATATGTGTGAAAACATGTTATATAAAAATGTATATATGGAATATATGTGCGTGAAACACTTATAAAAAGAATTATGCGTGTGTAAACACTGCATGATAAATGATATGCAATGTACATGTAAGTAACATACAATGAAGGCACAAGTATTAAATATGACCCAACATGAAGGTGAATGTTTATAATACAGGGTGCACGTGCACGTGGCGTGATTTAGACATAATGGAATACATGTGCGATGTAAGATGAAGATGATCAAGCACGATAATGTGTACTAATGAATCGTGAGGAAAGGCAAAACTCACATACATAAAAGTACAAAATATATACAAATAATGTACTCGACATAGGACACATTATAAGAATGATTATGTACAGTGAGTGGCACGTGTGTACGATACAAGACATGTGATGAAAGTGATTGCGAGGAATGGATGACGTTTATGAGGTACGTGTGATCACATGTATATGTAAAATGTGGCATGGTATATAGCAACTAACATGCATAATGCAGGATTCATATGTGCATGGTATAAGGCATGCGTGATAATGCATGTTCATGATATGGCACACAATGTAAAAGGTGCAAGGTGTCTATCGTGCATGATATGTATAATGACCGACCTAATGATATATGCTAATATGTGTACTCTATGATATACAGCGGTATGTGTATGCCCTAGCACACAATGTTTATGCACATATGCAATGTGAGTATGTTGATATGTACATCTTATGACACATTATGAATGCATTATTTTTGTTTGATATTATTTTTTATTTTTTTCATACATGTCATGGTAGTAGTATGTCTGTGTGTGCTATGATGCATATCGATACGTACCTTCGGGGACGTATGGCGTATGTACTGGCTATGGTGCATGATGGATGTTATAGATGTCATAATATTAGTGTGAGTCATGACGAGCACTGCTATGTATGTATATGCAAGACAAATACAGTTATATTCATATTCACAAATTATGATACAAGCAATTTTATATACAAAGTGCACAGGTTTTATTATTGTATGGAAAGAATTATACATGAGACAAAATGCAAGTGTTTTATTTACTATTATTACTCATAAAAGAACGTACAAGCACAAATACACACACAAGAAAAGAATTCCTCCCAACCTTATTTTTATCACGCAGGAGGTCGTGTGGGCTCTTTCCCTAGGTAGGTTTGACCCATGGGTTAACGGGGAACCCAATGAGCGCGTACAGCGTACTGCGAAGCACGAACTCTCATTATTAAAAGCGCATGCAAATGAATTTTCGGCTATCGTGTATTTAAACAATCTGAATAAATCAAAACACACCCCTCGGGTATGAAAGTCTTTAAGGAGTGAACATCTAAATTTATTTGGATTTGTCCAATACACAATAACCCACTGCACAAGCAACGTATTATGGCGCATGCCCCCTAGGGGAAGTAGCTATGTCCATTACATGGGTTTAGGTCAAAGGTGATATTTTAGGGTTACCCAAACATGATCCCTGCCAACAGGTCTAACTCGTCATGAGCATATCAACCGGTCGGGTCATCATTTGATACACCATTTGATGGTACGAGGCTTAGACTGGTGATTATCCTGAACACTTCCCTATAATGAGTGAAAGTAAGGTCGTGTTTTAGGAACGTAACGGGGCAAAATGGGGACCAACTAACATAATTTTAAGGCTCTAGCATGGATGCAATGCAAATTTTTCAAAAAGAGATAAAATTTCTTGATCCTAAAACCATTTACATTATATTAACCAAAAGTACTTTCGGAGCAAAATCTCATGATATCCCCAGCGGAGTCGCCACTGTGACGCGCCCACCGTCTATTGGGTTATCATAAGGCAGGTATCACGGAGTCGCCACTTGATAGAACATCGGGAAATAAATCTAGCCTTATGAGGCCCAAACCAGAGAGAGTTCGAGACCTCACTCTTATTCATACCTTTGGTTAATTTTGTGTAAATGAATTTTTAGGGTCAATTATTTTATCTCTCTTCTCACACGAGTTATACAATAAATTATAGCGCATTAGAAGCACGTATAAAAAGCAATAAATAAAGCAGTAAATAAAATATAATTACAATTATCTAAAAATAAATATAAAACCGTAAAAAAATGATAAAAATACATACATAAATCGGGATATTCATTTAGACGGAAACATTGGTTCCCAAATACTTATTTTACAAAAAAGTATATAATTCTCAAATCAAGTTAAACCTTTTGGCTCAAGATGAAAATGAGGACATTGATCCAGTTTTAGTAACAAATCTTCATTTTAGTAGAAAACATTTTTGTGGTGATTTTTTTAAACGCAGTCGAAAATCCTTTATTATTACAGACCACAAGCGAATAAAGAGAATAAAATGATAATTACATATTTTCAAATAATAAATAGTAAATAAATCCTAATCTACCTGTTCCGACCATACTTCTCAGACGAGCCACATGCCTCCCGCATTGCAATCAAAACATAAAATGATATTGGTTAATAGTGAATAAATAAACAATTGAATAAATAAATAAACAAATGACTGATTGAATAAAGTAAATTGAGAAAAATGAATATAAAAGCACAAGTGACAATTAAAATGATTAATGCCAATAAAAATAATAATGCTAATAATAATATCATAAAATAATAATGAATAATAAATAAACATAAAATAATGATAATAATTATGAATGGATAAAATAATAATTCAATGTAATGATAGTAACATGAACAAAATGATAATAATGATAATAATATGCTAATACAAAATAATGGCTATAAGATGTATTAGACATAAAATAGTAATATTAATAACAATGAATGATAATAAAAATAATATAACAATAATATAACAAATAATAACAATAATAATAATACTAATAATAAATTAATGACATAACAATAATGATGAATATAATAATCGTAATAATACCACAATAATGAGAATAATAATAATGTGCTAATAACAATAATAGTTATAATATAAAATAAATAATATTAATAATAACAAATAAGTGACAACAATAATATAACACAACAATAATTATAATCGACAATAATAATCATAACCACAATATTAATACAACCATAATAATAGTAATGATGATATTAAAATGATAACAAAACACAATAATAAATAATTATGACTAAATATATACAATAATAAAAATAATGATAATAAACACAAAAATAATATACCATAAATATAAATTAAATAGCATCAATAACAAAAATATCAGTATAACACAATAATATCAAAAATAAATAAAACAAATTAAAATAATAATAATAATAATAATAATAATAATAATAATAATAATAACAATAATAATATAATATCAATAAACATAAAATAATTATATAATAATAATAATAATAATAATAATAATAATAATAATACATCAATAAACATAAAATAATAATAATACATAATATTAAATAATAATAATAATAATAATAATAATAATAATAATAAAACTAAATAAAAATAAATAAAATAATAAAAGTAATAATATAAAATGGAAAAGAGAAGGGGAGCTCACCGGAGTCTCGCCGGAGGTGGGGGTGGCCGACACAGCCGTGGCCGGAAGAGAGATCGCCGCCCGAGGAGCCTGCCGCCGGTGTCCACGCGCCGGAACGTCGCCTGAGCTGGCCGAATTTCGCGTCGGAGCGTCACGGTTTCTCCCCGCCGATCTGCCTCTCGCCGGTGAGTGGGGGAGAGCGGTGGGTGCCGGCCGATTCGTCCGGCTGCCTGGAGCAGGGTACCGCCTCGCGTGTTGCTGTGCGCCGCCATGGCCGGCCGGCAGAGGGCCCTCCTCCCTCCACTCTCTTTTCCTCTTTTTTCTCTTCTCTCCGGCGTCTTCGGTTCCCGTTGTCTTCCTCTCCTCTGGTCCCCTTTACTTCTTCTTTCTCTTTTCTATTTGGTTTCCCTTTTATTCTTTCCTTCTTACTTTGTTTTATTTAGTTTCCCTTTTATTATTTCTTCTTCCCTTTGATTTGTGTTCACTGTCCCTCTCTTTTCTCTTTTGGTTTCCTGGGTTTTCCCTCTTCTTTGCTCCCTCTTCTTCTTTGTTTTTTGTTCTTCAGTCGAGAGAGCCCCCTTACTATGTTCTCTCTTCTTTCTATTTTATTTTTTTTCTTTTGCTCTCAATTTTCCTTTGTTTGCTTCAGTTGCCGAGAGCCCCCCTCTCATTAGCTCATCTCTTTGTTTTTATACCCAAAATTAGGGTTTGGCCCTTCAATAATTTCCTCCATTTTTTACCTTTTAATTTAATTAATCTACTTAAATTATTACACATTTAATTAATTAAACACTCTACTAATTAAATATTCTATATTTTTATACCCTTTTAATTTAATTAATCTACTTAAAATATCACATATATTTTATCTAACTAAACCCTATATTTATTTTCTTTTTTCAATTTTAATTTATCTTATAATATTAACTAATTAAATTAACCTAATTTTAATTTTTAATTTATCTAATTAAATTAGCCTAATCTCAATTTTTGAATTTTTAATTTTACCTACATTTTTATATATTTTTTCGGAGGAATTTATCAAGGACCTAAAATTGCCATTGCCTTTTTTTTTTTTTAAACCTGACTTGTGACCAGGTGTCTACAGGCATCCTTTATTTCGTTATGTAATTCAAATTAGTTATTACTGAAAAAGTACATAAGCATGAGCTATACCATTTCCATTTCATTTGGTTGATACATAAGATCGATATGAAACATGAAAGTTTATGAAAGATTAACAAAGAAAAAAATTAATACATTAGCTTAAATTGATAGTGCTGGTTTGCAATATATAAAAACAAATAGAAAGAAATCAAGAGTTAAATATGACAAAAATGTAACAAACTACAAACTTAAGTTAGTAATGAAACATTTTGAATTTAAAATTGTCACGACCCACCTAAGGCCATGATTGGCACTAGAATTCAGGAAGGCTTAAGACCACTAAAATCCATAGCTGGCCTAGTAATCTGCATAAACTAATAAAAGCGATCAAAATAAATATATCTATAAACCCATACATCAATACAACTTTTAATAATAATAGTACTGCATTTATCTAAAATATCAATATTATATAACATAATTCAAAATATTACATTAATCAAGTCTGAAAGGAAGGAATTTAGACTTCTAGACAAGGATTTAGAGGCTAACAAGAACCTAAAAAGTGGATGAGGATAGTCAAACTTCGCTAAGTGAATTAATATGAGAAGTGTTTTAATTCCATGCATTATATAAATAATATAAATATACATACATGTGCCAGCAGCAAATAATCAAATAAACAACAGAAGTGGACATGTCAGAACCCTAAACCTTAAATCAACATCTAACAGCTAAGTGGCTCTCTTAAATAAATTGGCTGAGGGACAGAGAGCATCACTCAACCGAACACACCCGGTTGGTTGGGGTACTGAGAGCAATCTTATTTAGGTCCAATAATATAACCATTTCTATAGCACGAGATCATTGCTCGACTGAGCATTAACCACATCAAATATATAATATATTTCTAATGTGCGCATGGTTCTGGTGCCACCCACCAGATGACATGTTCTAGCATGTCCATTAACTTCACGCATATAGATGTGCATTTCACAAACCGTAAAATGATATGCATAGTATCCACATATATAAATATGCCAACATTAATGCTTATGGTGCATGTATTTATACACATATATGAATCAAAATACAATCTAAGATTAACTCATAGATTAAAAGCAACTGAAATTAAGTTTGTAATGCCCTAAATTTCACCCTAATCGTATTGAAGGATGTTTAGGGTGAAACTGTAATCAAATACGAATGCTTAAGTGATGAACGTGTCGTAAAGGAAATAACTGTCATTAAATTAAAAAATTCGATTAATTTAGTAAATTGTTAAAATATGTCATAAGTGCATAAATGGAATTTATTGTGGGCCAATGTATGAATAAAGTTTAGTTAATATGTGATAGAATGTGATTTTATAGCATGTTTAAGATGTTTTTCTTTAAATTTAAGTGTTATTTTGATGATTTAAGGTAGCTTTAGTAGGTTTTTCTTATCTTTTTGCATTTATCTTGAATTATTAATTCTCTTTTGTCAATTATGTGTTTTTATGATAAATTCAGGTGATTTAGAAGGAATGCTCGTGTTGGAATTTTATTGAGGAGATAGTAATTTACCAAAGCTGGAAACCAAAGTTGGAACAAAGCAAAGTTTAGCTTTGGTAGGAAACAGTACTTAAGGATGAAATTTTTATAATAGATAGCAGCTTACCAAAGTTGGAACCAAAGATAGACCAAAGCAAAATCCAGATTTGGTAGAAAAGGAGTAGCTAACCAAAGTTTTGACCAAAACAAGACCTAACTTTGGTCTTGGCTTTGGTCCAGGGTGCAAATTGGGGATTTTCTTTCCTATTTAGGGAAGGACTCATTTTTAGGAAGGATTCTTGAGAGCAATATAAAAGGAGACGACTAAACATATTTAGAGGAAGTCCTCAACCTAATTTTAGGTGAAAAAACACAAAGAAAAAAGGTGCATCTTGGAAGATTAAAGCGAGAAGAAAATTGAAAACAGGAAGAGACAACTGTACTGGTGGCTGATTCCATATTGTGTGACAATCGTACTGGTGGCCGACTCCATATCGTGTTCTTTCTCTATCTTTGTTTTATTTTCTCTTGATATTATGACGCGTTTGATGGATTTTAGTTTTAGTTTAGATTTTAATATTGTCATGAACTAAATTGTATAGTTAAGACTATGGTGACTCTTAACTTTAAGATTAAGTAATTCTTTTGGGTTTTATGCATATGATTGATATTCTTATTTGAGATTATGTTTTATTGAAATTAATGCTTATTGAATTGATCAAATCAACATGAATCCAATCAATTAATTTTCTTGATCAATTGAATTAATTGGTGGATCAAATAAAACATAACCTAGATTGAAATTAAGAATGACCAAACTTGCTTTTGTCCTTGTGGTTGTTTGATTTAAAATCAAGGTTTTCCATTGAACTTAATGCTTTCTCACTTTAGTTCTTTTACTTAATTAATTGATAGAATTAAATTGATTAGGGTTGAAATACCATGATCATTGGATTTGGAGTAATTTAGGGAAAATCACCATCTTGTGCATACTATCAATCTTTTGTATAAAATCTAGAAATTACATAATTAATAGGTTAAGTGAAATCGAGTCCTAACATTCATCATAATTGATTAATTCTTCTAGACATTAATTAGAGTGTTTGATTATTTTTGTTATTTATTAGTATAATTTCATTTTAAGTCTCATATTAAAAATTACTTGTTTAAATAACATAAGAATTCTAAAATTCTAGTACTTGTCAGGTTGGCCCATAAGGACGATATTTGGACTTCCTATCCTTTACTACTTGCATGACAGAGTACACTTGCTTTTAGGAATTAGCCTATTTTGCCCTGTGTCAAGTTTTAGGCGCCCTTGTCGGGGAGCAATATTTCTAACAATATTAGAACTAAGAATTTTAGTTACTTTAGACTGTTTCATTTTGTTTATTTTGTCTACTTTTCATTTGAATTGAGTTTGTCTGATTACTCGAAATAAGCATTCTGATTCTTTACTTTTTGATCCTAAAATTGAAAAGACTGCGCGTAGGACAAAAAATGAGACTAAAGAAGCTGGGGTAGTCGAATCATCAGGAACCATAGATTCCGAAGAAGAACAAATTACCTGAGAGATTGAAGAGATGGCAAATCCACAGGATGATCCTAAAAGCCCTTTATAGACTACATTATGCCTTCCTTAAGCGGTGTATACTCTCGTCCACCAGTTGCAGCTAATAACTTTGAGATTAGACATGAAATGATTTCACTCATTTAGTTTAGAGTACAGTTTGGTGTACTAGTAAATGAGGATCCCAATAGACACATAGCCAAGATTCTGGCATTGTGTGATACTTTCAAATTTCATGGTATATTTGATGATGCTATTAGACTGAGACTTTCCCTTTTCACTACGAGACAAGGCAGCTAACTGGTTAGATTCATTGGAACCTTGGGAAGCACTAGCAAAGAAGTTTCTTAGTAAATTCCCCCTTCTCCCCCATCTAAGACTGCTAAGCTAATAAATGAAATATCTTCATTTTTACAATCTAAGATGGAGAGCTTCAAAAAAGCTTGGGATAGATTCACTGAGTTGGTTCTAAAATGCCCACATCATGGTTTTTGGAAAATGGGCTCTAGTTGAAACTTTTTATAATGGTTTATATGAAACTAATCAATCACTTACTAAGCAGCCGCAAGAGGGAGTCAACTGAAGAAACCATCAGTTGAGGCTTATGTGATCTTGGACGAAATGGCTACGGGTAGCAATTATAAGTGGCAGAAAGATAGATAACAAAAATCACTGGGAATATATGCAGTTGAAGACAATGTTGCCCTTACTGCACAAGTGGAAAAGCTTTTTAAGAAATTTGATAGTTTTATGAGCTTTACCATATCATCCTTATACGGATCTTATGGAGGGAACCATCTCGCACATGAATGCCTGGTAATCAATTCATTTATACTTGATAAATCTGCTAATTTTGTTAGTAATTGGAACAGGGCTTAAGGAAACCCATACTAAAAAACCTATAACCCTGGTTGGCGAAATCATCCTAATTTTTCTTAGAGCAACCAGCAAAACATGCAGAGGACGGAGCCCTCTTTAATACCTATTTCCCAAGCTAGGAATAATGCATCAATACCTCTGAGATTTTAGCCTCAAGCGGACAAGAACCCAAATATGGAAGAACTGTTAACCAAATTCATCTCCACTACAGAAATAAGATTAAATATGCTAGAGACAAGAGTTCAGAATCAAGAAGATGCTATTAAAGGGCTTAAGATATTTATTAGTAGATTGGCCAATATCTTAACTGAGAAGGTGTAGGGTACCTTGCCTAGTCAGCTTGAAGCTAATCCGAATGAACAGCTACATTCTATCACATTATGAAGCGGAAAGGAATTTGTTGACCCAACTCTTATGAGCATACATGTTATACCTTACAATGAAGAAAATGAAAAAGAAGAGAGGATGACCTTGAGCCTACAATTCCATTTCCTCAAAGGTTAAAACAGAAATAGTTGAAAAAGCAACACTACAAGAAAATTAGGTTTTAAGGACCAAAATTCAGTGAAGAGATAAAAATCTGATCGCAAAAAGTTACAAATGGCGAAGGAAATTTAATCCAGTCGTTAAAACTCAAATTTTATTATTATTTAATGAGTGATTTAATTTCGGTCATTAAAAGACTCAAAATCCGATCATTATTGACGTAAAATAAAATAGCATGACTTCCAAACCTTTTACCTGTAAAACTAACCTAAAATCACAAAATTCATTTTCCCATCTGCTAACTTCTTCAACTCTCCAAGCCTCTCCCTCTTATCACCCCTTCCATCGCGAGCCACTAGGCACCAGATCTGGCATTGCCCCCTACCTTGCTACTGCTAGCTCCCTCGTTGCTGCTCACCCCTACCCCGCCTTCACTGCTCTGGTCTCACTGCTGTCTAAATTAGTAAATCGTGCCTCTCTTCCTCTTTATCTCTGCTCCAGTGGCACCTCGTCTCTGCCTCTCCGTCAAAGTCGATCACCTCTTGTTTTCTTTTCTTCGCTTTGGTGCCATCTTGTTTTCTTTTCTTCGCTGCCATTGGAGCAGAGCTTGAGCTTGTTGTCTTTGCTTTCAGTCGTCGCTTTATTTGAAAACTGTTTTCAAAGTTAAGGTATGTATTAATTTGCATTTTGTTAGCATTGTAAAATTATGTTAATTAATGTTGGATAATTAAACAAAAAGAATATATGTGATATGCATTAAAATGACAGTACAATTTTCAGTTAGCATGCCTAATGATCTGAAGCATTTTAGTGCATTAAAGTAAAAGTTTGTGCTGTGTAGGCAATATTTGATCTTGTGTGGGATTTTGAATTGAAATTTAAGTGGAAAAATTGGACTATTTAATCTAATTTTGTCTTGAGGCATATGAGAATACCAGATTATATAAAAAGTGGACGAAGCTTTGGCATGATAAGCGAATTCTTCCTTATGAGTCTTAGGTTGGTGATGTAGTTTTAATCTATAATTCACATCTCAAACTTTTTCTACGTATATTATGGTCTTGATGGTATGGTCCTTTTGACATTGTTGCGGTTCTTCCATACGGTACAATTGAGGTTCGTAAGGCAAATGGTAACACGTTCAAAGTTAACGGACAGAAAGCCAAGCATTATGTGGGTGGCATTTGCAATATTCACCTGATCACCCTCTAAGTCCGAGAACCGAAATGAGTACCCTTTAAAAGTCTAGCTAATGACTTTAAATTTAACGCTTTCGGAGGCAACCCGATCATATTACATGTTATATATTTTTTTCATGCAAAAAAAAAAAACTTTTGTGTGTTTTACTTATTTTTTTCTAAAAAATGTTTCATGAAAAAGGAAAAAAAATATACACGGGTTTAAAGAACCCATGAACCCTCATTTCGTTCCTTAGTTCCTTTTTCTGCTTTGTTTTCTTATTTTTATTTTTCTCAGATCAAGCTCTTTTCGCCATCTCATTTTTTTAGATTTCTTTTCATCACGAGTGAATTATGGTTTTGGGAACTCCAAGTCAAGTACTTTATTTCCTTTTCTTCATTATTTTGAGTTTTATGTTTGGTAAGTATTGCCTCTTCTTGATGTGTCTCCCCTACTTTTTTCAATTACTTCTTTCATCCGAATCTGTCTTTTCATTTTTAAAGTTGTTGTGTAGTGTTTTTTTAGATTGTGAATTTGGGCTTGGCTTCTAGTTTGGTAAAATTGCTCCATACCATTCACTTTATATTGCCCATTAAGTGTTTGAGAAAATGCCTAAGCCAAAAGGTAGAGCACAAAAATGTAAGCATTCTAAAGCTTCTACTGTAACACCCCTTACCTGTACGTAGCACACCGTATGATAACATAGTTAGTGTGCGATGATGAGTGAAGGGTGTTGCCAGATGAAGATACAAACGTAACAATAATAGAAACAAAATAATAAAATTTCTTTAATTCAAGGCACTTACACAATACGAAATACATTCACATATGAATTCGCATCATACTTTTCAGTATAACCTTATTACATACCAATCACTTATTACAGAAACAATAGTTAATTACATTACAAATGCCAAAATAAACTTCATATAACTTCTACAGACTTGGTGGCCAAAACTACTGCGGAATGCCATCATGATACTTCTTTCTCCTTAATCTGCACGGACAAACACCCGTGCTAAGTGCAAAGGCTTAGTGGGGAAAAGCACATAATATGGATGACCACTCACAACAGTTGTCAGCAATTTCACACAATAATAAAGTTTCAAAACATAATTATATATATACATAAATGCATGGCTTAGACACACTCAATAATTCCATTTACTAGTTGCATAAAATTGATCATATATTTACCACATTCATCAGTATAGCTAAATAGAGTGACAAATTTTTAATTAGCATTTTCATAAAATTATCCTCCAATAACTACATATAATGCATTTACTATATACTGATATTAACAATACATATCTTACATATATATATAGCTACTCATATCCTACACGATATTACAAAAGGTCGTTAGCATTTATTTTTAATTTAATTTTTTATGCATTAATTTACATATATTTTACACATAGCATGATTAATAGTCAGTGCTTTATTTATTTTCTTAGTATATCAATTTACACTCATTATGGAATCATGAATAGGAAGCAGAACAACAAGTTCTTATCATTGCGTGCTCATGCATTCTACACATATAATTATATTTATTTAATCATTTTTACTTCAAATTATTCATTTAATCTTGTTTTGTTCATTACTGTCTATATTGCCAAGGGAATAACATAATTGAGACACATAGGTACCCCAAGGGTACTTCCACATTTTTCCCACCTAGGGATCCATATGGGATCCGAGAACATATAAGTGCATGAAGCACAAATTTGGAGTAACACATATGTCACCAGAATTATATGTTTGCATGCATATAAAATGCTTAATCCACTATTTCTTGACAAGATACAAGTCATCACATTCATTTGTTAATTCATATCTTATATTGCTCATATAATATTCTTTTGTTCATTTACTGCCTGTTATACCAAGGGGTAGATAACGGGTGAATGCATAGGTACCCATAGGTACGAAAACATTTTGTTTCTCTTTTGAAAAATGCATAGGGACCTTAAACAAGATCCAATCACATAGGGATTGCAAGGATCCAAATGCATAGGGACCTGATCAGGGTCCAGGAAATGCATAGGCTGCAGTAAATAAAACCCTATAGGCATGCCTATCTATCTACTACTCGACTTGCAGGCTAAATTATTAGTCTCGTTAACATTCGTGTTATCAAAAGTATGATACCTTGGAATCTCAATAGGCAATATCACATCACTTAACAACTTATTTACACACATAGCTCATTTCACGATTCACACCTTATTGCACATGTATTCACATGGTATAACATAATCACAACTTTCATATGTATAATCATTCATTAGTCACACACATTAATCTAACCAAAATAGAACAACTATAAAGTTTTCACAACACATAGAAGTGTCGAGCTCGCGATAAATTCGAATATAACCATCTGTCGCGCTCGCGACAAAACCAACTGATCACTTCTATTGCGCTCGTAGAAATGCTCGTGCTCACGACAGAACACAAGTTGGCAGACTTGCCCGATTGAGCATTCTGTCACGCTCACGATAGAACCTGAGTTGCACATTCAAGGCGCCATTCTACAATCCTCTTTCTCATGCACTCTACAATACTCATTATTTAGACAGTCATTTTAAAAACCATTATATGTGAAATTCATTTCATTTACAGTTCATGTCACACTTAACAAAATTATTTAACTCAATCTTAATATCGCATAACGATTTCAAGCAATAACTAATCCTACTCGAGGCTCGAATCACTAATGGCACATATGACTTTCTATACAATGGCACATACAGGCCATATTCATTTTAAACAAGCAAGTAGGCATTATTAGGGTTTCAGTCAATAAACCATCTTTTATTCATGAATCGGTTTTTATTATTTAGTTTGGACTTGGATTGGTATTCTAAGCTTCCTACGTATCCCAAGGATTGGGAATCAGAACCCCATAGTTCTAAAGGTTCAATATACAATTTGAACTATTTTTACTTATTAACCTATTAACATGTCACCTCATGTCACTTTTGGGTTTACTCTGAAATGTTTGACTAACTGTGCCTTAAGTAGCTTAATGATTATTCATATTTAAAAACTTAAACACTTATATTCCTAAGTGATTACCATTCATTTACTCTATACAAGATTCTAACTATGTGTCGGATGAGTTCTGGAAAGTTCCGGTGAAGTACGGGTGAGTTTTGGGAAGAAAACACACGAATATACCAAAATAGGGGAGGGTAAAGGTGGGCAATGCTTCGTTTCAGCCATGAGGCCCAAAATAAGAAGAAAAGCCATGAAATATCATGCTCACGAACTAGGCCGCGCTTGCGATAGAGCCATCTAAAAGTGCTTTCCGAAATTAGCATATTAGGACAACTTTTCACCTCAAACTTTCACTGCCTAAACCAACATCTAAATCTCATTTTTAGGAAACTCTTCTTGCTTAAAAATTGATTCCTAGGATGTTAAGATTCAAATGGGACAAATTTTAGGTGGTTTGGACATCTATAACGTCAGATATGGTCTAAATAACCTTAACTGTTCTAGAGATACCTCTATTTTGGCCATTTTTGAGGATCTGAGAGCCAGAATTTGCTCATGATCATTTCTAGGACTTTTATAGGTATGGAAGTCCTGGTTCTAAAGGAACTAGAATGACCTACTTTTGAATACTAAAAATTCACTTATGACTAAAACATCACTCGGAGGCCTAGCAATCTTTGAGCAGAGTTTCCCCTAGAAACTCAAGCACCCCAAACTCAACCAAATCCACACAACCAATCAACTCAAGCAACCCAAATCAAAAAATACTCATAAAAAACAGAAATCAACAATACATATATATATATCAAAGCATATAAATTCCCCAAACGTCAACTTTGTTTACTCCCATAAGCTCAATTGGCTGCACTTCCTTGCTTCCTTATTCTTTCGTAGTTACAAACATCCAATTGCCTCATCAAACACCACATATAACACTAATTAGAATTATTAACTCTTTAAGAAGAAATCAAAGGAATAAAAGACTTATCCCTTACCTATCCACACCATTTCTCCTTCCAAAATACTTGAAACTTGAAGGATCTATCATTCAAATCTTATGGCAGGGCCATAAATGGCCTTAGGAAAGCCAAAGGGTTGGTTTAAATATGGCCATTAAATTCAAACCTTATCCTTATTACCACATGTCCCCATCTTATTATTCCAAAGAAGATTTTTATGCTAAACTTCTCTTAATGCTTCATCCTTCTTCCTTTCCTTCAGTTGGCATATAACTTTATTATTCTTAACATTGGCCCACATAATTAAGTAACTCCTTTAATTTAATCTATAAATATGAAATACCCAAACTACCCTCAGTCTTTTTAATTAATATCGAACTCATCCTCAACTATATTTAACCATTTTAATTTGTTAATTACACATTTCAACCACTTTTATACTCCAAATACTTACGAATCCAACTAGGGTATATGTTGGGCCTTTACATCTACCTCTTTTGATACCTTAAGATTCACTTCACAAGATAATACGGATTGGTTTCACGCTCATCAAAATTTTAATCTTATTATTGATAAAACAATTCAACCTGATATAGATGACCAATTGAAATTAAGGGATGGATTCAAGGTGTTAAGATGGGAAAAGATTTTGGAATTTCAAGGAACATATTACCCTAGACTTATTAAAGAATTTTATGATAATTTTGAAATTAAATATGGATACCATAGTCGAATTAAAACTTTTGTCAAGGGTAAGTTGATTGAGTTCGATGATAAGATTTTTCCTGAAATTCTTGATCTACAAGATGAAGGGCATACATATGCTCCTCATAGTGAGCAAAGTTTATCTGATCGAGAATTTAACTTTCGAGAAGCTTGATAGTTTCCAGGTTTACACCATGTAGCAAGTAGGACGTTATATAATTTTAAAACTATTTTACCTGTACGTAGGATGAACATTAGGGATAGATTGTTAATTTATCTCCATTCCCTAGAGCAATTACTAGTGATGCTCGAGTTCATGATGTGTACTTTGTGTGCAAAATGGTTGCAGGTGTTGGTTATGTTGGAAAAAATTAGGTTGCCTAATATCATTTTTATATCAATATGGGAGGTAGTTCACACCCATTGGCCAATTAAGACCTTTTGTTTTCCGATGCTATTAACCCACATCTTTTGTTATTTTAGAGTTCACTTGCAGGGCGAGGATGTGGTTTACACCACCTCTTCTGATACACTGGATGATTTTTCTATGACAAGGATGGGGTATTTTAAGGTCAACGGGGTTTGGTGCAAGTCCCCTAAGACATTACAAGCTCAAGGAGGTGAGATGCCTCAACATACTAATGCTTCAATGGAAGTGCACCATCTAGACCGGCACCGAGTTTAAACCTCACTCCTTTAAGTTCAATCCCTACCTCCGCTTAAACTATTTTGGAGCAGCTTTTGCCCAACCAATAGCTCATGTTGACATCTCCGAAGCAGCTAGAGCAGACCTTAGATGAGAAGCGCCGCACCTCGAGTTAATAAGAAATCCAACTCAAGCAGATTTGGGATTACCTATATAATGGGAACTTCCCTTAATGATAGTTGTCCCTTTTCACTCCTATACGCAGATTCAGGGTAGTTTCTTTCCCTTTCTCTTTGGTTGTTTTTGCTATGTTCATTGAGGACATTAAACATCTTAAGGGGGGGGGGGGGGGGGGGAGGGAGAACTTCGTCCTTTAGTATAGTTTGCATTTTTCTTTGTTTATTATGTCACTCCTCTCACTTGTGTTTGTGTAAATCTTTCAAGCATTTTGACCAAAAATCCAGTTTAATCATAATCTAAAATTTATAAGAGTCTCTGATATTTAAATTTCTACATTCTCATCTTTTATGTTATTTCTTTTTACTATTTTAGTGAGTGTAACCCTTTGAACATGTGATTTAAAAATTTCTTTGTTTTTAGAAAATTTTGGTTGATCTTGGAACATTTGAACTTTTATTTATTTTGGTTATGAGTTTGGATGGTCCAATATATTCGAAATTGTTGAGAAATATTTTCTTTCTTCTTGAGGAAAAGCAAAAACTCAAGTGTGGGAGAGTTGATAGAATGTGATTTTATAGGATGTTTATGATGTTTTTCTTTAAAAGTTAAGTGTTATTTTGATGATTTAAGGTAGCTTTCATATATTTTTCTTATATTTTATCATTTGTTTTGAATTATTAATTCTCTTTTGTCAGTTATGTGTTTTTATGATAGATTAGGGTGATTTAAAAGGAATTTTCATGATGAAATTTTGTTGAGGAGACAGTAGCTTGCCAAAGTTGGAACCAAAGCAAAGTCCAGCTTTGGTAGGAAACAATGATTAAGGATGAAATTTTTGTGATGGACAGTAGCTTACCAAAGCTAGAACTAAATATAGACTAAAGCAAAATCCATCTTTGGTAGAGAGGCAGTAGTTAACCAAAGTTGAGACCAAAGCAAGACCCAGCTTTGGTCCAAGGCACAAACTAGGATTTTATTTCATATTTTGGGAAGGACTCTTTTTTATGAAGGATTCTTGAGAACAATATAAAAGGGGACGACTGAACATATTTAGAGGAGGTTCTCAACCTAATTTTGGGTGGAAAAACACAAGAAAAAAGGTACATCTTGGAAGATTAAAGCGAGAAGAAAATTGAAAATAGGAAGAGATAATCGTACTAGTGGCCGACTCCATATCGTGTTCTTTCTCTTTTTTTGTTTTATTTTCTCTTGATATTATGATGCGTTTGATGGATTTTAGTTTTAGTTTAGATTTTAATATTGTTATGAACTAAATTGCATAGTTAAGACTATGGTGAATATTAACTTTAAGATTAAGTAATTCTTTTGGGTTTTATGCATATGATTGATATTCTTATTTGAGATTATGTTTTATTGAGATTGATGCTTGTTGAATTGATCAAATCGACATGAATCCAATTAATTAATTTACTTGATTAATTGAATTTATTGGTGGATCAAATAAAACATAACCTAGATTGGAATTAAGAATGACCAAACTTGCTTTTGTCCTTGTGGTTATTTGATTTAAAATCAAGGTTTTCCATTGAACTTAACGCTTTCTCACTTTAGTTCTTTTACTTAATTAATTGAGAGAATTAAATTGATTAGGGTTAAAATACCATGTTTATTGGATTTGGATTAATTTAGGGAAAATCACCATCTCGTGCATACTATCAATCTTTTGTATAAAATCTAGAAATTACATAATTAAGAGTTTAAGTGAAATCGAGTCCTAAAGTTCATCATAATTGATTAATTCTTCTAGAGATTAATTAGAGCATTTTATTGTCTTTGTTATTTATTAGTATAATTTCATTTTAGGTCTCATATTAAAAATTCGTTGTCTAAATAACATAAGAATCCTAAAATTCAAGTACTTGTCAGGTCGGTCCCTGAGAACAATATCTGGACTCACCATCCTTTACTATTTGTACGACATAGTACACTTGCTCTTAGGAATTAGTCTATTTTACTCGAGTTAATATGTCAATATTGGATAAATAAGGACTTAGGGGATTAAATTAAATTTTTACAAAGTGGTACCAATGAAATTTTGATATTTGGCATTTTAGAAACTTCAAATAAATGGTGGCCATATAAAAGACCATAATGGCCTGCCAAATTGAGGGGAAGAATTGTAAAACCCCATATCCATACGTAAGGGAGCTCATCCACTGAGGGAGTGAACGCCCGTATGGATAAGGGTATCACCAGCCAATCCACAAACAAGCATAGATACAGAATAAACAAATAACTAAATAAATATATAGCAAAGGAAATTTAAAACGTAAATATCAAAACTCTTTCATTGATATAACAAAAGAGTTCATTACAAAAATATGCCAATAAAAAGGTGCCTTTACAAATATACAAGCTTCCAAAAATACATAGCTGGAGGATTATAGTAGAATAAATACAAAATAAAACCAAAAGATATACAAAAACAAAAGCTATTCTTCCCAAATCTGCACTCCTATTGTGTTAGCCCGACCTGCGGAGATGCTCCCAAAAAACTCCACTACTTCTGTACCTACACGGACGAAACACCCGTGCTAAGCGATAACGCTTAGTGGGAAAAAACACAAATATGAATTGCCATTCACAATGGTCGTTAAAGCAAACACACACAAATGGCGCATGCTTACGAATACATTTAACGGAAAATATAGCTTTAAGTATCATCAATCACATTCATAAGGCTCCCAACCGAAATATATTCCACAATGATTTCATAATCACAATAATAAATAACAAAATGCCTGCAATTTCAGAATAGCGGATAACGAGTGAATACATTGGTACCTGTGGGTACAGTCAAAAGCAACAGTCTTTACTTTTTTATCCAAAAATGTTTTCACATTGGGGGATCTTAAACAAGATCCGAACACATTAAGGATCGCGAGGATCCAAACGGGGACTTGATCAGGGTCCGGAACACATTGGGGTTGCAGCTAACAGAACTCTATAGGCATGCCTATTTATCCACTAATTTGACACTTGCAGGCCATGCATCATTCATCATATCAATTACATATTGTACATAAAATCATCCATACATAACTATAATAGCATCACAATATCGGAAATCACGTATCGAATATGTAGAAGAAAACTTGTTTTGAAAACAGAAGGAGTCGTGCTCGCAACGCCTGTTGCGCTCGTGACAGAGGTAAAGCTCACCTAGTGTTGTGCTCGAGACAGCCCTCGCGCTAGCACGAAGATGGGCAGAATGGCCTCTGTCATGCTCGCGACATGGGTTGTGCTTGCGACAGAGGATGGGGAAGGTTGCTGTCGCGCATGAACACATGCGCTCGCGACGGCAATCAGCCCGGTAAGGCTGAGCTTCCTGTCTTGCTCGCGATCGAGGTCGCGCTTGCGATAGGATCTTGTCTCAACAGGAGCTTGGAAAACCAAGCTCTATCGCACTCGCGATGGAAGTCGCGCTCGTAACAGAGTCGATTTCTAGCTCCCCAATGCCGAAAATCTGTAGAAACTCATATCCAAAATCACCCCAAACATACAATTGAGCTACTAAACTTCAACCCACTCCAAATCAAGTATTCAAATCATTTTAAACAACATCAAACCCAATTTTTATACCAATAATCAAAATTAAAGCGTCCAATTAAAGCAAACAAAATAAAGGGTTCATCAAACCCAAAATTTTGCTCCAAAATCAACCCAATTCCTACTTTAGTTCAATAAATCCCAATCATGGTATCTCAATCCAAATTAATCAAAAACTGACAACATATACACAAGAATAATCAAGTTTAGCTTCATAAATTTCCAGAAATTCATAGCAAAATACAAGAGCTGAAATATGCATAAATTCACAAATTCCCAAACCTTGGTCTCCTTAGCTCCAAATCAAGGGGCTGAACTCCCTCAACTACTTCTTTACCCTTGGGATCTCTAAGAGGAACCTCTGAACCAGAAATCAACCCGAAATAAGCCAAGAACATCGACAATCTAAAAATCCACATATACACAACTGGTAAAAATCAAAGAGGAAGAAAAGTAAAAAGGAAGAATAAGAACAAGAAGAGCATAAACTTACCAATTTTAGCTCAAGAGTTATCAAATCCCACCAAAGATTACTTGAGAAAGGTAGGGCAAAAGAGAAGAAAAAGAAGAAAAGAAGAAGAAGAAGAACGTGGAGGAGGAGGAAACAGGAGAGGGCAGATTTTGCTCTCTCTCTCTCTCTCCTAGGCTTATAAAGCCTCTCTCATGCCACTTGTCAAACATCTAGTGGTAGTTCTTGATAACTCACACCCAAACACTCCTCTTCCTCAAAACACCCAAGCAAAACTCACACTAAAACACCAAACATGCTTATACACCCTACTAACTTATAATATCATGCAATTGACTCCAAAATTAAAGATAACACATGTAAAAATACACACACCAAGATAGCTCAAAATTACTAGGGTGGGAAACTACAAGAATGACAGAATTTTCCTCTCCTCTTCTTATCATATTCATATGCATAAATATTTGTTCAAGGATTTCTTGAAGAGAGTAGCAAAATTCTAATGGAAATTAGAGAGAAAGGTAAGAATTTAACATCCTCTTTATCTCTTTGTCATGTAATAAGTAATGATGCTGGAAAAATGTGTTTAAAATCAAACTTGACATGTGTTTATGGTGTTAAATAAATGGGTGTTATAAGGTTTATTGCTAAGGTCCATCCCCTTGCGTCTACTAAGGATTATGTACATTGAAAAAAATGATTTACATAGAATATAATATTATTTTGGAGATTTTAGACTCGACACATTCTACGAGAATTCTGTCAAAAATTCGGCAGAATCTCCTTTATAAAATGGACATCTCCTTATTTCCATATAGGACCACACCTATTAAGAAAAGCCCTCCTATAACCTAAACAAGCAACACTGACCGATCTCTCCAAAACTACACAACATATACCGGCCGGTTCTCAATAGACATTCGAATTCTTAATTGGCTAGATGATTTTTTCATAAATTAACTCACTACTATGCCATTAATACATTAATCATACTTTAATAACATCCACAACATTTATAATCAAATTTCATATCTCTTTATTAGATATAAATCTATAAACATATACCCATGATGTATATTAGTCACAATTTACTAAAATACACACACAGACACTTATATGTATATATATTCCATAAATCAACTCTAAAGTCTTATATCTATAACATTCATAATAACTATTCCATGTATACTTAACTTGTGCATTTATTTTACACAATTTATTAAATTAATATTAATATTTATATAGTTACAAATTATACTTTGTTATGCATAAAAATTCATAATTGATTCATTGAGGTTCGAATTAAAATCCATTTGCACCACTAGTTCTAAAAAAATAGAAGAAGATTTTGTCTGGAATGAATCACCTGAATATTTTGGGGTTGCTAGAATATTCCATGATTGGTCGTCGAAAAATTTTCGGATGAGCCCCATTTTCGATGCATGAGGTACCAAATTAAAGTTTAGGGAGAGAGTAATCTAACCTTGTGATTTTCTTTGGCAATGGTTGCCATAATTGACCAAAAAACACGAAAAATTCAAAAACACCGGCTAGTTCTATTAAACACTTCTCGGGCTCCACTTGATTCAATTTTGGACATTATCCTAGTTGCTTTTTGCTATAGAATTCAAAAATAGTTCCCATTTAATCCCATAATAAAAAGAAGATGAAGAAACCTCCAATCCCAAATTTGAAACTCACCTTAACTCAATATATGAGCCATTTTTTGCAAATCCGAAACCATTATGAGGTTAAGGATGTCGAAGATGTTGGAAAATGATGATTTATTTTCTCAAAATGGTGAAGAAATGGAGAAGAAATTAGAGGGAGAAAATGAGTTTAGAGAGAAAATGAATACGAGAGAGAGGAAGAAAGGGAGGCCATATTCTAAATTTCTAATATCTTTCTTTTTTAAATGAGAAATTGGGCCTTAACACATTAAAAATAATGGGCTTTAAAAAATATGAAAAACTTGTTTGGGCAACATTCCTTAGTTAGTGTGATAGCCTTAGATGTGATGCTCGACTATGGTCTAATCTATCCTTATCTAACGAGTTAATTCTATCATATTTTTCAATTTGAATTGTTAGTTCTTAGAGACATTCATTTGAACTTAAGCAATTGATGGATAAAATGAATTGGATAAAATCATATTTGAAGCTAATACTTCACTTATTTTTGTTTTAGAGATGACCTCATCCAAAAACCTTTATGCTTGCTACATAACTAAGTCTTTCTTCTTCATAAAAGCAAGTGAAAAATATATCGATGTATTAAAATCATTATACAAGTCATTTAATAATTAAAAAACTAGAACTTTCTCATATTTCAAAAGTTAATGAGAGTACTTAGAAGATTGAAACTCAAGGTTTCATCTCCATAAATTTGAGAAAAATATCTTTCACTTTTTGTTATCTGTCTTATGATTCGAGTTACTAATTCATTTTTTTTAAATATAACCGCTTTGGAGGTTCTCTGCTGTACTGATGCATAATTCAAATTGTTGTCAACTAATATGCCTCGTTACTTTCTTATTTTCCAATCAATCAATCATAATTCATAAAGTTGATATAAAACAAGAAAGTTTATGAAAGATTAACATAGAAAAAGATAAATACATTAGTTGAAATTAATAGTGCTGATTTGCAATAAATAAAAATAAAAAGAAAGAAATTGAGAGTTTAATATGCTAAAAATGTAACAAACTATAAACTTAAGTTAGTAATGAAACGTTTTGAATTTAAAATATGAGAAACTTTTTTGGGACGTATCCTTAGCTAGTGTGGTGGCCATAGATGTGATGCTCAACTATGGTCTAAGCTATCCTCATCTAGCGAGTTAATTCTATCATAGTTTTCAATCATAATTGTCGGTTCCTAGAGACACACCCATTTGAACTTGAGCAACTAAATAGAGAAAATGAAATTGATGAAATCAAATTTTAAGCAGATACTTCACATTATTTTGTTTTTGGGACGACCTCATCCAAAAACCTGCATATAACCAAGGTTCTTATCATATATAATCGATGGCATCCATGAGATAAGTTAAAAGGCCTTTATGCTCACTACATAACTAAGTCTTTCTTCTTCGCAAAAGCTAGTAATTAAATATATCGATGTATTAAAATCATTATACAAGTCATTTAACAATTGAAAAACTAGAACTTTCTCATATTTCGAGCGTTAATGAGAATACTTGGGCAATTGAATCTCAAGGTTAAATCTACATAAATTTGACAAAAATATCTTTCACTTTTTGGTATCCTTCTTATGATTTGAGTTACTATTTCCTTTTTTTTTCAAAATGTAAGCATTTTGGTGGTTCTGTGTTGCACCTATACAAATTACAAATTGTTGTCAACAAATATGCCTCATTACTTTCTAATTTTCCAACCCATCGCCCATAATTCATAATGTATAAGCGCATTAGATTACATTATTAGCCTCCACCATGACTGAATCTTCCTGATTTTTTTGAACATAAAAATATCAATATCTATTTGCATCGTAGGAAGTATTAAATGTTTTTAAGTTCAAATTTCTATAGATAAACTTTGGAAAGCCTCAAATATTCAAATTTCATATCACATACTCTTTGTGTTAAGTAAATTCTACCACATTATGAAATCTGTCATGCTAATTGGGATTAAAAACAGCAACAAGCAAATATTATATACAACAACTTAGCAAACATATTCCATAATAATCTATAAAAGAGTAAGAAATATATCATTATTAAATAAAATGAATTAAGGAATTTCTCGATCTAGATTTGACTCCTTTGTTTGTGTGGAAATAAAAAAATATTTGATCCGGCTTTTACATTAACATGCAGATGGGACCATTTCTGCTGTAATGGTAGGTCTAACCTTTGCACATAGGGATTTTGCAAGTCCTTCATCTCCATTATAAGTTAGGTGAATGCCTGAAAGATTCACATTTTGGCATGGATTGCTGCTACTTTAATTTAGCAGAACTGCTATAGGAGTTGTAGAAGTGCGCCTTATAACACCCTTATTCGCTATACTATATGTACAGTAACCAAATATTTCAGCTATCACACTAGTACTCACGTCATAAGATCTTGCTATCTTAGACAATCCAAAAAAAAAAAATTTCACATTAAAACATCGATGATACTCATAAGCAAACATTAATAATGTAATAGTTCATACACAAGTCTGTTTAAAGTTTACACATAACAAATACATAAAACATAAACCTATATTATCCATTAAGATCATATACATGCCATGCCTATCTTCCCATTTCTGCTTTCACTCCTCTTCTCGAATATCACCACAATCTCGACCACTTTGAAACTTCCTACCTTCATAACCTGCGTGCATTACGCACTGAGCATTAAAATGCCCAGTGGTGGATACATATCCTAAATTTTCCATTTTTAAAATTCATACAACCATGCATCTTTTAAATCTTTCATAAATTATTTTCATACAATTACACTAATATAGTCAACTGTTTAATTCACTCACTCAAATTTCCTCTAATTAAACTATTTTCATTTCCACAATTAATATTTTTACGATCAGTTATCCATACATACGCTTTCATACCTTAACACTTAACATAATTAACGTTAGCATGATCAATTTCTACCTTAATTACTTAATTTCTACTAATTAAACCATCTTTATTTTCCATAATTAAAGTTCCTATAAATTATACTTATCATTGTCCATACATACACTTACATATCTTAACATTTTAATTGTAACACCCCTTACCCGTACTTAGGCGATCCCATCCCATGAGGAGTAAGATGCCGTACGAGTCAGGGTGCAAACGCACAAAGCATAAATATATATAAATTCAATCAAAGATAAACATACATAAATACGGGGCAATTAAAAACTTTTACGAAACATAAGAACTAAGGCTAATCATGCATTAATATAACGGAAGCATTACATTACTGTTTGATCAACCAAGAGATACAACAGATAATTACAAATCCCAAAATACATGTACATAAGCGAAAGCTATTACAAAAATGATGTAAGAGAGTTCTATACAAAAAAGAATCCTCAAAATACAAAAATAAAGCCCTACACTAAGACCCTATTGTGTTGGCTTCGATGGCTGCGACTCTCCCAAAGCAAACTCCTTCCGCACCTGCACGGGTAACACACCGTGCTAAGCGATAACGCTTAGTGGGGAAACACACATATAGCATAAGGACAACCATTCACAACGGTCGTCAAGGCAATACACACGCGTACCTCATGTATATATATACGATAATCATAGCATAACAATTGCATATACTCATGCTCACATAAATAAAGCCATTCATCAGAAAGCTCATAACAATATTCATATCCTCATAACAGATTATACTTTTCACCATTGAACCCATACATATATCAGATACGTTTCCTCATATCACAATTCATACAAGGCACCTGCTGACTCGAGGGAGTGGATAATGAGTATACGGACAGTACTTTACGGGTACGAGCCGATTACGGACAGTACCTTACGGGTACGAATCGAGAAACCAATTTTACTTTTAACTTTCACAAAACATTTTCAAAAGGGACCTTAAACAAGATCCATACACATTAAAGGGTTCGCGAGGAACCAAACGAGGACCTGATCGGGGTCTAAATGGAACCGAGGGCTGCAGTTATAAGACTCTATTAGGCATGCCTAACTATCCACTTTCTAGACTCTAGCAGGTCATGCATAACACAATCCATAAATAAACAATAATCCAATTTAGAGCAAGCAATTATATAGCTTAACATGTATATTCACATAGTACAAATAATTATGGCATGATATAGCATGTGATCACCCTCTATATCATTTATAAAAACTCACATTACAAACTCACATAGCATGGTCATTTACTACTCTTCATATATATATCATATGCAAAGCAATTAACTTAATTGGAAACAAATAATAGAATCCATCCATTGTATAGCTAAAATATCCCTTTTAAAGACGTAAATCATGTTAAAATACACTAAATAACATTTAAAACCATACAAGAGAGGAAAAGGAATGAAAAAGAAAGAAGTGAAAAAATTGCAAAAGAGGCGGGCAGAACCGTTTTACACGGCGGTATGGCCTTACCCTTACCGCCGTGTAAGACACTCACACGGGGGTAAGGCTTAGGCCATACCGCCGTGTAAGACACTCACATGGGGGTAAGGCTTAGGCCATACCGCCGTGTGACCTGCCTCACACCTGGGCAGAATGGTTTTACACGGCGGTATGGCTTTGCCCTTACCGCCGTGTAAAGACATAGCTCCAGAATTCCAAGGCAAAACCCACGATCCACACGGCGGTGAGACCAGGCCTTACCGCCGTGTGACTCCTGGATTTTCCAGAAATCTGCAGAATTCCAACTTCAACGATTCCCAATTTTTGACACAACCAACCAGAAAAAAATATACACATTTTGACCAATAAATTAACACCAAAAACTTACCTTAAACTGGCCATCCAAAATCACAACTCAAACAACATAATATAACATCAATTTGTCCAATCATACATGAACTCAACATCCACAGATTCAGAAAATTTAAATCAAGAAAATTAAACATTTTGCAATAGCATATCTTTCAAATTCTACACTTTAAAACTTGAAACCCACATAGAGTAAACCAATTTCATACTCAAATTTCTAGCAATCATACATACATACAAAACCCAAAATCACATTTCAAGCAAAGCCAAAACATAATTAAATTTCCCAAACCTCAAAATTAGAAGCTCTATCACTTGGTTCCACTAGATCCAGCAACTTCCTTGCCTTTAAGATCTCTTGCAGGCTCAGCTAAACACCCAAAACAATGAAACACACACCAAAGCAACCCTAATCAAAACCCTAAACAAAGAAGATGAAGATGAAGAAGAGAAGGGAACCTGAAAATCAAAACAGAAAATGCAGAGAAGCTTACCAAAATAACACAATGAGGGACCAATCTCCACCACACAAGCTTGGACCAAGGGAATGTTGGCTAGGGGAAACGAAGAAGAAGAAGAAGGAGGAAGAAGAAGAGGGAACGGGGAAATGAACCCAAATTCTGAGTTTCCCCTTTTCTTCTTTCTCTTTCTTTTCTCACCCTCCACTTGTCACAATCTTAGTGGTGGAAACCACTCACTCACTCACACACTAGATGCACATGTCACACACACACAATAAAACACTCCAATAATGCACCCTACACATGTATGAGCAACACACACAATGCAATCTCATCTAATACACACACATAATAATATGCTCACATGCATGTGATCCTAACTCCACTTATGGACACCTTATTTCTATATGCACCACCACACAGGAACAAACCCACAAAATATGCATATATACCAAAATACCCCTATAATATGCCAAAACCATGCAAATGCACACACATACATATTGCTCGTTCGACTAGGGGGCAAACGGGGTGTGACATTAATAGTCACACAAGTCAATTCATTTCTTCTTACTAATTAGACTATCATTATTTCCTTAACTTACATTTGCATAAATACATTCATTTTTCTCCATATACATTTCTAATGTTAAAGTCATTATACATATATTTTTCCATTATTAATATCCATGTAATTCTTATTAATATTTTTGCCATTATCATATTATAAAAGCTCACGTACTAATGTATGTATTGAAATAATTAATTTCAATCCATTACACCATTATTATTTATATTACTTTAATTAACTTAAACATTTTCTATTTTCTATATTTAATATCATTATTATTTCTCTAGCTACATTATACAATAATTTCTCATTATCTTTATAATTACATTTACTAGTCAAGTTCGTTGTCAAATTGTATTTAAGTTCTTTCTTTAATCTATCATTGACCACTATACATTTTACATATAATCAAAATTACTTATTCCATAATTTACATTACTTGATAACCTAAAAATATTTAATTTATTTTTACATTCAAATTTACTAAATTATTATCATTATTAAGTCCTTCATTATCAATCACTTACACATTTAATTTTCATGTTATTAGTTAATTATATGTTAATCCTTTAATTAACATTACTATTACTATTTTATAATTTAGTCCCTAAACTTTTACTAAATTACAATATTGCCCTCATTTTTCACTTATTTACAATAATGCCGTTAATTAATCTTATTTTTACATTTATTTCATTATTTGACATACAATTTACCATTTAGTCCTTAAAATATTAATTTCAAGTGAAATTACATTTCAATCCCTATATTTCCATTAAATTATGATTTTTCCATTCAATTTTTACTATAATTACAATTATGCTACTAGATATCCATAATTCATACTAAATTTATTATTTAACATATAAAATTTTCGTTTAGTCCCTAGACTATATCTTATGCATAATTTCATATTTAACCCATATTGATTCATTTTATTACTTATTTAACTAACTAATTACTTATTTTCCATAATTACCTTTTTCTTTTCCTTATCATTGAGCATATTTACAATTATACCCCTAATACCTTTAAATCCTTACAATTTAGTCCTTATTTACTTTATTTCTCTTAACATTTCATATTTATTCATTTTGATTCATTTTCCTTAATTTGCCCCTAGTAACAATCTGGTAGAAATCTCAAAATCGGATACACGGGATGTAGAGCCATAAGAGATAGTGACTACTAAGGACCACTAAGTCTGGAGCCATAAGAGTAAGTAACCACTAATGATTACTGCTCTAAGAGCCATAAGAGTAATTGACCACTAGGGATCATTACTCTGAGAGCCATAAGAGTAAATGACCATGAAGGATCATTACTTTGGGAGCCGTAAGAGTTGGTGACCACTAAGGATCACTACTTTGAGTCATAAAAATAATTTGTCAATTCCTTAAGCTATAATGGCATAGTGCTATATATAGTAGACCGTCATTAGCCTACCCATACGAGTCGTCATAACTCAAACTGCGGTATAGGTATCCCTATGTTTAGCTAACTATATCCTAAATGAGTGATTTGCTACCAGTATACTAAGGTCAATATACCATATACATTACTTTCGTTAATTCCATATATATATATATATATATATATATATATACACGTATGTGTGTGTGTGTGTGTGTATATATATGTGTGTGTGTGTGTGTGTGTGCGTATAGGAGAAAGAGTTAGAAATAAAATAAAAGAAGCCTTTGGAATTAGTCAAATTCCCTATAGTCATTTAACCTTTATAGAATTGGTTAGTTTTACATAAAAAGAAGGTTTAAAAATATGTCAGGATTCAAAACTTCAAAAATATTTGAAATGAGAAATGAAGAAAACTAAGCAAGAATTAGGACTTTTTTTGTAAATAATTCAAAATTTCCACAGAAAATCAAACAAAAACATGTGGAGGTTCCTACTCAAAATCCTACAAAAAACCTTACAAACGATTTTCTTCAAAACCAAACAAAGAAGAGCCTAATAAAAGATCTAAACCTCAAAACCCTACAGAAAATGGCGCTCTTTCAAAAAACCCTTCAAACCAGAAATAAAATAGGTCACTTGTTACAAGTGTGGCAAGCCTGGCCATCTTTTTAAATATTACAAACTAAAAAAAAAAACTTCATGAGTTATAAGGTGAGGAAGAAACAATTCAAAAAATCGAAGGAATTCTCCTTGAAACTTCTGAAAGTGAATCTCAAACAGAATCAACTAAAAATAATGATTCTTTTCAAAATGATAAATTAGCTGTCCTTGATTCCTCAAACAGTGAGTTGGGAACTAGTTCAAAATTAATTAATATTTTGACAAAAGAACACGAATTAATTCTTGATATGATCAAACAAGTGGAAGATTCAAAGCTTCAAAAGGAACTCATAGAAAAACTCCTGAAGTCTTTTTAACCAAAACCTTTAAAGCCTTCCGCTTCAACTTCTCCAAACAATACTTATGATCTAACTAAGATGTTAGGTACTAAGACAAAAACAAAAACTCCTTTTACAAAACAAGAACTAAAAACTCTCAAAGAAAAAAAGGAGAATGATTCAAAACTTCTTTACGCTCTTCTTTCACAAGACTCCAATTCTAGTGACAATGAAAACGAAGAAAGGGAAGAAAATGAGACTACAAACATAGACTTAGAAAAGGACCAAAGGGAATCAAAACCTGTAACTGCCTCATTTGCCACATAAATCAAATCTTCGGCTCAAATTGTCAAAGAAGATAAAGAAGTCCTACTTAAACAGTCCCAAGTCTAGCAATGGATTGAGACTCTTTCTAAATAACCAAAACTCAATTTACTTTTTAAATCATTGGCACAGAAACAATTAGGTAAAGCTCCTCAAACTGCTTTAAAAATAGAAGGAGAATCTTCAACTTCAAAATCCTCTTCTAAAAAAGTTTCAAAACCTTCACAAAAATTATCTTGTGAAAGATTCTTATTAAACCCTCCAATCTCTAAGTGATTTCTTCAAAATCCTCACAAGGGGATTCTTCAAAAATTGTTTTAACTCAAAATAATTATCAAATTGTGTTATTACAGTCTAAAATCATTTAGAATATTTTGTTAAAATAGATTTTCAATATATCTGGACCATGGATGAGGAAGGATTTTTCCTACAAATCAAATGGCTATTTCAAAAGTTTTTCCAAATGGTTGGGTTTTTAAACTATGGGATTTAACAAAACTCCATGTAACACCCTGACCAGACCGCCACTGCAACAACCCGATCGGAGTACCACCGACCGAACACACACACACAGACCCGATACAAAAACATACATTCATGCGCATAAGTCAAAGCATAAAACGAAAATAATAATTAAAACACTAAACATGCTATTACAAAATATACAATAATCCAAAAGAGTTACATAAAGATCTTTAATTACATAAATCCTTGCAGCAAAATATAATTACATAATCAAAATGATATACAAAATACAGGAGCAGGGACACAAAAACAAAACTCTACTCCTAGTGGCCGACCTGCAGATGCACGACTCGAACCGAACAAAACCTGCCACCTACACGGGAAAACAACCCGTGCTAAGCGATAACGCTTAGTGGGGAGGAACAAAGTACACACAATATACAACTACATATATAATCGTACAAATAAGATGTAAACACATGTCAACATGCCGAAATCACTATAATAGCAGAAGTTAAAGAAACATATAACATAATCACTACATTCATAGCATTCGAGAGTTCATGTTCACATTCGTGTACATATTAATTCACATACTGATAGTCATAGCCGATCGGATTTCTCATAAGCATAACACTAACAAATAATACACCTGCTGACTCACAATAGTGGATAATAAGTAAATGCATAGCGGTACCTTACAGGTACGAATCGACACATAGCGGTACCTTAAGGGTATGAATCAGAAAACAATATCACATTTTCTCTTTTCAAAACATTTTACAAAGGGGATCTTAAACAAGATCCGCACACGTGGAAGTTCGCGAGGAACTAAACAGGGACCTGATCGGGGTCCAAACAACAAAGGTGCTGCAGCTAAAGAACTCTTTTAGGCATGCCTAACTATCCACTAGACTGACTCTTGCAGGTCATACATAATACAAATCATGCTCAAAGCGTAACATATAATTTATCATAAAGAGATCAAAATATCATACATATAAAAGCATAATTATTCCCATACAATAGTAAAACCCCAAGAAGAAATGATATAAAATTTTGAAGAAAGGGGCAAAATTGAAAAAATAGGCCATAAAGGGGTCACTGTCGCGATCGCGACAGTGGCCAGATGGCCTGCGCGAGCGGAGCATGAGTCCTGAACAACCTTCATGACTCGTGAAGGTGATTCACGACTCGTGAACATCATTCACTACTCGTGAACAAAATTCACTACTCGTGAATGAAATTCACTACCCGTGAACGTGAATCACGACTTGTGAACGAAATTCACATCTCATGAACAAAATTCACTACTCGTGAACGTGAATCACGACTCGTGAATGTCATTCACTACTCGTGAATGAAATTCACTAATCGTGAATGTCATTCACGACTCGTGAACGTGAATCACGACTCGTGAATGTCATTCACTACTCATGAACGAAATTCACTACTCGGACATCTCTCTCTTTAGTGCATTCTAACTTGAAAACTGGATTTCACGATTCTGTCGCGCTCGCGAGGATGTCGCCATTTTGACCCAAATCAAACCAAACCTCATCTTACCTTCAAATAAGCCTTCCACCATCACATATAACATAAAACCCAACTTAATTCAACAATTAACACAATCAAAATCATGCATTAACAAAATCAAGCTTCTCAAGAACACAAACCCAGAAATTACAGTAAAAATTCATCAAACTTCAAAATCACTTCAATACTTCAACATTCATGCATTATAACTTAAATCAATTGAATGCCCATAACATTATATACTAACCTAGGCCCCGATAAACATTAAATTTCCCAAAAATCGAACATACACACACATACATAGACTTGATCCGAAAAGAAGAAAAGGCAGAGACAAAAACTCCCAAACCTCTTGTAGTCCAAAAACCCAGCCACTCTTCAATCTCCAATCTTTTCCTTGCCCTTGTTCTTTTCTTGCCACCCAACACTTGCACAAACAAATCCAAAAATCACTTAACCAAAACCCTACCTTTCTCAAAATCAAAGCAAAACCAGAAGGAGATGGAAAACCAAAATGCATGCAACCCAAAACCAACACTTACCTCTTCAATCTTTCTCCCTAACTTCACCAAAACAACTCCAGCTCACACACAACCAAGAGAGGAAGAGCAAGAAACGGGAAAGAAAGAAAAGAGAGATCGGGAAGAGGAGAAGAGGGTAGAAACGGGAGCAAGGCAAATCTGCCCTTCCCTCTCTCTTCTTTCCCTTTTCTCTTCCCACAATTAATGCTCTTCACCTACCAAGCCATGTGTCACACTCCAATGGTCCCAAATGTCAATATCTTGATCATCTATTCATCAAGGCACCATACACACCACACACACTAGATAAATCCCTCACTTAAAAACTTTTATAAATCTTGCAATTAGATCCTCAATTACTGAATTAACTCCAAATTCACTAACCAAAAATTACTGTAATACCCTCAAATTCCCCGACTTAACATGCCAATTCCGACTAAGCCCTTATTGGATTGTTACAATCTCTCTCCCTTAAGAAATTTCATCCTCGAAATTTCCACGCCAACAACTTACATCCCAAATATCAAAACAAACTCTACTCGAACTTAACAAAACAAAACTTACCAGAAGGCTCTACGGGCTCATTCACTTCTTTGCTGTTCGCAACAAATACTCTGGCTAGACCTCTGGAGGCATTCACGACAGATTTCGATGGCGCTCGAGTAACTCTAAGCAATTCTTCTACATCTTTTCTAGCTTGCCAAGCTAGATTCTCACTTCTCTTAGGGCAATCAACAAGCAAGTGTTCCTTTCTGCCACACTTGAAATAAGCTCCGAATATTTTTCGACACATGCTCCAATATCGCTTCTGACAGTACTGACATGTCAACGCTTCCTGAATCGTCTTACATTTGCCCCAGTGTTGCCTCTGATAACATTGGCATTTCGGAACTTCCCGAATCCTCTTTCCTGCTGGCACTTCTATACCCGACACTTTTCTCTTCTGAGGTACCTTCCGGACAGCGTCTTGAGAAACCCGAGGAGCAGTCAATCTATCCAATATCCGAATCAACCCTTGCAATAATGTCCTATCATCAAGAACAGGACCGAAATCTTCAGCAGAAGGTCACTTGGGAACATACTGGCCAACTCCAACTGGGTTCACACTTTCCGTTGTCTCACCCACATTCTCACTTGGATCAGACTCCATCTAGACACTACACAAGACACATTTGCATTAGGCCACGACACAAGACTACTCGCATGCAATGACTTTACACTCATTAATCAAAGAAAACCAGAATCGCCTAAACCGGTGCTCTGATACCAAGCTGTAACACCCCGATCGGACCGCCACTGCAATAACCTGATCGGAGTACCACCGACCGAACACACACATACAGACCCGATACAAAAATATACATTCATGCGCATAAGCGAAAGCATAAAATGAAAATAATAATTAAAACACTAAACATGCTATTACAAAATATACAATAATCCAAAAGAGTTACATAAAGATCTTTAATTACATAAATCCTTGCACCAAAATATAATTACATAATCAAAATGATATACAAAATACAGGAGCAGGGACACAAAAATAAAACTCTACTCCTAGTGGCCAACCTGTTGATGCGCGACTCGAACCGAACAAAACCTGCTACCTATACGGGAAAACAATCCTTGCTAAGCGATAACACTTAGTGGGGAGGAACAATGCACACACAATATACAACTACATATATAATCGTACAAATAAGATGTAAACACATGTCAACATGCCGAAATCACTATAATAGTAGAAGCTAAAGAAACATATAACATAATCACTACATTCATATCATTCAAGAGTTCATGTTCACATTCGTATACATATTAATTCACATATTGATAGTCATAGCCGATCGGATTTCTCATAAGCATAACACTAACAAACAACTGCTGACTCACAATAGTGAATAACGAGTAAATGCGTAGCGGTACCTTACGGGTACGAATCGACTCATAGCGGTACCTTATGGGTTCGAATCGAAAAACAATATCACATTTTCTCTTTTCAAAACATTTTACAAAAGGGACCTTAAACAAGATCTACACACATGAAAGTTCGCGAGGAACTAAACAGGGACCTAATCGGGGTCCAAACAACAAAGGTGCTGCAGCTAAAGAACTCTTTTAGGCATGCCTAACTATCCACTAGATTGACTCTTGCAGGTCATACATAATACAAATCATGCTCAAAGTATAACATATAATTTATCATAAAGAGATCATAATATCATACATATAAAAGCATAATTATTCCCATACAATAGTAAAAACCCAAGAAGAAATGATACAAAATTCATTTTAGAAGAAAGGGGCAAAATAAAAAAAACAGGCCATAAAGGGGTCACTGTCGCGATCGCGACCAGTGTCGTGCTCGCGATAGTGGTCAGATGGCCTGCGCGAGCGGAGCATGACTCCTGAACAACCTTCATGACTCGTGAAGGTGATTTACTACTCGTGAACGTCATTCACTACTCGTGAATGTCATTCACGGCTCATGAACGAAATTCACAACTCGTGTACGAAATTCACTACTCGTGAATGTCATTCACTACTCGTGAACGAAATTCACTACTCGTGAATGTCATTCACTACTCCTGAACAAAATTCACTGCTCGTGAATGTCATTCATGACTCGTGAACGTGAATTACGACTCGTGAATGTCATTCACTACTCGTGAACGAAATTCACTACTCGGACATCTCTCTCTTCACGTGAAAACTAGATTTCACAATTTTGTCGCTCTCGTGAGGATATCACGCTCGCGATAGCATCGCGACTTCCTATTTCCAGCAAAAATGCAGAGAATCCCAGACTTCCAAAATCAAACCCATTTTGACCCAAGTCAAACCAAACCTCATCTTACCTTCAAATAAGCCTTCCATCATCACTTATAGCATAAAACCCAACTTAATTCAACAATTAACACAATCAAAATCATGCATTAACAAAATCATGCATTAATAATATAAATAATTTACTAATCTAATCATGTTCAATTTTAAGCTTTGTAGCATAATACGTCATATTTCATATACAAAGTCATACAACGTATATTCACATTCATATGTAAAAGAAAGACATGGCATCAACATTTATTACATATGTTCTAATGTAACACTACCTATTCCAAGCATGTAGATTAAAGTACGTATCACAATGCTAACTATGAACTCATATACACTTATCATGTAAATATACGCTTAATCGCGTACCCATAGTCTCACCGAGCTTCAAATCCAATGACCCACTCACTAGCCACCATCTCATCACCGATCTCCACCTCAGATCGTGAGCTAAGCCACACCAATGGTTCGGTTGAAGCACATAGCTCCCCCTAAGCTATGATACGGTAGATCCGTGAGCATCACCGCTCCCGACGGTGACCCACCAGTCCCCTCCACCTCCCCTCCGTCACCGCCACGTAAGCCCACTCACCAGCCACCACGTGTAGATCCAACACAAATCGCAGCTCAAGTCGATGCCCACAACAACAATCTTCTTCAGCCGCTTCAAAGCGTAAAGGACTGGTCACCTATAAATCACAAAAAATAGAAATTTTGGAGATAAGTAGTGGTGAAGATGATGACAATGCTATTCCCCAGACATCTGAACCAGCACCAGAACCAACGTCCAATGCAAGCGAAGGAGGATCCCCTATTCATCGATAAAAATGAGCCCGAATGGCAGAAGGTAAAAGCCAGTTTCCACCGACAATGAATGATTTAGACGGTAATTTGGCTTTTGATAAAGAAATACATCGTACTCACTTTCATTTGCTTGAGCATACTGAGATTATTCCTAGTAGATGTATTAATGAACCAACCTTGCATGCTTTAAATATTCATGAAGAGGTCTTTGAATTAATAGATGGAATTGGTTGGCGAAAATTTTTCTTGTTGAATTACCCTTCTTATGATGCCTTAGTTCGTGAATTTTATAGCACTTTTGAGTTTGAGCATCAAGGGAATACATTTACTTTAAATAAGCCTTTTGCAATCTCTTATTATTTGATGGGTGAGTATAAATTTTGTTCTGTGACTGGATTTAACATCCAGTTAGGATTTATTGATGAAGAGTATTCCAAAACTCATGAATATCTTGACCTGCTGTGTGACTATCCACCCGATTTTGACAATATTGAGGTTAATCGCACATTGACTGGCATATCTGACATTGCATTTTCACCAGGTAAGTCTAAGGCATATTTGATTCAGAGTCCTGCCTTGCGTTTCATTCATAGGTTTTTAGCGTTTAATTATTCTGCATGAAATGATGACAAAATGTGGTCACAAAGGCTGAATTATTTTTTATGTGGTGCATGATCCACCAGAAAAAGGTCAACTTGGGTTATTTGCTTTCCATTAAGTTTGAGAAGTTAACAAGGAAACCAAAAAAATTATTCCTAGGGTCTTTGATCACCTGACTAGCTGTTAACAATAATTTGGTTGACTTAGGCTCCACTAATATGCACAAATCCTGTGATATGCATCTAATGGACTTGATTTTTCTTGATAAATTATGCCTGCTTAAGTGCGGGCAGGGTGGAGCCATTTTGTTTGTGGATGCAGGTCGGCTAGCTAATTTTGATGAGAGAGTTTTTAAGAAGCAGAGCAAGCCTACACCTAGTGCCTCCACATTTCGTGCACCTACAGCAGCACTGCCCTCCACAATGCCCTCGGATGATAGGGAACGATTGCAAAGATTGGAGACCATAGTACAACACCTGTACGAGAACCTACTAGATTATTTCAGACATGTGGGGTTCACACCACCCCACCCCGCACCCCAATGATGTCGACGCTCCACACCTCCTCAGGGCAGTATTCTTCCCTTTTCTTTTACTTTTTGTTGCCCTTCCCCCCATGATTGTGTGCAATTCCGCATTGGGGACAATGCGAGGAGAAAGTGTGGGGGAGGGGCTGAATTAGAAGTGTTGTGTGCTTTGTGCTGTGTGTCTATCTTGATTTTGGGATGCTGTGATTGTTGGTGTGGTGCTATGGGACCACTTTGTTGCCATTTTGTTGCTGCTTGAGTGAAAAATTTTGTTGATCTTTGATTTGAAATGATGCAGAATAGATGTTAATGAATTTAGCTTATGTGGGTTGTTTCCTTTTTGTTACTGACATTGGGATTAATTAGCTAAATTTATGCAAGGATTTGATGAATTTTGTGCTAATTTTTGAAAAAAAAATTCTGGTGGATGATTTGAATGAATTGCATTCTGGTTTCATGGTTCTAATGTTGAATTCTTTTGAAATTCTATTAATTTGGTTGAATTTTGTGAAAACTCTAGATGCCTCTGCTCCTACAAAGTATTATTTTTTTAGCCATTTTGAGGAAATTTGCACAAAAGTTTGGGTTGGCATTTGACCTTCGCTAGTTTGATGTTCTAGTTGTGATTTCTGTGAAAATTGTGCATATAGAGGTTGGTTTGCCATTTTGATGGTAATTGGTTGCTGATTACTGTCAAAAATCTTGAGTTGTCATGCTACTTTAGTGCTTAATTGTTAAATTCTTGTGCCTAATCTTGTTTGTTAGTTTGGCTAATTCTGAGAAGAAAAAAAAATTTTTTTTTAGTATTTTTAGGCCAATCTTAAAATAGAACTATGCATAAGCTTTGGTTAAGAGTTTAATTTGGAGTAGTCTGATTCTTTCTGGAAATGTTTGGCTTAATTGGTGCATTAGGTTGTCATTTTCATAAGAATTTTAGCGCTTGCCCCCTTCTTCAATGTTGCATCCATCTTGTTCTTAAATATTTGTTAAGTTTCATTCACAATCCTAGAGAAAAGTGTTTGCCTAAATCAGTTCCAAAATCATTTAGTTTTTGATGCATCAATTTGTTGGGCAAAGTTTGAGTAGTGTTCATGATTATTTATCCATTTTTATACAATTTATGGTGATCTTAATTATCTTTTGAATTAGAAATATCAAGGTTTAATTTTTAAGGTGAAACATAAACTTTTGCATGTGTTTAAATTGGATTCTTTGTATTTTAGAAACTTGTTAAAACTATTTTGGACACTTATTTGGTATGTGTGCTTTTAGATTGAGGAACTTGGTTACCAGGAAAAAACAATAATAAAATAAAATAAAATAAAAATAAAGTTTACTCCGCTGTCTGCTCAAAAAGCGGTTAAGAGTAGAGCCAGTAGCCGCTTGAAACTGTGTGATCTGAGTAACCGGGTGTATGCGAGTCAAAACCGAGTACCCTCGCGTAAAAATGGATCTCTACACTTCTTGTAAGCATTTTTAATCTTTTCTTTGACTGGAAAGACCGGGTGTATGCGGGTCAAAACTGGGTGCCCTTGTGTCCACTACAGTTTAAGAAAATAAAATAAAAAAAAAAAGAGAAAGAAAGAAATTGAAATGAATTTCCTGGTTTTCCTTGTTCCTTTTTCTATTGATAATTGTGAAAAATTAATGTGTCTAATTTGGTTTGATAAGTTTTCTTTTATACATTGATTTAATCTTAAATTGGGATATAAATTTAGGTGTGTTTGATGATTATGAACCTTGTTGTATCTAATTTAAAAAGGTAGTTGAGATACCCATGTCTTGATATGATTTTGTGGTAAACTATTTTTATATTTCTATCTCTATCTTGCCTTGCATTTTGATCTATTTGGAACTTATGGGATTGGAATTTGATTTTTGGGTGAATGAACTTTTGGAAGGATTGTGATTGAGGTTTAATTTATGCTTGAGGAGAAGCATGGGATAAGTGTGGGGAAATTTGATGTGTGCCTAAAATTTCATGTTTGGTCTGTTTTTAATCTCTTTATGGCACTTTATTTTGGCTTAAATTAGTACTTTTCACTTGTTTTATGATTTTTGTTATTATGGGGTCAAAGTGATGGAAGCAATTGAAGCCAAATAGAGTGAATATGGAACAGCCAAGGAAATTCAAAGAATTTAGAAGCAGAGAACTGATTTTGGGCTTAGCCTTGACCAAGGCTAAGGGGCAAGGGAAAGGAACTGCCTTGCCCAAGGCTAAAGGCTAAGACGCAACAGCAGATGCAGATTTAGGGTTTTTAACTTAAAAGTTGACCTAGTCGTCGACTTTATATCATCAGATATTTAGGGATAATTATGCTGTAATTAAGGGGATATTAGGCAGTATTTTTAGTAGGATAATATTACATTTAATATTTGTAATTAATTTTTAAAATTTGGATAGGATTTTATCTCCTTCCTAACTTATCTAGGTTTTTACTCCTATTTTAGCTAGGAAAAACGTGAATAGTGATATCTTTCAATTCCTTTTTCATTTGTGTTTTTCTCAAGACTGTAACAGGGAGTTTATTTTCTCAATTTAATTTAATTTTGATTTTATTTCAATTACGTGTGGCTAAATACTCTTGTTTCAGTTAAAGATCTATTCAAAGCCAGGTTTTTATCCAATGTGAGATTGTTGCAATGATTTATTGTTCTTAATTTCATATAATATTCATGTTATTTACTGAAATTTAGAGAAACCATATCTCGATTATTGTTTATTTTATGTTCAATGAGGCGCCGTTGTTCATCTAAATAGATAATATATTACTAGTTAAATTTGCTAAATCCGTAATTATTTAGTAGAGCTAACAAGTGGCAATCAGCGTAGCTTCCTCACAAGGGTTGTTATGTTGAGTAGGTGCATGATTGAGTCTAAATCGATCTCGCATGAGGTTGGTTGGCTTAGGTCAGGTCTTTCTATTTCATTAATGTTGTCAATAAATTAAATCCTTGCGCGTGTTTTGGGTTATTTATTGATTATGAATTAATTATAGTCTTAGTTGATTAATTCAATAATACAGAGAGATTAGGTCGAGAGCGCGAAGCCGACTGCTATAACTGGCCCATTATATGATTTTTAGATTTATTCTTTTGTTAATGATCAGTTGAATTAAACCTGTGCTGCGAATATCTTTAACTGGAATTTATTGCATATTGAATTCTCTTTTAATCAATTTATTGTTTGTTTATTTATTTCTTCAATTTCAGTATTTGATCGCTTTTGTTTCATGAAAATTCCCCCTTTTATATTTTTATTGTTAAAAATCTGGTTATTTAGAATTATTTCAGTGCTAGTTTCTGTGGATTCGACCCTTTCTTACCCTATTTGCAATTTATTTGGTAGGTTAATTGAGGTATTTATTTTTGGTGGCTTCGACACCCATCAAGGAATCAAACCTTTAACCAAATATGGCTTAAACACCTTAATACTTTGCGTTTTGAGGGATGCTAGGTGGTTGAACTTTTAGGATTCCATGATAGCTTTAGTAGAATCGAGTCTTTATCAAGGACCAATCTTCTTTGAATGTTATCTAGATATTCCATTATCTTTAAAAGATACAAATATTTTAAAATCTTTGATTTTGCAAATGCTGGAAAGATTAATCCCAGTAGCAATTATTTTAGAGTTCATTATAAAGCCAAGATTTCTGCTTTTACTGCAACTAAAAATGTTGATTTTGGAAAGGGTAAAACCCTCTTTTACAAACAGATCTATCCAGATCTAATACTGTTATTCCAAAATCTATCCTATGGAAAGATATCAGTCTTCCTGAAGAATGGATCTTGGAAGGTGTTTTAAAATCGAGGTCTCCTGATCAGACAAAATCGAATACGCATTTAAGGGAAATTACTCAGTAAAATGACGGAAAGGTAAAACAAGGCGTTAGTCAATCTTCCATCCATCAATATTTAGATAATTGTTATTCCACTAGTACTGTAGACTTGGGCAGAGCCTCAAGACTTTCCTCATTTATTCATCTTCCTGATAGATCAGAGAGTTTTTAAAACCCAAGATTTTCTTGTTCAAGCATTCCAAGTGCTTGTTTTCAAAATGTGTATTATTCTTTAAATGTGCCCCATCAGGTCTACACTAGACTACAAATGGGTGAAGAAGAACATAATAATTCACAACCAACGTCACCATCTTTTTCTGCAATAACTGAAAATGTTATTTATGAATTAAACATTCTTAAAAAGGAATTTAAAGTTGATAAAAAATATTTGCATGAAGATTTTTATGCATTAAAAAATTCAGAAAAAATAAATTAGTTTTTAAAAAATTTTCTGAATAAAAGACAAGAAATTCAAAAACAATTTTATGACTTTGTCATTATAATAGAAACTCATCTTTTATTTTTTGATTGGTTTGAAATTTATGCTTCTCAAAATAAAATTTCATATCCTTTCAAAGCCAATACCAAATCTGTTAACCCTGTTACTGCTAGGAACAAGGTCACATAATGGGATTTAAAAGATGGTAGGAAAGCTCAGTTTGAACACCCATCATTAAGAAACCTTAAATTATCACATCTAGGAACCATAGTAGATGCTGCTCCTTATAAAAACCCAGGCGAGGATTTAAATAAGAATATTAAAAATGTTATTCAACAAAACAATTTCACAAACACTCATCTTAGTACAATTGCCAAACAGTTAACTAGGATGGAGGAAACCCAAAAATTCACTATTGTTTCCCAAGTTGAAACAACTGATTCAAAACTGAAAAGTCCCATTTTCAAACCTTTTTAGATTTGAAAAATGAGCCGAAAACAGTTCAGGGAAGGTAAATAAGATTTTACCGAAGCTCTTAAAACCCAACTCAGTAGAATAGAATAAACTTTTACTTCTACTCTAGTACTGATCGAAATAAAACCGTTAGTACTTTAGATCAGGTATCTGACTCTGAAGACTTATGGCAGACACAAAACGAGGAGTTCTGCAGACTCCATTGGCAGATAAGCCAGCCATTAATAATGGTTACGGCTCCAGACATAAGTATAGAAAATAGACCGAACATCTTGTCTCAGTCTAAATTTAATGACTCTATTGTCTATGAATGGAACATAAATTGTATGTTTGAATACAACATCCTTAGTCTTCTACAACAGATGACTATGGCCTCCAATGCTTATAAAACCCAAATGAATCACCTGATAGGGTGATAGTGTAACACCCCCTACGTCCCCGTTGGAAGGACGCCGGAGAGCGCTACCGACGCTCACTCACAAACATGCACACATATACTATGTGAAAGCATACATTCATACATAGACATACATGCATAAATGCGGAATAATTAAAAACTTACCTTGCAGGCAACAAACTGGTAATGCATTAACTCACACACTCGCAACCACTACATGGAAGCATAAGCACATACACACACGCATACACTCTTTCAATCAGGGGAAGCATAAGGCGCATAATAAAATTGAGGAATAACTTAATACATAAGCATTTTAATGCTTAGATCAACAGAAATATTACATCAAGATGATTGAATAATAATTACATATGCCAAAGGTTATAAAAATACAAGATCCAAAATACGGAAGCTGAACAAAATACAAACTTCTAACTCCTATGTGGCCGACCTTACAGATGCGCGACTCGATCAGAACCCAAACTTGCCACCTGCACGGGAAAAGAACCCGTGTTAAGCGATAAATGCTTAGTGGGGAAAACACACAAGCAATATGGACGACCATTCACAATGGTCGTCAAGGCATAACATATTCACAATGGCAAAAACAGACATTCATAACACATATATAATCAGGCTTGCATAGTAAGGCATTCATTTGGAAAACTCACATTCATAACCATATACTTATGTCGAAAATAAGCCGAAGCAGACATAACACCATACACGATACAAGTATCATCATGCGGAACTACATACAATCTCACATGCATATACTTACCAAGGTATCGGACATCATCACCTTACCATTCATAGTGGCATGACATTTATACGTACAATTATCATGATCGATTACTCATACATTAACTAAAAACCCATTTACATGTTATAAGATTACCATGCAATACTGCACTTACACTTACCGAAGCCGATCCGCATGCATTGTACCCCAAACAATACATATGTGATCATTCAATAGTCCAGATCACCTTATCATACATACTAATTCACATGCTACCATAATAGTTAACAGTACAAAATCACATTCATACACATTTTATTTCACATGCTTATAACCTAACTAGTCGGCTTCGCATTCTCATAAGAATAACATAATAAAATATACTCATGGCATTTGAAAGATTATGGTCACAGCCATGCACGTTTTAATTCCAGTACTTATATCCATAACTGATAGCATACAAACACATCCACAATATGATATACATATATATATATATATATACATACAGATAAATATGTCCAATTCACATGTTATAGTCACACCCAACCCATTCAGAGATTCATAATCACATTCGGATTCATAACTGATTCACATGTCCAAAATCGTGCTCATTCGCATATCACATTCTCTTGTTCATATCCGACAAAATAGACAGAATACCTGCTGACTCAAAATAGTGGATAACGAGTGAACTGAGGGTACCTTACGGGTACGAATCGAATACTGAGGGTACCTCACAGGTACAATACTGAGGGGACCTTAAACAAGATCCAAATACTGAGGGGTTCGCGAGGAACCAAACGGGGGACCTGATCAGGGTCCAAACTGAACTGAGGGCTGCAGCTAAAAGACTCTATTAGGCATGCCTAACTATCCACTAGACTGACTCTCGCAGGTCATACATAAATGACAGCATGTTTCAAGTCACATGACATAGTTCATCATGCACAATACTGAGTATAATAGGTATATAATTAAGTTCACACTAACCACGTGCATCATCCAAATCATGTGTCGATTCACAATATATACATATATAGGTCATTATGCATAATCCAGAGGCTAATAGATAATTACATATATTCCAAATATCAATCATACCCCATACAATTCATATTCTGAAGCATGCAATAATTCAATCAATCACATTTTAGCACTACTCAATATACTAAAGCATGTCAGGAGTACATATGGAATCATATTATGCCAATGATTAATAACGCATAATCTTAATCGTGGAATGATACAATATACACTTAACCATAGCATGTTATTCCTAAAGAAGGATCTGATTAAAGATATGCATAACATATTTTACATTTTAATAACATGCTCGGGACTAAACAATCGGGGACTTGGCATTCATAATTCCTTCGCATTCGAAAAATGACATGCAATATAAATCACAACAATTAACATATCTAAATCCAAACCATACAGTTTAAATCCAACAATCGTTTAATAGGATCCTTATTATCCAAAACTTACTCCAAAATACCACGTATAACTTATCATGGATAACATATTATTAATCGCAAATAAATTAAGATAATCTTTCATATAAGCCAGGTAATATAGCGCACAGTAAAGGAAAAGCCATATGAGAGCATATAGAAGTATGACATGGATCATAAAGTAGTATAAGTCCATACAGAAGCGATAGGAAATTCATTTTGGTTGAAACTGGGCTAATTCGGAAAAATGGGGCTGAAGGGGGTCGGTCACGAGCCATGTCACGACTCGTGACTGGCCTCAAAGGAGGGTCACGAGTCGTGACTCTATGTCACGCCTCGTGACATGCCTCACAAGGGAGTCACGAGTCGTGACTCTAAGTCACGACTCGTGACTTGCCTCTCACAGGGCAGTCATGCGTCGTGACTGGTGAGTCACGCCCCGCGACTGCTTCCAGCCCGCCGAAAAGTCATGCGTCGTGACTGGGAGACAGAGTCACGTGTAGTGACTGGGAGTCACGACTCGTGACTTGCCTCACTCAGGGCAGTCACGACACACACATACTGGAAACGAAAATTCCACCAGAATCGCGATTTTTCGTTCCTAGCATGCCCAGAATTCTAAGAACTCGACAAAATCAATTTCAATTTGATTCAAAACACTACCAATCTCATCTTACCTTCCAATAGATCTTCCATACATCAAAAATGACGTAAAACCAACTTAATTCAACAATCAAAACAACCAAAATCATGCATAAACACATTCAAGTTCCTCAAGAACATGAACCCTAAAATTACAGTAACTTAAATTCTCAAACAAGATTTCTAAAACAAATCCCAAACCTGAAATCCTTAGCTTCAAACCCACACTTCAAACTTCAATCCTCCATCTTCTCCAAGACCCTAAGCGTCCTCTTGCAACCCAAAGCTTGCACAAATAAAAACCCACAAATTACTCTTCCTAAACCCTAACGCAAAATAGCAAAACCAGGAGAAGAGGAAGAAGAAGAACATGCAGGAAACCCTAACCCAACTTACCTCTTCAAGAAATCTTCAAGCTCTACCAAGACACCAATTCACACACAGCCAAGGAAGGGAGAACAAGAAACGGGAAAGGAAAAGAAAGAAGAGCAAGGAAGAGGAGAGGAGAGAGCAGAACGTGATCTGCTCCTCTCTTTCATTCTTTTTCTTTTTCTTCTTTTCCCACTAATTGCCCACCTACCAAGACACATGGCAGCCTCCTATTGGCTCCAACCAAAATATCTTGCTTTATTACTCTTTAATCCTTTGACAAACTTGCACTTTAGTCACTAGCATAATTCTTTCCTTACAAACTTTAATTATCTTTTCAATTAGGTCCTTATCATCCAAATTCCACATGCACAAATTACCGAAATATCCATCACTTATCCGACTTAACTTGCCAAATCCGACTAGGCCCGATTTGGGGTGTGACAGATAGTTAAACTTTTAATTGTAGGATTTTCAAGCCAACTGAAAGGATAGTGGGATTATCATCTCACTACTTAATAGCAATTAGAAATATTAGGTACCATTCAAACTATAGAGGAAGGAACTCCCATCCTCGATGAACTAGGAATTCCTATTCCAGATGCAGTTGCAATCCTAATCCATGCGATTAGTATGCATTTCAAAGGTGACCTTTCCCATTTAAAAGATAAAAACGTAGAATTGGTTTCAAACCGTAGGTTTAAAAAGCTTTATGACTTTCAAAATTACAAAAACACTTTCTTAACCAGGGTAATTCATAGGGAAGATTCCAATCAACCGTTTTGGAAAGAAAAATTCTTAGTAGTCCTTTTTACACTTTTAGGAGAAAGAGTTAGAAATAAAATAAAAGAAGCCTTCGGAATTAGTCAAATTCCCTATAGTCATTTAACCTATGGAAAATTGGTTAGTTTTACACAAAAAGAAAGTTTAAAAATTTGTCAAGATTTAAAACCTCAAAAACATTTGAAATGAGAAATAAAGAAAACTGGGTAAGAATTAGGATCTTTTTGTAAATAGTTTAAAATTTCCACAGAAAATCAAACAAAAACCTGTGGAGGTTCCTGCTCAAAATCCTATAAAAAGCCTTACAAACGATTTTTCTCAAAAGCATACAAGGAAGAGTTTTATAAAAGATCTAAACCTCAAAAACCTTATAGAAAATGAGGATCTTTAAAAAAACCCTACAAACCACAAACAAAATAGGTCACTTGTTACAAGTATGGTAAGCTTGGCCATCTTTTTAAATATTGCAAACTCAACAAAAAACTTCATAAGTTACAGGTTAAGAAAGAAACAATTCAAAAAATTGAAACAATCCTCCTTGAAACTTCTGAAAGTGAATGTTAAGCAGAATCAACTGAAAATAATGATTCTTTTCAAAATGATGAATTAGCTGCCCTTGATTCCTCAAACAGTGAGTCGAGAACTAGCTCAAAATCAATTAATGTTTTGACAAAAGATCAAGAATTAATTCTTGATATCATCAAACAAGTGGAAGATTCAAAACTTCAAAAGGAAATCATAGAAAGCCTCCTTGAGTCTTTTGAACCAAAACCTTCAAAGCCTTTCGCTTCAGCTTCTCCAAACAGTACTTATGATCTAACTAAGATTTTAGGTACTAAGACAAAAACAAAAACTCATGTTGCAATTCAATCACTTTAAGAAGAAATTAAAATTGCAAAACAAGAGCTAAAAACTCTTAAAGAAAGAAAGGATAAATAACTTTTGTAAAACAAGGCTAGTTTCCCTCTTTTTAAATAGCCATCATGAAGAAATAGGAACTTAGCATGTGAAGACTTATCTTTGCAGCTCATCCAGTGACTTGATGTCTTAAAAGGCTCTCGAGATTGACGGAATACCTCCTATAAGAAGACCCCTTCTTCCTAGTTGAAGGCAGAGACTTATTTTGAAGAGGATTCCCAGTCTTCAAACTCTCCCACTCACTTGGCATAGAATTTAATAAGCTTATGTGTTGGGCATAAAACCCATATTATCTAGAGCTAAATGTTTATCTCCAAAACTTTTGTAATTATTTTTCTTTCTTAAAAAATCTATAAGTGTAGCTCATGTGTTGAGCATTCTTACAATACAATTTCTTTACTTTGTATCATTTTATTATTTAAAATATATATGTTTTCTTTATATCTGTGATTTTATTTTTTGTATTTTAAGTATGCTCTGCACTTGCAGTTTAGGCTGATCTGGTGCATCGAAAACTCTATTTTATTTTCTTGCATTGCATTTGGATATTTGTTGCTTGCAAAGAAAAATAATTACAAAAGTTTTGGAGATAAACACTCAGCTCTAGATAACAAGGGTTTTATGTTTAATAAATGAGCTTCCTAAATTCAATGCCAATGAGTGAGAGAGTTTGAAGACTAGGAATCCTCTCCAAAATAAGTCTCTGCCTTCAACTGGGAAGAAGGGGTCTTGTTATAGGAGGTCTTCGGTCAATCTTGGGAGCCTTTTAAGACATGAAGTGACTGGATGAGCTATAAAGGTAATTCTTCACATGCTGAGTTCCTGTTTCTTCATGATATCTATTTGAAAAGAGGAAAAGTAGCCGACAGAAAAAATGTCTTCTACTATTTTCTTTTTTATTTTTTTTTAAATATGTTGTGCCTTATACAATAATATGGGCCAAAACCTAAAATTACAAGTTATGGATTTTTTCCATATATTTAAAATTAAGATGGGTTGAGCCCAGGTTTAAAGAGGGGCTTGTTATAGGCTTAGACAGGAATTTGGGAAAATCTCATAACAATCATCTCTATTATCGTCGCCTAAATCTTCTATGGGCTTAGAGCTTGAAGATGGTCCTGCCTTTGAAGGGCCTGAAGAAGTGGCCATGCTCTTGAGGTGTTAGGCCATAATCTAAAAGTATTCTTTTTCAGTTTTTGCAGCTGCTAGTTAAGTCTGGGCAAGAAACTGCGTTGTAGAGGCATATAGTTTCAAAAGACCTTGAATTTGAAGCCACTGACTAACTGCTGGTTTTTTTATAGAGTCAGGGATGGAGAACTTTATCCACCACTTGACATTGAATCTTCTGACGAGGATAGTTGGAGCCTCCTGCTGAAAATATTCTAAGTACCAAACCGTTACCCAAGGTAAAAAGAATTTTGAAGCAAAAAGCATCAAAGATGAAATCATTTTTCCCTATCAGAAGGTTTGAAAGAGGTTTTAAAAAGGTGATGGCTTTCCTGAACTTTTAGTTTAAGGATCTCAAGAGAAGCTATAAATAATTTCAACCAATGAACAAACCCATAAAGGGATTTTGGAAGGTTCATGTTTAAGGTTAAAATAAATTAGCCAATTGTGGGTGAAATTTGTGTTTCGAAAAAGAAAGGTATTATACAAGGCTTGCTGGTAATCCCCATATGTATATGACCAGCAATGGTTATACATAGTTTTAAAATCAATAGGGAAATATTTTGGTTAGTGGAGGTTTTGTCCCCACTCGAGAAGAGAGAAAATTTTGTGGATTTTCGCTGTTGAATAGTTTTTTTGGCCTGTTTTGGGATTGTTTTTTTATGGATATAGAACCGGTGAATTCCAAAATTGCTTTATAATAAGGTTGGGATTTTGTTAAATCCCATGGCTTAAAAAGCCAGCCTTTTGGAAAAAAATTTTAAATAGCCATTTAAGGGTTTTATAGGAAAAATCCTTCCTCCATGGTCCATATATATTGAAAATTTATTTTAGCAAAATATTTTGAAATGATTTTAGACTGTGATAACACAATCTGAGAATCATTTTGAGTTAAAATAAATTTTGAAGATTCCCCTTATAAGGATTTTAAAGAAATTACTCCGAGATCTGAGGGTTTAATAAGAATATTTTCACAAGATGTTTCTTGTGAAGCTTTTGAAATTTTTTCAGAAGAGGGTTTTGAAGTTGAAGATTTCCCTTTTATTTTTAAAGCAGTTTGAAGAGCTTTACCTGATTGTTGCTCCGCCAATTATTTAAAAAGTAAACCGAGTTCTGGTTATTTGGAAAGAGTCTCAATCCATTGCTGGACTTGAGACTGTTTAAGTAGGGCTTGTTCATCTTTTTCAACAATTTGAGCCCAAAATTTGATTTCTGTGCCGGACGAGGCTGCTACAGGTTTTGATTCTCTTTAGTCCTTGTCTTGGACCACTATTTCTTTTCCTTTTGATTTTTTGGGCATTTTTCGGTCATGTTTTAAAGAAATTCTCAGTTCAAAAAATCCGAAATTGAATTTTTATCTCCTCTAATAAATTCAATTTCAAAATCAAAAATACTTAGAATGCCCTGCCATCTGGCAAAATTTTGTTTTAAAACGATGTTTTGAACATCTCTTTGTAAAACTTCCTTTGCAGATTTATAATCAAAATGAAGTAAAAACTTTTGACTGAGTAAATCACTTTGGAATTTTGAAATGCACATGACAATTGAAAGAATTTCATTTTTAATAGTAGAATAGTTCTTTTGGTAATCATTCCAATGTACAGACGTGAAATGGACAATACATTCTTTCTCGCCCATTTTTTGTTTTAAAATGCCTCCATAACCTAATTCAGATATATCTGCTGCTACTATCTTAGGTGCGAAAGGATCGGCTAATTGTAGGATTGGAATTTTCTTAACCTATTTTTTAATTTGCTGGACATTCTGAGTGTGTTCATCAGACCAAACCACAGGATTTTTCTTCAATCTATCATGCAAGGGTTTTGATAATTGGTTGATATTGGGGAAAAAATCTAAGACATAATTTAAACTACCCAAAAACCTTTAGAGTTGGGTTTTTGTCTAAAATTTTATTTGGAAATTTGTCAGCAAAGGCCAAAGATCTCTTAATTGGAGTAATTGTTCCTTGGGAAATATAATGTCCTAAGAAACGAATTGTTGTTTGGAAAAGAGAGATTTTAGTTTTTTAAACAACAAGTCTATTTTCTTTTTCCACATAGAAAAAAGTGTTAAGGTGTTTAAATTGTTGTTCAATTGATTCTGAAAAAATAAGAACATCATCAATGTAAATAACATAGAATTTTGAAAAAGGATTAAAAATTTCATTTATAATTCCTTGGAATTCAGAAGAGCATTTTTTAATCTGAAAGGCATAACAATCCACTCATACTGACCAAAAGGAATAGTAAAAACAATTTTGTAACGATCTTTTGGGTCAATCTGGATTTGCTAAAAACCTGATTTCATATTAAATTTTGAGAAAACAAATGTAGAGTGAAGCTTTTGTAAATGATCTTTTTTGTTTGGAATCAGATACCGAATCCATTGTACACCCTTGTTTAATGGTTTGTAGTTAGTTACAAGTCTAGTCATGCCTCTCTCTATTTCAGAGTTTTTGTTAACATAAAAAAACTGCATAGCTCCAAGGAGATATGGATTTTGTGATTAGACCCTTTTGTTCCAAATCATGAATTTCTTTTCTATAATGTAGTTCAAGTTCATGGTTCATTTGGATTAGTTTGGCTTTTGTTTGAATTTATCTTTTTGAAAAATAATTTTTATATGGTAGATCAACCATATGCTATTTTCTATTCCAAAAAGTATCTGGAAAATCTGAGCAAATTTCATTTTTAATTTTCTTTTGAAAGTCAAAAATTTTTTCTTTTACCAAATGATTTTCCATATGTAAAAATAATTTTCTCTTTGTTTGCTTTAAAAGAAGTACCATCATACGTGTCAGAATAGGGAGTAATCATATTAATAAATGGAGTCCCTAGAATGACTGTATGACTGATATTTTCTAGCAAAATAAAAGGTATTTTTATGAAAACGTTACCATTTTGAATGAAAGCTTCCATTTTAAGTTTAATTTTCATATCGGAGTTATTAGCTACGATAAGTTTTTCAAAAGTTTTTTCAGAAAATCATTTTGGGACGAAATAGCTTTTTAAACAATTTAAATCGACCCCTGTGTCAAAGAGAGCAACTGTATCGATCTTGAAATCATCTGTAAAAATCAGAGAAATTTTGACCAAATATTTTCTTGAAGTCATTTCTCATAAAATAAATAAGAAATCATTTGGCACTTATTCTAGACTTTGGATTTCATTTTCTAAGTCAAGGTTTGCTATCTCATTTTCTTTCCTTTCTTCATTTTCATTGTCATTGGAACTGGAGTCCTTTGAAAAAAGAGCGTGAAGAAGTTTTGAATCATTCTCCTGTTTTTCTTTGAGAGTTTTTAGATCTTGTTTTATAAATTTAATTTCTTCTTGAAGTGATTGAATTGTAATAGTAGTTTTTGTTTTTGTCTTAGTACCTAAAATCTTAGTTAGATCATAAGTATTGTTTGGAGAAGTTGAAGCGAAAGGCTTTGAAGGTTTTGGTTCAAAAGACTTAAGGAGTTTTTTTATAATTTCCTTTGGAAGTTTTGAATCTTCCACTTGTTTGATGATATCAAGAATTAATTCTTGATCTTTTGTCAAAACATTAATTGATTTTGAACTAACTCCCAACTCACTGTTTGAGGAATCAAGGCAGCTAATTCATCATTTTGAAAATAATCATTATTTTTGAAGTTTTAAATCTTGACAGATTCTTAAACCTCTTTTTTGTGTAAAACTAACCAATTCTCCATAGGTTAAATGACTACAGGGGATTTGACTAATTCCAAAGGCTTCTTTTATTTTATTTCTAGCTCTTTCTCCAAAAAGGGTAGGAAGGCCTGCTATGAATTTTTCTTTCCAAAACGGTTGATTGGAATCTTCCCTAAGCATTACCCTAGTTAGGAAAGTGTTTTTGTAATTTTAAAAGCCAGAAAGCTTTCTACACCTAAGGTTTGAAAGCAATTCTACATTTTTATCTTTTAAATGAGAAGGGTCACCTATAAAATGCAGACTAATTGTACGAATTAGGATTGCAACTACATCTGGAATAGGATTTCCTAGTTCATTGAGGATGGGAGTTCCTTCCTCTGTAGTTTGAATGGCACCTAATATTTCTAATTGTTGTTGGGCAGTGAGATGATGATCCTACCATCCTTTTAGTTTGCCTGAAAATCTTGCAATTAAAAGTTCAGCTATCACCCTATCAGGTGTATTCGTTTGGGTTTTATAACTATTGGAGGCCATAGTCATCTGTTGTACAAGACTGAGGATATTATATTCAGACATACCATCTATGTTCCATTAATAGATAGTAGAGATATTAAATTTAGACTGAGATAAAATATTCGGTCTATTTTCTATACCTAGAAGTCTGGAGCCGTAACCATTGTTAATGGTTGGCTTCTCTGCCAATGGAGTCTGTATAACTCCTCATTTTGTGTCTGTTGTAAGTCCTCAGAGTCAGATACCTTATCTAAATTACTAACAGTTTTGTTTCGATAAACGGTGTCTTGGACAACTAATGGAGTAGAAGTAGAAGTTTATTATATTCTACTGAGTTGGGTTTTAAGAGCTTTGGTAAAATCTGATTTACGTTCCTTGAACTGTTTTTGACAATTTTTTTGAAATCTAAAAAGTTTGAAAACAGGACTTTTCAGTTTTGAATCTGTTGTTTCAACTTGGGAAACAACATTGACTTCCTAGGTTTCCTCTATCCTAGTTAACTGTTTGGCAATTGTACTAAGATGAGTGTTTGTAAAATTGTTTTGTTTAAGAACATTTTTAATATTCTTGTTTAAATCCTCGCTTGGGTTTTTATAAGGAGCAACATTTACTGTGGTTCTTAGATGTGCTAATTTAAGATTTCTTAATGGCTGGTGTTCAGATTGAGCTTTCCTATCATCTTCTAAATCCCATTATATGACCTTGTTCCTAGTAGTAACAGGGTTAACAGATTTGGTGTTGGCTTTGAAAGGATATGAAATTTTATTTTGAGAAGCGTAAATTTCAAACCAATAAATAAAATAAAACATGAGTTTTATCAAAGACATAAAACTCTTTTTGAATTTCTTGTCTTGTATTCAGAAAATTTTTGAAAAACCAATTTCTTTTTTCTGAGTTTTTGTATATATAAAAATCTTCATGCAAGTATTTTCTATCAACTTCAAGTTCTTTTTCAAGAATGTTTAATTCATTAATAACATTTTTAGTTATTATAGAAAAAAATGGTGAAGTTGGCCGTGAATTATTTTGTTCTTCTTCACCCACTTATGGTCTAGTGAAGACCTGATAAGGTACATTTGAAGAATAATCCACATTTTGAAAAGAAGCACTTGGAATACTCGAACAAAAAAATCTTGGGTTTTGAAAACTCTCCGTTCCATCAGGAATATGAATAACCGAGGGAAGTCTTGAGGCTCTACCCAAGTCTACAGTACTCGTGGAAGAACCAGCAGCTGAATATCGATGGCTGGAAGCTCGATAAAGCTTTGTTTTACCTTTCCATTATCGTATTGAGTAATTTCCCTTAAATGCGTATTCGGTTTTGTCTAATCAGGATACCTAGGTTTTGAAACACCTTCCAAGATCCATTCTTTGGGAAGAGTGATATCTTTCCAAAGGATAGATTTTGGAATAATAGTATTAGATATGGATAGATCTGTTTGTAAAAAGAGGGTTTCACCCTTTTTAAAATCAACATTTTTATCTGCAATAAAAGTTGAAACCATGGCTTTGTAATGCACTCTAAAAATAATTGCTACTGGAATTGATCCTTCCAGTATTTTGTAATTATGAGTCTTGATTTGCAAAATCAAAGATTTTTAAATATTTGTATCTTTTAAAGATAATGGAATATCTGGATAGCATTCAAAGAAGATTGGTCCTTGACAAAGACCCGATTCTACTGAAGCTATCATGGAATCCTAAAAGTTCAACCACCTAGCATCCCTCAAAATGCAAAATATTGAGGTGTTTAAGCCATCTTTTGTAACACCCCAGAAAACTGTAACACCCCCTTCCCATATATAGGCGAACCCATCCGCATCGGAGTGAGATGCCGTATGAGCAGGGGTTCACCACACAGATCCATACAAAAACATACATTCACTACCATAATACATACTAGAAATTAGCGAAAATTTAAACTTTAGGAAACATCAGAATGATCATGCATTAATATAATAACATTCATTACAATAATGTTCTGATCACAACTGATATTACAAAAATAGATACAACTGTCAGAGATACATAGCGGAAGCTTACAAAAGCTATATACAATAGAGAGTTCTATTACAAAAGAATCATATTACAGAAATTAAGCCCTAATACTAATCCCTCTGTGTTGCCTTGACTGGCGGCGACTCTCCCAAAAGTAAAATGCCTTTCGCACCTGCACGGGTGAAAACACCGTGCTAAGCGATAACGCCTAGTGGGGAAAAAACAATGATCTATGGAGTGCCATTCACAATGGTCGTCAAGGCAAATCACATACGATATGGTATAATGAAAATCATAAGATATAATCACAGTAAAATTCCATTCATAACCATTCAAAGGTTCAATAACATATTTAAATGCCAACAGCTCATATACTCATAATTAGAGTCATTCAGATTCAAATACTTATAATCATATCAGACAAATCATAACACCTATTGACTCACAGTAGTGGATAACGAGTAAACGCGTAACGGTACCTTACGGGTACGAATCGACACGTAGCGGTACCTTACGGGTACGAATTGGGAAAATAGTATCATATTTTCTCTTTTCAAAACATTTTACAAAGGGATCTTAAAAAAGATCCGAACACGTAGAAGTTCGGGAGGAACTAAATAGGGAACTGATTAGTGTCCAAAACAGTACAGAGGCTGCAGCAAAAGGACTCTTTTAGGCATGCCTAACTATCCACTAGACTGACTCTTGCAGGTCATACATAAGCCATTAAATCACATTCAAGTATAACATATGGTTTATACAGGAGAATCATGAACTTAGATATGCATAACATGTAACATGCGATACAATTTACCATAAATATTACTTGACTAAATTGAAATGCCAAATAATGTCATTTACTAATTAATAATACACAAATAAAGGTAGAAAACCAAAATTAGAAGAAAAAAGGAGCAAAAATAACTCAATTGGACATTTTACCAAAAATGGGGACAGTAGAGTTTTACACGGCGGTATGACATTGTCTTACCACCGTGTAAATCGAAGGAGCACAAGTCCTGCATGAGGGACACGACTCGTGTCGCTTTCCTTCCCACAAGTGCCCAGAAAGCACTTACATGGCGGTATGGAGTTTATTACCGCCGTGTGGCCCGACGAACAGCATTCCAGGGGGAATTTACACGACGGTATGGAACCCCCATACAGCCGTGTAAAAGGACCTGAACCAAGAAAATGCCAGAGAAAAACACACAACTCAAAATCCAATTTAACATACTTCAAAATCAAACTATATACTCATCAAAATCAACTTAAAACCCACCTTTTCAAGCTCATGAACTCAAAAGAACATGCATTAACATGAGTAAATCACCCAAACCAAAACCAACAACTCATAATCCAAAAACTTAATCAATTGCATATATAATTCAATAAAATCACAACATAAGTTTTATAATCCAACATACTCAAAATTCATATCATATATACCATTATAACATCATTAAACAAGCAAATTTCCAGAAATAAATAAAGAACACCATAATCATCCAAAATGCACATAATTCCCAAACCTGAAATCCTTAGCTCCAAATTGCTTGGTGCCAATTCCACCAGCCTTCTCCTTCACCTTGGGATCGCGAGGAGGCTCAACTAACAAACATACCCAAAATCATAAAATCAAAACTCCAAACCAGCAAATAAGAAGAAAAGATGAAGAAGATGAAGAAATGCAACAAAACTTACCAAATGAGGTTAAGGGATGATCAATCTCCCACCAACAATCTCTTGGATCCAAGCTAGGGCACTCAAGGAATGAGAAAAGGAAGAAGAGAAGTAGGGAGAAGAGAAAAACGGGAAAGGGAAACAAAATCTGCTTTCCTTATTCTCTTTCTTCTAATTACCTCTCTTTCCTTACCCTAGCCAAGTGTCATTTCCTCATTGGTGGAGATTGACCATTCATACCCAACAAGCATGCACTACACACATACAATGCCATCCTCACTAAAGCACACCCTACAAACATGTGAACATGCACACACTATCACAACCCAACAGAGCACACCCTAACAACCTATATGTACACACACTCTAGTAAAATCCCCAAAACATGCATTTTACCCTAAATACCCTTATCACATGCCTTCACACACATAATGCACACATGCACAAATGGCTCCAACTTCTAGGGGGCAAATGGGGTGTTACAACTGTCCCCTACTAATAGGAATTTTGTCCTCGAAATTCTAACTTGAACTGAAAAGCTATGGATACTGAGTCCTCATCGTTGCCTCTGGTTCCCAAGTCACTTCTTCAATACCATGATGATGCCATAATACCTTCACCAAAGGGATTTGCTTATTCCTCAACTGCCTTACTTCCTGAGCTAAAATGGCCTTCGGTTTCTCATCATATGAATAATCTGGCTGCAGTTGCACATCTTGAACCGACAATACATGCGAAGGATCTGATCTATACCGACAAAGCATGGAAACATGAAAAACATCGTGCAACTTCACCAACTCCATCGGTAAAGCCAACCTATAGGCTACCGGACCAACCTTTGCTAATACCTCATAAGGTCCAATAAACCAAGGACTGAGCTTACCTTTCTTACCAAATCGCAACACTTTCCTCCAAGGTAAAACCTTAAGGAAAACTTTATCCCTGACCTCAAACCGAATATCTTTTCTCTTCAGGTTAGCATAGGACTTCTGCCTATCCTTAGCCACTTTCAGATTTCGCTGCACAACTCTGATCTTCTCCTCAGTATCTCTAACCAACTCTGGCCCAATAACGGAACGCTCGGTCAACTCTGTCTAACAAATTGGAGTCCTATATGGCCGACCATACAAAGCCTCATACGGTGACATACCGATGCTCAACTGATAACTGTTGTTGTAGGCAAACTCCATAAGCTGCACATATCTGCCCCAACTTCCAGAGAAATCCAAAGGACAAGCCCGAAGTATATCCTCCAAAATCTGAATGACCCTCTCTGACTGCCCATTTGTCTGAGGATGAAATACCGTACTGAAATTCAACTTGGTACCCAAAGCTCTTTGCAATTCCTTCCAAAACTTCGATGTGAACCTTGGATCTCGATCTGACACTATAGACGATGACACTCCATGCAATCTAACTACCTCATCCACATAAATACCGGCTAGCTTATCCATCGAATAATCCACTCAAACTGGCAGAAAATGAGCTGACTTCGTAAGCTGATCCACAATCACCCAAACCGAGTGATGCTTCCTCTGAGTAAACAGCAAACCCGACACGAAATCCATAGCAACGTCATCCCATTTCCACTCAGGGATGGGCAACGAAGTGAGCAATCCCGAAGGGACTTGATGCTCAGCCTTTACCTGCTGATAGGTCAAACACTTGGCCACATAATCCACAATGTCTCTCTTCATGCCAGACCACCAATAGAATTGCTTCATGTCCCGATACATTTTCTCACCATCGGGATACATAGTGAAAACCGTAGTGTGTGCCTCACTCAAAAGCTGTTTCCTTAACTCAACATTCTCGGGCACACACAAACGATTCCTATACATAAGCACCCCATCCAAAATCGAGAACTCTGACTGCTTACCCTGCTGAACCTCTAGCAAAGTCCGTTGCAATCTCACATCATCCTTCTGAGCATCCACTATCAACTGTCTCAAGGTAGCTTTCACTCTCAATTGGGCAACCAAAGCCCCATCTGAATCAAATCTCCATCGGAACCGTCTCAAGAACAAAGCCGAAACTGACTTCCTACTCAAAGCATCTGCAACCACATTGGCATTACCCGGATGGTAATCCAAGATGCAGTCGTAGTCCTTGAACAACTCTAACCATCGTCACTGCCTCACATTCAACTCCTTTTGTGTGAGGAGGTACTTTAAACTCTTGTGATCCGTAAAGATCCTGCACTTCTCCCCATACAGATAATAATGCCAAATCTTCAAAGCAAAGATCACAGCCGCCAATTCCAAATCGTGTATCGGATAATTCCTCTCATGTGGCTTTAACTGATGGGAAGCATAAACCACTACTTTTCCCTCTTGCATCAACACACAACCAAGCCCAACACAGGAAGCATCACTGTACATCACAAACTATGTACCCGAGATAGGTTGAGTAAGTACAAGAGCACAAGAGCTTCGACTAACAACCTCTTCAACTTCTCAAAATAGGTTTGACACTTATCCGACCATTCAAATCTAACTCCTTTCCTCAAGAACCTCGTCATAGCCTTTTACAAATTGAAGATAGTAGCCTGCTAACCCAAGAAAGCTTCTCACTTCCAAAACATTCCAAAGCGCTTTCCAATCCACAATCACCTCAATCTTAGATGGATCAACTTAGATACCCTGAGCCGATACAATATGCCCCAAGAAAGACACTTCCCGAAGCCAAAAGTCACAGTTGCTAAGCTTTGCAAACAACCGATGCTCCCTCAAATTTTGCAAAACCAACCGGAGATGCTCTTCATGCTCACTCTCATCTCTGGAGTAAACCAAGATGTCATTTATAAACACTACTACAAATCGGTTAAGATATGGCCTAAACACTCGGTTCATCAAATCCATGAAAGCCGCAGGTGCATTGGTCAAACCAAACGGCATCACTAAAAACTCATAATGGTCGTACTGAGTCCGAAATGCAGTCTTAACCACATCCGCATCTTGAACTCACAACTGATAGTAACCCGACCGAAGGTCAATCTTGGAAAAAACACCTGCACCCCAGAGCTGATCAAACAAATTCTTGACTCTAGGCAAGGGATACTTATTCTTCACTATGACCTTGTTAATTTGCCTATAGTCGATACACATCCTCAAAGAACCATCTTTCTTCTCCATAAACAACACCGGAGCTCCCCATGGAGATATGCTGGGTCTAATAAACCCCTTATCCAATAACTCTTGTAGCTGAGTTTTGAGTTCTCTCAACTCTACAGGAGCCATCCGATAAGGTGCTTTCGAAATGGGGGAAGTACCCGGCAAAATCTCTATGGACAACTCCACTTCTCTCTCTGCAGGCAAACCAGGCAATTCACTCGAAAACACATCACTAAACTCCTTAACAATGGGGATATCCTCAATCTCAACCTGATCATGCTTCAAATCCAAAAAAATTGCTAAGAATTCCTCACGTCCTTTTCTCAAAAACCGCTTAGCTTGCATGGCAGATATCACATTACTTAAAGAACTCAAACCCAAACCTTTAACCACTATCGAAGACTGATCTCTATCCCGAAGCACAACTACCTTTCTATGACAATCCACAACCGGCCGATGCTTACTAAGCCAATCCATACCCAAAATCATATCAAACTCTCGAAATGACAACTCTATCAAATCAGCAGGAAACTCAACACCCTGAACAAAAAGGGGATAATTCCTATGCACTCTACTCACATTGACACTATGCCCTAAAGGATTGGTCACACAAACCTCATAATCTAACTAGACAATATCATGCATCTTATCAAACAATATACTTGTGCACAAATATGAGTGTTTGGAGCCAGGATCAATTAGAGCATATAACTCATTGTCAAAGAGTAGGAACTTACCAGCTATCACATCCGAGGCATCTTGCTGATCCCGAGCTCTTATGGCATAAGCTCTAGCAGGAACCGTCAAAGGACAACCAACAGACTCTAATGGAGCTCCCTCTCTATGCCGACCGCCTCGACCTCTACCTCGGCCTCTACCATGACTAGCTTGCGGAGCATTCAAACCAACTCTGCTAGCCTCACGCTGATCACTAAAAGCCTCATACCTCGGATAATTTGCCAGGTAGTGATCAGTGCTACCACATCTGAAATAGCCACCCATGAGCCACCTACACTTACCCCAGTGGCGTTTACTATAGTGCGAACACTCAAGCAACACATCAGTCCTCAAACCAGAACCACCTCTACCAGAACCAGAACCCCTAGCAGAACCTTGCCTCCTGCCTCTAGAAGTAGGGCCTGAAGAAGATTCATCATGCGGGTTCCTAGACCTCTTACCCGATGATGATGATGATCCTGATCCACCACGAGGGGGATTCCTCCTCTGAGCTCTCTCTCTTAGAATCGACTCAGATCTCTCAGCCCGAACTGCTGCTTGTACAATCTGGTAGTACCCAATACCCGGAGTACTCATTAGAGAAATAATTATAGCTCTAAGTGACTCATTCAAACCAGCTTCAAAATGCCTACATCTGAACTCTTCCCTCAGGAGCATACTTAGCCAATCTGTTAAACTCCTTCTCAAACTCTGAAACTGTCATCGCTTTCTATTTCAAACTCAGAAACTGTGCCCACTTGGCATCCTTGTACTCCCGAGTCACATACTTACTTGTAAATTCCTTATCGAAGAACTCCCATGTGACTAGGTCAGGCAACTGGGGATGTTTTCGAACCAACTTCCACCAGTCAAAGGTGAATCCTTGCAACAGGGCTACAACGCACTCTACCCGCCTCTCCTGAGGACACCGAATCTCATCCAAGGCAAGCTCTACCTTCTTTAACCACTTCTCAGCGTATTCTGATTCATCCAAACTGGTCCCATAAAAATCTTCTGCACCGACCTTCCTCAGATTCTTAGTAGGTACGGTCACACTCTCAATGACCTTAGCCATATCCTGTGAAATCTTCAACATAACCTCAAAGGGCATAGCCGCAGCCTCAGGTTGCGCCCTAGCAGGTTGAGCCGATACAGACACAGAAGGATCGACTGCTTGAGGGTTCACACTCTCGGCAGACTCCTCAAGTGATCCATGCCTCAAATTAGAAGCCATTGAAAACAAACAAGAGGACAACCGCATCAGCCAACACAATCCTAGACATATACACAAAGATGCACATCAACACCCAGAAAATGCCTAACCGAAGCTCTAATACCAAAAACTATAACACCCCAAAAAATTGTAACACCCCCTTCCCATACGTAGGTGAACCGATCCGCATCGGAGTGAGATGCCGTATTAGCAGGGTTGTCACCACACATATCCACACAAAAACATACATTCAATCACATAATACATACTAGAAAACAGCGAAAATTAAAACTTTAGGAAACATCAGAATGATCATGTATTAATATAATAACATTCATTACAATAATGTTCTGATCACAACTAATATTACAAAAATAGATACAACTGTCAGAGATACATAGCGGAAGCTTACAAAAACTATATACAATATAGAGTTCTATTACAAAATAATCATACTACAAAAATAAAGCCCTAACACTAATCCCTCTATGTTGGCTTGACTGGCGGCGACTCTTCCAAAAGTAAAATGCCTTTCGTACCTGCACGGGTGAAAACACCGTGCTAAACGATAACTTAGTGGGGAACAAACAATAATATATGGACGGCCATTCACAATGTTCGTCAAGGCAAATCACATACGATATGGCATACTGAAAATCATATGATATAATCACAATAAAATTCCATTCATAACCATTCAAAGGTTCAATAACATATTCAAATGCCAATAGCTAATATGCTCATAATTAGAGTCATTTAGATTCAAATACTTATAATCATATCAGACAAATCATAACACCTGCTAACTCACAGTAGTGGATAACGTGTAAATGCGTAGCAGTACCTTACGAGTATGAATCGACACGTAGCGGTACCTTACGGGTACGAATCGGAAAAATAGTATCATATTTTCTCTTTTCAAAACATTTTACAAAGGGTCTTAAATAAGATCCGAACACGTAGAAGTTCGCAAGGAACTAAACAGGGACCTGATCAGGGTCCAGAACAGTACAGAGGCTGCGGGAAAAGGACTCTTTTAGGCATGCCTAACTATCCACTAGACTGACTCTTGTAGGTCATGCATAAGCCATTAAATCACATTCAAGTATAACATATGGTTTATACAGGAAAATCATGAACTTAGATATGCATAACATGTAACATGCGATACAATTTACCATAAATATTATTTAACTAAATTAAAATGCCAAATAATGTCATTTACTAATTAATAATACACAAATAAAGGTTGAAAACCCAAATTAGAAGAAAAAGGAGCAAAAATAACTTTTACTAAAAATGGGGACAGTAGCATTTTACACGGCGGTATAACATTGTCTTACCGCCGTGTAAGACACTTTACATAGGGGTAAGGTAAAGCCTTACCGCTGTGTAAATCAAAGGAGCACGAGTCGTGCATGAGGGACACGACTCGTGTTGCTTCCCTTCCCACAAGTGCCTAGAAAGAACTTACACGGCGGTATGGAGTTCCTTACCGCCGCATGGCCCGATAGACAGCATTCCAGGGGGCGTTTACATGGCAGTATAGAACCCCCATACAGCCGTGTAAAATGACCTGAACCCAGAAAATGCCAGAGAAAAACACACAACTCAAAATCCAATTTAACGTACTTCAAAATCAAACTATATACTCATCAAAATCAACTTAAAACCCACCTTTCCAAGCTCATGAACTCAAAAGAACATGCATTAACATGAGTAAATCATCCAAACCAAAACCAACAACTCATAATCCAAAAACTTAATCAATTGCATATATAATTCAATAAAATCACAACTTAAGTTTTATAATCCAACATACTCAAAATTCATGTCATATACACCATTATAACATCATCAAACAAGCAAATTTCCAGAAATAAATAAAGAACACCATAATCATCCAAAATGCACATAATTCCTAAACAAAATCCTAAACCTGAAATCCTTTGCTCCAAATTACTTGGTACCACTTCCACCAGCCTTCTCCTTCCCCTTGGGATCGCGAGGAGGCTCAACTAACAAACATACCCAAAATCATACAAACACAACAAACCCAAATCAAAACTCTAAACTAGCAAATAAGAAGAAAAGATGAAGAAGATGAAGAAATGCAATAAAACTTAACAAATGAGGTTAAGGGATGATCAATCTCCCACCAACAATCTCTTGAATCCAAGCTAGGGCACTCAAGGAATGAGAAAAGGAAGAAGAGAAGTAGGGAGAAGAGAAAAACGGGAAAGGGAAACAAAATCTGCTTTCCTTATTCTCTTTCTGCTAATTACCCCTCTTTCCTTACCCTAGTCAAGTGTCATTTCCTCATTAGTGAAGAGTGACCATTCATACCTAACAAGCATGCACTACACACACACAATGCCATCCTCACTAAAGCACACCTTACCAACATGTGAACATGCACACTCTATCACAACCCAACATAGCACACCCTAATAACCTATATGTACACACACTCTAGTAAAATCCCCAAAATATGCATTTTACCCCAAATGCCCTTATCACATGCCTTCACACACATAATGCACACATGCACAAATGGCTCCAACTTTTAAGGGGCAAACGGGGTGCTACATCTTTGGTTAAAGGTTTGATTCCTACATGGACAAGGCCTATGTGAATATAGTTGTATTTCCTATCTCGGTATTTTTGCAAAGTTTTCTGAGAAAGAAGTTGGATGGTTTCAAAAGGTTTTTAAATTTGAACATCTATTTCTTCCGTTTTAATGACACAATCAGTTTTAAAAAGATTTTGAAACATATCAGTTTCATAAACTTGATCTTTTTTAATCTTTGGAATTTTTCAATTATTTAAAGATTTTTGAAAATCCTTAATAGTGATTTCTTCACTATTTATCAGATGTTTTAAAATTCATTTTGTGGAATCTAAAGTAAGAGAACTTGAAAGAGAAGTGGATCTACAAAATAAATTATTCATAATTTTGAAAATATAATTATTTTTGAAAAAATGTATTTTCTTACCCGGATAAACTTGCCCTGGAACCTTACTACCTTTGACGCCAACCAATGGCTCAAACGGGGACTTCCTGTCTCGCAACTATTATTACCCATAAAATAACTTAGTCTTTTCAATCACAATTAACTATTCCAAATTATAAATAATTAATCTTATCTAATCACTACCCCCCATAGCTCTGATACCAATATATATATATATATATATATATATATATATATATATATATATATATATATATATATATATATATATATATATATATATATATATATCATGCTTTAACAAAATCTTACTCTTATTCTTAAACATAATTCCATTTTTTATTCCGCTTACATTAACATACATACATTACTTTTCTGTTTCCTTATTATCTTTACATATCCATAATCATTTCTTAATAATAATCATTTCTTAATAACCATACCATATTCATATTTTATTTAATTATTACACTACCATTCATACACTTAATTTATTTTCTATTAAATTCACTTTCGTTTTACTTATTATTTTATTCTAATCTTATTTATGTCATTACTAGGGCTGTGCATCGGTCGGTTTTGGGTCAACCCGAACCAAACCCGAACAACCCGAGACCCAAAAAATAGCCTAAATACCAACCCAAATTGACCCTAATTATTAGTAAGGCCCCGAATCGAATAACCCAACCTTTTTTGGGCCCCGAATCGAATAATCCAAATGACCCAAAATTCTATTTTCCTAGATCATCAAGAGTTTAACCATCCATGCAAAAAATTATTTTTACAGCATCTTGCAATCCATTGGATTTGCCCTTCTTGGTCTTCAAATCTGCAACATTTTAACCAAATTACAAACTATAAACTCTAAACATTTCACAAAAAAATCAAAAGTTTAACCAAAAAAATCAAATGAAAATTAAAATCATTTTTACAGCATCTTGCAATCCATCAGATTTACCTTTTAAATCTGCAGTATTTTAACCAAATTACAAACTACAAACTCCAAATACAATTTCACAAAAAAATCAAAAGTTTAACAAAAAAATTAAAAATCAAATGGAGGCAGAGAGAGGAGAGTGATTTTGATTTATTTGATATGGGTATGAGAGAGAGAAACCATAGCTGCAGCTGAAGAACCACGCTGATAGCAAAAAAATTAAAAAAAAATCAAAAGTTTAACAAAAAAAATCAAAATCAAAAGGAGGCAGAGAGAGGAGAGGGATTTTGATTTGATATGGGTATGAGAGAGAAAGAGCAAACAGAGAAGAGGGATTTTGATTTAATATGGGTATGAGAGAGAGAAAGAGCAGAGAGAGGAGAGGGAGGGACATTGATTTTTTAATATGGGCATGGGAGAAAGAAAGAACATAGATAGGAGATGGTTATGGAAAAGGAAAGGGTGCTCAAATAGGAAAGTAAAAGAAAAAAGAGAAAATAATTAAAAAAAAAATCACTAAACAAATTTTGCACAGCTTGGGATTTGAACTCAAGTAAATAGGTAGTGGAGATTAATGACTTCACCACTAGGTCAAATCTCATAAAGTTATTTTAAATATTATGCATAATATATGTAGGGTTTCAGTCGGGTTCGTGTTAGGCAGGGTTTTCACCCGACCTGACTCGAACCTGAACAAAGTAAAACCCCTTCACCCGACCCGACCCTAACTACCCAAACAACCCTACCCGAATGCATATTTCAGGTCGGATTACTCGGGTTATTCGGGTCGGGTCGGGTTTTGCACACCCCTAGTCATTACTTTGCTTAACCATAACATATACCATAATTTTTACTTATTACATAATACAATTTCAACATAAATTATATTATTCATTAATCTAAAAATTCCAATTAAATTAGTCTACACTCCATTTTAACTAAACATTCATATTATAACATTAGTTTCATTAATTTAATCAAATACACATTAATTCTCTTTGATAAAGCATTTGGTCAACTTAAGATTCGTCATCCATAATTTGATTTCTTCCATTTATCATTTAATTCATTAAATTACATGTTAATTTACATAGATATATACTTAAATGTCATTAAACTTTAAAATAATCCATGTTAAACCTTAGTACACAATTCGACCATCATTAGATTTCTTCTTACAAATTTCTTATTTCAATCTTAAGCATTTAAATCATCATTTTTAATCTCCATTAACATGTTTATAACCATAATTTCATTTATTGATGGGTGTCAAAACAAATAAAAATAAAATTTCTAATATTAACTAAATTTAACTTATAAATAGGGTTGAGCAGGGCCGAATCCACATGAATTGGACGAGTTTTAAGTTTTTGAATAACCAGAAATAAATAACAAAAATAAAAAGGGGGCTTTTATAAATAAAGAATCAAAAATACATAATTGAAATAATAATAAATAAAATATAAAAAATAAATAAAAATAAAATAAAAGATGAAAAACTCCAGATAATGATATTCGCAACACATGATTCAATTTACTGATTATGGATGAAAAGATAACTTTAAAATCATGCAATGGATTAGTTATAGTCATCGACTTTGTGCTCCCTACTAATCGTTTCATATTAACATGCTAATCAAGTAAGACTATAATTAACCCTTAATCAATAAACAGTCCTCTCTCAGCGACATAATTTAATTTATTGACAGGTTTATGAATTAGAAAGACCTGACCTAAGTTAACCAATTTCTCAGCGAAATTGATTTAAACCAAAACATGCATTTACTTAATACAACGACCCTTCTCAGTGTTCCAATACTAATTGCCACTTATTATTGATTTTACCAAATAATTACGGATTTGATAATCTCAATTAGCTATATATTATTTAATTAAATGAACAATGGCCCTTATTGTGCAAATAATAAATAACAATTGAGATATAGTTTCTCTAAACCACAGTAAATAACATGAACAACATATAAAAATAAAGAGAAAATTAAGCAAGAACAATCTCACAGTAATTTGGTTGAATCCTGTCCTTGAATTAACCTTTAATTAGAAATAAAAGGTTAGCCAATCATGGCCAAGAACAAAAATAAAATAAAAAAAAAAAGAAAGAAAATTCCTATCACATAGATAGAAGAACAGAGGTGGAGGCTGCCAAAGCTACTATTCACGTTCTCCCCTTGCTTTTTTAAAAAATAAAACCTAAAAAATTTAGGAATGTAGTTGATTACTATCCAAACTTGGAAAATAAAATAAACATATTAAATGTAATTTAATCCTTCTAAAAATACTGCCTTTTATCTCCTAAATTATAAACTAAATGTCCCTAAAAATCAGATGGAGGATAGCTGGCGGCTAGGGCAACTTTGAATTTAAAACTATAAGGCTGGTACTCTGCTATCGCGACTCCCTTGGGCAAGGTAAAAGCTTTCCCTTGCCCCTTAATTAGCCTTGGGCAAGGCAAACTCCAAATTCATCTCTTGCTTCCAAACTTCTCTGAATCTTCAAGGCTACTCTAATTCACTCCAATTAGTTTTAATTTGCTCATTTTTCACCACTTTGGTTTTACAATGATCAAAATCACAAAACAAGTAAAAAACACCAAAATATGCTAAAATTAAGTGCATGAAAGTGAGCAAAAATCAATGATTAATATGCTATTTTAGTGACTCATCAAATTCCACCACACTTAACCCATGTTTGTCCTCAAGCATGAATCAAACCTCAAATCAATCCTGTAAAAAATTCTCTTAGCCAAAAACATATCCCAATTCCACAAGCTTTGACCAAATCAAGACGCAAGGCAAATTAGAGAAAATATCCAAAACAACTTATTACAATTTCATTTCAAAACACGGATTCCTCAATTACCTTTTCAAGGTAGAAACAATAAGGTTTTATGAATTAATCAAGCAACAATTTATTTCCCACTTCCAAATTAAATCACTACACAAAAGTAACTTATCAAACCAAATCAGACACCACAATTACACACTTCATTGGATAAAGGAAAGAAGAAACCAAGAAAAATAAAATTCCTACTCTTAACTAAATTTGACTTGTAAATAGCAATGAGCAGGGTCGAATTCACAGGGATTGGTCGAGTTTTATTTCTTTAAATAACCTGAAATAAATAATAAAAATAAAATAGGGGCTTTGTAAATAAAGGATCAAAAATACAGAATTAAAATAATAATAAATAAAATGAAGAAAATAAATAAAAGTAAAATAAAAGGTGAGAAATTCCAGTTAAAGAAGGAAGAATACGGTAAACAAATAAAATAAAAATAAAAATAAAAATGCTGAAATTAAATCTAAATAGTGACTGCTTAGCCTTAGGCAAGATTAAGAGTTGGGTTGCCTCCCAAAAGCGCATTTATTTAATGTCTTTGGCTAGACGTCTTTGGACTTTTAGGCCTCTCAATTCGGTCTCAAATTCTATTTTTGTGTCCTTCCATTCATCACTTCCTGAAAATTGGTATTAATTACCAAATCCTTCTCAAATTTGTTAGAATTTTTGAACATGGTGTCCACACAAAACGATGAATTCAAATTATTAGAATTACCACCCAATTCAAAAGATTTATTTTCTAAAGATTCAAGAACATCCACCTTAAAAACACTAAACACATCACTGAAATTTTTCTTAGTATCACAAACATAAAATTTAATTATTTCTCCATCAAACTCTATAGTGAGTGTATCCTTATGCACATTAATTATTGCTTTGGTTGTACTAAGAAATGATCTCCCTAACAAGATATCTGAAGAATTTGAGAATTTATCATCCTCCATGTTAAGCACATGAAAATCAGCAGGAAAAATTAAACCATCAATGTTTACCAAAATATTCTCCAATACTCTTTCAGGGTAAAAAAAAAAAGACTTATTAGCAAGTTGAAGCACTACATTTGTCTTTTTTAATGGACCAACATGCAAACAAGAACAAATAGACAATGGCATAATATTTATTGAAGCTCCTGAATCTCACATAGCTTTTTTAACCATAACATTGCCTATAGTACAAGTAATGGCAAACATACCTTGGTCTTTACATTTTGGAGGTAGTTTTTTTTGAATCATCGCGGAAACATTTTCTCCCAGACTGACCCTTTCATTACCAACTAGCTTTTTCTTATTAGTGTACAATTCTTTAAGAAATTTAGCATATTAAGGTATTCGCTTAATTGCATCAACTAAAGGAATATTTACCTCAACCTTGCAAAAAATCTCAAAAATATCATTCTCTTCTTTTTCCTTCTTGGATTTTACTAGTCTTTCCAAAAAAGGGAGTTGAATGACAAAAATGGGGAGCTGTTCTAAAATTTTCTCCTTAGGTTGTCCATCTTTCACAAGTTGCATCTCTTTTTTAGCTTCTTTCTCATTTTTTTTGGCCATTTTCATTTGGCAGGGGTTGTTCCAGCTCCTTTTCACTGCTCAAGGTGATTGCACTCACATTTTGTACTAGATTAATAATTTTTTTTCTAAATGTAATCTCTTTTGAGCCATTAGTATTTGCCTATTTCCTGCAGCTGAATTATGAACCAAAAAGTCAAGAGAATATATTTATCCAGTCGTTTAAAAAAAATTAAAACTAGTAGACACCAATCCTCAGCAACGGCGCTAAAATTTCATGGGCGTTGAAACCAACAAAAATAAAATTCCTACTCTTACCTAAATTTAACTTGTAAATAACGATGAGTAGGGTCGAATCCACAGGGATTGGTCAAGTTTTAATTCTTTAAATAACTAGAAATAAACAATAAAAGAGGGGTTTTTTTTTGTAAATAAAGGATCAAACATACATAATTGAAATAATGATAAAAAATACATAAAATAAAAAAAATAAAATAAAAAATGAAAAACTCTAGTTAAAGGTATTCACAACACATGATTCAATTTACTGATCATGGATGAAAAGATAACTTCAAAATCATGTAATGGATCAGTTATAGTCGTCGGCTTCACGCTCCCGACCAATCTTTTCGTATTAATAGGCTAATTAAGTAAGACTATAATTAACCCCTAATCAATAAACAATCCTCTCTCAGTGACATAATTTAATTTACTGACAGTTTTATGAATTAGAAAGACTTGACCTAAATTAACCAATTTCTCAGTGAGATTGATTTAAACCAAATTATGCATTTACATTCTCAGTGTTGCTATACAAATTACCACTTATTATTAATTTTACCAAATAATTACGGATTTGATAATCTCAATTTGCTATATGTTATTTAATTAAATGAACAATGGGCCCTTATTGCGCAAATAATAAATAACAATCAAGATATAGTTTCTCTAAGACACAGTAAATAACATAAACACCACATAAAATTAAAGAGAAAAATAAGCAAGAACAATCTCACAGTAATTTGGTTGAATCTTGCCCTATAATTAACCTTTAACTATAATGAAGTTTAGCCAATCATGGTCAAGAACAAAAACAAAAACAAAATAAAATTGAAAACTAAGAAAATTCTTATCATAGAGATGGAAGAACAAAGGCAATGGCTGCCAAAGTTACTGTTCACGTTCTCCCCTTAACTCTTTTAAAAGAGAAAACTTAAAAAATTTAGGAATGTAGTTTATTCCTATCTAAACTTGGAAAATAAAATAAAAATATTAAATGCAATTTAATCTTCCTAAAAATACTACCTTTTATCTCCTAAATATAGCCTAAATATCCCTAAAAGTATAGTTGGAGTATAGCTGGCATCTAGGGCAACTTCAAATTTAAAACTATAAGGCTGGTACTTTACTGTCTCGACTCCCTTAGGAAGGCAAAAGATTTCCCTTGACCCTTAGTCTTAGGCAAGACAAACTCCAGATTCAGCTCTCGCTTCCAAACTTCTCTTAATCTTCAAAGCTGCTCTAAATCTACTCCAATTAGTTGTAATTTGCTCATTTTTCACCACTTTGGTCCTACAGTGATCAAAATCACAAAACAAGTAAAAAGCACCAAAATAGGCTAAAATTAAGTGCTTAAAAGTGAGCAAAAATCCATGATTAACATGCAGTTTTAGTCATTCATCAATTATATATGCATAGTTCACACAATTCTATAACATACATAAGTATAAACCTAAATAAAATTAGTGGAAAACAAAGGATATTGTATCCACTAACCTTATATACTTGATCTCCACACTTTAAGCTTCCTTTTCTTCACCTTCCACCTTAGAAGTTCATTCCTCCATCTTATTTCCCAAAGTGGCCAATTATACAACCATATGAAATCATCAATTTCTTGCTTCATTTCTTCAATAAAACAACATATTCATACTCTATAACCTTAAATCTACCCATATGAATCTTTAAACCAAATTATAGAACTCAATTTCACTTACCTCAATTTGGTACATAACCTTTTTTACTTGATTTTTGTTACTTCCTTTACCTCAAATAAGCTTTAGAGACCATTACCAATGAAAAGAGAGGCTAAAAATTATTTAGGAAGGTTGAATTTGGTGGAAACTTTGGAAGAGAGATAAAGAAAATTATGGAGAACTAAAGAACACCATTCGGCCAAGCTAGAAGGGAGGAGAGAAATGGAGAGTTTTCTGGAAAATAGAGGATGTTTCAACCATATATAGCCCCTCAAAATGGGCCAAACCATGGTCCAATCAATTGGGCCACCCAAAAGCCCATTTAGGTTTTTAAGCCCATTATGCAATCCAAAATTATTTCTCTCACTTTCTAAGTTTAATTCCTCCTAAAAAGAATTTCATAATTGATAAAATATATTAATTAGCCTACACAAAAATTTACAGGCCAATCGAAGTCCATTTTTGGTCCGGTTTAGTTGAACCAATCCTATTCACCAATTTTTAATGTTACCGTAAAATTTCTTTCTCACTATCAAATCATTCCCCATACCATTTAGAGTCAATCTATGCCTTCAGATAATTTTTAAGATGTCATTTACTGTGTTTAAAGCCTTGGTCAAACCTCCGGTCAAACTAGTTACTATTTGAACCAAACTAGAGGCTTTTTCTTATTTTAGACCTTTTGGGGCATATTTGACCTCGTTTCACTCCAAATTTTATCCTTAGACTAGTCGCGACTAGTATTTTCCAATAATCAATTAACATATTTTTCTCTTCCGCGTGTACTTTTTACCCTAAAAGGTTCCCAGGAGGTCACCGATCTCAATATTACTCTAACCTAAACACGTTTAACCTCAGAATTTTGATAGAATCCGGTCCATTAGTGCCGGTATAATCACATCTAGAAAACACTTTTCATGGAAATCACAATTATGAGCAATTACATGCCGGCTATTGCAATTTTGGGCCATTATACCCCTAATATTCTTGAAGCTCATGTTATTGATCTTAACTTTTGATGGAACCTGCCATTGTTTTAAAACTATTAGAAAAATTCAATCTTAATTTAATACACATGTACCTATATCCAAATTAATAGCATTTATAAGCACTGAGAAAACTTTCTTCCCCTTTTATGTCAAATTACCTTTGTATTGCATTGATTCCATGGATAGTATATTTGGTCAATTAGGATTGGCTTCTTGACGTTGTTCTTAATAATATCATCAAAGTGCATATCAGATGCACTATTACCATATAATGCCTGCCAACTCTTGGTTCTCACACCATTGTCTGTATCATAAAGAGTGCAATTTCTAACTAGACATGGCTTCTTCATTCGCGTATTTTCCTAAACTTCCTATGCTAATGCCATGTCCCAGATCACATGTTACTCTTGTGATATGCACTTTCTGGCTTCCATCGTCACCTGTGCGAAAGTTTGAATCAGTAATATTGTTTCCTATTGATCGTCCAATGTGAATTCCATCAGTATTGGCACTAGTTTTAAGTGCATTAGCCATGAAGCATTCGAAGGAAAGGTTTTTGCATCCAAGTATATTGACATGGAAATTATTGCTATTAAGAGAAGTTACATTTTGGACCAAGCTATTTGTGACGTACTCAAACCTAATATTCTGGACAAGCAACAAGGAAGAATGTTTTATCATAAATGCTTATATAATCAATTGCATTTAAATGACAATGCTTGTGAGGTAACACCGAGATGAGCTTACAATTGGCAGTTGCTTGCACATTGCAATTGTCAAACAATCACTTTGCTCCCAAGCCATTTTTCCTTGCCCATCGAAAGTCCCACTGCCTGATATATTAAGTTGATCGATTGATGTGAAAGAAATCCAATAATCCTCATTGAATGCACGTAGGTCAGCTGGAGCCTTTAAAGTTCCTTGTACTTGAAGTTCTATAGCATCTTTGCACGGACCTTTTTATATCTATGCTGCCTAATAAAAATGTTGGCTTCAGTATTTTAACTTTACTCGAACCCAAAGTTGCACATGCTTTTCCCCAAGTGCTTGATAAAGCCTAAAATAGAGAAATGAAAAACAAAGATTTGAATAAAAAATATTTATGAAAGAGACTGCAGTGATTGTTAAAACCAAATGTGTATCCAGACCTTGGCAATGTCAGACTTTCCGTCAGGTTTGGCTCTATATTTTGTTATATCGTCAACAACAGATTGAACTCCAGTAATTAAAGCTAATGATAGCAAAAGAGATGTTGTAAAAATATGCAATGAGAAGTACATCATTGCCATCAAAACTTTTCCTTCAGTGCTTCCTTTTTTCCTTACCTTAAAAGCTTCCTTCAATAGCAAGTGCATATCTCTTCATGTGTCTCTCTATTTTATAAGTGTAATTTATCATAGTTACGTACTGTCTGTAGTAGTTTAATTTTGAGAATTATATGGCACCTTAAATTTCTCAAGGTGAAAGCGCATGTGATCATAAGTTTATAATTAAACGTTACTTTCTGCTTTGCAATTTGGAGCTAAAAAAGGAAGCTAAACATCTATCCCCACTACTTTAAACTATATTAATCTTTTCTTCCATACATATTTTTTATCCTTTGAATACTATATAACATTTCGCTCCATTTTTTTATTTACTTTTAATTTTAGTTGTAACCTTAACTAACTTATGCAACCTCCCCACCCAAATAAATGAATGAATAAACGGTGGCAGTAATAATTTTTTCTTTTTTGATGTGAAAATATTGAATTTTATTTTGTGGTAGTGTCGTAACATGTGCATATATGATATCGAAAGAAGTAATTAAAGAACCATATAATATCATTCTCAAAGGGCGGGAGCATTGGCAAAGAAGAAAACTTTCTTTTAATGGTGATGAATGTGTATATGGAGCGATAAAATTGTTGCCAACCTAATAAATTAATTCTTAGTAAAACATTTTTATGTTGTTGCATTCTCTTAATGCTTATTCTCTAATATATTTTTACGACATCCATAAAAATAAAAGCTTGTTTTTCTACGACTTAGGTTATTGAATTGATATTCGAGCAACTTAATTATAGATATGTCTCCATAGAGAGACCCATCATTATAATAGATTTAGGAATATTTTTCCTCTATTTTTTTTTCTCTATAACAAATTGAAAAAAACATTTGAAACTAAAAAAAAGAAACCAAGTTGCAGTTAAATCTAAAATTGGAGACATAGCACTCTCTTCGAATTACCTTCTATTAATTTGCCACACACCCTCTTCACCCTACGGAGATTATATGTTCCTCAGACCTATATTCATTAGTTATAAAAGGGTTTGTACTGGTAAATCCTTTTTAGATAATCACAGTCTTAAGGCCTTACCATGAAAAAAAAAATCTAACTCCAAAGCTGTAATGGCTCGAACTAGTAGCAAGTTGGACTTAAAAGTAATGAATGAGGACTTGATTACATAAGGTGTAGAAGTTTAAGTGATCAATTAGCAATTATGCATGATTAAGATTAAGAGGGGTTAATTAGTGTAAATGAAAACACAATTTGGTTAATCATGATTAAGGAATTTTGAAGTGGGTTGCACGTGTGCCCTTGTGGAGCTGCCAACCAACTCCTTTGCATGCAACATATAGTGCCTAGGAGAGAGAAAATCACATTTTTTTTACCTTTGATCTTCTTCTTCTTCTTCATCTGTCTCTCTTCTATTTCTTCCTATTTCCATCTTCTTCATTAGTTAAAACTCACAAAATCCTACTAAGTGGTCAAGTGATTCAGGAATTGCATGTTTATTGCTAGTATTAAGGGTAAGTGGTTAGTATTTGGTTCTTTATCTCCTTCTAATCTTACTTGTGGTTGATTTAAGATGAGTTGGTAATTGATCCTTGCTATCCAATTTTGGAATTTGGATATGTTGTAGTAGTAGAACCCAGCAAAGATAAGGAAAAAAGGAAAGGTGGCAGAGTCTAGCAGGAAGTGAGCATTTGGAGCTTAGGCGAAGAGGTTTACGAACAATCTGATTTATGTTTGTTAATTGGTTATGTATGTGTTGTGATTGTGTAATTTGTGCCATAAGATGTGTTAAATTCAAGAATTGAACCTTGCTTTTAGGATAGGTAATGAAATGATTGAGTATTGTATGTAATGTATTAGTCACGGTTGAACTCTATCCTCGGGTATATTGGAATTGCTAGACAATTTGTAGCAAGTGAATGTGCCTTAGAGAAAGAGTATGTTGTATGACTACATGAACTTTGAGTGGTTAACGTCATTTCTTAAACTATGACAATGATGTCTAAGAAGGGACCTCTAGTTAAGATTAATCTTGCATTAAGGTTTGTGGAGCATAATGTGTACTTCAATCTATAACATTTTGACATTAGGTTGAATGGAATGGAAATTGTGTAAATTGCAAGCTTATAAGTTAATGACCATGTTGTGTAAGACAATTGGGTAAATATGACATTTGGAATAAGGATAAGAGGTTTTGAATTTGATTTGAGGAATTGAGCAGTTAGCACCGCTGTGTTTTGGTAAAACACAATTGTGTTTTGGAGTTTTTGCATAGGTCACGGTGATAACCAAAATGATTGCCACCGTGAGGTATGAAAGGATTGCATTCTGCAGGATGGATTTGGTATGTCACGGTGACAACCAAAATGGTTGTGACCATGAGATACCATGGTTTATATTATGCCTGGTAGTGTTAGGTATGTCACGGTGACAACCACAATGGTTGTGACATTGAGATAACCTCAGTTACATTCTGTTTTGCAACTTTGTATGTCACGGTGACAACCAAAATGGTTGTGACTGTAAGGTACCCTGTTTTGCATAATTAATCACTTATGTTGTGCACATGTGTGAACATTATTTCAATCAAGTTTAATATCATCCAATAAGGATCATTACATGTCTAATGTTATGGATTAGCATGATGAACTAATGTGATAGAATGATGTGGCTAATGAACATGGACTTGTTCTATATGCTATATGAGTATGTGTAAGTGGATTTAATGGGAATTTTTGGGTATGATGGAAACTCTATGTGCATTTATGCATGATGGATTATACAATGTCAATTACTACGAAACTATATGTACATTCTATTATGTAAATGAATCAGTAAATGTTAACCGAAATTAACAATGTAAGCCTGCGAGTCAAGTAGTGGATAGATAAGCAAGCCTATAGGGTTTAAGTGTTGCAACCAAATGTGTTTGATTTCTCTAGAATCAATAATGAGAATTGAATCCGTATCGGATTTCCAAATGCGAATTTACTGATATCCTATTGATTATCTCGGTACCTACGGGTGCTAATGCGAGTGTATGGTATCTACGGATACTAATGCGATTACATTCTTTAAGTTGCAGGCAAGAAAACTATAATAATTGTGTTAATAATAAGAAATGATAATCTTGTGTATATATATACATATTGATAAGAATGCGATGTGCATGTGAAGAATAAGTAACAATGTGAATTCTAATGTGATTATCCAACATGTATGTCTATATATTAAGTACAAAGCATGATGGTTAACATGACCTTAACATGCTTTATATGTATACTTGGATATTATGTTATTATATATTATATTTTGTTTCCCACTAAGCGTTATCGCTTAGTACAGGTTTTCTAATCCATGTAGGTTCAAACGTAAATCGAAATTGAAGGACGATCCCGCATTGGCAACGGTCAACACTAGGGATTGCTAATAGTGTAGGTTTTGGGGTTTCAAATATTATATGTTGAGCATGTATATAACCTTTTGGGAATATCTAGTATGTATCATAGCAAGTGATTAAGTTTTGTAATAATGAACTTAGTGGTGTATGTATTTACATATATAAGTATGTGTGTCCAGGCATGCGTTTAATATAAGTGATCCGTTGCATGTGAATGAATTTAATAAGAAATTAATTTGTACAGGTTTTTGCATGTGTATAATCAGAGTATTTGTATGTGTCTATTGTGTGACGACTGTTCTCGACTACTTTAGCTAGGATAGTTGGGTGGTTGGGAATGGGCGTTACGAAAGCTACGTCAAAATGGGACATCTTTTTATTTCATTATGTAATGCAATTTTATTGTTGCCGAAAAAATGCCTATGCAAAAGCTATAAAATTTTCGTTTCATTCAGTCAATACGTAAAGTCGATATGAAAGAAGAAAGTTTATGATTGATTAACAAAGAAAAAGATAAATACGTTAGTTGAAATTGATAGTGCTGATTTGCAATACATAAAAATAAAAAGAAAGAAATTGAGAGTTTGATATGCTAAAAATGTAACAAACTACAAATTTAAGTTAGTAATGAAATGTTTTGAACCGCATCCTTAGCTAGTGTGGTGGCCTTAGATGTGATGCTCAATTATGGTCTAAGCTATCCTCATCTAGCGAGTTAATTCCATCATAGTTTTCAATCATAATTATCGGTTCCTAGAAACACAACCATTTGAAATTGAGCAACTAAATAGAGAAAATGAAATTGACGAAATCAAATTTTAAGCAGATGTTTCACATTGTTTTGCTTTTGGGACTACCTCATCCAAAAACCTGCATATGACCAATGTTCTTGTCATATATAATCGATGGCATCCATGAGAAAAGTTACATGGCCTTTATGCTCGCTACAGAACTAAGTCTTTCTTCTTCGCAAAAGCTAGTAAATAAATATATCGATGTATTAAAATCTGTAATGGCCCTAATACCGGGTTAGCCATAAATAGTGATTTTTGATAGTAAATAGTGACATCGGGGTGAATAGTACTTCTCGAAATTGAAAAATATTTTATTAAGCCATTAGATAGAGCATGTTAATGGGAGTCTGTAGGCAAAAATTTGAGGTAAAACGGAGGTTAAATGGGTCCAAAAAGTGCAAAATAGTGGAAAAGGGAGGTTCAGGGCGTCTGTCAACACTAACGGCCGTCTGTGGTGATAGATAGGTCGGCCATCTGTGGGGCGACAGATGGCCATACCATCGGTCATGAGGGACGGCAGGGCCATCTGAAGATCTTCTTCAGTTCGATTTGACCGATTTTGACCCAAAATTGACCGGACCATATCTTGAGTTACGGACCTCAGAAAAATGATTTGAAAATATGAGCGTACTTGTATTGATGAGTAGAATGATATTGTACTGAAATATTTAATTTTGGTGACATTGGAAAATTGGAGTATCGGACTGATAAATAATTACTGCACCGAAACATGGTTTCTGATTGGTCCAAAAATATTATTGGAGTCTAATAAATATATGTTAAGCGTTATGGAATCATTTTTATCAGAAGTTACACTTGGAAAGTTATGATTTCGGTTTAAATAGTACTCAGGTTGACCAGAGGTTTGATCGAGGGTTTTAAAATAGTAAATGATTTCCAAAATTGATGAAAATTTCCAAATGGACTCTAAATGATATTTAGGAATTTTTGGTAGTGAAAAGAAAATTTTTAGAGAACACCAAAAATTTGCTGATTTAACCGGTTTGATTTAACCGGACTGGAAACAGACTTTGATTGAAGTGAAATTTTATATACATCATAGTTTTTACATAATATGAATTATGGAATTAAATGTGGGATGAATTGGAGTTGAGAAGTAAGAAAACCATAGAAAAATTACAAAATGGACTAAAATAGCTAATTGGGATTTGTAGAATGGGTTGAACCAATTCTGGTCCACTGTAAAAGCACTTAAATGGCAGATTGGTGGATGCATAAGCCTTATCTCCTCCAGCTCTTCTCTCCCTCTTGATGGCCGAAATCCTCTCTCTTATTCCCCTCTCAAATTTCTTCAATTTTTGCTTTAAATCTCCTTAAATTAAAACACCCTAAATGTAATTCAGCCCCTCTATGAGTGTATAGCAGCCTCTAGCATCCATTTGGTGGATTAAAAACAAGGAAAAGCAAGGATTCAAGGTTATGTCTTCAAATAAGGATAAGTGAAATAAGTTGAATTAATTTGATTTAGTGATTTTAAATGATAGATTAGGGTGAATTAAGCGTGTTTATGAAGTTATATTGCATAAAAGAAAAGAATTGATGAGTGTTTGTTTGCTATGTGTATTCGGCCATAAATGGAGAAATCATAGGGAAAAGGCTTTTCAAAAGTTAAGGATAAGGATTGAGAAGCTTATAAAGGCTAGAGTATGGACACGAGGTTTGTGATTACATTATCTAAGAATTTTCATATGAAAATTTAGGTTTTTATTTATGTTTGAATATTGATTGTGTGTAAAATGTATTTGTAATTGAAATTAAAGCGATAATTGAGTTTAAGGAGGCTAAATAAGCTAACTAGAGTGGCTAGGGTGAAAGAAAACCAAGTGTAAGTCTTGGATCTAATGAAACATAATGGTATATTTAGGTGTATGTATGGTATACCTAGTAATTAGATGAAATTAAAGAGTATATACATGTAAATTGAGGTTTAATCTAGTGAAATAAGTGATGATTGAGTGATAAATGATACGTTAGAGAAAAATTATAGTGTGGCCGAATGGTTAATGGAAGAAAGTGTGGTATATTGGGTTGTATATATACTAGATAAGATAGAAAAAAATTTGATATATGAATATTTTAAAAGTGAAATGGAGAGTTAATGAAAAGAGATACATGAAAATCAAATGATTGATTTAATGAATTAAAAGTACATTGAATTCATTGAATGATAATATGATCATAAGATGAGTATTTATGAAATTTGAGGGTATATTGAATAAATTGAAATTTGTAATAAGTTAATTGAGTTTTTTTAAGAATATTTCCCATTATGTCCATGGTGGGAAATATTGAAAATCATTGAAATAATTGAAATGATATGAAAATAATGAAATTAGCTTTGAAATGAATTTATAGTCATTGCATGGCTTAAGTATACTTATTATGAAAAATAAGTATGTAATAAAAATTGCACATAAATGATGAATTATGAGGAGATAATTCATTAAATATGCAACATTGATGAAGATGTTGTGTAACCAGTGAAATGAAATGATAATGGAATGTAAACTAAATTTGAAAGTCATTTAAAAAAGTATTGCCCTTAGTAGTGTCTAGCAGTTTGAATCTAGTTCAGAATATGTGTGGCCAGCCATAGGAACTCCCATACTGATACCGCGGTGCAAGTCATGATAACTTACTTTACTATGGCAGATTCGCGATGTTCTCCCATAGTGCATAGAACATCTATTCCATGTTCAGTGTACTGTTCTGTGATATTGTTAGAATGGTCTTTCAGGGTCATTCCCTATTGTACTATAGTGGACTTTTGGGTCCACGTCCAGTATATTCAGTCTAAAATTTTTTATCGGGATTGTACTAGGAGCATAATTATAAAAGTGATATAGACTTATAAAAAGTAAAAATGGAAATGAGTGTTTAAATGAAAAAGGACTTAATTGAAAGAAATGTAAATTTTAAGGTGAAAAAGGTAATTTACCCCTAAAGATAAGCAAAATGATATGAAAATGTAAAAACTAAGGTAAAAATGATAAATTGAGTGAAAAAGGACTCATACGAAAGAAAATTAAAGTTTAAGGACCAAAACATAATTTACCTTGAAAATAATTAGTTGAGGGACTAATTGGTAAATTATAAATCAAGAAGTGAATAAAAGTGAAATATAGCTAATAAATGGCAAAATTATAATTGAAAGTTAAAAGAAGGGCAAAATTGTAATTTTGATAAACGTTCAGGGGCAAAATGGTAATTGAGTGTAAAAGTAAGTTAATAAGTGACATATAAGTGAAAAGTGAGATTAGAATAACAAATATGCAAAAATTGCAAGTGTAAGGACTAAAATGTAATTTAGCGTGAACATGTTAAATTAAGGACCAATATGTAATTTGTAAGCCAAATAATGATTTAAGATGAAAAGAGAAATGAACTAGTGACAAAATCGTAATTATGTTGTAAGAACAGCAAATTTGTAATTAATTGAAAGGTTAGGGACTAAAGCAGAAATTTGCCATACTGATGGTGCTTAATGGAATACATTGAAAATGAAATGAAAATAGTGTGTAAGTATGTGACATAAATGAATTAATACCATGATAGTGAGTGATTAGTGAAAGGGCGAAATCGTAAATAAGATGTAGAAAGGAGTAATTAAGTTAAATAATAGGTTTAATGAACGAATATAACCAAATGAGTGATCTAATTGCAAAGAAATGACTTAATATGGACTGACAAGTAAAACGTACATGAATGTAAGAATGTGAGGGCTAAACCGTAATTTGTAGGTTAAATAAGTAAATAATGTAAATGTAATAGAAAGTGAGGCTTTCAAAAGAAAATAAGTTAGAAATTTGTTAGGTCAAGTAAATAAGATAAATTAGTGAAAAACGTCCAAATGGTAATCGATATAAAGATTGTATCCAATGAGGGATGGAAAGAAATGAAGGGAAAACTGAGGTTTAAATGTGAAATGAAATTAAGGAATTTATTAAAGTAAAATGCATTATAGAAGGATATGAAGTGGAATTGAGTGAATGAAGTGATTGTACTATAGAAGTGGAAGGTATCAACGTAGGGACTCAAAAGTGAAAGAATAGAGGGGTTAATTATAAGAAGTGAAGTAAAATGCCAATAAGAAGAAGAGAAATTTGAAGAGTAAGATAAGATGTTAAGAGTGAAAAATAAAAGAATAGTGTCATATCGTAATTAAAGCAAAATGAAGAGTAAATTCAGATATGTAAGAAAATAAAGGATTAGATAGTAATACGACTCTATTTAGTCTAAAAATAAGGACTGAAGTAATGTGTGTGTGTGTGTATGTATATGTATGTCTAAGTTAGAATTGGAAATCCTTAGATTTGTAATCACCACTGAGCATATTTAATCCTCAGCACGTAGTTTATTTGACTATGTGTAGGTATGGGGTGAGACATCTAAAGAGTAGGTGTGCTACCAGCTTCGAGATCAAATCGGACCTCCAGATTAAAGATGAGAATAGTATGTATTTTATTGCTGGCATGCATATGTACCTATTTAGGATTAATCATGTAAAAGGTATTATGATTATAGTGAATGTTACAGATTATTAGTGTATGATATGATAGTTTAAAAGAATAAGTTGAAAAAAAAAAGAAAAAATTTTTACTGCGGTGGTCATTAGTATGGATTAAACAGTAATTAAGCAATCATGATAATAGTCTAAGCAATGTAATGCATTTAGTGTATGGAAGCGATAAGAGTGTTACATTTTATTGATATCAGAGTGGGTTTAGGCGATTCTAAAATCGGAGTGGGGTTACATGACTGGATTAAGTTCATACACATGACAAATAAGGAAAATGATTTGAATAGTTTATACTGAGAAATCCTGGAGGTCACAGTGTTATAGTGAACAAAGTGTATTGAGGTTGTCTCATTAGTGCCTAAGGATGTGCTTTCCTTAGCCAGTTTGATTGAGTTCCTTTTCTGTGGAGTTGATTTTAATTAAAATGATAGATTGAGAATGACATTAAGGTTATGATTGCGTTAGAATGCAAATGATCTGTAACTCAAATTTTGGAGATTTTTGCTTCTAAAGAAAGATTTTTTTGATATATAATGACATTAGTAAGAATGATTGGGACTGTATGATGATGATGCAAGGTGACATATTGTGACAATGACAGTTGATGCTGATTTGAGTTAGACGACTTGCTATTTGAATAGCAATGTTATCAATTCCCAAAGTAGGCTACCGTTGTCTTGGGACAGTAGCAATTAGTAAGGCAAGATATGTGAGAAGTAAGGTAAATGAAAATGGAAAAGTATATGAAAAAATAGGTATACTGAAACGAGTAAAGTGTATAGGTTATGAGTGTAGAATGTTAGTGTTATATGACTGTATTGAAGTAATAGGAATGAATGAGGACGATAATGATATGGAGTATAGTAGATAGACTATTCAATGTAAGTAAATTTCGAGTACTAAATTTCTTTTAGTGGGGAAGATTTGTAATGGCCCCAATACCGGGTTAGCCGTGAATAGTGATTTCTAATAGTGAATAGTAACACCAAGGTGAATAGTACTTCCCAGAGTCGAAAAATATTTTGTTAGATCATTGGATAGAACATGTCGGTGGGAGTCCGTAGGTGAAAATTTGAGGTCAAACAGATGTCAAATGGGTTGGGGGGGGGGGGGGGTGTTAAGGGCATCTGTCACTAAAGATTCACATTTTGGCATGAATTGCTGCTACTGCAATTTAGCTGAACTGCTACAGGAGTTGCAGAAGTGCCCTTAATATTCTTGAAGCTCATGTTATTGATCTTAATTTTTGATGGAACCTACCATTGTTTTAAAACCATTAAAAAATTCAAACTTAATTTAATGCACATGTACGCATAGCCAAATTATTAGCATTTATACGTACTGAGAAAACTTTTTTCCCTTTTCATGTCAAATTACCTTTGGATTGCATTGATTCCATGGGCAGTACATTTGGTCAATTAGGATTGGACTCATGACATTGTTCATAATAATATCATCAAAGTGCATATTGAATGCACTATTACCATATAATGCCGGGCAACTCTTGATTCTCACACCATCGTCTGTATCAAAAAGATTGCAATTTCTAACAAAAATTCCAGACAAGACTTCTTCATTCGCGTATTTTCCTAAACTTCCTACACTAATGCCATGTCCCGGACCGCATGTTACCCTTGTGATATGCACTTGTCGGCTTCTATCGCCAAGGGAAATGCAATCGTCACCTGTGTGAAATTTTGAATTATAGTAATGTTGATTCCTATTGATCGTCCGGTGTGAATTCCATCAATATTGGCACTCATTTTAAGTGCATAGCCGTGAAGCATTCAGAGGAAAGGTTTTTACATCCAAGTATGTTGGCATGGAAATTCTTGCTATTAAGAGAAGTCACATCTTGGACCATCCTTAGTAATGAAACATTTTGAATTTAAAATATGAGAAACTTGTTTTGGCTACATCCTTAGCTAGTGTGGTGGCTTTAGATTTGATGCTCAACTATGGTCTAAGCTATCCTTATCTAGCGAGTTAATTCTATATATCATAGTTTTTAATCAGAATTGTTGGTTCTTAGAGACACATCCATTTGAACTTGAGTAACTAAATGGGGAAAATGAAATTGACGAAATCAAATTTTAAGCAGATGCTACACGTTGTTTTGTTTTAGGGACAACGTCATTCAAGATCCTGCATATGACCAAGGTTCTTATCACATATGATCGATGGCATTCATGAGAAAAGTTACAAGGCCTTTATGCTCGCTACAAAACTAAGTATTTCTTCTTAACAAAAGTAAGTAAATAAATATATCGATGTATCCAAATCATTATATAACCCATTTAACAATTGAAAAACTAGAACTTTCTCATATTTCGAGTGTTAATGAGAATACTTGGACGATTGAAGCTTAGGGTTATATCTACATAAATTTGAGAAAAATATCTCTCTTTTTGTTATGCATCTTATGATTCAAGTTACTAATTCTTTTTTTTTTTCCCAAAATGTAACCACTTTAGTAGTTCTCTGTTGCAGCCATACATAATATAAATTGTTGTCAACAAATATATCTCGTTACTTTCTAATTTTCCAATCAATGTCTTCAAGCTCTACCCTAAAAAAAAAGTTCAAACTCCAAAGCTACATCAAAATGGGACATCTTTTATTTCGATATATATATATATATATAATACAAACCAGTTATTATTGAAAAAATACCCATGCATGCAGGGGTGTAGTTACCATATAACAAGTGGGGTCAATTGACCCCAGTCAAGTATAAAAAATTTAAAAATTACTCTTATAATTTTAATTTTTTTTAAAATAATCCATTTAATTATAAAAAAAATCAAAAATTACTATATAAGTTTAACTTTCTTAAATTGACTCCAGTAAAATATTTAAATGAATTTCTTATTCTTTAGTGATAAAATCTAAATTTGCCGTTAAATTATTAAAAATAGTGCATATTTACTTCCAAAATTTTTTTTTTAAAAAGCCCCTCAAAATATTAAAATGGTACAAATTTGCTCTTATTTAATATTTTAAGGGGCAAATGTGAACCATTTCAATAATTTGAGATAAATGCGAAACATATTTTTATATTAGCCATCAATAAAAATGTTCATATTTCCCAAAAATAAATATATACAATTTTTAATATTTTAACACATTTAAAAAAATAAATTTAAATAACAAATTTATACTAATTTCAATATTTTGAAGAAAAATTTCGTATTTATTCATATTTTTATATACATGAATTTCTTATAAGTTATTGTAATTTTTGACGCCACTGAACTGAATTTCTGGCTACGCCATTGCATGCAAGAGCTATACTATTTCCATTTCATTTGGTCGATTTTATGAATCGATCCGAAACATTAAATTTTTTGAAAGATTGAGAGAAAGATTGACAAATAGCTTATGCTTTGACAAAGCCATTGGGTATCCATTTAATCCAGCACCATAGACACATGTTTCGGCTCCCCTCCTCCCCTCTAATTTTCTCCCAGCTAGCTTTGTTACTATGAATCTCTTTCTATCCATTTAAATTAATTTGTATATAATTATGCTATCTTGTGTATCTTAGTTAACCATCAGCTTGCATAAATATCAGCTTATACTTCATTAATGAAATATACAAAAATTCCATCATTTTGTGTCTTGGGCTTTGCATTGTCAATGCCCTTTTCTAATATATATATATATAGCATTGAATAGTGGGACTTGGAGAAAATAGGACAATAGACTTATTTCACAGATAATTTCATTCATTAATTTGTCATTTGAAACACACAAAAACTATATATCTATAAGAAAAATTCCATACCTAACTTATTGGAAACAATTAAAAAAATTCAATGAATGGTAGTTGTGGTTGATTAGATAAAATTAAGTAATGAGAAATAATTAATGATAAGTACTTGTATATGTTAAAAAAAAAAATATATCACGTGCACAAAAATTAGTAAAATAGAAATATCATGCTTATATATCAATAACTTGTCCTTGCGACAGCCTTTGGTTGTCCAATAAATATCTACGTCAATAACTTATTTATAAGTATATATATGAAGTATAATAAACAAATATTGAAATGTTATAAATTATACCTAAAAGCAGCCATAATGCTAATTATCATATTTGAGATTAGTGATACAGTTAAATTCATTTTTTAAAATAAATTCAAAATTTAGTTAAATCCGTTTTTTTTTTTTTTAAAAAAAAACAAACAATTATAGAGTTCAATTTTACATTTTAAAAGATGGGGCTAATTTCATCTTATGGCCACTAAAGTTATATCATAAAACGACTCGATAATAAAATAATTTTTTATTTTATAAAAATATCTTAATTTTTAAAATATTATCACTAAAATCACTTTAATTTAAAAATAATAAATTTAACGTTAAAATACTTATTTGACAAATCATATCAGCTTGAAATATTATAAAAATGCCATGTGAAACCGTTCAAAATGTGTTATGTGAATTTTTAAGCTAACATAACCACGTTAGCAGAGCGGATTCATGATTTTCCAATCAAAATTATTTTAATAATAATATTCCAAAAGTTAAGATATTTTATAAATTAAAAATTTATTTTGTGATCAAATCGTTATTAAGAAATAAATTCAGTAATTATATATAAATGAATTAACCCTAAAAGATATGCACACAATAACTCATAATAATCCTAACAGTAGACAAAAAATTTACCAAGCAATTAAAATATTTTTTCTGTCAGCTATTTACTACTACCCATATTGCTATAGAAACTTGGGTTAATTTTCACCAAATTCACCTCGAACACTATTGCGCAGGATAATAAAGCGTAAACGATTATACGGAAAAATTATATAAAGTAAAATTTCTAAGAAAGACTGGATGGATCACAAATGGTCCAACTTAAATAATTTTTTTAAATAGAATTTTCCTAAGTAATTTAACAGCATAATAATTTACTAATAATACACCTGACAATAACTATTAAATAGACAAATAAAAAACACCAGAATTTAACGAGGTTCGGCCAATTATGCTTACGTGCTCGGACACTATCAAATTATATTTCACTATTTCAAAAAAATAAAACAAGTGAAATATTTACAAAATAGAGAAAAAATTTTGTCTTACGAAAGAATGGCAATTTTTGGAATGATATCATTTAGGAAAGGGAGGGGCTATATTTATAGTTTTAACAAATCCTCATTTCTTTACACTTTTCTGATGTGGGACAAGTAATTAAGCCACAATTGTTGACTTTTCCAATAAATCTCCACCTTGGCGCAATTCACATCTTCAAATCTCTCACAAAACTCAATCTTCGTAGTGTCACCAAATGCGGTTCAAAACTTCCCAACTTCAACTTTTAACAATATTGATCAAGTCTAAATATATAATGTTGCAACTTGACCGCAGTCACCTCTTTTGTCAACATATCAGCAAGATTTTTAGTGGTCCTAATCTTCTGGATTGTTATTCCACCTTCTTCCAGAACCTCTCATACAAAGTGATAACGAACATCGATGTGTTTCGTCCTTACATGGTAAACTTAGTTCTTTGCCAAAAGAATAGCACTCTGACTATCACAATACACTTTGATGTCCTTCTGTTGAACCCCTAATTCACCAAGCAACCCTTGAAGCCAAATTGCCTCCTTCACAGCCTCTGTAACTGCCATATATTCTGCCTCCGTAGTGGACAAAATAACTATTGACTGTAAAGTAGACTTTCGACTAACTGGTGCCTTCGCAAGAGTAAACACATAACTAGTAGTTGATCGTCGTTTGTCCAAATCACTAGCATAGTCGGAATCACAATATCCAACTACACATTGACCATCTTGATCATCCCACTGAAATATCAAACCAACATCTACGGTGTTCAAAATATACTGCAGAATTCATTTTACAGTTTGCCAGTGCTCCTTTTTAGGATCACGCATATACCTGCTCAGAACCCCAACTACCGGTAAAATATCGGGCCTTGTACACACCATAGCATACATTAAGCTACCAATAATATTTTAATATGGTACTTTTGCTCTCGCTCTGCTTTATTCTTTAGAGATAAAGATACACTAAGCTTGAAATGAGGAGCAAGAAGAGTACTAACAAGTTTTGACTTTTCATTCATGCCAAAACATTTTAGCACCTTTCTCAGATACTATTTCTAAGTCAAATAAAGTCTCCCTAATTCCCTATCCTTGCTTATCTCCATACCAAGAATCTTCTTGGCTTCACCTAGATCCTTCATTTCAAATTCCCTATTCAACTAAGCGTTTAACTTCTCAATCTCTATCAGACTCTTGGAAGCTATCAACATATCATCAACATAAAGAAGAAGATATATGTAGGATCCATCTCCTCCAAGTCTCCATGTAAAAATGCAGTTTTTACATCCAACTGAACTAGTTCCATATCCAATAGTGCTACCAAAGACAACAAAATTCGAATGGAGGAATGCTTTATAACTGGAGAAAAAACTTCATTATAGTCAATTCCCTCCGTCTGAGCGTAGGCTTTAGCCACCATCCTTACTTTGTAGTGAACATCATACTTGTCAGGAAATCCATCTTTCTTTGCATATCCACATTTGCTCCCAATTGCCTTCTTTCCCTTCGGGAGACTAGCTAGCTTCCACATATGATTTTATGAAGGGACTACATTTTATCATTCATGGCTTTCCTCTACTTCTCTACTTCTGACTGCTTCATTATAAGTGGTAGGAATGTCATCAGTTCCAATTTGAAATGCGTAAGCCACCATATCAACATAGAGAGCAGGCTTTTTAATTGTCCTCTTTGGCTTACTTAATGCAATTGATTCAGGTTGTTGTGGTGGTTCTTGGGTTAAAATCTTTTCTTTATCTGACTCCTCATCTACTATACGAGTTTCTGCATTTGCTTCATCATTTGTTGAGCTAACAACAATTTTCCTTTCAAACTCCACCTATTTTGGAGTACCATCTGTCTGCTCAACACTTTTATTTGTCACCTTTCTCAACATGGTAAATTCATCAAAGGTAACATCCCTGCTGAAGATTTTTTTTTGACTCTGGACACCAGAGTCGATATCCTTTCACACCATAGATGATCCCCATGAAAATTGCTATCTTTGCACGTGGATCCAACTTTGATTCCTTAATATGATAGTATACAGTGAAACCAAACACATATAAGGAATTATAATCTGTAGCAGGTTTTCTAAACCATTTCTCCAATGGCATTTTACCACCAATATCACTAGATGGTAGGCAATTAATGAGATGGCAAGCATATGTAATAGGTTCAGCCCAAAATTCTCTACCCAACCCAGCATTGGACAACATACACTAAACTTTCTCCGGCAATGTTCGGTTCATGCATTCTGTCACTCCATTCTATTGTGGTATATTTCTGACTGTGAAGTGTCTGACAATGCCTTCATCTTCACACAACTTCATAAATGGATCACTCCTGTTTTTCCCGCCATTATCTGTACAGAGATGCTTGATCCTTCGGCCTGTTTGAGGTTTCATCATTTTTTTCCATTTGAGGAAACCTCCCAGCACTTCATCCTTAGTCTTCATAGTATACACCTAAACTCTCCGAGAAAATCATCAACAAAGGTCACATAGTAGTGTTTTCCTCCCAAATAAGCCGTTTTGGAAGGTCCCCATACATCAGAATGAACATAATCTAAAATACCCTTGGGATCGTGGATTTTTATTCCAAATTTCACCCTTGTCTTTTTCCTTTTAACACAATGCTCGCAAAAATCCAATTTGCAAGTTTGAACTCCTTTCAACATTCCTTGTTTAACCAGGAGATTCAAGAATTTTTCACTTGCATGCCCCAAGCGCATATGCCATAACTTGGTTTCTTCTAACTCCTTTTTATCAGTAGAAGCCACTGCTGCTGTACCAATAACAGTAGTACCTTGGTAGTTGTACAATCTGTTATTCTTTTGAATTTCCTTTAACACCACAAGTGCACCAGAGATTATCTTCATTACTCCATATTTTGCTCGTACCTCGAAACCCTTTTCTTCTAGAGCCCCCACAGAAATGAGATTTTTTGACAAACTGTGCATATAACGAACATCCTTTAGGATTTTGATTGATCCATCATGGTTTTTCAAACGAATGGAACCAATCCTATGTGTGGTGAGAGGGACATCATTTGCTGTATAAATAACTCCATCTTCTAGTTCTTTAAATTCATAAAACCAATCTTGATTGGGACACATATGATGACTACAGCCTAAATCAAGCAGCCATACACTAGAAGAGCTAGTTGATGATGTAACAGCAAGTGAAAAATCTGAGTCTTTATCATCAGACTTAGCTATATTTGAATCTGCAATAGCCTTTCCCTTATCAAGTTTGCCTTTATTCTTCAGCTTAATACAATCTTTCTTTCATTGCCCTTTTTCTCGACAAAAGGCACATTCGTTTTTGCCTAATTTGAGTCTCGACTTTGATCTCCCTTTCTTTCCTTTAGTCTGGCTCTGCGACTAACCTCTCACTATTAGAGCTTCTATAGCTCCACTTGTGCTTTCTTTCTTGTCCTTCTTTCTTCGTTCATAACTATACAAGGCAGCACAAACTTCACTGAGAGACACAGCAGCCTTCCCATGAAATAGAGTCATTTCAAGAAACACAAACTCCTCAGGAAGCACTACAAGAAATTTGACTTTTTGTGATAAATTTTTTAATGACGTATAAAATTTCGTCACTAATTATAACTTACAACAACGAATTTTTTAAAATGTCACTGTAAGCACCGTATCCCGAGGCGGTCTGGATTAGAGATTACCCGATGCGGAATCAACGTCCGAGTTCATACAAACGGTTGAGATTCGGAGGTTTTGGTCCCCTGCTTCACAAGAAATGTGTTCTTTCAGTCTTCGTAGGAAAGAGGGAGGAAACGGGAATCTTTTTTTGTCAAAAGGTGTAGTTTTCTCCACCAGCGGTCTGCCCGTCTGTCAAAAGCAAGACTGTTGCTCGCTACGGGTCACTGACGGCCTATGTGATTTTTCGACGCCCGTTGGAGGGACCTGATTTTCCGGAGCACGCAACCTTATTTCCCGGAACACGCGACCTTTTCGATGCCCGTCGATAAGAGTTACAGACCCGTCGGTTGAATCCTTCTGTCAGTAGGATTGAACCGATGCCCGTCTGTGGAACCGACGCCCGTCGGTCACCCCTGGCCTATAAAAGCTTTCATTTCCCACCTAGAAAGGGGTTGGAGAAATTTCTAAAGGGGGAAACTCTGTCCAAATTAACACTTGTTTTCTCTCTCTTCCAACAAACACAAATCTTAAGAAATCTCTTTTAGTTTAAGAATCAAACCATTAAAAAGGAGCTAAATCTAATTAGTTTTCCTAAGGCTTTGATTCCAAAATTTAGTCTTTTGAAGGATCAAGAAGGAAATAATCTATTTTCCTCATTCTTGACCTTTCATTTTGTCTTCTCGTGGAGCGTGCGGGACTTTAATCGACACCAAAAATCCAACAAAAATATTATCTGAGGGTAAATATTCCGGACTTCTTCTCCGTATTACTTCATCTTTATTTTTATTCTTATTTTTTCGACCTTTTGCTTTTATCTTTCTTTATTTTGATCCTTTTCATCTCGACTTTGTGGTAAAAATCTGTTTTTGCTTTGAGAAAAATAGTTTTGCCGTCATTTTTTAGAGACAGCGGTGACCGACAGGTCATCCGTTTCACCGACGCCCGTCGGTCACCCCTCCCACAGACGCCCTCTCTCGAGTGAGCGAAGGGACACGTTTGGTCACCTTGACTGACGCCCGTCGGTCACTCGGCAGTGGCCGTCCCTGGGTTCTGTCTCTATATTTTTAAACCCCCTTTTCTTTTCTTTTCTTTTTCTATCTCTCTCAAGTCTTAGAGCTTTCTTTATATTGTGCTTTTTGTATATTAACACCCATTAACCTTTTGTGAGCATATATGATTTTCTTGGACTGTCCTGAGCCAGAGGGGCAATCTACCATGCTCGAAGGATTCCGTCCGATTTAGCTTTCTAACATTTTTAGTTATTTCACTCATTTGTTTATTTATTAATTATTTTATGTACATGAATATACCTTTTGTATCTCGCTAAATATAAAAATTGATGAATGTTTTATATTTAATAAAGAGAGATTTTCATAAAATTAAGGACCCAATGTCCTATTTTTCATCCAATAAAAAATTTTCACAATAAAAACATCATTTTTATAATAAATGCATGCGAGGACCAAAGTCCTCAAAATAAATAATCTCCCGTCTTATGTATGTATTGCACATTTATAAATGGGAGTTGTATTCCGCTCCTAGTGTTATTGTAATTTTTTGATTTAATATTCCTTTATTTATCTATCGCTTTAACACGTGAATAAAATGCGCTTTTAATTAAATTGCATCGTGTGGAGAGAGAGCAAACTAATGAGTTTAAAATCTAATCATAAAATGATCGAGGTAGAAATAGATGAGAAGTCCTGAACCTAGCTCTGGTCTTTGGGCTCAACGAGGCGAGAGGTCTTTCCGATCACTCATTGGAACCTCCAAGACACCTCTTGTGTCCTTTTCAAAGACTTAATCAATGAATCCTAGGCTCCAAGGGAGAGAGGTTCACCCTTCGGGGTTGGCCCAACATGGATACATGCACTGTCTTAGGCTCTTCGAGGCGAGAGAAACTTTTCCAATATTTTATTGGGTGGCAACTCCATGAAACCTCCTTGTTGCCCAAAATAGATGCACTTATAAATATCTTTATAAGTTGCCAACGGATCCTCAATTGCCCAATCGCCCTCAAGTGGGTGGTCAGAGGGGCGGCCGCGGGGTCCGGCGTGCGTCACAGTGGCGACTCCGCCGGGGACTTATTCGAGACTTTGATTTGACAATACCTCGGTTAACATTTATGATTAAAGTTTAATTCATAAATTCGCTTTCTCTCATTTCCATATACATCCCATTAGAGCCTTAGAATACGCTAGATTGGTCCCTTCTTAATCTCGGTGCATTCCCAAAGCACAACCCTACGTTCACTCAATGTGGGGAAGTGTTAAGGATAATCACCAGTCCAAGCTTCGTACCTTTTGGTATATAAAATGATGACCCGATCGGTCGTTATGCTTGTGATAAGCTAGACCCGTCAGTAGGGATCATGCTTGGGTAGCCTTAAAGTAATATCTCCCTCAACCAAAGCTCATATAATGGCCGTAGATACTCTCCCTAGGTGATATGAACCGTAATATCATGCTTATTGTATGGGTCATTATGTATTGGGTGAATCCAGATGTCTTGCTTGGTAACCTAGCCAAAGGCTTCCATACCCCGGTAGGGCCATATCGATATATTTGGAATGTCTAAATACATGATGATCATTATCCATGCGCTTGTGCATTAGCATAGGAGTGTTATGCTGCCGATTTTTCGTCGCGCACCATCCGTGTCCATTGGGTTCCTCGCTGACCCGTGGATTAATCCCGCCTAGGAAAGAGACCGCACGACCACGTGTGTGGGAGCAATAAGGGTGGAAGGACCTATCTGCTTGCCTGTGATTTGTGGATGTTGCATATCATGACCATGCATTTCATTTGCATTTCATGCATCATTCTAACACCTTATCTATATAGCCATCATAGATCTACCTAGATGGATGAGAGGACCGACCGAACGATTGATTAGAGTTTCTGTATTTGAGCTACAAGAAAGAGAGAGTCTTCTAGAAACCCATTCAGAAACTAGTGGTATCGTATCAGAGATGGCAAACTCACCAAGGGAAAATGATGCTACCAGGGCTTTGATTACTGAAGAAGTGGGTAGAAGGTTTGAGGAGTTCGAAGGCCGTATGATGAATATGTTAGCTGCAATGGCTCAGCAGGCTGCTTCGCAAAATCCTCCTCCTCCTCCCATGAGACAAAATGAGCGGAAAGAAGAAAGAGTAGAAAGACAGGAGGAACCAATTCGACCACCACCTATAGATCTGAGATCAGTGGCTTCCGGGGTCCAGAGAAGGAGACAAGCGCTGAGGTTAGAAGGTGATCGGGAGGACGAAGATGACAAAATGAGCGTTGTATTTAAGAGGGGGAAGGCACCCCAGACCGAAGAGTTCATTTGGAAGAAGATGGAAGAAAAGTTTGAGGCTATGGCTCGCATGTTGGGTAGAGGCCAAGGGATGAACCCAGAAGATAAGGAGCTGGAGGGAGATGACCCAATCCCGTACAATTTCAAGATGCCTGATGTTCCCAAGTTTGACGGCACTTCTGACCCGACCGCCCATGTGAAGCAGTATTCCTTAATCATAAAAGGGACTACCTTATCCAAGAGGCAGAAAGTGGAGTACTTTTGCTTGAGCCAAACTGGCCCCGCCATAGATTGGTACCACAGCCTCGATCGCTAAATCAAGGAGGATTGGGATATGCTCACAGAGGAGTTTTTAAGGCAGTACGACTGCAACACAAGGATAGAGGTGACCCTCAAGGATTTGGAGTTGCTTCAGCAAAAGGCCGGGGAATCCTTCCATGATTACCTAACCCGCTGGCGGAGTAGAGTAATGGAGATGAGGAGAAAGCCAGACACTCAAGACCAGATCCGTTTGTTCATCAAGAATGCGAGCCCGTACTTGAAAGAAGGTTTGAAGATAAAGGGTCTAAAGGACTGGGAGTCTTTGAAGGACATAGCCATAAAAGCGAAAGGGGAATATTTAGCCTGAAAGGCGAGCAATGACAATTATGCCAAGAGAGCTAATACTAGTCAAGGGACAAATAGGCCAGTCGGTCCCAATGGTAGCACCAGAAGAACAGTTGAGGTGTCTGCTACTGACGCAACTACCCTGAGGAAGTTTTCGAACTTAGGAAGACCACTGTCTTGGGTTTTAAGAAGGTTGATGAAAGAAGGGAAGTTGCAGCCATTGCCTCCCAGGCCTGCTATGACACAAGGGACGCCGGGGCATAAAGATAATGAGTACTGTGCCTTTCATCAGCATACGGGCCATTTAACGGATAATTGTAAAGCGCTGAGGCACTCAATCCAGGATTTGATTGACAGCAAATAAATCACTGACCCCGAGTGGAGAGAGAAAGAAAAGAAGCCTAGCTATAATGCTGTGTTGCCACCTGTTTTCATGATTGGATCAAGACTACCAGAATGGTACGTGCTGCAGGACTTTTATGGGAATGAGTATGTTGCTGTTACTCGCCCTGAGGCCAAGGGGGAAAGGATGTCTGTAGCGACAATTGATTATTGGTCTAGTAGCGAAAGCGGTGAAGAAAATGAGGAGGAAGTTGAAATATCTTTGGATCTGTGGAAGTCAGATGAAGAGGGAAAAGAAGTAGGAGTTGTAATGAGAAGTGGAAGAGTAGTCCCAGAGATAGAAAGGTCACCGGAACTAGCACAGGCATCAGCAGAGAAAGAGCTGGAAGAGAATTAGATAGTCAAACAGTTGAAGAAGACCACGGCTTAAATATCTATATGGGATCTTCTGAGGCAGTCCCCTTCTCATAGACAAAAGTTGGTAGAAGCTTTGACTGAGTCTACTGTGGCTACTACAATCTCTCCATCAGAATTGTTAGACCTTGTAAAAGGGGGATCAGGAGAGAGATTAGTGTATTCTGATGCCGACTTGCCAGTCGAAAGCCGTAATCATAACCGACCACTGTACATCAAGGCGCAAATTAATGGCAAGCACACTGCTTGAGTTATGGTAGACGACGGGTCATCTATAAATGTTTGCCCTCTAGTGGCGCTTCAGGCTTTCGGTTTGGATGAGGGTATGCTTAGCGAGTCAGATTTGACTATTACAGCTTACGATAATTCTAGAAGGCAAGCTTCGGGGACGTTCAAGACTTTGGTTAAGGCTGGACCTATTGAGACGGAGACAGAATTTGTAGTTTTGCCCATTCCGGCCAACTTCTCGGCATTGCTTGGGAGGCCCTGGTTTCATAAACTAGGGGGAGTGTCGTCTACACTACACCAGATGATAAAATTCCCACATAAAGGCGAGGTGGTAACCATTAAGGCGGCCAGGGATAATCAGGTATCGGTCCTAGAGATTGCTAATCAACCATTCAGTGGTTTTCACGTATCGGTAATAGGGGAAGAGAAGAGGTCATTAGATAGCCCTCCAGTGGTTAATATGATGAAGAGGATGCACGATCTCCCTAGGGCTAGTCTTGGTAGAAATTCGTAAGGGCCGCAATCCGCAATCACTACTCGAGGTCAGAAAGATCGGAAGGGTTTGGGATACAAAGGCGGACTTGGCAAGAAGAAGACAATGGAAAAGATCCCTCACATTTCAGAAAGCTTTGTGCCCGCATCCTCGGTATGCGCTTACACTGGTGAAGATGAGCCACAGTGGGTGAATGAAAAGATTGTCCCTGGATTTGAGATCTTTAGTGATATTTTTGACTGGGATGTGGGAGTTATTAAAATGGTTGAGGACTTCTGGGATGAGGAAGTTATGACCCAATGCATTGCCTGGGGTAGGGATGAGCCCGAAGAGGTTGTCATCGAGAAGATGTTAGCTGCCAGGCTGAAAGGGAAGAAAAAAATGTTAGAGTCAGAACTGAAGATTGGGATTTGAAGATTTCCTCAGGGATAGCTGAAAGGCCTCTGCCAAGCCAAGAAGCCGAGGCACAAGCTGCTGCAACATCGACCTCAATGGAAGCTGAAGAAGATGCTAGCTTAGATTGTCTTTTTATTCCGAAACTTTTTTTTGATGTAAATGACAATAATAATATTATTAGTAAGATGAATGATTTTGCTTATTTGTGCGATGTTTCCAATAATTTCAACATGCATGAACCGGATCATATCCCGTCTATTTTTGATATTGATTCCACTGACACCATGCCTTTTGATCTTGGAACCTCAGAAAATCCGAAGGAAATCTTAATAGCATCGAATATAACTCCTGATGAGAGAGAAAAATTCGAGAGAATAATAAAAAAATATGAAAAAGTTTTTGCCTGGACCTACGAGGACATGCCAAGAATTGATCGGAATATTGCAGAGCATGCTATTCCAACGTATGCAGACCATAAGCCTGTAAAACAAAAGTTGAGGAGGCTTAGGCCAAATTGGGCAGACAAGGTCAAAGAGGAGATTCGGCAGCAGATCGAAGCCAAATTCCTGGTTGAAGTGCAGTATCCCACATGGCTAGCAAATGTAGTCCCTGTAGCCAAGAAGAATGGAAAGGTAAGGGTATGTGTGGATTATCGAGGTCTGAACAAGGCCTGCCCTAAAGATGATTTTTCGCTACCCCACATTGACGTGTTGATATATAATGCCATCAACTACTCGATGTACAGTTTTGGGGATGGTTATGTAGGCTACAACTAGATCCTTAACAAGATAGTCGACCGGATTAAAACAGCTTTCATCACGGAATGGGGGACCTACGCCTACACAGTAATGCCTTTCGGCCTAAAGAATGCGGGGGTTACATACCAGAGAATGGCAATGAGGATCCTAAGCGACTTGATCCACAAAGAAGTGGAGGTGTATGTAGACGACATGATGGTCAAGTCAGCCACCAGGGAGGGCCATTTCGAAGCTTTAGAGAAGTTCTTCACTAGGATTGATAAGTACAGCCTGCGACTTAATCCCAAGAAGTGTATCTTCAGAGTAACTTCAGGAAAGCTACTGGGGCATGTCGTCAGTCAGAGGAGAATCCAAATTGACCCGGACAAGGTGAAGGCCATCAGAGAGATGCCCGTGCCACAAAAAGAGAAGGAGGTGAGAAGCTTCCTAGGCAAGCTACAATATGTAAGCCAATTCATTGCGAAGCTCACTTCGATATGCGAGCCAATCTTTAAGTTGCTTAGAAAGGATCAGCTTGTGGTTTGGAATGAAGACTACCAGAGAGCTTTTGATAGCATCAGGGAATATCTGCTGAATCCACCAGTGCTGAGGCCACCGCAACCGATCAAGCCACTTATCTTGTATCTGGCAGTGGAGGATGGCTCCATGGGAGCCATGATGGCTCAGGAAGATGAGTTCGGGGTGGAATTCACGGTTTACTATCTCAGCAATAAGTTCCTGGTCTACGAGATAAAATATGCTGAAGTAGAGAAGATCTGCCTGGCAGTTATTTGGGCGTCAAAGAAGCTTAGGCACTACTTCCATTCGTACAGAGTTCAGGCAGTGGCAAAGCAGAATCCTTTGAGGTATTTACAAGAAGCGTCGTCTTTGCTTGGTAAGATGGGAAGGTGGTTGTTATTGCTACAAGAGTTCGATGTCGAATACATCACTCGCAAAACTATCAAGGGGCGAGCAGTAGCGGAGTTTCTTGCTGATCATCCCATTAAGGGCGACGCACCTGAATTCAATTTTCCTGATGAGAGCATAGCCACAATTTCTGTCCAAGGATGGCAGTTACATTTTGATGGGCTGTAAATAATAAGGGGGCAGGAGTCAAAATCATTTTGACGACCCCAGATGATGAGAAGCTCCCGTTGGCCAAGAAGTTGAGGTACAGGGTCACCAACAATGAAGTTGAATGTAAAGCGTGCACCTTCGGGTTAAAAGCCTTAGCTGCCTTGGAGGCAAAGAACATAGAGGTTTTTGGTGACTCATCCTTGGTAATCAGCCAAATCCGGGGTGAGTGGGCTATAAAGGAAGAACGGCTGGTACCTTATGTTGAATATTTGAAGGAGCTATGTGGGCAGTTCGAGACCTATACGTTCCGATTTGTGCCGAGAGAGGAGAACCGTCTGGCTGATGCACTGGCAACTCTGGTGTCGATATGGGATAATCCTAAAGGGATAGTTATAAAGCCTGTCCTGATTTCGAGTTCTGAGAGGCCCAGCTTCGAGGTCAAACCAATAATGGAAGTAGAAGTAGCAGATGGAAAGCCATGGTACTTTGACATCATGAATTATTTGGAAAATGCGAGATTTCCAGAGGAAGCTACCGAGAAAGATCAGAGGATGATCCGAAAGCTATCCACTCAGTTCATATCCTTAGACGGGGTGTTATACAAAAGGCAGGCAGATGGTATCCAGCTCAGGAGCTTACTCGAAAGGGAAGCCCGAAGGGTGATGGAGGAAACCCATGCAGGCGTTTGTGGGGCTCATATGAATGGGTTAACCCTGGCGAAGAAGATCATAAGGCAAGGCTTCTATTGGCTTACAATGGACAACGATTGCTTAAAATATGTCAAGCAGTGCCAGCTATGCCAGCAGTACGCAGATTTAAGGCACTTACCAGTGTCAGAGCTACACAGCCTAACATCACCTTGGTCATTCGCTACTTGGGGAATAGACATTATTGGAGAGATATGCCCTACGGCATCCAACGGGCACAGATACATAATAGTCGCAATCGACTATTTTACAAAATGGGTAAAGGCAAAATCCTTCAAGAAGATCGACGCAAGAGACATGGCCAAGTTCATTGAAAGAAATCTGATCTGTAGATACGGCCTCCCACATAATATAGTGTCTGATAACGGGGTGCAGTTCATGGGGGAAACTAGGAAGCTTCTTGAGAAGTACGGAATCGAGCACCATAAATCCTCTCCCTATTGACCACAAGCTAACGGGGCAGTATAGGCCGCCAATAAGAATGTGAAGAAGATCCTAGCAAAGATGGTCCAAACCTACAAAGACTGGGCAGAGAAGCTACCCTTTGCACTGTGGGGTTACAGAACGGCGGTGAGGACATCTACCGGCGCTACGCCATATTCTCTGGTTTATGGGATAGAGGCAGTGCTGCCAGTCGAGGTAGAGCTCAAATCGCTGAGAGTAGTCATGGAAGCTCAGATTTCGGAGGCCGAATGGGCACAACAGAGGTTACAGCATTTGAACTTATTGGATGAGAGTAGGCTGAAAGCTTACTATCATAATCAGATCTATCAGAAGAGGTTGGCCAGATTATTTGGGAAGAAGGTGAAAAGGCATCCGCTAAAGGAGGGGGACTTGGTGTTCAAACAGATGAGGCCAGGTGTACCAGATATCAGAGGAAAATTTAGACCAACCTGGGAAGGGCCGTTTGTCCTCAAGAGGCTATTGTCCAAAGGAGCTGCAATCTTATCGGATAGTGATGGTAATGAGTTCAAGGAACCGATCAATGTCGACAGACTCAAAAGGTTCCACGGCTAAAGACTAAAAATAAAAAGAAGAGAATAAAATGCCCCGTGGGTCAAAAACAGAAAAAAGGCGGCTTTGCCAAAATTGAGCGCCTCGACAGGGTGAAAACCGAAAAAAGGCATCCTGTGCAAAAATAAGAGGCATGAGAGAAAATGTCCAATCGTGAAAACCCGAAAGGGCCGGTTGGTAACGGGAGTCGATACTGTTAAAATTTGGTTTCATGTATTCATAGGGCATGCACAGTCGAGTTAATGTCAAAACTGATCATGTATGCTGAAATTCTATGGAAATGTACACAATTTCGTGAAATAAAATAAGAATTATTCTTCTCATTTCCGTCATTTTTTAGTTCTGCATTAAAAAGAAATGTAATACTCAAAAAGTGTACCTATGTAAACTAAGATAGGTCCTTCTGCTGCTCTAGCCAGTCTGATGCTTGAGCCCTCGCGTCCTATTGTCAGATGTCGGGCTAAGGACCCATCTCTTGTACTCGCTAGTGGAAGCCACAGAATGAGCTCCGAACCTAGGAATGACAGTCTTCACCGGTAGTCGGCTCCACAGTTCATGATACCGAGAAGCAAAGGCATCAGAAAGAATTCCTCCTCGAAAAGATAGTGGGACCCTCACCATATCCTGGATCATCCCAAGCTGGCGAGCACACCGAGCTGTGATATGGAAAGTAGCTTGACGGAGCCCACAGAGGGGAACACACCCCGATGGTCCATCAATGATCGCATGGGATAGAGGTAGCCAGGCAGACATGAAACTGGTATCGTCATCTGACAGCTTGCTAAATCTGGCAATGCCTTCATCAGCAGTGGTGCATGTATACAGCCGTCGACGCGGGAGGAAGTGTCTCGAGGAGTACTACGCAATGACTCGGGGAGGTGGCTCTGACAACATTCTCAGCTTCTCTTGCAGCCAGACCTGATAAAAAAAAGAAGAAAAGAAGCCGCTGGAGTAAGTAGGATTTACTTCAGGCAAAAATAAGGCATAGGGTTGTGTGAAAATCCGAAAGGACGCACTTCCCACCAAGAAAAGCTAGTGCGCAAATCCATAAGTGACGCACTACCTTTAAAATAATGACGTACCTGGTTCAATAAGGGGCTTCCCATGAACGTGGGGGTGGATTCGGAGCATACAGCATCTAAGCCCAGAATGGTCTCAGCCAGAATAAGTGGAAAGGGAGATAGCCCGCCGTGGAAATCGTCCAAAACCCCAAACAGGCAAAGATCGCTGATCAAACCCCCTGGAGCCACAGTCAAGAAGCTCATCATACAAAATAAGAATACGATGCTTACCCAGTAGGTGGGGACATCAGAGAATCTGTCTAGAGCCTCGACCAGCGGCTCTAAAGAGAAGGTAGAACCCGGGGGAACCAACTGCGCAGCCTCAGAAGGGGCTATACCTAAAGGCAGAGCAATATCTCAAGTCTGGAGTAAACCGCAACGTGGGGTACAAGGCAGAGCGTTAGGGGGATACCAGGCACTGACAATGGCAGCTAACTCCTCAGGTAGGGGGCATAACTCCTGGTACGTGAACTTGAAGACATGAAACCGGGGATTCCAGAAAGGGGTTGCAGCCAGAAGAAGGTTGTGGTCTACCTTAGCCCTGCGCAGGTGTTTCAGGCCGGAAAGAGGAGAAAGAGTGCCGTTTTCCCAAGGGCGGTTGTCGTCTAAGATGCGGTACATCTTCTGGAGGAGAGGAGATGACATCTTATGAAAATCAGAGGATGAAAGCTAGAGAAATGTTGAGAAAATGAGAAGACATAAGAAATCAGAAAAGTTGACGAAATATATAGGGAAGCGCCATAGACAGCCTACCCGTGCCTTACGAGAGACGGCCTGCCTGTCGGTAGTCGTCCACTTGGCAGTTTGGATACGTCAGCATCGCATCACGTGCATTAATTTTGCATTTAATGGGGAATAGTGAGCGACATATGCCCAGCCCGTCGGTCGCCCCTAGCGGCGCCCAGCCCGTCGGTCACGAAATCTATATAATGGCCTTGTGACCAACGGACAAACAGTTTTGCCATTTTCTCTTTTCCTCTCCCTCTAGTTTTTTGTAGTTTCTGCACTCTTTTTCTTCCTTTTTTTCTTTTTTTCTTGCGTTTTTGGGCCCTTTTCGCTCGACCGGTCATCCAAGGAAGTACATTTCTTCATTTCCTACAATTGTCTACAAATTACAGGTAAATAACCAATCACTTCCTCTTTTAATTTTGGTTTATTTCCTTTTCTTCTTCTTCTTTTTGCTTTTAGAATGAATGGATTGCTTTAGTTTGCCTTAGAAATTAAGGGTAGACGCTACTAGTTTTTATATAATTTTGGCATGATAATTAGTCAAAATTTTGTATGATATTGCCTATAAAACATGTTCCCTTAGGAATAGGAATTCCTATGCATGCTAGCACATGTATATAAGTATGGTATATATGTGCTGTTGTTGGGGCCTGAAGCCTGTCCCTTTTGTGCAGGAAGTGGGGCACACCCTTGCCGGGGTGCTGCCCATTTCTTATGAATATATATATACAATTGTTTTGTTGGGGCCTGAGGCCCGTTTTGTGTTTTTTCCATGCAGGAGGTTGGGCACATCCCTGCCGGGGTGCTGCCCGATTATTTTATTTTCATTTTCAATTCTTTATGTTTCTCTCCTCATACCTGGGCTGCTATCTCCCGGATGAGGTCCAATGTGCCTTTTGTTTTGGAAATTGGGCCTATTAACGCCTGCTCCGTTAAATTAATTTATATAATCTTTTCTTTTGCAAGATGCCTCCGAGACGACGAGTTCCCCAGGCCCGGCCCGAGGTAGAGGTCTCGGGATGGATGGATGATGAGTTCGCCCAGAGATACAGGGCGCTGGCCCAGGTCGAGTTTCGGGCTAACCGTTTTATATCTAGGCCATTCTTAGAGGCCCTAGGGATGGCCGCCGAGGTAGACGCACTGATAGAGGGTGCTGGATGGATAGACTTTCTGACTCCCACATTTCAGATGTTCCCCTAGGCTACACGGCAGGTGTTAGCCACTCTACACTATGGAGGGTATTAGAGATCGGACACTGAGCCGGGCGTAGTGCAGTTTTTGTTTGACGGCAAGCATTTTAGTATCACGAGGCATCGGTTTGCGGAGGCGATGGGGTTCCCGATAGGTGATGGAGTTATAGCCCCGTAGAGAGCGGTGAGGCGCGCCCATTGGGCGGCTATTGCTTTTCCAGGAGTGTTGTATGATTACGATACAGCGAAGAGTATCGTACTGGTCTCTCAGGCACTCCGCTACCTGCACAGAGTGCTTTCCAGCTCGTACCTCGGTTGAGCTGGTAATCTAGGGTCACTTAACGCGGCCGAGATCTGGAGCCTCTGGGCTATGGTGGTAGGCCAGCGCCTCAATGTTAGCCATGAGATCCTGGCTAACATGGTTAGAGTCGGCAGGGGGTCAGCCCCAGTGGTGATAGTCGGAGGGGTTGTCACCAGATTGCTTTTGGGCTTAGGAGTCGCCCCGGATAGGCTCAGAGGACCCTTGGACGAGGGGATCTATGTTGACACGTTAGCTACAGTTCAGATGGGCATGGTCTTGCCACTGCCGGGGCAGCCTGAGGCCTTCAGGCTGCTCACCATCCACGAGACTAGACGAGCTTTTGCTCTTCCGCCTTTGGGACCAGAGCCAGAGCAGGAGCAGCAGTAGCCACCTCCTCAGCCTCCACAGTCCCCGCAGCACCAGGCACCACCTCAACCTCAGACCGCTCCACCGCCACCACGGTAGGAGCAGCCTAGGACTCCGTCGGATTTTGACATGGAGTTCACCATGGACGAGCTTTTCGGCACCCCACCGGCGTCCAGGGCACCGACTCATGTTCCCTCACCGAGCACCAGAGTACAGCGGTCCACCCTCAGGCCCTTCGAGAGGTTTCATCCTTTCTTCGGGAGTGACCCCGGGGCATCCACTTCTACAGCTCAGCCATCAGAGCCGACTCAGGAGCCATCGCAGCCACAGCCAGACATCTCGCAGCTTCTGACCTCCATGTTCACAGTGTTTGAGCATCGATTAGAGGAGAGGGACAGGGCTACCCATGAGAGACTGGACAGATAGCAGGCTGCTATCCAGGAGCAGTCCAGAGTCATTGAGCGTCTGTCCCAGGAGCAGGTCGAACTCATTGACCATATAGTGCAGGAGCAGGCCCGGCTTATGGAGAGCATCAGGGACGAGCAGGCTAGGCTTGTGGAATAGGTTATACAGGGGCAGAAAGAGCTCAGAGAGCAGCTTGGTCAGGATCTAAGGACATCTCAGGATCAGGCATCTCGGAGGATTGATGTGACTTTGTGGATGATTGATGAGTCACTTGATTCTCTTAGATCTCGGGTTCAGGCGATAGAGGGGATCGTTCCTCCCCTGTCCCGGTCCATGAGAGAGTTCAGGGAGCACACTGAGCAGAGACTGGAGAGGATGAGGAAGGCTGCCAGTGAGCAGACCAGCCAGATGAGCCAGGCCTTCAAGCAGTTAGGGGGGACAGTTTCTGACACCTTGAGCTTCATGAGGACGTGCGCCCAGCCCTTCCTGGACGGCTACACTCAGGTTAGGTTCAGACAGACTTATGCTTCTGGGGCCGGACCATCTGCACCTCAGCATCCACCTCCGACTCAGCCAGTTCCCCCTCCACCTCAGCCTGAGCTGATTCACCTCTCGAATGATGAGGACCCGGATGAGGAGCTCACGGACTACCCGCCATTATAGTCATTCAGGGAGTTTGGATGACATTCTTTTTGTATTTTGTTCATTATTATCACGATTGTATATACATTGTACAAAAGCTGATGTTAGTGGAAAACTTTTATTCCAGCTTTGTATATTTATTTCTATCTTTATTTATGCTTTATTCACATTAAAGATGATTGTATGCTCTTATACCCATTCATATCAAAAGTCAAAATGATCATATGATGAGAAAAATGATAAAAAGCAATACAATGATACAAAACATGATGAAAATAATGATAATGAGATGACAAAAAGGATGATAAATAATAAAACCAAATCATTTATGAGCATATTGAAAGGGAATAACTCATACATGAATTAACAAAATCCTTTGCCATACAGTGACATTGCTTAACACCGGTCCAAATACGGACATCAATCACAATCTTAGGACAGACAGATCGAACTTCATGTCCTCCCGAATCACTCAGCCAGAGAACACTACACACCTTGCAGATCGGATGGGGGTTAGCAAGGGAACTCCAACAAATCGAGATTGTAGTCAGAGAGTACTGCATCTCGCAGCTCATGTTGCAGCCAGAGAACACTACACACCTTGCAGATCGGATGGGGGTTAGCAAGGGAACTTCACAAATCGAAGTTGCAGTTAGAGAACACTGCTCTTCACCTCGAGATTGTAGCCAGAGAGTGCTACATCTCACAGTTCACACGGCAGCCAGAGAGTGCTACGCACCTTGCAGATCGGATGGGGGTTAGCAAGGAAACTTCACAAATCGGAGTTGCAGTTAGAGAACACTGCTCTTCACCGAGATTGTAGTCAAAGAGTGATACATCTCACAGTTCACGTGGCAGCTAGAGAGTGCTACGCACCTTACAGATCGAATGGGGGTTAGCAAGAGAACTTCACCAATTGAAGTTGCAGTTAGAGAACACTACTCTTCCCACCGAGGTCGTAGCTAGAGAACGCTGCATCTCACCAACGCCTTATAGGTCGAGACCAGACCGATAGGGACGTTTCCATCCATTGAGAGACTGAGATGAAGTCTACCTGACGAGGGACACGGAAGGTAAGAATCGCTACAGGTACGCTTTTCTTCCTATTTTTTGTTCCTTTCTCTGAATTTTGGATCATCTAAGCACTCGTGCGCTAGTTTTCCCCAAAATTGGGGGCAACTGTAAGCACCGCGTCCCGAGGCGGTCTAGATTAGAGATTACCCGATGAGGAATCAACATCCGAGTCCGTACAAACGGTTGATATTCGGAGGTTTTGGTCCCCAGCTTCATGAGAAATGTGTTCTTTCAGTCTTCGTAGTAAAGAGGGAGGAAACGGGAATCTTTTTTTGGGTCAAAAGGTGTATTTTTCTCCACCGGCGGTCTGCCCGTCTGTCAAAAGAAAGACCGTCGCTTGCTGCTGGTCACCGACAGCCTATGTGATTTTTTGACGCCCATCAGAGGGACCTGATTTTCCGGAGCACGCAACCTTATTTCCCAGAACACACGAACTTTCCAACGTCCATCGGTAAGAGTTGTAGGCCCGTCGTTTGAATTCTTGTGTCAGTAGGATTGAACCGATGCCCGTCGGTAAGAGTTGCAGGCCCGTCGGTTGAATCCTTGTGTCAGTAGGATTGAACCGATGCCCGTCTGTGAAACCGACGCCCGTCGGTCACCCCTGGCCTATAAAAGCTTTCATTTCCCACATAGAAAGGGGTTGGAGAAATTTCTAAAGGGGGAAACTCTGTCCAAATTAACACTTGTTTTCTCTCTCTTCCAACAAACACAAATCTTAAGAAATCTCTTTTAGTTTAAGAATCAAACCATTAAAAAGGAGCTAAATCTAATTAGTTTTCCTAAGGCTTTGATTCCAAAATTCAGTCTTTTGAAGGATCAAGAAGGAAATAATCTATTTTCCTCATTCTTGACCTTTCATTTTGTCTTCTCGTGGAGCGTGCGGGACTTTAATTGACACTAAAAATCCAACCAAAATATTATCTGTGGGTAAATATTTCGGACTTCTTCTCCGTATTACTTCATCTTTATTTTTATTCTTGTTTTTTCGACCTTTTGCTCTTATCTTTCTTTATTTTGATCCTTTTCATCTCAACTTTGTGGTAAAAATCTATTTTTGCCTTGAGAAAAATAGTTTTGCCGTCGTTTTTTAGAGACAGCGGTGACCGACGGGTCATCCGTTTCACCGACGCCCATCGGTCACCCTTCCCACAAACTCCCTCTCTCGAGTGAGCGACGGGACACGTTTGGTCACCTTGACGGACGCCCGTCGGTCACTCGGCAGTGGCCGTCCCTGGGTTCTGTCTCCATATTTTCAAACCCCCTTTTCTTTTCTTTTTTTTTTCTATCTCTCTCAAGTCTTGAGCTTTCTTTATATTGTGCTTTTTGTCTATTAACACCCATTAACCTTTTGTGAGCATATATGATTTTCTTGGACTGTCCTGAGCCAGAGGGGCAATCTACCATGCTCGAAGGATTCCGTCCGATTTAGTTTTCTAACATTTTTAGTTATTTCACTCATTTGTTTATTTATTAATTATTTTATGTACATGAATATACCTTTTGTATCTCGCTAAATATAAAAATTGATGAATGTTTTTTATTTAATAAAGAGAGATTTTCATAAAATTAAGGACCCAATGTCCTATTTTTCATCCAATGAAAAATTTTCACAATAAAAACATCATTTTTATAATAAATGCATGCGAGGACCAAAGTCCTCAAAATAAATAATCTCCCGTCTTATGTATGTATTGCACATTTATAAATGGGAGTTGTATTCCGCTCCTAGTGTTATTGTAATTTTTTGATGTAATATTCCTTTATTTATCTATCGCTTTAACACGTGAATAAATTGCGCTTTTAATTAAATTGCATCGTGTGGAGAGAGAGAGTGAACTAATGAGTTCAAAATTTAATCATAAAATGATTGAGGTAAAAATAGATGAGAAGTCCCGAACCCAGCTCTGGTCTTTGGGCTCAACGAGGCGAGAGGTCTTTCCGATCACTCATTGGAACCTCCAAGACACCTCTTGTGTCATTTTCAAAGACTTAATCAATGAATCCTAGGCTCCAAGGGAGAGAGGTTCACCCTCCAAGACCCCTTTTGGTTGGCCCAACATGGATACATGCGCTGTCTTAGGCTCTTCGAGGCGAGAGAAACTTTCCCAATGTTTTATTAGGTGGCGACTCCATGAAACCTACTTGTTGCCCAAAATAGACGCACTTGTAAATATCTTTACAAGTTGCCAATGGATCCTCAATTGCCCGATCGCCCTAAAGCGGGCGGTCAGAGGGGCGGCCACGGGGTCCGGCGCGCGTCATAGTCACCATACTATTTATTACTATGACGAAATTATATTGCGTCATTTTATATTTAAATTATCGTCACTAAAAGATTAATTTTGTGACGAAAGTATATATTTCGTCATGGTTTATTTAGGAGAGATAATTTCCCACCAAATTTTTGGAGGGAAAAAAATATAATGACAAAATAATAACTTATTTCAACGTATAAAATTGTCACAAAAAATTTATTTTTCATGACGAATTATTTTTGTCATAATTAAATAAATTAGTGATAAAAAAATAATTTCGTCACAAATAACATATCGGCATAAAAAAATTATTATATTTATGACAAATAAATATATCACAAAAAATGAATATACTGTGTCGAGATACAATTTCGTCACCTTTGATATGAAGGAAAAATTCCAACCTTTTTCTTTTGGAGGGAAAAAATATAATGAAAAAATTTACTATTTGCGACATATAAATTCGTCATGAAATACATATTATTTTTGTGACATTAATTATTTTTGTCACAATTTAATGAATTAGTGACGATAAAATTATTTCGTCACAATAATGTTATTTATGATAAATAAATATGTTACAAAAAAGGAATATATTATGACGAAATATAATTTCGTTACCAATACAATCAATTAATGATAATAATATTTTTTCGTATCAGTTGGTTGTAATGCTAATATATGACAAAAAAATTATGTGATGCAGCGAAAGTATAATGAAAAATATATTTTATTCAAAATTCCAAGTCCCCTTTCAAAAATAGGGTAAACAACAATTTATATTAAAAAATTAATAAAATTACAAAAATACACCGTAAACTTTAAATTGAAAAACGAAAGCCTAAACGTTATTTTTAACGACCCAAATTGGCTATTACAGGGGGTTACGTGTAACGCCCTGAAAATTCTGACGTTGTGAACAGTATTTTGATAGGTCAAAATTTAATCGAAGGATAATTTTTGACGCATAAAAAGTGGAATTTTCTTTAAAGCTACATAATTTAATTATTCAAATAAATTTTAGACAAGTATATATATATAAATATATATGTATATTTACACGTAAATGGACAAATAAAAGTAATTATAACATGTGATAATTTTTATGGGTCTAAAATTATCTAGACAAGTGAGATTTAGCTTGAATTATTGGGTATATTGAGAAACAAAAAGAAAACAAAGGGAGGGACACGAACAGGGGAGATCGGGGAGAGTGAGAAAGAGAGAGAGAGGGAGAGGGAGACGGTGAAGGGGGGGTGAGGAGGCTAGCGGCGGTCGGCGGCTCGCAACCGGGCCCTCGCAACGTCGATCCCGGCTTCTTTTCCCCGTCGCGATGTCGCCGTTCCTAGAGAGCGGGAGGAAAAATACGAGCTTCTTCGGCATTTTTCGGCCATCTCCGGCAGCGAACGATGACACGAAAGGCACGATGGGACTCCTGGCGGGCAGACGAACCTCCCGGTGGCCGTGGATCCTCCTCACTCGCCGGCGACGAGTAGATCGGTGATGGGTTGAGCCGAAGCTCCCGAAGGCGATTTCGGCTAGATGGCGCGACGGGTCGACACGTGACCACCGAAAAAAGAAACCCCAACGCTTCGAGCTCCCTCATGGTGGTTTCGGTGCCTCCGGTAGAGCTCCGACGATCGTGAAGGGACCAAAATATGCAGAAATCTAGTATATGGCTGCCAAATTTACTTTTTTAACATGATTTTTATTCAACTAAATTGTTTTAGAGAAAGTTTATTATCTGTGTAGTTTATGTTTAGTGATAATTCAGTTGGTTGGTTATTAATGCTTGATTATTGCTTGGATTGTTAGTTTATGTGTAGAAGAGTAGGAATTCTTGAGTATGGAATCTGTACAGATAGTCGATCAGGAAATCTCCTTTATTGTGTTCTATGTTTTATTCAATTAGTGACTCTTAATTGTTAATAGGGTATAATATTAAAATCGTGTTTAGGTATGTAGAAAATTATAAGATGTAGAAGCTATGTAAGATTGTGATTTTAGTGAATTTATGCTTGAAATGAAAAATAAATAAAAATAGTCATTGATGATAGTTAGAGGACTTGGGGTGTTCAAATGGATATTAGATACTTAACTTGTTTACTTTATGTGGAATTCACATTATCCATATAAGTATACGTGAACTAAGCTAGGAAAAAAAATGAAATTAAGTGTATATATATATTAAACTAGGATGGAATTTATCATGAAGAAAATGATTTAAAGTAAGTGAATAAGATTTAATAAGGAAGTATACAGTGAAAGGGGACTAAATTGTAGAAGTTTTCTCTCAAATAGCTATTAGCATGGTGTCTATTTTGGGTCCACAAGCTGGCAAATTCACCCTGCAGATCACCCACTTTTCTTGTGAAAATATCATGGCATAAAATAAGTTATATTAATTGTTTGAATTTTATAAAAATTCGACAAGTGTATTGAAATATTGAGAGGATGTTGTTACTTGTTATATTATTATTACCATCGGCATGATCATTTATTTATTCTACTTGACTATATGTGACCTTATAAATAGAATGCTAATTTCTATAATATTCGTAGATTTAATATTTATATTTTCATTTTTTTAATTACATTGAGCGGGGGCTGATCTTTGAATTTTAAATTGATTAGAAAAATAGTACGTTTGAATTACATATGATTTTCTTTTAATAGATATTACAATAGTTTTAACAGTTATATTTTTTTTTTTAAAAAGAACAGTATGCTAGTTTAGATTCGAATAGGAGTTTTTAGATTGGAATTTTTCCATCATTTATAAAAAAAAAAAAATTCTTAATAGTTTTATCATTTATGTAAACAGAATTTGCATTGTATTATAGAGCCAGAATGGAATTAGATGGTAAGTGAATGAATTAGAGAAATTAAGTGTAGTTAATAAATAATAAGTATAGTTAAGTATACCTAAAGATAATTATAATAATAAAATTAATTAAATTGTTAAGAAAATCAGAGTTTCTGGTCATATTTTAAAAGGGGAAATTTATAAACAGAATTGGACTAGTGAAATGTAGTGAATACTTGTATAAATAATAATATATATAATTGGTAATATATGAAATAAACTTAGTTTGATGAAATAAAATGAAGGTGGTTCGGAATGGGAAGAAAAAAGTGGTGTCCGAATGTATACTTGTATATACGAGGTATATTATGATTGTTAAGGCATTTTAATTGTATATATATGTGATTAATGGCATGTTGTGAAGATAAATTAGTGAAATGTGGTAAGTAAATGGAGTGGCATGAGATAATGATAACTTGTGTTACTGGGATTATTTCTGACATTATGGATCGAAATGTATATCGATTTTAATAGTCTCAACATGAATTGAACGGAGAACCATGTGGTAGGATTGATCTTTATAAGCAAACCCATTATTCAATTCGAAAAGGTTGGTCATCTCAACAAGCAACCGAAAATTGGATAAGTAATTAATATACAAGTTTTGTAATGTAATTAGTTTGTTTGAGACTTACATAAATTCTATTTTCTTTTAATTTCTTGTGATAGAATTTAATGATAGAAAAGTGAAACCAATATAATGAGCAAGATATTCAAAAGACTAAAGATGAAATTGTTCAAGAAGTCCTTGGCCTTGGTACTGGTTACATAAAAGGCCTTGGATATGGTCCAAAGCCTCCTTCAAGACGATTATCATCGGACTACATTGCTACACAAAAGCTTCAAAATGAACTTGCTAATACTCAAGAAAAGTTGAGTGAGTCTCAGTCAGAAGTGAACATACTTAAGAGTAAGGTGACTGATTGTGAGACAAAAGTAAGCGAGTTGAATTCCACTATCCATAAACTGCTTGACATTTTAAAATCAAACGGGATAAATGTCGATTGAATTCTCCAATGTAAATTTTATATACTTGTGCATTTATTTTTGCAATGTTCAATGATATGAAAATAGTTGAAAATATTTGAAAATAGTTGCAGATTTTTACATTGGTTTTTATGTTTTTTTGTTTTATTCTGAGGGGCAAATTTAAATGGTAAAGATTATGTATGTTTTACTTGTATTTGATTTTGAAACTCTTTGACTTGCTTGGTATCTCATGTTTTAGTGGTTTTTAATTTTGCAGTTCTTTAATTTAGGTTCATTCCAAACTGTTCAATTGATAGCGACGTTTATGAATTTTCAGGTAATAAGTGTAACTTCTCTTTTATTTACGTCAATGTGATACTTGTGCATTTATTTTTAGCTGATAGTTTTGATGTATTAATATTATACCTTTGTATTTTGTATAATTGAATTGAGTACTGAAATTGGATGATATAAGTATATTATAATATATGGTGTGTGAGATTGGATCTAAATTGGAGGATGGGCAAACTTGTGTTGGAGTTTGAATTGAAGTGGGGTGAATAAATATATGATTATTTGAAGTGTAAAGATTTTATTGATTACAGGGGGATAGGCAATATTATAGAAGAAATTCTGCCGAAATTTCGGTAGAATTAAGTGACATATTTGTATTTTGATTGAATGAATAGTAAAACTAAATAGCTATAGGGCAAATGGGTATAGTGAAAGGATAAAAAAAAAATAATTACCTGAATTTTGCAATAATTTGAAGAGTAGTTTAAGAAAATCAAGTAATCAGTATCGTTGGAATCGTAATGTGTATAAATGAAGGGTGTTACATGATTGAGTTTTTTTATCTAATATAAGATTTTTTTTTTTTTTGCAGGAACAGGATGCAAATTTTGAAGTTTCAACAGATTTTATTTCTTGATTAGGATGCAAATTTAATTTTTTGTATTAGACATTATGATTTTTTTAATTAACCTTTTATTTGAATAAATACATTATATTAGATTTTTTTTAGAAATTTAATTGATTGTATGACATTAAATTTAAAATGTGTCATTTTTAATACAATGCATATATGATAAGTATATTTGTCATAATTTGTCGACTTATTAGTTCATAAATAACGGTATAATGTTTACAATTACGATATTAATATTGTAATAAAAAAAATATAATTTAATGACAATAAAAAATTGTCACTAAAACTATTTTTGTGACAATTATTTTTATCCCTATTTATGTCACTAAAATGTAACGTAATATGACGATTTATATTCATCGTTAATATACATTAATTTAATGACGAAATTATTTTTCGTCACTTAAAGTATTAGATTTAGTGATGAAATTAAATATTTTATGACGAAAATTATATTTATTTGTGACGATAATTACGTAACCAATGCTTAATGGTTTTAACAAGAAGCAGAGTTTCGTCATTAAAAATATTTAATTTCGTGACGAATTTTAAATTTGTCATAAAAAAATACCAATCTTTAGTGACGATAAATAATATAATGTGACGAAATATAATTTTATTTATGACATAATTTTTGTCATGAAAAGTAAGAACTAAAGATGACAATAATCATTTTCGTCACAAAAAATGATATTTACGGTGATAAAAAAGTAAATCGTCACGTAAACTTTTATGTTACGCGCCTACCGTTACGTTCTCTGTGACGATAAAAAATCGTCACCTTATCTTTTCAGCGACGAAAAATAAATTTTTCATGACAATTTTTTGCATCATAAAAAGTGTAATTTCTTGTAGTGAAGGGATCCCAACAACATCAAAGCTAGATCTTCATCTTCAAATGTCATATCCATATTCAATAAATCAGCGACTAACTGATTAAAACTAGTGATGTGATCATTTATTGTGGTACCCGAAACATAATTGAAAAGAAACAGTCTTTTCTTTATGTGGAGCTTGTTCTGACTGCTTTTTTCAAAAATTTTTCTCCAGTATCTTCATCAATTTACTTGCAAAAATTTCTTTCTAGAAAACATACTTTTGCTCCCTAGAAAGGCACAATCGAATTGTACCACATGACAAATGATTAAGGCGCTTCTGTTCTTTCTCATCAACATCATTTAGTTTTTGTTCTTCAAGGGCAATGTCTAAATTTTGCTGAAAGAGAGCGTCTAGAACATCACTTTGCCACATGCCAAAATGACCCGTACCATCAAAAATTTTCACCGCAACTCTTACATTTACCATTGCATTTCTTGCCAAAATGGACGAGGAAGAAGAAGTGGATGGATTTGTCATTTTTGCTACAATTACTATTCAATAACTGTCGATGCAAAATGCCAATAGCCTAAGGAAAAATCTTTTCTGATGTGAAAAATCAGACTATGCTACAACCACGGAGCATACTAAGAAAGAACATAGGCTCTAATACCAATTGTTGTGGAAACTCGGGTTAATTTTCACCAAATTCACCTTGAACATTATTACGCATGTGAATAAAGCGTAAACGATTGTACTGAAAAATCACACAAGGTAAAATTCACAGGAAAGATTGGAGGGGTCTCAAATGATCCCACTTAAAATTCAATCTCTTTAGACTGAATTTTTCTAAGTAATTTAACAGCACAATAATTTATTAATAATATACCCGACAATAACTATAAAATAGATAAATAAAAAATAACAGAATTTAACGAGATTCGACCAATTATGCCTACGTTCTCGTACACTACCAAATTATATTTTACTATTTCAAATAAATAATACAAGTGAAATATTTACAAAAAAGAGAAAAATTTTGGTTTTAGAAAAGAATGGCAATTTTTGGAATGATATCAATTAGGAAAGGAATGGCCTATATTTATAGGTTTAACAAATCCCCTTTTTTTACATTTTTCCGATGTGTGATAAGTAATTAAGCCACAATTATTGACTTTTCGAAATCATATAAATACAATAAGAGAGTGTTTCATTTAGAGATTTAGGATAGTTGATAGCATTTTCGAAACCTATCATCTGCAAAAACGTTTTGTAATTCTTTGTAATTAGTTGTTGATAGCTGTTTTCTATCCCAATTAATTGTTGGTAAAAGTATCATCCTAATTTTTTTTTTCTCATTAATTGTGATCATAGCTAATTGAATTTTAATCTTTATTTAGATTATAATACCTTTTTTTTAATTATAAATTTCTTAATTTCTTACGTAATATATATTTTTTTATAAAGATAAATAATAATAATAATAATAATAATAATAATATAAATAAAAAATAATTAAAGGAGCTAGATATAATATTGATTATTTTATATATTATATACGCACACAGACTTTCATAGATTCATATCTCAGAAAAATCTTTTAAGTGTTATATATGTTATGTAATGTGTTACAAAAATATAACTCTAGAGAAAAATTCATGTCTACATTAGATTTAGACAAATTTCATAACTAAATTAAAGGTGTATTGATATCTATATATATGATAATCATTATTCTCTTCTTTTTTTCAAATAACTTTAAATAGATGTCAATATACCATTACTTTAGCTAATGAAATTTGATTAGATATGGTCTAGGCAAAACTTTTCTTTGCTTACCATTGTAAAGTTCATTAATTTGTTATTCTATCATTTAATTTGGGTATTTGACTGTGTTTCTTTGTTTTTTTTTTTCTTTTTAAATTTGTTTTCATGCACTCATACACCGAGTATTGCATAACGTCTAATATTTATGAGCGTTGCACACCATCTAATAATTATTAAACAGTGCGCAACGCTCCATACATGAATACAAGGTACATGATTTTAAAATTCATTTATTTTGATGTTTTTTCACTTAGAAAAAAAAAATCCCGTATTCTCTACTTGAACAATAATAATTTATAGAGAAACATTTCACAATAATATATGCACGCATAGACTTGCAACAAGGCGTGCAAGTGCTTTGACATAATTCATATTGATTGAGAAAGCAAAAAGAGAGAGAAATTATATTAAAAGCTTTGAAACGTCACGGTTTTATTCCCGGAAGAGAGTCGGCCAAACAAACTTTCCGGCAAATGGGACTTACTATTTAATATTATGCATTGTACGCAACTGATATTTATAATCATTATTCCACACACCATTATTATATATCCTTTAGTCAACAATATCCTAACAGCTTTTTCCTCTACATATGTATAATCATACCACTCTAATATTATAACAATATTAATAATATCCTACCCATTTCCATTTCTTTCAACTCATATCATTACTATATATTATTATTAGTATCATAACCATTTTCAGCTATAATAATAAGTTTATAATAAGGTTAAATACATATCCAGCTTTCTGAACTTGATAATTTCGGTAATTTTATCTTTTTAACTTTTTAGATAATCACTTAATTTTTTAAACTATCAATTTCTGTTATATAATAGGTTTTTAAATGCTTGTATGAAATTTTCTTTTTAATGAAAAAGAGACGTGTCTCTTAATCATTAGAAGAAAAATTTTACATTAACATTTAAACATCTATTGCATATGGAAATTGATAATTTGGAAGTTAAATAGTTAACCTAAAGGTTATGATGGGCAAAATCACCAATGTTTACAAGTTGAGTGGCTGATAATGCATTAAGCCTTATTATAATAATGACCCCTTTAGCGACTAGTTAATCTCTAATTACCTCTTGATTGAAGGGCATAGCTGCAGGGTTAGTTAATCACCTCCACTATTGTGGCCGGCGGCCAGTGACTCTAGGGGTAGCCAGTCTCCAGTGCAAGATTGGTTTTGATTATCATTAGATTGTAATAACCTAATCTGCCTTTTCAAGAACTTAACATAACGAATAGCTTCATCAAGCATAGAGGCAGTGTCCATTTTGGTGCCACCAGGAACAAGTCTTTGAAGAATTCTCATCTTTTCACTGATTCTTTCTCTTCTATGGCGAGCTGCTACGCTCTGAGGATCCTCACTTATTCTCACGTTTCGCCTTTTAGGCTTCCGAATGCTTGCTGGATCTATGTCTACTGGCTGCATCGCCGCGATCTTGTACATCATTTCTTTCATAGCTCCAAGCTCTTCTTCTGGTTCTGCTTCCTGTTCTTCCTTGTCCATTAAGTGGTCATGGCCAAGAAATGCAGGCATAGAAGAATTAGAGGATGATGGGTTTTGAAGAGAATTATAATAATATGTTGTTGAGTTGATGAAGGGGAATTGTTCATGGAAAATTTGGGTATCCATAGTTATTATTTCAAGATTGGGATTGAGGTTTTGGTTTATATCCATGACGACACAAGATTAGGTTTTTGTGGGAGTTTTGTTCTGAGTAAATTAAAAGGAAGAGAGAGCAATAGTTTCTGTGTATATTAATTGATAACTCATTCTATAAAAAGTACATAACATGGAGTTTCTTTTATTATTGATGAAAGAACACATGGGAGAGATTATTTTCTGTAACTAAGACAAGTTTTGGACGCATATAACTAAGGATTATATGTATTTCTGTTAAAATTAATATATATATATATATATATATATATATATATATATATATATATATAATTTATCATTGCTTTTTGAAAACATTAGATCATAATCTTCGGTTATAGAATGTCCTTTTATATTTTAATTTTCATAGATTTTGAAAAATGAGACAGAAAAAGCTCAAGAAAAAAAGAGATATGTAGCATAAAAAAATGTTAATTTTGTTTTTTTTTTTAAGAATATTTTGATATTATTATCATTTTATTGGCCATAGCTATTTAGAAAATTAAGAGATATCTATAAAAAAATAATAGAAAAAATATTAAGAGTTAGACAAATAGGAAAAAAATGACAATTGTGATTCTTTTTATTAGAGAAAAAAAAAATCAGTAAATAAACAAGCACCATAAAACAAAAGAGTAAGTAATATTTTTTATATTAAGATTTAATTACAGGCATGGATTAGAAAGAAAAACATATATAAAATAAAACAAAATACCAAGAACAGGATTGATCAACGTCGGATCGATCATGATGAGCATTGGGAGATATGATGTAACATGTACTAAAGAAAATGAATTGCAAAATTGAATTAGACAACTGTAAGACAATAATTATAGAGATACAAGTCATGGACTCAATATTTAAACTATTTTCCATAAATTGAGTAAAAAGGATGCAAGGGTTAAGATTCTCTTTTTTTCATTTCTGGCAAGAACCCTAGGGCCAAGAATTTGCACCTAACAAATTCTACCTAGTCACCTAAGGATTTTCCTCTATATTATTTTTCAATTTTCGAGAAAGCCTACAATACTTCTCCATATTTATTTTATTTTTACACCGTCAAATTAACTAAAAGTATCATTTAAAACACAATTTAACTCTCAAAAAGTGAAAAATTTCATATATTAGAGTGGCTCAATTTTCAATATGAGCACTGAAATCCTAGCTCTAGGCTCCCCTCAAGGCTTAAATTTTGAGATGATATTTTCTCTTTGTTTCAGTCATAATGGGCTGTGAAGTTTGGTTTGCTTTTTCAAAAGTAAATTCTTCGCCATTACATTATTGTCATTTTTTTAGCAAATGAATGAATTAATTGCAAATCGGAAGTCCCTATATGCTCAATTCTTGAGCCATTGGATTATTCATTTTCATTATTTGCTCATCTAATTTTAACTAGGATGGTATATTCCTATATTTAAATGCCATTTTTTTCTTTTCTTATCCTATAATAAATAAGTATAAATTTTGATCTTGGAGTAATGTCATATATATATAATATGGTGGTATAACCGTTAAAACATATTTTGTTAAATTCGTATTGCCGGTGAAACCAAACTATGTATATGCGAAACCAATAAAATTAAATATTTACTATTTTAAGCTTTTTTATACTTGTCCTGAAAAATCGCCTACACCTACATTTTGCAAACAAAATTATCACCCTAGGTTTTGTTTAAAGTGAATTCCCATCCTCCTAAATGCTATGTGGCACAAGTATATGTTCTATGAATTTTAAGTTGGACTATAGTTAGTTGTGCTTTGCACGGGATATATACATTATTAAATGCTTTGTACGTGACACTATTTTTAGTAAATATTTTAATTATTTATTTTTATTCACAATTTTAAAAACATTAAACTATAACTGAAAATAAGGAATACATATAAAATAAATCATAAATCAAAATACTTGAGTTTTCGTCGCAGAAAACTAATTGGATTTCTAACTTTATTAATATTTTCTTTTACATAGTTTGCAAATACTATAATAGCAGTATTTTATTTAATACAAAATTTAGTCCCAATATTAGCGCATTGTTGTATGCTTTTGATTTTATTTGATTTATATTATAAAGTTTAATTTTATTTTTTTGGTAAAATTATTTTTTTGTCAAAACTACGGATATAAATAAAAAATTTTAAATGTAATCATGTAAAATGACTCATTTATACAAAATCAAAATTGTTAAGACTTTATTAATTTGCAATATAAATAAAAAAAGATAATGAAGATTAGGCAACTATAAACGCTATTTATGTCTTATTTTTCAAAATTTTTTGTTTACTTCTTGATAATTCTTGAGTTGACAGAAATTGTACGAGCGAGGCGAGATGATAGTTCTGCACGAGCCGACCGGATTTGCTGTATTTGTAAAAAAATTTGTCCGGTCGGACCAGACGTTAAACTTCAAAACTCAATTCAATAGTTTTTTAGAGAGAGCTCCTCTCACTACTTTTTTTTTTTAAAAAAAAAATATTGATTTAAAATTCGGAGTGTTAACGTCCGGTTCAACCGGACAAACTTTTTTGCAGATACAGCAAACTCAATTGGCTCATGCAGAACTATCATTCGACCTTGCTCATACAATTTATGTCGGCTCAGGAATTATCACTTCTTAAAAAAATTATTAATAATTAAATATATATTCCTTTTTTATATAAGTTAGATTTTTATTATAACTGTGCTTTCTAATAAATAGTTTAATTTAATAATAAGATAACAAATGGTTAATTTAGTAAAAAAAAATAGGTTCCATCTCATTTCATGTTGGATGACTTAAATTTAATTTGTTTATTTTTATGGTTATGTACCACGTTCCACTTGGTAAAGAATTCGCCGAATTCTACCCTATGGCCAAAATCAAAGTAATATAAGAAATTTTTATCACAAGGAGTTTTTAAGCCGAATAAAGCCATTCAAGATTGCCAAAGTTTAACCATATATACAAGAAGTTAGGGTGCTTTACTTGTAGAAATTTTTTTTTTCTGTGTTCTATTTTCTTAGAAAATTAGAGTATTTATTTTCTGTATAAAATTTGAAAAACGAGTTCATTTATCAGCAATTGAAAAATTAGAGTATTTATTATATATATATATATATATACACACACACACATACACATATATATGTATACAAACATATGTATACACACACACTTATATATATGTTTGTATGTATAAGTATGTATATGTGCATGTATATGTATGTATATCATATGTATATATGCATGTATATGTATGTATATCATATGTATATGTATGTATATGTGCATGTATATGTATGTATATCATATGTGCATGTATATGTATATATATGCATATCATATGTGCATGTATATGTATGTATATCATATGGATACATATATGTATTTATATGTATGTATATGTATATCATATGTGCATGTGTATGTATATGTATGTGTGTGTACATACATACATATGTATATGTATGTATAGACATATATATGTAAGTACGTACATACATACACATATACATATACATATGTATGTATGCACATATAAACACATATATATACATGTACATGTACATATAATTGTATGTGTGTGTGTGTGTGTGTATATATATATATATATATATATATATATATATATATTTATTTATTTATTTATACACATATATATATACATATGTTTGTATGCACATACAAATACATACACTACAAGAAAAACAACAATTCCCGACGGAAAATGTGTAATTTCCGTCGGGAAATGTGAATGCCGACGGAAAGTGATTCCGTCGGCATAAAATCCGTAGGGAAATTTGCCGACGGAAAAATTTCCGTCGGTAAAAATTACCGACGGAAATTGTGTTTCCGTCGGTGAATTACCGACGGAATTGTTTTCCGTCGGTAAAAATTACCGACGGAAACAATTCCGTCGGTAATTTTTACCGACGGAAATTGTGTTTCCGTCGGTAATGACGGAAAAAATTACCGACGGAAAACAATTTCCGTCGGTAATTTTAAAGAAAATTTGAATATTGTTTTTTTGTATTTTATTTTTATGTAAATATAACCTGTTAAAACTAATTGCAAAATAATGAAAAAAATCATAATAATATCTAAATTTCAATATCCAATAATATTCGAATTTAATAATTGTGCTAATTATAAAGTTAGTAATTAGTTAACAACATAATATCCATGTATGTGTAATACAAAATGAGAACTAAACTGATGGCGGCGGTGGCGGCGGCGGCGTACGATCAGACTGATGCGATGACGAGGCAAACATACCCTTCAAATTTGCCATCTCAGTGCGTAGGTCAGATAAATTTGCCATCTCATTGCGTAACTCAGATATGTAGTCCAGAGATTGTTGCAATCGAACCTCTGAGTCTTGCCATCGAGTCTGTGACTGTTGCAATTCCGATCTCAGCTCACTTACAGTATTCTGAAGTTCAAGTACTTCTCTGGATGACCGTCTATTAGATGCGGCAGTACTTGAACCCGAGGAATGCGAGTAACAAGATTTGGCCAAAGAACCTAAGCCAAATACCCGTCCTCGCTGGTCTCTACCACCAGCCACTTCATAATAGATCTGATTCGCATCAACATGATCAGAAGTCTGTGAGCGTTGCTGAATTGCATCTTCAACTTGTTCCTGTCATAGGACAAGTGTTTTACAATAAGTAACGATTAATAATAACTAATCTTTAAAATTTGTATAATATAGTAATGTGGACATACATGTAAAATCCTTGACCGGGAATTGACAAACGTTTGACCATCATGCTTGTTTGTGTGGGTGTGTAAGAATACCTCAGGGAGTGTAGCCGGTCGACCCATCGATTGTCCCTGCAAAAATAAAAAGAATTAAAGGCGAACTATAATTTATTGACTATTCCTATAAGTTTTTACTAAAATTTTGGCAGAATTTCCCCTATATTTGGAGCATACCTCCTGTATACAAAGATAAAAAAACACTTCAAAATTTCGACATTCAGCTACCATCCAACATTCCACAACAATGCAAACTCCTCACACAAGTAACATTCCCATCCTCCTCTATGGTAATGAGATATATTTTAGAAATTGTAACCATTAATTACAGTGATAACAGTAATATTATGTAAAACTTACTAGTCTATCTGCATGTTCCCGATGTGACATCGACCCTCCAGTGTGCGAGCATGAACTGAGTCCATCAGGTCCTCCCCGTCTATTACTAGAATTCCTCTCTGAAATGGAAATGGCTTCAGGGGTCGCCCAATACTGTGTCCAATGTCCCCATAAATCTTCGGTCATGTAGCGAGGTTGGACACCACCATCCTTTATCAAGCAAACAAAATCTCTGTAACGTGCCCGCGCACGAGTCTCCCACACAGAATACATGATCTCGTCAAGCGCCGGGTTCCAATAACATTTTTTCTTATAAGGCAGACAGAAAAAAAAACAAATTGTTAGCAAGAGTAAAATATAATTCGTTATGTAACATACAATATCATAAATGTTTTACCTTGAATTCTTCGAAATAAAAAATTTTTATTTCCTCTGACAAATTCTTCCAGGCAAATCCATCATATTCAATTCTGTTTTTGAAAGAAGTTGTCATTATGCGTGAGCACTTTCCTGAAGGATTCAATCTAAAATATAACAATGTGAATAATGTTAGTACAAGTAATAACTGTCATTTAAATCATAATGAATGAAATATTATTCACTTACTCCTTAGCTGTGATATTGATGTACATTCTTCCATCAACTCCAATTGAGCCAGGTGTAGGCTCTTCCGCATCTTCTGTTCCTGACCCCTGAGGTGGCATAGATTCAGGGTGTGCTATAGGAGTGGAATCCGTGGAAGGAATGGTAGATGGCGCAACGGGTGGGATGGTAGGTGATGCGGCAGCCTGAGTGCTGGCATTGAGGGTAGGTGATGAGGATCCTCCATCACCAGTACTGTCATCGCCGTCATGCTGCCTCAAACGCGGAGGAATCGCCGTTCTCTTCTTTCGCTTAAACATTTTTGAACCTGTCATTACATTGGAAATGCATATTGTCAGATAATAGAAAATAATTGCATTGTAATAAGCATATTAAATTAATATCCAAGTCAGTGCAATATTAATTGGTCTCACATGATAAGCAAGTAGTAGTTAAATAAATTATTCGCTATCGTCACTAAGCTGTAAATCGTCATTCAAATCATCCTCATTTTCCGATGTATAGGATGAAAATTCTGGCTCGTCATCAGATCCATCGCCAACCAAAGTTTCTTCATCATCCTCACCATCAATGTCAACAAATTCATTGTGCGCATAGTTCAATGGTTCGTTATCTTCAAAATTCAGAGAGTTGTTGATTTCATGAACTTCCGATTCTTCCTCCTGAAATGCATCATTATTTTCATAACGTTCACTTTGTCCGGCGCCTTTCCTTTCATAAATGCCTCTTGGTTTTACTTTGCACGCATGCAACCATTCCGATCTGTCTCGCTTTACGCTTGGATAAGAGACATAATATACCTGTCCCACTTGCATTGCCAACACAAATGGTTCAAAGTTCCTCAATCTTCTACGCTGGTTGACTTCAACTAAATTGTATCTGCTATGTATTTTTGTTCCCACGTTAATAGTTGGATCATACCATTCGCACTTGAATAATACACAACGTTTTATTGGCAGCGCGGGGTACTCGACTTCAATTATATCAACAATGTGCCCATAATAATCCATCAACTCTCCTTGAATGCAAACCCCACTGTTTACCGTTTCCTTGTTATGACCATGACTCTGTGTATGAAATTTATATCCATTTACGAAATAAACCGGAAATGATTTAACATATCGCAAAGGTCCTTTTGCAAGATCAATGATGTACTTGTTGTCAATTGCATTTGTCGATGCCTACATATTCCAATAAGCAAACATCATTTAATTCATATATTACATATATATTGTATGTATGGAAATATATGGTCAAAATCACAACTTACATATGTCTTGAACCAATGATGAAAGTGTTTTTCGACTTCCTTATTCACCTCATTTTCATCTTTTTCAGGCATTAGATCCCGTACCCATTCCTCAAATAATCTAAAATGCCAAAATCAATTTATATATTACTCTTAACATAGTAAAACAAATGAATATTTGTGGGTATATATTAAACTTACCTCACATAAGGACGAACTTCCTCGCAATTCAATAGAATATAACTATGGGCCGCTATTAATTCATTCTCTACTAGCATTTTCCGTATTGAACGGCCATGTAAACGCCCAGGATATGTAAAAATGGATAAGTTTCCGTCCTGATTACTTGATTCCCCGCCATCATCATTACGTGGCATTTTTCGCTGTCTCGTTTGTATATGAGGCTCAAAATAATGCGAACAAAAAGTACTTGCTTCTTCGACCAAATAAGCATTACATATTGAACCTTCAACTCTAGCTTTATTTTTTACGTTTTTCTTCAAGTGAAACAAATACCTACATGATATATTTTAATGCCATTAATTAGCATACAAAGGTATAATATAATTGCAATTAAAGGTCATAGATAGTTACCGCTCAAATGGATACATCCAACGATATTGAACCGGACCAGCGAGTTTCGCCTCATGTGCTAAATGCACGGGGAGATGCTCCATACAGTCGAAAAAACTTGGAGGAAAAATTGCTTCCAGTTTGCACAGGATTACTGGAATTTCTATTTCCAATCTAGCCATATCTGCTGCATTTATCTCGCATGACGTCAATGTTCGGAAGAACATACTTAGCTCTGTTATAGCTTCCCAAACTTTTGTCGGCAATAACTCTCGAAATGCTATTGGGAGTAGCCTCTGCATAAAAACGTGACAATCATGACTTTTCATACCGAATAATTTGTACTTTCTCATGTCGACGCACCTTGCCAAATTGGAGACGTAACCATCTGGAAACTTTAATCCTTTTAGCCAATCACACAAGACTTCCTTATGTTTTTTGTCCAAAGTGTAGCATGCTTTGGGATATTTTCCGGTTAAGTAATCTTTGTCTAACTCAGGCCTTCTACATAACAACTTTAAATCGGATCGGGATTTAGCATTGTCCTTGGTCTTCCCTTCTATATTCATAATGGTGTTGAATACATTATCAAAAATATTCTTTTCTATGTGCATCACATCCAGATTATGCCGTAATAAATTAGTCTTCCAATACGGCAAATCCCAAAAAATGCTTCTTTTTCTCCAGCCAAAATTTTTGTTGATTCTTCCATTTACTTCATCAGCATCAAGTTCTGTTACCTTCAGTAAACCCAACTCATCAATTTCTTGTAAAATTTGCTCACTGCTTTTCACCACCGGCGGACTAGCAAGTACAACTCTATTCTTAATAAATTTGTTCTTGTTCCGTCGGAACGGGTGGTCAGGTGGAAGGAATTTCCTGTGGTTATCAAACCAAGAAGTTTTGCAACCATGCTGAAGATAAAACGCATCTGAATCATCGCCACAGTAAGGACATGCTAATTTTCCAGCCGTGCTCCAACCGGACAACATAGCATAGGCGGGAAAGTCACTGACCGTCCACATTAAAGCTGCTTTCATCATGAAATTCTGTTTAAGTGATGCATCATATGTTTCAACACCGACATCCCAAAGCTGTTGTAACTCATAAATCAACGGCTGCAAGTATACATCAATTTTGTGCTTCGGATTTTTAGGTCCTGGAATAATGACTGTCAAAAACATATATGCCTCATTCATGCACATCCACGGAGGCAAATTATAAGGAGTCATTATGACTGGCCATGAGGAATATTGTTGCCCTGATTGACCAAAAGGTTGAAACCCGTCAGTGCTCAAACACAGCCGAACATTTCTAGATTCAGCAGCAAAATCAGGATGGATGTTATTAAAATGTTTCCATGCAACTGCATCTGATGGATGGCTCATTATTCCACCTGTACTTTCGTGCTCATCATGCCATCTCATATGAGGTGCAGTAACTTCGGATGCATATATTATTTGAAGCCTGGGAGTCAACGGAAAATAATACATACGTTTCCAAGGTACCAATTTATGCTGATTACCGCCACTTTTAGATTTGTACCTAGGTTGACCACAAAATTTGCACTCTTGTAAATTGACGTCATCCCTCCAAAACAACATACATCCCAACCGGCAACATTCGATTTTCTCAACAGGCAAACCTAAACCACTGATTAGTTTCTTCACATTGTACAGATTAGGAACCATTTTATGCTCAGGAGGCAATGATTCATTGTACCAAGCAAGAATTTGGTCAAAACCTCGATCCGAAATATGTTGCTCGGATTTTATATTCAATATCCGAGCTACAGAAGATAACTGAGTCATGTTATCGCAGCCCGGCCATAACTCCTGATCTGCTGAATTTAGCAAATCGTAAAATTTGGTTGCATTTTCGTTCGGTTCTTCCATCATTGCTGTACTTTCTCTAAAATCATGGCCCGCTGCATCGTAAACCATTTGGACGTATGGATTATCATTCACCCCTACATCATCGGCACCAAATTCCCCACCTCTTTCAAATTCACCCTCAATTGTTGACATGTTACCCACGTTTCCCATCGAGGTACTGCAAATTGATGGTTCTCCGTGTCGTGTCCACTCAAAATAATTTTGAACAAATCCCTTTTTTAACAGGTGAAAATATACTTCATCAACAGGAAGATAACTAAGGTGTTGGCACTTTTTGCATGGACATCTTATTTTAGCCCCGTCCATATGTGCAGGTTGAGAACTGGCGTATGCAATAAACGACTGAACCCCTTCCACATATTCTGGATTAATGTAACCATCCCTTGTTTTTCGTCTGTACATCCAAGATCTATCTACGCTACTCATAATTAATTCCAAAACTGTTACATGAACAAGGAGTCATTTAAACAATAATTATACGGATTATTATGCTATTAACAAAAAAAAAAAAAATCATATTACAGTCAATAACCTAGATAATAATACTAATTAGAAAAATAACTTTACAAGATTATAGGCAATTCATGGTTATTATTTATCAAAAACTAAAAAACTCATGTTTATTAAAGTCTTCTCCTAGATCTAAGCAACTATTATAAAAGCCTATAATATTTTGCTTGATTTTGTGCTTCATCTATCAATTAATAACATCTTTGTGGATCTATCATATGGTGTGTATCCCAATGTCATGTGCAATCAGATTTTCTTTTGAAGATTATTTTTACAAGTATTTTAATAAATTAAAAAAAGTGGCACTCGTATATATATATATATATATATATATATAGCAAAAGGCACTTATTTATGTTGCTATTCAATTTTAATGGGTTTGACATATAAAATCCTTGAAAAGACCACTACCATCACCTTACAAGCCATTGTTTCCAAAGGGAATGAAGGGTTATTTTGTCATTTTACCGTCATAAATATGATTGGGATAATTGTCCAAATTGCATGCCCATATGATCAAAGTCTACATCAGGTGGTTGGGATATGCATAAAAGAGTAAAACAAGCCTTTAGGCTTTTTTCTTTGAGGGTATGAAAGAAAGGAGAGACTGTTAGTCCGATACATCTCAAATTGTCCGATTGATGATGGGTTCAAATGCATGCACATGCATGTTATTATGCCTGAAAAAAATATTCTTTTTTTTTTTCTTTTTGGAATCAAATTAAGTATGTTAGAAATTAGTTAATGCATGAAAAGTTGAAGAAAAAGAACAAATATTTGAGTTTACTACGAACAAAGCAATAATCTAAGTAAATTTTTAATGCATTTACTTTGAAGAATAAATAGTTGTATTTCAAAAAATTTAGGGATAACCTCTGATGAATAAGATAGAATAAACAAATGTGATTTCTTCTCTTTTAAACATGCTTTATAGATTTATCTAGTACTACCATGGTACGAATTTATATTAGCCGGACTAGTTAATTTTAGGTATCAGATTATTAAAAAAAATTGCTAATAACTACTTGGAAAAAAAAAAAAAAAACTCAATCTTTACTCACTTTTCAATTAATACCCAATATTCAAGAAAAAGAAAAAACTCAACAATTGAAATATTAGGCTGAATTGATGTGAAATATTAGGCTGAATTGATGTGAACTAGTAGATATAGTTTGTTGTTATTTTTTATATTTTATTTTAGGAAAATTTATACTTTGTTGTTTAACAAGACATAACTGCCAATTTCTTTAATTTGATAACATACAAATTTTTGGCATTTCAACAAACTTTCTTAATTTGCTATATAATTTCCCATTTGAACTTAAATTATGTGTTCAAACATTCAAATTAATATATGGATTAAATTTTATACTAACATTTTGTCTTTCTTTGATTAAATTAATAATTGAGATTTGATTCAAATTAATAACATTTTATACCATCTGTTTGATTTGCTTTGAGTTTTCCATTACTGATATAAAATGGAAGGGCAAGATTCCATTTTAATTGCTTTTAGATTTTAATTGATTGCGGATTGAAAGAGATTATGGCCAAGATTATTGTAGAATATACAATTCCTATACAGGAATCTTTGAACTATATATATATATATCTAATTAATTAAAGAAAATCATTAATTTCAGGATATAGTACTATATATGATTTTATCACTTAATTAAGAAGATATTTTAATTTTAATTTTTTAACAATTACAACATAAATTCAATTAATTGTTGGTGTAATTAAAAATAATATATATTTATTCAACAATACTTAACTAACATAAATAAATTAATAATAATAACAATCATATTAACAATAATAATAATATAATCAACTCAACAATAATAATAATATAATCAACTCAACAATAATAATAATAATATTATTAGTAATAATAATATTAATAATAATTAATATTAATAAGCAAAATAAAATTATTAATATTATAATTATTATCTGAATTTAATAGTAATAATAATAATAATAATAATAATAATAATAAAAAAAAAAAAAAAAATTAAAGGGAGAGATCGGGACCTGTCGACGCTGGAGGAGAGGAGCAGGAGGAGTGGAGGAGAGGAGGAGGCGGCGGAGGAGGACAGGCGGACCGGCAAGCAGGCTGATCGGAGTGGAGGACGCCGGCGGCACGCGGAGGGAGGGAAAGAAGGGGAAGATCGGAGCGGGAAGAGGGAAGGAAGGGGAGAGAGGGAAGGAAGGGGAGAGCGGAGGAGGAGGGGAGCTACGGGACCGGCGATGGACGGCAGGGGCGCGGTGGCCGGCGGCGTGAGGACAGGGGGTCAGAGAGAGGGAGCAGAGAGAGAGGGAGGTGAGAGGGAGGAGAGATAGGGGAGAGGGAGGGGATCGGGTAATTAAAATCTGAATCTTTAATTTTAGCGACGGAAGATTCGTTTCCGTCGCTAATATTACCGACGGAAGAGATAAACCGTCGGTAATTTTAGCGACGGAACTACTTCACCGTCGCTAAATAAAACTTAAACTTTTTCTTTTCTTTTTAGCGACGGTAATTTTTACCGTCGCTATTTTTAGCGACGGAATAGTATAACCGTCGCTAATTTTGCGACGGTTCTCTTAAACCGTCGCTATTTTTAGCGACGTTTTAGTTTTCCGTCACTAAATAGTGTCGCAGAATTTGGAGGGAACAGTTGGCGCCTTAATTAGCGACGGATTGAAATTTCCGTCGCTAATTAGCGGCGGCTTAATATAACCGTCGGCATTTAGCGACGGAAATAATTTTCCGTCGCTAAATAGCGGCGGAATGTTACTTCCGCCGCTATTTAGCGACGGAAAAATTTCCGCCGCTATTTTTCCGTCGCTATTCTACTCTTTTCTTGTAGTGATATATATACATATACATATATATGTATATGTATGTGTGTGTGTATGAATACACATGTATATATGTATATATATATATATATATATATATATATATATGTATTTAAATAAGTCAGAAAATTTAGAAAATATATTTTATTAATTTTTCAATCTCTACTTTATTTTAAAAAATTGAAAAATTTATTTTTTATTCTATAATTTAGAAAATTGAGTAAAATAAATATAATCTCTATTTTTCATTTTTTGCTCAAATTTTTCTAAAAAATTTGAGCAGCTTTCTGTAAGTGGACAAATGTCTTGTTGGGAATATATATTTTCATTCTTTCTTGAATAGGAATTTGCGTCCCACCCTCCTAATGTTAATTCGATACATTAGTAGATTATATATGTTAGATAGGCACCTTTAAAGAATTTTAAATTTGACCGTTCAATAATATAATGAAATTAATGGAAACTGATAATACCAATAATATTTACAAAGAATACCTTAACTACGTACATTTGGTATAATTTGAATTAGATGCTGGAACAAATACCAATTTTTTCGAGTCAACACCTGCAAAATCAGTGTTTACATGTTTCATTGACTGAAAAGAAAAGAGCAAACCCACTATTAGAGTAAATAAATATTTATTTACTCACAACCACCACCAAACAGAAAAAATCGAATGTTTCTACACTCAATATCATTAAGCTAAAATTTTGTATTGCACGCACTGGAAAAATTAATCAACCATTTGCAGACGCAATAATTGGACTGTATATGTTGAAGTTTCTGATGAATCAAAACAAATGTTAAATTGTTTTAAGTCATTATCAATTTGATGGAACGAGATTTTATTGGACTTATTTTAGAGAGAAATAAGTTAATTTCTTACCCAATAACCCGTTGCCTATCTATTCTATCTAGCTAATCACTAACCTAATGAATCGGTACCCCACCTTCTCCAGAAAAAAAAAATAATAAAAAAAAAAACTTGAGTCCCCACCTTGTCAACTAAATTTGGATTATGTGGCTTTCTTAACAAGACAATTACCGACTTATTGGTGTAGATATAGGCTGACTTTTCTTACTTGATTAGTGTGTGCGGATTTTATTTTTAGGCTCACAATCCAATCCACTGCATAATTATATGAGATTATGATTGTATTAAAAGTTGTGAGAGATGTTATCTTTGTTTTTCTACCATTTAGTTAATTAGTGAATTTTGCACTTATTCACCCATGAAGCAGCCTTGCATCAAACCACATAAATTATGTTTATATTTTATTTTCTCAATTCTAATATTAATTAATTATTATTGTTAATTGCATTAATCTTATACATATAAATAATTTTTTTTATATAGAAGAAGAGAGCAAATACTCAAATTCAAAAACTTTCAGTAAATTGGAATCAGCATTTATCGCTGATGTGTATCCTGAAAAACTATATAAATATTTTTTACTTTAATTCTAACACTTCATATTTATATGTATATATAGTATATACATTATGAGTATATTTTTTTCTAATCGCTACATGTAGTGTCTTGGGAATAGAAGGTTCGTGTAGTGTCTTGGGGATAGCAGGATCATTTTAATACAGCTTAATTAGATGAGTAAAACGTCTCCCAAAATTTATATGTGCAACAGTATTTTTCTTTTTTAATTAGAATAAGTTGAGTGGTTTTTATATGACATCCTTTATGTTAACTAAAATCATACAGGTTATCTCTCCATGAACTTCTCTTCCATGTATTAAATAATCTGTAAGCATATTTATGTAAGGATGAATTTTCTTGACACACACCAACCCCCGGCACCCCGCCCCCCCCCCCCCCCCCCCCCCCTATTCAGCTTTCAGGAACAAATGATTAGTCGTAGAGAAAGCTTTTAGTAAGCTCGAAATAATATAGCCAACAAATGGAATTTCAAAATTTCAGATCCATTATATTATAAAAATTAGGAAAATGTCAAATTTATCTTTAAAATATTGAAAATTGTATACAGTTGACCTTTAATTATGTTTTGCACGAACACTACAAGAAAATTAAAAATTAGCGACGGAATTCCATCTCTATTCAGAAATAGCGACGGATTTTTGCGACGCACACAAACCGTCGCTATTTCGGCCGTTGCTAATTTTAGCGACCGAAAATATCCGTCAAATAATTTCCGTTGCTATTTTTAATGGAAATGTTTTTTCAATATATATAATATTAAATAATATTAAAATTATAATTGCCAAAATTACTATAATGAAAAAAATATTAATTGAAATAACTAAATTTGATAAAAATGTAATTAATAATGTATTAATATATATATATATATATATATAATTAGTAATACTACAACTAAACGTATGTAGTAGAACAAATTAAAACGCTAAGCAAGGGGTGAATGTGGACTATTAGTTGACGGTGGTGGCGCATCATCAGGTAATTTTCGGCTAATAAAATCCTCCAACCTATTAATACGGCTCATCAACATGTCGATTGTACTGCGAAGCTCAATGACATCATTACTAGTTGCCGCACGCCTACTGGTCGTAGCCTCATAAAATACCCCCACCGCCAGTTGCCTCATAAAATACCCGAGCATGGTCCACATTTTCAGGTTCCGCTTGCTAATTATGAAGACTCTCTACTACTCGCTCCTGTCACAAAAATAATTCGAATGCTAATTAGTAATAAAATAAAACTATGATGATATAAAAAAATAATAATAAATTGCAAAATTAACATACATGAACTTCTCTACCTCGATCGTCGACGAACGTCACACCGTCATGATTTCGCGTATGGGTATGCACAAACAACTCATGAGGATAAGGTGTCCTGCCCATAGATGCCTCCTATAAATAACTTATAGATTAATAAAATTTGGACATAATTTTTCTTAAATTTGTAACAAATCTACTGTATAAAATCTACAAAAATACTTATATATTACTATTTTCATGCCAACCAAATATAATTCTAACTCCTTACACAATAACACTTGTATATAGGTTAATAAAATTTAGGCAAAATTTTTCCTAAATTTACAGCAAACCTCCTGTATAAAATCCATAAAAATACTTATATATTACTATTTTAATGCCAACCAAATACAATTTCAACTCGTTACACAATAATACTTGTATGTAGGTTAATAAAATTTCGGCAGTATTTGTCCTAAATTTGTAGCAAATCTCCTGTTTCAGCCTCCCAAAAATACATTTATATTACTATTCTCTACCAACAAAATCCAATTCAAACTCCTTACACAAATTTTTTCCCATCCTCCTTTATTCAATCACATATATTGGAAATTATCAAGAGTTGAATTTATTGCAATAAAAAAACTCTTAATGGACTAAAGTCAGATATTTGAATACTTACAAGTCTATCAGCATGCTCACGATGGGATAATGTTCTGCCAGTGTGTAATGAAACACTAACTCCCTCCGGTCCTCCCCGCCTATTAGTAGAATTCCGATCGGCAATAAAAAGGGTCTCAGTTGATGCTCAGTACTGCATTAAATTTGCCCATATGTTTTCATTTATATACCATCACGTGTCAGAATTTTTTAATGCACAAGTATGTTGCAATACACTAATATGTCAATGTAATTCAAATATAATATTTAATTTCAAGTGAATTCTATATTCCATTTGTTCAAATTTGTAATTAGTTTTATAATATATACTTAAATTTAATACCCACTTACAAAATTATATACACATAAAAAAAATATACACAAATATAATATCAAATTAAAACATTAACAATATGCCACAATTTCCCAAAAAAAAAAATATAAATATAATAAAAATTTTAATAAAATATATATACACAAAACAATAACTATTTACACAAATAAAATATCTAATTAAAAAAAATAATACAAATATAAACTTATTATTAACAAACTAAATTTAATACAGAAAAACTAACCTCTGGTAAAGCAACCCCTAGGAGGGAGAGGGAGGGTCGGCGTCAGCGGCGGCAAAAACGCAGCTCAAGCCAAATGGATAAAAGAAGCCGGCACACGGGGGAGCTAAACGCGGAACCATTCCGGCGGTGGCGGGTACATACAATAACAAATATAATATAATTTAAAAAAAATATAAATATAATAACATATATAATACACACTTACAAAGAAAATTAAACAAAATACAAAATTAAACAACACTACATATAATAACAAATATACCACAAATTTAATAATATTTTAACTATAATAATAATATATACAATATAAAATATATATAGAAAAAAAAAATAAATACATACACATATATAACACAAAATTAAAACAATAATACGTATAATTTTAACAAACATGTGACAAAATAAAAAAAAATATATAAATATATTAACAATTAGATTACAAGATATATACACAAAAAATAAATATATACACAAATTTAATACCAAAATAAAACATTAACAATATGCCACAAATTTTAAAAAATATATAAATATAATAAAAATTTTAATATAATATATATACAAAAAACAATAAATATATGCATAAATAACATACCAAATTAAAACAAATACACATATAAAAATATAAATATAATAACAATTATAATTCAATATATATACACAAAAAATAACTACATACTTATAAAATACCACATTCAAACAATAATACACATAATATACCACAAATTTAAAACAATTATAAATATAATAACTATTATACAACATAAATAAAACAAAAATTATAAATATACACACATATATAATACTAAAATAAAACAATGAAAAAATTAATTTAATACACAAAATACAGAAAATAAATTAAAAACAAAAAAGAAATTGACCGTGAGTGGGTGAAGATCCCGCTGGAAGAAGAGACGTGCCGGCGGCGGGCAACAGCAAATCGGCCGGAGCAGGGGAGCAGAATCAGTGGCGGACGCGAGGGAGAAAGAAAGGGAAAAACTCGCGAGCAGGGGGGAGCCGAACGGTGGAGGAGGTGCCGGAGCAGAGGAGAATGCCGGAGAAGCTGCGGATGGCTGGGATCTGGACGGCAGTGGAGGACGCGGGGGGGGGGTTGAGAGGGAGAGAACGCCGATCGGGAGGAGGGGGGAGGGGAAAGAAGGAGAGAGAAGAAAAGGGGTATTTATACCCCTTAATTTAGCGACGGAATTCCGTTGCTAAATAGAGACGGTACTGATTTACTGTCTTTATTTAGCGACGGAAACTCATTTTCGTCGCTAAATAGAGACTGTAAATCAGTACCGTCTCTATTTAGCAATGGGAACCCAATTCCGTCGCTAATTTTAGAGACGGAATTCACTTACCGTCTCTAAATATGGAGGGAAACCAATCCCGCCATTTTTAGCGACAATTTTTTCATTTTGTCGCTATGTCAAATTATTTGCTACCACATTAGCGACGGCATTTATTTTCGTTGCTATTTAGAGACGGAAATTAATTTTTATTACTATTTAGAGACGGAAATTAATTTTTATCTCTAAATAGAGACTCTAAAATTCGGTGGCAAAATTCATATTTTCCTGTAGTGGAATTTTATCTCCTGAAATATTGAAAATTGTAAAGATTTGTCCCTTAAGTATGTTTTTGGGTCAAAATTGCCCTCTCTACAATTTACCATTGAAATTAACAGAACTATAGATAAGCAAATAAAAAAACACATAATAAGCTGATTGAAGCCACCTTAATTTGGCACATGTACACTATACATTGATACCATATTTTAACTTTAAAAATATGGTTAAAATTTTTTATGTTAAGCTTTTCAAAATAACCGAACCTCAGGTAAACAAACAAAAATTGTCTGATGGTAAGGAATTTTAACCATTTGTTGAGAGTTAAAACAGAGTATCAATCTACAATGTACATGATATAAGTTTAGAGAAATTCAATCAGTTTATTATGTGTGTTTTTTATTTTTACCTTAGTTCTGATAAGTTCAGTGACAAATTTAAGCAGATATAAGAACTAGAAAATATAATTAACGGTTAAAGGTTAATTAAAATTAAAATATTGATGGAGAATATATTTCCTAAAGTTTTTTCTGTTAATTTAGAGGACTTCTATATGTCAAAGACTGCTGTGGATGTTATATATATTGTTATAAATAATTAATTCGTGGAGTTAGTGGAGTTAATGGATTAATAGAGTTAGAGGGTTTATTTTCATTTTGGCGTAATATACATGTAGTTCCATAAATAATAATTCACTTAGCCTCTTTTTTTCGGACAATCATATGACCCCTTAAATTTGTAAATTCAAGCAAGTAGCATTAGATACTTTAACGTTGATATGGCATGTTTCATATTTTGAACACAAGTAGAGCACGTGTAATGGAGAAAATGCAGTTAAACTAATAAACATCAATTAAAAAAAAAAAAAAGGAGGAATTAGCAGATTTGTATCATTTTGGAAAAATGTACTATTGTACTCTTTAAATTTATTTCAGAACTCTCTTTTTTCCTTTCAAGTTATTTTTAAAACAAAAATATTTCTATTTTTTTTTTTTGAAACAATGCTAAAATGTCCTTATAATTATTTAAAAAATGCTGCATAAATGTTCAAAAGTGGTGCTAAAATAGGCACATTTTGGCACATAATGGCACATTTTAGTTTTAAAAATAACTTTAAGAGGTAAAATATTATTCAAGGACAAACTTTGAAGGAAAAATAGGCACATTTTCGAACAATTTTTTTAGCACACGTTGGATAAAAAAGAAATTAATTCTTAAGTTTTTTAAACAAGTATTCTTAATTAAATGATCTGGATTAAGATGTATTATTCTATATTTTTTATAATATTTTTTTTTTCTCATGCATGGTATTGAAAGACATTTGACCTATTAGATTAAAAAGAGAGAGAGAGAGAGCCTTGAGTTGAGACAATGAATCATAGACCAGGGGATCTCAATGAGGTGATATGTATCTTAAGTTATAGTAGTTGATTTTCAAGTGAAAGACAGGAGAAGTGACTTCCTTGTGCATATTTGCTATATATATGTAATAAAGGATATTCTATGGTTGCGCATGCAACATATGCAATCATTCTGCTGTCTTCTCTGCCAAAACGCATGATGTAACAATAGTGATCTCCATATATATTTAAACTACTTTTTTTATTTAAAAAAAAATTGTTACTTCTATATTCGTGGCATGATAATGTGCGTGCGTATCTAAACCGTTCTACTGTAATCCGTACACTGTACTACCACTTATTAGATTCACACACATATATATGTTTATGTGTGTGTGCGCGCGGGGGATGACTTGGACTTGCAAGCATTATATAAGCATATATGGGTAACTTGGACCTGAAGCTACCTTAATAATTCAGACCAAATGATATATCGTCTGCAGTAACTTAATTACTTGTCATAGAACATGATATACTAATTAAATATCAGTAGTCATTAGGAAAGAGAATATATATATGTATGATGAATAACATTTCCAAATTAAATATAACTATTCAAACTATAGTAAATAATTTATTAAATACTTGCATAAAATTTAAGTATAGTTTTACTTTTAGTAATAACATGTTTAATGGTATAAACATAATAAACAAGTAATTGGCTTTGGATTTTAAAATTATGAGTAATGAATTACAAAAAAAAAATATATTAGTACAGCTTAGTAAATTCTGAATTCATGATATATATCAGTTTTAGAGTTTTTTTTTTTTCAAAATTATTCAATTCTAAATTACGAAAGTAAATTCGTTTTTTTTTGCAAAACTTTTGAAATTTCAATGTTCGCTTTCATAGTACTGAAGTTGAAAACCAAATAGTAGCTTATGCAACTTGCTTCTTTGATTTGTTGTTTTGAGCTATCTTGTTGCCTTTAAAACATTTAAAAAAAGATATCATACAATTTACAATTTATATAGTTTTCTACAAAGTAAATAAATGACATAATAATTATGCTTAACAGGTTTCAAAGCTTTGAGTAATCCTTGTACAACTCAAATAGATATAAGATTGAATTCATTAGAAGTTACAATAGCAAAACGTACATGGAAGGACATGTCAATGCAAATTTGAATTAGTTAGTATAGAAGATAGCAATTCTATTGAAATTAGTTAGAGAATATATGTACATGAGAGACAGGGTCCTACTAGAATACAACAATTGACCTCTGATACAAAGTACACTAAATAGGAAATAATATCAGACAAATAGAAACCTATTTATCGCATTTATGACTTCGCTTATACTCCCCCTCAAGTTGGACTGGATGAGGAACAACAGTCAACTTGTCTTTAAGCCACAAAAATCGCTGTTTAGAAAGACCCTTGGTCAGTGCATCAGTAATTTGGTCAGTAGAACAGAGATAGACAACCCGCAGGATGATTTGAGCAACACAATCTTGCACAAAGTGAAAATCCACCTCCAAATGTTTGTTCCTATTATGAAAAATAGGATTTAAGGTAAGATAGGTTGCACCAAGATTATCACAAAATAGCTGAGGCGATGGAACGTTGAGAAAACCAAGTTCCTTGAGAAAGATTTGAAGCCACTGAAATTCAGAAGTTGCAGTTGCTAAGGCACGGTATTCAGCTTCAATAGACGATCTAGAAACTGCCCGTTGCTTTCGAGAGGACCAAGAAATTAAATTATCACCGAGAAAAATGGTAAATCCAGTATTGGATTTTCTGTCATCAAGACAGCTAGCCCAATCGGAAGAGAAACCAATAAGGACAACTTGAGATTTTAAGTAGAATGACATGTGATTTAGTACCTTGAAGATACCGTAAAATCCTCTTAACTGCACCCCAATGTGTGATTATAGGAGCATGCATATATTGGGAGACTCTGTTAAACGCAAAGGACAAATGAGGTCTTGTGAATGTGAGATATTGTAAGCCACCCACTATAGACCGAAATAAGGTAGAATCTTTGAACGGTTCACCACTGGTGAGGGTTAACTTTTCACTGCTGTTAACCGATGTAGCAATGGGACTGCAGTTGGCCATTTAATCACGAATCAGTAAATCATTGACATACTTTCGTTGATGTAGGAAAAGACCATTGGGCAAACAATCAATTTCAATCCCCAAAAAATAATGAAGCCGACCCAAATTTTTCACAGCAAATTGAGATTGAAGATAGCCAATAACCTAAGCCATATAATCAGGAGCATCCCCTATTAAGAGTGTAATGACCCAAATACCGGTCTAAAAGTATCAGTAAATAATTTCAGTGTTATCATGATAATCGCAGCGTTGAACAGTGTAGGGAGTGAGTTTGCCAGTGTCAAAGTTTAGTGTTAAGTGTGTTAAAATTATAGTGATTCTGGGTCAGGTGACACCGGAGTGGCTATACAACGAACCCGGCTGTTCGGCGCCCGAAAAATTTTAATTTCGCAAAAATGATCTGTGGGCCGTAAGGAGTCTAGTGGTGAAATCGGAACTGAAAACGGAGTTAAATTGATCTCCGAAAGTCATTCTGAAGTTGGCCTCCGGTTCGATTCAATTTGAATCGGAGTTTGACCGAGGTTTGACCGAGGGGCTATAAATAGTAAATAAGACCTAATGGAAGTTGAGTGTGTAGAATAAGACAATAGAAGTGTTATCTATGAATTTTGACAGTTTTAGAGTTGTATTTTACGGTAGAAAAAAATTGATCGAATCAGACCGATTTAGGTGAACCGGGGCCAAAATGGACTCCGGTTGAGCTAAAAATTTGTAGGGAGCCTATTTTTGATGTTTTAAGATCAATGGAATTGGTTATAAGTGAAAATAAGGAGAGGAACATATAGATGCTTTGGAAAAGTGCAATTGAACCGAAAAATCGAAATTTTGGTTCAAATCGGTTGGACCACCTTGGTTTGACCGGTTTGGTTCATTTATGGACTATATAAAGTCAGGAGAGGCCAGATTTATCTAGAAAAATTCAGCCAAAACCGACCTCCTTCTTCTTCTTTCAAAAACGTATGTTATTTTTCATACTTTCCTCCATTTTTCTTCATTCTTTCTTCAATACTTCTCCAAATATTAGCCTCCCAAACAAATCTAAGTCCCTCTATAACATAAACACAACAAGTGGAGTCCATTTGGAGCATTGAAAGTGAAGAAAACTAGGCATTCAAGGTTATGCCCTAAATTTGAGGTAAGAGATTTAAGGGTTTTTAATTTAGTTTATTGGTCCCTATGGGGGTTTTTGAGTGTGTACAACACATTTATGATGTTATATTTCATATTGGAAATTTGGTATTAAAGTTATGTGGATTTTTGAATTCGGCCACCTTAGGGAATAAAAGGGAATGATGGAGTTTTAAGGAGTTATGGCATGGGAAGCATGTTTATGATGTGGAGAACAAGAATCTAAGGTGAGTGGATACATTATCCTTCCTTTTACATTGATTATGTGTGAATTTTATGTTATGTTTAAGTGTGAAAATGAGATTTAGGCATGTTTAATTAAATCTAATGTGATATTCATAATCTATGGACTTAATATAGTGTATAAATATGATTAGATGAAATTAAAACATATTGGAATGAAAACTCTAGGGTAGGCCGAATGGTTATTAAAGGATTTCCTCAAGATCTAATGATGATTATGGTATATAAATGATGGAAATAGTGTATATAATATGTTTAAAGCATAATAGAGTGATTAAAAGAATTAAAAGAAATTACAATGAAATGGTAAAGTAGTGGCCGAATGGTATATAAAGGGTTTAATTAAAATATACACTACAAGAAATTATACTTTTTATGACGCAAAAAATTGTCATGAAAAATTTATTTTTCGTCGCTGAAAAGATAAGGTGACGATTTTTTATCGTCACAGAGAACGTAACGGTAGGCGCGTAACATAAAAGTTTACGTGACGATTTACTTTTTTGTCACCGTAAGTATTATTTTTTGTGATGAAAATGATTATCGTTATCTTTAGTTCTTACTTTTCATGATAAAAATTATGTCATAAATAAAATTATATTTCGTCACATTATATTGTTTGTCGTTACTAAAGATTGGTATTTTTTATGACAAATTTAAAATTCGTCACGAAATTAAATATTTTTAATGACGAAACTCTGTTTCTTGTTAAAACCATTAAGCATTGGTTACGTAATTATCGTCACAAATAAATATAATTTTCGTCATAAAATATTTAATTTCGTCACTAAATCTAATATTTAAGTGATGAAAAATGATTTCGTCATTAAATTAATGTATATTAACGATGAATATAAATCGTCATATTACGTTACATTTTAGTGACATAAATAGGGATAAAAATAATTGTCACAAAAAAATAGTTTTAGTTACAATTTTTTATTATCATTAAATTATATTTTTTTATTACAATATTAATATCATAATTGTAAACATTATACCGTTATTTATGAACTAACAAGTCGACAAATTATGACAAATATATTTATCATATATGCGTTGCACTAAAAATGACACGTTTTAAATTAAATGTTATGCAACCAATTAACTTTATAAAGAAAAATGTCAATAAACTATAAAGTATTTATTTAATCAAAAGTAAATTCAGCAGTACAAAACTGACAAGAGAATAAGAAAACAAAAGATTCATACTTTATGTATGCTTTGGTCCTTCAAGTATTCAATGGTACTGAAAAAATAAAACAAAATATAGTAAGTAAATCCACAATTTAAAAAATAACTTATTTTCGCTATAAGCTTGAAATGTAGCAGTAAATAACTGACAAGAGAATAAGAAAATAAAAGAAAGGCTATAACGATCAGTACTCCTAAGTTCAGTGAAACAATGAGGATGTGGTGGCTAGAGAAGTTGCATAAAACTAACACCTGAAGAAATGCTTAATAACGATACAAGGGTAACATAGCAGAACGAAAGAGGTTGAGACTTGAGAGCATTAAAATATAACACAATAGCTTATGCTTCATATTACTCGGCATTCAGTAGACTATGACAATAGAGGAATTTTATAAATTTATAAGATCAAAGAAAAGGAAAAAAAACCTGAAAATAATGGCTAAATTTAATGTTAAAGATAATTTAAACTTGACAGTAGCATAGACCTTCAAAAATATAATTGATTCTTGTGTATCCTAAAAAAAAAGAAAAAAAAATATTGTTACTTTAGCAAAATTGACAAATCTCAGTACAACAACAATCACATGCACATAAGAATATATGAATATCATAATTCCTAAGGCATAACAAATGTAATAATGCATTTCAATATCATAAACAGAGCAAAGGAAAAAAAAACAAAAAATTCATAAAAAGAAATGATATCATAGACAATACCAGCAAATTCACTTTTGTTTAGCACTTGATTAGAAACTAAGAAAAACAAATATTCCATGAATGTGCAATACATATATATAATTTCTATATATAATACAATATAAGTTAGAGTTGGATTATCACGTAAAAAATAAAATACATAAAATTGAAGAAGTCCAGCCAAATTCAATAATAAATATGGCCTGCTAATTAACCTCTTTGGATATATAGTACATATATAATGACAACAAAAAAGTATGAAAAAGTGCCATTAAATATCCTCTCTAGCTAGTTTCAATATCTGTGTCAAGTATCTGAGTTCACTGTCACTTTTGAGCCAATGGCTTATTTTTCTACTAAAATATTTTAAATAGTTAAGCTCATCTAGTTGGTGCAGCAGTGGTTTAGAATTTAGATATCAAATTACTGAGATCCTTATTTTTTCAAAAAGTAAATAAGTATATCTGTTCTAATTCTATATGACAAATTCATGTAGAAAATGTACTCACATAAATAAGCATATCTGTTCTAATTCTATATGATAAATTCTTGCAGAAAATGTACTCACATATATGTGTAGAAATTATCACATTTAATATGTAAATATGCACGGTTGGTGGTGGTGTGTCGTTAACTATTTCAAATCCAATCATCAAACACCTCCTAACTAAATGCTAACTTTGCACCCACAGATTCCCGGAAAGGGGATTGAGAATCGTATGAAAGGCCACCTCAACTCGACGTTTGTGGCTGCATTTTTACCTTTACACAAGGATGAATACGCTGGACTGCAAGTTCTGGACTTAAAGTTCGGCAAAATTTAGTAACTTTGCCTGCAGCAGCTATAAGTACTTCGGCTTCATTATCACAAAGTAGCCGAACATTTACAGGAACAAGATTGGACCTAAAATAGACCAATGAGAAACCAGCAAATTGGGATGCAAGCAATAAATTCATAAACAATCGAAATAATAAATTATCAATTAAAAAGCAGAATCATCTATTAAAATAACTAAAGTCCAAGATCTTCATGCCAGCAAGTATTTTTGGAATAACATGAGATAAAACAAGTGCAACATGAAACTCAAATGACTTGTCCATTATTAATAGGATAATTGCAGCAAAAAGAAAAAAGAGGACCATTTGCATCAAATGCTTAAAACAATAAAACAAGAAAACTTAAAAACTAATGAGCTTGGTAGTCTTGATAAAAGTTTTTCCATTTTGTATATAGTTTTACCAGAATTTAGTATTTCCTCATTCTGAGTTGAAAAGATGGAATTGTGGTTAAAATACCACCTGCTCAGAATTCTACTTATACCCGAGAGCAATTGGGAGAAGACAACAATTTATATATTGCATATTACTATTAATACCATGTTATATTCATAAACAGATCAATCTTTCAAGCTAATATACTATAACCGAAGCAATACTATAGTGGAATTGTTCTGGATATGCTGTTTACTATTAGACTAATTTAAACAAATCTAAAGCTGGTGCAGCTACCAAAATCTCTTAAATAAATAATTAAAACATAAAGGAGGATTGCTAATTTAACTACTCTTTAAATTTCCATTTTCTTAACATGCTGATAGATATTACACTTAAATGTACAAATCTAAAACTGGCAGATGTTTCAAAATTTCAATTCAGTATTTTACAAATCCATATTATTAACTGAAAATACAAGGGATTTATCTAAACAAATCAACAAAAGAAATCGGAAAATCCAACCATTATTAACAAAATAAACAATCAACAGACATATTTTAGCAAGGGTTTTCTACAAACATGCAAAAACCCAAAAAAATTAATAATAAATAAAAATAACAAAAATAAATAACATATCTCTTGGCCGTGTACTTGGAATCGCAGGTTGTTGTCCTCTTTCCGGTGACCAAAAATGCAGAGCGAGAGAAAGAGAGAGAGAGGGGTGGCGACGATGTTGGACAGTTAGCAGTCCCGGTGGAAGAAGATGGACGAGAGAGAGAGAGATAAATCGCATAAAATGAAGGCAGAGATGGCGGCTGAATAGAGGGAAGAAGACGGCGGCTCTCTCTCTGTCTCCCTTTGATTTTCGATCTCCCTCAACCTCTCTGTTCTCTCCCTCTGATTTCTTTTCCCATTTTTCCTTTTTTTTATTTTCTTCCTCTCTTTCTTATTCTTCATTTGTCAAGGTAAATCTAGGCTTAGGATATTTTTATTTATAATTTATTAATATATATATATATATATAATTATTTATTTATTTAAATAAGATTATTTATCTATTTAATAATGCACATTCTAAAGAAAATTTCGAGTTTATCGAGCCAATGGTTAACCTCCAATAAATTTTTGAGCCACCAAATTATTATTCACAATACCAAAATATTTAATATGTTACAAAATTTATGTGTGGTAAATAGTTATCTTTTTCGTTACATTTTTTTTCCAAAAGAAAAAAGTTAAAAATTCTCCTTTCATATTAAATGTGACGAAATTATAGCTCGTCACAGTATATTCATTTTTGTAATATATTTATTTGTCATAAATTGAATTATTTTTTATGACATAATTTATTTATCATATATTAACATTATAACTAATTGTGATAAATGTTATTATTATTATTATTATTATCATAAATTCATTGACTGGCGACGAAATTATATTTCATCATAATATATTCATTTTTTGTAACATATTTATTTGTCATAAATAAAATTATTTTGACGAAATAATTTTATCATCACTAATTCATTAAATTGTGACAAAATTAATTCACATTACAAAAAAATATGTATTTCATGATGACTTTGTGTGTTACAAATAATTATTTTTTCTTTAATTTTTTTCCTTCCAAACAAAAAAGGCTAAAAGTTTTCCCTTCTTCAAAAGGTGATGAAATTATACATTATCACAATATATTCATTTTTTATGACATATTTATTTGTCATAAATAAAATTATTTTTTAAACTAAAATTTTTCAAAAAAAATGATTAAATTTTTTTTATATCGATATTTTATTTGTGACGATATGATTTTATTGTCACTAATTTATTTAATTATGACATAAATATTTTGTGGTGATTTTATACGTTGCAATAAGTTATTATTTTTGTCATTAAATTTTTTCCCTCTAAAAAAAAGGTGGGAAATTTTTTCTCTTAAACAAACCATGACGAAATATATTTTTTGTCACAAAATTATTCTATTAGTGACGAAAATTAAAACATAAAATGACGCAAGATAATTTTTCACAGTAATAAATAGTATGGTGACATTTTAAAAAATTCGTCATTATAAGTTATAATTAGAGACAAAATTTTATGCGTTACTTAAAAATTTGTCACAAAAAGTAAAATTTCTTGTAGTGATATGATGAATTGTGCCATATAAATAATATTTATAGCATGTTTAGTATGTAAGGAGTATGAATGAGTGATTAAATAAAATTAAAGTGCATGATGTGAAAAAGTGATTCATTGGCCGAATGGTATTTATAAGGAATAAAGTGTGTATTTTGATAATTAATGTAATGTAATAGCATAATATGATTAAGTGATGATTAATGAGTGTGTATGTAAAGTGGTAAGTGAAAATGAAGTGTATGACAAAAGAAGTGTGATAGCATAATGTGATGTTTATATGAATATTGATGAAATATTGCCCTTAGTAGTTGTCTAGTAGAAAATCTAGTCCAGGATATAATTGGCTAGCCATAGGGATTCCACACTGCGGTACGAGTCATGGTGACTTGCTATTGATAGACCAATGACAGTCTATTTCAGTGCAGTGTTCAGTGTTTATAGTGTATCCAGTGATTTCAGTGATCAGTGTAGTGCAGTGCAGTGAGAAATGGTCCTATTGGGATCATTTTATAGTATAGTGGATCTTTAGGATCCACGTCCTACATATCCGGTCAGTAGATTTTCTACCGAGTGTATGCTAGGGGCATTCTGATAATTATGTGATAAAAGTGATTAAAATAGTGATAAAAGTGAAAATGAGTGAAAACGGGACTAAAATAAAGTAAATAGAAAGTTTAGGGGTAAAACAGTAATTTTATAAAAAGTTGGTAAAAAGTGAGCAAATTAGGTAAAAAGTGTAAGTGGAAGGGTAAAATTGTAATTTTGGCAAAATGTGAGGTTAAAATAGTAAATTAGTGAAAAGTGATAAAACAAGGACCTAAATGTAATTTACTGAAAATATAAGGTTAAAAGTGGTATTCAAGTGTAAAAAAGGTAAAATAGTAATTAAATAAGTAAATAAGGGTAAAAATGTAAATTGAAAAATAAGTGAGGTTAAAAAGGGCAATTATTGAATAAGTGAGGGCAAAATGGTAATTAGGTGAAAAGAGGACATAAAGGGAATTAGTGAAAAAGAAAGGATATGGGTGGTATTATGGCAAAAGTAAGGATATGAATGTAATTAATATAAAAGATGGGACATAGATGTAATTAATGGAAAAGTTAGGGACGTATGTGGAATTAAGTGAAAAGATTAAGGACTTAAGTGTAAGTAATTATAATTGGTGAAGTAATTATGGAATATGTACATATTTAATGTAATTAAAGTGATTTAATAAATAATATGATTGAAATAAGATTAATTAATGAATTAGTGTAAAAATATGTTAATTGGCTTAATTGGCAAAATAATGGTATAATTAAATAATTGGTGAATTTAAGTGGATTATTACATCGAGGAAATAATTGGATAAATTATTATATTTAATTAATTATATTGTAGTTAGTGAAAATTTATGCAAAAATTAATGAATGATTTAAATGAATGATCTAAAGACTAAAATGTAAAATTGTGAGTTAATAATAATATTAAAAGTGAGCCTAATTATAAATAGTGGTATAATTATAATTATAGTGAATTGGAGTGATATAATTGAAATTAATGACTAATGAAGGGCTAAAGTGTAATGTGAGGAAAATATTATAGTAGTGACTAGATGGAAATTGTATGCTAAATAAATAATAAAGTAATGTAATAATGAAATTAAGTAATGACAAGTTCGTAATATAAGCTAATTGAAGGACAAATTGTAAATTGTCACAAATAAGGGGCTAAATGGTAAATTGGAAATAATGAGACTAAGGAAGGGATTAAAATGTAAATATGCAATAAGAGAGATAATAAATGCTTGTTTGTGATTAGTGAGCGAACAATTGAGAATTTTAGAATAATATTGTTTGATTAAATATTAAGTGAATAATGGATTAAATTGATTATGATTGAATTAATATTCTAGTGACAATGAAGGATAAATAGGTATATTAGTGGCGTTATTGTAAATAAGTGAAATTTATTGGATTTAAACGTAATTGATTACGACAATGCTGGTGATAATATTTAAGTGTAAATGGAAAAGAAATAGACTACTAAGTAAATGAATAAATTGGTTTTATATATATGTAAATTAAGAGATGATATTTGGAAATAAATAAATAATAAGGTAGATAATAATGATAATATAAATCAAGTAAAATGGAAAAATAGTGTTTTAAATTGTAAGAAACATAGAGAGATTAAATTGTAAAGTTAATTATTAGGAGGCTAATTGAGTATATTGGGAAATAAAGATTTTCATAGTAAAAGTGATAAATGATAGAGCGATTAATAAATAGTATTAAGATAAAAGAAAATAGACATACCATTATTGTGAATAATAATATAAGTGACCAAAGTCGAATAAGAAATAATATGTTAGGAATGAAATTTATAATGACATATATGTGGACCAAATGAATAGTAAAAATAGACAGTTATAGGTCAATCGATAGTTAAGTGATAAGTGAAAATTATTAAACAAACGAGTGTCTAAATGAAATGAAATTGATAAGTGATATTGTAAAGTAAAATTATTGATAAGTGTAGAATCGAAATAGTAAAGGAAGAAATAAGATAGTGATTAAAGTATAGTGATAACCACACAAGAATAAATGCAATCGAAATTAATTTAAATAAACGACTTATCGAAAGATTTAACATAGTAAATGATATTAACGTAAGAGAGTTAGTGTAGTGTAAGAGAGTAAAGGAACTGTTAAAAACGTAAAAAAAGTAATAGTATTTGATTAGTATTACTAGTAGTGAAATAATAATAAATTATTAAGTAAGTTGATAAACAATTTACTATCCGAAATTAAATTGTAATTGAGCATTCATTAAGGAAGGAATCTAATAGGTTATTTACAAAGATAAAAGTATTAAAAAGAGATACATATGAAATTGATCGTAAATGACAAACCGAACGAAGTGTTAAGCGATAAGAGTCCTTAGTGCACATGATAAAGTTAGTGATAATAGTAATGAAAAGAATAGAACCAATAAAAAAGGTAAAGCACCGAAATTGACAAATAATAGTGAAATTGACAACATTAAAGATTAACAGTGTAAATGATAGTGAAATCGATAAGTGTAATGGTTAACAGTGTAAGAGTTAGTGAAATTGTCAATAGCATGATAGCGATTAATAAATTATAGTGTAGTGCTAAAGGTAAAGACATTGATTAGTGATAACAGTGACAGTGATAAAGATAAAAATAGTGAGAGTCACAAAAGTATGCTATAAACTATTTAAAAGATTAAGAAATAATTGACCCCATAACCTAAATACAATAAAACAATTAAGTGATCAAGTATATAGGATTAGTATGGAAAACTTAGGATAAGTATCCACCACTGGGCATTTTAATGCTCAGCGCGTAGTGTGTTAAATGCGCGCAGGTTATAATAGTTAGATGTGACCGAAGACGTAGAAGCAATTGAAGATTGAGCAACAACAAGGACCGAAGGATTTGCAAGGCATGTATACGATCGTAGCTGGGTAAAACTATGGTATAGGTGAGTAAGTTATATGTTAGTGTATTGTTATGTTTACTGTGTATGTATTGTTGTGTATGTTAAGAAAAAAACATTCAGAGCTATCGAGTGTATTATCAGTGATTGACAATGGAGTGCAGTGTTGTGACATCCGGTATCCGCATCATTTACGGGTACAAGGGTGTTACAAAGAGAATATCATCAACATATATGAGACAAAAGATATTCATGTGGGCATTTGATACAAAGTATAAAGAACTATCTAACTTGGATCCTTAAAACCCAAATTTTTGTAAGGCACTAGTTAAAAAACGATGCCACTGCTGAGGTGCCTATTTCAGACCATAAAGAGATTGGCGGAGTCAATAGACATAATCAGGGAATCGAGGATCCATAAATGCGTGCTTGTTGCATAAACAAAGACTCATCAAGAGTTCCATGTAGAAAAGCATTAGAGACATCTAACTGAGTCACCGACCACCCAAGAGAAATAGCCAAAGATAATAGTAATCGAATGGTAGTGGGTTTGACAACCGGACTATAGGTGTCCTTGAAATCAATGCTAGGACGCTAATGGAACCCTTTAGCAATAAAACGAGCCTTATAGCGGTCAATAGAGTCATCTAATTTTTGTTTTACTTGGAAAACCCATTTACAGCCAAAGAGCCATGAATTCCTTAGACATGGCCTGACGCTATTCAGATTTCTTGACCACTTGGAAGAAGCATGTGGGTTCAAGTTCAGGAGATAAATTAGCAAGTAAAGAGACAAATTTAGATGGCTTCAGAGTACCAGTTCTGCTCCTGGTGACCATGGTATGACGGGAAGGAGGCTAGAGATGCTCACGGGATGGGGCGGGGGCGGGGAATAGCTCCCCACCCACGGCCCCGCACTAGGGCGGGGATTCCCCGTCCCCACCCCCGTAGGGAACACGGGGGAGGAATTGGCCCCGCCCCCGCCCCCGCCCCTGCGGGGATCCCTGCCCCGGAAGGAGATCCACATTGGGGCGGGGATCCCCGTCCCCATGGGAAATTCCCCGACCCAAATTAAAAAAAAATATAAACAAAAATAATTAACGATTTAAAATTAAAAATATTCCATACAATTTAAATACAAAAATATATCCAATACAATTCTAAAATATCAAATATTACATGTTCGTTAACAACTAATTTCACTTCGACTTCCATACGGAGTAATATCAACCTAAAATATCAAAAAAATAAAATATGTCAAATTGGCTATATATTCATATATAGATTGGAAGTAAATTAAAATTGCCAATACCACTTTACCACCAACAATTTCATGTTTAACCTTCCACTATTCCACCTGATATCATTAAATATAATAAATCAATCTCAATTTTTCAAAAAGTTCATATTATTAGTTACACTTTTAGCTGATGAGAACTATTATTATTATTATTATAATATTTAAAATAAATGCATTTAAAATTTACCTCGTCATCAACATCCATATCTTCAATCATTGTATAACATTGTGAATGAGCAGTTGAAGAAGAACCTAAAAGTTTAAATTATTATTAATAAGTTATTATTATGAACTATAATTAGAAAAATAAAATCAATAATTAAATACAATTATATAAACAATTTTCACATACCTCTATTTGAAGCCAATATCCAATTTTGTGTACACATTAATGCTTCAACCGTGTCAGCACATAGTCTACTACGATGAGGACTTATAAACCTTCCACTTGTACTGAAAGCTGATTCAAAAGCCACAGTAGATACCGGAATTGCCAAAATATCTCTTGCAATTAATTGCAATGTAGGATACTTAAGCGCCAATTTCCACCAACTCAGTACATCAAAATCATCTTTAAGTGGATGTAATTTCTCTTCCAAATAAATATCTAATTCAGTGCGTACACTATCACTTTAAGACTCTGAAGAAGCAACAAATAATTTAAATTTGCGCATACAAGTGGATCCCATACTATGACTCATTGATGATTGATCAGAATTACTTCTTGATGATTCAGCTACACCACAACCTCCACTTGACTTCAAATTTGATGAATATTGATCAACCAAACTATAACAAATTTTTTTGATGTTCTCAATCGCTATTCTTGCCATGTCATCTCCATAAAAAAGAGGATAATAACACTCCAAAAATTTAATTTTGTATCTAGGATCCAAAATTGTTGCCACACTCATAATACCATGAATTTGAAACCAATATTTATCGAAATTTGCAATCATTTTGGAAGCCATAGATTCAATACAAGGATGCCCACAACTAACCCACTGTATCAATTCCATCTTAATCTCACATACTTTTGGAAAAAAAAGATTGATAGTAGGATATTTTGTCCTAGAGAATATTTAAGTGATATGAAAAAATATTTTCAACTTCTCACAAATTTTTGCAGCCATACCCCACTCTTCCTGCATAGGGAGACATTTGTAAAGAGGCTCCCTTTGTTTTAATTGTGTAAACACATCCTTGTAACAAATAGCCACATTAAGCATCATAAAAGTAGAGTTCCATCTAGTCTTACAATCTAACATCAATTTTTTAGTGCAAGGAACTCTCAATTGACGGGCTGTTTCTTCAAACTTTTCATATCTTTTAGGAGTGGCACTCCAAAATGCAACACTATCTCGAACCTTTTGAATACAATCAGAAATAATGTCCAACCCATCTGTGACGCGCGCCGGGTCCCCGCGGCCGCCCGTTCGGACCGCCCGCACGTGGGCGATCGGGACAATTGCGGGTCCGTCAACAGCTTGCGATAAATCGCAAGTGCGTCTATGTTGGGCAACAAAGAGGTTTCATGGAGTCGCCACCCAATAGAACATTGGGAAAGTTTCTCTCGCCTCGGAGAGCCTAAGACTTGCGCATTTTATCCATATTGGGCCATGAGGCCTAGGATTAACGTCTAAATCTCGTGACACAAGAGGTGTCTTGGAGGATAACCTCTAGCCTCTTGGGCCCAAAGACCAGAGCAGGGTTCGGGACTTCTCATTTATTCGTACCTTGATTAAGTTTACAATTGAGTTTTAAATTTATTAGTTCTCTCTCTCTCCACACAATGCAAGTTTGGTTAAAGCACAATTTATTCATTCAAGAGCATAAAATAAAATAGCATTAAAGCGTAAAATAAATTTACAATAATATTTGGGAGCGGAATACAACTCCCATTTATAAATGTACTATACATGCATAAAACGGATTATTCATTTATTTTGAGGACTTTGGTCCCCGCATGTGTTTATTATGGAAAACCATTTTCATGTGATAATTTTATTGGGTATAAATAAGACATTGGTCCAATTTTATTTAGCAAACATTCTTTTTAGCGGGAAACATTTGTGTGGTGGTTCTTTTTAGTAGCGGTCGAAAATCATTTTATTATTACAGACCACAAATACATACAATAATAATTACATATTTCTAAATAAATAAATAAATGAATACATAAATAAATAACTAAATTCTAACAATAATCAATAATGATGATAATAATAATAATACATAAAATTAAATAATCACAAATCAATTAAATAATGACATCAACATAAAATTAACACAAATTAGACAATAATAATAATAATATCAATGATAATAATAATAATAATATTAACATAATAATATTAAATAAATATAAATAATAACAATAATAAATAATAATAATAATAATAATAATAATAATAATATTAATAATAAATCAGAATAATGAATAAATATAATAATAATATTATAATGATAATAATAATAATAATAACAGAAATTAAATAAATAAATATAATAAAAACAGAAATTAAATAATAATAATAAAAATAATAACAATAATAACAAAAATCAAATAAATATATAATAATAATAATAATAATAATAATAATAATAAACAGAAATTAAGTAAATAAATATAATAATAATAATAATAATAATATTAATAATTCAGAAATTAAATAAATATTAATAATAATTATAATAAATAAATAAATAATAATATTAATTAATATTAATTAATAATATATTAAAATAAATTAATATAAAATAGGCTTACCGGATTCAGGTCGCCGGAGATTGGCCGGAGCGACGGTTGACGGCACCACCAACACCGGACGGTAGATCGCCTCGTCGGGAGTCCAAATCCGGTGTCCACACGCCGATCGGAGGTCCACCGTCGCCGGAAAACGAGATAAGGCGGTCCGGGTCCTTCTCTCTCACGCGCCGGTTGCCGGAGTCCGATGGAGAAGCGGCGGCGACGAATGAGTGCGCCCGGACGTGGTGGTTCTTCCGGTGGGGCGCGTGCCTGAATCCGGCGTCGGAGGTGGCCGGCGGAGGCGACGCCTTCTCCCTCTCTCCTTTCTCCTTTTTCTTCTCTCCGGTCCGGCGTTTGGTTGGCCTGGGTCTGCTCCTCTCCTCTCTTTCTTTTCTTTTCTTTTTCTTTTCCTTTCCCTTTTCTTTCTCTCTTCTCTTTCTTTTTTTCTTTTCTTTTCTTGCTCTTCTCTCTTTGATCTGCCGGCCCTCTTTAATATTTGCTCTTCTTATTCATTTTATACCCCTAAATTAGGGCTAAGGGCATACAAGTAATTTCCTCAATAATTCCCTCCATTTTCTCATTTTTTAACTTTAATTAGTTTAACTTAATTAAAACTAATACATACACATACACATACTAATTAAACATGCACATATTAATTAAACATTACACATTAATATATTCAATTAAATATTACAATAATTAAACATTACACACATCACATATTAATATAATTAATCTACTCAATATATAATTTATCTAATTAATTAAACATTACACTTTAATTTTACATGCATTTTAATTAACACAATAATATTAACCACTTAATTAACTGACAATATCAACTAATTAATTACTTAATTTCACACACACATATTTATATATATATTTTTTATATTATTAATTTTTTTTTTAATTTTTTTTTAATTTTTTTGGAGGGAATAATCAAGGATCAAAAATCACCGTTGCCATTAAACCCGACTCGGGACCCGGTGTCTACAGTTGCCCCCAATTTTGGCAAAACTAGTGGTAGACACCTAGGTGAGCCAAAATTCAAAGGAGAGAGAGATGCAGAGACACCTACCTGAGGCGGCTGTCTTCTTGAATCGAGTGCTGTTGTTGTGATTGCAGAAGCGGCAGTGCCGTGATCGTGCTAACCCTCCATGGAGTGGTAGTGCCGTCATCGTGCTAGCCGTTCTGTTGAGTGGCGCCCCCTGAGAGGTCTTTGGTTGAGATCTGCCCCCTGAGAGGTCTTGGGTTGAGATCTGCCCCCTGAGAGGTCTTGGATTGATTGAAGTGATAGTGCCGTAGTCGTGCTAACCCTCCTCAGAGTGGTAGTGCCGCCATCATGCTAACCCTCCGTTTGGTGAAGTGGTAGTGCCGTGGTCGTGCTAACCCTCCTCAGAGTGGTAGTGCCGCCATCGTGCTAACCCTCCGTTTGGTGAAGTGGTAGTGCCGTGGTCGTGCTAACCCTCCTCAGAGTGGTAGTGCCGCCATCGTGCTAACCCTCCGTTTCGATAAAGTGGTAGTGCCGTGGTCGTGCTAACCCTCCGTTTGGTGAAGTGGTAGTGCCGTGGTCGTGCTAACCCTCCGTTTGGTGAAGTGGTAGTGCCGTGGTCGTGCTAACCCTCCTCAGAGTGGTAGTGCCGCCATCGTGCTAACCCTCCGTTTGGTGAAGTGGTAGTGCCGTGGTCGTGCTAACCCTCCTCAGAGTGGTAGTGCCGCCATCGTGCTAACCCTCCGTTTAGATGATGAAGTGGTGCTGTCTATGAGCCCTTTGAGAAGCGGTTGCCCCTTGAGAGGTCTTGGGTTGAGATCTGCCCCCTGAGAGGTCTTGGATTTGATTATGTGCCCCCTGAGAGGTCTTGGGTTGATTGTGTCAATTGATATTTGGATTGATGTTTGGAATGATGTCGTCACTCGGTTTCTGCCGGTGTCTGCATCGAGTCCCTTTTTCTGCAAGACTTAGAAAGGCAGATATACATAAAATATTGTGAGTATGCACGTGAGATGCATGTGTATGCAGCAATGAAGTATAAAAATTCATCTAAGTGGATTTGGAGGCGACAGCCGATTTGATTGCAATCTGCAGTGAGATCAGTGCCTTCTGGAATTGCCTTTGAATTTCATGCTCTTTGGGGATTATGAGGTTCTCATCTAAAACCTGTAGTCATTATTTTAAGGTAGTGCGTCCCTTGTGGATTTTCACACTAGCTTTTCTTGGCGGGAAATGCGTCCTTTCGGATTTTCACACAACCCTGTGCCTTATTTTTGCCTGAAAGGAATCCAACCCAATCCAACGGCTCTTTTTTTCTTCTTTTTTTTTTTTTTTTTTTTTTTTTTTTTTTTTTTCTAAGGACAGACTGCCTGTTTTCAGGTTTTCATCCTGTCCCTTGGCCTAACTTTTGCTTAGAGCGCCAATTACGGTTTTCATCTCTAACGGCCTTTTTTCTTTTTTTTTCTTTTTCTTCTTTTTTTTCTTCTTTTCTTTTGTACATCAGATGAACTATTCTGGTTACATCAATATCATTGCATAAATGCACATATTTCAATTTGATTTCATAATATATGATCATTATTTGACATTAATCTCAAGATACAAAACCTCATCTAATCTCGGGATGGATCTTGAAAGCATCAAACTCCTGTTATCAATCTGCTCTCTTTTTGATTCTCATGATTGAATATTTTCTCTCTACTCTCATTTAATCTTTTGAATGCAAATTCTAGAAGCAACGTCGGAGACGAGACTTAACTCGAATGCATGAATGCACTCATGGCTTCTCGCTTGAAGCTCAAGAAACACCATAGGCCTCTTCTTACGTACCAAACCTTGTTAAAAGGTCATCTCCGCTAATTGGATAAAACTGAACCCAGAATCAAAAGGTCTTACCTCGGTTGTAATGTCAGGTTTGGGTAGATGGCTGTCAAAGAAAGATCAGGTCGCTAGAGAAAAATGGCCGCGATATTTTCTCGACTGATGGATGAACCGTTCTTGGCTCAAAAGCATTCTTGAATTTGGACTCGATAACATTCTAGCTCCTTGAGATCAGAAGAAAAAGGGTAATCATTGAAACTAGTCAATTGGTCACCATTTTGAGCTCTCTTTTTTATTCTTTTTTTTTTCTTTTCTTTGCTTCTTTTTCTTTCATTTTTCATTCATTTTTTCTTTTTGGATCTTTCATTTTTCTTTTTCTTTTTTTTTTTGCTTTCGCTTCTCTTTTTTTTTGAGCTCATGTCTTTCATGCATGACTAAACCCTCTTTCCAAAGTATGAACTCGCTCTTATCAAGGCAATTTTTTAATAGTCCGAAGAATTGTGCAAATGTACATCCATCAGTTTTAGAGCGGCCACTCTTCTAAGGGGAAGCCAAAATCATTTTAGGTGAGGGTATAGTTTTAATGTGTGCAACAACAAAATTGGTACGCATTCAGCATACCTGCATAAAAGCTCAATGGGCTAGCAAGCGATTGTAGAATAAGGGTAGGAAATAGTCATTTAGAGAGCTATACAAAGAAAATAGTGCCTAAATCATTTTCCAGGTCCTGTCTTATCCAGAGATCGCTTCGACGGGTAATCAGAAAGGTTCTAGTGCTCTTAGTGAGTTTTCATCCAATTTCCTAATTGCAACTAGTTTTTTTTTCTTTCTTATTTTTATTTTCTCTCTGACTCTCTCTCTCTGTTCAGGAGTTATATCAGATGCTATCAAAATTTTCTTTGGATTTTCCAAAGTTCCAAGATTAAATGTAGTAGTATTGATTGAATTAATGTCAAAATGAATGAATGTATCATGATCATAAGAAATGAAATCATTAGAAATAATATACAAATACACAAAAACATTGTTCATCATATTACATAACCAAAATATCATAAAGAGTTTTCAAAATACAGAGACATATAACATAATATCTCCATGTAGTTCTTGCAAAAAATGCCACTCCGGTGGACTCGGTCCGATCACATATTCGGTGGGGGAACTGCATTGTAGCCCGGCTTCTTATCTTTCCCCCTCTTCTCAGGATCAGTGATCTGTTTGGTGTCGATGAGATCCTGGATCTTGTTCCTCAGGGTTCGGCAGAAATCCGTTAGGTGCCCTGTATGCTGGTGATAAGCGCAGTACTGATCATCTCTATGTCCTGGCTGCCCCTGATTCATGGCGGGCCTAGGCGCTAAGGGTCGTATCTTGCCTTCTTTCATAAGCCTCTCCAGTACCCAAGATAAAGGGCGACCCAAATTGGAATAGTGCCTCTGCTCCTGTCCAACCCCGGTTGCTGAGACCTCGGCTGCCTTGCCAGTTCTATTGCTGCTGCTTCCAGCCCCGCCTGATCTGTATCCAGACTGGTTCCCAAAGTTCCTTCCAGGAAGATTATTCTGACTCACCTTCTTCGCCAGATAGGCCCCCTCAGCTTCTACAGCAATATCTTTTAATGATTCCCAATCTCTAAGCCCTTTGAAGCTCAGCAGATCCCTCAGGTAAGGACAGGAATTTCTGATAAATAGCCTAATCTGATCAGCTGTGTCAGGCTTTCGTTTCATTTCCATCACCCTGTTCCTCCACCTTGTGAGATACTCGTGGAATGACTCATCGGGCTTTTGCTGCAGGAGTTCAAGGTCTTTCAGGGTGACCTCCATTCTAGTACTGCAATCGTACTGTTTCATAAATTCATCGGTCAGCAAATCCCAGTCTTCCTTACACCTTCGATCCAGCCCATGGTACCAATCGACTGCAGGACCCAACAGGCTGAGGCAAAAATACTCCACCTTTTGCTTCTTGCTCAGTCCTGTACCCTTCATCACTAAAGTGTACTGCTTGATATGCGCAGAAGGATCTGAAGTACCGTTAAACTTTGGCAGCTCAGGCATTTTAAATCTCTGGGGCAGCAATTCTTCATCTCCTAAATTTCTATCTTCGGGGTTGACCCCTTTTCCAGCTGACAACATCCGGGTGATGGCCTCAATCTGCTGTCTCATTGCCCTCATAGTTTCATCCTCCACCTTGGGTGCTCTACCCCTCACAGGTTGGTGGGCTGCTACTTCCTCAATCTCATCTTCTTCCACAAAATCCTCTTCGGGATTATTAATCCTTGCCCTTCTTGGCTCAACAGGTGCAGCTTCATTCTCATTAATAGGTTGGCGAGCAGCCACTCCAGCGAAGGGAGCCTCCCCACCAGCAGGCGGTTCAACTTGCCCCTGAGGAGGGACTGCCGGTACTTGTTGAGCAATAGGCGGCTGCAGAATAGGAGGTGCTTGTGCAGCAGGGGGATGGGCAATTCTTTCGGCCATGACACCCATCATGTCTAGCATTCGCCGTTCAAATTCATCCAACCTCCGGGCGAGGTCTTGAGTGGTTAGGTTTCTAGTTTCGTCTGCCATGGAGGATGAGGTACTAGATGTCGAGAGTGGCTCAGGATCCCAATCGAGCACTAATTCAAGCAATCCAAAGGGCGAGTCTGTTCGTACTAATCGACCGTCGGGACCTCTAACCCACTTGGAAGAATCTATGATGGCTAAAAATTTAAATTGTTAGTATGATGCGTATATGATAATATACAATGCATGATCGTGAATCGTGCAGATGGAGTGAAAAAATCAATAAATTGTAATTATGCGATGCAATGCATGAAAAAATTATATACATGATGGTATGTGCACATGAAAAATAATATGTAGGCAAAAGGGTATATACACAATATGAAATGCATTTTTTATATTTTTTTTATATTTAATATTTTATATATTTTTTTATTTTTGATTGATTTTTTTTTTTTTTTGACATGAATGACATGATGTATGTGCATGTTATGCAGCATTCACAGCCACATGCAAGCAGGTAGAACCTTCCGGCCTTATTTCTCCCACACACGAGGTCGTGCGGTATCTTTCCTAGGTGGGCTTTATCCAAGGGTTAACAGGGAACCCAATGGACGCGTATAGTGCACGGTGAGAAGCCGGCAGCATAACAACTCTTTACTTTAAAGCACATGCGCATGGATGGTTGGCCATTATATATTTAAACAATTCGATTAAATCAAGATAAGCCCATCGGGGCATGAAAGCCTTTGACGAAAATCATCTGATTCAATTGATTTTGTTCAGTATATGACGGCCCAAATAGCAAGCACGATATTACGGTACATATCACCTAGTGGAGATTTCTATTGCCATTACATGAGCTTTGGTCAAAAGGTGATGTTACTTTGAGGCTACCCAAGCATGATCCCTGCCGACGGGTCTAGCTCATCACGAGCATAACGACCGATCGGGTCACCATTTTATATACCACGATGGTACGTGGCTTGGGCTGGTGATTATCCTTAACACTTCCCCAAATTGAGTGAAAATGAGGAGGTGCTTCAGGAATGCACCGGGGCTAATTGAGGGACCAAACTATCATATTCTAAAGCTCTAATGCGATGTAATGCAGTTTTGAGAGAAGAGCGAAATTTATAAACTAAAACTAAATTGTAAATTTTAACCAAGGTACTTTCGAATCGAAGTCTCAAATAGGTCCCCAGTGGAGTCGCCACTGTGACGCGCGCCGGGTCCCCGCGGCCGCCCGTTCGGACCGCCCGCACGTGGGCGATCGGGGCAATTGCGGGTCCGTCAACAGCTTGCGATAAATCGCAAGTGCGTCTATGTTGGGCAACAAAGAGGTTTCATGGAGTCGCCACCCAATAGAACATTGGGAAAGTTTCTCTCGCCTCGGAGAGCCTAAGACTTGCGCAGTTTATCCATATTGGGCCATGAGGCCTAGGATTAACGTCTAAATCTCGTGACACAAGAGGTGTCTTGGAGGATAACCTCTAGCCTCTTGGGCCCAAAGACCAGAGCAGGGTTCGGGACTTCTCATTTATTCGTACCTTGATTAAGTTTACAATTGAGTTTTGAATTTATTAGTTCTCTCTCTCTCCACACAATGCAAGTTTGGTTAAAGCACAATTTATTCATTCAAGAGCATAAAATAAAATAGCATTAAAGCGTAAAATAAATTTACAATAATATTTGGGAGCGGAATACAACTCCCATTTATAAATGTACTATACATGCATAAAACGGATTATTCATTTATTTTGAGGACTTTGGTCCCCGCATGTGTTTATTATGGAAAACCATTTTCATGTGATAATTTTATTGGGTATAAATAAGACATTGGTCCAATTTTATTTAGCAAACATTCTTTTTAGCGGGAAACATTTGTGTGGTGGTTCTTTTTAGTAGCGGTCGAAAATCATTTTATTATTACAGACCACAAATACATACAATAATAATTACATATTTCTAAATAAATAAATAAATGAATACATAAATAAATAACTAAATTCTAACAATAATCAATAATGATGATAATAATAATAATACATAAAATTAAATAATCACAAATCAATTAAATAATGACATCAACATAAAATTAACACAAATTAGACAATAATAATAATAATATCAATGATAATAATAATAATAATATTAACATAATAATATTAAATAAATATAAATAATAACAATAATAAATAATAATAATAATAATAATAATAATAATAATAATATTAATAATAAATCAGAATAATGAATAAATATAATAATAATATTATAATGATAATAATAATAATAATAACAGAAATTAAATAAATAAATATAATAAAAACAGAAATTAAATAATAATAATAAAAATAATAACAATAATAACAAAAATCAAATAAATATATAATAATAATAATAATAATAATAATAATAATAAACAGAAATTAAGTAAATAAATATAATAATAATAATAATAATAATAATATTAATAATTCAGAAATTAAATAAATATTAATAATAATAATAATAAATAAATAAATAATAATATTAATTAATATTAATTAATAATATATTAAAATAAATTAATATAAAATAGGCTTACCGGATTCAGGTCGCCGGAGATTGGCCGGAGCGACGGTTGACGGCACCACCAACACCGGACGGTAGATCGCCTCGTCGGGAGTCCAAATCCGGTGTCCACACGCCGATCGGAGGTCCACCGTCGCCGGAAAACGAGATAAGGCGGTCCGGGTCCTTCTCTCTCACGCGCCGGTTGCCGGAGTCCGATGGAGAAGCGGCGGCGACGAATGAGTGCGCCCGGACGTGGTGGTTCTTCCGGTGGGGCGCGTGCCTGAATCCGGCGTCGGAGGTGGCCGGCGGAGGCGACGCCTTCTCCCTCTCTCCTTTCTCCTTTTTCTTCTCTCCGGTCCGGCGTTTGGTTGGCCTGGGTCTGCTCCTCTCCTCTCTTTCTTTTCTTTTCTTTTTCTTTTCCTTTCCCTTTTCTTTCTCTCTTCTCTTTCTTTTTTTCTTTTCTTTTCTTGCTCTTCTCTCTTTGATCTGCCGGCCCTCTTTAATTTTTGCTCTTCTTATTCATTTTATACCCCTAAATTAGGGCTAAGGGCATACAAGTAATTTCCTCAATAATTCCCTCCATTTTCTCATTTTTTAACTTTAATTAGTTTAACTTAATTAAAACTAATACATACACATACACATACTAATTAAACATGCACATATTAATTAAACATTACACATTAATATATTCAATTAAATATTACAATAATTAAACATTACACACATCACATATTAATATAATTAATCTACTCAATATATAATTTATCTAATTAATTAAACATTACACTTTAATTTTACATGCATTTTAATTAACACAATAATATTAACCACTTAATTAACTGACAATATCAACTAATTAATTACTTAATTTCACACACACATATTTATATATATATTTTTTATATTATTAATTTTTTTTTTAATTTTTTTTTATTTTTTTGGAGGGAATAATCAAGGATCAAAAATCACCGTTGCCATTAAACCCGACTCGGGACCCGGTGTCTACACCATCCTTGACAATCAAATTCAAAATATGAGCACTACAACGTACATGTAACAATTGTCCATCCAACCAAAGACTATTAGATGACAATTTGCTCGTAATCAAATTAAACATTGCATCATTTGTCGAACAATTATCTAAAGCTAGTGCAGACAACTTGCTATCTAGATTCCAATACATTAGACAATTAGACAAAACATCACAAAGCACATCGGCTATATGTGGACATGGCACATAAATGAACCTAATAAAAAAAGATAAAAATAAATAAATAAATATACAACAACATATTATAAAGTTATAATTAAAATAAATAAAAGTCGTACCTAATAATTCGACTTTGTAGAGTCCACGAAGCATCAATGAAATGTGTTGTAATGGCCATGAAACCTTTATTTTGATTGTTGGACGTCCACATATCAGTTGTGATTGCAAATTGATTATCATTCTTTCCAATCAATTTCATAGTCTTTTCTTTTTCTTGATCATAAATTTTCAATATATCCCTCCTCACCATATGTCTACTCATCCTTTTAAACATTGGTTGAATCAATCCAATAAATTGTCTAAAGTATTCATGTTCAACCATTGCTAATGGATACTCATGCACAATGATCATAGTGGCTAGACCTTTTCGTGCAATGTCTTCATCAAAGTTGTATGTCCAGAATGAAACTCTCCCTTCATTATCTACCTTAGATTTCAAAATTGCTTGCTTTATATCTCTACTCTTTCTTAAAGGACATGATCCAAAATGGTCATGTAAATGCTTAGTCCCATTTTTTGTATCCCCTCCTAACCTCTTCCCACAATAGTTGCATATAGCCTTCCACTTATCATCAATCATTTGCCTTTTAAAGTGGTTCCAAACAACTGATTTCAAACGGCTTTTGGAATGCACATTTGTTTCTTCACTTGCATTAATAGGATTATTTTGACTTGATTCGACATGGACTTGTGATTCAACTTGTGCCCTAGATTATTCACTACTCTGTTGCTGATTAATTGGTTGTTCAATAGATTGTTCACGCTCATCTATTATATCACAATTCACAATTACTGTAATAATTCAAAACGAACCATTGTGGACAAATTTAATAAAAATGGATCAACTTGAGAGTCTAATTCAAGAAGAATATTTAAAGAATATTAAGGAATCAAGTGTGTGAAGTCTCTTTTGTCATGTAACTTATTAAATTCATGTTAATTATATTTAAATGTGCATTATAATTAAATTAAGAAGATTTATATTTTTTAGAAAATGGAAATGATGATGATATTCACATAAAAATGAAATATACTTCATCATCTTGAATAAATTTATTAATTTCAATATTTGAAATGCAATTCGTAGTCAATAAGAAAAAGAAACATCAGATGATGAATTGGAAAAAAAGGATTAAATATCTCATATTTGGTTATAAAACTATAATCTAGTTTTTGAAATTAAATTAGATTCAAATTATGGGATCATGTGTGTGTGTGTGTGTATATACTGCAATTAGGAGGTCTACATCTTTGCAATTTATTATCGCAAATTGAATATTTTTTACATTATGATTTACAAATTATAAATAATTTATATTTATTCTTTTCATTAGAGAGAAGAGCACAAGACAACTGATTTATATTTGCTAAACAAAATAATTAAACAAAAAGACAGTAATACAGGTGCAAATGGTTTTATTTGCAAGCTATAAATGGAATACTAAATTATATTCAGAAAATTAAAAAAATAAAATAAAACCAATTTACAAATGGCAATTACTAAAATGATCAAACAAACATAACCAATCTATAAGGAAAAGGGGCAAATGAGATTAAAATAATGATCAATGGTTCAATTTTCAGCACACTAAATTATACTCTACATGACAGTGACAGTGATCACGCAATTCTCATCAGCAAAATGAAAAGTTCAGTTTCAAAACGAAACAATAAAATGTGAAAAATTTCTTCTAGAATACAACCTTGAACTGATCATTCAAACCAAAAAATGCTTTACAATACAACCTTGAACTGATCATTCAAACCAAAAAATACAGTAAAACGGTATGAAAATCAAGGTTATCAGAAATCGCTTACCACCTTGCGATCTTCGATCAACAGCTGGCGTATTAGAACGATGAAATTGGCGTTCCAAATTAAAAACCAAATCTTCTGATCCAATGCTTAAAGGAAATTCCCAGAGAGTGAACAGCTTGATTGAAGAAGACGACCAAGCAATTGCAAAGGAACACAACGAATCACTAAATTTATACAAAAACAAAGAGGCATTTTGTGAAAAAGAGCTAAAGTTCACAGAGATTTATAGAAGAAATTAAAATCTCTGCAAAAACGTGATGAGATCAGAGGGAAATTGAGGTCTGCTGTGCTGTGTGTCGCCTAAGGGAGATTGGATGGGGATTGGCAGCCGAACAGATTGAGAGTGAGAGAGGCAGGGAGAACGGCTGGGTGAGACTTGAGATAGGAAGGGAGGGCGGCGGCTGGGTGAGAGTGGCTGCGTGAGAGTCTGAGAGGGGCAAGGAAATATTAGTGATTAGAATTAGATCATAGGAAAGAAATATAAAATCATATATATATATATATATATATATATATATATATATATATATATATATATATATATATATATATATATATATATATATATATATATATATATATATATATATATGATATAATATAATTATACTCGAGTCGGGGATCCCCGCAGGGCAGATAGTCTGCTCCCCATCCCCATCCCCGAATTCTCCCCGGGGATTTTTCCCCCCCATCCCCGCCCCCACGGGGAGAAAAATTGGGGATTCCCCGCCCTGTTCGGGTCGGGTCCTCGACGGGGACGGGGAATCCCTACCCCGTGAGCATCTCTAAAGGAGGCTGAGGATTATGGGCATATTTTTCAAGGTCAACTACAAACGATAGACCAGGGGAAAGTTGAGAGGGTTAATTGGCAGTGCCTAAAGCAGACCGAGAAAGAGATGAGGAGAGTGACGGTAGTGGATCATGAAGAGGTTGGGAAGAAGATAGGTGACAAGAGGCAGGAGTGTGGATGGAGTCAGGTGTTATAAGAGGTGAAGTGGGGGAAGGGCTGGGTATGGTGGAACGTGGTGTCCCAGGTGGATTGACGTGAGGGCTAGTAATGGGTTTAGTGGGTAGACTAACAGTGATGGCGGAGAGGGAGGGATTAGTTGGGACTATTGAAGCCGGTGTCACAGAGGAAGCCATCCGAGCAAACGAGAAAACCTGTTCATCAAACAGAACATGGCATGAGATAAACAATTTACCAGAAAAAAAATCAAGACACTTATAACCCATATGAAGTTTGCTATACCCTAGAAAAACACAAAGACGAGAGCGAGGTTCGAATTTGTGTTTAGAGTAGGGACGCAACCAAGGATAACAGAGACACCCAAAAACTTTAAGAAGATTATAATCTGGAGAAAGACCAAACAATTTATGAAATGGATTGTCATAAGCAATAGTCGCAGTAGGAAGACGGTTTATGCAGTAAACTGCACACTCAAAGGCAGCAGTCTAATAAGAAAGAGGTAAATGACTGTGATTGAGCAATGACAAACCGGTTTCAATAATGTGATAATGTTTTCTCTCAGCCCTTCCATTCTGCTAAGGTGTATAGAGATAGGAAACTCGATGTGTAATGCCATTCGTACGTAAATAAGTAGTAAGAGCCTGAAATTACCCTCCCCAATCAGATTGGAAAATTTTAATTGAACGATTAAAATATTTGTCAACAAGTGCATGAAACTGAATAAAAATAGTAAGAACTTCTGACTTCTGTAAAAGAAAATAGAGCCAACTGTATTTAGTATGATGATCAAAAAATAAAACATAATACCGAAACCCATCAAATGAGGTAACAGGCGCAGGGCCCCAAACATCCGCACATATTAAATCAAGTGGAAATAAAGTAACAGAATTAGAGGCGTGAAAAGGCAATTTGTGACTTTTACTAAGAGAACAAACATTACACAAAGAATTTGAAGAATGAATAAAATGAACATTATTATTATTCAAGGTACGTTTAACAATTGGAATGGAGGAATGACCCAAACGGGCATGCCAAACATTTTATAAAGAAAAATTAGTATTGGCAGAAGAAGTGCTTTTATTCAAACACATGGAGTATAAACCTGTAACACCTCGATTTGGACCCTGGTAGGATTTACAGTGTGAATGGTATAGAAAGGGTGTAAAAGTAATGGTTATATAAGAAATCATGGGTTTAGAGGAGGTTTTTGCAAGAGAATATAAAAGTGAAGAGGAAAGAATTAATTTGAGGGACTATAGTGTAAGTTTGGCTTAAGAGGTTGAGCATTTGTGCTGAATCCGTGCTCTATTACGAGCGTGACAAAATGCAGTTTGGCAATTTCAGCAAAAGTTGACAAGTGGCTACTCGGGGGTTTGACACCTGCCTTGGGACAAGATATAAATAGAGTGAATTAAGTGTGAGTGGTTGGCCTTTAATGTGAGTTAGTGGCATTTATTTTGGGTTGGTCCTGTTTTCTTTCCCCTTCTTTCTTCTCTTTCGTTTCATGCCTTATTAAGTTAATTGTCAAGCCTAAAGAGTCATAGTAGTGGATAGATAAGTATGCTTATAAAGGGTTAGAGTGCAGCTGCTAGCGTGGCACTGTTGTGCCTATTTATTGAATACCCTGCGTATTCATATTTGAGTTAGGTCTCTACTTGTTGATACTGAGATTCAGTATTTATAGTACCCGTATCCACCATTAATGGATTTCAGGCTATTGAATGTTCAGAAGTGTATATGTGATGTACTGGACATTGTTATACATTTTGTCTTACATGAAATGCAAGTCATATGATATATGTATCCGTGAATAATTACAAGTTAGAGTGAATAATTTATCCCTCGTACATGTTGTTGTTGCATGAGTATGATGTGGTTATGGAAATGATCAGAGCAAGAGATCATATGCATGAAAGAATTTATATTGGCATGAGATGTGCATAACTATTGATTTACAGTGTGTGTTTTACTTGTGACTTCGATAGAAGTCTATGGCTTTGTTTATCCCCACTAAGCGTTATCACTTAGCACGGGTTTTTTCCCGTGTAGGTTTGCAGGATTGGATTAGAGAGTGCTCATTTGCCGGCCACTAGGAGCTTGAAGAAGTTTTTTGTTTTTGTAGCTGGATCTTTTTTTGTAACGAGCATTATATAGATTTTGTATTAGAAGTGTAATGTACATGTATAAAAGTATAATCATGTAATTATAAACATAGATGTTTTGTAATATGTACAGTTTCAATATATTTATATATGCTAGTATATCGGGGTTTGACTTTTCTTTTCTGCTATAGAGTTTGATTATATGTGTTTGGGTATGTTTGTTTGGGCGTAATGCTCCTATATCCTCAATTGGGGTATTGGGGTGTTACATTTTATTGGTATTAGAGCCTAGGTTAGAAGGTCCAGGACTATAAGACGTATAGATGAGTTAATTGTCTAGTGTCGTGGCCTAATACAGATGTTATTTTTGTAGAGTATAGATGAAGTCAGATCCGAGTGAGGCTATAGGTGGGACTACGGGTAGTGTGAATCCAGCGGGAGGTAATCCGCCTGTGCCTGAGCAACCTAAAACTGAAGGATTAAGTCCTACTCAGGATAACTCGGTATTGGTGCAAGGGTTGATACATTTGATAGATAGGCAGGCGGTTCCTAAGGCTCCAACGGATCTTATAAGAAAGAGATGAGCGGAAGAATTCAGTGGCACTTCCTTGGATCAGTCAGATACAATCGAGTTTGGGCTAGAGAGGACAGGAAAAATTTTACAAGAGATCAATTGTCCACAAAACTAGAGAGTAGATTGTGCTGTGTCATTGCTGTAGGGTGCAGCATATGACTGGTGAAAGTAAGTGATGAGGAACCCTCAGTGACCAATTGAGCTGTCATGGGAATTCTTTGTCCATGAGTTCAAGGAGAAGCATGTGACTAAGGCCTATAAAGAGGCAAAGTGGAAAGAGTTTGTGAGCGTAAAGCAAAGGAAAATGATAATTGATGAATATGAGAAGTAGTTTACTAGGTTGAGTAAGTATGTGTCTGATGTTCTATTAACAGAAGGTTTTAAGTGTTGACAATTTCAAAATGGATTGAGAGAGAGTATTAGAGGGCCGTTATCGCCAATGGATGCCTTGCAGTCAGTCAGTTATTACAAGTTAGTTTTAGCAGCCATGAAGTTAGAGGAATCAGAACTATTGAAATAAAAGAGCAATCAGAAGAGGAAGGCAACAAGTGGAAGTATGAGTGGAGCCAAGAGGGAGAGGGATGCTTTTTGTGGACAGGCTATTAGAGAGGCAGCTCAAGCACGTACTTCAGTTGGAAGTGTTATGCCACCTCCCAGAAGCTGTAGTACAGCACCGCAATGTGATCACTGTCAGAGGCACCATTGGGGTGAGTGTAAGAAGTTCACAGGAGCATGTTTTAAATGTGGCAGCGTGGAACACATGCTCGCCAATTGCCCGAAGTTGAGAGAGAACCTAGCCTCGCAAGTGAGCAAGGATAATGTGGATGGGTCTGCAGTTGCTAGAAGCGATTGAGGGAGAGGTAAAACTATTAGAGCGCCATCGGAGACGGTTGAGAAGCCGATTCCTTTCGGTGGTCCAGCTAGAGTATATGTTATGATCAGAGAGGCAGTGGAGGAGCCTGTTAGATCGTCCCGTGAGTTCCTTATTTGTTTGAGTTTTGTAATTAAAGTTATTTGCAAAGTATAGTTTCGTTATGGGTATAGTAGCGGGGAAATTTCGAGGACAAAATTTCTTAATGAGGGGAGAATTGTGGCACCCCGATTTGGACCCTAGTAGGATTTGCCATGTAAATGGTATAGCAAGGGTGTAAAGGTATTGGTTATATAAGAAATCATGGGTTTAGAGGAGGTTTTTGTAAGATAATATAAGACTGAAGAGGAAAGAATTGATTTGAGGGACTATAGTGTAAGTTTGGCTTAAGAGGTTGAGGGTTTGTCCTGAATCTGTGCTCTGTCGCGAGCGTGACAATGGTCAATGGCCCGGCAGAATGCAGTTTGGCAATTTCAACAAAAGTTGACAAGTGGCTGCTCGGGGGTTTGACACCTAGCTTGGGAGAAGATATAAATAGATCGAATTAAGTATGAGTTGTTGGCCTTTAATGTGAGTTAGTGGCATTTATTTTGGGTTGGTGCCATTTTCTTTCCCCTTCTTTCTTCTCCTTCGTTTCATGCCTCATTTTCTGCCTTCTTCTCTTTTGTTCTTTGTTCTTAACTTGTGTTCTTTTTGTCCCTCTTTGTTGACTTGTCTTTGAGTGGTGCTCTTGGATTAGTTTAAAGAGAGTAATTGGAAGTGAGTTTTGAGGAGGTAAGTGTTTGACTTTTGGATTATCGATCTTCTTCTTTTGCTTGGTTTTTTGTTTTGATTCTAAGTATATGAGCTAGGATTAAGTGTTTGTTTGGGTGAATTTGTGCATGGAGGCTGTGGACAACAGACAAGGCAAAGGCAAGGAGAAGGTGTGACTAAAGGAAGAGAAGAGATCAAGCTACTCTTGAGGTTGGGATCGTGTGTGTTTTGATGGATGCATGTTATTGAGTTATTTTATACTTGATTGTTTGCTAAATGCATGTTATATGACTAAGGATTAGAGAGTTTTGATCTAGGTCTTAGTTGAAAAATGAGTACATGTGCATTTTAATTGCTTGTAGTGTTCTTTGAATATAAGAGTATTAGTGACATTTGAAGAGTTTCTTGCATAAGAATAATTTATATTGTAGGCCTTTTTGGCTGGGTTTTGTGTGTAATTCGATTAGAAGGCATGTGTGTGAGATTTGTTGACATGTGTGTAGTTGTGCATGTGAGTGTGTGTGTATTTGAGATTTTTTAGCACCGAATCAGGGTTTCTATCACGAGCGCAACAAGAGTCGCGAGCACGACAGAACGCTCTGAGGGCAAGTGTTCGCCTTGCCGTGCCTGGTCGCGAGCGTGAACCTCGTCGCGGTCGCGATAGAAGCCAAATGGGCATTCTATCGTGAGTGGGACACTCCCGTGAGCACGGCAGTTCAAGACTTTTTGGCTCTGTCGCGGGCGCGACGAACCTTGCGAGTGCGACACTACTCAGGATTTTTTATATAAAGTTTTTGCATTGTATGTAGTATAAGCATATAAAGTAGATGAATATGGAAACATGATTAAGTATGTATGTCACACCCCAAAATGGCCCTGGTCGGAATGTGCACGCTAAGTCGGGATCGGAAGGGTATTTCAGTAATTTGGTACATGTGAAATTTGGATATTAAGGATTTAATGGCATTTATGTAATTAAGTAAGTGGAGAATACTAAAGTGTGTACAGTGCCATAGTCTGTAAGATTTTAGTGGAATTTGTGGTTCAATAAGGATTTGCCATGTGGGTGTGTTAGGTGAGCATTGAAAGAAGAAAAAGAAGCAAGGAAAGAGGAAGAGAAGGAACACAGATTGCATTTTTCCGTTCGTTCCCCCTCTCACGTTCCTCTTTCTTCTTCTCTTCTCCCTTCTTTGCTTTTCCTTTCATTTTCCTTGGCTTGGAGTTGTATTTGGCTTGGATTGTGCTTTGCTTTGAAGAGGTGAGTTGGGTTAAGGTTTTTACGTTCTGCTCTTCTTCTTTTTCTTCTTCTCCTGGTTTTGGTTTTGATTGAGTTAGGGTTTGAAGAATAATTGTGGGTTTTGTTTGTGCAAGCTTGGGACTGTAAGAAGAAGCAAAGTAAAGGCAAGGATTGAGGAGTGAAGCTGGAAGCTGTGTTTTTGGAACGTGATTTTGAGGTTTGGGAGCTTTGCTTACTGCATGTGAAGTTCTGTGTGTTTTGCCCTAATTCTCACTTAGGATGTATATGTGTTTGCATTTCTAGAATTTGGTATATTTGGCATGTGTATATGCATGATTATGTGAATATAGGTGTTAGGAATGTATGATGTGAAATGAATTAAAGTTACTGGGTTTAGGTTTTGAACTTACTGTATTTTTAGGGTTTATGTGTTTGAGGAACTTGATTTCGATTGTCTTGATTAATTTCTGGAATGTTTAGTTTAGTTTGATCTTGAGTGAGTTGTGATATGATTTTGAGTGACAAGGTAAGAGTTTTTGCATGATTGGATGAATTCTGAGGGTTTTCTTTTAGAACGAATTTCTGGAAAACGATGAGAATACGCAGGTTTGCGATTTCGGGGAAGAAGAAGAGGGCAAGAGAAATCGCTCACGCGACGTGAGCAACGCTCGCGACGTGAGCAAATTGCTCACGCTACGTGAGCAAATTGCTCATGCGACGTGAGCAATGCTCACGACGTGAGCCATGCTCACGAGGCGTGAGCTATGCTCACGCGACGTGAGCAGCCCTCACGTGATGTGAGGTCTTCCGGTTCTTCTGTTTTGCTTCTGTTTTTCTTTCCCCAAGCGACCAGTTTTTATAAAATGGATTCTCAAAAGCTTTTCAGGGTATTTTCCTCTACTGTGTTTTATATTATCTTGATGATATGACTGATTATTCCAATTTATTTGGTATTAATAATATGTTATCTAAGATAAGTTGTATGTAGTAATTTGGAATCAATTTTGGATTACAGTAATCCTGTTGAATGATTGTGGGATTTTAACAGTATGGTTTGGACTTTAATATGCTTATTTTCGTGATATGTATTTCACGTCATATTCTGAATGCGAAGGAATTATGAATGCTGACTTTCCGATTGTTTAAGTCCCAAACATGTTCTGTCTTAATGTGAATTATGCTATGCATATTTTAGTCTGTTTCTTCTTTAAGAATAATTTGCTATGCTTAAGTTTATGCTGTAACTTTCCTCGATTATGATGATGCGTCCTTGGTTGTTAACATAATATGATTTAACATGTGTTCCTGTTATGCTTTAGAAAGATGATTAGTGCTGATGTTATCAATTGAGTTATTGCATGCTCCAGTACTTGACTTGTATGAAGTATGATTGGCATCCTGCTATGCCAGACTTAGTTGAATATTATGGCTGATGTCGGAATACATTGTTATGCTTTAGCCTTGGAGCTCATTGTGTTATGTTAAATGCAATTTGGACTATGCATGGTTTATGCTTAGTATCTTCACCTAATGCATGATTAGGATTTTGTATTGATAACCATTGACATGGTAATGTTTCTTAACCTGATTCTTAGCATGCTTTAGAACATTGTTTAATGTTAAAATGTATGGACTGTAATATGTTTTGCAATGCGAATTGTATGATTTGTGACCAACTTGATGAGGATATTTAAATGTCTGTCGTTCTCTGTTTATGCATGCTGATTATATATGCATTGTGCGATTCGAAATGTAAATTGGGTTACGCATAACCTGCTAGAGTCAAGTAAGTGGATAGTTAGGCATGCCTAATAGAGTCTTCTGTAGCTGCAGCGCCCTTTGAATGATTTGGACCCTGATCAGGTCCCCGTTTGGTTCCTCGCGAACCCTTTTCTGTAATGGATCTTGTTTAAGGTCCCTTGTGAAAATATCTGTGAAAGTTAAAGTATAATGGTTTAATCGGTTCGTACCCGTAACGTACTGTCTGTAATCGGCTCGTACCCGTAAAGTACTGTCTGTACACTCGTTATCCACTACCTAGAGTCAGCAGGTGTTCTTTGAATGTTTATCTGAACTGTTCTGATCTAATTTGGCTATAAATGGATTATCTGAATGAGTATATTAATGTAATGTATATCGGATTTTCTCTGAATAAATATGATTATGAAATACTGATTGTATGGCTTTATTATATGAGCACCCTTATATAGATTATGTTTTAGCCTTCGAATGTGATATCCGTTTGAGCTTGATAAGGATTTCAGGAATCAGTTTATATGCATATGAATGTGATTATGGGCTTCAGAATGTATGTCTGTTTTGAGTAAGCATGACTTTACATTTAACATGATTATCCGTACTTGTCATGTGATTTGTTATAAGTTTATGATTGCTTTGAAATGATTTGATTGATGTATTTAAGTATATGACTTCAGCATAGTTTTGTTATATATATTAGCATGTGAACCGAAGCAGCTGTGATGGTAAGTATGTGATGATTATTGTACTTTCTGCGTGATGATGATATGAATGTAATACTAAGTGGTTACGTCTTCAGTCTCCGCTATCAGAGTGTTTTTGCATGATGTTTAATATATATTAGAGTTGCGCAGCGGTATTGTGAAGCTCTAAATGTTATCCTTTGGATATTTGACTAGTGTATGTGTTTGGCATGTCTAAGTATGTTAAATGGCTAGCATTCTTAACATGATGGTTTGGTTGTCAGTTCATGCATGGGTATTTAGTTATGTCAATTGCATGAGTAAAGCTCTTGTGACTCTGCACATAAGATGTTGATATTTGCTACCCATGTAGGTTTATGCATGAGATATAGTATGTGGTTCAGCATGATGATGCTTGTAATGTGTATTGTATTATGTCTGTTTTAGTCTATCCTGAACATGAAGTTATGGTTCGATTGTGAGTATTGAAATGAATGCCTTTAATATGCAAGTCTGATTATTTATATGTTACGAATATCCGCATTTGCCATTTGAATGTGTTATGCCTTGGCGACCATTGTGAATGGTCGTCCATAGTCTGGTGTGTTCTCCCCACTAAGCGTTTATCGCTTAGCACGGATTTCCTTTCCGTGCAGGTGGCAGGTTTGGTTCTGTTCGAGTCACGCATCTGCAAGGTCGGCCACGTAGGAGTTAGGAGTTCTGTATTTGATTCAGCTTCTGTATTTCAGCTTTTGTAATTCTGTAGTATTGTATATGTATTTAATTATGTTTTAATCTTGAGTTTTCTTTTGGGAATGTAATAGTTAGTATGTCCTTATGTTTAGTTATTCCTATGTTTGATTATTCGCTTATGCTTCAGTTGAATGGTCTTATGAATGCTTCTGTGTATGTTTCTGCATAGTACCTGCATGTGCGTGAGTTATTGCATGTTCAGTCTGTGCCGCCAGGCAAGGTAAGTTTTTAATTAACCCGTATTTTTCATATGTATGTTAAGTATGACTGTGTGCTTTCGCACTGTGCATGTGCATATCTGTGTGAGTGAGCGTCGGTAGCGCGTCCGTCGGCGTCCTTCCAACGGGGACGGCGATGGGGGTGTTACAATGTATGAGTGTGATTATAGTTTATTTGGTTAATACATTATTTAAGATGATGTATAATGACTTATAGGGATACTTAAGTATATAGTTCAGTGTATTAAGTTAATTATCAAGCCTGAAGAATCATAGAAATGGATAGATAAGTATGCTTATAAAGGGTTAGAGTGCAGCTGCTAGCGTGGCACTATTGTGCCTATTTGTTGAATACCCTGCGTATTCATATTTGAGTTAGGTCTCTACATGTTAATACTGAGATTCAGTATTTAGAGTACCCGTATCCACCATTAATGGATTCCAGGCTATTGAATGTTCAGAAGTGTATATGAGATGTAGTGGACATTGTTATACATTTTGTCTTACATGAAATGCATGTCATATGATATATGTATATGTGCATAATTACAAGTTAGAGTGAATGGTTTATCCCTCGTACATGTTGTTGTTGCACGAGTATGATATGGTTATGGAAATGATCAGAGCAAGAGATGATATGCATAAAAGAATTTATATTGGCATGAGATGTGCATAACTATTGATTTACAGTGTGTGTTTTACTTGTGACTTCGATAGAAGTCTATGGCTTTGTTTATCCCCACTAAGCGTTATCGCTTAGCATGGGTATTTTTTCGTGTAGGTTTGCATGGTTGGATTAAAGAATGCTCATCTGCCGGCCACTAGGAGCTTGAAGAAGTCTTTTATTTTTATAGCTGGATCTTTTTTTGTAGCGAGCATTATATAGATTTTGTATTAGAAGTGTAATGTACATGTATAGAAGTGCAATCATATAATTATGAACAAACATGTTTTGTAATATGTCCAATTTCAATATATTTATATATACTAGTATATCGGGGTTTGACTTTTCTTTTCCGCTATGGAGTTTGATTATATGTCTATGGGTATGTTTTTTTGGGCGTAATGCTCCGATATCCTCAATTGGGGTGTTGGGGCGTTACATTTTATTGGTATTAGAGTCTAGGTTAGAAGGTCCGGGACGATAAGATGTATAGATGTGTGAATTGTCTAGTGTCGTGGCCTAATACAGATGTTGTTTTTGTAGAGTATAGATGAAGTCGGATCCGAGTGAGGCTATAGGTGAGACTACGGGTAGTGTAAATCCAGCGGGAGGTAATTAGCCTATGCCTGAGCAACCAAAAGCTGAAGGATTACGTCCAACTCAGGATAATTCGGTATTGGTGCAAGGGCTGATACATTTTATAGATAGGCTGACGGTTCCTAAGGCTCCAACAGATCTTATAAGAAAGAGATGAGCGAAAGAATTCAGTGGCACTTCCTTGGATCAGTCAGAAACAGTCGAGTTTTGGCTTGAGAGGACAGGAAGAATTTTACAAGAGATCAATTGTCCACAAAACTAGAGAGTAGATTATTCTGTGTTATTGCTGTAGGGTGCAGCATATGACTGGTGGAAGTTAGTGATGAGGAACCCTCAATGACCAGTTGAGCTGTCATGTGAATTCTTTGTCCATGATTTCAAGGAGAAGCATATGACGAAGGTCTATAAAGAGGAAAAGTGGAAAGAGTTTGTGAGCCTAAAGCAAAGGAAAATGATAATTGGTGAATATGAGAAAGAGTTTACTAGGTTGAGTAAGTATGTGTCTAATGTTCTATTCACAGAAGGTTTTAAGTGTTGGCAATTTCAAGATGGATAGAGAGAGAGTATTAGAGGGCCATTATCGGCAATTGCTGCCATACAGTCAGTCAGTTATTACAAGTTGGTTTTAGCAACCATGAAGTTAGAGGAATTGGGACTATTGAAATAAAAGAGGGATCAGAAGAGGAAGGCAACAAGTGGAAGTATGAGTGGAGCCAAGAGGGAGAGGGAAGCTGTTCATGGACAGGCTATTAGAGAGGCAGCTCAAGCGCCTACTTCAGTTGGAAGTGTTATGCCACCTCCCAGTAGAGGTAGTACAGCACCGCAATGTGATCACTGTCAGAGGCACCATTGGGGTGAGTGTAGGAAGCTCATAGGAGCATGTTTTAAATGTGGCAGCATGGAACACATGCTGGCCAATTGCCCGAAGTCGAGAGAGAACCTAGCCTCGCAAGTGAACAAGGACAATGTGGATGGGTCTAGAGTTGCTAGAAGCGATAGAGGGAGAGGTAAAACTGCTAGAACGCCATCAGAGACGGTTGAGAAGCCGATTCCTTCTGGTGGTCCAGTTAGAGTATATGCTGATGCGACCTCAGCAAGTGTATTGAATCGGCAAGTAATATAATGGAGTATTTTCAAGACTCCGAGTTATCGTACCCAAGGGACTGAGTATGCAAGTTATGACACTTAAATGTATGCTAAAGAATTCCCATTTGTTGAATTGATTTAATTATGACTGCTAGAATAACTAAATTAATCAACTATAATGAGTTAACAAAGTAAAAACAAATTAAGATGACAGTAAAAACTAGCAAAGATAAAAATGATAGCAAGCTAAGATCTCAATATAGAAAAGTGTTGTTCAGGTTCACTCATCCACCCCATACCCAAATATGAACAAAATTAATCTAAGAATCTTATATGAAAGAAATCGGGATAACCCTCTTAACCCAAGCGTCCCATTCCGGAGCAAGCTATTCTAATTGCATAACGTCCCATCCCGGAGCTAGTCATACAACTAGCCTAATCACGGGTCAAAAATCCTAGGTTCGGTTTGCTTTCTCATTCCGAAGCCAAACAACCCAAAACCTAATTATTTCACTCATCACTCCAATCTTGAACCATGAAAACATGCACATCTAGATTCCCTTCCGGAGCAGTCTAAATGATACAGTAAACACGATAGAAAATCTGTGAATAAAATATTCATGGCATTCAATTAACAAATTCAATAACCAAAAGAGATACATGAAATAAATCATTCATCAAAACTGGAAATTGAACTGAGAAAATAAATCCCATAAATTGACAATATGTAAAAGCGAAATAAACCATTCATTCATATATAAACTCAAAAATTATTCATTATTCATATCATAGGTAGGAGATTTAGAGATCCCGTAAAAGACTACTCACAATCCATTACAAAATCAAAAGAATAAAGGAAAGAATAAACCCTGAAATTCATTGAGACGCAAATCCCTGTTGAATCCCACGTTCTTCAGTCTTCTTCTTCAGATCTTCAATGGAGAAATAACTAGAAATTCCGAAAAACTAAAAATAACAATCTTTGGAAATTAAACTATGTATCTAATGATAATTACTCTCAATTTCTAATTGAAACTCAAGACAAGATTGAAAACTAAAGTTTAGAACAGAAGAATAATTCAGAAAATCTCAGCCGCCAAAACTAAAATCAAAAACTAACTAAAAAGTTCAGAACCCTAGCCAAACAGAAAATAACGATTTTATACTTCCAGAGGGGCCACGGTGGCAATGAAATCGGTTGCCACCGTGTAGAGTCGAGATTTTCAATTTCCTTTCATGCACAGGAGATGGGTCACGGTGGCAATGAAATCTGTTGCCACCGTGAGGTGTTCAAAGTTTTGCTTCTGCCCAGGAAAACACTATGTCACGGTGGTGATGATATTTGTTGTCACCATGACGTCTGCATCCCTTGCATTCTGCCCGATAAAGAATTATGTCACGGTCACAACCAATTTCATTGTGACCGTGACCCATGTGATTTCAGCTACTTTTTGCAATTCTTCTTATGTCACGGTCACAACCAATTCATTGTGACCGTGACCCCTTGAGCAAAAATCTACAAAGGAACAAAACTTTAATCAAATAGTTATCTAAAATGCATCAAAATTCCAATTTGGCTAAGATTAATAAAATTAACATAAAAGAAACATAACATGACATTAAACACAACTAAACACCCAAAAATCATATGAAAACACCATCAAAACTAAGTACTATATTGAAGTTATCAAAATACCCCACACTTAGACTTTGCTCGTCCTCGAGTAAATGAACTATCCACATTCCTGAAATTTCAAACTCTAACTCAGAATACGAAAACTTAATAACAATCATAGCACCAAGCAGAAGGGTCTTAGTTACAAATCCTCAAATCAATTTATATCAAATAATTTCACATGTGTGTGTGCTAGGCTCAAAACCAATTTTCTCTTTTCAAAACAAAATAACCAATACATTTCAGCAATTGAGCAAAGAAATTAAATATGTAAATGAATTTGCATACATGTTTTGCACTTAAAACTCGGGATAATCATACGCCTCTCCTTTAGCACTGGAACCACAAGGGTCATCTCCACTTAAACAACTCAAATTAAGAGCAGAATCATTAGGACTTATCCCAAGGTTGTAATGTTGGGTTAGGGTATTGGCTAACAAGAAAAGTAAGGGAAATCAAATAAAGAGTCAGCCACTCTACCTAAAATTCCATTATCCAAACTGAACAAAAATTTCCATGACTTACCTTCAATTTACTCATAGTTGCCAAAGGTCGTCTAACTTCCCCAAATATGAAATGCATTAAACCTCAAGAAAACAAAGTGATGAGTCTTTCTTAATGAACTTCTATGTCAAACCCAAATATCCATGAATATGAATACGTATTCTTCTAATTAAGGGTACCCCACACTTGAATTTTTCTATAATCAACTAACTCCTAGATTAACAATAATCAATCAACTTCTTATCCTTCTCTTTTCTTTTTTTTTTCTTTTTTTTATATTTTTTTTATATTTTATTTTATTATTTTTTATTTTTTTGAAAAATGATGAGATACCCAAAACCTCTATTTTCCTACCACAAATTTGACTCCATTAGAGGGAACTTAAACGATATAATAGACAACACCCCAAAGTTTCACAATTCTTCTCACTCCCACACTATTTTCACAATAAATAACCTTAATTCAACTTTCAATGTTATCCCAACCCAATCCTAGAGTGGCCAATTCTTAAAAAGGGTAGTCAAAGGCATTTAGGTTAAATGGTAAAATAATAGTGTAACAAAGAAAAATGCATAGTACGCTTTTAGCATACTAAATCAGCTCAACGGGGCTAGCAATGGAAATGAAGCAAACAAGTAGGTCAAAAGCTATTTAAAATGGTTACCAAAGAAAGAAATTGCCTAAATCATGTCTTAAACTTGCTTGATTTGTTATGATGTTTCGAAGGGTGATGAGGAAGGTTCTAACCATCCTAAAATTCCTTCACTTAAAAACTCTTATGCACTGGATTTTTCAAATTTTTACAAACAAGCCTATAGTGCAGAAAAGATCAGAAATTATAAGATATATGACTGATTGAGATTTAATTTGCTTCTAAAACTTCCAACTACTCATTTGCCAAGATCAGTTTTTAAGATAGACCATTCTCCAATTAAAGTTCAAAATATTCACAACAAGAATAACTGAGGTTAAGCCAAGCTAAGATAAAGATATTCAGGCAACGACAATAAAGTACAAAGAAGCTAAAACAGAAATAAACATGCATCATACATCAACGGCTATTAATTACATATATATATGAAGTTAATTTCTCCTACCCCCCACACAAAAACTTGCTGTCCCCAGCAAGTAATAATATTACATATCAAGAATAAAAACAAAAATAAAATAAACAAAAATCTAAACAAAAGATAAGAAGTCTCCCTGATCACTGATCTGGTGGTGGTGGTGGAAATTGTGCATCAAACCGCGCAGCCAAAAATGACAAGCCCAACAGCACCTGATCCATCTGAGACTGGAGCTCAGCTTGAGATGCGGAAATGGTGTCCATTCGCTCCATGATGGCATCATACTAGGCTGTGGCAAATTGTTGGGGCTCTTGTACAGGAGGGACCGGTGCCTCAGGGTCGTCCTCATACTCATGAGGTAAACCGCCTAAACCCCGCTCGACTCCGTGTAAATACTCCTCACGGGTTGACAACCGATAACCATCCCCTGTTGTTGGATCTTTTACTATGACTTTCATATTCCTTAGCATTTTATCATCAATTACAGGAATGGAAGATAAAACCTTGTATTTGCCCAATGGATGGTTAACCCGCTTGGCTATCATTGTGACGAATCCCCCCAATGCTATTTTTTTCACTTTCTTTGGATGCCATTGCATCTCCTCCAATTTATGCCAAAAATGAGTAGCACCATTTATTCTAACACCCCGAACCATGCAAGCAAGGAACAAAGCTTCAGGTAAGTTTACTTGACCCGCCGAATCTACATGGCTGAGGAGAGAAAGTGAGAAAAATCTATAGATGATGCGCAGAACATGGTCGTCTAAATGGTGGGACTTCGTCTTGCCCGAAACATACGTGGTAGCTGTATCCGTGTCTCTAATAGTGGCCCAAGCAGTATCCTTATCATAATCCTCAAAACAGTCAGGTGCAAGGTGTGGAAAACGAAGACATTCGAAAAATTGATGAAAAGTAAGATTGTAAGATGTTCCATCCAACCAAAAAGACACCGTACTTGGGTCTCGGGCAAGGTCATGTCCTGGTCGACAGGTGACGGTCGACGCAAAATCCCATGTCAATTGCGGATATACCTTCTCCTGGGTTGAGAAAACCCTCTCCCAACCGATGTTGGCTATGAATTGTTGAATTTGATATCTGATACCGAGCTTATGCAACAGATCAAAATCCAAATATGTCATCGGGACATAGGAGCACTTGGAGAACAAAGCATATGCAGGTTTCTTTGGTCCCGGTACCCACTTAGGGACCTTCGAAATATCTACCGATTGTTGGCTCGGGGGTTGGCTGGTGGAGCTAGAAGCAAGAGCAGAGCTTTTTCTTTTTGGAGCCACTGCACGAAAGCAATCAGCCAAGTTCAATAACAATGTAAGTTTAAGCAAACAATGGCTACAACTCTACTCAGCAATAAACAATCCATTCTACCCAAACCTATGCATCCTCCAAATGAGCTTGATTTTAACAAAGTGATATCAACTCATAATTAGGTTTAGAGTGTGCAATGATAACCTTAAAGCACAGTTAAACGTAAGGGTAAATAAAACTCTGCATTTCAACATGTTAAAAATTGCAGAATCTGGAAAATCAGTTCATAGAGACATTTTATCAAGCACTTGGTGAGCAAGCATTTGAACGCACTAGAATTGAAAACCAACGGCACTAACAACCCCCCAAATTGGCAATTAACAACAATACAATGCATAACAAATAGTTTAAGATCAATAAAATTCAAGTCCAATCCCAAATTTGAGTAAAATTCCTACTTCCCACTCAGTCACGTTCAGAAGTAAGGATCAAAATTAAGAAGAATAGTGAGAATTAAGAGGATTCACATCAAGATTTCAAAGCAATAACAGAGAACATCATTAAATTTTTGGACAAAGCAACCAAGAAAAGCATGGCAAGGGAGAACGAATAAGAACACGGGACGAGAGGAGACAATAAAAATTAAAATGAAAGTAAAAGAAAGAGAAATTTACTTACTTGTTGTAGATTATCCGGAATGGTGGTCTAAAAGAGAGAAAAAAAACACAAAGAATGCAGAGAAGAACAAATAGTGCACGGTGAGAGTGAATGAGGTGTGGGAAAGTGAGAAATAACAAATGGAAAACTGGGATTTTAAAAGATCTTTTCGTAGGGTCACGGCCACAATGAGTTTCATTGTGACCATGACGTACCCAAAAATTGCAATCCAGAATTGAACCGCCATGGGGTCACGGTGACAATGAGTTTCATTGTCACCGTGATATAACCCAAGTTGAAAACATAAATGAATGTGCCTCATGTCACGGTTACAATGAATTTTATTGTCACCGTGACATAATCCAATTTGAAAACAGAAATGAATGTGCTTCATGTCACGGTGACAATGAATTTCATTGTCACCGTGACATAATCCAATTTGAAAACAGAATGTAACTCACCTGACCTCACGGTGACAATGAATGTCATTGTCACCGTGACATGTGCACACCTCAAAACAGAATGTTACTTACCCGATGGTCACGGTCACAATGAAAATCATTGTCACCGTGACATACCTATTGTACCAATCCAGAATGCTTTCTTGATTTGGTAACGGTGGTAACAAAATCCCTTACCACCGTGACCACCTGCACACTTGCAAAATTTTAATCAATTTCTCCAAACCTCTAGCTACAATTGTATTGAAAATTCTCCAACAAAACATAATTTCTCTTCTGAACATAAAATTTACAAAATGAAACAAGATTAACATCCTAAAAAAAAACCATTAAACGATAAAAAGAAATAAAGATAAGAAGTAGTTCTGCATTTAACAAGTCCACAGCTGGAATTTTAAAAACCGTCAAGGATCTGCAAGAGTGACGATTGTGGAAGCACTATCAAATGTAGATTCAAAATACGGCTTCACACGATGTCCATTCACCTTGAATTCATTCTCAAACCGTGGGTGCTTCAATGTCACCACTCCAAACTTATCAACTGCCACTACTTCATAGGGTCCCTTCCATCTCGATTTCAACTTACCAGGAAACAACCGCAGCCTACTGTCATAAAGAAGCACTCGCATTCCAGGTGTAATTTTCTTTCTGACCAGCTTTCGATCATGCCACTTCTTGGTATTTTCTTTGTATCTCATGGCATGATCATAGGCCTAAAATCGATGCTCGTCTAGTTCATTTAGCTGCAAAGACCTGCACTTACCTGCATTCTCAAGGTCAAAATTCAGAAATTTGGTAGCCTAATAAGCTTTATGCTCTAATTCCACTGGGAGGTGACAGGACTTCCCATAAACCAGCCTAAAAGTGGACATCCCTATCGGTGTCTTGAATGCTGTCCTATAGGCCCATAGAGCATCATCTAACTTAAGGTACCAATCTTTTCTAGATGAATTGACCATTTTTTCTAAGATGGCCTTTAACTCCCTGTTAGACACTTCAACTTGACCATTAGCCTGAGCATGATAAGGGGTTGTGACCTTATGCCTAACGCCAAATTTCTTTAATAAAGCCTTAAATTGATGGTTCACAAAATATTTACCACCATCGCTTATAATGGCTTTAGGGGCTCCATACCTAGTGAATATGTTTCTCCTCAAAAATTCTAAAACAATCTTAGCATCACAAGCTCTAGTGGCTATAGCTTCGACCCATTTACTCACATAATCCACTGCCACCAGAATATATTCAAACCCGTACGAAACCAAAAAAGGTCCCATAAAATCTATTCCCCATACATCAAATAGTTCTACCTCAAGCATGTTTGTCAGAGGCATCTCATCTCGCTTATATATATTTCCTATCCTCTGCCATCTATCACAAGTTTTCACATGAAATTGAACATCTCTAAACATTGCAGGCCAATAAAAACCAGAAGACAAAATTTTCATTACCGTTCTATTTGGCCCATGATGTCCATCAGCTTCTCTACTGTGACAAGCTGTGATGATTGCACCCGTCTCCTCATCTGAGATGCACCTTCTTAAAACTTGATCAGCACATAATCGGAAAAGGTATGGGTCATCCCAAATGTATTGTCTTGTATCAGCTCACAGTTTCTTCTTTTGCTGCCAAGTAAAATCTTTAGGCATAAAACCTCCTGCAAGAAAATTTGCTATGTTAGAAAACCAAGGAACAGAAGTTTCACAAGCAAATAAAGCACAAATGTGTTCATCAGGAAATAAATCTAAAATTTCCCCCTTTTCAATATGGTTATTTTCCATTCTTAACAAATTGTCTGCCACGAAGTTTTCAGCACCCTTCTTATCCTTAATTTCTAAATCGAACTCTTGCAATAGCAGCACACAACGAATCAGCCTCGGTTTGGATTCCTTCTTGGCAAACAAATGCCTCAAGGCTGCATGGTCCGACCACACCACAACTTTTGCACCCAGCAAATATGGCCTGAAATTCTCAAATGCATACACAATTGCAAGAAGTTCTTTCTCTGTGGTGGTGTAATTAACCTGTGCTCCTGTCAAAGTGTGACTAGCATAATAAATTGCACAGAATATCTTATCCCGACGCTGTCCCAGTACCGCTCCCACTGCATAATCACTAGCATCACACATTAGTTCAAACGGCATACCCCAATCCGGAGATATAATCACCGGAGCTGAAATAAGCCGTTGCTTTAACGTTTCAAAAGCTAGCAAGCATTCACTATCAAAATTAAAAACAGTGTCTTTCATGAGTAAATTAGACAAGGGTTTATCAATTTTTGAAAAATCTTTAATAAAACGCCGGTAAAACCCTGTATGTCCTAAAAAACTCCTTATGCCCTTAACACTCGTCGGAGTAACTTCTCTATTACCTCAACTTTTGCCTTTCCACTTCTATCCCTCTCTCTGAAATTTTATGCCCTAACACAATGCCCTCTCTCACCATAAAATGGCATTTTTTCCAATTTAAAACTAGGTTAGTCTTTTCACACCTCCCTAGCACTAAATCAAGATGCCTTAGACAGCTCATAAAATCAGCCCCATATATAGTGAAGTCATCCATGAATACCTCCATAAATTTCTCTATAAAATCATGGAAAATAGCCATCATACACCGCTGAAACGTAGCCGGTGCATTACATAACCCAAAGGGCATTCTTCTATATGCAAATGTGCCATATGGGCAGGTAAAGGTCATTTTCTCTTGATCCTCAGGGGCTATAGGAATCTACAAATATCCCAAATACCCATCTAAAAAACAGTAGAACCTATTACCTGCTAACCTCTCTAGCATCTGATCAATAAACGGCAAAGGGAAATGGTCTTTTCTAGTGGCAGTATTCAACCTTCTATAATCAATACAGACTCTCCAACCCGTAACTGTACGAGTTGGAATCAGTTCATTCTTTACCACTGTCATCCCCCCTTTTTAGGCACACACTATACTGGGCTAACCCATTTATTATCAGAAATCGGGTAGATTATACCTACATCAAGGAGTTTGAGTACTTCCTTCTTTACTACCTCTTGCATGGCAGGGTTGAGTCTTCTCTAAGGCTGACCTACCGGCTTGCATTCATCGTCCATTGGGATCATGTGTGTGCAGTAACTTGGGTCAATCCTCTTCAAATCTGAGGTTTCCCATCCAATGGCTCCCTTGTGCTTTTTCAGCACCGCTAGCAATAGCTTTTCTTCATCACCTGACAACAAAGAAGATATAATTACTGGTTTCTGATCTTTCTCTAAAAACACATATTTCAAATGAGAGGGGAGAGGTTTAAGTTCAGAATTTAAATCCCCCTTTTTAGGGTTAAACTCTACATTCTGTGATTCATCCTTTCCATCTTCTATCTCCACAATTTTTATTGCTTCTCCCCTCATCTCTTCTTCCATTTCTTCTCCTTCCATTGAATGTAACAAACACAAATTTTCTGGATCAGCTCCAACCACTCTTTCCTGCACTTCTTCCACACACTCGTCTATTATATCAACAAAATAAACGGACTCCTCCATATCCCCAGATGGATACTTTTGAGCCTTGTTCATATCCACTGCCAACTCCTCATTATTGAACCGTAGGGTGACCGTTTGACCATGAACATCGATCAACACCTTTGCTGTGTTTAAAAACGGCCTCCCCACTATCATGGCACCTTCCTATCCTCTTCCATCTCCATCACCACAAAGTACACTGGGAAGATGAATTTCCCCACCTTTACTAACAGATCTTCTATCACTCCTTTGGGCAGCCTTACTGACCTATCTGTAAGTTGGAGTCTCATTCCCATCTCCCTGAGGTCCCTAAGATTAAGCTTCCTGCAAATAGAATAAGGCATTAAATTTATACTGGCACCCAAATCACATAAAGCATTACCATAAAAATCTTCACCAATAGCATAGGGTAAAGTAAAGCTACCTGGATCTTCCAATTTCTCAGGGATCTTGTTCATAATTATAGCACTGCAATTTTCTGTAAGCTGTACAGTTCCATGCCCTTCTAATTTCTTTTTATTAGAACATAATTCTTTCATAAATTTAGCATAGTTAGGCATATGAGCTAAAGCTTCAGCAAATGGTAAATTAATGTGCAGTTTCTTAAACATCTCTAGAAACCTAGCCTTTTGCTCATTTTTCTTTTCCTGTTTAGCAACTGCAGGAAATGGCAGTCTATTTATATCAAGATCCTCTACCCTCGGATTTACTAAACTTTTACCCTTATCACTTTTAAGAGCATTTTCATTAACTTCTACCCGAGAGTTAGAGTTACTTACCGTCCGTGTTGACTCCTCCTTTTCTAATGATGAAGAATTTTTACCTTGGTCTTCTCTCGGTACCACTTCCTTACCACTTCTTAGTGTGATTGCTTTAGTTTCCTCTTTTGGATTTCGGTCCACATTCGAAGGAAATGTTCCCGGTTGTCTTTGAGACATGGAATTTGCCAGCTGTCCCACTTGAGTCTCTAAATTCCTCATGGAAGCATCTTGGTTCCGGTTCTACTGCTCTTGAGATTTCCACCTTGACTCTTGATTAGCCATGAACTGCTGCTGGCTATTTACAAACTGTTGTTGACTGTTTATGAAAGTAGCCAACATGTCTTCCAGATTTGTCTTCTTTTCTTGCATAGGTGGCCTCGGTTAGTATCCCGGTGGGTGGTATTGTTGCCGTTGGTTGTGATGGGGTGGATATGGTTGTTGATACAGCTGCCCTTGGTTCTGATGAGTGTTTTGGTTGAAGGGAGGTCTAACTTGTGGTTGAGAGGATGAAGCATTTGGATTTCCATCCTTCCAAGAGAAGTTTGGATGATTTCTCCAGCCCGGATTATATGTGTTGCTGTAGGGGGTCATTCCTTTTGTAATCCCCTATGGCATTTATATCTCCCATTGCCCCACTCTCTTGACCAAATTGCCCACTTTTATACCATCCACTCTCTTGAGCCACAGAAGCTACATTCTGCACTTTCAAACTACTCATCTCCTTCCTCATGGACTCAATCTGTGCCTTCAGCATTGACACCTCATCCACAGTGTGTATCCCTTGTCTTTTCGGAACTGACCTAGGATTAAACCATTGAGCATCATTCGCCGCCATTTCATCTAGCAAATGAAAAGCTTCCTCTGGTAGTCTATTCATGAATGACCCTCCTGATGAAGCATCCAATAAAGATCTTGTCTGTGGTGTAACCCCAGAATAAAATGTTGTCATCAGGTGGTATATGGCTATCTCATGGTGTGGACAGCTTCTCAACAGCCTTCTAAACCTTTCCCAGGCTTCATGAAATGGCTCCTCACTCATTTGACTAAAACCCAATATACTGTTATGGATGTTCGCAGTCTTTGTTGGAGGGAAGAATCTCATCAAAAATCTCTCCTGTAACTGGTCCCATGATCTAATCGGCTGTCTAGGTAGCATTTGCAACCATTCACGTGCTTTTCCAATCAATCTTATCGAGTCAGATGACACTCCAGGAATCTGAACCGTATCACTGACCTCTAAGAATATGTCTAAGTGCTGTCCGGGATCTTCCACGTCTGAACCCGTAAACTGATTCCTCTATACCATATTGATGGTGGCTGGTTTAAGCTCAAACTGCACTCCCCTTGGCAGCACAATCGTCCGATTATCCTCATTCCATCTTGGTACTGCATAATCCCTTATTGTCCTCTGCCTCGGGACTTCTTCTCAATAATTCCCCAGATTTTTATCTTGTGCCGTCGGCACTTGTTCATTCTCGGGAGGTAACTCACCAATCGGAGGATTATTTTCCATGTTATTATTTCTGTTGGCTCTCCTTCGTTGATGCAAGGTCCTCTCGATTTCAGGGTCGTATGGTGCTATTGGTTCCTGTCTTAATCTGCTCATGCACCACAGCTACCTAAAAAGAATAATAAAACAAAAACTAAAATAAAAAAAATTTAAACACCCACAAATAAAAATCAAAACTCACAAATAACGCCAGTCCCCGCCAACGGCGCCAAAAACTTGACGCGACCTCAGCAAGTGTACTGAATCGGCAAGTAATATAATGGAGTATTTTCAAGACTCCGAGTTATCGTACCCAAGGGACTGAGTATACAAGTTATGACACTTAAATGCATGCTAAATAATTCCCAGTTGTTGAATTGATTTAATTATGACTGCTAGAACAACTAAATTAATCAACTATAATGAGTTAACAAAGCAAAAACAAATTAAGATGACAGTAAAAACTAGCAAAGATAAAAATGATAACAAGCTAAGATCTCAATATAGAAAAGTGTTGTTCAAGTTCACTCATCCACCCCATACCCAAATATGAACAAAATTAATCTAAGAATCTTATATGAAAGAAATCGCGATAACCCTCTTGACCCAAGCGTCCCATTCCAGAGCAAGCTATTCTAATTGCATAACGTCCCATCCCAGAGCAAGTCATACAACTAGCCTAATCACGGGTCTAAAATCCTAGGTTCGGTTTGCTTTCCCATTCCGGAGCCAAACAACCCAAAACCTAATTATTTCACTCATCACTCCAATCTTGAACCATTAAAATATGCACATCTAGATTCCCTTCCAGAGCAGTCTAAATGATACAGTAAACACGATAGAAAATCTGAGAATAAAATATTCATGGCATTCAATTAACAAATTCAATAACCAAAAGAGATACATGAAATAAATCATTCATCAAAACTGGAAATTGAACTGAGAAAATAAATCCCATAAATTGACAATATGTAAAAGCAAAATAAACCATTCATTCATATATAAACTCAAAAATTATCCATTATTCATATCATAGGTAGGAGATTTAAAGATCCCCTAAACAACTAAAAGACTACTCACAATCCATTATAAAATTAAAAGAATAAAGGAAAGAATAAACCCTGAAATTCATTGAGACGCAAATCCCTATTGTATCCCACGTTCTTCAGTCTTCTTCTTCAGATCTTCAATGGAGAAATAACTAGAAATTCAGGAAAACTAAAAATAACAATCTCTGGAAATTAAACTATGTATCTAATGACAATTACTCTCAATTTCTAATTGAAACTCAAGACAAGATTGAAAACTAAAGTTTAGAACAGAAGAATAATTCAGAAAATCTCAGCCGCCAAAACTAAAATCAAAAACTAACTATAAAGTTCAGAATCCTAGCCAAACAGAAAATAACGGTTTTATACTTCCAGAGGGGTCACGGTGGCAATGAAATCGGTTGCCACCGTATAGAGTCGAGATTTTCAATTTCCTTTCATGCACAGGAGATGGGTCATGGTGGCAATGAAATCTGTTGCCACCGTGAGGTCTTCAAAGTTTCTCTTCTGCCCAGGAAAACACTATGTCATGGTGGTGATGATATTTGTTGTCACTGTGAGGTCTTCATCCCTTGCATTCTGCCCGAAAAAGAATTATGTCACGGTCACAACCAATTTCATTGTGATCGTGACCCATGTGATTTCAACTACTGTTTGCAATTCTTCTTATGTCATGGTCACAACCAATTCAATGTAACCGTGAACCCTTGAGCAAAAATCTACAAAGGCACAAAACTTTAATTAAATAGTTATCTAAAATGCATCAAAATTCCAATTTGGCTAAGATTAACAAAATTAACATAAAAGAAACATAACATGACATTAAACACAACTAAACACCCAAAAATCATATGAAAACACCATCAAAACTAAGTACTATATTGAAGTTATCATATGCTATGATTAGAGAGGCAGTGGAGGAGCCTGCCGGATCGTCTTGTGAGTTCCTTATTTGTTTGAGTTTTGTATTTAAACTTATTTGCAAAGTATAGTTTGGTTATGTGTATAGTAGCGTGGACCCTAGTATGATTTGTAGTGTAAATGGTATAGCAAGGGTGTAAAAGTATTAGTTATATAAGAAATCACGGGTTTAGAGGATGTTTTTGCAAGAATATAAGAGTGAAGAGGAAAGAATTGATTTGAGGGACTATAGTGTAAGTTTGGCTTAAGAGGTTGAGGGTTTGTGCTGTATCCGTGCTCTGTCGCGAGCGCGACAATGGTCACGGGCACGACAGAATGTAGTAAGGCCATTTCAGCAAAAGTTGACAAGTGGCTAATCGGGGGTTTGACACCTGGCTTGGGACAAGATATAAATAGAGTGAATTAAGTATGAGTGGTTGGCCTTTAATGTGAGTTAGTGGCATTTATTTTTGGTTGGTCCCATTTTCTTTCCCCTTCTTTCTTCTCCTTCGTTTCATGCCCCATTTTCTGCCTTCTTCTCTTTTGTTCTTTGTTCATGACTTGTGTTCTTTTTGTCCCTCTCTGTTGACTTGTCTTTGAGTGGTGCTCTTGGATTGGTTTGAAGAGAGTAGTTGGAAGTGAGTTTTGAGGAGGTAAGTGATTGACTTTCGGATTATCGATCTTCTTCTTCCTCTGCTTGGTTTTTCTTTTTGATTCTAAGTATATGAGCTAGGGTTAAGTGTCTATTTGGGTTAATTTGTGCATGGAAGCTGTGGATAAAAGATAAGGCAAAGGCAAGGAGAAGGTGTGACTAAAGGAAGAGAAGAGATCAAGCTACTCTTGAGGTTGGGATTGTGTGTGTTTTGATGGATGCATATTGTTGAGTTGTTTTATACTTGATTGTTTGGTTTTGTTCTAGTTCTTAGTTGGAAACTGAGTACATGTCCATTCTAATTGCTTGTAGTGTTCTTTGAATATAAGAGTATTAGTGACATTTGAAGAGTTTCTTGCATAAGAATAATTTATGTTGCAGGCCTTTTTAGCTGGGTTTTGTGTGTAATTATATTGGATGGCATGTGTGTGAGATTGGTTGACATGTGTGTAGTTGTGCATATGAGTGTGTGTGTGTTTGAGATTTTTTGGCACGAAATTAGGGTTTTATCACGAGTGCAACAAGAGTCGCGAGCACGACAAAACGCTCCGAGGGCAAGTGTTCGCCTTGCCGTGCATGGTCGCGAGCGCGAGCCTCATCGCGGTCACGATAGAAGCCAAATGGGTATTCTGTCGTGAGTGCGACACTCCCGAGAGTGCGGCAGTTTGAGTTTTTTTTGCCCTGTCATGGGCGCGATGAACATTGCGAGCTTGACACTGCTCAGGATTTTATATGTAAAGTTTTTGCATTGTATGTAGTATGACCATATAAAGCAGATGAATATGGCAACATGATTAAGTTTGTATGAGTGTTATTATGGTTTATTTGGTTAATACATGATTTAAGATGATGTATAATGACTTATAGGGATACTTGAGTACATAGTTCAGTGTATTAAGTTAATTGTCAAGCCTGAAGAGTCATAGTAGTTGATGGATAAGTATGCTTATAAAGAGCATGGCACTATTGTGCCTATTTGTTGAATACCCTGCGTATTCATATTTGAGTTAGGTCTCTACATTTTTATACTGAGATTCAGTATTTAGAGTACCCGTATCCGCCATTAATGAATTTCAGGCTATTGAATGTTCAGAAGTGTATATGAGATATAGTGGACATTGTTATACATTTTGTCTTACATGAAATGCAAGTCATATGATATATGTATTTGTGCATAATTACATGTTAGAGTGAATGGTTTATCCCTCGTACATGTTATTGTTGCATGAGTATGATATGGTTATGGAAATGATCAGAGCAAGAGATGATATGCATGAAAGAATTTATATTGGCGTGAGATGTGCATAACTATTGATTTACTGTGTGTGTTTTACTTGTGAATTCGATAGAAGTCTATGGCTTTGTTTATCTCCACTGAGCATTGTAGCTTAGTACGGGTGTTTTCCCGTGTAGGTTTGTAGGATTGGATTAGAGAATGCTCATCTGCCGGCCACTAGGAGCTTGAAGAAGTCTTTTGTTTTTGTAGCTCGATCTTTTTTTCTAGTGAGCATTATATAGATTTTATATTAGAAGTGTAATGTACATGTATAGAAGTATAATCTTGTAATTATAAACAAAGATGTTATGTAATATGTACAGTTTCAATATATTTATATATCTTCAATTGGGGTATTGGGGTGTTACATTTTATTGGTATCAGAGCCTAGGTTAGAAGGTCCGGGACTATAAGATGTATAGATGTGTGAATTGTCTAGTGTCGTGGCCTAATACAGATGTTGTTTTTGTAGAGTATAGATGAAGTCAGATCCGAGTGAGGCTATAGCTGAGACTTCGGGTAGTGTGAATCCAGCGGGAGGTAATCAGCCTGTACCTGAGCAACCTAAAGCTGAAGGATTAAGTCCTACTCAGGATAACTCGGTATTGGTGCGAGGGCTGATACATTTGATAGATGGGCTGACGGCTCCTAAGGCTCCAACGGATCTTATAAGAAAGAGATGAGTGAAAGAATTCAGTGGCACTTCCTTGGATCAGTCAGATACAGTCGAGTTTTGGCTAGAGAGCACAGGAAGAATTTTACAAGAGATCAATTGTCCATAAAACTAGAGAGTAGATTATGCTGTGTCATTGCTGTAGGGTGCAGCATATGACTGGTGGAAGTTAGTGATGAGGAACCCTCAGTGACCAGTTGAGCTATCATGGGAATTCTTTGTCCATGAGTTCAAGCAGAGGCATGTGACTAAGGCCTATAAAGAGGCAAAGTGGAAAGAGTTTGTGAGCCTAAAGCAAAGGAAAATGATAATTGGTATATATAAGAAAGAGTTTACTAGGTTGAGTAAGTATGTGTCTGATGTTCTGCTCACAAAAGGTTTTAAGTGTTGGCAATTTCAAGATGGATTAAGAGAGAGTATTAGAGGGCTGTTATCGGCAATGGCTGCCTTGCAGTCAGTCAGTTATTACAACTTGGTTTTAGCGGCCATGAAGTTAGAGGAATCGGAACTACTGAAATAAAAGAGGGATCAGAAGAGGAAGGCAATAAGTGGAAGTATGAGTGGAGCCAAGAGGGAGAGGGAAGCTATTCGTGGATAGGCTGTTAGAGAGGTAGCTCAAGCGCCTACTTCAGTTGGAAGTGTTATGCCACCTCTCAGTAGAGGTAGTACAGCACCGCAATGTCATCACTGTCAGAGGCACCATTGGGGTGAGTGTAGGAAGCACACAGGAGTATGTTTTAATTGTGGCAGCATGGAACACATGCTCGCCAATTGCTCGAAGTCGAGAGAGAACCTAGCCTCGCAAGTGAGCAAGGACAATATGGATGGGTCTGGAGTTGCTAGAAGCGATAGAGGGAGAGGTAAAACTACTAGAGCGCCATCAGAGACGGTTGAGAAGCCGATTCCTTCCGGTGGTCCAGCTAGAGTATATGCTATGATAAGAGAGGTAGTGGAGGAGCTTGCCGGATCGTCCTGTGAGTTCCTTATTTGTTTGAGTTTTGTATTTAAAGTTATTTGCAAAGTATAGTTTGGTTATGTGTATAGTAGCGGGGAAATTTCGAGGACAAAATTTCTTAATGAGGAGAGAATTGTAACACCCCAATTTGGACCCTGGTAGGATTTGCAGTGTAAATGATATAGCAAGGGTGTAAAAGTATTGGTTATGTAAGAAATCATGGGTTTAGAGGAGGTTTTTGCAAGAGAATATAAGAGTGAAGAGGAATGAATTGATTTGAGGGACTATAGTGTAAGTTTGGCTTAAGAGGTTGAGGGTTTGTGTTGAATCCGTGCTCTGTCGAGAGCGCGATAATGGTCACGGGCACGACAGAATGCAGTTTGGCAATTTTAGCAAAAGTTGACAAGTGCTGCTCGGGGGTTTGACACCTGGCTTGGGACAAGATATGAATAGAGTGAATTAAGTATGAGTGGTTGGCCTTTAATGTGAGTTAGTGGTATTTATTTTGGGTTGGTCCCCTGTTCTTTCCCCTTCTTTCTTCTCCTTCATTTCATGCCTCATTTTCTGCCTTCTTCTCTTTTATTCTTTGTTCTTGACTTGTGTTCTTTTTATCCCTCTCTGTTGACTTGTCTTTGAGTGGTGCTCTTGGATTGGTTTGAAGAGAGTAGTTGGAAGTGAGTTTTGAGGTGGTAAGTGTTTGACTTTCGGATTATCGATCTTCTTCTTCCTCTGCTTGGTTTTTCTTTTTGATTCTAAGTATATGAGCTAGGATTAAGTGTCTGTTTGGGTGAATTTGTGCATGGAGGCTGTGGACAAAAGACAAGGCAAAGGCAAGGAGAAGGTGTGACTAAAGGAAGAGAAGAGATCAAGCTACACTTGAGGTTGGGATCGTGTGTGTTTTAGTGGATGCATGTTGTTGAGTTATTTTATACTCGATTGTTTGCTAAATGCATGTTATATGACTAGGGATTAGAAAGTTTTGATCTAGTTCTTTATTGAAAAATGAGTACATGTCCATTTCAATTGCTTGTAGTGTTCTTTGATTATAATAGTATTAGTGACATTTGAAGAGTTTCTTGCATAAGAATAATTTATGTTGTAGGCCTTTTTGGCTTGGTTTTGTGTGTAATTAGATTAGAAGGCATGTGTGTGAGATTGGTTGATATGTGTGTAGTTGTGCATGTGAGTGTTTGTGTGTTTGAGATTTTTTAGCACGGAATCAGGGTTCTATCACGAGTGCAACAAGAGTCGTGAGCAAGACAGAACGCTCTGAGGGCAAGTGTTGGCCTTGCCGTGCATGGTCGCGAGCACGAGCCTCGTCGCGGTCGCGACAGAAGCCAAATTGGCATTCTGTCGTGAGTACGACACTCCCATGAGCTTGGCAGTTCGAGACTTTTTGGCTATATCGCAGGCACGATGAACATTGCAAGCGCGACACTGCTCAGGATTTTATATGTAAAGTTTTTGTATTGTATGTAGTATGAGCATTTAAAGTAGATGAATATGGCAACATGATTAAGTATGTATGAGTGTGATTATGGTTTATTTAGTTAATACATGATTTAAGATGATGTATAATGACTTATTGGAATACTTGAGTATATAGTTTAGTGTATTAAGTTAATTATCAAGCCTGAAGAGTCATAGTAGTGGATATATAAGTATGCTTATAAAGGGTTAGAGTGCAGCTGCTAGCATGGCACTATTGTGTCTGTTTGTTGAATACCCTGCGTATTCATATTTGAGTTAGGTCTCTACATGTTGATACTAAGATTCAGTATTTAAAGTACCCGTATCCATCATTAATGGATTTCAGGCTATTGAATGTTCAGAAGTGTATATGAGATGTAGTGGACATTGTTATACATTTTGTCTTACATGAAATGCAAGTCATATGATATATGTATCCGTGCATAATTACAAGTTAGAGTGAATGGTTTATCCCTTGTACATGTTGTTGTTGCATGAGTATGATATGGTTACGGAAATGATCAGAGCAAGAGATGATATGCATGAAAGAATTTATATTGGCGTGAGATGTGCATAACTACTGATTTACAGTGTGTGTTTTACTTGTGACTTCGATAGAAGTCTATGGCTTTGTTTATCCCCACAAAGCGTTATCGCTTAGCATGGATGTTTTCCCGTGTAGGTTTGCATAATTGGATTAGAGAATGCTCATCTGCTGGCCACTAGGAGGTTGAAGAAGTTTTTTATTTTTGTAGCTGGATCTTTTTTTGTAGCGAGCATTATAGAGATTTTGTATTAGAAGTGTAATGTACATGTATAGAAGTATAATATTGTAATTATAAACAAAGATGTTTTGTAATATGTACAGTTTCAATATATTTATATATGCTAGAATATCGGGGTTTGACTTTTCTTTTCCGCTATAGAGTTTGATTATATGTCTTTGGGTATGTTTATTTTAGCATAATGCTCCGATATCCTCAATTGGGGTATTGGGTTGTTACATTTTATTGGTATCAGAGCCTAGGTTAGAAGGTCCAGGACTATAAAATGTATAGATGTGTTAATTATCTAGTATCGTGGCCTAATACAGATGTTGTTTTTATAGAGTATAGATGAAGTCGGATCTGAGTGAGGCTATAGGTGAGACTACGGGTAGTGTGAATCCAGTAGGAGGTAATCAGCCTGTGCGTAAGCAACCTAAAGCTGAAGGATGTGTCTGTTGTTCTGCTCATAGAAGGTTTAAGTGTTGGCAATTTCAAGATGGATTGAGAGAGAGTATTAGAGGGCCGTTATAGGCAATGGCTGCCTTACAGTCAGTCAGTTATTACAAGTTAGTGTTAGCGGCCATGAAGTTAGAGGAATCGAAACTATTGAAATGAAAGAGGGATCAGAAGAGGAAGGCAACAAGTGGAAGTATGAGTGGAGCCAAGAGGGAGAGGGAAGCTGTTATGCCACCTCCCAGTAGAGGTAGTACAGCACCGCAATGTGATCACTGCCAGAGGCACCATTGGGGTGAGTGTAGGAAGCTCACAAGAGCATGTTTTAAATGTGGCAGCATGGAACACGCCAATTGCCCAAAGTCGAAAGAGAACCTAGCCTCGCAAGTGAGCAAGGATAATGTGGATGGGTTTGGAGTTGCTAGAAGCGATAGAGGGAGAGGTAAAACTGCCACAGCACCATCGGAGACTGTTAAGAAGCCGATTCCTTCCGGTGGTCCAGCCAGAGTATATTCTATGATCAGAGAGGCAGTGGAGGAGGCTCCAGATCGTCCTATGAGTTCCTTATTTGTTTGAGTTTTGTATTTAAAGTTATTTGCAAAGTATAGTTTGGTTATGTGTATAGTAGCGGGGAAATTTCGAGGACGTCGAAATTTCTTAATGATGGGAGAATTGTAACACCTCGATTTGGACCCTAGTAGGATTTGCAGTGTAAATGGTATTACAAGGGTGTAAAAGTATTTGTTATATAAGAAATCATGGGTTTAGAGGAGGTTTTTACAAGAGAATATGTTAGCGTATTTCTAAGTGCTAATTCTGCAAGTATACGGTGTACCAGTTATAGTACAAAAGATATCGATCTCACGAGGAATGTGATAATTATTACACACTATTACTACTCAATTTTAATCTTGTTTATAATGGTCATTAATTTTATGAATAAAAGTGGAAAAACTATGTCTAATACTATCTAACCTAATTATTGATTATTGGAGAAGACAAATGATTAATGATGATAAAGTAATAATAAATAGAACTTGAAGTGATTATTCTTGATTATAAGTATATTCTTATCATGCAAGCCAAGTTGAATAAGATTACAATTTACTCTCTCAACATAAACTAGAGTGCCTAAAACATGTATTTATAATTCGAACTCACAATTTTCATTAATGAATTAGAGGGTTATACATGCAAATATAAGGAATAAGAAACAACCTATAACAACCATCTAATATTATGATTTCTCAAATAATACTTCAATGATGAACTTCTATTAGATTTAAGTAAAAATTCATTTTTCAACTTACTCTTACTTATAATGATCATGCATAAAAATACTAATAGAAAATTCTACAAGAAAGAATATCAAATTGATATGAATAATAAAATATAACATTAAAGATTCAAGTTCATAATTTGCATCATTCAATATTTACAAAGAAGAAGTTAAATATAAGAAATGAAGAAGGAGAACTCTCTCCCTTTCATAAAGGATATCTTCTTCTTTGTAAGAAATCTTCTTCTCAAAACATAAAAATCCTAACTAAAAAACTCAAACTAAAGAAATGTACTCTCAAACTTACAGAAATTCTTAATTAAAAATTCAACCACTAAAATTACAGTTGAAACTAATATTTATAATGTTCTAAAAGATGTATCCTTTCAAGTGTCTCTTCAGAAGGTTGCAAGACTTGGTGGAAAGACATAACTCTTCAAGGCAAATTTTGAATTCAACTGCCCAACGATCCTCTTTGTCGCGATCGCGATGTCTGTCTTGCTCGCGACATCTATCGTGCTTGCGACAAATTGCTTCTCTCCTTTGCTTTCTTCTCTTCCTTTCTTCTTTCCTTCTTTACTTGGCACCTCCTGTCATGCTCGCGACACTGGTCGCGCTCGCGATAGATTCATTTCTTCCTTAGCTCATTTTTGCTCCTTTCTCCTATTTTCTCCTACACACACAAAACTTAAACAAAAACATAAAACATACCTAATTTTAACACAATTAACTACACATAAACATTATTTCTAACCCAAAAACCTAGATTAAATATGAGTTATTTAGACTCATATCAAACCCCCACACTTAAACATTTGCTTGTCCCCAAGCAAAACATAGCAAACACTTAACCCACACAAACTCATAACACATAATAATATGCATACAATTTTGGAGCTTACTTCTATAGTTGATAAACATTTGGAAATGACATGCATAAGCTTTTATCTCTTAATAAAACAGTCTAAATTTGCAAAATCTCAATCAATATCATTATTCATCAAACTTGAACAATCATGCACATTTTGGAAAATCATAAAGTTGCAAAACACAAGAATGTTTGACCTCAAGAATTTGAATATCTTAACACATGTAAATATTATTTCACTGTGATGCGCGCCGGATCCCGAGCGCCGCCCTTCCGGACCGCCCGCACGTGGGCGATCGGGGCATTTGCGGGTCCGTTGGCATCTTGCAAATAAATCGCAAGTGCGTCTATGTTGGGCAACAAGGAGGTATCATGGAGTCGCCACCCAATAGAACATTGGGAAAGTTTCTCTCGCCTCGGAGAGCCTAAGACTTGCGCATTTTATCCATATTGGGCCATGAGGCCTAGGATTAGCGCTAAAGCCTCGTGACCCAAGAAGTATTTTGGAGGATAACCTTTAACCTCTCGAGCCCAAAGACCAGAGCTGGGTCCGGGATTTCTCATCTATTTCTACCTCAATTAGTTTATGATCAAGTTTTAATGTCATTAATTCGCTCTCTCTCCACACTATGCAGTTTAATTGAAAAGCGCATTTATTCACATTTTGAAAGCGATAAATTATCAAATAGATAATAAAAGCGATAAATTACAATAATACAAGGAGCGGAATACAACTCCCTTTTGTAAATGTGCGTATCATACATAAATCGGGACATTGCTTATTCTGAGGACTTTGGTCCTCGCATGCGTCGTTATTAAAATTGAGTGTTTTCATTATGATGGTTTTATTGGATGAAATAGGACATTGGTCCAGTTTTGTGTAAAACTCATTTTATTAAATATAAAACCATTTGAGTCATCTTTATACATCAACGGGATATGAAAGGAGTGCATCCATGTTCATAAGATAATCAATAAAAGAAATGAAACAATAGGATTAGGAAACTAAACCGGATGAGATCTTCCAAACATGGTAGATAGCAGCTCAAGCTCGAGATAATCCAGGAGGAGCGAGATATACTCACAGAAAGTTAAGAGAGGTTAATATACATGAAATCAACATATAGGAAATCAAGGAGACCGGATAGAGATGAAAAATGATTAAAAAAATGGAGACAGAACCCACCGACGGCCTTTCCTGGTTGACCGACGGGCGTCGGTTTGGTTATCCGATATACCCGTTTGTCACTCAGGAATGGGCGTCTGTAGGTGGGTGACTGACGGGCGTCGGTCATGAAGATGACCCGTCGGTCACCTCTGTCTTAGGAAAACAGAAAGGAAAAAGAAGCCTTTCGAGGTCAAAAAGCAAGTTTTATCCAAAAAAAAAAGAGATGAGAGAGTCAAATGAAGGAAAGTAATGACAGATATTCAAAAAATTCACAGAATGAAGAAATAAATAAATAAAAATTTAATATAAGATGAAAATGGAGAGAGGATCCGGAATATTTACCCTCAGATAATCACTTCAGGTGAGATTCTGGTGTCGGTTAGATCCCCGCGCGTTCCACGAGAAATAGAAATAAAAGATTAAAGAGAGAAAATGAGATATTTCACCTTCAATCCTTCAGAAAATCGATTTTGGAGTCGAAATCTAAAGAAAACTAATTAGCTTTTAGTTCCTTTGATTGATTTGATCCTTGATTCAATAAAGTTCTTTTAGAAAAAAGTGTTTTTAGAAGAGAGAGAAAACGTGCTTAAATTTTGGCAGAGTTTTCTCTTCTGAAAATTTTTCCAACCCTTTTCAAATGAAAATTCGGAGCTTTTATAGCCAGACATGACCGACGGGCGTCGGTGTATAGAGGCGGGCGTCGGAAGAATCCTTCTGACACAAGGATTAGTCCGACGGCCCTGCCACATCCACCGACGGGCGTCAGAAGGGTTGCGTGCTCCGGGAAACCAGGCGGCAATCTGACAGGGGCGGTGACTTTCCGACGGGCGTCGGAAAATACCCTGAGCCGTCGGTGACTCGGAGCGACGGGCGTGACTTCACACACGGGCTGGCCGTCTGTAGAGGACGAAAAACCCTTTGACTCGAAAAAAACCTCTGTTTTTCTCTCCTTCGGCCCAAGAATGATAAAGACGTCATTTCTCATGGAACGCGGGGCCAAAACCTCTAAGTCCAACCTACCATACAAGCTTGGATACCGATTTCATCATGGGGTAACCTCTGATCCGGACCGCTCTAGGACACGGTGCCTACATTCACACAAGACATTGCCTAAAGTAATTCTCACTCAAACACTTTATTTTTCAAGTACTCAATCACTCAATGTGTTTAAAGGTTAGCATTTCTCTCATTTCTTAAATATGCCATTGCATACCATAAGCTTGTAAATAGTAAAAATCTCCACTGCTAGTATAAAGTAGTACATGAAATCAGAGGGTCTTAAAAGGGTTATAACTTGGCTTAGGTAAAGGTAGGATAATTTTGGTTTAAGTAGCTCATATTGTATAGAGAAGAAATATCATTATACCACAAGAGATTAAAAACTAAGTATAGCATGATATTCCAACTTTCTATTTAACTTCCTTCTTAATGTCCAAACTTTTCCTCTAGTTTCATTTGCTTTTCTTTTCTTTTTCTCTTTCTCTTTTTTTTTTTTCATTATTTATTTATTTTATTTTGTGGGTGCATTTTATGCTCCATCCCACATATTTGATTTTTTTCTTTTTCTTTTCCTTATAGAAACTAGACTTAATAATGATGGACTTTTGATAAATAAATAAGGGAATTCAACTTTGACATCACTATAATCATGCTTATACAAACAAAATGTATCTCCATGGTATAACAATCCTAATTCTCACCGCAACAAGGGTAATAACATAAGTGATTATTGTTTAGCAAAGGATTTGGTTAAATGAAATGCTTAACAACAAAAATAGGTCAAGGCTCAAAAATGGCTACCTTAAGTCAAAAAGGTTAGGTTTTAAAAGCAAGCCAAAATGGTTTAATCTAATTGCCCTTTTCATTTCTCATGCACATCTCATACTAAATGTAATCTCAAAATTTACTAAAGACAAGTTCTAGAGGATATGGCATATAAAGGCTCTCATATAAGAAAATTTTCAATGTATAAGGCTCAAAAGCTCACATAAGCTATAGGTCAAACTACTCTAAGCAATGCATTGGCAAAATAATCCTTTTATACATGTAAAAAGATACTCAACTTAAAAAAAAACCCTACACTAAAGTGCTTTGCCAAGTCATGACCTTCACTATGTACTTTTAATTGTCAAATTCAAATGAAAATGACATTTTTCAAGATATGGCATATATATACTTAATTAAAAGAAATACAAGCTTAATCATGCATATATTCCCAAATATATATCAACTATATAAGCACAAAATCAAATGCACAAAACAACATATACATATAAACCAATAACCTAAAACTAGCAGCGCATGCATTACACAGGCTACACTAAACACAACATATAAAAATCAAATGAATATAACAATAATGCCCCCACACTTAAAGGACACAATGTCCTCATTGTGTGAAAACAAACAAACAAATAATATAAACATGCAAAACACAAAAGACAGTAAAAAGAAAACACAAATAACACGAAAAAGTAAAAGAGTATGGAGAAAACTCATCTCAATTCCCACTTGGGGAATCAGGCGGAGAAGGAGAAAATTCAACATTCTATTTTCTGAAAAATGATAGGAGTTTGCGACTCAAACTTTCTGACTCTTGTGGATTGCCTTCAGTGGTCTCAAAGGAATCCATCCTTGTAGCCATGCTCTGGTTGGCAGCCTCCATTCCATCCAATCTTGTAATAACCTGCTGCCAACTAGCAGAGTCACTACCTACATGAGCACCAAATCTGGCAATTTCTTCTTCCTCAGAATCTTCATCTTCAGTAGAGTCTTCTTGCTCACCAGCAGCTGTGGACGATTCAGGGGCTTTCCCTTTGCCTTTGTCTAAGTGTGAACTATCACCCTGCGCACCTATATCAACAAACTTGGGCGGCCAACTTCCTTTTGTTAAAATATTAGCCTTCCTCAAGTATACAACATCTAACATGGCAATATGTTCACCCTCATCTAATTGAAAATTATGCAAATCCCCCAACCAACCTAATATAATACCTGTCACCATGTGACACATCCCCACAGTCTTACTCTTAGCAATAGAAGCATGATAAAGGCCATCAAAGATAAAATCAATTGAGTAAGGGGTTTTTCTAGATTGCAATAAATCTAGTATAAACAAATCCTTGGTTTGAACCTTAGAACTCTCTACTCTACCAAACAAGGTATGACAAAGATATTTGTGAAAAAGCATTAATTCATTATCCTTAATTTGGCAATTAATTGAATTTTTATTATTAACGGAATCTAAACCAGTTAATCGTTTCCACATAGGAATAGGATAAAAAACATGACTATCAAACCTCTTGCCATTCAATGGAAAACCAAACCATTCATGCATCTCATCAAAACCAAAAAGATATTCCTGACCTTGATGCCTAAATTTTAATTGAGTCTTATGTTTATCAACATAATCAAGAGTCACAAAAAATTCAAGTGCCCACTCTTGCCTAATTGGAAGATTAAGATGCACAAACTTACCCCATTTCATATATTTCAGAAATTTTTCAAATTTCTCTGTTAAGGTTAAATCATTCAATAAAGAAAAATCAACATGCCACATACCAACATAAGATTTCTTAGCAAAATAAAAAAAAATTCTCACCTTCTTCCTCTGTAAAAATAGTGAAAGGACATTCAAACCTATTTTGCAGTCGAATTGGGTCTTAGTTTTAACTTGATCCACCACCATCTCTCTTTTCCTTGTGTCCCACAGTCTTTGTTCTCACCATCTTGTAGAGTATGAGTAAGAAAGAAAACTTGCAAAAATGCACTTAATAAGAAAGTTAGTGTAAAGAACAAAAATCAGAAAACTCAAGAAAAATGAGAGAAAAAGGGAAGATGTGAGAAAAATTGAGAGAAAACCCAAGAGAAAATTTGAGAGAAGAGAGAATTTGAGAGACAGCTCAAAAATAAAAGAGGAATGCTACAGTTAGGGCTTTAAGCTATTTACAGGGGAGAAAAAATTAGGGTTGTAAACATCAGAAATTCAAAAGAATTCAAATTTCGCATTCTGTCGCGACCTCGCTACACTGTTTTGATCGCGACAGAAGCGAATTCTAAAAACTCTCTGCTCGCAAAACCCATTGCAATCATGCAAAAAAATATGTTCTCACCTCTCTGTTGCGCTCGCGACAGAATGGTATTGCCCAACTTAATAGTTTCCTGTCACATGCTCCCTACCTGGCGCGATCACGACAGCAACCTGCGAAAACATCCTTCCAGCGTGACAACAAGAAATTTTCAAAGAACAATATTTTTCTTTTTCAATATAACACTGTAAATTTGAATAACAAACATGACACACTTTCTAACACACCCTATAGAATCAAAAAGAAAATATATTAGTAATATATATAATTCAAAATTCACACTAAACTCTAATGAATACCATACAAAACAACCTAAAAATACAATAAATACAAAATAAAAAGAACATGTAAGTAACTTTCAAACCATTTATAAAGAGATATATCAGACCTCCCTACCATGAAAAGTTTCCTCTAAATACACCTTGTATCTTTGACCATTTGCTTTAAATAATTATCCTTTACTATTTTTAAGCTCTAAGTAACCATGGTCAAAAATTTGGTTGACCTCAAAGGGTCGACTCCACCTAGATCTCAATTTTTTAGGAAATAGTTTCAACCTAGAATTGTATAAAAGAACCTTATCCCCAATTTTGAAACTTTTGTATCTAATATGAGCATTATGCCATTTCTTGGATCTTTCTTTGTATATCTTTACATTTTTGTAAGAAATAAGTCATAACTCATCTAGTTCATTAAGCTGTAAACATCTTTTAACACTAGCATCTTTAATGTCATAATTTAAAGTCCTAATAGCCCAATATGCTCTATGCTCTAACTCAACAGGTAAATGACAAGCTTTTTCATAGACTAACCTATATGGTGTCATCCTAATAGGTGCTTTAAATGCTGTGTGATATGCCCATAGTGCATTATCAAGCTTATGTGCCCAATCTTTCTTAGAGCTAGAAACTGTCTTTTCTAATATCCATTTAAGTTCTCTATTGGATACCTCTGCTTGACCACTAGTTTGTGGATGATATGGAGTAGCTACCCTATAATGCACACCATATTTATGCAATAAAGAATCAAAAGAGCGATTAATAAAATGCTTACCTCCATCACTTATGATGGCTCTTGGCACTCCAAACCTTGAAAAGAGCTTCTTTAAAAATTTGATCACCACCTTGGAATCATTAGTTGGTGTTGCTTTGGCTTCAACCCATTTTGATATATAGTCAACACCAACCAAAATGTAGTTTTGTCCAAAAGATGTAAGAAAATGATCCATGAAGTCTATCCCCCACACATCAAATATTTCTACTTCCAAGATATTGTTCAAAGGCATTTCATCTCTTTTTCCAATGTTACCAGCTCTTTAACACCTATCACATTGTGCTACAAAAACCCTAGCATCATGAAATAAAGTAAGCCAAAAGAAACCACATTCTAGCACACGAGAAGGAGTCTTAGTACTACCATTATGACTAGAATACAAAGATGAATGACAATGTGTCAAAATGTTTACATACTCATCCTCACTAACACACCTACGAATAATACCATCCCCACTTATCTTAAATAAATAGTGTTCCTCCCAAAGATAATTTTTGACATCACTAAAGAATTTTTTCTTTTGTTGCCATGTCAAATCATTAGGTATAATCCCTGCAGCAAGAAAGTTAGGAAAATCTGCAAACCAATAACTATTTACTTGCTCAATAGACATAAGAGACTCATCCGGAAAGGATTCGTTAATCTCATTGCTATCCCCTATAGGTCCTTCATCATTTTCTAACCTTGACAAATGATCAGTCACTAAATTTTCATATCCCTTCTTATCTCTAATTTCAAGGTCGAACTCTTGCAATAAAAGAACCCAACGAATTAATCAATCTAGGCTTAGCATCTTTTTTAGCAAATAAGTACCTTAGTGCTGCATGATCTGTATAGATGATTACTTTAGATCCTAACAAATAAGACCTAAATTTATCACATGCATAAACAACTGCTAACATTTCTTTTTCAGTAGTTGTGTAATTTACTTGAGGTGGTGACAATGTATGGCTAGTATAGTAAATCACATGCAAATATTTACCTTGTCTTTGTCCTAACACACATCCAACAGCAAGGTCACTTGCATCACACATAATTTCAAAAAGTAATTCCCAATTAGGAGAAGTAATTATGGGTGCACTTACAAGAGCATTCTTTAAGGTAGCAAAAGCTTGCATACATGCATGAGAAAATTCTCTCAACTTCTTTTCTTAGAAATTAAGTCTTTAAGGAATTTTGCATAGTTAAGAATTTGTGTAATGGCCTCAATAAAATTTAAATTGATGTGTAAACGTTTTAACTTATCAATAAAAGATTGAAATTGCTTATCTTGGTGTTGTTGCTTCAAACGTTGTGGAAAAGGCGGACGAGGTTGGAACACTTGTTTTGGTCAACCCTTCTGTCACGCCCGCGACAGGTGTTGTGCTAACGATAATAGGGAGATTCTCATTGCTCGCACTCGTGAAAGGTAGTGCACTCAAGATGTCTACCTGCCTCTCTTCTGTCACGCTCGTGACAGGTATCGCGCTCACGAAAGAAGGTTCATCCTTCTGAAAATTCTATTTTTTTTTCTGCACATTCTCATCCACATTAGTAAAAACAAATTCATTGTTATAGGATTTACCTGACCTCAATTTAATGGCTTTAAGATGTTCCCTTGGATTCTCCTCCGTATTACTTGGTAGATTTCCTTGCATACGTGAAGGTAAAGCCTTAGCAATTTGCCCTATTTGCACTTCCAAATTATGGATGGATGAGGTTTGATTTTTAGTGATTTGATCAAACTTTGTTTCTAACCTCTTTTGGTTCTCTTCTTGTGAACTAAACTTTAGGTTAATCCCCTCTAAGAACCTATCCATTTTAACTTCTAAAGCTCCAAACCTATCTTGAGGTGGTTGAAATCCTACACCCCTATTTTGGTTGCTACTATTCCCCCATGAAAAATTAGGATGGTTTCTCCAATCGAGATTATATGTATTTGAGTATGGGTTACCACGCCCTTGCCCTAGGATAAAACTAACTTGTTCTTCCGTACTAGCTATCCCCAAATTACATACCTCACTTATATCACCTTGTTGGCCACAAATGGTGCATACCTTTTGTGAACTACCCCCCATTCCTAGGCTATTAACCTTTTGAGTTAAGGCCTCAATTTGGGCTTGTAAAGCCACCATAGAATCTATTGAATGTACCCCCTAGCATTAAAATTAGATTCTCTTACTCTTTCGGTGGGCCACATACAATTGTTTATAGCCATCTCTTCTAACAATTCAGAGGCAGCGTTTGTTGTTTTCCTCATAAGAGAGCCACTAGCTGCAGCATCTATGGTACCCCTAGTTGTGGGGTTCACTTCATTATAGAAAGTTTGCATGAGCAACTCCCTTGGAAGGTTATGGTGAGGATAAATTCTCTGCAATTCTTTAAATCTCTCCCAAGCTTCATACAAAGATTCATTGTCATGTTGCACAAAAGTTGTGATATCTTTTATAATTTTTGCAGTTTTGGCTAGAGGAAAATATTTGAATAAAAATGCTTGGGCAATTGGTCCCAAGTGGTTATTGATCCTCTAGTTAATGAATTCAACCAAGCCTTGGCTTTATCCTTCAAAGTGAAAGGAAAAAACCTAAGCTTAATTGCATCAGCCGAAACTCCATTAATTTTAAAAGTATCACATATTTCCAAAAAAATTGCCAAATGAACATTAGGATCCTCATTTGCCAAACCATAAAATTGAATGCTATTTTGAATCATTTGCAAAAGAGAAGGTTTTATTTCAAATTGGTTAGCATTTACCGTAGGCCTTACCACACCTTGTTGAGCACCACTCAATGCGGGTGTAGCAAAATCCATCAACCTTGGTGGATTTTCCTCTTTAGCCATGATAAGTCTCTTATTCTTATTCTTATTTTTGTTAGATTTTCAGTTACTTGACAAAAATCTCTCTATTTCAGGATTCAAAGGTTCAAGCTCTTCTTGAGAACTCCTTGTACTAGGCATGAACTATCAAATCCTGTATGAACAACACAAAACAAAACTAATTAAATATTGTAATCCAAAATCATAAATCAATCTTCATAATGGAAATAAATAATCATTCATTCCCCAGCAACAGCGCCAAAAACTTGTTATCCTATTTCTAAGTGCTAATTCTGCAAGTATACGGTGTACCGGTTATAGTACAAAAGATGTCGATCCCATGAAGAATGTGATAATTATTACACACTATTACTACTCAATTTTAATCTTGTTTACAATGGTCATTAATTTTATGAATAAAAGTGGAAAAACTATGTTTAATACTATCTAACCTAATTATTGATTATCGGAGAAGACAAATGATTAATGATAATATATAAAGTAATAATAAATAGAACTTGAAGTGATTATTCTTGATTATAAGTATATTCTTGTCATGCAAGCCAAGTTGAATAAGATTCCAATTTCCTCTATCAACATAAACTAGAGTGCCTAAAACATGCATTTATAATTCGAACTCACAATTTTCATTAATGAATTAGAGGGTTATACATGCAAATTTAAGGAATAAGAAACAATCTATAACAACCATCTAATATTATGATTTCTCAAATAATACTTCAATGATGAACTTCTATTAGTTTTAAGTAAAAATTCATTTTTCAACTTACTCTTACTTATAATGATCATGCATAAAAATACTAATAGAAAATTCTACAAGAAAGAATATCAAATTGATATGAATAATAAAATATAACATTAAAGATTCAAGTTCATAATTTGCATCATTCAATATTTACAAAGAAGAAGTTAAATATAAGAAATGAAGAAGGAGAACTCTCTCCCTTTCATAAAGGATATCTTCTTCTTTGTAAAAAATTTTCTCTTCAAAACATAAAAATCCTAACTTAAAAACTTTAACTAAAGAAATGTGCTCTCAAACTTACAGAAATTCTTAATTAAAAATTCAACCACTAAAATTACAGTTGAAACTAATATTTATAATGTTTTAAAAGATGTATCCTTTCAAGTGTCTCTTCAAAAGGTGGCAAGACTTGGTGGAAAGACATAACTCTTCAACGCAAATTTTGAATTCAACTGCACAACGGTCCTCTCTGTTACAATCGTGACGTCTGTCGCGCTCGCGACATCTATTGCGCTCGTGACAGATTGCTTGTCTCCTTTGCTTTCTTCTCTTCCTTTCTTCTTTCCTTCTTTACTTGGCACCTCCTATCGCGCTCATGATGCTGGTCGTGCTCGCGACAGATTCTTTTCTTCCTTAGCTCATTTTTGCTCCTTTCTCCTATTTTCTCCATTTTCTCCTACACACACAAAATTTAAACAAAAACATAAAACATACCTAATTCTAACATAATTAACTACACATAAACATTATTTTGAACCCAAAAACCTAGATTAAATATGAGCTATTTAGACTCATATCAGAATATAAGAGTGAAGAGGAAAGAATTGATTTGAGGGACTATAGTGTAAGTTTGGCTTAAGAGGTTGAAGGTTTATGCTAAATCCGTGCTTTGTCGTGAGCGTGACAATGGTTACAGGCACGACAAAATGCAGTTTGGCAATTTCAGCAAAAGTTGACAAGTGGCTGCTCGGGGGTTTGACACCTGGCTTGGGACAAGATATGAATAGAGTGAATTAAGTATGAGTGGTTGGCCTTTAATGTGAATTAGTGGCATTTATTTTGGGTTGGTCCCATTTTCTTTCCCCTTCTTTCTTCTCCTTTGTTTCATGCCTCATTTTCTGCCTTCTTCTCTTTTGTTCTTTATTCTTGACTTGTGTTCTTTTTGTCCCTCTCGGTTGACTTGTCTTTGAGTGGTGCTCTTGGATTCGTTTGAAGAGAGTAGTTGGAAGTGAGTTTTGAGGAGGTAAGTGTTTGACTTTCGGATTATCGATCTTCTTCTTCTTCTTCTGCTTGGTTTTTATTTTTGATTCTAAGTATATGAGCTAGGATTAAGTGTTTATTTGGGTGAATTTGTGCATGGAAGCTGTGGACAAACGACAAGGCAAAGGCAAGGAGAAGGTCTGACTAAAGGAAGAGAAGAGATCAAGCTACTCTTGAGGTTGGGATCATGTGTGTTTTGATGGATGCATGCTATTGAGTTGTTTTACACTTGATTGTTTGCTAAATGCATGTTATATGACTAGGGATTAGAGAGTTTTGATCTAGGTCTTAGATAAGTACATGTCCATTTTAATTGCTTGTAGTGTTCTTTGAATATAAGAGTATTAGTGACATCTGAAGAGTTTCTTGCATAAGAATAATTTATGTTGTAGGCCTTTTTGGCTAGGTTTTGTTTGTAATTAGATTGGAAGGCTTGTGTGTGAGATTGGTTGACATGTGTGTAGTTGTGCACATGAGTGTGTGTGTGTGTTTGAGATTTTTTGGCACGAAATCAGGGTTCTATCACGAGCGCAACAAAAGTCGCGAGCACGACAGAATGCTCCGAGGGCAAGTGTTTGCCTTGCCGTGCCTGGTCATGAGCGCGAGCCTCGTTGCGATCGCGATAGAAGCCAAATGGGCATTTTGTCGAGAGTGCGACACTCCCTTGAGCACGGCAGTTCGAGAATTTTTGGCTCTGTCGGGGGTGCGACGAACGTTGCGAGCGCGACACTGCTCAGGATTTTATATGTAAAGTTTTTGCCCTATTTATATGTATAGTATTGCATTATATATAGTATGAGCATATAAAGTAGATGAATATGGCAACATGATTAAGTATGTATGAGTGTAATTATGGTTTATTTGGTTAACACATGATTTAAGATGATGTATAATGACTTATAGGGATACTTGAATATATAGTTTAGTGTATTAAGTTAATTGTCAAGCTTGAAGAGTCATAGTAGTGGATAGATAAGTATACTTATAAAGGGTTAGAGTGCAGCTACTAGCGTGGCACTATTATGCCTATTTGTTGAATACCCTACGTATTCATATTTGAGTTAGGTCTCTACATGTTGATATTGAGATTCAATATTTAGAGTAACCGTATCCACCATTAATGGATTTGAGGCTATTGAATGTTCAGAAGTGTATATGAGATGTAGTGGACATTGTTATACATTTTGTCTTACATGAAATGCAAGTCATATGATATATGTATATGTGCAAAATTACAAGTTAGAGTGAATGGTTTATCCCTCGTACATGTTGTTATTGCATGAGTATGATATGGTTATGGAAATGATCAGAGCAAGAGATGATATGCATCAAAGAATTTATATTGGCATGAGATGTGCATAACTATTGATTTACAATGTGTGTTTTATTGTGACTTCGATAGAAGTCTATGGCTTTGTTTATCCCCAATAAGCGTTATCGCTTAGCACGGGTGTTTTCCCATGTAGGTTTGTAGGATTGGATTAAAGAATGCTCATCTGCCGGCCATTAGGAGGTTGAAGAAGTCTTTTGTTTTTGTAATTGGTTCTTTTTTTGTAGCGAGCATTATATAGATTTTGTATTAGAAGTGTAATGTACATGTATAGAAGTATAATCTTTTAATTCTGAACAAAGATGTTTTGTAATATGTACAGTTTCAATATATTTATATATGCTAGTATATCAGGGTTTGACTTTTCTTTTTCGCTATAGAGTTTGATTATATGTCTTTGGGTATGTTTGTTTGGGCATAATGCTTCGATATCCTTAATTGGGGTATTGGGGTGTTGCAAAACTATTGTTACTCCGGCCTTTGAAGATGATCACCTTCGTGTCCAGATCCTTTATGAGAAAATGATCAGCAAAAAATTCAACAGAGACTGGGTTAGAATTGGTGAGAGCATAAACAGATAAAAGATTACGATGAGCACTAGAAGCATGTAATATGTCATGAAATTTTAAAGTATGAGAACCAAGAGCAAAATAATTCTCACCAACATGAGAGATAAGAAGAAACATACCATTTCCAATTTGAACCTCCTCTGGAGCCTGATATTTAGAGTGAAGGCCAAGGTTTTCTAGATTCGCTGTTAGATGGTGAGTGGCCCGGTGTCAACAGTCCAAGGCTGGTAAGGTGGATGGGTGGCTGCCAGATTGGAATAAGGTGAGGTATGTTGGGTTTGGTCGCAATAATTCAAATTAACGCTGTGGAATAAAATCGAAACCCAAAATAGGATCCATGTATTTTCAACTGATTCAAAAGGAAGAGATTAAGATTTACCAACCTTTAAACGAAATTAACTCCTTTAACTCAGACTATAGGCACTGCGACAATCACGAACACCCTCTATCGGTATCCACACGCACGATCCAACGAACAAAATTCGCAGGGGTGCTAGCTCCCTTATATTGCGACTGAACTCTATAAGCATGCCTATCTATCCACGACTCGACTAACGCAGGCTAAACACATACTTGATTCCTTTAATGACGTACATGTTATATTTTAATACTTTTTCAAAAGCACATACTTTTATTGTAGTCGCATAATGAACATACGTATAATTCATTTATAAACTAAAGCAATGGCTCATATAAAATATAACAAACTATAACCTTTAATTACAATCACATTTTAGTTTTAAACACATGCTTAAAAATTCATTTCAACTATAGCTTACATGGTATAGCATATCATAGTTTACACATAGGTCATAAGAAAATCATAAATAAAAACCCATGCCAAAAAGCTTAACAACATACCTTCATAGCATAGGCAAGAGTCGCACTTGCGACCTTAGTCGCGATCGCGATAGAAGACTGGATAGCCTCTGTCGCGCTCACGTCACCATTCGTGCTCACGACAGAGCCAAACATCACGCTCTGCCAAAACAATCAAGTCTCAATGGACCTTCAAACTGGACCGCACTCATATCAATTCTCACTGAAATGCAACTTCACATATAAACTTATTTATTCTTATAATGTCCATAAATAATTTCAGAAACATTACTTTCCCAAATTCATGCATTAAATTCAATAATTTCAACACAAGTATCCTAAACTATTCAATTTATTAAGAATTATTCCATAACTAGACAGTCATATAAAGACCATTTGAGATACGAAAGGTTCATTTCAATTTCAGCTTATGACACGCTTAAAGCAATCATTTAATTCATTATTAATATCCCATACAAATTCTAACTATAAATAAGTCTACTTGAGACTTGAATCATTAATGGTTCAACAAACTTTAACAAATATGTGCATACATGCCGAATTTATTCTTAACAAATATCAAGGCATTACTGGAGCTCAATTGGTACATTTTCTTTTGTGTCTGAAATAGTTTCTATACTTTGGTTTGGACTTGGAAGAGTATTCTAAACTTCCTATGTGTCCAAAGAGTTGGGAATCCAAACCCCGAAATTCTACTAGTTCAAAATGCAAGTTATAGAATTTCACTTCAAATCGCCTAACATAATATAAATCCAGTCAATATTGAACATACTTGAAAATGTTTGACTGATTAAAGTTTTAAGTAACTAAGTCAATATTCTTATTTATAACCTCAAACACTTATATTCATAAGTAATAGCCATTTAATTACTCATTTCCAAACTCTAAACATATGATGAATATGTCTCAAGAGGTTCCGAGGAAGTTAGGGTGTATTTCGAAAGGAAAAACAATACAAAATACACAAACTAGAGAAGGGTGAAGAGGGACAAGGGTTCATACCAACCATAAGGCTCAAAATAAGAGAAAACACCTTTAGCAAGCAGGTTCTGTCGTGCTCGCGACAGAAGCCTCTGCCCCTAGCTCTACGAAAATAGACTAAGATGATTGCCTCTCATCCCCTACTTTTTAACGCCTAAACCAACCTCTAAAACTCATTTTTAGCCAAAACTTCCTTCTTAACAAATGTTCCTTAGGATGTTAAATTTCAAATGCAACAAATTTCAGATAAATTGAACATCAATAACTCCATATATAAACTACACAACCTCCACTACTCCCGTTGACCTGTCTAAGTACAGACCCCCTGGTTTCTACAATTTTCAAGGATCTTAGAGCCATATTTGGCTTTCTGTCCTTCAGAGACAAATTTAGGTATATGAATTAGCTTTCCAATGGCACTGCTCTCACACAATTTAGATATCTATAATTCAACTTATAGCTAAAACAAGTACTAAAGGTCCAACAAAATTTGGGCAGAATTTCCCCAAAAATGCAAACTCTCTAAAATTAAATCAATCCACATAACCAAAACTAACACAAGCAACCCAATTTGATAAATAAATATCAAACTATCAAAATATCAACATACACATATACATATATCAAATGAATAGGTTTCCCAAACCTCAAACTCCTTTGCTCCATTAGCTTAAATGGTTGCACTTCCTGCTCCCATACTCTTTCTATAGATGTATCACTCCAATTTCCCTTTTATCTCAAATCTCTCACAAGAACTCTTAAGATGTACATTCCATTCTACAAAACTTAGGGCTTGCAAAGAGAGGGAGAGAGGTTGGCGTGAGATGAAGAAGAAGAGGAAGAAAGGGTGAAAAGAGGGAGAACGTGAGGGAGGAGAGAGGGATGAGCAGAAAATCTGCTTTATCTCACATTCTCTCTCTCCTTTATTACCCCAACCACCACCATCTTATCTCTAATGCCACATGTCTTTTCCCTATTGGTTCTCACTAGATATTTTATATCCAAACATCCCTTTTAGTCCACATCCTCTCCTTTAAACTTACAATGACCTAATACATAAATATAATTCTTACATTGGCCCACAATTAAATCCTTACCTCCTTCAATTAAGTCCTAAATTAATACTTTACAATTTTGGAATTGGTCGCACTTGCCGAAACTTTTGCGTTAATACCGAATTCATCCTTTCGACATACCTGACACCGCAACTCCCATATATTCGGCCTAATGCTACTGCATTCTCATAAATTAGCACTCGTTATTTATTGGATCAAATTAAATCCATATTTTCAAAATGACCAAATTACCCTTGTCTTCCTTTTTCTTAATTCTAATCATATTTTTACTCCTACTTACTCACTCCGACAATCAAATCATACGGTTTCGACCGTCAAAATCCCTAGAAATATACAAAACCTTCCAGGGTACATTTCAGGGTGTTACATGAAAGGTCCAATAGTAGAGTGACAAGTGGCTAGGTTGTTGGGTGCATTAATGGGGATTTGAAAAGAGTAGAGAGAGGGAAGGCTGAAATTTCTTAGCTTCCCGTGGAAGCTACTTGGTTTTGCCCTCTCCCTTCTCATGTTCTCTCTCTCACTTTCTCATCTCCATTTTTTTCTCTCTCAAGTTTTGCATGTGGGTGTTCCTTAAACTTGAGCTAGGGTTTTGAGTTTTGAAGAGTTTCAAGAGGTAAGTGGCTGCGTTTTTGGTTGGATTTTCTACTTCTTCTCCTTCTAAGGGTCTGATATTGGGTTAATTGGATTATGTGGTTATTTGCATGGGTTAACTAAGATTTGGTTTTGATTGGATTTGTGCAAGAATCTGAAGAGAGGAGGAAGGATAAAGTAAAAGGAAAGGTTATAGCTCGAAGTCAGTGGATTTTTGAGCTCCATACCAGGTTTGGGAGCTTGTGTTTAGCTGTGTTTATTTGGAAAAGTTGTCCATGGCTTTCGGATCCTTGTGTGTTATGCAAATACCTGTTATATGTGTGCTTTGTTATAAGTAAATGTATGTGTTCATAAATATGTGTACATGATTTGAGATATAAGAATTATTAGGCTTTGCATGTTAATTCTTGAAGAGTTGAACATGAACATGAGACGAATTTTTGGGTTTTGGAATCTCTGTAAATGCTATTTTGATGTGTAATGATATTGGTTGATTTATGTTATTATGGTTGTAAATGTGTTTTGGAGGCCAAAAAGGTAAGCTTTTACATGTTTTAGCATGAAAATTGGGTTTGGGTAAAGATGGGTTTTGATTTTCCTTCAATTCCCGTTTTGCATTTCTGGGGATCGAGCAGAATCGATTCTTTCGTGAGCACGAACAGTTGTGAAGTTGGAAGGTCACGAGTCATGAGTGAGGATCATGATTCGTGACTCTCTTCCCTTGGCAATCACGAGCCGTAAGGGAGGATCACGACTCGTGACCGGCGAGACGCGTTGGCGTCACGAGTCTTGAGTGAGGATCACGACTCGTGACCTCCTCTTCCTGCAAAGGGTGGGCATCACGAGTCGTGAGGGAGGATCACGACTCGTGACAGTCCCTTTCCTGCATGTGAGACTCGTGACTGGCTTCTCTTCCTCTCACTATCGAGAGTGCGACTTCTTATTGCTAGCGCGACAGTGAGGCCTCTCCTGCCCTATTTAGAAAAAGAGTTTTAGGCTTATTTTTTTACATGGGTTTTTACTACATGACACATGATTTGTCTTATATGGCCTATTAATTGATTAATTTTATGTTCTTAATAAGATCTGTATATGATTTATATGTCTCTAAAATTGATAAAAACACATGTATACATGAAATTGTATAATTATACTTGATATATTCTCTAGTATATGATAATTATTTTTGAACATGATTGAGTTGTTTTCTAAGCCTGATAGTCATAGTAGTGGATAGATAAGCGCTTATCCAGGGTTATAGTGTGAGTACAGCTGCTATATGTTATTTGTTATATGCGGGCCCCATTTGGGTCATATAAGATGTTTGAGACCTCGGTCTCCGATATACTTTCGGGTATACATGATGATAAAATGTTTTGAGACCTATGTCTCCATATGCTTGGGATACTGTGTCCTATCAGTATCGTTAGTACCCATATCCACTAGTTAGCGAATAATCAGGCTATTACTTGAGGTGATTATACGAGTTTGTTATATGAAGCCATTATTTATATGAAATGAATATATGTTACATGTATATGTATATGTGTTATGACATGATGAAATGTAATACTTGTATTCGAATATGAATGGTTATTTTTTCGATATACTTGAGTAGGGGTGTGCAAATGGTCGGTTCGATTTGGTTTTGAACTGAACCGAAAAAACCGAAAACAAAAATTTTAATATTTGCAGAACCGAACCGAGAACCGAACTTTTGAGAACCAAAACGAAATAGACCGAAATTATTTCGGTCGGTTCGGTTCGGTCCGTTCGGTTCTCCATAATTATGGACTTTGTTTAAAAAAAAATAACTTATATGGATATATAAATTAAATAAACTTATATTTAACACAATAAAATCATTTAAAATAACTAAAAGGAAAAAAAAACATATATAAATTTTCATATTATGGCCCTAATAAATTCTAAGTAAAATTACACTAAAAAAATATATTAAAATAAATTATAATTAAATAATACATTCAATGTCCTTCAATTTAAAAAAAACATACATGTAAATAAATATAACATAAATTCTGATACATAACACTGCAACAAATTCAATCAAGCTTCTTACACCTGCATTACATACAAACAAACAATGATTAAATAAATTCAAATAAACTCTTAAAATACAAGCCTAATATAAAAAAAAATAATCAAGACAACAATATATGGGCAAAAGAAAAAATAATCATGATATTATTTGGTAACCCACCATATTTTTATGTTTCATGTGTTAAAGTATATGCAAGAAAATGGAAGTTAATGGTAGATGCAACACAAAGTTAATGGTGAAGCTAACAGAGAAATCACGTAATCAATTAATCGCAAAAAATTAGAGCCACGTTACCTAGTTACTCCATTTATACATGTACTAAGAAAGTTCATCTCTAAAATAAAATTAAAGAATTAAAGAATTAAACGAAGTCTATTTACTAAGAAATTATGGAATGTGGATCATGATCAGGTGGAATAGTTGGAATCACTTTCACTGCAATATTCAAGAGAAATTGATTATGGAAACGGGTAATTAGTAGTCAATTTACTGTTAGTTTGTTTTCATACGAAAATTAAAATGTGATAAATTAATTAATGTCTCCAATTAATGTTTTTATGTGAAAACTAAAACGGGTAATTTGTTAGTTTGTTAGTTTGTTTATCATTTTTTTTGGGAGATGCTAATGCAACTGCAACGTCCTAGCTAGCTAATGCAGGGAAACTTAGTAAATCCTTTTGATTAAGTAATCAATAACAAAAATTAACTCTTGTAGGGGAACTTAGCTCCTAAAACTTCAACATTTCCCTCTGGAATAGAGTCTTTGGCAGATTATGTTCATGCTAAAAGCTTGAAGCTGGGGATATATATATATATATATATATATATATATATATATATATATATATATATATATATATATATATATCAATCAATGGTAGAGTGGAGTCCCTGTTTCTGTCAACTACATGAAAATAGATAGCTTGTTTGTTAGGCTTAGACAGTTATTATAAATACACTTCACACATCTCCCATATTATCTATACTATATATTTTATTTTACATGAATATTTGGACCAAAATCTCAGGTAGAGGGTAGAGAATTATTTAGTGATTTAAGAAGGTTAAATTTGAATAGACAAAAGTGGTGATAGCAATTGTCTAAATAGAATACAAGCAAACCACGCCTATTTATGTCAATAACACTCAAAATCATTCTGCTATTGTTGCTTGTAATTTATCTCAACTATATATATAATCAAATTAATATATACTTTTCATCCAGAAAGAAAAAATAGAACATGAAAAACGTGAAGCAGTTAAATAGAAAAGAAGGGGAAATAGGGAATCGGGGGAAAAGAAGGGGGAAAACAACATTTTTAAAGCACAATCATTCCAAGCACCATTGCATTCATCTATCATACGTTCATCTGCAAATTGAATAAGGTGATTTCAATAAACAGCAAAGGACCCACAAAGAAAATCAAATCAAGCACAATCATTCCAAAGCAACAAAAATGAAGACAAATCAGATGAAAAGAGAAGATAAAAAAGAAGAGTAGAACAGATACTGACCATGGCTACAGGAAGAATCGAACAATCGAAGAGGAAGAAGGAAGAAGCGCAGAACGGGAAGAAGCTATGCTAGGGTTCAGGTAAGGAAAAGGAAGAAAAAAAAGAATATATATATATATATATATATAAGAGCAAAACGGTGTGTTTTGCTTAATTTGGTCTATTCGGTTCCTTCGGTTTTTTAATTTTTAGAACCGAACCGATTAAACCGAAAAAAAATTTCGGTTCGGAACCGAAAAAATTGAGAACCAAAGAAACTGAACCAAATAGACCAAAATCAATTCGGATCGGTTCGATTTTCGATTCCGGTTCGGTTCTGCACACCCCTATACTTGAGCATGATGAATACTTGTTATAAGCATGAGTAGTATATGTTTTTATGCTTTTGTTATTATTAAGCTTATATATATGTTTATTGCAATTATATGTACATGCATGTGTTGTTCCTCCCCACTAAGCGTTATCGCTTAGCACGGGTTCTTTTCCCATGTAGGTGGCAAGTTCAGTTCAGAGTCGGATATCTGCAAGTCGGCCACTAGAAGTCTATAGTTGGAGTTATTTTGTCTTCCGCTGTATTTTTATATATGGAGTTTGATTTAAAAATGTAATTTTTTGTAAAGTATTATTTTGTATATATATATGTTTATCTTTTACAAATCCCTTTTGTAAAAACTATATGGTTATTTATATATTTGGATTTGTTATCTTTTAATTAAATGTATATGTATTTGAGTTTGTGCGTGTGGCGCTCCGGTATCCTTCCAACGGGGGTATCGGGGTGTGACACCCATCTTATGCCCTTAGGCCCAAAATCATTTTGATAGCCTAATTAATTCTAACCATTTTAAACATATGAGTAGCACCATTACCCATTTTGCCTTACTAGGATAACCTAATGTACTTCGCTTTAGCAGAACGCACATTTTGGTGATCTTACTCTTGACAGTTGTTTTAATAATGGGTGGCAAATGACTTAAAATTATGGTGAGGGATTTTAATTTTAACTTATGATGTCTAATTATTTATATAAATCATGCATCATTTCATACATGGCATCTCATACACATATATCATCATTCATCGCATCATATACTAAGAACATATGCATAATATATATAAAACTGTGTCATATCATGGCCAAAATCTAATTTGATCCTCATAAGCCAATATGAAGATCAAAGGTCAATCCTAGGTGTTTTTACATGGACTTGATCAACAGCTTCCATCTTGCACCTCCATCACCATGGACTTGGATTGATCTCAATTGTTGCTCTTCGTCTTCATTACAATGATGATACAAAGAAATTCTACTACAACTATTAAGTAAAATAAATATTACAATAAAATTAACGACACGCAAGTCGTATTTAAAAATTACAAACCCTTAAAATAGATAAAATAAATTTCATCCACATGAGGTTCGTTTGGCCATGCTATGCACCATGCAAAGACATCAAACATACATAAAATAAACCATGTTATTTCATATCATTCATAATATACCCTTTATTATTATTATTATATATTATCGAATAATATATGAACAAGGCTACAACTACACGATTGTACAAATCGTGCACTTAAAGCAAGGAAGTATGAGTCGTGCACATAAAGCAAGGCAGCACAAGTCGTGCACATAGGCACGGCTGCACGACTGCGAGAATCGTGTACATGAGCACGAGTTGTGCACATGAGCATGACTCATGCTCCAATGTACGACTCGTGCTCATTGTTAATCTCATTAACGATGTCTGCCCAAAACCCTATTCTCTGTCATAAAAAAGCGATTCTATTTATCATATCAGCAACCATTTAATAGACACAGAATACGATCATCAATAATTTCGTATTAAACATATTAATACTTTTAGTTAATCATATTAACAGAATCATATTAACACTTAATTGAGTTCGTAGCCCTTAAAATATAGGATTACATTTTTAACAATTAAAACAGTAATCAATATCTACGCATCAACATACATAAAATATTTGAATCAATTGAATATACAAGTAGCTCTGATACCACTGTTGGTTTTGGTCGCAATAATTCAAATTAACGCAGCGGAATAAAATTGAAACCTAAAACAGGATCCATGTATTTTCAATTGATTCAAAAGGAAGAGATTAAGATTTACCAACCTTTGAACTAAATTAACTCCTTTAACTCGGACTATAGGTGCTGCCACAATCACAAACACCCTCTATCGGTATCCACACGCACGATCCGACGAATAAAATTCGCAGGGGTGCTAGCTCCCTTATATTGCGACTGGATTTTTATGTTTTTCTTTCTCAAAGAAAAATGGCGGCTATGTAACACCCCCATACCCCCGGTAAGGAATATCGGGGCACTACGCGGACGCTTACGTATACATGTACATGCATTAGCGGAAGCGATAGCATAAACACATCCATTTAAAGTAATTAAATACTACACTAGGGCCCACTTACACGTTCATATTACATCTGTTTCCATTTAGCTTTACATATACATTTACATGTAACAACTATACTCTTATATTACATAATGATGTTACTCAAAATGTAAAACTCTAACTCTTTCTTATACAAAAAGGTATAGCAAAAACTCCTAGTGGCCTTGACCCGCAGATGTCTGCTCACTGATTCGAACCTGTATACCTACACGGAAATAAACATCCGTGCTAAGCGATAACGCTTAGTGGGGATAAAATAATGCAAAGGACTTCTTTACGAAGTCACATATAAATCACACATTTCATATCACACAATCACTATCTCATGCATATAACTGGTATACATGTATAGGTAGCATGCTCAATTACCAAGTACTCTGAACTCCGGTGCATATAACATGTATTCATTTACTTTTTCATAAACGCTACAACTTGTACATATCATGTATTCAAATGCACGCTATCATGTATCCACATTTATATAAACACACTCATGTAATCATATACTTGTATACAGAACTATAATGTACTTAAACATTACTCTCATATACTGTAGCTTTATTCGAAGCAACTCTTTAATCATCTCAAGTTCACTGCACAACATTTAACAAAACAAGCCTGAATTCCTTTCATGGTGGATACGAGACGCTCTATATAAAAACATTTTCGATAGACCGAAGTCACAAAACATTTTCATCTATCTCTATTAATGACCATTCTCGGAGGTCGACCCGCTTCACCCAAATGGGGCAGAACGTTGGCAGCTGCACTCGATAATCCCTTTATAAGCATGCTTATCTATCCACTATATCGGTAATCAGGCTCAGAGACCACTCAATTACTATACACAGATATCAACTCATCATGTAAAAGCATGTAACATTTAAATTCTATGCATTCACTCTTATATAACATCATCATATACATGTATTCAACTCATTACATAAACATCATGCAAAGCAAGACAGAAGAAAACACTCTCTTCAAAATAAATAAAACAGGATGCGAAGAGGTTCACTGTCATGATCGCAACAAGAAGTCGCGCTCGTGACAGAAGCCAAGTTCATTGTCGCGATCGCGACAAGAGGTCGCGCTTGCGACAGAAGATAGATTACAAAAAGGCTCTATACTCTATACCAAATGCATTGTATAACAATTCCTAAGTTCATACATATTTATCATGTCATTTACTATACTTCACACAACTATACATTGTTACTTTATTAGTTAAATTACCATCTTTAATCATACTCATATGTATTTTTCCATTAACAACTAATTTGTAATCATTTAGGAGCCCTAATCATGTATAAAACGTTAAGGGGAAAGGCAAGGGGTTTACCCATGCCAACCATGGGCTCAAAATGAAAAAAAAAAAGAGCTTAATATAGGTTGTTCTGTCGCGAGGACGCGACCTGTGTCGCGCTCGCGACAGAGGCTCCGCTTTGGTGCCTCACGAGACTGCTTTTTACCCTAAACTTGTATCATCTAAATGAACCTCTAAACGTCATTTTTAGGCAAAACAGTCTCTTAACAATTGTTCTCTAGGATGTTAGCTTTCAAATGGGACAATTTTCAGGTCGTTTGGACATCTATAACAAAGGATATGATCTAAACAACCTATACTGTTCCAGTGAACCCGCCAGAACAGGGTCACCTACGTTTTAATTACTTTTTGGGATACCTATGGCCAGAATTAGCTCAAGTACCCTCTTAGAAATATTTAGATACGGATCTTATATTTCATATGCAATTGGAATCAACACAATTGGAGTCTTATAACTCTACTTATAATAAATACTATACACAGGGGTCTAATGACAAATAAGCAGAATTTCGCAACATCAAACTCTATTATCAACACAAACACTCAAATGATCAGGTTACATACTTATAAACATATATACACATGTCATGAGCACTGAAAGCAATCAAAATGAACAATAAACCAATATACACTAAAAGAGCAATTGAGCTAGTTAAAGCTCATCATATACATCTACATCCAGTCATGGTTCCTTTTAAACACATATCATTCAATCACATGCCAGGAAAACAAAATCGCACTCGATCCCTACCTTAGGTGGCTTAACCGATTATCTCTCTAATCAATTATGAGCTTCTCCTTTCCCCTCGCTAGCCTCTTATCCACCGCTTTCTTGCACAATAAACCAAGAGAGTACTTAATCTATGGATTTCACTTTAAATCAAAAACAGAAAATAAACAAAAGAAGAAGACCAATGCTAAAATCAAGCCAATTACCTTCTTCTTAAGAACCCAACTCAACCCTTGACTTCTCCTCTTCAAACAAATCCAAGAGATTCTCTCAAAGAACAAAGCAAAAGAGGAAGAAAAGCAAAGAAATGGCAAGGAAAAGGGACACGACAACTAAGAGCAAAGAGAGAAGAAAAAGGTGAGCAAAGAGCCAAATGCAGAAAAATGAGAGTGAGAATAGGAAAGTGGCCGATCAAAACCAACCCAAAGCCAACAAGTCCTTACATTAATGCCACCCACTTCCATTTAATGCCAACCACTCTCATTAATCCATCTCCATCCAAAAAGTCCCATGCCACATGTCACTCTCTCTAGTAGCCATGCGTCACTTCCCTACAATAACACTTGGCACACTCCTACAATGCCACTTGTCAACCTCCTACACCGCCATGTGTCACTCTCCTATGATGCCAAGTGTCCAATACACATCTCAAGGTCTCTTAAAACCCACTTATGCACACATCTCGCGAGGGGGTTCTATCGCGCTCGCGACAGAATGCTCACGCCCGCACCAACCAGCCGAAGTTCAAAAATAGCTGGAGTGCTCTGTCGCGCCCGCGACACTTATCGCGCTCGTGAAAGAACTCTCGCACATCTGTCGCGCCCGCGACACTTGTCGTGCTCGCGACAGAACTCTCACACAAAAACTTACCTTGTTTGAACAAAACTCTGTAATTCTTCTAGGGCCACTTTGGGGTGTGACAGGCTAGGTTTTTCTCTCTTAGGAAAATTACAGCCACTCTCAATCTTTTCCTCTTTTAGGAGAACGTGATTAGGGTTAAATAATGTCTTCTTAACATATATCTATATATATATATATGTGAATTTTAAACCCTAAAGAGAAAAATAGGGATATTATCTCTTATTCAATATTAAGAGATATTTATATATATATATATATATATATATATATATATATATATATATATAGATATATATATATATATATATGATTTTGAAATTAAATTAAATCCACATTATAATTTCGAAATACCCTAATTAAAATCCATTTTGTTCATTTTGATCTTGGTGTGTGACCCAATAGGTTTATATTAAGTTGGCAGTGGGCCTAATCTCATAATAAGCCCACAAGTCATAATTGGTCTCTAGCAAGACATTATGACTACCCAAATAATATAAATATCGTTAGTCCGATTTTAACCTGACAATAGAACACGTCATTATCCTTTTGTCACATGATATCTTGTTTGAACATAAGTAATGATCCATGTCAAACCTATATTATTCAAACATATAATTTCCCGATCACTAAGTAGACTGATAAATTCAAATGACATTGATCACATTATCAATTCATTCGAGAACGGCCATGAATTTTACAGTCCTACTTATCGAGGGGCCCAATAGATATCTCTCTCATAAGAGAGGGACCAATTCCATCTTGATTATTCACTTTCCTCTACATAATTCTCATTATGTTCGATCATAAACTTTATAATTATCCGATTAAAGATAACGTTTGATTATGTAAAAACATAATGTTCCTTATGTAGGAAACTGTGATAACTTCTGGTCAAAGGATTCAATAATATATCTATTATAAGATCACTTATGACAATATCCCATGTAGTGATCTTATAGTGGGTCTATTCGGTACTTTGTTCTCTAACAAATACCTATAGATTCGATTTATATCATCATATATAATCATCCCATGATTATCAATGCAAATCTATACTAGTCTTAATTTATCTTTATGCCCTTTAGTGATAAATGACTAGGGACAACATGAATAACATTGTTATTCATAAACATTACAATAATGAAACATGACAATAATATTAATGTGAAGAAAACCATTATATATATAAATGAAAATGTAATGATTACATCAAGGTCCAAATGTTTTGCCTAGGGCATAACCACTAACAAGGTAGTGTTGCGGGACCTATTCTTTGGTGAAGGACAAACGTTGGCCAAGTGCCCAAAGCCACGATAATTATAGCAAGTGACCTCAGTTGAAGAATTTCTAGAAATATGTGGCCTAGGAGATGAAAAAAAACTCTTGTGAGAACTGCTAAAATTGGCCACACGAGCGGCCTCCTCGGCCACGTCGGCAGTTACGAGCACGCTATTGGCTCGCAGAATCCTGAGTGGCTAACTGAGCAATGGGAGCAATTTGGACAAACTGAGTATCAGTAGCACAATCCCGTGCTAATTGTCTTTCTTCATTAAGAAGCAATCCATAAACATGATCTAAAGTGTGAGTCTCCATCCGAGAATCAAGAGAGTGATTAAATGGGCGATAATCCAATTCCAATCCCATGAGAATAGCATCAACTAAATCTTCTTCATTGTAGGGATGTCCTAGCACAGCTAACTAATTAGAAAAAGCTTTGGCTCTTTGAACATAGGTGGCAATTGAATCTTCACCCTTGTGAAGAGAAAGAATTTGGGCTCGCAAATTTCTAACTTGAGGTTTGGAACCTACAAAATAAGAAAAAAGCAGTTTATCCCATGCATTCTTGCTATTGCGACACCTACAAGTTGTGGCAACAAGGTAATATCAATGGTGGATAGGATCCAGCTAAGAACCAGCTGATCCCTGCGTTCCCAAATTTCAAACTCTAAGTTTACATCTCCAGTGGTCAATAACAAAGAAGGAGTAGAAAATAAGCCATCCACATGACCCATAAGACCATGCCCTTTGAGAATAGGAACGATTTGCATTTTCCAAATAAGGAAATTGGATGTGTTTAATTTTGTAGAGAAGCTGGTAATATTGGGAAGAAAGGATAAGAAAACAGGGGCGGCAACAAGCTCTCCATTAGTATCGGTGGAATTAGAGTTTTCGATGGATCCAGAGTTGTCGGTTCTAGTAGACATTTTGGTATTAAAACCCTAAAAGCTCTTATACCATATAGAGGATACAAGCCGCAATTTTATTGAAATTAGTTAGAGAATATATATACATGGGAGACAGTGTCCTACTAAAATACAACAATTGACCCCTGATACAAAGTACAGTAAATAGGAAATAATATCAGACAAATCAAAACCTATTTATCACATTTATGACTTCCCTTATAGTTAGGTCAATATATATAAATTTTCTCAATTCTAAATTCTCATTCTTAATCATGAAGAGGAAGGATTGTGAGGTTCCTTAGCATGTATGTGGAAATATTTAACCCTCTTTGCTGGCCTTTAATTAAATATCAAAGTCATCGCATGAAATTTCATTAATTTGGATTTTTTTTCTTACACTATTGGATGTTATCTTTGAATTACTAATGTTGAATTATCCTAACAGGATCAACATTATTGATCTAAATAAACTGTTAGTATTAATTATTAAGAGAGAGATTACGGATATGTGAGAAGATAATTAAGAAAAATTTGTAAAAATTTCAAAATTGTGTAAAAATAAATAAATGGAATTCTGCTCAAATAGACATCCATTCATCATTTTAAACCTATTATATGACTTAGCTATTATATAATTATAGATATATGAATTTCAAGAAAATTCTATGTGTGTTAAAATATTCCTTTGCATGAGAGCGAAATAGATGATAATTTTTTTACCAATATTGGTTAGTTTAGGTGGTTTATTACTTATTTTCCTCAAATAAGGTTTTTGTTTGATATCAAACCCTTCCCTCCTCTCTGTTCCAAGTCTCGCCTTCAACCTTCACTTCACCGTCCTTACCTTCCACAGATGTCCACAATAGGATTTCACCTCATAATTAATCATTTAGATGAATACAAAAGGCAATCTCTTGACATAACAAGTAAGGAACCATCTTTGGATGTTGCTCCTCCCAAAGAAGTTTATGGTTCTTTCAATATCTTTATGGACTATTTACCTTTGCGCTAGCCAACTTATAGATTGAGAAAGAATTTTTCCTCGCATGGGCATATTGAAAGAGTTCTTGTGGCTAAAAGTTAAGCAAAAAAGGATCAAATTTTGGTTTTGTCAAAATCTCAAGTATTAAAGACATTGAAAAGTTTATCAAGAAGCTTGATGGTTCATGGTTGGGGAATAATCAAATCCATGTTAATTTAGCAAAATGTGAGGAAAATAAATTAAAAGTTAGGGATGAAGATGGAAAAAGTCAATATCATCCCAAAAAAGGTTTTCACAAGCCTAAAGGGTAGGAAATCATACACTGAAATGGTAAAGTTTGAAAAAACAAACTAGAATTGGACTTGAGGAGACGTGTTTACAAACGATAAAGCATGAGCATCAAATTTCCATTATAAGTGTAATGGCCTGAAACTAGTATAGTAGTGACCAGTGAATTTTGTAGAGTTTATAGTGCGGTTTTGGTGTAAAAATAACAATGTTACTACCCTGAATTACATAAGAGTTAAAAAGTTAAACGTGCATCAAATGACCTCTCGGGAAGCCAGTAGAAAAAAAATATTTTATTGGACCATTGGAAAGTACAAGTTATAAGAAGTCAGGTGGTATAATTTGAAGTGAAAATGAGGTCAAATAGTTTCCCGAAAGTCAAACTGAAGAAAAGCCTCTAGTTCGATTCAAATAGTAACTAAGTTTGACCGAAATTTGATTGAGGCTTTAAAGATCGTAAATGACCTCTGAAAAGTTATCATAAGGCATAGCTAGACCATGATTGAGATGGAATTGGAGTCAAATGAGCTATTAAGAGCAAAAATGATGTTAAGGATAAAAAGTGAATCGAACCGGTTCAATTAGTGAATCGAACCAGTCGGACCGATTTTATTTTAGTTTGATTGGTTTAACCAAGGTTTGACTGATTTCTAAATGATGATACAGACCTCAAAAAAATTATCTGAAAGCACGTGTTTGCTTGAAATATTATGGAGAATCAAATGTTAATAAAAAATAAATTTTACGGTGAAATAGAAAATTTAGTTATCAGATTGATAAGAAATTACAGGACCGGGAAACGGTCTCCGATTAAGTTGAAATTTTATGTGGAGGCTAAATTATATATTTTAAGAATTATGAAATTGGTATTGTGAGAAAATGGGCTTAAGAAGTTAGAGGAATAAATTGGATTTCTTATTGGGCCTAATTTCTTAAATGTGCTTTTAGGTTTGGCCCAATTGGTTGAACCAAGCCAAGCCCACTCAAGACCCCCATATAAAGGCTGAAAAATAAAAAAACCTTAGATTTCTCTTCAGCCTTCTTCTCCTCCTCCTTGGTTGAATGGTATTCTTCTTCCTTTTCTTGAATTTTCTTCATTCTTCTTTCAAGTTCTCACCAAATCTAACCTTTTCAAGTAAAATCCCGCCTCTCTTTTCAATGATAGTAACCTCTAAAGTTCATTTGAAGTGGAAGAAATGGGAGAAAATAAGTGGAAAAGTTTATGTGTTAAATTGAGGTATGTAAAGTTGATATTTTTAAATAAGTTTAAGGTTCAAATAGTTACTTTCGGATGTATAGAGTATGTTTATGTAGTTATATTGAAAAAAGGAAGTAAATTTATGGTGTTTCCTTTGGTATTTATATTCGGCCACATGGAGAGATCAAGGAAAGGAAAATGCTTTAATTGTGAAAGATGAAGGAAATGAAGATCTAAGAGTGGAGATCATGAAAATAAGGTTAGTGGATACAATGTCCTCCTTTTTCCATGTTAAAAGTATGATTTTTAGTTATGTTTAAACATGAAGTATGTGAAATATGTCTGTTTAATTGAATCAACCCATATATTCATGCTTAGGAAGGTTAGAAATGAGATTTTGAATGATTAAAATGAAAAGATAAAAGTTTGATGATGTGGGTATAGTTTGGTCGAATGGTATGTCCATGGTTTTCCATGGTATATCATGATCTTTATGGCATTTTAATGATGAAAAGGAATCTTTAGCACGAGATCTAGTTAGTTGAATAGATAAAGGAAAGAAAAATAAACATAATGGATGATGTATGTTTAGGCCAAATGGTATACATAGTGAAAAATGTGATTTGACGTGATTTAATGGTATAATTAGGTTAACTAACATGTAATCTAGCTAAAGGAATGATAAATAAGATACAAATAATTTATGGTGAATGTATGTCATCATGGCCGAATAGTATGTATGGTGTAATACATGAATATGTTATGATATTATGACATATAAAGGCATAACTTGGTTAATTAGCATGAAATCTAATCAAATGTATGAAAAATGAGATGAAAATAATTCATGGTAAAATAATGGTATCTTGGCTGAATAATATGTATGGAAATATCAATATGTAGTTTGATGGTTTGATGAATTTAATGGCATGAAATGGTAATGGAATGGAAATTAAGTGTATAATGATTGATTGAGGCTGAAAAGAATGGAATGGTATGGTGAGATTTCATTAATTGTGTTTATGGTAACTTGAAATGTATAAATTGAATGATTGATGCCCTTAGTAGTTGTCATGTGGTCAAATCTAGTTCAGGATATAGTTGGCTAGCCATAGGGACATTGTGCCGCAGAGGTGAGCACGACGTCTCACCTATTGTAGGCCTATGACGGTCCTACTAAAATGTTTTGAATTGAAATATAAAGGTGGTCCTTCGGGATCCCTCTAAACTGTACTGAAATGAAATGTAGGGGTAGTCTTTTAGGGTCCCTCTAAAACGTATTAAACCTATAGGGTTCACGTCTCATGCATCCAGTCCGAAGACTTTTGCCAAAATTGCACTAGGGGCAATATGGTAAAAATAGAATTAAAGTGATTAATTTGGAGTTAAAATGGAAATTAAAGTGAGAAAGGACTTAAGTGAAAAGAAATAGAAGGTTTAAGAGTAAGTTAATAAGAGTATTTAAGAAGGAAAAATGGATTAAAATGAGATTGTTTGAGAAATACAGTGAAAAAGAGAAGGTAATAGTGGAGAAATGGATAATTAAATGGTTTTATTGATAAGATAAGATAAGATAAAGATAAGATAAGGATAAGATAAGACATGGATAAGATAAGATAAGATATGATAATGGTAACTTGAGGACTAAATGGTAATTTTACACATAAAAGAGGTAATAAGTGATATTTAAGTGAAAAATGTAATTAAAATGATAATAGTGTATAGAATTCAAATTATAGGGACTAAAATGTAATTTGTAGGTCAAATAATGGTTCAAAAGAGAAATGAGTGTGAATAAGGGGCATTTTAGTAAATAAGTGATGAATAAGGGCTAAAATGTACAGATAAGATTATTTAGTGGCATTTTTGTAAATATGAGATAATTAAGGATAAAATCGTAAATTGATAAAACTTTAGGGACTTAATTGTAAATTTACAATAGTGAGGCTAATTAAGGGATTAAAGTGTAATTGATCATTGATATGAATATTAAATACGTAATTGACAATTAGTGAATAAATAGTCAATGAATATGGAATTTTGTGTATAAATAATTATTAAATAAATAATAGGTATAATTGATTTAAAATAAATTTATGCGTATGTGTAACTTAATAAAATTTATATAGTGGTATCACTGTAATTAAGTGAAAAGGGAGAGACTTTAACGAAATTAACCATAAGTGACCGATGTAAGGACTTAAAAATGAATAACTGATAAGGAGGTGAATGAAATAATAATAATAATAATAATAATAATAATAATAATAATAATAATAATAATAATAATAATAATAATAATAACAACAACAACAACAACAATAACAATTAAAGTGAAATATAAGGGTAAGCTCTTAATTATGGCAAATGTGGAAAACTAAACTGTAAATTATTTATAGTAAAGTTCTTAGAAAGACTTTAGTGAATTTAAATTATAGTGCATGGATATTGAATGGAATTAAAAAGGACTAATGAAATTTATTTTATAGTTGTCAAATAAAATATAACGGAAGTATTCAATTAATTATAGTGAGGAATAATAAATGTAAAGATAATAGTAATAAATAGTAATGTAATTGTAAAATAGTAGTAAAATAAAAGAGAATAATAAAGACAATGTAAAGTTAATCGTATAATTGAATGTAGTTGAAAAAGGTTTATGTAGTAATAATAAAAACAAGGATTGTTAATGTAATTGATTGTTAATTGACAGTCCGATCGTAATGTTACAAATATTAAGAGTATTAGTATAATTAATAGTGACAAAAAAGACAACAAAAGGGTATAAGAATGATCAATGACCAAAGTAAACAATTAATGTTCAAAAGGTGTGATTAAGGAAATACACTTGTCTGTGCATGCATATAGATATGGTTATGGAAAATTTAGGATATGTATCGACCACTGGGCATTTTAAATACTCAGCGCGTAGTGTTGTTACTGCGTGCAGGTTACGAAGATAGGAACTTTTTAAGTGGCTAGAATTTCTAGGACAGTCGAGAAGAGAAGTAAATGCAGAGATGAAAGGATAGGTATGGCATGTATATGATTGAGGTGGACTCTACGGTTTATAGTTTTTGTATATGTTAAGTATGAAATTTCAGATAGTGTCATGTATAAACTGTTATATTATTATTGTTTGCCTAAGAGTATTATTGATCTTTGAATGCGAAAATGTTTTACTGAGCTATCTATTGTTGCATCATTTTGTGACGTTAGTACTAATGAAATAACTGAGACATTCAGTTACTGTACGTATAGTATAGAATGTCATAAGGGTGTTACAGTTTTATTGATATCAGAGTAAAGGTTTAGATGGTCCTAAAATTGGAGACAATGTAATCAGGACAAAGTGATATGTATACATGCCATGAACAGGATCTGATAATAGAAATGAGTAAAGGTATCGAAGGAGTTATAAGGAATTGTAAAGTATGATGATTGATGGGGAATAAGTGGGACCCTAAATTGAATATTCCCATAAAGTGATTCCAAATGCAGCAATTGTGACCTATGATAGTTGTAAATAAGGAAAATTTCGAGGACGGAATTTTTATAAGTGGGGGAGAATTGTAATGGCTTGAAACTGGTATAGTAGTGATCAGTGAATTCTGTAGAGTTTATAGTGTGATTTTGGTGTAAAAACAACAGTGTTAGTATCCTGAATTACAGAAAAGTTAAAAGGTTAAATGTGCTCAGGTCAGGGAAGCCCCTGATGGGTGATTTCCCAGGAAGCCGATAGAGAATAATATTTTATTAGAATATTGGAAAGTACAAGTTATAAGAAGTCAGGTGGTATAATTTGGAGTAAAAATGAGGTCAAATAGGTTTCCGAAAGTCAAACTGAAGAAAAGTCTCTAGTTCAATTCAAATATTAACTAGGTTTGACCGAGATTTTAAAGATAGTAAATGACTTCTGAAAAGTTATCTGAAGGCACAAATAGACTCAGAATATTATGTAGAACATTTTGGTAGTAAAAAAATAATTTTATGGTGACACTGAAAAATGGATAAATCGGACCGGTATAATTGAACCGAGGCCGGGAATGGACCCTGATTGAGATGGAATTGGAGTCAAATGAGCTATTAAGAGCAAAAATTATATTAAGGATGAAATGTAAACCGAACCGGTTCAATTAATGAGTCGGACCAATTTGACTTTAATATAATTGGTTTGACCAAGGTTTGACTGAGCTCTAAATGATGATATGGATCTCAAAACAATTATCGGAAAGCACGTGTTTGCTTGAAATATTATGGAGAATCAAATGTTAATTAAAAATAATTTTTACGGTGAAACAGAAAATTTAGCTTTCGGACTGGTAAGAAATTATCGGACTGGGAAACGATTTCCGATTAAGTTAAAATTTGACATGAAGGCTAAATTATATATTTTGAGAATTATGGACTCGATTTTGAGAGAAAATGGGCTTAAGAAGTTAGAGGAATAAATTGGATTACTTATTGAGCCTAATATCTTAAATGGGCTGTTAGGGTTGTCCCAATTGGTTGAACCAAGCCCAAGCCCACTCAAGACCCTTATACAAAGGCTAAAAAATAAAAAAACCCTAGATTTCTCTTTAGCCTTCTTATCCTCCTCCTTGGCTGAATGGTATTCTTCTTCCTTTTCTTGAATTTTCTTCATTATTCTTTCAAGTTCTCACAAAATCTAACCTTCCCAAGTAAAATTCAGCCTCTATTTTCAATGATAGTAACCTCTAAAGTTCATTTGAAGTGGAAGAAGTGGGAGAAAATAAGTGGAAAAGTGTATGTGTCAAATTTAGGTATGTAAAGTTGATACTTTTGAATTGGTTTAAAGGTTCAAATAGGTACTTTCGGATGTCTAGAGTATGTTTATGTAGTTATATTGAAAAAAGGAAGTAAATTTACGGTGTTTCCTTTGGTGTTTATATTCGACCACATGGAGAGATCAAGGAAATGAAAATGCTTTAATGGTGAATGATGAATGAAATGAAGATCTAAGTGTGGAGATCATGAAAATAAGGTTAGTGGATACAATATCCTCCTGTTTTCATGTTAAAAATATGAAATTTAGTTATGTTTAAACATAAAGTATGTGAAATATGCATGTTTCATTGAATCAAACCATATATTCATGCTTAGGAAGGTTAAAAATGAGATTTTGAATGTTTAAAATGAAAAGATAAAACTTTGATAATGAGGGTATAGTTTGGCCGAATGGTATGTCCATGGTTTTCCATGGTATATCATGATGTTTATGGAATTTTAATGATGTATAAGGAATGTTTGGTATGAGATCTAGTTAGTTGTATGGATAAAGGAAACAAAAATAAACATAATTGATGATGTATGTTTAGGCCAAATAGTGTACATAGTGAAAAATGTGATTTTGATGTGTTTTGATGTGATTTAATGGTACAACTAGGTTAACTAACATGTAATCTAGCTAAAAGAATGATAAATAAGAAAAAAAAAAAATTTATGGTGAATGTATGTCATCATGGCCAAATGGTATGTATGGTGTAATTTATGAATATGTTATGATACTGTGACATATAAAGGCATAACTAGTTTATTTAGCATGAAATCTAATCAAATGTATAAAAAAATGAGATGAAAATAATTCATGGTAAAATAATGGTATCTTAGCTGAATAATATGTATGGAAATATCAATATGTAGTTTGGTGGTTTGATGAATTTAATGGCATGAAATGGTAATGGAATGGAATTGAAGTGTATAATGATTGATTGAGACTGAAAAGAATGGAATGGTATGGTGAGATTTCATTAATTGTGTTTATGGTAACTTGAAATGTATAAATGGAATGATTGAAGCCCTTAGTATTAGTCATGTTTTCAAATCCAGCTCAAGATATAATTGGCTAGCCATAGGGATATTGTACCACGGTGGTGAGTATGACGTCTCACCTATTGTAGGCCAATGACTGTCCTATTAAATTGTACTGAACTGAAATGTAGGGTGGTCCTTCGGGGTCCCTCTAAAACGTATTAAACCTATAGGGTTCACGTCTCATGTATCCAGTTCAAAGATTTCTGCCAGAATTGCACTAGGGGCAATATGGTAAAAATAAAATTAAAGTGATTAATTTGGAGTTAAAATGGAAATTAAAGTGAAAAATGACTTAAGTGAAAAGAAATAGAAGGTTTAAGAGTAAAATGATAAATTTGCCAATGAGTAAGTTAATAAGAGTATTTAAGAAGGAAAAATGGATTAAAATGAGATTATTTGAGAAATACAGTGAAAAAGAGAAGGTAATAATAGAGAAATGGATAATTAAATGGTTATATAGATAAGATAAGATAAGTGATGAGATAAGATAAAGATAAGACAAGGACAAGATAAGGATAAGATGAAATATGGATAAGATGAAATAAGATATGATAATGGTAACTTGAGGATTAAACGGTAATTTTACATATAAACGAGTTAATAAGTGATATTTAAGTGAAAAATGTAATTAAAATGATAATAGTGTAAAGAATTCAAATTATAGGGACTAAAATGTAATTTTTAGGACAAATAATGGTTATAAAGAGAAATGAGTGTGAATAAGGGGCATTTTAGTAAATAAGTGATGAATAAGGGCTAAAATGTAAAGATAAGATTATTTAGTGGCATTTTTGTAAATATGAGACAATTAAGGGTAAAATCATAAATTGATAAAAGTTTAGGGACTTAATTGTAAATTTACAATAGTGAGGCTAATTATGGGATTAAAGTGTAATTAATCATTGATGTGAATATTAAATACGTAATTGACAATTAGTGAATAAATAATTAATGAATATGGAATATTGTATATAAATAATTATTAAGTAAATAATATGTATGATTGATTTAAAATAAATTTATGTGTGCGTAACTTAATAAAGTTTATATAGTGGTATCACTGTAATTAAGTGAAAAGGAAGGGACTTTTATGAAATTAACCATAAGTGACCTATGTAAGGACTTAAAAATGAATAACTGATAAGGAGGTGAATGAAATAATAATAATAATAATAATAATAATAATAATAATAATAATAATAATAACAATTAAGTGAAATATAAGTGTAAGTTCATAATTATGGCAAATGTGAAAGACTAAACTGTAAATTATTTATAGTAAGGTTCTTAGAAAGTCTTTAGTGAATTTAAATTATAGTGCATGGCTATTGAATGGAATTAAAAAGGACTAATGAAATTTATTGTATAGTTGTCAAATAAAATATAACGGAAGTATTTAATTAATTATAGTGAGGAATAATAAATATAAAGATATTAGTAACAAATAGTGATGTAATTGTAAAATAGTGGTAAAATAAAAGAGAATAATGGACACGCTGTAAAGTTAATCGTACAATTGAATGTAGTTGAAAAAGGTTTATGTATTAATAATGAAAACAAAGATTGTTAATGTAATTGATTGTTAATTGACAGTTTGATCGTAGTGTTACAAATGTTAAGAGTTTTAGTATAATTAATAGTGACAGAAAAGACAACAAAAGGGTATAAGAATGATCAATGACCAAAGTAAATTATTAATGTTCAAAAGGTGTGATTAAGGAAATACACTTGTCTGTGCATGCATATAGATATGGTTATGGAAAATTTAGGATATGTATCCACCACTGGGCATTTTAAATGCTCAGCGCGAAGTGTTGTTGCTACGCCCAGGTTACGAAGATAGGAAGTTTTTAAGTGGCCAGAATTTCTAGGACAATCGAGAAGAGAATCAAATGCAGAGATGAAAGGATAGGTATGGCATGTATACAATTAAGGTGGACTGTACGGTTTATGATTTTTGTATATGTTAAGTATGAAATTTCAGACAGTATTATGTATAAACTGTTATATTATTATTGTTTGCCTATGAGTATTATTGATATTTGAATGGAAAAATTTTTTACTGAACTTTCTATTGTTGCATCATTTTGTGACGTTAGTACTGGTGAAATAACTGAGACATTCAGTTACTGTACCTATGGCATAGAATGTCATAAGGGTGTTACAATAAGATAGATGAAAAGGATTTAGAACAATTGGAGAAAAGTCAAGTAGGATGGCTTCACCAACCACAGAATGCTCTTACAATCCAAGATAATTTAATAAGTGAGGGCTACTTTAATTACTCATGTAAACCCATCGGAGGGAATATGATTTTGATGACATTTTATGGCAAGAAAGAGAGATCAAATATGATGGAACAAGGTTGGGACTGGTTGGCAAATTGGTTTAAATTTGTCAAGCCGTGGAAGCCCAAAGATATTTATACAAAAGATTTGTTTGTATTAGGTGCAAAGGGGTCCCCCTGCATGCTTGGAACATAGAGTTTTCAATACTTTGGCAATCACCTATGGTGGATTCTTTGTGTTGATGATAATACAAGATCCAAATCAAGGTTTGACTTGGCTAGTATAACATCCCCTAATACAGGACTTATAACAATATACGAATAACATAGATAACTAAGCACATTTTCAAGACTGTCAAATCAAATGGGGTGTCAATCTGCTAGGAAAATACAATTCCACATTCCTATCGTGTTAATACTAGTCACCATTAATAACACTGGTTCCTAATCGTATACACAATATAAAATTCTTTAAAAATTAGAAATACTCTAAATTTCACTATTCATCTTACAAAAATTTCAACAGCATTTCCCCTAAAAATTTACTATCCACCTGTAAAAGAAAATTGTTTTCACACTTTTAATAGTCACCTCAACTTATCCCATCAACAACTCAATTCAATCTTCAATACAAAGACAACCATAGAATATATCGTTTCTTTGATATGTCACAAAAGAGGTGGTAACCTATGAAACAATTCCAAGAGCTACTATTGGGCCATTCTACTTCTACTATAACCATGTAGCACCTCGTTTCCTACATGATGTGGAGCCAGAATTTATTGATTCTATATATTTTTTTTGCTGCAATAAGGAAAACGGTTTGTATACATAATCATTCTAATTATTATTTCCCTTATTTTTTGATAAACTAGACTTGAGTCTTAACTATGACTTTATACTAAATTACTTTATAATCTTTCATATATATATATATATATATATATATATATATATATATATATATTATTCATAACAGGATTATGCTCATGTACATTTTACTCTTATTCTCAAATTAACTGTCACTATTACTAGTTAGAACAGGAAAATAGAGTTAAACACAAATATCCAACGAAATTAAGAGAAATCAATCCAAGAGCATATTAATCAATTATCCTAACACAACAAAAAAAAAAAGATACAAATCCAGACAAACACATACTATTTACTGTCTTTTGCCTTCTATCTATACGGTTATAACTGAGTGTACGAGAGGTGCTGATACAATATCAGCAAGAGATGCCATAGTGTCATAGTGTTATAAGGGCAACAATATGAATTTCTTAATAAAATTATTTAATAACATATAAAGGTCATAACATGATAACAAACAAAATCTATAAGCATGCATTCACATTTCACTCATTCGGATTGCAAGATCAGGCAATTATTCCATAGCAAAACCATTATTTTTCTTATTTTACCTAGCATTACTCTTCTTATATTATTATACAAAATACAAAAAACTAGATGTGCAATTAAAATCTATAATTAATCAAATAACAAGCTCAACTGCTTATCACTCCATACATTATTCTTAAATTGTTATGCAAGATCCTGGTTTCATCATTAGTACTCACTCTTATTTATCATTTGCCTATTATATGTGTAGAACCGGGTCTCGAGCAGTTTAGATCAAGGTTATCCAATAATAAAATTAATTGTGCCTATTTATAGGCAAAAATGAAAGTTGTAAGTGATGGTTTTCTTGTCAAAATTGATTTATAAAAAGCAAATATTTAAAAAAATATTTTAAAATAAAAAAATTATTTTCCACGCGGGGCGTTGCCCGTGTCGTGCGCACACGCCGACTGGCGTCGCTCGGCCCTATCGCCCCTCCAGCAGCCCTTTGGGCATTTTTTGGCCAATTTTGAGTGTTTTTGCTTATTTTTTTGGTAGAATTTAATTTAAAAATCTTTCTGTCTTCTAAACTTTTAAAATTCTTCAGTTTTTTTTGGGTTTAATGGGAATTAAATTAATTTAAATTTTTCAGTAAATTTGATTTATTTTAAGGTATAAAAGGGATTTTTTGAGAGAGAAAAGGGGATATTTTCTTAAGAAAAATATTTTCTTCTTCTTCTTCTTCAAGAAAAATTCTCCAAATATTCTAATTTGATTTTCTAAGTTAATTCTTGAGACAAATAGAATAATTTTTTGTTCTTAAGAATATTCTTCTTCTTTTTTAACAATTTTTTTCCTTGAAACAAAAAAAAAAATTTTTTTTGCTCCTGAGATAAAAATTCTCTTTTATATTTTATTATTTTTTTTTTAATCTTATTATTATAAATCAAACAAGAAAATTGATCATCGCCTTCATTCATCAAATCCAAATCTAAGGGTAAACATTCTGGACTTGATTTTATTTTTATTTTATTTTTATTTTTTGTTTCTGATTAATTAGCAACCATGTAGATTTTTAAATCTATTATTGTTGTTTTTATTTTTGTGTGATTTTGTTCATAGATCTAACATGTTTATTTACTTTATTGCTTTTCCTTTTTATTTATTTAATTGTTCATCTGCTTTATTATTATTATTATTATTATTATTATTATTATTATTATTATTATTATTATTATTATCATGTATGTTTTAAGTATGTTGAATTGTTAATATGTTAAGTTATTTATGTTATCATGTCATTTAATTAGTTTGTCACTCATAATTCATTTTATTTTATTTATTTTTCATTTTTATATGTTATATGTTTAAATTCATTTTTATTACTAACATCGCTTTTTGTTTGTGTTTTTTTATTTCAATACTTATTTTTATTGTGTGAGCTTTTCCAATGGCAAATGGGAGCCCATGGAGATTTGAAGACAACATTTTGGTGGGATTTGTCATACTTTAATATTTTTAGTATTTTCCATTAATTTGCTTTTATTTGTTTTTATTATGTAATTTGTAATAAATTTATTTATTTTTATGCACGTTAATTAAAAGTCACAAAAAATTTATATTAATAAATTGGGATCTATTTCTAATAAAATGGGACCAATGTCCTAATTTTAACCCATAAAAACTCACTTTTAAAAAGAAGAGTTAACTTTCTCAAAATGGAATCACTCATCCCGATTTTTCTAATAATGCATAAAAATAACTCTTCGACTTTCTAAGTGAAAATGAAGGAACCAATGTTCCTATCCTAAATAATGTCCCGATTTATGAATATTTATTTATTCATTTGATTTATTTATTTATGTTTTGTTTGATTTTATTTGGGGGATTGTATTTTTTGTCCCAAATTTTAATACCTTTTTTATTTTGGGGGATTGTATTTTGTTCCAATTTTATCTTTCTTTTATTTTTTGTGGCTTACTTTATTTTACCGCTTTCTTTACTGCTTTCTTTTGTACTTGATTTGCGCTTTATTTTTTTAATGCATGACCGTGTGAGAAGAGAGATAGAAATTTAAAATTAAAAACCCAGTTATAATTAACCAAGGCATTAATAAGAGTAAAGTTCTAAATCTTTCTCTAGTTTAGACCTTCGAGGTTAGACAAACTTTTTCAATTTCTTATAAATTGGGTGGCGACTCCAAAATACCTCAAAGGTACATGGGATTAGATGATCTTTCCAATGTTCTATTGGAAAGAGGTGTCCAAAATATCTCATGATTTTCCAAGATCAAAAGACGCAAACCCTCTCGGGACCTAAAGGCGGGCATCCTAGGAAGCGATCGGGTCTGGCGCGTCACAGTGGCGACTCTGCTGGGGATCTAGAAACTTTGCTCCAAAACTGTATTGATTAATAATATAATTGGATTTTTTATAAATTAAAATTCTACCTCTTTTCAAAAATTTGCATTGCATCTATGCTAGAGCCTTAGAATTATGCTAGTTTGGTCCCTTTCTTAACTCCGGTGCCTTCTCGAGGCATAACCCTACGTTCACTCAATGTGGGGAAGTGTTAGGGATAATTACTAGCCCAAGCCTCGTACCTTATGGTATATAAATTGGGGACCCAATCGGTCGTTATTCTCATGATAAGATAGACCTGTTGGCAGGGACCATGCTTGGGTAGCCCTAAAGTATCATCACCTTTGACCAAAGCTCATGTAATGGCAATAGATACTTTTACTAGGTGAAATGTACCGCAATACCGTGCTTGCTATGTGGGTCGTCATATATTGGAAAAAATCAGTTAAATTAATGGTCTTTCTATCAAAGGCTTTCATGCCCCGGTGGGCCCATCTTAATTTAATTGAACTGTTTAAATACATAATGGCAAAAAACCCATATGTATGTGCAGACGCGCGCCGGAACTAGCAAGGCCCTCTCTGAACCCGCTTTTAGGGCTCGAGGGATTGGTTCGCGTCTTTATGATCTTAGGCATCGTGAGTCATTTTGGATGCCTATTTTCCAATAGAACATTGGAAAAGAGGATCTAGACCCACAATGCCTTTAGGCACCTTTGAGGTATTTTGGAGTCACCACCCAGTTTACAAGAAACTGGGAAAGGTCTCTAATCTCTAGTAGTCTAAACCAGAGATGGTGTCCGGAACTTCACTCTTATTAATGACTTAAGTTTTATAAATGAGTTGTTAAGAAATCTAAATTCCATCTCTCATCTCACGCGATAATGCAATAAATTTAAAACACATTCATTCACATAGGAAAGCGATAAATGAAGAAGTAAATAAATAAATTATAAAATACAAAATTGGGACAGAACAATCCCTCAAAATAAATAATAAATAAAAGGGAATGGGACAGAACAATCCCCCAAAATAAACAAACAAATAAATGAAAGTATAAAAGAAATCAAAATGCAACATACATAAATCGGGTCATGAATTTTAGGAACATTGGTTCCTATTTATTTATTAGAAAAATTGGAAAACTATATTTAGGATATTGATTGGAAAAAACCGGGATGAGTGATCCCATTTTATGAAAACTAGTTCTCTATTTTGAGGGTGAGATTTTATTGGTTAAAATAGGACATTAGTCCATTTTATTAATAAAAAATCTCAAATTCTTAATTATCAAAAAACGTGATTTTCTATAATGCGAATAATTAAAATATATTTTACATACCAAATAAATAAAAAATAAGATAATATATAGAAAATATAATGAAAATGCAAACCCCAAAATTTGGATGGTCTTTAATCTCCCGGTCCGAGCACGCATGTAACTCGCACAATCATACAAGCATTTAAGCCATAAAACAAATAAACGAAGTAAAATGTTAGTAAAGTAAATTAAATAATTGATATAATAAATAAATTAATTGAATAAAATAATTAATTAAAATAATTAAAAGATCAATCAAGCAAATAATTAATTAAACTGATTAAATATGAACAAATAAATAAAGCTAAAGAAAAATGAAGCAAAATACAGTATGCAGAAAATGAAGGGAAATAAAAGAAAAACGGGACAATGAAGTGTGTTTTCTTACGATCATGCAAAAAACAAACCTCTCACCGGAAAAAACACTGATGTTGACTCAAAAAATTTTAAACAACAAGATCTAACTCCAACAAATAAACATACAAATGAATTAACAAACAGCAATGGCATTAATAATCAAGACGGAAATTAAATAAAACAAATTACATACATCCCTTTACGTGCATAAAAGAAAAAAAAGAAGAAACAAACAGGGATGGGAAGAAGGAGAGCACGACTCGTGCTCTCCTTGCACGAGTCGTGCAAGGGGAGCACTACTCCTGCTCTCCTTGCACGAGTCATGCAAGGGGAGCAGGACTCGTGCTCTCCTTGCACGAGTCTTGCAAGGGGAGCACGACTCATACAAGAGGTGCATGAGTCGTGCACGCCTTTCACGACTCGGACAGAGAGCAGAGGAGGATGGAATGGTGGATGAATCGGACGAAATGACATGACTCGGACAGACATACTTGACACGGACAGAGAAGCAAAAACATGACTCAGACAAAATGAAGACACGAACCAGACAATCAAAAAACAGGGGCAAACAGAGTATTTGAGCAGACCAAATAAACACAAAATCATGCGATCAAAACATGTAAAATATCATGCGAACATGTTTCTTTAATCACAATAGCTACTTATGATTTATGTCTAATAACAAACAAACACAAATATACAAATAACAGATTAATAGAATCAAGTGAAAATGAACAGAGTATGTACAAAGAGAAGGAACTAACTGGTAAAGGAAAACGAGAAAGAGAAAGGAAAGAGAAGAAAAGGAAAGAAAGAAATAAAGAGACAGTGATCCAAGTATTTATCCTCAGAATGATATTTGATCTTTTATCTGCAAATGAAGAAGCTTCGTTTTTCCTCGTTGTTTTTCTTGAAAATGAAGTTAAAACAAAAACTCCAAAGCTTTTGGTGAAATGTTTATGGTGATAAGATAACAAAATAAAGCGCAATTGAATCCCAAACTACAGGAATGGATTTCCTGGATTTAAGATATAATCTCATAAGCTATTTGAGAAAACCAGAATTATTTTCTAGCTCTCCCCAGTTTTTCCTTTCTCTTTGTGTTTTTTTTCTGTGTTTCTCTCCGTTCCTCTCCCTCCGTTTTTCAACTCTTTTAATGCTATTTGATAGGATTAGTTGTTTTTTCTACCAAATCCCATGTAAAGCCATACTTTTACACCAAATCTCCATGAAAAATGGAGGCAAAACGTGCTGAAGAGGAGCACACACGAGGCAACAGATGAGAGGACCTCCTCACCTGTGAGCTGGGCCTTACGTGGTGAGGCAGCATCACACCCAAATGAGATGGGCCTCACCAACGTGAGGCTCCATCTCACAAGGGTGAGATGGGTCTCACCCACAGGCCCCCAAAACCCAATTCATCCTTCTTTTTTTTTTTTAAATAAAGCAAAGTGAAAAAAAAATTATTATTATTATTTTTTTTAGGAAACCATCACTTCCATTTGTCTATTCGCCCGTGAACAAGCATTATTCTCATCATCGGGTAACCTCGGTCTGGACTGCCTCAGGACCCGGTGTCTACAGTTGCCCCCAGTTTTGGGGAACGTAGTGCCTGGGTGCCTAGCTGAGCCAAAACTCAAAGAAAGACAGAAGAGATGCGTACCTGAGGCAGTCTTCTTCTTGAACTGGGTGGAGCGCCGAGTCTGTTACAGACTTACAAAATGTGAGGGTTGCTCTTCTGAGCAGAGTTGTTCTTCTGAACTACACCGAGCCGAGGCTTACAAAGTGCGAAAGCTGTTCTTCTGAACTGCACCGAGATGAGGCTTGCAAAGTACAAAAGCTGTTCTTCCGAACTGCACCGAGCCCGTTCAAGGCTTACAAAGTGCGAGATGTTCTTTCGAACTGCACCGAGCCCGTTCAAAGCTTACAAAGTGCGAGGTGTTCTTCTGAATTGCACCGAGCCCGTTCAAGGCTTGCAAAGTGCGAGGTGTTCTTCTGAACTGCACCGATCCCATTCAAGGCTTACAAAGTGCGAGGTGTTCTTCCGAACTGCACCGAGCTGAGGCTTACAAAGTGCGAAAGCTGTTCTTCCGAACTGCACCAAGCCCGTTCAAGGCTTACAAAGTGCGAGGTATTCTTCCGAACTGCACTGAGCCGAGGCTGCGAAAGCTATTATTCCAAACTGCACCGAGCCCGTTCAAGGCTTACAAAGTGCGAGTTGTTCTTCCGAACTGCTCTTCTGAGAGAGACGCAGTCTTCTTGGATATTTCTTGCAAAGCTATGTGCATGGAAGTATATACAAGAAGTTGTATGCATGATATGAGATGTAGATGTTTGTGAAAATGAATGGACTATATCCTAGATGGTCAAGGGTCCATTAGGGATATAGCTTGGCTGCTCCATCATCCTCCAAGGATCCACAAGAGTGTCGTCTTGGCTTCAAGGACTCTGACCCAAAACCTGTTCTGACAGATTTGTTAGGCGTGCATCTCTACTCCGTTGACGATCATATACCCGAGGTTCTGACTCACGTCCCTACCTCTGAAGTAATGCCGCCTTATCGCTCCGAGCGTCGAAAGTCATTATTTTAAAGGTAGTGCGTCCCTTGTGGATTTTCACACTAGCTTTTTTTAGCGAAAAATGCGTCCTTTCGAATTTTCACATAACCCTGTGCCTTATTTTTTGCCTGAAATGGACCCAACCCAATCCAGTGGCTTTTATTTTATTTTATTTTCTTATAGCACATACTGCCTGTTCCCAGGTTTTTGCCCTATCCCTTGGCCTAACTTTTGCTTAGAGCGCCAATTACGGTTTTCATCTCTAACGGCCTTTTTTTTTAAAGAGGATTCTCAAACAATAGCCATTTGATAGATCAATGATATATTGCTTTAAAAAAAAAGAATTACAATACCAATGAAAATGCAAACTGAATTCTTTTATTCATTGCAAAATTGTGTACAGTTTTATATGACTTCATCATACATGATCTACTTTTGACAAGAATTAAAAAGCACAAGACTACACCTAATCTCAGAATAGATCTTGTAAGCATCAAACTCCTATTATCAATCAACCCTCTCGGGTTTTCTAGATTGAACATTTTCTCTTGGCCCTTAATTTTTGCCCAGGATGCCTTTTTTCGGTTTTCACCCTGACAGGGTGCCCAATTTTAGCAAGGCCCCCTTTTTTCGGTTTTTAACCCGCCGGGCATTTATTCTCTTCTTTTTATTTTAGCCTTTAGCCATGGAATCTTTTTAATCTGTCGACATTGATCGGTTCTTTGAACTCATTCCCATCACTGTCTGCTAAAATTGCTGCTCCCTTTGTCAGTAACTTCTTTAGCACAAATGGACCTTCCCAGGTCAGCCTAAATTTTCCCCGTATATCTGGCACTCCTGGCCTCATCATCTTAAAGACCAAATCTCCTTCTTTCAATGGGTGCTTCCGTACCTTCTTGCTAAAGGACCGAGCTAGCCTCTTCTGATAGACCTGATTGTAATAGTATGCCCGCAACCTGTCTTCATCCAATAGATTCAACTGCAATAGTCGTTGTTGTGCCCATTCTATCTCTGGAATCTCAGCTTCTATGGCTACCCTCAAAGATCTCAGTTCAATTTCGACTGGCAGAACTGCTTCAGTTCCATATACCAGAGAGAAAGGCATCACTCCTGTAGTGGTTCTGACTGTAGTTTTATAACTCCAAAGTGCAAAAGGTAGCTTTTCTGCCCAGTCTTTATAGCTCTGAACCATCTTGGCTAATATTCTTTTAACATTCTTGTTCGCCGGTTCAACCGTGCCGTTAGCCTAAGGTCGGTAAGGAGAAGACTTGTGATGCTGAATTCCATATTTCTGGAGCATTTGTTTGGTTTATGCTAAGAACTATACCCCATTATCAGACATAATGTGGTGCGGGAGACCATATCTGCATATCAAATTCCGCTCAATGAACTTAGCCATGTCCCTAGCATCAACCTTCTTGAAAGATTCAGCTTCAACCCATTTAGTGAAGTAATCGATGGCGACCACAATAAATCTGTGCCCATTAGAAGTTGTGGGACGTATCTCGACTATAATGTCTATTCCCCAAGCTGTGAATGGCCACGAGGATGTCAAATTATGTAGCTCTGAAACTGGCACATGCCTCAGATTCGCGTACTGCTGGCATAACTGGCATTGCTTCACATATTTTGAACAATCTGTGTCCATTGTGAGCCAATAAAATCCATGGCGCATGATCTTCTTTGCTAAGGCCAAACCATTAATGTGAGTTCCACACACACCGGCATAAATCTCTTTTATAATCCTTTTGGCTTCTTTCTCCGCCAAACATCTTAACTGGACACCATCTGCTTGCCTCTTATACAAAGTTCCATCCACACTGATGAACTGAGAGGATAACTTTCTAATCATTCTCTGGTCTTTCTTAGTGGCTTCCTCTGGAAAAACTGAACGTTCTAAGTAGTTCTGAATATCATAATACCATGGCTTCCCATCGTCGACCTCAACATCCATTACCTGCTCAGTCTCGAAACAAGGCCTTTTCGCACTAGAGATCTGCACGGGTCTCATAGAAACCCTCGTTGGGTTATCCCACATAGACACTAATGTAGCAAGAGCATCAACCAACTGATTTTCATTTCTGGGAATGAAGTGAAAAGTGCAGGTCTCAAACTGGCTACTCAACATTCTCAAGTGCTTCACATAAGGCGACAGCCTCTCTTCCTTGACTGACCATTCCTCTCTGATCTGATGAATTACTAAGGATGAATCTCTGAAGACTTCTACTGTCTTTGCCCCCAGAGCAAGCAACGCTTCCAATCCGAAGATGCAAGCTTCATATTCCGCTTCATTATTGGTCGCCTTGTACCTCAACTTCTTGGCTAATGGTAGCTTTTCACCATCCGAGGTTATAAGAATAGTCCCTGCTCCTGCCCCCTTTCTATTAACTGCCCCGTCAAAGAATATCTGCCACCCTTGTACCGTTATGGCCGCAACATCTTCATCTGGGAAATTGTATTCGAACTGGTCTCCCTCAGTAGGGTGTTCAGCCAAGAATTTAGCCACAGCTCTTCCTTTAATGGTTTTTGTAACACCCCCTTCCCATACGTAGGCGATCCCATCCGAGAAGGAGTGAGATGCCGTATGAGTAAAGGTGTCACCAAACAATAGCGAAGCAAAACATACATTCATTCAAACATACATTCAGAAAATACAGAATAATTAAAAACTTTACATGCAGAAAGCAAAAGCTGATCATGCATTACTATAATAAACTATTACAATAATGATCTGATCAACTAGCTGATACAAAATAATATTACATACACCAAAATATAGATACAAAAGCGGAAGCTGATACAGAGAGTTCTATATAAAAAGAATCAATAACTGATACAAAACTGAGCCCTACACTAATCCCTTCTGTGTTGGCTTGATGACGGCGACTCTCCCAAAGCAAAATGCCTTCCGCACCTGCACGGGTAAAAACACCGTGCTAAGCGATAAACGCTTAGTGGGGAAACACACAAAAATAATGGACGGCCATTCACAATGTTCGTCAAGGCATAACACATTCACAATGGCAGAATGCAAAGGTTATAACATAATCCATATAAACATGTTCACATTTAGAAGCCATATAATCAAAATCTTATAAACATATTCATTACAGAATAATCCAGCATGTATTTCATCATTAAGCTCATTCTGACATTCCATTCATAGCCAGATCAGATCAGAACAATTCCATTAACATTTAAAGAACACCTGCTGACTCTAGATAGTGGATAACGAGTGAACTGAGGGTACCTTACGGGTACGAATCGAATACTGAGGGTACCTCACAGGTACAAGTCAAATGTTATTTATTTATCAAAACATGTTATTCATATACTGAGGGGACCTTAAACAAGATCCTAATACAGAGGGGTTCACGAGGAACCAAACGGGGACCTGATCGGGGTCCAAACTGAACTGAGGGCTGCAGCTAAAAGACTCTATTAGGCATGCCTAACTATCCACTTACTCGACTCTAGCAGGTTATGCGACATTCAAATCACATTTCAGAGTACGGAATATAACGCATCAGAAAATCATAGTATCACGCATATCAAAGCATCAATCAGTAAGACATGCATCATACTACAATAAAGTCCATTCAAAAGGAATACCAAATTCATTTCTGAGTTAAAAACTAGGAAATTTCGGAAAAACAAGCTGAACGGAGAAGCGGGCGAGATTGGCTGGTCACAAGGCGTGACTGGCCTTCCCAACAGGCAGGTCACGCGACGTGACCGAGGGTCACGCGACGTGACTTGCTTGTTCCTCGCCGGTCACGTTGCGTGATCTTCACAAATCACGCAACGCTCTCGCAGGTCACGGCGTGACTGGGCGTCACGTCTCGTGACGTGCTATTCCCTCGCTTGCGTGATCTCGCAGATCACGCTTCGCCTTCGCAGGTCGCACGACGTGACCGAAGATCACGTCCCGTGACTTGCTTGTTCTTCAGCTGGTCACGCGACTGGCTTCTCAGCAGGCAGGTCACGGCGTGACCGAGGGTCACGTCTCGTGACTTGCCTTCTTTCGTAGCGAGTCACGCGACAAAGAAGAACTTCAACAGTACCTCGATTTTCCAGAATTTCCATAATTTCCAGAACACAGAATTCAATCCCAATTTGATTTAAAACCATACAAACCTGTTTTTACCTTCCAGAAATCATCTCAAACAACATAGGCCACAATCATACAACTCAATTCATCCAATAATTAACCAAATCAAATCAAGAACATATGCATTCGAACTTACAAGAACATAAACCCAAGAATTTTACAGTAGATTCAAAATCACACAATTTCACAAATAAACATTCCCAAACCTGGATTCTAAGCTTCTAACACTTAGTCCCACTGCTCCCAGCAACCTCTTTGCCTTTGGGATCGCGTGGAGCCTCAGCTAGAACACAAACACAGTAATGAACATCAACATGCAACCCTAAATTAAAACTCAACCTAAAGAAGAAGATGAAAAATTACAGCAAGATAAAGACAAGGATATGCACTTACCAAGCTAGAGAATGCAAAGGGATTAATTTCACCAATAAGAACTTGAACTCTCAACACAGTACTTTGGAATGAAGAAAATGAAGAAGAAGAAAGAGAGTGAGAAAAGAAACGTAAATCTCTAAGTCCCTTTTCTTTCCTTCCCTTTTCTTTTTCTTTTCTTTACCCTAAATCAGTGTCCATTTCCTATTGGTGAAACTAATCACCCCCACCAAAATAACCTACACTCCTCACACCTAAAACCCTCTTCACTTATGCATACCATACAATGGTATGAACACATGCACACAAATATTGCTCACTTCATTAATACACTAATGCCATGTATGTACCCACATACTAACAAACCCCAAAAACATATATTTTGCTAAAAATACCCTTATGAAATGCTGAACACATGCAAATGCTTACACATACAGACAGACAGACAGGCTCATTCTACTAGGGGGCAAACGGGGTGTGACAGTTTTCCTGGTAATGTATTCAATATCGAATTCCTGCAACAGTAATAACCATCTTCCCATCTTTCCTAGCAGAGAGGGTGCCTGTTGAAGGTACCTAAGCGGGTTATGCTTAGCAACTGCTTGCACGTTGAAACAGTTGAAGTAGTGTCGCAACTTCTTAGAAGCCCAAATTATCGCTAAGCAAATCTTTTCCACTTCAACATATTTGGCTTCATATGGCAGGAATTTCTTGCTAAGGTAATAAACTGCAAACTCCACTCCAAATTCATCCTCCTGGGCCATCATGGCACCCACTGAGCTGTCTTCTATTACTAAATACAGGATTAGCGGCTTGACACGGCATGGTGGTCTTAAGACAGGTGGATTTAAAAGATAGTTCTTTATAGTATCAAAGGCTAGCTGGCAATCATCATTCCACACCACCGGTTGGTTCTTCCTAAGAAGCTTGAAGATAGGCTCACATACTGAAGCTAGCTTGGCAATAAGCCAACTGATGTACTGAAATTTTCCCAGGAAACTCCTAACCTCTTTCTCTTTCTGGGGCGCTGGCATCTCTCTAATAGTCTTGAGCTTATCAGGATCTACTTCTATTCCTCTTTGACTTACCACATGGCCAAATAGCTTACCTGAGGTAACTCCAAAAATGCACTTCTTGGGGTTAAGCCGCAGGTTGTACTTACTGATCCTTTGAAAGAATTTTTCCAGAGATTCATAGTAGCCTTCTCTAGTGGCTGACTTAATCATCATGTCATCTATATATACCTCTACCTCCTTGTGAATCAAGTCATCTAGGATTTTTGTTGCCATTCTCTTATAAGTTGTACCCGCATTCTTCAAACCAAAAGGCATAACCTGGTAGGCAAATGTTCCCCATTCTGTGATGAATGCTGTCTTAATTCGATCGATTATTTTATTGAGGATCTGATTATAACCTACATAACCATCCACGGAGCTATACATCATACAGGCAGCTGAACTATCTACCAGTACATCAATGTGAGGTAGTGGAAAGTCATCTTTTGGACAGGCTTTGTTCAAGTCTCGATAATCAACACATACTTAGACCTTTCCATCCTTCTTAGCCACAGGAACTACATTAGCTAACCAAGTAGGGTATTGAACTTCCACTAGAAATTGAGCCTCAATCTGCCTATGGATCTCTTCTTTCACCTTTTGTGCCCATTCTGGCCTAAGTCTTCTGAGCTTCTGCTTAACAGGTTTAGACTCTGGGTAAGTTGGAATAGCATGTTCGACGACCTCTCGATCGATTCCCAACATGTCCTCATAAGTCCAGGTAAAGACCTTTTCATATTTTCTTAAAATTCTCTCAAATTTTATTCTCTCCTCAGGAGTTATATCTGATGCTATCAAAATTTCCTTTGGGTTTTCCAAAGTTTCAAGATTAAATGCAGTTGTGCTAGTTGAATTAATATCAAAAATAAATGCATCATGTTTATAACAATGAGAAATGAAATCATCAGAAAGATCACACAAATAAGCAAAGTTGTTCATATTATTAATATAATCAGAAACATTAACATTGTCTTCATAAAAAAGCTCTGGCATAAAAAGACTATCTAGATGACTATTGTCTTCATCTTCTATAGATGTTGATGTTGCAGCAGACTGTGCTTTGGCCTCTTGGCTTGATGAAGGCTTTTCAGCTATCTCTGGTGAAATCCTCAGATCTTCAATCTTTAAGTCTGGCTCTACCATCTTCTCTTTCCCTTTCAATCGGGTGGCTAACAGCTTCTCAGTTACAATCTCCTCGGGTTCTTCTCTATCCCAAATACTGCACTGTGTCATAATCTCCTCATCCCAGAAATCCTCTGCAGATTTTATTACCCCAATATCCCAGTCCAAGACATAACTAAAGATTTCTAACCCTAGAATAATATTTCCATTCACCCATTGAAGCTCTTCTTCTCCGGTATAAGCACATACTGAGGACGCAGGGACAAAAGTTTCTGAAATATGGGGGATCTTTTCTGACTTCTTCTTCTTACCCATTCACCTTTATATCCCAAACCCTTTCGATATTTCTGGCCTTGAGTAGTGATAGTAGATTGCAGCCCTTGTGGATTCTTACCCAAACCAGCTCTTGGAAGAAAGTGCATCTTTTTCATCATATTTACCACCTGAGGGGTACCCGCTGAACTTGGCTCTTCTGCTATCATAGACACATGAAAGCCACTAAATGGCTGGTTAGAAATCCCTAAAGTAGACACCTAGTTTTCTCTTGCCGTCTTAATAGTCACCACCTCTCCTTCATGTGGTATCTTAATCATCTGGTGTGGGGTAGATGACACTCCTCCTAATTTATGGAACCACGGGCTTCCAAGTAGAACTGAGAAATTTGTTGGGATAGGTAAAACCACAAATTCTGCTTCTGTCTCAATTGGTCCCGTCTTAACCAGAGCTCTAAATGTTCTCAAGGCTTGTCTTCTAGAATTATCATAAGCTGTGATGGTCAAATCAGACTTGCTAAGCTTGCTTTCTTCTAACCCAAAAGCCTGAAGTGCCACCAAGGGGCAAACATTTATAGATGATACGTCATCCATCATGACACAAGCGGTGTGCTTACCATTAATTTATTCTGAGTCATTGTCTTCTTCAACTGCTTTACTATTTGATTCTCTTCCGACTCTCTTTCTGCTGGTGTTGGTGCTTGTGCTGGTTCCTGCGACCTCTCCACCTCCAGGGCCACTTTACCACTTCTCGTCACAGCCTTTACTTCTTTCCCTTCTCCATCTGATTCCCATAAGTCTACGGACTTTTCTTCTTTCTCCTCATCTTCATCTTCTTCGCCACTCTCACTGGTGGACCAACAATCTATTGCCCCTACGAACATTCTTTTTTCCTCAACCCCATGGCGAGTAACAGCAACATATTCATTCCCATACAAATCCTACAAGACATACCATTTGGGTAAATTTGACCTAATCATAAAAACTGGTGGTAGCACAGCATTATAGTGGGACTTCTTCTTACTCTCTCTCCTTTCTGGGTCAGTGATCTGTTTGCTGTCGATCAGATCTTGAATCTGGTGCCTCAGTGTTATGCAATTATCTGTTAGATGTCCGGTATGCTGGTGATAGGCACAGTATTCATTCTTTTTATGCCTCAGCTGTCCTTGGTTCGTAGCTGGCTTGGGTGGTAGGGGCTACAGCTTCCCCTCTTTCATCAATCTTTTTAACACCCACGATAAAGGCCGACTAAATTCGAGAAGTATCTCTGACTCACGCCCGTTGCCGATACCTCAGCCGTCGTCCCACTTTGACTTCCACTACTGGAGCTCACTGGCTTAGTTGCCCCCTGATTAGCATAACCCCTCTTAGCATAAGCTTCACTATTGGCCTTTCTCAAAAGGTACTCTCCCTCAACCTCAATAGCGATGTCTTTCAAAGACTCCCAGTCTCTCAATCCCTTCATCTTTAATCCATCCCTCAGATACGAGCTCGCATTTTTTATGAACATCCGAATCTGATCTTGAGTATCTGGCTTGCGCTTCATTTCCATAACCTGGTTTCTCCAACAAGTGAGGTACTCATGAAAAGACTCGCCTGACTTTTGCTGCAACATCTCTAAATCCTTCAAAGTTACTTCCATTCTCGTACTACAATCATATTGTGTGAGGAACTCCTCTGTCAACAAATCCCAATCCTCCTTCGTCTTTCGATCTAGCCCATGGTACCAATCCACTACCGGGCTGGTTAAGCTCAGACAAAAATACTCAATCTTTTGCCACTTAGTTAAAGTAGTACCCTTTATCACCAGCGAGTACTGCTTTATTATGTGGTGGGATCAGAAATGCCATCGAATTTAGAAATATCAGGCATTTTGAAGTTCTAAGGTATTAGATCATCACTATCCAGTTCTCGATCCTCGGGATTCATCCCTCCTCCTACCTTCAACATCCTCCATTTTCCTCCACATTGCATCTTCCAGCTTGGGTGATTTTTCCTTCACTATCGTCTGTTCCTCTTGCTCATCCCATAAGTCAACCATCGATTTAGGGCCTTCCCTCTGCTCAACAGGCGCTGGCGCTCTTGGCTCAACCGCAGGTGGATCGATCACAGTCGGGGGATCCTCTCTAGAAACCCCTTGTTTATCTTGTTCTCTAACTGGAGCAGCAGCTTGCTGGCCTACCAGTGGGGCTAAAGTAGTGGCAAGGTTGTCCATTATTTCCATTATCCTGGCCTCAAATTCTTCCATTCTCTTCCCTACTTCCTCGGCAATCATTACCCTAGTTGCATCAGAACCACTTGTTGGATTAGACATATTTGCTTCAGCTAATGATTCAGAAGATAAAATCTCACTACCCTCTGAAAAGGAATCCAAACTCTGATCTAAAATCAACTCGGATAATCCCAAGAGTGAAACCTTTTTCAACCGACCGTCAGGACCTCTAAACCACCTAGGTGAATCTATAATGGCTACAAAACATACCTTTGCTAGGATGATGCATGACTTGAAGTGCAATACATGGTCGTACTGATGCCGTATAAACAAACACATGCAAGCAGATAGATTCTTTCGACCTTATTTCTCTCACACATGGGGTTGTGCGATCTCTCTCTTAGGTGGGCTTTATCCAAGGGTTAACAGGGAACCCATTGGACACGTATAGTGCACGATGGAAAATCGGCAGCATAACAACTCTTAAATAATATACATTCGTATGGCTATTTGGCCATTATGTATTTAAATAGTTAAACCAAAGATGGAAACCATTTAATTTAATTAAATTTACTCAATATATGACGGCCCAAATAGTAAGCGCAATATTATGGTACATTTTACCTAAGGAGAGTTATATGGGCTTCGGTCAAAGGTGGTGTCACTTTAAATCTACCCAAGCATGGTCCCTGCCAACGGGTCTGGCTCATCACGAGCATTGCGACCAATCGGGTCTCCATTTGATATACCATTTGATGGTACGAGACTTGGGCTGGTGATTATCCCAAACACTTTCCTACAATGAGTAAAAGTAGGGTCATGTTTAGGAACGCACCGGGGTAGAGAAGGGACCAACTAACATATTCTAAGGCTCTAATGTATGCAATGCAATTTCAATTAGAAATGGAATTTTTGAATCTTAAAAACTCAATTATAATTTTTAACTTAAGTTACTTTTGAAGTGAAGTTTCGATCAGCCCTAGTGGAGTCACCACTATAGACACGCGCCGGAACCAACAAGGCCCTCTCTGAACCCGCTTTTAGGGCTCGATGGATTGGTTCACATCTTTATAATCTTGGGCATCGTGAGTCATTTTGGATGCCTCTTTTCCAATAGAACATTAGAAAGGAGGATTTAGAGGCACCTTTGAGGTATTTTGGAGTCGCCACCCAGTTTATAAGAAACTGGGAAAGCTCTCTAACCTCTATTGGTCTAAACCAGAGATGGTGTTCGGAATTTCACTCTTATTAATGACTTAAGTTCTATAAATGAGTTGTTAAGAAATCTAAATTCCATCTCTCATCTCACGCGATAATGCAATAAATTTAAAGCACATTTATTCACATAGGAAAGCGATAAATAAAGAAATAAATAAATAAATTACAAAATAGAAAATTAGGACAGAACAATCCCCCAAAATAAATAATAAATAAAAGGGAATGGGATAGAACAATCCCCCAAAATAAACAAACAAATAAATGAACGTATAAAAGAAATTAAAATGCAACATACATAAATCGGGTCATGACTTTTAGGAACATTTTTTCCTTTTTATTTATTAGAAAAATTGGAGAACTATTTTTAGGATATTGATTGGAAAAAATCGGGATGAGTGGTCCCATTTTATGAAAACTAGTTCTCTATTTTGAGGGTGAGATTTTATTAGTTAAAATAGGACATTGGTCCATTTTATTAATAAAAAATCTCAAATTATTAATTATCACAAAACGTGATTTTCTATAATGCGGATAATTAAAATATATTTTACATACCAAATAAATAAAAAATAAGACAATATACAGAAAATATAATGAAAATGTAAACCCCAAAATTTGGATGGTCTTTAATCTCTAGGTCCGAGCACGCGTGTAACTCGCACAATCATACAAGCATTTAAGCCATAAAACAAAAAAAACGAAGTAAAATGTTAGTAAAGTAAATTAAATAATTGATATAATTAATAAATTAATTGAATAAAATAATTAATTAAAATAATTAATAGATCAATCAAGCAAATAATTAATTAAACTGATTAAATATGAACAAATAAATAAAGATAAAGAAAAATGAAGCAAAATGCAGCATGCAAAAAATGAAGGGAAATAAAAGAAAAACGAGACAATGAAGAAAACACAGCGTTTTCTTAGGAAACACAGTTGTGTTTCTCCCAGTAAAGTGCCGAGCAGTGCAAGAACACAGCTGTGTTTTTGCTCAGTCACACAAAAAACAAACCTCTCACCGGAAAAATGCTAATTTTGACTCAAAAAATTTTAAACGACAAGATCTGACTCCAACAAATAAACATACAAATGAATTAACAACCAGCAATAGCATTAATAATCAAGACATAAATTAAATAAAATAAATTATGTACATGCCTTTACGTGCAGAAAAGAAAAAACAAAAGAAGAAACGAATAGGAAAGGGAAGAAGGAGAGCACTAGTCGTGCTCTCCTTGCACGAGTCATGCAAGGGGAGCACGACTCGTGCTCTCCTTGGACGACAAGAGGTGCATGAGTCATGCACGCCTTTCACGACTCGGACAGAGAGTAGAGGAGGATGGAATGGCGCACGACTCGGATGAAATGACACGACTCGGACAAACATACACGACACGGACAGAGAAGCAAAAACACGACTTAGACAAAATGAAGACACGAACCAGACAATCAGAAAACAGGGGCAAATAGAGTATTTGAGCAGACCAAATAAACACAAAATCATGTGATCAAAACGCGCAAAATATCATGGAACATGTTTATTTAATCACAATAGCTACTTATGATTTATGTCTGATAACAAACAAACACAAACATACAAATAACAGATTAATAGAATCAAGTGAAAATGAACAGAGTATGTATAAAGAGAAGGAACTAACTGGTAAAGCAAAACGAGAAAGAGAAAGAAAAAAGAAGAAAAGGAAAGAAAGAAATAAAGAGACAGTGATCCAAGTATTTACCCTCGGAATGATATTTGATCTTTTATCTGCAAATGAAGAAGCTTCGTTTTTCCTCGTTGTTTTTTTTTAGAATGAAGTTAAAACAAAGACTCCAAAGCTTTTGGTGAAATGTTTATGGTGATAAGATAACAAAATAAAGCGCGATTGAATCCCAAACTACAGGAATGGATTTCCTGGATTTAATATATAATCTCATAAGCTATTGAGAAAACCAGAATTATTTTCTAGCTCTCCCCAGTTTTTCCTTTCTCTCTGTGTTTTTTTTCTGTGTTTTTCTCCATTCCTCTCCCTCCATTTTTCAACTCTTTTAATGCTATTTGACAGGATTAGTTGTTTTTTCTACCAAATCCCTTGTAAAGCCATACTTTTATGCCAAATCTCCATGAAAAATAGTGGCAAAACGTGCTGAAAAGGAGCACACGTGAGGCAGCAGATGAGAGGAGCTCCTCACCTATGAGTTGGGCCTCACGTGGTGAGGCAGCATCTCACCCAAATGAGATAGGCCTCACCAACATGAGGCTCCATCTCACAAGGGTGAGATGGGCCTCACTCACAGGCCCCTAAAACCCAATTCATCCTTTTTTTTTTAAATAAAGCAAAGTGAAAATTTTTTATTATTATTATTATTATTTTTTGAGGAAACCATCACTTCCATTTGTCTATTCGCCCGTGAACAGGCATCATTCTCATCATCGGGTAACCTCGGTCTGGACTGCCTCAAGACCCGATGTCTACAGTATGTATATTAGGCAAGAGATGTTATGCTGCCAGTTGTCCAGCGTGCACCATTTGCATCAAAATGGGTTCCTTGTTAACCCTAGGATAAAGCCTACCTAGGAAAGAGACCAAACTACCTCATGTGGGGGAGAGATAAGGTTGAAAGGATCTATATGCTTTCATGTGTTTGTCTATGCTGCATCAGCACGACCATGCATCACATTTCAATTATGCATCATCCTAACGACGTGTATTTTGCAGCCATCATAGATTCGTTCTGGTGGTTTAGAGGTCCCGATGGTCAGCTGAGAAGGATTCCACTCTTTGGATTACCGGAGCTAGTGTCAGATCGAAGTTCAGATTCTCTTTTAGAAAGCAGTGAAACATTGGCTGAAACTAGTATGGCTAACCAATCAAGTGGATCTGATGCAACCTGGGCAATAATTGCTGAAGAGGTAGGGAGGAGAATGGAAGAGTTTGAGGCCAGAATGATAGCGATGATTGGCAGCTTGGCTACTACCCTAGCTGCACTTGCTGGGCCACAAGCTGCTGCTCCAATTAGGGGGCAAGATGAACAAGGGGCTGTCAGGGAGGATCCCTGTAGACACCGGGTCCCGAGGCTGTCCAAAATCAGAATTACCCGATGATGAAGATAATACCGACTTACAGGCAAAGGTGTCAAAAATGATGTTTCCCTTGTCGAGATCCTCTTCATTTTTAATTAAAAGATAAATATATATAAAAATATATTATCATAAATAAATAAATTAAATTTATTTTAACAAAAAATAATATTATCGGGGAGTGTTATTTTTATTTTCTTTAAAAAAGGGGAAAAAGGGAAATTAAATTAGTTATTTAATTTAATTGAATTAAATTATTTAATTGATTTAATTGAAAAAGTAAAATTAAATTAATTAATTAATTTAGTTGAATTAAATTAATTAAACTGGTTAATTGAATTAATTGGAAAAAAGATTTAAGAAAAGAATTTAAAAGGTTTCTTAAAAAAAAAGGAAAAAAGAAAAAGATTTAAAAAGTATTTAAAATGTTGTGTAAAAAAAAAAAAGAAAAATGTTGGCCACTTTTCCAATTTTAGCAAATTAATGGCCGCGTGATGGCAAAGTGGCCATCACGCGGCTGCCCTGCGCACATGCGAGCGGTGACAGCGCAACGCACGCGTATCCGCGTGCTACCGAGGGCAACACGCGTGCGGACCAAGGCACCGCTCGCACTGCTCCTTGGCGCGTGCGTTGCGCCCTTCACCGCGCGGCCACCTGCTCTGACCCGTCATTTTCGCCATTTTTCAGTCTGTTTTTTAGTTCGTTTTTACCGATTCTTTCATCATTTTATGTTAATTTTGATCAACTAAAATTAAAGATTTTTTGTCTTTCTCTATTTTGAGCCAAGACCAAAAATAAAATGGAGATTCAATCTCCATTTTGAGGGGGGCTACATTTTTCGTTCAAAAAAATCAATGTTTTCTCTCAATCAACAAGAATAGCAGCCAAGCAAAAAGTCACCGAAAATTCTTCTTTTTTATTTTTCTTCAAGAACATTTAATTTTTGGATGATTTTGAGCTTGGAAAATTAATTTCTTTTGCTCAAAACTCCCATCAAAAATATTTTCCTGACTTAAATTTGTTCAAAAACATTAATTTTTACATTTTTTCAAATATTCACCACCACAAATTCGACAAGGGGAGCGGATCTAGACATACTTTCTCTTCAATCTACAACTCTGAGGGTAAACACTTGGACCATTTTTACTTGTTCATCTTCATCTGTATATTATTTGTTGTTAATTTTTCTTGCCTTTCACAATTAATTTCATGTTCTTCTTCTAGTATTTCCCTTGTGTGGCCACTGTTAATATCTCCATTTAATCATTAATTTGTTTTGTGTGGTTTCCTTTTGGTTAAGTTTGCCGCCACCTCTTTTCCTCCTTCTTTATTATTATTATTATTATTATTATTATTATTATTATTATTATTATTATTATTATTATTATTATTATTATTATTATTATTATTATTATTATTATTATTGTTGTTGTTGTTGTTGTTGTTGTTGTTGTTACTATTAGTTCTATTATATTTGTGTTCACATGTACTGTTAATATTCTGCCACTATTATTGTCATCATCATTATATTTTGTATTCATTTCATTAATTTACCTAGAGTCATTACTAATATTTTCGATATTATTTTTGTATGAATTTGAGCCGGGTTATTTGAGCTTTCCCGTGGCACCCCCTGTTGGGTCGCAACACATAGATGAGTCCCCCTGTTTGGTGAGATCCTTTCAACTCTCTCTTTATGTTGTGTTATTCATGAATAATTGTTTTATTTGTGCACGCGTGCGATAAAAAATTACAAAAATATTTTTATAATTAAATTGGAATTTTACTAATAAAATTGGGACCAATGTCCCTTATTTTAGCCAAACTTCAAAAAATATCACAATAAAACGAAGAGCACCTTCGATTGAGCCAAGAGCACCAGCGCCTGTTAAGCGTAGAGAAGCTCCTAAGTCTGAGGTTGACTTATGGGAAGAGAAGCAAGAAGAACCGATGGTAACAAAAGGGAAGTCGCCCAAGACGGAGGAGGTGATGTGGAGAATGATGGAGGAGAAGTTTGAAGCGATAACGAGGATGTTGATTGTAGGAAGGGGAATGACCTGAGGATTGGTTATAAGTTCTTTGATCCTCATTCCACCGTGGGGTAGCATATTCTCTAATGGTTCTTTGTCTTTGATCATCTCTTATATTCTGCTCTTGCCTTTCTCTTTGTTATTCCTCGAGTGCCCCATCATTATTCGGTGGATTAATATTCATATTTTGATTTGCTCTGTTCTCCCTCCTCCTATGATGAAAAGTCCGCTCGATTTCAAGATCAAATGGAATTAATTATTGAAGTCTCCGTCTGCTCATACACCATTAACACCTGACAAGAATAGAGAAGAAAAATAAAAATAAAAAATTAATAAAATGTAAACACATAAAATTAACAAATAAAATCTTTAAAATGCCTAATCTCCCCGGCAATGGTGCTAAAAACTTGGTCGGTGCTCAGCAAGTATATTGAATCTACAAGTAATATAGCGAGTATAATTAAGACCCGCAAATATCGAACCCAAGGGAATAGTGAATTAAGAATCAATTTGTTAAAATTATGCTAAAGAATATCCCAAGTTATTGTGTGAGTTTTTGGCTTTAAGAATTTAAACGATGAAATTACTAAATCGAGTGACTACAAATTAAGCAAAAACTAGTAAAGCTGTAATTAAATTAATTGAAAGCTTTCCAAGGAATACCTATTCTCCCCAATAATACCATGAAAGTACTCTCACTAAACAAGCACATATGCCAATTTAGTGAACAACCTAGCCTACGCCCTAGCCTACCATTCTAGATTAAACTTCTCTAAATTATGCACCTACCATTCCGGATTCAGCACATAACTTAGCTTTAAACAGGTCTTAAGTCCTAAACTTAGAAAATCCTACCATTCCTAGATTAAGACATCTAAAGCCAATTATCCCCTTCCATTCTGAACCTATTAAAATAGATGTCTATAGGTTAAACTGCCATTCCAGATTCATTAAACTAACAGAAAACTAAAAGAAATAGATATGTAAGTTGAATGAATCAAATACAATCAACAGATCGTCACACTGAATCAACCTAAATCTTGCATTAGAATCAATCACATACAGATAAGGTTAGAGAAGATAAAACTGAAGTATATGCGAAAATTAATCCAAATAGAGTGTTTACATAGTTATTGGGGATTTAAGGCATCAATCAATAAGAAAAAGAACTACTCACTCATTATTGAAATAAAAACTGAATTAAATAAAGAGAAGTTGATATTACCCATTTTAGATCTAAAAATAAAATTATCACCAAAGTATATGGATGTTCTTCAATCTAAATCCTCTATTACAACTCTAAATGTAAAGAGAGATATAGAATTTGAAGCTATAAATTTATTGAAATCAATAAAAACTGAGTATAAAAATTGCTAAGAAAGGAACCCTAGATCTAAGTGACAGAGAAATGTGAATACAAAAGATGCCAGAAAAAGAACTCCTTTGAAAGAAATTTTCACCCCTATTTATCAGTGAAGGTTACACGGCGGTATGTAAACCCATTACCGCTGTGTAGATCATGTTCACAACTGAAGGTAGTAGGTTACACGGCAGTATGAAACACCCTTACCGCCGTGTAACTGCCTACTGGAATGAAGCTCTGAAAATGTTTTGGTTTACACGGCGGAATGTAACACCCTTACCGCCATGTAAACACCTACTGGACAACAACTTAAATTCTTCTAGATTTACACGGTGGTTAGAAATGACCTTACCGCCATGTAAAACTCCGTCAATCTCGGATAGTCCCGTTTACACGGCGGTATGTAACACCCTTATCGCCGTGTAAAATCATATGCACATAATTCCTGACTTTTTACGGTTACACGGCGGTATGTAACTCCTTACCACCATGTAAAGTACCTAAAAATTTGCAAAAACATAAAAAAAGTTCAATTTAGTCCATTTAAAGATTTAAGATTATTTTAAATAAAAATAACCTAAAATAATAACTACTTAACTCATAATCAACCTAAAAATTGACATAAATAAAGCATAGATTTGAACTTATCAATCGAGAGTTGGATGGTGATGATCTGATCCCCCAGAATTTTAAGATACCCGATATTCCTAAGTTTGATGGCACTTCTGACTCTGCTGCGCACATCAAACAGTACTCAATGGTAATGAAGGGAATAACATTGACTAGAAAGCAGAAGATAGAGTACTTCTGCCTGAGTCTTACGGGGGTTGCCATTGAGTGGTATCATGGGTTGGACATAAGGTCCAAAGAAAATTGGGACTTGTTGACCAAAGAGTTCCTAAGGCAATATGATTGTAGTACTAGGATGGAGGTCACATTGAAGGACTTAGAGCTGCTATAGCAGAAGGCTGGGGAGTCTTTTCATGAGTACCTCACTCGGTGGAGGAACCGAGTTATGGAGATGAAGCGTAAACCCGATACTCCTGATCAGATCCGACTATTCATTAAGAATGCCAGTCCATACCTGAGAGATGGATTGAAAATGAAAGGGATGAAGGATAGGGAGTCTTTAAAGGACATCTCCATAGAGACAGAGGGTGAATACATAGCCAGGAGGGCAAGTAGTGAGGCTTATGCCAAAAAGGGCTACAGTAATCAAGGGGCAACCAAGTTAGCAGGCTCCAGCAGTGGCAGCAGAATTGGGAAGACAGCTGAGGTTTTGGCAACAGGAGTGAATCAGAGGTATTTCTCAAATTTAGGTCAACCTTTATCATTGGTGTTAAAGAGACTAGTAAAGGAGGGGAAGCTACAACCCCTGCCACCCAGGCCGGCCAGAACCAAGGGCATAAAGAGAATGAATATTGTGCCTTTCACCAACATACTGGGCATATGATAGACAATTGCACAAGGCTAAGGTACCAGATTCAAGATCTGATCGATAGTAAGTAGATCACTAATCCTAAATGGACAGAGAGCAAGAAGAAGTCCAATTACAATGCCGTGTGATTGGGTCGAGCCTACCTGAGTGGTACGTATTGCAGGATTTGTATAGTAATGGTTACGCCGCTATCACTCGCCCTGAGGCAAGTGAAGAAGTGATGCCCGTGGCGACGATAGATTATTGGTCCACTAGTGAGAGTGGAGAAGAAGACGAAGAAGAGGAGGAAGGAGGAAAGTTTATGTATCTTTGGGATTTAGATGGAGAAGGGAAGGAAGTTGGGGCTGTAATGAGAGGTGGAAGAGTGGTCCAAGAAGTTGAGAAATCACAGGACCCAGTGCAAGCACCTGCAGGAAAAGAGCCGGAAGAGAATCCTATAGTAAAGCAATTGAAAAAAACCACAGCTCAGATATCTATTTGGGACCTTTTAAAACAGTCCTCTTCGCACAAGCAGAAGTTAGTTAGGCCTTGTGTGAATCTACTGTGGCCACCACGATTTCTCCTTCCGAGCTGTTAGATTTGGTAAAAGGAGGATCAGGGGAGAGGTTGGTATACTCTGATGCTGACTTGCCAGCAGAAGGTCACAATCACAATCGGCCATTGCATATCAAAGCGCAGATTAATGACAAGCACACTACTTGCATCATGGTTGATGATGGCTCATCCATAAATGTTTGCCCTTTAGTTGCACTTCAAGCTTTTGGGCTAAATGAAAATATGCTAAGTAAGTCTGATTTGACCATTACAACCTATGATAACTCTCGAAGACAAGCGTCGGGAACTTTTAGAGCTCTGTTCAAGACCAGACCTATTGAAACGAAGGCAAAATTTGTTGTCTTGCCTATTTTAGCAAACTTTTTAGCTCTACTAGGAAGGCCATGGTTCCACAAGTTGGGAGGAGTGTCGTGTACCCTGCACCAGATGATTAAAATACCACATGAAGGGGAGGTGGTAACCATTAAAGCTGCGAGAGAAAACCAAGTGTCTGCCTTGGTGATCTCTAATCAGCCATTTAGTGGCTTGCATATATTAGTGATTGGAGAAGAGCAGGGTTCAGCAGATACCCCTCAAGTGGTGAATATGATGAAGAAGATACACTTCCTCCCAGGAGCTGGTTTAGGCAAAAATTTACAGGGGCTATAGTCAGCTATCACTACACAAGGCCAAAAAGATCGAAAGGGATTGGGCTACAAAGGTGAGCGTGGCAAGAAGAAAACGTCAGAGAAGATCCTCACATTTCAGAGAGTTTTGTTCCTGCATCTATAATTTGTACTTACATTGAAGAGAAAGAGCCTCAGTGGGTAGATGGAAAGATCATATCGGGTTTTGAAATCTTCAATGATGTCTTCGACTGGGATGTTGGAGTTATCAAGTCTACGGAGGACTTCTGGGATGAAGAGATTATGACTCAATGCAGTGTCTGGGACAAGGATGGGCCAGAGGAGATTATCACTAATAAGCTGTTAGCCGTTAGGTTGAAGGGAAAAGAGAAGATGGCAGAGCCAGATTTAAAGATTCAAGATCTGAAGATTTCACCGGAGGTAGTTGAAAAACCTCCACGAATCCAAGAAGCCAAGGAACAGTCTGCTGCAACATCGGCATCAACAGAGAATGAAGACAATAGTTATTTAGATAATCTTTTTATGCAAGAACTTTTCAGTAATGACAATGTTAATGTTTCTGATTATATTAATGAGATGAACAACTTTGCTTACTTGTGTGATGTTTCTGATGATTTCACTTCACATGATCATAAACATGATGCATTCATTTTTACATTAACTCAACTAGCACAACTGTATTTAATCTCAGAACTTTGGAGTATCCAAAGGAAATTTTGATAGCATCAGACATAACTCCTGAGGAGAGATTAAAATTTGAGAGAATTTTGAAAAAATATGAAAAGGTGTATGCCTGGACCTACGAGGACATGCCAGGAATTGATCGAGATGTCGCTAAACATACCATCCCAACTTACCCAAAGTGTAAACCAGTCAAGCAAAAGCTCAGAAGACTTAGGCTAGAATGGGCGCAAAAGGTGAAAGAAGAGATCCACAAGCAGATTGAGGCTAAAGGTTCAATACCCAACCTGGTTATCTAATGTAGTTCCTGTGGCCAAAAAGGACGAAAAGGTTCGAGTATGTGTGGACTACCGGGATCTGAATAAAGCTTGTCCGAAAGACGATTTCCCTTTGCCTCATATTGATGTGGTGATAGATAGTGCAACTGCTTACATGATATACAGCTTCATGGACGGGTATACAGGGTACAATCACATAGATAGAATTAAGATAGCTTTCATCACTACCGGGTTATGCCTTTCGGATAAAAGAATGCAGGGGCAATGTATCAAAGAATGGCTACCAGAGTTCTCATTGACTTGATCCACAAGGAAGTGGAGGTGTATGTCAACGATATGATGATCAAGTCAGCTACCAGAGAAGGTCACTTTGAGGCATTGGAAAAGTTTTTTCAAAGGATCAATAAGTATAATCTGTGTCTCAATCCCAAGAAGTGCATTTTTGAAGTTACCTCGGGTAAGCTGTTAGGCCATGTGGTAAGTCAAAAAGGAATTGAAGTAGATCCTGATAAGGTCAGAGCAATTAGAGAGATGCCAGTGCCTCAGAAAGAGAAAGAAGTTAAAAGTTTCCTGGAAAAACTTCAGTACATCAGCCGGTTTATTGCCAAGCTAGCTTCGGTATGTGATCCCATCTTCAAGCTTCTCAGGAAGAATCAACCGGTGCTGTGGAATAGTGATTATCAACTGGCCTTTGATACTATTAAGGATTATCTCCTAAATCCACCGGTCTTAAGACCACCACGTCATGCCAAGCCACTAATCCTATATCTAGCAATATAAGACAGTTCAGTGGGTGCCATGATGGCTCAGGAGGATGAGTTTGGAGTGGAGTTTGTTGTTTATTACCTTAGCAAGAAATTTCTGCCATATGAAGTTAAATATGTTGAAGTGGAAAAGATTTGGTTAGCAATAATCTGGGCCTCTAAAAAGTTACGACACTACTTTCACTCCTTTAGTGTACAAGCAGTCGCCAAGCATAATCCACTTAGTTACCTTCAAGAAGTGCCCTCTCTACTAGGAAAGATGGGAAGATGGTTATTACTGTTGCAGGAGTTCAATGTCGAATACATCACCAGGAAAACCATCAAGGGAAGAGTTGTGCCTGAATTTTTAGCTGAACATCCTATTGAGGGAGACCAGTTCAAATATAGTTTCCCAGATGAAGATGTCATGGCCATAGCAGTACAAGGGTGGCAAATATTTTTCGATGGGGCAGTTAACAGTAAAGGGGCAGGAGCAGGGATTATTCTTACTACCCCAGATGGTGAGAACCTACCATTAGCCAAAAGTTGAGGTACAAGGCTACCAATAATGAAGCTGAATATGAGGCTTGCATCTTCGGGTTGGAAGCACTGCTTGTTTTGGGGGAAAAGACCGCAGAAGTTTTTGGAGATTTGTCATTAGTAATTCATCAAATCAGAGGGGAGTGGTCAATTAAGGAAGAGAGGTTTTTGCTTTATGTGAAGTGCTTGAGAATGTTAAATAGCCAGATTGAGACTTGCACTTTTCACTTCATCCCCAAGGATGAAAATCAATTGGATGATGCTCTCGCGATGTTAGTGTATGTCACACCCAATTTGCCCCTTAGTAGAATGAGCCATATATGTGAGTATGTATTTGTATGTGTTTCGCATACCATAAGTGCATTTTAAGAACATTGCATGTTTTGCGGGTTTATTCCGGTGTGGGTGTGCATATAGAAATAAGGTGTGCAAAAGTGGAGTTGTGATTATATGCATGTGAGCATAGCATAGTAGGTGTGTTAGATGAGAGAGCATTGTGTGTGTTGCTCATACATGTGTAGGGTGCATTATTAGAGTGTTCATTGTGCGTATGTGACATGTGCATCTAGTGTGTGAGTGATTAATGCCCTCCACTAAGATGTTGACAAGTGTAAAGGGGAGAAAAGAAAGGAAAGAGAAAGAGGAAAAGGGGAAATTTCAGATTTCTAAACCCATTTTCCCGTTCACCCTTCTCCTTCCCTCTTCTTCTTCCTCTTTGCTCTTCTCTAAGTGATTTGCTTGGATACAAGTTAGTGTGGTGGGAATTAATTACTCCTTGTGTTTAATTGGTAAGCTTTATGCTTTTGGTTTTGGTTTTGTTCAAGTTCTTCTTCCCTTGCATTTTTCTGGTTTTGGATTTTAAGAAAGGGTTTGGAGTTTGTGTATTTTTGTGGTTTGTTGCTTAGCTGAGCCTCCAAGAGATCCTAAAGGCAAGAAAGTTGCTGGATCTAGTGGAACCAAGTGATAGAGCTTCTAATTTTGAGGTTTGGGAATTTGTGCTATTTGAATTGTTAGCATGTTTAATTGAATAAAATTCTGGAAATTTTGATGTTCTTGATGCTCTTATTAGTTCCCATGTTATGGGTTTTGGTTCTTTTGTCTATTAAACCTTGATTGTGAACTTTAGAATCATTTATGAGATTGATGGATATGTGATGTGAATAGTGATGCAATTGTTTGGGTAAATTGATGTTGTTCCTTGAATTTATGAGTAGGATTTGTTATGGCATGATTTAATGATATTTGAATGGTTTAATTTTGTTATTGGAGTGAGGATATGTTGTTTGATATAAGAGTTGTGGGATTTTTTGGCTTGAAAATCTGGAAATTTGCCTTAAGGAATCGCATTTGGGCGTGGGTCACGGTGGGAACCTACTTAGTTACCACCATGAGGCATGAACCAAATGCATTCTGCCCAAAGTTTGAACATGTCACGGTGGCAACCAATCTGGTCACCACCGTGAGGTGTCCAGACTTTAGCTTCTGTTCTGGGCAGTGGTTATGTCACGGTGGCAACCTAGTTTAGTTACCACCATGAGGTACCCCAAAGGTGCCTTCTGTTTTGGGGTCTAGGTATGTCACGGTGGCAACCTAGTTTAGTTACCACCGTGAGGTACCCCAGACTTACTTTCTGCCAAAGATCTTTGGTATGTCACGGTGGAAACCAATCTGATTACCACCGTGACCTACCTGTTTAGCAATAAAATCCTGTTTTTCTTCCCACGTTTTAGAAATGTTATACTATTGATTTTAGCATTCAATATCACTTATTTTGAGCCATAATTGTGCATATACTATTCTATTTAAAGAATATGAATTCTTTATTTGTTATAATTGAAATGTGGACGTTAATTGTATGATTTTAGCCTGCAAGAGTCAGTCTAGTGGATAGTTAGGCATGCCTAATAGAGTCTCTTAGTTGCAGCCCTTTGTTCAGTTTGGACCCCCATCAGGTCCCCGCTTGGTTCCTTTCGAACCCCTTTGTGTTCGGATCTTGTTTAAGATCCCCTTTGAAAATGTTTTGTGGAAATTAAAAGTAAAAATTGATTTCTCGATTCGTACCCGTAAGGTACTATTTGTAATCGGCTCGTACCCATAAAGTACTGTTTGTTCACTCATTATCCACTACTTTGAGTCAGCAGGCACTTTGTCTTTTTGAAATTCTTTGTTAAGTATGAAATTGTATTATCCGAATATGTTTATTAATGAAATGTTTTGAAGGCAATAGTACTTTATCGAAGGTATGACTCCATATGTTTACATGTTCATATGTTCACACTCCTGTTTAATGCGTATCTCTGATTATGCTATCTGTGTGTGTTTGCTTTGACGACCGTTGTGAATGGTTGTCCTTATGATATATGTGTGTTTCCCCACTAAGCGTTTATCGCTTAGCACAGTGTGTTTACCCGTGCAGGTGCGAAAGGAGTTTGCTTGGGAGAGTCGCAGCCATCGGAGTCAACACAGCTGGGTCTTTAGTGTAGGGCCTAATTTTGTATTTTGATGATTCTTTTTGTATAGAACTCACTGATGTCAGTTTTATAATAGCTTCCGCATATGTATATGTATAATTTTGAATATGTATTTATCTTTTGTACCTTTGGGTTGATCAAACAGTAATGTAATGATTTCCGTTATATTAATGCATGATCAACTTATTTCTTAAATGGTTTTATAAAGTTTTAAATTACCTGTATTTTGGTATGTATGTTTATGTATGGATATATGTATATTCTGTATCTGTGTGGCGGCACCTCTACTCATACGGCATCTCACTCCTTATCGGATGGGATCGCCTAAGTACGGGTAAGGGGTGTTACAAGTTGTGGTATCAGAGCCTAGGTTTAGGCATTTCTGGGTGATTGTTTATGTGATGTTATGTGTGGATGCGTCTATGTCTAGGGCTGTGTTGGTTGATGTGGCTGTCATCTTGTTTGTTAGATGGATTCTGATTCTGCTCGTGGTGCGCTTGAGGAATCCGCTGAAAGTGTGAATCCTCCAGCTGTAGAACCGTCTGTTTCTATTTCTGTGTCGGCTTAACGTGCTAGGGTCCAACCCGAGGCCGCTGGCATGCCTTTTGAGGCAATGTTCAGATTGCATCAGGACATGGCTCGGGTTTTGGAAAGGGTGACTGCCCCTAAAGCTCCGATAGAGAGTTTAAGAAGAGCTGGTGTTGAGGATTTTTATGTGACCGGGCTAGATGCGTCAGAGGTAGCTGAAAGGTGGCTTGATAAAGTAAAGAGAGCTCTAAAGGAAATCAAGTGTCCTCCCGATCAACAAGCTGAATGTGCGGTGGCATTGCTTCAAGGGTCGGCTTATGAATGGTGGGAATTGGTATGTAGGCAACCTCAGATGCATGATCCGGTTACATGGGAATTCTTTGGGGAGGAGTTCATAAAGAAGTATGTGACTCAGGCATATAGGGATGCAAGATGGGCACAGTTTCTGAATCTGAAGCAGAGGGCCATGTCAGTTTCGGATTATGAGAAAGAGTTTAATCGGTTGTCTCGCTATGCTCCGCGTGGGGTTATGACAGATGATTTCAGATGCAAGCATTTCAAAACGGGGTTGAACGAGTCTTTGAAGATTGCTTTGATTTCTTTGATGTGTATGCCTGGGGTAAGTTATTATCAGATTGCAGAGACTGCCATGAGGGCAGAGATGATGGAATCATTGCTTAGGGAGAGAGCTCAGCGAAGGAATTCTGCACGGGGTGGTTCTTCCTCATCTTCGGGTAAGAGATCTAGGAACCCGCAAGATGAGCCATCAGCTGGTTCGACTACTAGAGGTAGAAGGCAAGGTTCAACAGCGGTATCTGGTTCTGGTAGAGGTGGTAGATCAGATGCTACACCTGTTTGTGCTCATAGCAACAAGACTCACCGGGGTGAGTGTAGGTGGCTCACGGGTGGGTGATTTAAGTGTGGAAGCACCGAGCACCATTTGGCAAATTGTCCACAGATGAGCGAGGATTCGGGTCCACTGAGAGGGGCTAGTGGAGTTGGATCTAATGTTACTCAGGCTGCCCGTGGTAGGAGCCGAGGTAGAGGTCGAGGCGGTCAACCAAGAGAGGGAGCTATTTCTGAGACTGTTGAGCATCCTCCACCAGTTGCAGCTAGAGCTTATGCAGTTATAGCCAGAGAGGAGCAGGATGCCCCTGATGTGATTGCTGGTAAGTTCCTACTCCATGACACTGAATTATATGCTCTAATAGATCCTGGTTCCACACACTCATATTTGTGCACGCATAAGATTGTTGATAAGTTGCATGTGGTAGATCAGTTAGACTATGAGATATGTGTGACCAATCCATTAGGGCATAGTGTCAATGTGAGTAGAGTCTTTAGGAATTGTCCTCTGTATGTGGAAGGTGTGGAGTTCCCAGTGGATTTGATAGAGCTGCCATTCCGAGAATTTGACCTGATTTTTTGGATGGATTGGTTGGGTAAGCATCGGCCTGTGGTTGATTGTCATAGGAAGACCTTTGTGAACCGAGCTCCAGTATTTGTAAGAGGCTTGGGTGCGAGTTCTGTGAACAACGTGATTTCTGCAATTCAAGCCAAGAGGTTTTTGAGGAAAGGTTGTGAGGCTTTCCTAGCTGTAGTTTTGGATTCCAAGAGAGATCAAGTGAGGATTGAAGATATCCTTGTTGTGCGGGAGTTTAATGATGTTTTTCCAAGTGATTTGCCAGGTTTGCCTCCAGAGAGGGAAGTTGAGCTAGCCATAGAGATCATGCCGGGTACCACACCTGTATCGAAGGCACCTTATCAAATGGCTCCTATAGAGTTGAGAGAATTAAAAACTCAACTGCAAGAGCTATTGGATAAGGGGTTTATTCGACCCAGCATATCTCCATAGGGAGCTCTGGTTTTGTTTGTCAAGAAGAAGGATGGGTCTTTAAGAATGTGTATCGATTATAGGCAGATTAATAAGATCACAGTGAAGAACAAGTATCCGTTGCCTAGAGTTGAAGATATTTGAATTGTTAGCATGTTTAATTGAATAAAATTCTGGAAATTTTGATGTTCTTAATGCTTTTATTAGTTCCCATGTTATGGGTTTTGGTTCTTTTGTCTATTAAACCTTGAGGCGATAGTCAATTGGAAAGCGCCTAGGAATGTTCAAGAAAGCGGAGTTTCCTTGGTTTAGCGAGGTACTACCGTCGGTTTGTTAAAAGTTTCTCTGTGATTGCTGCTCCGATGACTAGGTTGTTGAGGAAAGGAGTTTAGTTCGAGTGGTCGGATAAGTGTCAAGCTTGCTTTGAGAGGTTAAAGCAGTTGTTAGTTGAAGCTCCTATACTGACTCAACCCATCGCGGGTCAGGAGTTTATTATGTATAGCGACGCTTCAGGTGTTGGTCTGGGATGTGTTCTGATGCAGGAAGGTAAGGTGGTGGCTTATATGTCTCGGCAGTTAAAGCCATATGAGAGGAACTATCCGACACATGATCTTGAGTTAGCAGCGGTTGTCTTTGCTTTGAAGATTTGGCGCTATTATCTCTACGTGGAGAAGTGCAGGATCTTTACAGACCACAAAAGTTTGAAGTATTTTCTGACTCAGAAGGAATTGAATATGAGACAGCGTCGTTGGCTCGAGTTGTTTAAGGATTACAATTGCATTGTGGATTACCATTCGGGTAAGGCCAATGTAGTCGTGGATACTTTGAGCCGGAATTCGGTTTCTGCTTTATTTCTGAGGCGGTTTAGATGGAGGTTTGGTTCGGATGGGGCTTTGATAGGTCAGTTGAGAGTCAAGCCTACCTTGAGACAGCGGATAGTTGATGCTCAGAAGATTGATGAGAGGCTTCAAAGGATTGTGCAAGAGGTTAGTTTGGGCAAGCAGTCAGAGTTCTCAGTTCTTGATGGAGCGCTTTTGTTTGGGAACCGTTCGTGTGTTCCGGATGATGAGGAATTGAGGAAATAGCTTCTGAGAGAGGTGCATAGCACGGTTTTCACCATGCATCCCGGGAGTAACAAGATGTATCGGGATATGAAGCAGTTTTATTGGTGGTCTGGTATGAAGAGGGACATAGTAGACTTTGTATCCAAGTGCTTGACATGTCAGCAGGTAAAGGCTGAGCACCAAGTTCCTTCTGGATTGCTCATGCCTTTATCCGTTCCAGAGTGAAAGTGGGATGACATTGCTATGGATTTTGTTTTCGGGTTGCCCTGGACTCAGAAAAAGCGTGATTCTGTTTGGGTTATTGTGGATCGACTCACAAAGTCCGCTCACTTCTTGTCGGTTAGGATGGATTACTAGATGGATAGATTGGCCAGTATTTATATGGATGAGATAGTTCGGTTGCATGGAGTGCCTTTGTCCATAGTTTCAGACCGGGACCCAAGGTTCACATCTAAGTTTTGGAAAGAGTTGCAGCGAGCTTTGGGTACCAAGTTGAACTTCAGCACGGCATTTCATCCTTTGACAGACAGTCAGTCAGAGCGAGTGATTCAGATCTTAGAGGATATGTTAAGGGCTTGTGTTTTGGATTTTCCGGGTAGTTGGGACAAGTATGTATCGCTTATGGAATTTGCCTACAACAATAGCTATCAGTCCAGTATCGGTATGGCTCCTTATGAGGCTTTGTATGGACGTCAGTATAGGACTCCAGTTTGTTGGACAGAGTTATCCGAGAGGTCAGTGATTGGGCCAGAATTGGTAAGGGACACAGAAGAGAAGATCAGAGTTGTGCAGCGAAATTTGAAAGCGGCCAAGGATCGACAGAGATCTTATGCCAACTTGAAGAGAAAGGATGTGCAGTTTGGAGTCGGAGACAAGGTTTTCCTGAAAGTATCTCCTTGGAGAAAAGTGCTTAGGTTTGGAAAGAAAGGAAGACTTAGTCCTCGTTTCATTGGTCCGTATGAGGTGTTGGCAAGAGTTGGTCCGGTGGCCTATAGACTGGCTTTACCGATAGAGTTATCCAAGTTACATGATGTGTTCCATGTTTCTATGCTTTGTAGGTATAGGTCGGATCCTTCTCATGTTTTGTCGGTTCAAGAGGTTCAAGTGCAGTCTGACTTCTCCTACGGCGAGGAACCAAAAGCTATCTTAGCTCGAAAAATGAGGCAGTTAAGAAGTAAGCAGATTCCTTTGGTCAAGGTGTTATGGAATCACCATGGAGTCGAGGAGGCGATATGGGAACTGGAAGAGTCGATGAGAGCTCAGTATCCGCCGTTGTTCAGTTCAGGTGAGAATTTCGAGGACAAAATTCTTCTTAGTAGGGGAGAGTTGTCACACCCGATTTGCCCCCTAGTAGAATGAGCCATATATGTGAGTATGTATTTGTATGTGTTTGGCATACCATAAGTGCATTTTGGGAACATTGCATGTTTTGTGGGTTTATTCCGGTGTGGGTGTGCATATAGAAATAAGGTGTGCATAAGTGGAGTTGTGATTATATGCATATGAGCATAGCATAGTATGTGTGTTAGATGAGAGAGCATTATGTGTGTTGCTCATACATGTGTAGGGTGCATTATTAGAGTGTTCATTGTGTGTATGTGACATGTGCATCTAGTGTGTGAGTGATTAATGCCCTCCACTAAGATGTTGACAAGTGTAAAGGGGAGAAAAGAAAGGAAAGAGAAAGAGGAAAAGGGGAAAATTCAGATTTCTAAACCCATTTTCCCATTCACCCTTCTCCTTCCCTCTTCTTCTTCCTCTTTGCTCTTCTTTAAGTGATTTGCTTGGATTCAAGTTGGTGTGGTCAGAATTAATTACTCCTTGTGTTTGATTGGTAAGCTTTATGCTTTTGGTTTTTCTTTTGTTCAAGTTCTTCTTCTTCCCTTGCATTTTTCTAGTTTTGGGTTTTGAGTTTGTGTATTTTTGTGGTTTGTTGCTTAGCTGAGCCTCCAAGAGATCCTAAAGGCAAGAAAGTTGCTGGATCTAGTGGAACCAAGTGATAGAGCTTCTAATTTTGACGTTTGGGAATTTATGCTATTTGAATTGTTAGCATGTTTAATTGAATAAAATTCTGGAAATTTTGATGTTCTTAATGCTTTTATTAGTTCCCATGTTATGGGTTTTGGTTCTTTTGTCTATTAAACCTTGATTGTGAACTTTAGAATCATTTATGAGACTGATGGATATGTGATGTGAATAGTGATGCAATTGTTTGGGTAAATTGATGTTGTTCCTTGAATTTATGAGTAGGATTTGTTATGGCATGATTTAATGATATTTGAATGGTTTAATTTTGTTATTGGAGTGAGGATATGTTGTTTGATATAAGAGTTGTGGGATTTTTTGGCTTGAAAATCTGGAAATTTGCCTTCAGGAATCGCATCTGGGTGTGGGTCACAGTGGCAACCTACTTAGTTACCACCGTGAGGCATGAACCAAATGCATTCTGCCCAGTGTTTGAACATGTCACGGTGGCAACAAATCTGGTCACCACCGTGAGGTGTCCAGACTTTAGCTTCTGTTCTGGGCAGTGGGTATGTCACGGTGGCAACCTAGTTTAGTTACCACCGTGAGGTACCCCAAAGGTGCCTTCTGTTTTGGGGTCTAGGTATGTCACGGTGGCAACCTAGTTTAGTTACCACCGTGAGGTACCCCAGACTTACTTTCTGCCAAAGATCTTTGGTATGTCACGGTGGCAACCAATCTGATTACCATCGTGACCTACCCTGTTTAGCAATAAAATCCTGTTTTTCTTCCCACGTTTTAGAAATGTTATACTATTGATTTTAGCATTCAATATCACTTATTTTGAGCCATAATTATGCATGTACTGTTCTATTTAAAGAATATGAATTCTTTATTTGTTATAATTGAAATGTGGACGTTAATTGTATCATTTTAGCCTGCAAGAGTCAGTCTAGTGGATAGTTAGGCATGCCTAATAGAGTCTCTTAGCTGCAGTGCTTTGTTCAGTTTGGACCCCGATCAGGTCCCCGCTTGGTTCCTCGCGAACCCCTTTGTGTTCGAATCTTGTTTAAGATCCCCTTTGAAAATGTTTTGTGGAAATTAAAAGTAAAAATTGATTTCTCGATTCGTACCCGTAAGGTACTATTTGTAATCGGCTCGTACCCATAAAGTACTGTTTATTCACTCGTTATCCACTACTTTGAGTCAGCAGGCACTTTGTCTTTTTGAATTGCTTTGTTAAGTATGAAATTGTATTATCCGAATATATTTATTAATGAAATGTTTTGATGGCAGTAGTACTTTATCGAAGGTATGACTCCGTATGTTTACATGTTCATATGTTCACACTCCTGTTTAATGCGTATCTCTGATTATGCTATCTGTGTGTGTTTGCTTTGACGACTGTTGTGAATGGTTGTCCTTATGATATATGTGTGTTTCCCCACTAAGCATTTATCGCTTAGCATGGTGTGTTTACTCGTGCAGGTGTGGAAGGAGTTTGCTTGGGAGAGTCGCAGCCATCGGAGTCAACACAGCTGGGTCTTTAGTGTAGGGCCTAATTTTGTATTTTGATGATTCTTTTTGTATAGAACTCTCTGATGTTAGTTTTGTAATAGCTTCCGCATATGTATATGTATAATTTTGAATATGTATTTATCTTTTGTACCTTTGGGTTGATCAAACAGTAATGTAATGATTTCTATTATATTAATGCATGATCAGCTTATTTCTTGAATGGTTTTATAAAGTTTTAAATCACCCTGTATTTTGATATGTATGTTTATGTATGGATGTATGTATATTATGTATCTGTGTGGTGGCACCTCTACTCATACGGCATCTCACTCCTTATAGGATGGGATCACCTAAGTACGGGTAAGGGGTGTTACAGTGTCCATGTGCGATAATCCGGCTGGGGTTGCTCTGAGACCCGTGTTGATCTCTAGTGCAGAAAGGCCTTATTTTAAAACTGAGCAAATGATGGAGGTTGAAGTTCCCGATGGAAACCCATGGTACCATGACATTCAGAATTACTTGGAAAGATCAGTTTTTCCAGAGGAAGCCACCGAGAAAGATCAAAGAATGATTCAAAAGTTATCCACTCAATTCATCAGCTTAGATGGCACTTTGTATAAGAGGCAAGTTGATGGTATCCAATTGAGATGTTTGGCGGAGAAAGAAGCTGAAAGGGTTATGAAAAACGTTCATGCTGGAGTTTGCAGAGCTCACATGAATGGCTTAGCCTTAGCAAAGAAGATCATGCGCCAAGGATTCTATTGGCTCACAATGGATGCGGATTGTTCAAAATATGTGAAGCAATACTAGTTATGCTAGTAGTACGCGAATTGGAGGCATGTGCCAGTTTCAGAGCTACATAACTTGACATCTCCATGGCCATTTGTAGCTTGGGGAATAGATATTATAGGCGAGATACGTCCTATAGCTTCTAATGGGCACAGGTTCGTCATAGTCGCCATTGATTACTTTACTAAATGGGTCAAAGCTGAATCTTTTAAAAAGGTCGATGCCAGAGGCATGGCCAAGTTCATCGAGCAAAATTTGATATGCAGATATGGCCTCCCTCACCACATTGTGTCTGATAATGGGGTACAATTCTTGGCGAAAACTAAACAGATGCTTCAGAAATATGGAATCCAGCATCATAAGTCTTCTCCTTACCGACCTCAGGCCAATAGCACGGTTGAAGCAGCGAACAAGAACGTTAGAAGAATACTGGCCAAGATGGTACAGAGCTATAAAGACTGGGCAAAAAAGCTACCTTTTGCACTTTGGGGTTATAGAACCACAGTCAGAACCTTTACGGGAGCGATGACATTCTCTCTGGTATATGGAACTGAAGTAGTTCTACCAATTGAAATAGAGCTAAAATCTTTAAGGGTAGTCATGGAAGTCGAGATTCCAGAGGTAGAATGGGCACAACAGTGGTTATTGCAGTTGAATCTATTGGATGAAGATAGGTTGCAAGTTTATTATCACAACCAGGTTTATCAAAAGAAGCAAGCGCGGTCATTTGGCAAGAAGGTACGAAAGCACCCATTGAAAGAAGGGGATTTGGTCTTCAAGATGATGAGACCAGGGGTGCCAGACACCCGAGAAAAATTCAGACCAATTGGGAAGGTTCGTTTATGCTGAAAAAGTTATTAACAAAGGGAGCAACGATTTTAGCAGACAACAATGGGAATGAGTTTAAAGACCTGGTCAATGTCGACAAACTAAAAAGATTCCATGGCTAAAGACCAAAAATCAAAAGAAGAGAATGAATGTACCGCAGGTCAAAAACTGAAAAAAGGCAGCCTTACTAAAATTGGGCGCCTTGTCAGGGTGAAAATCGAAAAAAGGCATCCTGGGCAAAAAATAAGGGCCAAGAGAAAATATTTAATCGAGAAAACCCGAGAGGGTCGATTAATAACAGGAGTTTGATTCTTACAAGATCTATTCTGAGATTAGGTGTAGTCTTGTGCTTTTGAGTTATTGCCAATTAAGGATCATGTATGATGAAATCATATAAAAATGTACAGAATTTTGTAATGAATAAAAGAATACAATTTGCATTTTCATTAGATTTTAGTTTTGTCTTAAAAAGAAATATTTCATTCATTTATCTAATGACTATTCTCTAATCGTTTTCGTTGGAAGTTATCTAAGCAAATTGTGCTGCTCACCCTTAAGGGAGGTTCTGACAATAGCCTTCACTTCTCTTGTAGTTGCACCTAAAAAAAAAGAGGCCGTTAGAGTTGAAAACCGTAAATGGCTCTCTAAGCAAAAATTAGGCCGAAGGGCAGGGTGAAAACCTGGAAACAGGCAGTCTGTCCTACAAAAAAATGAAATGAATAAAAGCCGCTGGATTGGGTTGGATCCATTCCAGGCAAAAATTAGGCAAAGGGTTATATAAAAATCCCTAAAGGGACGCATTTCCCATAAAGAAAAGCTAGTGTGAAAATCCACAAAAGATGTACTACCTTTAAAACAATGACTTCCAATGCCTGGACCGATAAGGTGGCATTACTTTAGATGATTTCCCTTCAGCCAAATAAAGCATTATTCAAGACATGAGTCAGAATCCTGGGTGTATAATCATTGACCGGGGCGCAAAGATGCACACCTGATGATTCTCTCTGAAAAGTTTACGGGTCAGAGTCCCTAAGCCAAAATGACACTTTTAGATCCTTGGAGGCATGATTGAGCAGCCAAGCCATATCCTCAATGGACCCTTAACCACCTAGGACATGGTCTATCCATCTTTTCATATGATTCTTTAACAAACATTTGCACATGCATGCACAATCTATTGTATATATTCCTGTGTACACAACTTTGCAGGAAAAGTCCAAGTAATGGCCGCACACGCAAAAGTTGGTCAAGAACAGTTTCAACTCAACATTAACATTCACCCGAGCAAGATAAAGTCTACTCAGGTTCAATTTTTTGATTCCTCTTAAAAGGCAAATCTCTATTTCCTGCGTTTTGTAAGTTTGGAGCAGACTCGGCGCATCACCATCTGAGAATGGCCCCCGTACTTTGTAGTTTATTTAACGACTTGGTGCAATCACTTTGTAGTCTATTTAACGGCTCGGTGTAATCACTTTGTAGTCTATTTAACGGCTCGGTGGTATTCAACCCTACACTTTATAGTCCTGTCAGCGACTCGATGCAATCACTTTGTAGTCTATTTAACGGCTCGGTGATATTCAACACTTGTACTTTGTAGTCTTGTCAGCGACTCGGTGCAATCACTTTGTAGTCTATTTAACGGCTAGGTGATATTCAACCCCTGCACTTTGTAGTCTTGTCAGTGACTCGGTGCAATCACTTTGTAGTCTATTTAATGACTCGGTAATATTCATCCCCCGTACTTTGCATTCTTGTCAGCGACTCGGTGCAATCACTTTATAGTCTATTTAATGGCTCGGTGATATTCAACCCTTGCACTTTGTAGTCTTGTCAGCGACTCGGTGCAATCACTTTGTAATCTATTTAACGGCTCGGTGATATTGAACACCTGCACTTTGTAGTCTTGTCAGCGACTCGGTGTAATAACTTAGTAGTCTATTTAACGGTTCGGTGATATTTAACACCTGCACTTTGAGTCTTATTAGCGATTCGGTGCAATCATTTGCAGCCTATTTAATGGCTCAGTGATATTCAAGAATGTCCGCACTTTGTAGTCTTGTCAGTGACTCGGTGCGATCCGGAAGGATAATATTCACAGTTCAAGTCACAACACTATTCTCCAGGGAGCAGCTGGAAGGAGGCAGCCTCAGGTACGCGTCTCTTTCTTTTCTCTAAATTTTGGCTCACTGTGACGCGCGCCGGATCCCGATGCGCCGCCCGTTCGACCGCCCGCACATAGGCGACCGGGGAATTTGCGGGTCCGTTGACAGCTTGCAATAAATCGCAAGTGCGTCTATGTTGGGCAACAAGGAGGTATCATGGAGTCGCTACCCAATAGAACATTGGAAAAGTTACTCTCGCCTCGGAGAGCCTAAGACTGCGCTTGGTATCCATTTTGGGCCAGCCAAAGGGGTCATGGAAGGCGAACTTCTCACCCTAAAGAGCCTAAGATTAGCGCTAAAGCCTCGTGACCCAAGAAGTATTTTGGAGGATAACCTCTAACCTCTCGAGCCCAAAGACCAGAGCTGGGTCTGGGATTTCTCATCTATTTCTACCTCAATTATCTTATGATCAAATTTTAATATCATTAATTCGCTCTCTCTCCACACCATGCAGTTGATTAAAAGGCGCATTTATTCACATTCGGAAAGCCGTAAATGATCAAGTAAATAATGAAAGCAATAGACTACAATAAATACAAGGAGCGGAATACAACTCCCTTTTATAAATGTACGAAGCATACATAAATCGGGGCATTGCTTATTTTGAGGACTTTGGTCCTTGCATGCATCATTATCAAAATTGGATATTTTCATTTGTGATGATCTTTATTGGATAAAAATAGGACATTGGATCCTTATGTTTCATAAAAACCTCATTTTATTAAATATAAAACCATTGAATCATTTTTATACATCAACGGGATATGAAAGGAGTACATCCATATACACAAGATAATCGATAAAAGAAATGAAACAAGAGGATTAGGAAACTAAACTGGACGAGATCCCCCAAACATGGTAGATAGCCGCTCAAGCTCGGGATAATCCAGGAGGACCGATATACACTCACAGAAAGTTAAGAGAGGTTAATATACATAAAATTAACATATAAGAAGTCAAGGAGACTTGGAAGAGAAATAATGGTTTAAAAGGAGGGAGACAGAACCCACCGACGGCCTTCCTTGTTTGACCGACGGGCGTCGGTTCGGGTATCTGATATGCCCGTTTGTCACTCAAGGAGGGGCGTCTGTAGGTGGGTGACCGACGGGCGTCGGTGATAAAGATGACTCGTCGGTCACCTCTATCTCCGAAAAAAACAGAATGGAGATGGAAAAAAAACCTTTTCAAAGTCAAAAATGAATTTTATCCCAAAAGGAGATAAGAGAGTCAAGATAAAAGAAAATAATGACAGATATTCAAAAATTCCACAAAATGAGAAATAAATATGAGATAAAAATGGAGAAAGAATCCGGAATATTTACCCTCAGATAATCGCTTTGGGTGAGATTTTTGTGGTGATTAGAGCCTCGTGCGTTCCCCGAGAAGCAAAAGATGAAGGATCAAAGAAAGAAAATGAGATATTCCACCTTCGATCCCTCAGAAAATCGATTTTGGAGTCAAAATCTAAAGAAAACTAATTAGCTTTTAGTTCCTTTTGATTGATTTGATCCTTAATTCAATGGATTTCCTTAGAAAAAGTGTTTTGTTGGAAGAGAGAGAAAATTTGCTTGAAATTGGGCAGAGTTTCCTCCTTTGAAAATTTTTCCAACCCTTTTCAAATGAAAATCCGGAGCTTTTATAGCCAGACACGACCGGATCAAAGAAAGAAAATGAGATATTCCACCTTCGATCCCTCAGAAAATCGATTTTGGAGTCAAAATCTAAAGAAAACTAATTAGCTTTTAGTTCCTTTTGATTGATTTGATCCTTAATTCAATGGATTTCCTTAGAAAAACTGTTTTGTTGGAAGAGAGAGAAAATTTGCTTGAAATTGGGCAGAGTTTCCTCCTTTGAAAATTTTTCCAACCCTTTTCAAATGAAAATCCGGAGCTTTTATAGCCAGACACGACCGACGGGCGTCGGTGTATGGGGGCGGGCGTCGGAAGAATCCTTCTGACACAAGGATTCTTCCGACGGCCCTGCCACATCCACCGATGGGCGTCGGAAGAGTTGCGTGCTCCGGGAAACCAGGCGGCATTCTGACTGGGGCGGTGACTTTCCGACGGGCGTCGGAAAATACCCAGAGCCATCGGTGATTCGGAGCGACGGGCTGACTCGACAGACGGGCTGGCCGTCTGTGGAAGACAAAAAGCCCTTTAACTCGAAAAAACCTCTGTTTTCCCCTCTCTGCCCGGGAACGATAAAAAAACTTCATTTCTCATGGAACAAGGGACTAAAACCTCCAAATCCAGCCCCTCATACAGGCTCAGACATTGATTGCATCATAGGGTAACCTCTGATCCGGACCGCTCCAGGACACAGTGCTTACAGTTGCCCCCAGTTTTGGGGAAGCTAGTGAACAAGCGCCTAGATAAGCCAAAACTCAGAGAAAGGTCGGAAAGGAAGCGTACCTGTGACGGCTTTTCACCCTCCGTGCCTTCCGCCGGGTGGACCTTGTCTCGGTCCGCTCGGCGATGCGAAAATACTCTCATCGGTCTTATCTCGACCTGCGGGTATTTGGTGAGGTGCAGCAGGCTTTGGCCGCGACCTCGATCTGGTGAGATGCAGCAGGCTTTGGCTACAGTCTCGGTCTGAAGTGCGGTACGCTCTGACCACGGCCTCGATCAGGTGAAGTGCGGTATGCTCTGACCACGACTTCGATATGTGAGATGCAGCGTGCTTTAGCTACAGTCTCGGTCTGGTGAAGGGAAGTGTTTCTTCAACTGCAGCTTCGATCTGGTGAAGGGCAGTGTTTCTTCAACTGCAGCTTCGATCTGGTGAAGGGCAGTGTTTCTTCAACTGCAGCTTCGATCTGGTGAAGGGCAGTGTTTCTTCAGCTGCATCTTCAATCTGTGAGATGAGAGATGAGGAGCCCCTGCTGGGTTCCTTGTCCCAAAAGGGATCTTTTTAATCGATGTCTGTGTTTAGATCGGTATTTCTCTATACCTATGTGATGAAAAATTTCGTTAGCTCGTGCTTGAGTGGTCATCTTTTATCCTGTCTATTGATGGCATGATTTTGCTTTATTTGCTATGCCATGTTTCACCTTTTATTCATTTTTTTCTTATTGAGATGTTATTGATTATCATTCTTTTTGTTATTTATTTTCTTTTGTTATATCATCATTTTTATCGACATATAAGTAAATATGAGAACATACACTTTCTGTGATGTGATTAAGCAATTAATAATCGAATAATCATGCAATAATAAAGCAAAAGTTTCACTAGAAATGTCATTTTTGTACAGTGCATATACAAAATATACATATACAAAAGATACAAAAATAACTCCCTGAAGATCAGAGGGGCGTGTAGTCTGAGGGCTCATCTGGATCCTCGTCGTCCGATATATGCACGGTCCCTGGCGGAGGTGGACGGGCCGGAGGCGGTGGCGGAGCTGTGGAGGGTCCTGCCTCATGATCATGGGCCTGCCTGAACCGGATCTGAGCGTAACCGTCCAATAAGGGCTGGGTGCAGGTGCTCATAAACCCTAAGGTCTCAGAAACCTTCTCTCCCAACTTCTTGAAGGCTTGACTCAACTGAATGGTCTGCTCGCTGGCAGCCTTTCTCCTCTGCTCCAAGCTCTACTCTGTCTGCTCCCTAAACTCCCTCATGGTCTGAGAAAGAGGGGGGAGAATCCCCTCCATTGCCTGGACACGGGATCTCAGACAGCCAAGTGACTCATCAATCATCTGTAGGGTCATATCAACCCTCTGAGACGCCTGGTCCTATGACATCCTCAAATCATGAGCGAGCTGCTGTCTCAACTCCCTCTGCCCCAGAGCAATCTGCTCAACCAATCTCATCTGCTCTCCCTTGAAGGCCTCCAGGACCCAAGCCTGCTCATCCCTAAAGGCATCCATGGCCTGAGTCTGCTCCCGTGTTGTATGCTCAATGTAGCCCGCCTGCTCCCAAGCTAAGCGCTCCACTGACTGGGACTGCTCCTGAATGGCAGCCTGCTGGCGATCCAACCTCTCGTGGATAGCCCTGTCCCTCTCATCCTACCACCGCTCTAAAGCTATAAGCATGGAGGTGAGGAGCTGGGAGAAGTCTGGCTGCACAGGCTGCTGCTGTGCTGGCTCTGGTGGCGGTGCCGAAGAGGTGGATGCCCCTGGGTCGCCTCGGGAGTACGGATGGTATCTCTCGGAGGGCCCGTGGATAGGCCTCTGTACCCTGGCGCTCGGTGATGGGACTGGAGTCGGTGCTCTGGATGCCGGTGAAGCAGCAAAGAGGTCGTCCATCGTGATCTCAAAGTCGAAGTCCGAGGGGGTCCTAGGTGGCTCCTGCTGCTGTGGCGGAGGCACCGTCTGCGGCTGAGGAGGCTGACGCTCCGGCTGAGGCTGAGGCTCTGGCTGTGGAGGCTGCTCCTCCTGGTGCTCTGGGTGATCAGGATCTGCCCCCAAGGGTGGAAGCGAGAACAGCCGCCGGGTCTCATGGATGGTCAACACCCTGTAGGCCTCTGCCTGGCCTGGAATCTGAGAGATCATCCCCATCTGAACTGCCGCTGCGGCATCTACATGGATCCCCTCCGGCAAGGGTCCTCTCAACCTCTCGGGGTTAACCCCCAATCTCAAAAGCAAACGGGTGATAACTCCTCCTACTATCACCACCGGCGTCATCTCTCTGCTGACTCTGGTCAAGTTAGCCAAGATCTCATGGCTAATGTTGAGACGCTGGCATGCTACCATAGCCCAGAGGCTCCAGATCTTGGCCGCGTTAAGCGACCCTAGATTACCAGCTCGACCGAGGTACGAGCTGGAAAGCACTCTGTGCAAATACCGGAGTGCCTGAGACACCAGTACGGTGCTCTTCGCTGTATCGTGATCGTACAGCACTCCTGGTATGGCAATGGCCACCCAATGGGCGCGTCTCACCGCTCGCCGCGGGATCTCGACCCCCTCCTCTATAGGGAGCCCCATGGCCTGAGCAAACCTCTGCCTAGTGATGCTGAAATGGTCGCCGTCGAACCAAAACTGAATCACCCCTGGGTCAGTAGCTGCACTCTGAAAGCCAGTGTAGCGAAGAGTGGCCAGGACCTGGCGGGTAGCCTCTAGAAAAGTCTGGAAGGCGGGCTCAAGAAACTCCGTCCAACCAGCACCCTCGGCAAGTAGATCAAACTCTGGGGCCAACCCAAGGGCCTCTAAAAATGGGTGAGATACAAAACGGCTGGCCCGAAACTCCACCTGAGCCAACGCTCTGTATCTCTGAGCGGACTCATCATCCATCCAATCCGGAGCTACAAGCTCGGGCTGAGCCTGCGGCGCTCTACGTCTAGGAGGCATCCTGTAAAAGGAATAGGTTAAATATCGGAAATCGCAAAACAAATATTCTTAAATCTACTTTCAAGGTGAAGGCCGATTTAGGCTTCACCGGGGCAACGGCGACCCAAAAATAAGTTAGAAAAAAAGATAATAAATTTAAAGGGCAAAGGTTGCCCACATGCTTTGCACGTATCAAGGCAAAAACAATATGCAATTAGCATACAAATAATTTGAAACGAGTAAAGGAAATGGGCCTTCTAGGACCCGAGGCATGCATTATACATGAAAAATATTCAATTCTAGAATAAATAATAAAAATTCGGGCAGCATCCCGACAGGGATATGCTCAACCTCCTGCACAAAAGGATAAAAACATAGGCCTCAGGCCTCAACAATAGTGTACACATGTAGATGGGACGCACCCCGGCAAGAGTGTGCCCCCAACAATACAAAATAATGGCCTCAGGCCGCAAAAGCAAAACATGCACAGAATGGTGCGCTAAAAGGATGCAATTCTAAAGCACCGAGATTATGGAAAAATTTTACTTCTATGTGATCATGCAAAAAGTTCGGATTGAAAATAATAATACAGAAAATTGGGCAGCATTCTCCCTAAATTCCTAAGGCATCTAAGGCATCCTAAAGTCAAAAGGAAAAGAGATGAAGAGATAAATAAAATTCAAGAAAAAAGCAGTTGTTTACTTACTTGTAGTCGCGAGAAGTGTAGAAACTGGAGAAGATATGAATATCAAAGTGCCCGGTGGGTAGAAAATGCGAAAATATGAAGAAATCGCGAAAAAATAAGGAGAAAAGCTTTAAAAACCGCTAAAAAAAGGCTAAGAAAGCGTTTGAGAGAGGAAGAAGAAAGGGACAGCAACGTTTAAACCGTCTGTCACTCGCCCTTATATAGAAATTCCTGACCGATGGGCAGGGCATCTGTACAAGCGACCGACGGGCTGGCCGTCTGTCATGCAATAAATGCGAGTTAATGCGCGTGATGAATGCAATGCTGACGTATGCATCTGTCAGGTGGATCTATACCGACGGTCAGGCCGTCTCTGTGGGGAGGCGGGCAGGCCGTCCCTGTGGAAAGGCGGTTAGGCCGTCCCTGTGGAGAGACGTGCAGGCCGTCGGTGACGCTTGCCTATAAAATCTTGCAAAATTTTTGTCTCTTCATTTTCCCACATCTTGAGTCCTTCATCTTTCTCAAAATGTCCTCTCCTCTTGCCCAAAGGATGCACCGTATTTTAGATGACAAACTCACTTGGGGAGAAGGCGCCCTTTCCTCTTTGTCTGGGCTGAAATATCTATGCCGGGTGAAAATCGACCAGAACCTCCTCCTGGCGGCGACCCACTTCTGGAACCCCCGGTTCCACGTTTTCCAATTCACCTATCAGGAATTGTGCCCTTTGCCTGAAGAGTTAGCTTTCATTCTGGGAGCACGGTTCCCTCCTAGCGCTCTGCCTTGTGTTCCCCGCTGTGGCCTATTCCAGACCCGGGACGTAGCCCTGGCTCTGGGCATATCTTCCTCGGAGTCCAACCGGCTGATTCCTCTGAGCTCTTCCTTTTCTTTGGAGCCACTGATCAAGGCTCTGGATCGGTTCACTGACATCCCAACATATCGGGTAAGCATCACATTCTTATTCTGCATGGTGAACTTCCTTACCGTTGTTCCAGGAGGTTTGACAGGTGACTCCCGTCTGTTCGGAGTCCTGAGCGACTTTCATCTGGGACTGTCTCCCCTACCACTTGTCCTGGCTGAAACCATCCTGGGTTTGGACGCTGTGAGCTCTGGGTCCACTACAACCTTTTCCGGTAGCCCCTTATTACTCCAGGTACGTCATTATTTTAAAGGTAGTGCGTCCCTTATGGATTTTCACACTAACTTTTCTTAGCGGGAGGTGCGTCCTTTCGGATTTTCACACAACCCTGTGCCTTATTTTTGCCTGAAGTAGACCCTACTTACCCCAGCGGCTTTTTTTTTTCAGATCTAGTTACAGGAAAAACTGAAGATGCTGTCTGAACCACCCCCTCGCGTTACCCCCCAGTACTCGCCGAGCCACTTCTTGCCTCGTCGACGATTGCATGGGTGCGTTACGGCTGGTGAAGACATTATCAGATTTGGCGAGCTGTTAGATGACGATATCAGTTTTACATCTGCCTGGCTCCCACTGTCTCACGTGGTCACCGATTGGCCATCGGGTTGCGTTCCCCTCTGCGGCCTCCGTCAGGCCACCTTCTGCATCACCTCCCGGTGTACACAACAGCTTGGGATGACCCAGGATATAGTGAAGGTCCCCCTGTCCTTCCGAGGAGGAGATCTCTCGGCCGCTTTTGCTCCGGTATCATGAGCTGTGGGGTAGATTACCCGTGAAGACCGTCATCCCGAGGTTTGGCAACCATTCTGCATCTTCGACCAACGGGTACAAGAAGTGGATCCTTAGTCCAGCCTCTGATAACAGGACTCGAGGGCTCAAGCATCTGATCGGTGAGAGCGGCAGTATGACTTAGCTTAGCCTATATGTGTATCTTTTTTGGTGCTACATTTCTTTTTAATGCAGAACTAGAGAATGACGAAAGTGAAAAGGATAATATTCATCTTATTTCACGAGTTTCGTGTATATTTCCATATAATTTCAGCATACATGATCAGTTTTGGCATTTACTCAGCTGCTTACGCGCTGTCAATACATGAAACCAAATTTTAACAGCATCAACTCCTGTTACCAATCGGCCCTCTCGGGTTTTCACGATCGGACATTTTCTCTCATGCCTCTAATTTTTGCACAGGATGCCTTTTTTTCGGTTTTCACCCTGTCGAGGCGCCCAATTTTAGCATAGCCGCCTTTTTTCGGTTTTCGACTTGCGGGGCATTTTATTCTCTTCTTTTTATTTTGGTCTTTAGCCGTGGAACCTTTTGAGTCTGTCGACATTGATCGGTTCTTTGAATTCGTTCTCATCGCTATCTGACAAGATTGCAGCCCCTTTGGACAGCAGCTTCTTAAGGATATACGGCCCTTCCCAGGTAGGTCTGAATTTCCCCCTGATGTTAGGTATCCCTGGCCTCATCTGTTTGAACACCAAGTCTCCTTCTTTCAGCGGGTGCTTCCTCACTTTCTTTCTGAAAGTTCTCGCCAATCTCTTCTGGTATATCTGATTATGATAATAAGCTTTCAGCCTACTCTCATCCAGCAAGTTCAAGTGCTGCAACCTCTGCTGCGCCCATTCGGCTTCCGGGATTTGGGCCTCCATGACCACCCTTAGTGATTTAAGTTCTATCTCTACTGGCAATACTGCTTCTGTTCCGTATACCAGGGAAAATGGTGTAGCGCCTGTAGATGATCTTACCGTTGTTCTGTATCCCCACAGGGCAAAGGGTAACTTTTCAGCCCAGTCCTTGTAGGTTTGGACCATCTTGGACAAGATCTTCTTCACATTCTTATTGGCGGCTTCTACTGCTCCATTCACTTGCGGTCGGTAGGGAGAGGATTTATGATGCTCAACACTGTATCTCTCGATAAGTTTTCTGGTTTCTCCCATGAACTGCACCCCATTATCGGACACTATGTGATGGGTGAGGCCATATCTGCAGATCAAATTCCTCTCTATGAACTTGGCCATGTCCCTTGCGTCAATTTTCTTGAAGGACTCTGCCTCGACCCATTTGGTGAAATAGTCGATCGCGACTATGATGTATCTGTGCCCATTGGACGCTGTAGGGCGAATCTCTCCAATGATATCTATCCCCCAAGCAGCAAACGGCCAAGGTGATGTCAGATTATGTAGTTCTGATACCGGCAGGTGTCTCAGATCTGCGTACTGTTGGCACAACTGACATTGTTTAACATACTTCGAGCAATCAGTGTCTATTATAAGCCAATAAAAGCCTTGCCTCATGATCTTCTTGGCCAAGGTCAAACCATTCATGTGGGCCCCACAGACCCCTGCATGGGTTTCTTCCATTATCTTGCGCGCTTCTCTTTCATTCAAGCACCTGAGTTGGATCCCATCTGACCGTCTTTTGTATAACACCCCTTCTAAGGATATGAACTGAGTAGATAACTTACGTATCATCCTCTGGTCTTTTCCAGTGGCCTCTTCTGGAAATTTATCGTTTTCCAAGTAATTCATGATATCAAAGTACCATGGCTTCCCATCTGACGCCTCTACTTCCATTACAGGCTCGGTTTCAAAACTAGGCTTATCAGAGCTCGAAATTAGCACCGGTTTCATGGCCACTCCTTCAGGGTTATCCCACATTGACACTAAGGTTGCCAACGCATCAGCCAGACGGTTCTCATCTCTGGGCACAAAGTGGAAAGTGCAAGTCTCAAACTGCCCACACATCCCTTTCAGATATTGAACATAGGGGACCAGTCGTTCTTCTTTAACAGCCCACTCACCTCGGATCTGGTTTATTACCAAGGACGAGTCACCAAATACCTCTACGTTCCTTACCCCCAACACAGTTAGAGCTTCTAACCCGAAGGTGCACGCTTCATATTCAGCCTCATTGTTGGTTGCCTTGTATCTCAGCTTCTTAGCAAGAGGAAGTTTTTCATTATCTGCGGTCGTCAAGATAATTCCGACTCTGGCTCCCCTGTTATTCACTGCCCCGTCAAAGTGCAACTGCCATCCTTGAACAGAAATCGTGGCTATGCTCTCGTCAGGAAAGGTAAACTCGGGGGTGTCCCCTTGGATAGGATGTTCAGCAAGAAATTCGGCTATAGCTCGCCCCTTAATAGTCTTGCGGGTGATGTATTGCACATCGAACTCTTGTAGCAAGAGCAGCCACCTTCCCATCTTTCCAAGCAAAGACGGTGCCTCCTGCAAATATCTTAACGGATTTTGCTTGGCTACTGCCTGAACTTTGTATGAGTGGAAGTAATGTCTCAGCTTCTTTGATGCCCAAATCACTACAAGGCAGATCTTCTCCACTTCAGCATATTTTATTTCATAAGGCAAGAACTTCTTACTGAGGTAGTAAATCGCAAACTCCACCCCAAATTCATCCTCTTGAGCCATCATGGCACCCACTGAACCGTCTTCTACTGCCAGGTAGAGAATAAGCGGTTTGACAGGTTGTGGAGGCCTTAGCACTGGCGAATTTAACAGATATTCCCTGATATTATCAAAGGCTCTTTGGCAGTCTTCGTTCCAGACTACGGGCTGATTCTTTCTAAGCAGCTTGAAGACAGGTTCGCATATCGAAGTGAGCTTGGCAATAAATCGGCTAACATACTGCAGCTTGCCCAGGAAGCTCCTTACATCCTTCTCTTTTTGCGGCACAGGCATCTCTCTGATAGCTTTCACCTTGTCTGGGTCGATTTCTATCCCCCTCTGGCTGACAACATGTCCCAACAGCTTCCCTGAAGTCACTCCGAAAATGCACTTCTTGGGGTTAAGTCGCAGATTATACTTATCGATCCTGGTGAAGAACTTCTCTAGAGCTTCAAAGTGTCCCTCTCGGGTGGCTGATTTGACCATCATGTCATCGACATACACCTCCACTTCTTTATGGATCAGGTCGCTTAAGATCTTGGTTGCCATCCTCTGGTATGTGGCCCCTGCATTCTTCAGGCCGAAAGGCATGACCCGATAGGCATAGGTGCCCCATTCTATGATAAAAGCAGTTTTAACTCGGTCAGCTATCTTGTTCAGGATCTGGTTGTAGCCCACATAGCCGTCCCCAAAGCTGTACATCGCGCAATTGGCGGCACTGTCTATCAATACATCAATATGGGGTAGTGGAAAATCATCTTTAGGGCAGGCTTTGTTAAGATCTCGATAATCCACACACACCCTGACCTTTCCGTTCTTCTTTGCTACAGGGACCACATTTGCCAGCCATGTAGGATACTGGACTTCCACTAGGAACTTGGCTTCAATCTGCTGTCGAATTTCCTCCTTAACCTTGTCAGCCCATTCTGGTCTTAGCCTTCTCAACTTCTGCTTCACAGGCTTGCAATCTGGGTAAGTTGGGATGGCATGCTCCGCCACGTCCCGGTCAATCCCCGGCATATCCTCGTAGGTCCAGGCAAAGACTTTTTAATGTTTTCTTATTATTCTCTCAAAATTTTTTCTCTCCTAAGGAGTTATGTTTGATGCTATTAGAATTTCTCTCGGATTTTCCGAGGTTCCAAGATTAAAAGGCGTTGTGCCAGTGGAGTCAATGTCAAAAATTGATGGAATATGATCATGTTCATGCATGTTGAAATCATTAGAAACATCGCACAAATAAGTGAAATTGTTTATCTTATTAATAATATTATAGTTATCATTTACATTATAAAAGAGTTCTGGAATAAAAAGACAATCTAGGCTAGAGTCTCCTTCCGCCACTCCCGAGGTTGATGCTGCTGCAGCTTGTTCACTAACTTTCTGATTTAGCAAAGGCCCCTCAGGCGCGTCGGGGGAAATCATCAAGTCTTCAACTTTCAGCCCTAACTCTGCTATCTTCTCCTTCCCTCTCAGCCTGGCAGTTACCATCTTTTCAGTAACGACCTCCTCAAGCTCGCACTTGTCCCAAGTGATACCCTGAGTCATGACTTCCTCATCCCAAAAGTCTTCAGCAGTCTTGACGAACCCGACATGCCAGTCATACACATCATTAAAAATCTCGAAACCAGGGACAATCTTCCCTTCTACCCATTGCGACTCATCTTCACCAGTATACGCACAGACTGAGGACGCTGGCACAAAGCTCTCCGAAATGTGGGGGATCTTGTCTGTCACCCTCTTCTTGCCGAAGCCACCTCTATACCCTAGGCCTTTCCGGTTCTTCTGCCCTCGAGTGGTGATCGCGGTCTATAACCCTTGGGAGTTTCTGCCCAATCCAACCCCGGGAAGATAATGCATCTTCTTCATCATATTAACCACAGCTGGGCTATCCACTGATCTGCGCTCTTCCCTTATCATAGACACGTGAAAGCCGCTGAATGGCTGATTGGCAATTTCCAGCGCTGAGACCTGGTTTTCCCTTGCTGCTTTGATAGTCACCACCTCCCCTTCGTGTGGGAACTTTATCATCTGATGCAGCGTGGATGGCACTCCTCCTAATTTATGAAACCAGGGTCTCCCAAGCAAAGCTGAGAAGTTAGCAGGGATGGGCAGAACTACAAATTCAACCTCCACTTCGATAGGTCCTGTCTTGACCAAAGTCTTGAAGGTTCCCGAGGCTTGCCTCCTCGAGTTATCGTAGGCTGTGATAGTCAGATCTGATCCACTGAGCATATCCTCGCTTAAACCAAAAGCTTGCAAAGCTATCAGAGGGCACACGTTGATAGAAGACCCGTCGTCCACCATAACGCAAGCAGTGTGCTTATTGTTAATCTGTGCCTTAATGTACAAGGGTCGGTTGTGGTTGCGTCCTTCAACAGGTAGGTCGGCGTCGGAAAAGACCAATCTCTCCTCGGATCCTCCCTTAATTAAACCCAAAAGTTCCGATGGGGAAATAGTGGTGGCGACTGTGGCCTCAACCAAAGCTTCTACTACCTTCTGCCTATGAGAGGGGGATTGCCTCAACAGATCCCAAATGGATATCTGAGCCGCGGTCTTCTTCAATTGCCTAACAATCTGCCCCTCCTCTGGCTCTTTCTCTGCCAATGGCTGTACCAGCTCAGGTAGCTTCGTAATCTCGGGGATCACCCTTCCACTCCTCGTCACAGTGCTTATCTCTCCTTCGTTTCCATCGAAGCCCCACAAATCAAGGTTCAACCCTACTTCATCCTCGGCTTCTCCACCGCTTTCACTGTTAGACCAACAATCAAGGGTCGCCACAACTGCTATCTCCTTCCTATCCTCAGAATTACCAGCAGCGGACTTCTCACTCCCATACAGATCTTGTAGCACGTACCACTCTGGCAGGCTAGATTGGATCATAAACACGGGTGGTGGTACGGCATTGTAACCGGGCTTCTTCTCAATTTCTCTCTTCTCAGGGTCAGAGATCTGCTTGCTATCAATCAAATCTTGGATAGAGTGCCGGAGCGCCTTGCACTTATCAGTGATATGGCCCGAGTGCTGGTGGAATGCACATAATTCGTTATCCTTATGTCCTGGCTTCCCTTGTGTCAAAGCTGGCCTAGGAGTCAGAGGGCGCAATTTTCCCTCCTTCATTAACCTCCTCAGGACCCAAGATAATGGTCTTCCCAAGTTCGAAAACTTCCTCTGGGTGGTTACCTCAGTAGCAGACAATTCACCCATTCTTCTAGTGCTGTTACTGGGACCCGCTGGCCTGCTGGTTCCTTGACCGGGGTTAGCCCTTTTGGCGAAATTATCATTGTTAGTTTTCCGGGTTAAGAACTCTCCCTCTGCTTCGATGGCTATATCTTTGAGAGACTCCCAGTCCTTCAACCCCTTCATCCTCAATCCCTCCTTCAAGTACGGGCTCGCGTTCTTAATGAAAAGACGAATCTGATCCTGGGTGTCAGGCTTTCGGCGCATCTCCATCACTCGGTTCCGCCATCGGGTAAGATACTCATGGAAAGATTCCCCGATTTTCTGCTGAAGTAGCTCAAGGTCTTTCAGAGTCACCTCCATTCTGGTATTACAGTCATACTGCTTCAGACACTCCTCAGTGAGCAGATCCCAATCTTTTTTAGTGCGGCGGTCAAGGCCATGATACCAGTCTATGGCATGAGAGGTCAAACTCAGACAAAAGTATTCCACTTTCTGCTTCTTGGACAATGTGGTCCCCTTCATAACCAGAGAATACTGCTTCACATGTGCGGTGAAGTACCATCAAACTTCGGCACATCCGGCATTTTGAAGTTATAAGGGATCGGGTCCTCTCCGTCCAGCTCCCTATCCTCCGGATTCATCCCATGAGCTCTGCCTATCATACGAGCCATAGCTTCGAACCTTTCTTCCATCTTCTTTAGAATGAAGTCATCAGCTTGAGGCGCCTTCCCCTTCTCAGATGCCAAGCTCAACCTATCATCCTCGATATCTCTATCGTCATCAATTCTCAATACTGGCCTTCTTCTCAACTCTCCCGAGGCCACTGATCTTAACTCTACTGGCGGCGGCCTAACGGGCTCTTCTCGCCTTTTAACCCTTTCTTCTTCAGGCTCATTCTGTCTCACTGGAGGAGGAAGAGGATTCTATGGAGCGTTCTGCTGTGCGTTCTGCTGTGCCAAGGCGGTCAACATATTCATCATCCTGCCCTCGAATTCTTCAAAACGGCGGCCCACTTCTTCCGCAATCATGGCCCTGGTGGCGTCTTCCCCCCTAGGTGAGTTTGCCATCTGAGATACTGTACCACTGATTTCTGATAAGATCTCCGGTAGGCCCTCTCTATCTGACAGCTCAGGAGTAAGAACGCCCGGTTGGTGATCTAGTCCACCTGGGCAGATCTATGATGGCTACAGGGACCAACGTTAGAATGATGCATGAAATACAGGTATAATGCATGATCGTGATATGCAACACTTACAGAGCACAAGCAAGCAAGTAGGTCCTTCCACCCTTATTTCTCCCACACACGTGGTCGTGCAGTCTCTTTCCTAGGTGGGATTAGCCCAAGGGTCAACGAGGGACCCGATGGGCGCGCATGGTGCGCGGTGAAAAATCGGCAGCATGACACTCCTATGCTAATGTACAAGCGGATGGATAATGATCGTCACGTATTCGGACGTTCCATAAATTTCGACATGGCCCTACCGGGGCATGATAGCCTTTGGCTAGGTTACCAAGCGAGACATTTGGACTCATCCAATACATGAGGATCCATACAGCAAGCATGAGATTAAGGTTCATTTCACCTGTGGAAAGTAACTACAGTCATTACATGAGCTTTGGGCAAGGGAGATGAAATTTTAGGGCTACCCAAGCATGATCCCTGCCGACGGGTCTAGCTCATCACGAGCGTAACGACCGATCGGGTCACCATTTTGATATACCATTGAGGTACGTGGCTTGGGCTGGTGATTATCCTTAACACTTTCCCAAATTGAGTGAAAATGAGGAGGTGCTTCAGGAACGCACCGGGGCTAAAAGAGGGACCAAACTAGCGTATTCTAAGGCTCTAATGATATGCGAATGCAATTTTAAGAGAAAGCAAATTTATGAACTAAATTCTAATCATAAATGTTAAAAGAGGTATTTTCGAATTGAAATCTCGAACCATAAACGTCCCCAGTGGAGTCGCCACTGTGACGCGCGCCGGATCCCGATGCGCCGCCCGTTCGACCGCCCGCACGTGGGCGACCGAGGCATTTGCGGGTCCGTTGACAGCTTGCAATAAATCGCAAGTGCGTCTATGTTGGGCAACAAGGAGGTATCATGGAGTCGCCACCCAATAGAACATTGGGAAAGTTACGCTCGCCTCGGAGAACCTAAGACTGCGCTTGGTATCCATTTTGGGCCAGCCAAAGGGGTCATGGAAGGCGAACTTCTCACCCTAAAAAGCCTAGGATTAGCGCTAAAGCCTCGTGACCCAAGAAGTATTTTGGAGGATAACCTCTAACCTCTCGAGCCCAAAGACCAGAGCTGGGTCCGGGATTTCTCATCTATTTCTACCTCAATTATCTTATGATCAAATTTTAATATCATTAATTCGCTCTCTCTCCACACCATGCAGTTGATTAAAAGGCGCATTTATTCACATTCGGAAAGCCGTAAATGATCAAGTAAATAATGAAAGCAATAGACTACAATAAATACAAGGAGCGGAATACAACTCCCTTTTATAAATGTACGAAGCATACATAAATCGGGGCATTGCTTATTTTGAGGACTTTGGTCCTTGCATGCATCATTATCAAAATTGGATATTTTCATTTGTGATGATCTTTATTGGATAAAAATAGGACATTGGATCCTTATGTTTCATAAAAACCTCATTTTATTAAATATAAAACCATTGAATCATTTTTATACATCAACGGGATATGAAAGGAGTACATCCATATACACAAGATAATCGATAAAAGAAATGAAACAAGAGGATTAGGAAACTAAACTGGACGAGATCCCCCAAACATGGTAGATAGCCGCTCAAGCTCGGGATAATCCAGGAGGACCGATATACACTCACAGAAAGTTAAGAGAGGTTAATATACATAAAATTAACATATAAGAAGTCAAGGAGACTTGGAAGAGAAATAATGGTTTAAAAGGAGGGAGATATAACCCACCGACGGCCTTCCTTGTTTGACCGACGGGCTTCGGTTCGGGTATCTGATATGCCCGTTTGTCACTCAAGGAGGAGCGTCTGTAGGTGGGTGACCGACGGGCGTCGGTGATAAAGATGACCCGTCGGTCACCTCTGTCTCCGAAAAAAACAGAATGGAGATGGAAAAAAAAACCTTTTCAAAGTCAAAAATGAATTTTATCCCAAAAGGAGATAAGAGAGTCAAGATAAAAGAAAATAATGACATATATTAAAAAATTCCACAAAATGAGAAATAAATATGAGATAAAAATGGAGAAAGAATCCGAAATATTTACCCTCAGATAATCGCTTTGGGTGAAATTTTTATGGTGATTAGAGCCTCGCGCGTTCCCCGAGAAGCAAAAGATGAAGGATCAAAGAAAGAAAATGAGATATTCCACCTTCGATCCCTCAGAAAATCGATTTTGGAGTCAAAATCTAAAGAAAACTAATTAGCTTTTAGTTCCTTTTGATTGATTTGATCCTTAATTCAATGGATTTCCTTAGAAAAAGTGTTTTATTGGAAGAGAGAGAAAATTTGCTTGAAATTGGGCAGAGTTTCCTCCTTTGAAAATTTTTCCAACCCTTTTCAAATGAAAATCCGGAGCTTTTATAGCCAGACACGACCGGATCAAAGAAAGAAAATGAGATATTCCACCTTCGATCCCTCAGAAAATCGATTTTGGAGTCAAAATCTAAAGAAAACTAATTAGCTTTTAGTTCCTTTTGATTGATTTGATCCTTAATTCAATGGATTTCCTTAGAAAAAGTGTTTTGTTGGAAGAGAGAGAAAATTTGCTTGAAATTGGGCAGAGTTTCCTCCTTTGAAAATTTTTCCAACCCCTTTCAAATGAAAATCCGGAGCTTTTATAGCCAGACACGACCGACGGGCGTCGGTGTATGGGGGCGGGCGTCGGAAGAATCCTTCTGACACAAGGATTCGTCCGACGGCCCTGCCACATCCACCGACGGGCGTCGGAAGAGTTGCGTGCTCCGGGAAACCAGGCGGCATTCTGATAGGGGCGGTGACTTTCCGACGGGCGTCGGAAAATACCCAAAGCCGTCGGTGACTCGGAGCGACGGGCTAACTCGACAGACGGGCTGGCCGTCTGTGGAAGACAAAAAGCCCTTTGACTCAAAAAAAACCTCTGTTTTCCCCTCTCTGCCCGGGAACGATAAAAAAAACTTCATTTCTCATGGAACGCGGGACTAAAACCTCCAAATCCAGCCCCTCATACAGGCTCAGACATTGATTGCATCATAGGGTAACCTCTGATCCGGACCGCTCCGGGACACAGTGCTTACACTCACCTAGGCACCCATGCACTAGCATCCCAAAAATGGGGGCAACTGTAGACACCGGGTCCCGAGCAGCCTAGATCAGGGTTACCCAATAATGAAATTAATTGTGCCTATATATAGGCAAAAATGAAAGTTGGAAATGATGGTTTCCTTATCAAAATTGATTTATTAAAAGTAAATAAAAATGTGTTTTAAAAAATATTTTAAATTTTTTTTTTAAAATAAAAAATGGTGTTTTGAAATTATAATGTTTTGTCAAAATTATTTAAAAAAAAAAAAATCGGCCGTAAGGGCATCGCTCGGCCCTGTCGTCCCTCCAACAGCCCTTTGGGCATTTTTTGGCCAATTTTGAGCGTTTTTGCTCATTTTTTTTGGTAGAATTTAATTTTAAAATCTTTTTGTCTTCTAAACCTTTAAAATTCTTAAATTTTTTTGGGTTTAATGGAAATCAAATTAATTTAATTTTTTTATTAAATTTAATTTATTTTGAGGTATAAAAGGGGTTTTTTGAGAGAGCAAATGGGGGATTTTCTTAAGAAAAATATTTTCTTCTTCTTCTTCAAGAAAAATTCTCCAAATATTTTAATTTGATTTTCTAAGTTAATTCTTGAGACAAAGATAACAATATTTTGTTTTTGAGAATTTTTTTCTTCTTTTTTAACAATTTTTTACCTTGAAACAAAGAAATTAATTTTTTTGCTCTTGAGATAAAAATTCTCTTCTATATTTTTTTTAAACTTATTATTATAAATCAAGACAAGAAAATTAATCATCACCTTCATTCATCAAATCTAAATCTGAGGGTAAACATTCTAAACTTGATTTTATTTTTATTTTTTTATTAATTTTTATTTATAATTAATTAGCAACCATGTAGATTTTAAAATTTATTATTGTTATTTTTATTTTTGTGTGATTTTATTCATAGATCTAACATGTTTTATTTACTTTATTGCTTTTCCTTTTTATTTATTTGATTATTCATTATTATTATTATTGTTGTTGTTGTTGTTGTTGTTGTTGTTGTTGTTGTTGTTATTATTATTATTTTTATTATCATGTATGTTTTATGTATGTTGAATTGTTAATATGTTAAGTTATTTTTGTTATCATGTCATTTAATTAGTTTGTCACTTATAATGCATTTTATTTTATTTATTTTTTCATTTTTATATGTTATATGTTTAAATTCATTTTTATTACTAATATCGCTTTTCGTTTGTATTTTTTATTTCAATACTTATTTTTATTGTGTGAACTTTTCCAATGGTAAATGGGAGCCCATGGAGATTTGAAGACATCATTTTGGTGGAATTTGTCATACTTTAGTATTTTTAGTATTTTCCATTAATTTGCTTTTATTTGTTTTTATTATGCAATTTATAATAAATTTATTTATTTTTATGCACGTTAATTAAAAGTCACAAAAAATTTTATATTAATAAATTGGGATCTTTTTCTAATAAAATGGGACCAATATCCTAATTTTAACGTATAAAAACTCACTTTTAAAAAGAAGAGTTAACGTTTTTAAAATGAGATTACTTATCCCGATTTTCCTAATAATATATAAAAATAACTCTTTGACTTTCTAAGTGAAAATGAATGAACTAATGTTTCTATCCTAAATAATGTCCCGATTTATGAATGTTTATTTATTCATTTGATTTATTTATTTATTTATGTTTGATTTTATTTAGAGGATTGTATTTTTTGTCCCAAATTTTAATACTTTTTTTTTTATTTTGGGAATTGTATTTTGTCCCAATTTTATCTTTCTTTTATTTTCTGTGGCTTGCCTTATTTTACCGTTTTTTTTACTGCTTTCTTTTATACTTGATTTGCGCTTTATTTTTCTAATGTATGACCGTGTGAGAAGAGAGATAGAAATTTAAAATTAAAAACCTAGTTATAATTAATCAAGGCATTAATAAGAGTAAAGTTCTGAATCTTTCTCTGGTTTAAACCCCCAAGGTTAGACGAACTTTCCCAATTTCTTGTAAATTGGGTGGCGACTCCAAAATATCTCAAAGGTGCCTAAAGATTTCATGAGATTAGATAATCTTTCCAGTATTCTATTGGAACAAGGTGTCCAAAATATCTCATGATTGCCCAAGATCAAAAGACGCAAACTCTCTCGGGCCCTAAAGACGGGCATCCCGGGAAGCGATCAGGTCCGGCGCGCGTCACAATATGCTTGCTTATATTTCTAATGCCTAAACAGTATAGCACATAACAATACATTTCAATTTATAATATTTATTTTTCCATATCTGTCAACTTACACAAATTATTGTATTTTATTCTTCCCAAAATATAATCCCACGAATCGAGTTTCATACATAATACTTCTTAAGACTTTTATACAATTATCTGTTTCCTATAGTTTGGTTCGGACTTGGAAAGATATTCCAAGTTTCCTACGCATCCCAAAATTTGAGAATCAGAACCACGTAGTTCTAATACTTTATTACATTATACTATATCATTTACATATTATCAGGTCAATGCATAACATATAATATTTTTCAAATGTAAACACCTTTATTTATTTCGAAGCATAAATAGACATTTAAAATTTATTTATAAAAACTTAGGCATGAAAATAATTATACTAATTCATATCAAGTTACATAATAATTAATAATCTTACAAATTAATTAACAATTAATTACTACTTTCCATTGAAATTCTTTAATTACCAATTATACACGCATGTATATATTTTATTTTTCTTTTGCATTCGTATATGTATTTGTACTTGTATTTACATTTGCATTTGTATTTATATTTTTTCCAAATAATATTCTAGAGTAATTGTTCTAGACCGGATAAACGAGATTTTAAATGTGGGATATTCGGGCCATTACATATCTCATATCATTACACAATTTTCAACATTTGTCTACCAAGACTGAGCTTTCAGAGCCATTCAGTCTATACTACAAGTCAAATATCACACACCAGAACCGAGATCTCAGAGCCATTCAGTCTGGTAACACATATCAAATATCGGAACAGAGCTCTCAGAGTCATTCAGTCTGATAACATAATTCAAATATTAAACATCGGGACCGAGCTCTCGGAGTCATTCAGCCCGTTAGCATAATTCAAATATCAAATATTGAGACCGAGCTCTCTCAGCCATTCAGTCCGTAATACAAGTCAAATATCATACACCCGAACCGAGCTCTCGGAGCCATTTAGTCCGGTAACATATATCAAATATCAAACATCAATTCAAGATTTAACATAAATTCATCTTTTATCAAGCATCAAAATAACCAATTCCAACTATTCGATATTCAACCATTGTACATACATTTATTATTCATAATCATGTCTCTAACATCATAGTATTTAATCATTAAAATAGCCATACTTATGCACCTTATAATGTTTTAGTTTAAACCATTCCCCCAAAGTTCTAACATTTCCATCTTATCTATTTCACATGAAAACATTACAAATTTCATGCCTATAAATTGTTCCTCCGGATTTATTCCATTTACAATATTATCTTGATTCTTAAAGCGCAATTATCAATCAAGAGTAATTTCTGACATATACCTATACATATACGTATATATCACTTCCTACACGAACATAATCAAGAAATTTCTTGCTTTTGCCAACTTATTTCTCTTATTATTTAATTCATTCATTAAATTATTCTTGTGTAAATTATAGAATCAATCAAAGCACAATTCTCTTCTTTGTTAATATATATTTAAGCCAATAGGATGCTATTCAAATACTATTTTTAATTAATTATATATCAGCTCCTTAATGAATTTATATATATATATATATTTTTATCATACTAACAGTACCTATTTTCTTGTAAAATTTAGTTCAAATACTCAGTAAAACTACATTTCACATAACTAATTCAACATTCAATGTAATTTTCCACACATAAGCTAACCAACAAACACCATTCAAGTCATTTTAGCTAATAACATAATCTCATATACTGAAATCTTTATAGAACAATCCCTAATAATTTTAATTTATATAAAAGTTCAAAGAGAAAAGTAATTTTAGCAGTCATTTACTATTTTTCTGCCATTTTGGTCCCTTATGCCGATCATTGGAGGCTTGTCGAAGCTCTATCGAAGACACTGCCACTGTCGGAATGAAGCTCACGATGTCGGGACTCCATTTTCGGTGGCCACGCACCGGTACGCTAAGCCATTTGACCAGAATCGACCTCAAAAGTCTCGGTTCACACCAAAGTCGATCTCTCAATCGCCGGCAAATGATGAGGCGGGGGTTACACTGGAAGACTCGCCTCACCGAAAGGAGTCATCCGTTGCCTAACTTGTCACCACCTGTCGCCGGAGGTGGCCAGAACGGAAGGAAGAGACGTCGGTTTCTTCTCCTAAAAATGAGGCAGAATGGCATCGGGAACGAGGGAGGTCGGCTCGCTGGATGGCGCTGCAGTGGCATCGGTGCGTCACCGTTGTCGTTGTCGGTCTCCTACCCCTTTGCTGTGCTATGCTAGCCTTTCTTTCTCTTCCTTTCCTACTTTTTCCTCTCTGCATTTTCTCCCCTGTTCTCTATTTCTAACTTTTTTTTTTCTAAATTTTTTGTCCAGATAATTCTAGATTCCCCTCTTATGTATTATTATTATTATCTATTTATTTATCTATACATACACATACATTTATTTATTATTTTATTTATTAGTTTGTTTACTTATTTATTTATTTTACTTTAATTTATTTACAACTGAATTATTTAATCAAAGTCAACATTTAACTAGGGGTGTGCAAATGGTCGGTTCGATTTGGTTTTGAACCGAACCGAAAAAATCGAAAACCGAAATTTTAATATTTGCAGAACCGAACCGAGAATCGAACTTTTGAGAACCGAAACCGAATAGACCGAAATTATTTCGGTCCGTTCGGTTCTCCATAAATATGGACTTTTTAAAAAAAAAAAATAACTTATATGGATATATAAATTAAATAAACTTATATTTAACAAAATAAAATCATTTAAAATAACTAAAAGGAAAAAAAAACATATATAAATTTTCATATTATGGCCCCAATAAATTCTAAGTAAAATTACACTAAAAAAATATATATTAAAATAAATTCTAATTAAATAATACATTCAATGTCCTTCAATTTTAAAAAAAAAAACATACATGTAAATAAATATAACATAAATTCTGATACATAACACTGCAACAAATTCAATCAAGCTTCTTACACCTGCATTACATACAAACAAACAATGATTAAATAAATTCAAATAAACTCTGAAAATACAAGCCTAATATAAAAAAAAAATCAAGACAACAATATATGGGCAAAAGAAAAAATAATCATGGTATTATTTGGTAACCCACCATATTTTTATGTTTCATGTGTTAAAGTATATGCAAGAAAATGGAAGTTAATGGTAGATGCAGCACAAAGTTAATGGTGAAGCTAACAGAGAAATCACGTAATCAATTAATCGCAAAAAATTAGAGCCACGTTACCTAGTTACTCCATTTATACATGTACTAAGAAAGTTCATCTCTAAAATTAAAGAATTAAAGAATTAAAAGAAGTCTATTTACTAAGAAATTATGGAATGTGGATCATGATCAGGTGGAATAGTTGGAATCACTTTCACTGCAATATTCAAGAGAAATTGATTATGGAAACGGGTAATTAGTAGTCAATTTACTGTTAGTTTGTTTTCATGCAAAAATTAAAATGTGATAAATTAATTAATGTCTCCAATTAATGTTTTTATGTGAAAACTAAAACGGGTAATTTGTTAGTTTGTTAGTTTGTTTATCATTTTTTTTGGGAGATGCTAATGCAACTGCAACTGCAACGTCCTAGCTAGCTAATGCAAGGAAACTTATTAAATCCTTTTGATTAAGTAATCAATAACAAAAATTAACTCTTGCAGGGAAACTTAGCTCCTAAAACTTCAACATTTCCCTCTGGAATAGAGTCTTTGGCAGATTATGCTCATGCCAAAAGCTTGAAGCTGGGGATATGTATATATATATATATATATATACATATATATGTATATATATGTATACATATATATATATACATATATATATATATATATGTATATATATATATATATATATATATCAATGGTAGAGTGGAGTCCCTGTTTCTATCAACTACATGAAAATAGATAGCTTGTTTGTTAGGCTTAGACAGTTATTATAAATACACTTCACACATCTCCCATATTATCTATACTATATATTTTATTTTACATGAATATTTGGACCAAAATCTCAGGTAGAGGGTAGAGAATTATTTAGTGATTTAAGAAGGTTAAATTTGAATAGACAAAAGTGGTGATAGCAATTGTCTAAATAGAATACAAGCAAACCACGCCTATTTATGTCAATAAAACTCAAAATCATTCTGCTACTGTTGCTTGTAATTTATCTCAACTATATATATAATCAAATTAATATATACTTTTCATCCAGAAAGAAAAAATAGAACAAGAAAAACGTGAAGCAGTTAAATAGAAAAGAAGGGGAAATAGGGAATCGGGGGAAAAGAAGGGGGAAAACAACATTTTTAAACCACAATCATTCCAAGCACCACTGCATTCATCTATCATACGTTCATCTGCAAATTGAATAAGGTGATTTCAATAAACAGCAAAGAACCCACAAAGAAAATCAAATCAAGCACGATCATTCCAAAGCAACAAAAATGAAGACAAATCATATGAAAAGAGAAGATAAAAAAGAAGAGTAGAGCAGATACTGACCATGGCTACAGGAAGAATCGAACAATCGAAGAGGAAGAAGGAAGAAGCGCAGAACAGGAAGAAGCTGCGCTAGGGTTCAGGTAAGGAAAGGAAGAAAAAAAAAAGAATATATATATATATATATATATATATATATATAAGAGCAAAACGGTGTGTTTTGCTTAATTCGGTCGGTTCGGTTCCTTCGATTTTTTAATTTTTAGAACCGAACCGATTAAACCGAAAAGAAATTTCTGTTCGGAACCGAAAAACCGAGAACCGAAGAAACTGAACCAAATAGACCAAAATCAATTCGGTTCGGTTCGATTTTCGGTTCCGGTTCGGTTCTGCACACCCCTACATTTAACTATTCTCGTGGTCAAAAGTTGACATTCTATAAATTTTTTGATCTTCCAAGATATTATTCGCAACACAGATTTTTGGGGGGTTACATCTAGAGTGCTCTTTGTGGCATCTGCACCAGAGTCGATCAATGATATTACAAAAGTGAGAATTAATGGAGACATTTTCTCAGTCAAGGTTGTTGAGGAACTTTGCATTATGTTTCAAAATTTTGAGAACAGGAAGAAGGTGCCGGTCTCATCTTTACCTTTATCATCGTTAGACTCTCTGATTTCTCCATCTCTACCATCAGTAAAAAACGCTATCAATGATGTTGTTCCAGATACTCCTGTTGGTATTAATGGTAGCCTATCTATTGAGGAATATGGTTTTATCAAGGTAGCGGTGGCTCAAGAAAAATGAGCATCTAACCCTCATTTTGTAAAAGAAGTTCATTAACTAATGAATCTTTAGCCCATTTGAATTCCTCTCTTAGTATTGCAGACTTAGCAACAAACCATAATCATTAGCAGTTTTGGTCTGGTGGCCCACAGCATAAATTTTCAAACGAAAAATCAGGTCAGCAAAGTATAGGGGTAGGACATCAGTTGGGGCAAAGTCTGGACTTGGACTTGGTGTTCCCAAATCTTAGTGTTGGCGACTGATCTCATAATTATCCAAGAAGTCCAGATGGTGATCCTATTTTGGATATAGATCTGAATAGGTTATCTTAACCAAGAAAGAAAAAAGATAAAAAAGATTAGGAAATTAAGAGCCCTTTAAGTATTAGATCCAAAAATATCTAGACTCCTTCACTCTTCTTTTGTTCAAAAGAAACAGGCAAGAAATAAGAAAGAAAAAAAAAAGGTAAAGTCTATGCCAACAGATGCTGCTCTTTGGGAAGGTTTGTCGAATTGACAACAAAGAGAAATTACGGATATATCTATTTTAGATGTGTTTTAGATCCTCAAATGCGTGATTAGATCTTCAATCTAGCAAAGGGCAAACTTCTCAACTGGTTCTAGAAGTGATGAAGATTCTTAAAGTGGCAAATTTGTTGGGCATTAAGATTACAAGTAATAAAGAGGATTCTATTAATAATTTAGCCTATCTTGAAAGGGTATAAAAGGAGGCTTAGGATTATATTAAGGTTGTTGAGGTACAAAAGCCCATTGTTATGGAACCTGCCATCTAATCTTTCTTCTATATCTTGGTTATCTTGGAATGTGCGAGGTTTGAATTCGGGTATCAAAAGGAAGATGATTGCTCAATTGATTAAGAAAAAAAGATAGATATGGTTATGATACAGGAAACTAAGATGGAAAGTATAAATAGCAAAGTGGTTAAATAATTGTGGGGTAGAGTAAATCATGAGTGGGATGCAATGGATTCTTACTGGTAATAATGGGGGTTTGTTAATATTTTGGAAGCAAGATTTCTTCATTAAATCAGTAGCTATCAAAGGCAACTTGTGGGTTACAGATTGCTTGACTATTTTTGCATATGCTCATGCGGATGCAGAGTTACCGGATCTCTTATGGAAACAGCTTGAGGATCTTATGTGATCGTAAATCCCAATCATTTTAGGTGATGACTTTAATGTAGTTCTTAAGAATGAAAAGAGGTGGAATGCTACTATGACAAGGAAGGATAGGTCTTTCTAGGAATTTGTTAACAAATGTGGGCTCATAGACCTGCATGAATCTGGAAAAAGATTTTCGTGGAGTAACTCAAATAGTGCTAGCACAATTGATAAGTTCTTGGTAAATGGTATGTGGTTGTTGACTTTTAATACTTCTCCCCAAAAGGATCTCTAATCATAGCCCAATCCTTCTATCTCTTTTGAAGCATGATTGAGGGCCAAAGCCATTTCTGTTTCTGGACCATTGGTTGCAAGATCCATCTTTTATTAAAAATGTTGAATCTAGTGAGCTGATATGGGTCATCTTTATGGGAAAATCATCAACTATAAACTCAAGCATCTAAAGTTCAAGATGAAAGATTGGAATAAGTCTATTTTTGGGGATATTAATTCTGCTCTTAATAATCTTGAAAAAGAGATTGAATCCATTGATGTCGATTTGGAAGATGTAGATTTACATGAGGTTTTAAAAACTTTTATGAGGGATAGAAGAAAGTTTCTGCTGAACAAGTTATGGGGGAAGCTTAGGGCAAAATAATCATTATGGAGGCAAAAATTAAGGGAAAGATGGTTCAAAGAAGGGGATAGAAATCAATGTTTTTCCATCTTTCAGCCTATATTAGGAGCTCCATTAACCACAGCAACCGGATTCAAAGAAATTCGGGAATTACAAGAGATTCGGGCGCTATAAAAAAACAAATTGTGGACTTCTTTCCTGATATGGATAAGAAAAAAAAAGATTATAATAGACCTATTATCCTTTCTCACTTCTTTAAAAAGCTTTCTCCAGACTCTACCGCTTTCTTAGAGAAACCTTTCATGTTAGAAAAAACTAAAAAAGCAGTTTGGGATTATGAAAGCACAAAAGCACCCGGATCTGATGGGTTCAATTTTGGCTTCATAAAGGCATCTTGGATAGTTATCGGTTCGGATATATTCTAGATTATTTAGCAGGTCTACGAGCAGGGTACACTTGCTAAGGGCATCAATTCCTCCTTTCTCACACTTGTTCTTAAGATTAAGGGAGCTTCAAATGTAAAAGATTTTAGACCCAAAAGTCTTTTAGGTTGTCTTTATAAAGTGATTACTAAGGTGTTGGCATCTAGATTGAAAATGGTAATTCGAGAAATTGTTCATGAAGAACATAGTGCTTTTGTGAGAGGGAGATAAATACTGGACAGTGTTTTATTTGTAAATGAAGTTATTCATTCCTTAAAAAATTCTAATTCTATTTCTTTTCAAATTAGATTTTCACAAATCTTTTGACTCGATATCATGGAATTATCTGGACTCAGTTCTGGAGGGGTCAATTTCACTAATGGTCACTCAACTTATCACTTATCGCGCAAAAGTAACCGACTTTTTTTTTCTTACTTAAATGTCACTGAACTTTTAACATTATTGCACAAAAGTCATTTTGACCGGAATCCGGCGACGACCCTTACCGGATTGATGACTTTTTTGCAAAAATGTTAAAAGTTCAGTAACATTTAAGTTGAAAAAGAAAAAGTTAATTATTTTTGCGAGATAAGTGATAAGTCTAGTGACCGTGAGTGAAATTAATTTAAATGTAGTATTTGTTGAACTTATCAATCCGGCAAGAGTCGTCGCCGGATTCCGGTAAACATGACTTTTGTGCAATAATGTTAAAAGTTCAGTGACATTTAAGTAAGAAAAAAAAGTCGGTTACTTTTGCGCGATAAGTGATAAGTTGAGTGACCATGGGTGAAATCAACCCGTTCTGGAGCATATGCAATTTGGTATTAGATGGAGAGGCTGGATTAAGGAGTGCATTTCAACGGCAAGACTCTTTATTCTAGTTAATGGATATCCTTCTGAAGAATTCCTTCCCTCGCATGGCCTTAAACAAGGGGATCCACTTCCACCTTTTCTTTTTATTATTATTGCAGAAGGAATCTCCTACTTTTTTAAAGAAAGCTACACAATTAGATCTTATTAAAGGTCTCAGTTGCAAACTGAATTAACAAGAATGTCAGTTTTTCTCCTATCTTCAATATGTGGATGATACCTAATAAGTTGCAATTATATATATATGTTGGGTTGTTTCTTCATGTAATTCTGTGTTTTATTTGTTAATTTTAATCTTTATTAGTTTACTTTTTGTTATTTTATAAGTATATTATGTTCTTATAATTTTTAATAAGTTTTGGGATGTTTCAGGCATTTTATTTCAGTTTGGAGATAATTTTGAGGTGCGGGACTGATTTTAGTAGAAATTGGTGAAGATGGCAAATTTTTATCTAAAGCACAGCTGTGTTATTCATCTTCCAGTGCTGCCGAGAACAACCTAGAACACAACTGTGTTTCTCGCAAAAACAGGCGCACGCAAAGAAGGCAGCGTCACACAATACAGTGCCAAAAGCATAGCTGTGTTTTCTCCAAAAGTATAGCTGTGTCACCCAGTTTTCATCGACTTATGCACGCGACGAGCAGCCTTAAGCGCACAATTTATTCAAGAACACAGTTGTGCTTTACAAAGCACAGCTGGGCTTTTCTGCATGTTATAGATAGAACACCGTTTCATCTTTCAAAAGAAGGGGAAGACCTAGATAGATTTAAGAGCAAACTTTTATTTTTCTTTTAGCTTCTATTTCTTCGTATTAAATACTGCTCTTAGGGTAGATTTAATTTTAATTTCAGTTTTGTTTTCAAATAATTTAGATTAATTTGGTTTAGATTTATATTTTGGGATTCAAGGAGATTTCAAGATTGAAGAAGAATGAGCCTCAAGATCTATTTTCCCTCTCATCAATGGTGTATCTAAACTCTAAATTTCTTTATTTTATGATTATATTCTCGATGTTATAGTAGTTCTTCATGCTTAGGAATTCTTGAATCATATTTGTATTTTGGATATTTAAGTTTAATGAATACTTTCATGATTTCTTTTATTTCTCTTATTATATATGCATTTATGATGATGATTTGACCAAAATCCAAAAATTGTTGTACGTGTAAATGCTCTGTTTTTTAAGATCTGCATTTATTTATCTAACTGAGTCCGGAATGGTAGGTTGGGTTTATGTCTATTGATTTTATTAGGTTTAGAATAGTGAGGAATAGATGGGTTTGAGGTAATTGAGTCCAGATTTGGTAGGTTATCTCAGATTTAGGATTTACTAACTCGAACTGATTCTAATCAATGAATTAAATCCAGATTTGGTAGGTTTATTGATTAGAATAGTTCAGTCCAGATTTGGTAGGCTTGAGTTTAGATGGGTTGTCTAGAATTACATGTTTATCTTATGTTACCCATGTCCATTTGCAATTTTTGAGGATAGAATCTCCTAAGCATCCAATTCACCCTTGTTTGATTTCTTGATGAATGTTTTTATGTTTAATTGTTATTTTATAATTTTAATTTCTTGCTTAGCTTAGAACCTCCCACCAAACAACTTAGGGACATCTCAGATTAAATCCGCTCAACAATAGATATTTAGCTTAACAATCCCTTTCCCCTAGGTTCGATATTCGTGGGTCTTTAATTATACTTGCTATATTACTTGTTAATTCGGTACACTTGCTGGACACTAATTAAGTTTTTGGCGCCATTGCCGGCGATAAGCAGTGTTGTTTGGTAAATATTTTTAGTTAAGCTAGTCTGAGATTCTTATTTTTTTCTTTATTTTGACTTGGTATTTATCTTTGCAGGAAGATTTTAAAGCATTTTCAAAATGATACGGGATAATGTCCAAGATTATGAGTTGGTCCTTTTAAGAGTAGAAATGAGTGATCTGATGAGGGAGGTGCAAGAATTATGACAATTGCGTGCACCTTCAGCAGTTTCTTATTCACCATCTTTTGAAGATCCGTATTCTCCATGGGAATCACAAGAGTCTAACTCTTCCAAAGTCAAAGTCCTTCTAGACTACGTAGAGTGTAGAGAGAAGCAATTTCAAGCGGAGAAAAAAGAGTGGAAGGCTACAATTAACTATCAAGAGGAGAAGATCAAAACTCAAGAGAATCTATTAAAGAGTCAAGAATTGGGGATCCAAAATTTGGAATCCACGCTGGAGCTTTTAATTGTCTCTTTGGATGATCAAAGTGATGGTGGCGAATTAAGTAATGCACCTATGGTAGTTACAACAGATTTAGAAAATTTTGAGAATGGGTTGCATTAGGAGAAGGAGGAGCGAATTGTTATTGAGGACAATTCTTGTGTTTGTTTGGAATCTGACTTCAATTTTTCTATGTAGGATATTACACAAAAGGAGCAAGAGTTGTTTCATTCTCAAATGAAAGCACTTAATTCAGTCCATTTGAAGGATTTATTTAGGCTAGAAAAGCCGGTAGAGTTTATTTTTAGTGAACCCAAGGTGGAGTCATACTTCATCGAAGACATGGAATTTCCTGCCTTGGTGGCATTCGACATGCTTCTCTTGTTGATGGGGGAAAATGAGGAGCAAAACCCGGAGAGACTATTATTTGGTTCATAAGCTCGTCCACCCGAGAGTAACATGAGTCGAGCTGGGACTCAATAAACCAGAACTTTTTCCTAACCCTTTCTCTTTAATTTTCTATCATTAATTTGTGTTTTTGTGTTTTGTGTTTTAATTTTTAGTTGTTTATTTTTGAATTTTTGTTTTTAGGATTTAAATTTTTTTTCTTAAATTTTTTATGTGTTAAAATGTTAACTTGTTGGTTTTTAATTTTTGGTTTTATTTGGTTTGGTTTGTTTTATTGTTTTGGAAATTGATAGTGAGAATAATTTGGAATTCCAAATTTTGCAACAAATTGTGTAGTGGGACAGTAGCGTTTTACACGGCGGTAAGCAAATTTTTTAAATGTCAGTTTTGAAAAATACAGTTGTGCTTTCTTTTAAAAAATGCCGACACAACGCGCTTGACTAAAAACACAGTTGTGTTCTTTTCAAAGCGCAACTGTGATTTTGGGTCTCGAATTTAAAAATTGTTGTTGTCACTTTTAAGCATTGCTCTCTTTTATTTTCTTCACTTCTCTCATGTTCTTTAATTTCTCTCAAATTTTTTCTCCAATTTCCTTAAATATTCATTGCTAAACCAAGCTTCTCTCAGGTAATTTAAATTTAATTTTTGTTCTAGAGCTGCAATTAAAATCTTTTTTTTTTCTATTAAATTCTGCATTTCTTCCCATCTCTGCCTAGATTTTTAATTCTTCCCTTTTGTGTGAAAATATCATATTTAAGTTGAGATAGGAACTCTTTCTGTCTCTCCCATTATTTCTCTCTTCGAAAATTTTATGTTTGGTACCTACTTTCTTCAACTTCCAGGTATGTCACTACCCCATCTTATGCATTTTATTTTCTCATTCTATTTGATTTTACTTGATCTTCAACGAAGCAATTTTGTTGTTCTAACTGTATTGTTTGATGTGTTTTATCTCTTTGGGCCAACATGGATAGAAATGGGTATTTAGGATTGAGAAATTGTGCTTAAAAATTTTGTTTGTAATCCTGCCCACTAGGTGTTTGAAAAAATGCCTAAAAGAGAAGTTCATGTCAGTTTGTCCTTTTAACGTGATTAATTCAACATGGTTATTACTTTATTCTTCTTGAATCTGTGATATAATCTTTAAAGGCAATTGCAAACTTTATTGGCATGGATGAAGTTGTTTGAATAAGGAAATCTGTCAATTTTGGCACATTCACAGGTTATTTAGAGCTTTTAATTCTAAACATTACCTGAACAACTTGTTCACTAAGCAATCACATTTTTTTAGCCTAACTCCATATATTGTTGTGCTTTATTGTTTTTATAATAGGGTTGAGTTGATGATTGCCTTTACAAGTGAATTTGAACTTAACTATTATTGTGTTGGATGCTACATGTGATGTGTTCTTGAATTCTGTTTTGTGAGGTAGCTTGCTAGAAATTAGGGATTTTGAGACTCTCATTTTGGGATAAAATGTCTTGATATAATTGATTTATTTGTGCATAACTTGGATAGGGAAAATTTTGCAAGATTATTTTTCAAATACTTGAAATTATGCTTGGTATTTTTATTGTTTGTATTTTTTGATGTTGCTTTAGCTTTCTAATTAGATGCAATTGATAATTGTGCTTGGTTTTGTTGAGATAAATGCATGCTTGCTAGCACCTGAATTGATGGGATTAAAATGAGTTGCATTAGATGACAAATTTTCAAAATCTTATTTATATGCAACTTTGACGTTCTTGATATTTTTACTGATTATTATGTTATGGGTTTTGATTTCTATTGTTCATGAAACCTTGATTGTGAGTTATTGAACCAAAGGTGAGATTGATGGAGTTGTGGTAGGAATAGTGATGAGATTGAATGTGTAATTTGATGTTGGTTTTAGAATTCATGAGTAGGACTTGTTAATGGCATGATTTAATGATGTTTGATTGGTTTATTATTATAGTTTGAGTGAGTATTTATTGATTGAAGTGAGAAGTTTTGGGATTTTGGCTTGAATGATGTGGGAATTTGCTCTTGGGTATCGCATCTGGGCATGGGTCACGGTGCAACCAATTTGGTTGCGACCGTGAGGCACGGACCAGATGCATTCTGCCGTGAGTTTAGATATGTAACGATGGTAACCATTTTGGGTCACCACCGTGAGGTGTCCAGACTTTTGCTTCTGTTTTGGGCAGTGGGTATGTCACGGTGACAACCCAATGGGTTACCACCGTGAGGTACCCCAAAAGTGCATTCTGTTTTGGGGTCTGGGTATGTCACGGTGACAACCTAATGGGTTACCACCGTGAGGTACCCCAGACTTACATTCTGCCGAGATCCTTGGTATGTCACGGTGACAACCAATCTGGTTACCACCGTGACCTACCCTGTTTTTGCAATAAAATCTTATTTATTTCACATGATTTTGGGATGTTAAATTATTGATTTTAGCACACATCTTATTATGAGTTGTATACTAGTAAGATGGATGATTTTTGCATGTACTGATTTATCCAAGTATGTGAATTCTTTGCTTGTTAAAATTGAACTGTGGACGTTAACTGTGTAATTTAGCCTGCGAGTCAACTAAGTGGATAGTTAGGCATGCCTAATAGAGTCTTATAGCTGCAGCCTCAGTTCTGTTGGACCCCGATCAGGTCCCGTTTGGTTCCTCGCGAACCCTCTAATATGTTTGAATCTTGTTTAAGGTCCCTTTATAAAACGTTTTGCAAATGATAAAGTAAATTGGTTTTCGATTCATACCCGTAAGGTACTGTCTGTAATCGGTTCATACCCGTAAAGTACTGTCCATTCACTCATTATCCACTACCTTGAGTCAGCATGTGCTTTATTGTTTGGAATTGTTTTGCTAATTATGAGAATGTATTATCCGAATATGTTTATTAATGTGATATTATGAAGACAATTATGTTATATCAAATGTATGACTCTATATGCTCGTATGTTCATACTCTTATCTAATGCGTATTTTTGATTATGCCATCTGTATGTGTTTTGCTTGACGACCATTGTGAATGGCCATCCATTTGATTTGTGTGTTTCCCCACTAAGCGTTTATCGCTTAGCACGGTGTGTTTACCCGTGCAGGTGTGGAAGGAGTTGCCTTGGGAGAGTCATCGCAGCCAGGCCAACACAGCTGGGTTATAGAGTAGGGCTTAATTTTATAGCTTGATTATTCTTTTTGTATAGAACTCTCTTATGTCAGTTTTGTAATAGCTTCCGCATGTGTATAAGTATATTTTTGGATATGTAATTATCTTTTGTACCTGTAGGTTGATCAAATAGTAATGTAATGTTTTCCGTTATATTAATGCATGATCAACTTCTTTCACAAATGATTTTGTAAAGTTTTTAATTACCCTGTATTTAGGTATGTATGTTTGTGTATGAATGTATGTATATTTTGTATCTGCGTGGTGGCACCTTTACCCATACGGCATCTCACTCCTTATCAGATGGGATCACCTACATATGAGTAGGGGGTGTTACACCTTGTTTGACAAATTAGATGCAAAGATCATCGTCTCTAGCAGGTTCATGTGTACGACGACATTCACTGAACTGGAAATTCATGAGAGGGCTATATCTTTGCTAATAAATATTGGATGAGAGGACTTCTTTGGTCTAAATGGTCAAACTCATCCTGAGATGACTTTGGAGTTTCTTAATACTTTTAAGTACTCTCCAAGGTTATCTAAGGATGATGTAAATACTATTCAGTTCAAAGTGAGGGATACTCGTTACTTCTTATCAGTTTCAGATTTGGCTAGATATTTGAGATTGCCAATGGATGGAGAAGTACAGATTGTGGGTGATCCAGCTGCACATTGGGCAATCATTGGGAAGCCCAATACACACTTCATTGCCAGAAACATCAAGTCGACTAAGCTTAGCTATCCCATCTATCAATACTTACACAGGGTCATGACTTTTTCAATATTTATGCGACCAGGATGTCCTAGCAACGTAACTACACCAGATTTATTCTTTCTATATGTATGGAGACTGGTATCAGAGTCAATGTTATACCCTAATTGTGTAACCAACGAAAGAGAGCCACTGCTACCTCGGGGAAGAAGATTGGGGTCGGTGGACTGATCACTGTGATTATGAGGGCCTTACACTTACCCTCTCCTTGGATGGGACCATCTTTAGGGTCATCTTACTTGTTCGATGAGGAGTAAGTACGTAGGTGTAGGATTGCTATCGAGGATCTTTCTTCCGATTTTGGGTATAGATTGAGGAAAGCATAGGAGATAGGTGTTCAGGACTCTGATGAGGATAGAGAGGGTGATTCTGATGATGATGGTGCTCACTAGCCAGTTGATTATGATGTTGATGATGGTCCATCACCACCTCCGCCACAAAGAGCGATAGCGAGTACTTCCAGCAGGAGGGTGAGGCAAAGGAGAGACATTCCATTCTCCTCTCCAGATATGAGTCGTTATGCTCATGCGCATGATGAGTTGTCTTCTTCCATAGCTCCTGCACCCCTAGCTTAGATACATTTAGATGCTTCATTAGTCCAGACTTTACTATCAGTGATGAGTTCTATGAATGCTAATATGACATGGTTTGAGACTTCAATAAGCATGCTTCAGACTTTTTTTACTGAGTTGAGGAGGGAGTAGGTAGACTTCCAAGAGAGTGTTTGGGAGAGATTGGATAATTTGAGTAGAGGATTAGCGAAGGCTAGGGCAGCTACCACTCAGAGTGACCAGTTGATCTCAGAATTGGACCTATCAGTGCAGTAAGCCCAGGAGCGATTGTCTTCCATTGAGGCTCAGATGGAGCAAATGCATAGAGATATGGTCCTAGGAGTTGAGTAGAGAGTGGCATTCTTGGAAGCCCTGCAGTAGCGGATTTTTGCACAGTTGGACAGGTTGAGCAGGGAAATTCGTGAATTCTTTACTCCTATTTCCACTATGTATCCACCACATTTGAAGCAAGGACCACCACATTGATGTCATTTATACTTTTGTTCTTTATTTATTTTTGTAATTAATGAAGTTCATGTAGTCAAGCATAATACTTATTTTTATTTACTTTGTTATATTTTGGAATTATGTGGCTGAGCCAATGCCGTGTGATAGGATAGACATATTATTTGTGTTTGGCTATTAATGTCATAGATTTCAGAGTATTTCATTTTGCATAGTTATTATTGAATTTCTGCACAAGTTTTGAGTTTTATTTATTTTGCACAGGTGACATGCAGGAATTTTGCATTGTTTTTAGTTGTGCAGTAATTGTTTGATATTTGCCATTTTTGAGATCATTGCAATAATTTTTAAATTGCAATGAACTTTTCGCACAGCATAAGGGAAAATTTTTGAGAAATATTTTTGTATGCTTCATTTCCTTGCACTGAGGACATTGCAATATTTTGAGTTTAGGGTGGAGTACCAATTCAATTTTCCAAACTAAAACCAGTTTTGTTTTTGTTTTATGTCTTTTGTGTTTTTAGAGTATTTTTAAAATATTTTAGTAGTTTTAATTATATTTTTTATGTTATTTTTTGTGTGTTTATGACAAATTTGTATCTGAATATTTTTATGGTTGTTTCTTATTGATTTACCTTTAATTTAATTTTTTATTTCGTCATAGTAGTTCTCAATTGTGAATAGTTTTGATCTCAGTTTTAGAAATTTTTGTTTCATTCAATCTTAAGTTGAGTGAAAAGTAGTCCTGTTTGTATCGTTGTTTGCTAGACTGCTTGCAGACCTTGATTATACTTTGCAATTTCTAAAGTTTTAGCACTTTGTCCTGTTTTAAAAAATTGAGAAAATCTAGCTACAATTAGGGGATTAGATGAAAACTCACTAAGAGCACTAGAATCTTTCTGATTACCCATCGAAGCGACCCCCGGATGAGATAGAACTTAGAAAATGATTTAGGCAACCTTTCTTTGTATAGCTCTTTAAATGACTTTTCCTACCTTAATCTCATAGTCTCTTGCTAGTCCATTGATCCTATTATTTTAGTATGCTAAATGTGTGCTTATTTTATTGTTACACATATTAAAACTACCTTTAGCCTAAAATGATTTTTGCCTCCCTTTAGAAAAGTGGTCACTCTAGTAAGGTTGGGTTCATATTTTGGGTAAAAGAGAGTTTAGTCCTTGATGTAAATTTTTGTTTAAGGGTTGATTGGTATGTATAATGGAGAGTTGAGCCCATTTAAAGAAATGAGTTTAGGGTTGATAAAGGGAATGAGATTTAATTTGTTTATTAGTCTTTTGGAAATTAGAGCTTAATCTAGTTCTTGTTGAAAATTATGATTGTTTAAGTACTTCATTGATTTTGGTGGTTAGTTGGTTTTTGTGCATCTTCCTAAAAAAATAAAAAAGAAGAAGTTTTGCAAGTTTTTCCTAACTAACTAAGTCAAAAGTGAGTTTGGGGTACAAAATTTGGTAGAACTTGAACTATTACCTTGTAATGAGTTTGTTAAATATTCTATAGGCATTTATTATTTTGAGCTTAGTTTGATGAGCTAAGGTGTATTTGAGACCAAAATTTGTTTTGATAGTATGTAATTGGGTTGGAAATATTCTTTTGTTTAGTTGGGTGATTGTGGTTTTGTTTAGGTAGTGATCATTGTTCTCTAATGACTTGATCTTTCTTTGTTAGCCAATTTAACTAAGCCTAACGTTACAACCAAAATGTAAGACCTCTTGATTCCTTTTTTTATCTTGTCTAACTTAGCAGAGATGACCTTCTATTAAGGTTTGGTAAGTAAGAAGAGGCCTATGATGTTTCTTAAGCTTTGAGAGGATTCAACTTGATTTTTGTCCCTAATGTTACATCTAGAAGTTCTGTTTTTAAATGGTAAAAATTATGTTTTGCCTTTTTGAACACACACACAGAAATTGCTTGATATACTCTTGTGTTTATTTGTTGTTTAGTGAATATTGGTATTTGCATGTCTATCTTCTTGCTCCTTAATTGAGAATGACTCCTTATTTTCTTTTATTGAGATTGAAATGATTGAGGATGTGGTTCATTCAGCTTACTCGAGGATGAGTAAAGGTTTGAGTTTGGTGTAGTTGATAAGTTGCAATTATATATATTTTGGGTTATTTCTTGGTGTAATTCTGTGTTTTATTTGTTAATTTTAATCTTTATTAATTTAGTTTTTGTTATTTTATTAGTTTATTATGTTTTTATAATTTTCAATAAGTTATGGGATGTTTTAGGCATTTTGTTTAGTCCGTAGCTAATTTGGACGTGCGGGGCTAATTTTAGGAGAAATTGGAGAAGAGGGCAAAATTTTATCTAAAGCACAGCTGTCCTTTCAAAGAGCATAGTTGTGTTATTTAGCTTCCAGTGCTGCCAAGATCAACCCAGAACACAGTTGTGTTTCTCGCAAAAACACAGCTGTGTTATGCAGCGAGAGGCGAGCATGAAGAAGGCAGCGTCGCGCACTTCAGCGATAAAAGTACATTTGTGTTTTCTCCAAAAGCACAGCTGTGCCACCCAATTCCCACCAATTTACGCATGCGACGAGCAACCCTAAGCGCACAATTTATTCAAGAACACAATTATGCTTTACAAAGCACAACTGTGCTTTTCTACAAATTATAAATAGAACGCCGTTTCATCTTCCAAAAGAAGGGGGAGACCTAGATAGATTTAGGAGCAGACTTTTATTTTTCTTTTAGGTTTTATTTCTTCGTATTAAATACTATTCTTAGGCTAGATTTAATTTTAATTTCAGTTTTATTTTCAAATAATTTAGTTTAGATTTATATTTTGGGATTCAAGGAGATTTCAAGGTTGAAGAAGAAGCAGCCTCAAGCTCTATTTTCTTTCTCATCAAGGGTGTATCTAAACTATAAATTTCTTTATTTTAAGATTATATTCTCAATGTTAGAGTAGTTCTTCGTGCTTAGGAATTCTTAAATTATATTTTTATTTTAAATATTTGGGTTTAATGAATATTTTCATGATTTCTTTTATTTCTCTTGTTATATATGCATTTATGATGATGATTGGAGCTAAATTCGAAAATTGTTGTATGTGTAAATGTTATGTTCTTTTAAGATCTGCATTTATTTATCTAACTGAGTCTGGAATGGTAGGTTGGGTTTATGTCCGTTGATTTTATTAGGTTCAGAATAGTGAGGAATAGATGGGTTTGAGGTACCTGAGTCCAAATTTAGTAGGTTATCTCCGATTTAGGATTTAGTAACTTGAATTGATGCTAATCAATGAATTAAGTCTAGATTTGGTAGGTTTATTGATTAGAATAGCTGAGTCCGGATTTGGTAGACTTAGGTTTAGATGGGTTGTCCAGAATTACATGTTTATATTGTTTTACCTATGTCCAATTGCAATTTATGAGGATAAAATCTCCTAAACAACTTTGGCATCTCAGATAAATTCCGCTCAATGATAGATATTTAGCTTAACAATCCATGTTCCCTTGGGTTCGATATTTGCGGGTCTTTAATTATACTTGCAATATTACTTGTTAATTCGGTACACTTGCCGAAAATCGATCAATACCATCATTTTTAGTCACGCAGATGCAGAGTTGATCATGATGTCAAGATGGTCCTTCGCCTTTTTGAGGTAATCTCGAGTCTGAAAATAAATTTCTAGAAGAGCTCTTTAATAGCCATAAATGTTGATAAGGAATGGTTAAAAAGATGTGTGAGTTTGGTTAGATGCAGTGTTGAAAGCCTACCTTATAAGTATTTATGTTTACTTAACGGGGCTAATCCAAGGTAAAAAAAAAAAAACATTGTTACTAGTTATTGAAAAATTCAAAAGTAAACTGGCGGGTTGGAAAAGAAATTACTTATCCATGGCAGGGAGGTGTACTCCCTTTTTATTACCTCTCTCTTTTTAAGATGCCCTCTAGTGTCTCTCAAGCTCTTAATTCACTAATGAAAAGGTGTCTTTGGAGTGGTTCAGAAGAGAAACAGAAGCTCTACTTAGTTAATTAGGATATTGTGTAAAAACCCAAATTCGCAGTTGGTCTTAGTGTAAGTTCTTTGGCTTTAAAAAAATTAGTGTTTGCTCTTTGAATGGTTATGGAGGCTAGATCCATCAATCTCTTCTCCTTGGCAAAACATTATCAAAAGTAAATATATGTAGGGCTCCAACCTCACTTTAGAATACCCGGTAAGCTCTTGTGCGTCAAAGGTATGGAAAGATATATCTAATGTCCTTCACTCTCATCCTTTCTCAACTGGAGTTAGAGTTCAAATGGGGATGGGTGATCACTGTAGGTTCTGATTGTGGAGGCTGGAGCGATTGTAGGTTCCCCTTTGAAAAAATAATTTTCTTGGCTTTTCTTTTTAGTGTTGAATAAGGAATCGGTAATTAAAGGTCTAGATTGTTGGCAAAATGATAGTTGGGTTTGGAATCTCAGCTGGAAAATACCTTTGAGAGAATGGGAAAGCCTACTTAAAAAGGATCTCTTAAAGGACATTTCCTCTTTATCTCCTTCAAAATGGTGCAAGGATAAAAAAGTTTGAATCTTTGAACCTAGGGTTATATGGTCAAATCCATAACTAATAAAGCTCATGAATTCTTTCCTTTTCCTCTCTTAACATCCCTCTACCTCATTCCTTATGGAAAAACCTTTTTACCGCTAAAGGTGGATGTTTTATTATGGATGGTTCTATAAGAAAAATTTGCACAAAAGTTTTTCTAGCAAGAAGGGGCATTATCAATTTTGATTCAATCTTGTGCATTTGTTGTGGTCTATAAGAAGAGTCTTTGAATCATCTCATACTTCTTTGTTCATTCTCCTCAAAAATCTAGTATAAGATTGTCAATTGGTGAAATATCTCTTTTTGTACGCTAAACTCTATTAAAGATTTATGTGCGTAGTTGATTGAACTGGTTAAAGGAAAGTTCCAAATTAAATTGTAGTATATTCTCTTTGTAGCTTCGATCTGGTCCATTTGGTTGGAATATAATGCAAAGGTTTTTAAAGAAAAATGTTTCGACTTTGAATGAACTTTTCATCTCATTTTGGCACGAAATGATAAGTTAATTAGTTGCAGTATAATTGTTTTGTTAGAATAAAATCCCTATTTGTTAGGATGTTAGTTGCAAAAGTTTGAAAATGTCTTTACTACTTATACCATGATATTTAGTGGGTTGCTATTTCTCTTTTTTATTACTTTAGGCTATTTAAGACATTTCACATATTGAATAAGACAAGTCATTCATCCAAATTATTTACATATCTTGATTCATATTATCTCTTATGTAATCAATATTTCCTTACAATTTGGTATTAGAGCTCTCCATTGGGGCTTGAGAAAGAAAAAGGCAGCAGCTTTTTGAGTGATTTCCAAACACAAAAATAGAAAATAAAAGATGAGTGAAGATAATAATTTCATGCAACCTGCCATTCCACGTTTCGATGGTCACTACGACCATTGGAGCATGGACATGGAAAATTACTTGAGATCTAAAGGGCACTGGGATCTGATTGAAACTAGTTATAAAGAACCAGAAGAATGGGTAGTATTGTATGAAGCGCAATAGAAGAAACTAAATGATTTGATATGGAAGGATCTCAAAGCCAAGAATTATCTATTTCAGGCTATTGACAAAATAATTCTTGAGCAAATTCTGTAACACCCCGAAAATCACCCTAGAAGAATTGAGTGTCACTGGTGTAATAATGTGCATGATAATTAGGGTTTACAGCCTTGGACCTAAGTGAGAAAGTGAAGTGCGGGACTTAATTGAAGGAAAATAAAGTATTGTAGTTGCTGAATTATACTTTGTATGATTAACTAGCAAATGAAGATTTATTTAGTGTAATGGCTGTTAATTAAGTTAATCAAAAGTTAGTGGGATCAGCTGTATGTTAGTGGATTTAGCTGGATGCTAGTGGACTCCATGTGTTAGTGTGTGAACCAGCCACCTTGTGTAGGGAGAGTGAGAACTTGACACCTCATTCTTACATGCAAGCATGAGGTGGATTAGTGAGTAAACCTGTCTTTTGTTCCTTGATTCAGCCATTTTGATCCCTTGATCCGGCCCTCACTCTCTCATGAGTTCATTCTTCCTTTTTGCTCTTCTTTCATTTGTTCTCTTTGACCATGGAGACCAAAGGGTAGATATTGATAGATAGAAGATTGTGCATTATTGTCTAGAAAAGGTATATTGATGTTGAGTTCATCTTCTTCATATCTTTCTATTTGCTTCATAATTGTTATGGGTAAAGTCTAATGGACTTAAATGTGTTGTGTGCTTATGTGTTATGAGTTGAAGAGCCAGGTAGAGCTGGAAAAGGGAAGGAGAAAGTGATATAGAAGAGTAAGAAGGAGTGCTCCAAGAGGTTAGGGATTTGTTGTGTTTTGATGTGATTAGTGTGTTTGAAGTTCTTGTAAATGAGATGTGATACTGATTTTGTTATTGATATTGAATTGGATAGTGAACAAGTGTAAAGTGATTGTTGTAGTGATATTAGTGTTAATGGCATCTAGTGATTTGTAATATTTATTGGCATGCTCAAATTGATTGTGTATCATGACATGTAAATGAAGAGGTAAAGTATGCTTGTGTGGTGAAGAGGGTTGCCCAAGCATGTGAATGCAAGAATGCCAAGTATGAGAAAAAGCACAGCTGTGTCTTGGTAAAACACAGCTGTGAAGTGGAAATTTGGCATGCGTCACGGTGACAACCAAATTGGTTGTGACCGTGAGGCAACAAAATGAGCATTCTGTTTTGAAGTGCAGTATGTCACGGTGACAATCAAACTCATTGTGACCGTGACATACCCCAGACATGCATTCTGCCCGTGAGTTGGTCATAAGTCACGGTGACAATCAGATTGATTGTGACCGTGACCTATCACAAACTACATTCTGTTTTGGGGATTCAGTATGTCACGGTGACAACCAGATTGATTGTGACCGTGACCCCTCTGTCTTGGCAATGTAACCCTATTGCATATGAATGTATAAATTGTGCAATCTTATCTATAACTAGGAGCCTTATTGTATGAGCATTATATCAATGATAAATGAAGTTTATGTGCATACAACTAGGGTGAACATGTGATTATGTGAATTAGAGATGCATGATAGCCTAACTAAGCTTGAATGCATCATCATGCGAACATGTGATTATGTGAATTAGAGATGCATGATAGCCTAACTAAGCTTGAATGCATCATCATGCGAACATGTGACAATGTGAATTACAAATGCATGACAGCCTAACTAAGCTTGATTGCATTATCATGCGAATTATGAACATGTGAGGAGAATCAAATCATGCGAATGAATTTAATATGCGAATGAATAATGCCATGAGAATGAATGCGTAGTGTATGAATAAAGTAATAAGCCTGTAGTCGAGTCGTGGATAAATAAGCATGCTTATGAAGGGCTAGTGATTTGCGGCTGCTAGTGATTGGCACCGACGGGTGTCTAGTGATTGATACCGACGGGTGTCTAGTGATTGATACCGACGGGTATTTTGTGATATAGCGATCGAGACTTCTGTCTTTAGTGATATAGTGTTCGAGGCCTCGGTCTCTAATGTTATTGATCAGTGTACCCGTATCCATTCCTAAGACTATACAGGCTATTAATGATTAACAAGAATATTGTATGTGTTCATGATAAATATGTATTGGAATTATTGTTCTTGATGATAGTGTGATATTTATGCCATGCTATTGAATTAGAAATAATGCAATGAGCCTACAATTGGCTTAGTGTAGTGACTAATGAGCAGTGTACATGGATATTGAATGATAGTGACTTATTGTTCCTCATTGACTTGGTGAAGTGAATATTGAACATGGTAAGTGAATAGCGATTTAAAGCATGTTATAGATAGCTTATGACTTGTGATTAACATGAGTTACAGCGTATTGACATGATAGCGTAATATTGATCTAGTGAGTGTACATCATATGCCATATGTGTTAAGCATGCTCTCTATTGTGTAATGCTTTGTGATTATTGTGTTAGTACCTGTTTGTACATCCCCACTAAGCGTTATCGCTTAGCACGGGTGCTTGTCTCCCGTGTAGGTTGTGAATTGGAGTCGAGTTTTTGAAGAAGTACTGCAGGCCACCATAGGAGCGTGAAGTGTCTCTTCAAGTGTATAGTTTTGTATTTGGAGCTCCATTTTGTAAAAACTATTCTTTTGTATATGTATAGTGTTATATGTAACGTATAGTAGTGAAGCTAGTAATTTGTAATAGTGTATAGTGAAGAACATATGATAAAATTATAGTGTAGTGGAATGCATGAATTATAAGAAATGGTAATGTTAAAATGTAAGGAAAGTTAATAAGATAATTGCATGATAGTGCTGTGTAGCGCTCCCTTGTCCTTCCAGGGGGCATTGGGGTGTCACAAATTCTAGAGAAATACACTGCAAAATAGATATGGGATTTGATGAAAAAAGAAGTTCGAGCGAAATGCTAGAGTAAAGCGCTCGACTCTTCAAGCATTAAGGAGGTATTTTGAAATTCTAGAGATGAAATCGAGTGAAACCATTACAGAATATTTTGCTTGTGTCATGAGTATAGCAAATGAAATGAGAAGCAATTGGGAGCATATGAAGGATGTTACTATTGTAGAAAAAGATCCTTAAAGCTTTAACTGAGAAATTCAACTATTTTGTTGTCTCAATTAAAGAATCAAAGGACATTGATGCACTCCAAAGTTTACTCATTATGCATGCATAGAAGTTTCGTAGGAGTAATGGCAAGGAGCAAGCCTTGAAGGTGACTGTGGATGATAGAAATTGAGGTAGGAGTCGAGGCAGAGGTAGCTACATAGGCATGGGTAGAGGTAGAGGTCGACAAGCTTTCAACAAAGCTACGATTGAATGCTACAACTACCATAATCTTAGCCATTTTCAATATGAATGTCCAATGAAGGAGAAGGAGGCCAACTATGTAGAATTAAATGAGCATAAAGAGATGCTTTTGATGTCGTATGTCGAGATGAATCAAGCATTACAAGAGGACCTTTGGTTCCTTGATTCAGGCTATTCAAATCGTTTGAGTGGGAAAACGGCTGCATTTTGTGAGTTGGAGAAGACATTTTAGGAAACGGTAAAATTAGGAAATAATGCCAAAATGAGCATTCTTGGAAAAGGAAGGGTGACACTTGTAGACACCGGGTCCCGAGTAGCCAAGATCAGGATTACCCAATGATGAAATTAAGTGTGCCGATCTATAGGCAAAAAGAATGAAGTTGGAGATGACGATTTCCTTGTCGATTTGTTATTTTAAAATTAAATAAAAATGTATTCTAAAAATGTTTTTAAAGTATTTTAAAATTTATTTTGTGAGGGAAAAAAGTGAGTTTTTAAATTATTATATTTTATAGGAATTTTTAAAAATAAAAAATAAAAAATAAAAAAAAAAAAATTCCGCGCGAGGGACGGGCAGGCCGTCGGTCACTCATTCAGACGGGCAGGCCGTCGGTCACTCATTCAGACGGGCAGGCCGTCGGTGGCCCCTCTGCACCCCTTTTCGTCCGTTTTGCCTATTTTGGCCATTTTGGCCATAACTTCTTCATTTTAAATGCTTTTTAACTCATTTTTTTTGCAAAATCCTTCTATCTTCCAACCCAATAAATTCAGTGGTTTTTTGTAATTATGAGAATTAAATTAATTTAATTTCTTAATTAAAAAAAAATCTGAATTTTAAGGGGGAATAAAAAGAATTTTGGAGAGAGAATTAGGGGGGATTTTTCTTTAGAAAACATTTTTTTTTTTTTCTTCTCTCTTCTCTCAACCAAATTCTCTCAATTTCTAAAGGAATTTCCAGCAATTCTTGAGACAAAAAATAACAATTTTTGTTCTTGAGAATTTTTCTTATTTTCAATTGACAATTTTTTTACTTTAAGACAAATAAACTAATTGTTTGATCTTGAGTAAAATTTATCTTTCAAAATTTTATCTTTCTAATCATATTTTTTTCAAATCAACACAAGAAATTGGATCATCTACCTTCATTTCTTCAAGATCAATTTTGAGGGTAAACATTCTTGGCTCAATTTCTTAGTTTAATTTTTAATTTCATTTCTTTCCTATTTAATTAATTAACATGTAAATTCTTTTAGTTCTATCATTTTGTTCTTCTTTTTATTCTTTTGCTTTTATTCAATTGATTATCATGTAAATTCTTTTAGATCTATGATTTAATTGTTCATATTTCTTATTCCTTCTTTAATTGTTCATGCTATTATTTTTTTGTTCATATTATTTAATTGAATTGTTCATGTTGTTCATATTGTTCATCTTCTTTTATTATTATTATTATTATTATTATTAGGTTTGATTGTTCATATTCTTTGTTATTATTGTGTTATTATTATTGTAGTTATTACCATCATTAGTAGTATTATTATTATTATCCTTATTCTTGTTTAATTTTATTATTACTATTATTGTTTATTTCTTATGCATGTTGATTTTACTATTACCTTTGCTTTTTATGCATGTTGGATATTATTGCTATTATTAATATGTTTTATGCATGCTTTATTTTTATGCATATTGAATTTTATTATTATTATGTTATATTTTAGATGCATGTGAACTTGTTAATTTGTTAAATTGCATATTTTTATTATGACATTTTAAGTGGCTTGTCATACATGATGCTTTTTTATTTACTTTATTTTATAGTATGTTTAACTCATTTTTATTACTAACATGGCTTTTATTTGTTTCTTTTATTTCAATACTTATTTTTTATGTGTGAGTCTTTTCCATACCAAGTGGGAGCCCATGAAGATTTGAAGATCCATTTGGGAGTTGTTTATTATTTTTGTTGCTTTTTGTTATTTTGGTTTAATTGATTATTATGTAATTTGTAATAATAAATTTATTTCCATGCACGTAAATTAAGAAAATCACCAAAAAGATTTCTACTAAACTAAATTGGATTTTATTTAATAAAAATGGGACCAATGTCCTAGATTTTTTTATCCAAAATAAATTGTCACTTTAAAATTGTTTTCTTTAATTATGCATGAGGGGACCAACGTTCTCATTTTTAATAAATAACCCGATTTATGCATGAGTTGTATTTTATTTACAAATGGGGGTTGTATTCCGCCCCTAGTTTTATTGTAATTTATTTTGCTTTCATTTATTTTATTTACCGCTTTATTTATATGTTTGATATGCGTTTAATTAAATTGCATTAAAAATTGAATGAGAAATGGGATGAAATACTAAATTTAAAACTTGATTATAAACTTAGCCAAGGTATGAATAAATGGGGAGTCCCGAACTTGCTCTGGTCTTTGGGCTCAAGAGGCTAGAGGTTATCCTCCAAGACACCTCTTGTGTCACGAGACTTAGACGTTAATCCTAGGCTTCATGGCCCAATATGGATAAAATGCGTAAGTCTTAGGCTCTCCGAGGCGAGAGAAACTTTCCCAATGTTCTATTGGGTGGCGACTCCATGAAACCTCTTTGTTGCCCAACATAGACGCACTTGCGATTTATCGCAAGTTGTTGACGGACCCACAATTGCCCCGATCGCCCATGTGCGGGCGGTCCGAACGGGCGGCCGCGGGGACCCGGCGCGCGTCACAACACTACATATGAATAGTGGTAATCATGTGATCACTAATGTTTTTTATGTTCCAGAGCTGAAGAATAATCTCTTGAGCATTGGATAGTTTCAGGAGCATAGTCTTGCAATTTTAATTCAATTAGGAAAGTGCAGCATATATCATCTAGAGAGAGGACTTATTATTCAATCTAAGATAACAACCAATAGAATGTTCATATTATTGGCCAATTCTCATTTTGAAAAAGAGAAAGATATCTTCTTTTACACGACTACCTTAGATCTAGCTCATCTTTAGCACTATAGGTACAGGTGTTTAAGCCATAAAGGCTTAAGAACTTTACAGGCTAAAAATATGGTTCATGGCCTTCCATAACTTCTTGCATCAAATATGACTTATACTGATTGCATGGTGGGAAAACAATATAAAGATCCTATTTTAAAAAGAACAAATGGAGAGCCATACAGAAGTTACAGTTGGTGTAAGCAGACATTTGCGGTCCAATCTCTCCGACGTCTAATAGTAAGAAAAGGTACTCATTATGCTTCACAGACAATTTTAGTAGGAAGACATGGATATATTTTTTGAGTGAGAAGTCTGAAGCATTCAACATGTTCAAATGTTTTAAGAAACTTGTTGAAAACAAAACCGGCTTATAGACACCGGGTCCCGAGTAGCCTTGATCAGGATTACCCAATGATGAAATTAAGTGTGCCGATCTATAGGCAAAAAGAATGAAGTTGGAAGTGACGATTTCCTAGTCGATTTGTTGTTTTAAAATTAAATAAAAATGTATTTCAAAAATATTTTTAAAGTATTTTTAAAAATTATTTTGTGATGAAAATTTGAGTTTTTAAATTATTATATTTTATAGGAAATTTAAAAAAAAAATTCCGCGCGAGTGTCGGGCTGCGGCAACGATGGGTGCGCGCCGCAGCACCTGGCGCGCAGGCGGAGCGCGCGCGGTGCGCGCTCGCCTGCGCGCACTGACTGGCTGCCCGTCTCGTGCGCCTGCGCAAGGGTAGCCCGTCGGGCACTTCGACGGGTCGCCCCGCGCCCCTGTTCGTCCGTTTTGCCTATTTTGGCCTTTTTGGCCATAAATTCTTCATTTTAAATGCTTTTTAACTCCTTTTTTTTAAAAAAAATTAATTCAAAAAGCCTTCTATCTTCCAACCCAATAAATTCAATGTTTTTTTGTAGTTATGAGAGTTAAATTAATTTAATTTCTTAATTAAAAAATCTGAATTTGGAAGGGGAATAAAAGGAGTCACTACAATAAAATTGACTTTTAACGACCAAAATTTAACGAATGGATAAAAATCCGGTCGTTAAAATATACAAATAACGAAGGAAAATTAATCCGATCGTTAGTTCTTAAATTTTATTGTTATATAACGAGGGGATTAAATCCGGTTGTTAAAGCAATAAAAATCCGGTCGTTAAAATATACAAATAACGAAGGGAAACTAATACGGTCGTTAATACTTAAATTTTATTATTATATAGCAAAGGGATTGAATTCGGTCGTTAAAACAATACAAATCCGGTCGTTAATGGTGTGAATTAGTGGGAATTATGAGAAGTAGAAAAAGAAAAGAGAGGTAAAGTCACGGAAGGGAGGCAGAACGGGAAAGAGACCGAGGAAGAGAGAGAGAGAGAGAGAGAGGGAGAGAGAGAGAGACGGCGGCACGGCGGAAGGGGCGAGGAGCCTTGCGACGGTCGACGGCGAGCAACCGGCTCCTCGCAACACCGATCTCGGCGTATTATTCCCCGTCGTGACGTCGCCGTTCCAGGAGAGCAGGAGGAAAACGGCGAACTTCTTCTGCGTTTTTCGGCCAGCTCCGGTGGCGAACGACGACACAAATTGCACGACGGGACTCCTGGAGGGCAGGCGAATCTTCCGGTACTCATGGGTGGTCCTCAATCGCCGGCGATGAGCAGATCGGCGTTGGGAAGAACCAAGATCTCCGACGTCGATTCCGGCAAAATGAAGGGCAGCCATGGCGCGTGACCTCCGAAAAATCAACCCCGAGCCTTGAGCTTCCTTTCGGTGGTTTCGGTGCCTCCGGTGGAGCTCCGGCGAGGCTCCGGCGACGGTGAAGGGACCAAAAATAGCAGAAAAATTTGTAAGTGGATACCAAATTTACTTTTCCAAGTGATTTTTACATGAATTAAATTCGTTAAGGTGTGATTTTATAGTTACAATGTGTGTTGTTATGGTTTACTGAATTGATTGATAAATTGGCTATGTTATTTGAGTAATTGGTTTGATTAAAATGCTCCGTCATGTTGTTAAATCACTGTCTTTCACTGCTAGTTATGAATGATTGTGATAGCAAAGAAGCTCAATTAATCCTAGTAGTGATTGCAACAAAGTTATGTTCATTTTCAGGAATCCTAGTTGGTTTTCTACATCCATTATGTAAATATTCAGGCCTACACCGATGGCACTGTTTTTGTTTAAGTGGTTCCTCTCTCTTTAGGTTTTGACTTTTAAGTTTCTCATTTCTCTATTTATTGCTTTCGTTTATGATATCTTTGTTTTTGTTTGTCAGTGCTGTGGATGCAATATCTTTCATAAACTGGTGGATAATTTGAACCTGTTTCATGAGATGAAGTGCTATGTGAACCCGAGCTTCAATTATAGAGATGCCAGGTGGGACAGCAGCGGATTCAAGTTGTTTGATACGGATGACAGTGATGATAGAAATGATTCGTTTCCATTCTAAATAGGTGAAATTTTTATTTTAATAAGACATGATACATTTCCTGGAACTTATATGTCTTGCTTTTGTATATAGGGTCTCTCTGTTTTAATTGATGAGTTAGCGTAATTAATAAGACATGATACAATTGAAGCTGAATAATCTTTCATACGTTTATGGAAAATATGGAAATATACTTGCTTCATGTTGAGAATTCTGCTATAGTCGTAATGATGGAATTCTAATTTTTAGAAATCATTCTTTGCTTTTGATATTATTTTGAGTTTGCTTGAAATTGCGGCATATTATTTTTGAATTGCAAAATCAGAATGTATATAAGCAGTTGGTTATTGTTCTTCCGTGAAAATAGAAGATCATGGAATGGCGGATCTCATGAAACTGATTAATTATCTTGATATGCATTTGTGGAGTGCAAAGCTGTTTTTCAACTGCATCTTTTTGTGCAAACTACATCCAGCATTCGGGTTATAACAAGTGGAGAGCATTGTTAATACTTTTTTGAAAGAATCGATTATACTTTTTTGTTGGAACTTGATAGTGATTTGAATGTCTAATTGAGAAATTAACTTGAATGCAGCTTGAAGGGACAGATAATTCTCCTTATCTTGGTTTGCTTTTCTTTTTGGTTTACGTTCCAAGTAAGCTCTCTCCTTCTCAGTATTTTGTTTTTACTTACCTTTGATTTTTTTTTTATTGCTGAATTGCTGATTTCTTTCTCTATGAATTTTTTGTGAATTGCTGATTGGTTTCTCTATGATTTTTTTGTGAATTTCTTTCTCAATGCTTCTGAATTGCTGAATAAGGCAGCCTATAATTTGAACTGTAGGCATTTTGTAAACTTAATATAAACTGAAGCTGTAGTGGAATGGATTGCAAATGCAAATAAAAAAAACAAACACACAAATTCAGCTTAGGATTCTCTTTTGATCCCATTGAGGATCAAACTGATTCTTTCCGATCTCAAGTTTTTTGAATCCTATAATTTTCAATTTGGAAGTGCTAAGTCTGGGAGGACTTGAAATATGGAAGGAATCAATTACATGTGGTGCGTTGCATATCATCTTCTTTTAGTCTCCTTATATCTTGCATTGACTGGAATTTAAGGAGCTTGTCACAAATTGGCAGGATAGTTTACAAAACTCGTGATATGAAGTGAAAATAACGTGTAACCTGTGCATGAGGTTTCATATAAGATCATCTATAGGGCTAGGACTGTTACACCCACAAAAGTTGTATGAAATATAGCAATATACTTATCATTTATGTCCAAGATATAAAAGTTGTTTACATACTTTAGTTAAATCTAATAAAATGATCTTCTGGAACTTGTTAACATTATTCCGGTTTTGAAGTACAAATCCAAGATCCTATTTGCTCTTATGCTGTGGTTTCTGTATGCAACTTTCGAAAAGACCAAATGGTAATGAGTAGATGATTGTGTTATTTGGCTTTATTTTCCATTTTTTTTCTTTTGGAATCTTACTATGCGGTTGTTATTATAGATTAGAGACATGCCAATTGATTTCTTGCAATTAATTTGGCTGCCCACGGGATGTGATGGTGCTCCCCTGCTACCTGTATTGTTTGTTCTTGTAAACATGGGCTTTAATATCTCATTGCTGCATCTAATTAAGCCAATAAATTGCATAAAAAAATACAAATCAGAATTGGAATTGATCGTACCTCATGAGCGGGGGGTGTAAATGTTAAATTTATATTAGAGTGTGTCTTGTTAGGAAAGATTAGAGCAGTTTTGGGGTACTTAAATAATTGTGTTCTTGCAATTGGTATTGTTCCTTTAGGACACTCTCCATTCTTTTTCCAGCTTTGAAAGAGTTCATCTTTATTTTCTTTTGTGATTCCAGTAGGGGATGAACTTGGTCTCTTCTGTACAATCATACAAATTAATTAATTAAATATTAAACCAAAATAATTGAAATATAAGCTTTTATTACTAATATGATATAATAAATTATTCTTGCTGTAAATAATATTTTAATACAGAAATTAAGATCCAGATACCTCTCATAAATAACCAATAAAGTTTTATTTTATAATAACGTAAATAAATTTTATCCTTAAGTTCTAGTATTTTTTTTTCTTTTTCTTAATTGGATGTGATGGATACACCCAGCCATGATTCCTGGTTTGGAATGTGCTTCATTCTCTTATTTTTTGTTGTTCTGTGGGCTGTAAATGAGTTTTAATGCCTTGGCACACACAGCAGATGTGCTTCATTCTCTTCATGTTCATGTGTAAATGTGCTTCATTCTCTTCATGTTCGAAGTTTTCTTGCTTTATGCCTTTCAATCACTGTATTATTTGTTCTGCTTTATATTCGCTGGCCACATTAGCTTTTGGCCTGCTATAGGGATATGAGCTGTTCTTTAGGTGGACTTCTTCTTCTCTTCTTCTTCTTTTATTTTTTTTCTTAGAGTTAATTAGCGTAATTTAGTCCATTAACACAACAATATCTAGTTTTTCTTTGTCTTTTACGTGGTTCCTTGCATGTCTTTTTGCATGGCTTTATTTCTTATTTTGGCCTCCCCTGTTTTGTTTTCCTTTCTGTCTTTGTTCGTGTGGCTTTGGCATGATATGCATGCCATGCACGCCTAATCCTCTGTTTCGGCCAACTTGGTTTAACATCACATGTGCATCTGGTTATTTACTCCATTCACTTTATTTATTTGTTTATTTGTGTTTGCTTAGTTATTCATTTACTGTTATATATAGGGGAATTAATATTAAAATTTTAACTACATATTGTTGTGTGTCTCAGGAACTTAACTACATGGTGTTTTATTCTTTGAATTTACAGTATACTGTTATAAGCCTACATTTAATTCATTTAGAAAAACAAAACAGAATGATAAAAGTACAAATCAGAAAATAATTTATAGATAACTGGTTTCGTGATAATTGTATTGTTCACCCTTGCAGAGCAAGTACTGAATTTCAGAAGCTATGCAAACATAACAGCTTGAAGTAATTACACTTGTTGTAAGATTTTGGATATTTTGAAGTGTATATATAATTACACTTTTTAGAAGATTTTGGATATTTAAGGTAAATGATATTTCAAATTAAAAATATTAAATTATTTTGCCATTTGATTTATTGCCTTTATGCATGAATATTAATTATAAATTTGTATTTTAAATTCTACAGGTCTTCAAAACAATGGACAACGAAGATATGAGATTCATTATGCATTCTTTTAAAGATTCTAGTTCAGTAGAAAATAGTATAGATAGGGGTTGTTTTTCTAGCCAAACTTGTATATGACAAATAGAATTTCAAACAATTTTGAAATATCGATATATTTTGTAACTTGTATCTTGCAATCTATGAAAATACTATTTATTATAATTTTAAATTTATGTGTGAATGGTGTGTACATGTAATATTCAAATAAAATATTTTATTTATTTTAAAATATTTTTAACGATCGGAAATTTTTTCATTGAAAGTGAATATAATTAACGAAGTGAAAATTTGGCCGCTAAAAGGTATCTTTCACGACAAAAAATCCCTTCGTTAAAAGTGAATATAATTAGCGAAGAAAAAAATCGGTTGGTAAAAGGTATTTTTAACGACCGGAATTCCCTTCGTTGAAATTGAATACAATTAGCGAAAGGAAATTTTTAGTGAGAATTGGTGAGGATTTTCTTTAGAAATTATTTTTTCTTCTTCTTTCTTCTTTCAAGAACAAATGCTCTCAATTTCTAAAAAAATTTCCAGCAATTCTTAAGACAAAAAATAACCACTTTTGTTCTTGAGAATTTTTTATTTTCAATTGACAATTTTTGCTTTGAGACAAATAAATAAATTATTTGTTCTTGAGTAAAAATTCACTTTCAATATTTTGTTTTCTAATTTTATTCCAACAATACAAGACAAGGAATTGGATCTTACCTTCTTTTCATCAAGATAAATTTGAGAGTAATTATTCTTGGCTCAATTTCTTAGTTTAATTTTAATTTGATTTTTTATTTCTAATTAACTGGTTAACATGTAAATTCTTTTAGTCTTATTATTTTCTTCTTATTTCTTGTTTTTACTTTTTTATTTGATTAGTTAACATGTAAATTCTCTTAGAACTATTTTATTTTTATTCAATTGTTCATATTATTTTTATTTAATTGTTCATGTTGTTCATGTTGTTCATATTGTTCATCTTCTTCTATTATCATTATTATTATTATTATTATTATTATTATTATTATTATTATTATTATGTTTGATTGTTCATATTTTTTGTTATTATTTTATTATTATTATTATTATTATTATTATTATTATTATTATTATTATTATGTTTGGTTGCTCATATTCTTTGTTATTATTGTGTTATTATTATTATTGTAGTTATTATCATCGTTAGTATTATTATTATTATCCTTATTCTTGTTTAATTTTATTATTACTATTATTATTTATTTTTTATGCATGCTGATTTTTATTATTACCTTTACATTTTATACATGTTGGATATTGTTGTTATTATTTTATACTTTTACGCATGCTGAATTTTATGTTTGTATTTTCTATTCATGTTTTTTGCATATTGAGTTTTATAATTATTATTTTATGTTTGCTTATGCATGTTGGCTTTTATTACTATTATTAATATGTTTTATGCATGCTAATTTTTATTATTTCTTTTACTTTTTATGCATGATTGGATGTTATTGATGTTATTTTGTGTTTTTATGCATGTTAAATTTTATTAACACTATTTCATGTTTTTTTAGCATGTTGATTTTATTAATTTGTTAAATTGCATATTTTTTTATTATGTCATTTTAATTGGCTTGTCATACATGATGCAATTTTGTTTGCATTAATTTAATTAATTTCATGTTATATGTTTAATTCTTTTTTATTACTAACTTCATTTTCATTTGTTTTTATTTTCAATACTCATTTTTATGTGTGAGTTTTTGCCAAGTGGGAGCCCATAGAGACTTGAAGATACCATTTGGATGTTCTTCTTTTTTATTGTTTTTTTATTATTTTGCTTTCATTTGGGTTTATTTTATTATTATATAATTTCTAATAATAAATTATTTTTATGCACGTTAATTAAGAAAATCACAAAAATATCTCTATTAAACTAAATTGGATTTTATTTAATAAAAATGGGACCAATGTCCTAGATTTATCATCCAAAATAAATTATCATTTTAAAATTATTTTCTTTAAATTATGCATGAGAGGACCAATGTCCTCAAATTAATAAATAGCCCGACTTATGCATGAATTGTATTTTATTTATAAATGGGGGTTGTATTCCGCCCCTAGTTTTATTGTAATTTATTTTGCTTTCATTTATTTTATTTATCACTTTTATTATGTGTTTGACATGCGTGCTTAGAAAAATAATTTAAAATTGAATGAGAAAAGGGATGAAACGCTAAATTCAAAACTCAATTATAAATTTAATCAAGGTATGAATAAATGGGAAGTCCCGAACTTTCTCTGGTTTTTGGGCTCAACGAGGCGAGAGACCTATTTCGATGGGATCTCCAAGACACCTCTTGTGTCCCGTAAAAAGGCTTTAACTTGCATAGTCCTAGGCTCCACGAGGCGAGAGGGCCCTCCTAATGTTCTATTAGGATAGAACCTCCAAGACCCCTCTGGCTTGCCCAAAATGGATATAGCAACGCCGTCTTAGGTTCACTGAGACGAGACGAACTGTCCCAATGTTTTATTGGGCGACGACTCCATGAAATCTCCTTATTGCCCAAAATAGACGCACTTAAATACCTTACAAGTTTTATGAACCTCTCCGGATCACCCTAAAGCGGCCTTTCGGGGGCCTACGGGGTTCGGCGTGCGTCACAGTGGCGACTCCGCTGGGAACTTTGAGACTTCCCTTCGAAAGTACCTTGGTTAAAATTTACAATTGAGTTTTAATTTAAAATTTTCATCTCTTTTTGAAATTGCATTGCATCCATGTTAGAGCCTTAGATTATGCTAGTTTTGTCCCTATTTTAACCCCAGTGCGTTTCCGAAGCACAACCCTATTTTCACTCAATTTAGGGAAGTGTTAAGGATAATCACTAACCCAAGCCTCGTACCTTATGGTATATCAAGTGGTGACCCAATCGGTCGTTATGCTGGTGATGAGCTAGACCCATTGGCAGGGACCATGCTTGGGTAGCCCTAAAGTATCACTACCTTTGACCAAAGCTCATGTAATGGCAATAGATACTTCCACTAGGTGAAATGTACCGTAATACGTGCTTGCTACCTGGGCCATCATATATTGAACAAAATCAGTTAAATTAAATGGTCTTCATCAAAGGCTTTCATGCCCCGATGGGCCCATCTTAGTTTAATTGAGGTGTTTAAATACATAATGGCCAAACACTCATACGTGTGTACATTAAAGAGCTATTATGCTGCCGGTTTTCCACCGTGCACCATATGCGTCTAAAGGGTTCCCTGTTAACCCTTGGATAAAGCCCACCTAGGAAAGAGACTAAGCTACCTCGTGTCTGGGGGCAATAAGGTTGGAAGGATCTATCTGCTTGCATGTGTTTGTCTATGTTACATCAGCACGACCATGCATTGCATTTCAATCATGCATTATCCTAACGAGATGTATTTGTTTCAGCCGTCATAGATTCGCCCGGGTGGTTTAGGGGTCCCGACGGTCGGTTGAGAAGGATTCCACTCTTGGGGTTACCAGAGCTAGTGTCGTATCAGAGCACAGATTCTCTTTCAGATAGTAGTGAGACTTTCTCTTTAGAATTATCAAGTATGTCTAATCCAGCCAGTGGGTCTGATGCAACTAGGGCAATGATTGCCGAGGAAGTGGGGAGAAAAATGGAAGAGTTTGAGGCTATGATGGCCATGATGGGCAATCTTGCCACTACCATAGCTGGGCAACAAGTTGCTACTGCTCCTATTAGGGGGCCAGATGAACAAGGGGCTGTTAGGGAAGATCCCCCTGCTGTAGTTGACCCACTTGCGGTTGAGCAAAGAGCACCAGCACCTGTTGAGCGTAGAGAAGGCCCGAGATCTGAGGTTGACCTATGGGAGGATGAGCAAGAGGAACAGATGGTAGGAAAAGGAAAGTCGCCCAAGCTAGAGGAAGCAATGTGGAGGAAGATGGAGGAGAAATTTGAGGCTATGACAAGGATGATGACGGCAGGAAGGGGAATGAACCCGGAGGATCGTGAATTGGATGGGGATGATCTGGTCCCCCAGAACTTCAAGATGCCTGATATCTCAAAATTTGACGGCACCTCTGATCCTGCTGCACACATCAAGCAGTATTCATTAGTCATGAAGGGGACAACTTTAATAAGGAAGCAGAAGATAGAATACTTTTGCTTGAGTCTTATAGGAGCTGCTATTAACTAGTACCATGGGCTGGACAGGAGGTCCAAAGAAGATGGGAACTTATTGATTGAAGAGTTCCTAAAGCAATATGATTGCAGTACCCGGATGGAGGTCATACTGAAAGATCTAGAGGTTGCAGCAGAAGGCTGGGGAGTCTTTCCATGAATATCTCACCCGATGGAGGAACCGAGTTATGGAGATGAAGCGCAAACCCGATACACCTGATCAGATCCGATTATTCATTCGAAATGCCAGCCCATATCTTAGAGATGGACTGAAAATGAAGGGGCTGAAAGATTGGGAGTCCTTAAAGGACATTGCTATAGAGGCAGAAGGAGAATATATGGCCAGAGGGCAAGCAGTGAGGCTTATGCCAAGAAGGGCTACAATAATCAAGGTGCAACCAAGTCAGCTAGTTCCAGCGATGGTAATAGAAGTGGGAAGACAGCTGAGGTGTCGGCAACAGGAATGAATCAGAGGTACTTCTCGAATTTGGGTAGGCCTTTGTCATGGGTACTGAAGAGGTTAATGAAGGAGGGGAAGCTACAACCCCTGCCACCTAGGCCAGCTAGGACCCAAGGGGAACCAGGGTATAAAGAGAATGAGTACTGTGTCTTTCACCAACATACGGGTCATCTGACAGACAAGTGCTTCAAGCTGAGGCACCAGATTCAGGATCTGATCGATAGTAAGCAGATCACCGATCCTGAAAAGAGGGAGAGCAAGAAGAAGTCTAATTTCAATGTTGTGCCATCGCCTGTCTTCATGATTGGGTCGAGCCTACCCAAATGGTATGTATTACAGAATTTATATGGCAATGAATACGTCGCTATCACTAGCCTTGAGGCAAGTGAAGAAGGGATTCTCGTGGCGGCGATAGACTGTTGGTCCACTAGTGAGGGTGGAGACGAAGATGAAGATGAAAAAGATAGAGAGTTCACGGATCCATGGGATTCGGAGGAGGATGAGAGAGTTGGGGCTGTAACAAGAAGTGGGAGAGTGGTCCCCGAAGTTGAGAAGCAGTAGGACTCAGTGCAAGCACCTGTGGAGAAGGAGCCGGAAGAAAATTCCATAGTAAAGCAGCTGAAAAAGACCACGGCTCAGATATCTATTTGGGACCTTCTAAGGTAGTCCCCCTCCTATAGACAGAAGTTGGTCGAGGCATTGAGTGAGTCCACCGTAGCCACTACAATTTCTCCATCTGAGCTGCTAGATCTCGTCAAGAGGGGATCAAGGGAGAGACTGGAGTTTTTTGACGCAGATTTGCCAGCTGAAGGCCGCAATCACAATCGACCACTATACATCAAGGCTCAAATTAATGGCAAGCACATTGCTTGTGTTATGGTTGATGATGGGTCATCCATAAATGTTTGCCCATTAGTGGAACTTCAGGCTTTTGGGCTGGACGAGAGTATGTTGAGTAAGTCTGATCTGACCATCGCAGCCTACGATAATTCTCGAAGACATACATCGGGAAAATTCAAAGCTCTAGTTAGGACTGGGCCTATTAAGACGAAGGCAGAGTTTGTGGTCTTGCCTATCCCAGCAAATTTTTTAACTCTGCTTGGAAGACCGTGGTTCCATAAATTGGGAGGAGTGTCGTCCACCCTATATCAAATGGTAAAGATACCTCATGAAGGTGAGGTACCGACCATTAAAGCAGCGAGAGAGAATTAAGTGTCTGCCTTAGGGATCTCTAATCAGCCATTTAGTGGCTTCCACGTATCAGTGATTGGTGAGGAGCAGGGCTTGGCAGGTAGCCCTCAGGTGATAAACATGATGAAGAGGATGCATTTCCTCCCAGTGGACGGATTGGGTAAAAATTCGCAGGGGTTGCAAGATGCCAGCACAAAACAAGGCCAAAAAATTTGGAAGGGTCTGGGTTACAAAGGAGAACATGGCAGGAAAAAAGTGTCAGAGAAGATTCCCCACATTTCAGAGAGTTTTGTTCCCTCATCTTCGGTCTGTGCCTATATTGGAGAAGAAGAGCCTCAGTGGGTGGATGGAAAGATCATTCCGGGGTTTGAAATTTTCAATGATGTCTTTGACTGGGATGTTGGAGTTATCAAGTCCACAGAGAACTTCTGGGATGAGGAGATCATGACTCAGTGCAGTGTCTGGGACAGGAATGAGCCCGAGGAGATTGTCACTGATAAGCTGTTAGTTATCAGGTTGAAGGGAAAGGAAAAGATGGTAGAGCCAGAGCTGAAGTTTGAAGATTTGGAGATCTCATCGGAGGTAGTTAAAAAGCCTCCACCAAGCCAAGAAGTTAAAGCCCAGTCAGCTGCAGCATCGTCATCGACAGAAGATGAAGGCAGTAGTTATTTAGATAGTCTTTTTATGCCATAACTTTTTAATGACAATGTTAATGTTTCTGATTACATTAATGAGATGAATAACTTTGCTTACTTGTGTGATGTTTCTGATGATTTCATTTCTCGTGATCATAAACATGATGCATTCATTTTTGACATTAACTCAACTAGCACAACGGCATTTAATCTCGGAACTTTAAAAAATCCAAAGGAAATTTTGATAGCATCAGACATAACTCCTGAGGAGAGGCTAAAATTTGAGAGCATATTAAAAAAATATGAAAAAATCTTTGCTTGGACCTACGAGGATATGCCGGGGATTGATCGAGATGTAGCCGAAAATGCCATTCCAACTCACCCAAAAAGTAAACCGGTCAAGCCAGAATGGGCTGAGAAGGTGAAAGAGGAGATCCATAAGCAGATTGAGGCTAAGTTTCTACTGGAGGTTAAATGCCCGACGTGGCTAGCTAATGTGGTTCCTGTGGCTAAAAAGGATAGAAAAGTTCGAGTATGTGTGGACTATATGGACCTGAACAAAGCCTGCCCAAAAGATGATTTTCCTCTGCTTCATATTGATGTGCTAGTAGATAGTGCCGCTGCTTGCATGATGTACAGTTTCATAGATGGGTACGCAGGGTACAATCAAATACTTAACAAGATAGTGGATCTGATTAAGACAGCCTTCATCACCGAATGGGGTACATTTGCTTACCGGGTTATGCCTTTTGGACTAAAGAACACAGGAGCGACCTATCAAAGGATGGCCACCAGAGTTCTCAATGATTTGATCCATAAGGAAGTGGAGGTGTATGTTGACGACATGATGATCAAGTCAGCTACCAGAGAAGGTCACTTTGAGGCCTTGGAAAAGTTTTTTCAAAGGATTAATAAGTATGATCTGCGCTTAAATCCCAAGAAGTGGGGCCATGTGGTAAGCCAGAGAGGAATTGAAGTAGATCCCGACAAGGTCAGGGCCATTAGAGAGATGCCAGTGCCTTAAAAAGAGAAAGAGGTTAGAAGTTTCCTGGGAAAACTTCAGTACATCAGCCGGTTTATTACCAAGCTGGCTTCAGTATGTGAGCCCATCTTCAAACTTCTTAGGAAGAATCAGTCGGTGGTGTGGAATAATGATTGTCAATTGGCTTTTGATACTATTAAGGATTATCTCTTGAATCCTCCAGTTTTAAGACCACCACGGCATGCCAAGCCGCTAATCTTGTATCTGGCTATAGAAGACAATTCAGTGGGTGCCATGATGGCCCAGGAGGATGATTTTAGGGTAGAGTTTGTTGTCTACTATATTAGCGAGAAATTCCTGACATATGAAGGCAAATATGTGGAAGTAGAAAAGATTTGCTTGGCAGTTATTTGGGCTTCTAAGAAGTTGCGGCACTACTTTCATTCCTTCAGTGTACAAGCGGCTGCTAAGCATAACCCGCTTAGGTACCTCCAGGAAGCGCCCTCTCTGCTGGGAAAGATGGGAAGATGGTTACGACTATTGTAGGAATTCGATATCGAATACATCACCAGGAAAACCATTAAAGGAAGAGCTGTAGCTGAGTTCTTGGCTGAGCATCCTATTGAGGGAGACCAATTCGAATACAATTTCCCAGATGAAGATGTCATGGCCATAGCAATACAAGGGTGGCAATTATTCTTTGATGGGGCAGTTAACAGTAAAGGGGCAGGAGCAGGGATCATTCTTACGACCCTAGATGGTGAAAAGCTGCCATTAGCCAAGAAGTTGAGGTACAAGGCGACCAATAATGAAGCAAAATATGAAGCTTGCATCTTCGGATTGGAAGCACTGCTGGCTCTGGGGGCAAAGACCGCAGAAGTCTTCGGAGATTCTTCATTAGTAATTCATCATATCAGAGGGGAATGGTCAGTTAAGGAAGAAAGGTTGTTACCTTACGTAAAGCACTTAAGAATGTTGAGTAGCCAGTTCGAGACTTGCACTTTTCACTTCACCCCCAGGGATGAAAATCAACTGGCCGATGCTCTCTCGACACTAGTGTCCATGTGGGATAACCCAACAGGGATTACTATGAAAACCATGCTAATCTCTAGCTCGGAAAGGCTTTGCTTTGAAGCTGAGCAGGTGATGGATGTTGAGGCCACTGATGGAAACCCTTGGTACTACGACATTCAGAATTATTTAGAACGCTCAGTTTTTCCAAAGGAAGCCACCGAGAAAGACCAAAGGATGATTCGAAAGTTGTCCACTCAGTTCATCGGTGTAAATGGCACTTTGTATAAGAGACAAGTCGGTGGTATCCAGTTAAGATGTTTGGCGGAGAAAGAAGCTGAAAAGGTTATGGAAGAGGTTCATGCCGGAGTCTGCGGAGCTCACATGAATGGCTTAGCCTTAGCGAAGAAGATCATGTCCCAAGGATTATATTGGCTCACAATGGATACGGATTATTCAAAATATGTGAAGCAATGCCAGTTCTGCCAGCAATACGCGAATTTAAGGCATGTCCCTATTTCAGAGCTACATAATTTGACATCTCCATGGCCATTTGCAGCTTGGGGGATAGATATCATAGGCGAGATACGTCCTACAGCTTCTAATGGGCATAGGTTCATTATAGTCGCCATTGATTATTTCACTAAGTGGGTTGAAGCTGAATCTTTCAAGAAGATTGATGCTAGGGATATGGCTAAGTTCATCGAACAAAATTTGATATGCAGATATGGCCTCCCACACCATATTGTATCTGATAATGGGGTGCAATTCTTAGCAGAAACTAAATAGATGCTTCAGAAGTACGAAATCCAGCATCACAAGTCTTCTCCTTACCGTCCTTAAGCTAACGGTATGGTTGAAGCGGCGAACAAAAATGTGAAAAGAATATTGGCCAAGATGGTTCAGAGCTATAAAGATTGGGCGAAAAAGCTGCCTTTTGCACTCTGGGGTTATAGAACCACAATCAGAACCTCTACGGGGGCAACACCGTTCTCCTTGGTATACGGAACCGAAGCAGTTCTGCCGGTTGAAATTGAGCTGAAATCCTTAAGGGTAGTCATGGAAGCCGAGATTCCAGATACAGAATAGGCACAATAGCGATTATTGCAGTTGAATCTGTTGGATGAAGATAGGTTGAGAGCCTATTATCACAATCAGGTTTATCAGAAGAGACTAGCTCGGTCCTTTGGCAAGAAGGTACGAAAGCACCCATTGAAAGAAGGGGATTTGGTCTTTAGGATGATGAGGCCGGGAGTGCCGAACTTACGAGGAAAATTCAGACCAACTTGGGAAGGTCCGTTTGTTTTGAAGAAGTTGCTAACGAAAGGAGCAGCAATCTTGGCAGACAGCGATGGGAATGAGTTTAAAGACCCGGTCAATGTCGATAGACTAAAAAGGTTCCATGGCTAAAGACCAAAAAAATGAAAAGAAGAGAATAAATGCCCCGCAGGTCAAAAATCGAAAAAAGGCGGCCTTGCTAAAATTGGGCGCCCTATCAGGGTGAAAACCGAAAAAAAGGCATCCTGGAAAAAAATTAAGGGCTGAGAGAAAATGTTCAATCGAGAAAACCCGAGAGGGCCGATTGATAACAGGAGTTTGATGCTTACAAGATCTATTCCGAGATTAGGTGTAGTCTTGTGCTTTTGAATTCTTGTTAAATAAGGATCATATATGATGAAATCATATAGAAATGTACTCAATTTGGCAATGAAAAAAAGAATACAGTTTACATTGTTCTTTTAGTTCTGCCTTAAAAAGAAATATATCACTTATTCATCTAATGACTATTGTCTAATCATTCTATCGGAAGGTGCCTAAGCAGATAGGTGTTGTTCACTCTTAGCGGTGGTTCTGATAATAGCTTTCTCTTGCAAAAAAAATAAAATAAAACATAAAAAATAAAACATAAAAAATCTTGAAAAAAAAAAGAGGCCGTTAGAGCTGAAAACCGTAACTGGCTCTCTAAGCAAAAGTTAGGCCAAGTGGCAGGGTGAAAACCTGGAGACAGGCAGTTTGCCCTAAAAAAAATATAAAAATAAAGTGCCGCTGGTTTGGGTTGGGTCCATCTCAGGCAAAAGTTAGGCAAAGGGTTATGTGAAAATCCCTTAAGGGACGCATTTCCCACAAATAAAAGCTAGTGTGAAAATCCACAAGGGACGCACTACCTTTAAAATAATGACTTTCGATGCCTGGAGTGATAAGGCGGTATACTTCGGATGATCTTCTTTTCAGCTAGATAAGGCATAATTCAGGACATGAGTCAGAATCCTGGGCATATGATCATCGATCGGGGGGCAACGATGCACTGGATGTCTCTTTCAGAAAACTTATTGGAGACGGAATCCCTAAGGCCAAGATGACAATCCTATTGATTCCGGGGGCATGGTGGAGCAACCAAGCTATATCCTCAGCACACCCTGGGCCACCTAGGGCATGGTCTATACATTCTTGCAAGCATTTGCATCTCATATCATACACATACGTGTTCTTGTATATATTTTTGTACACACAATTTTGCAGGAAATATCTAAAAGAACCAGTCACCATTCGAAGATGGAATCCTGCACTTTTAGTAGTCTTGTCAGTGACTCGGTACAGTGCACTTTTGGTAGTCTGTAGCAGACTCGGTGTAGCTCAATAGAGCAAGTTTTGCGTTTCGTAGTCTTATCAGTGACTCGACGCATCATAATCAGAAGAAGGAACAGTGCACTTTTGGTAGCTTTGGTAGTGGCTCGGTGTAGTTCTTTCGTGCACTTTTGGTAGTCTTGGTAGTGACTCGGTGCATCTCTCTTGTGCGTTTTTAGTAGCCTTGTCAGTGGCTCGGCGCATCACCGTCTTAGGATGGAACCCTGCACGTTTAGTAGTCTTGTCAGCGACTCCGTGCAGCGCACTTTTTGTAGCCTTGTTAGCGGCTCGGTGCATTTTTTCGTTCTGCGCTTTTAGTAGTCTTGTCAGTGGCTCGGCGCATCGCTATCTGCGGATAGCACCTGTACGTTTAGTAGTCTTGTCAACGACTCCGTGCAGCGCACTTTTAGTAGCCTTGTCAACGGCTCGGTGCGATTTATCTTTCGCGTTGTGTAGTCTTGGTAGCGATTTGGCGCATCACCATCTTAGGATGGTTCCTTGGCACTTTGTAGTCTTGTCAGCGACTCAGTGCAACTCAAGAGGATGAATCACAGCACTGTTCCCGAGGGAAAAGCTGGAAGGAGGCAGCCTCAGGTACGTGCTTCTTTCCTTTTCCTGAATTTTGGCTCCCCTAGGCATCCACACACTAGCCTCCCCAAAATTGGGGGCAACTGTAGACACCGGGATCCGAGTAGCTTTGATCAGGATTATCCAATGATGAAATTAAGTGTGCCGATCTATAGGCAAAAAGAATGAAGTTGGAAGTGACGATTTCCTAGTCAATTTGTTGTTTTAAAATTAAATAAAAATGTATTTCAAAAATATTTTTAAAAATTATTTTGTGATGAAAAAGTGAGTTTTTAAATTATTATATTTTATAGGAAATTTTAAAAAAAAAAAAATTTCCGCGCGAGTGTCGGGCTGCGGCAGAGCTGGGTGCGGGGTGCGCTCACCTGCATGTGTCGCGCACGCATGCGCGTGGGTAGCCCGTCGGGCGCTCCGAAGGGGCGCCCCGCGCCCCTGTTCGTCCGTTTTGCCTATTTTGGCCTTTTTGGCTATAAATTCTTCATTTTAAATGCTTTTTAACTCATGTTTTTTGCAAAATTTAATTCAAAAAGCCTTCTATCTTCCAACCCAATAAATTCAGTGGTTTTTTTGTAGTTATGAGAGTTAAATTAATTTAATTTCTTAATTAAAAAATCTGAATTTGGAAGGGGAATAAAAGGAGTTTTTTAGTGAGAATTTGGGAGGATTTTCTTTAGAAAATATTTTTTCTTCTTCTTTCTTCTTTCAAGAACAAATTCTCTCAATTTCTAAAGAAATTTCCAGCAATTTTTAAGGCAAAAAATAACCACTTTTGTTCTTGAGAATTTTCTTATTTTCAATTGACAATTTTTGCTTTGAGACAAATAAATAAATTATTTGTTCTTGAGTAAAAATTCACTTTCAATATTTTATTTTCTAATTTTATTCCAACAATACACGACAAGGAATTGGATCTTACCTTCTCTTCATCAAGATAAATTTGAGGATAATTATTCTTGGCTCAATTTCTTAGTTTAATTTTAATTTGATTTTTTATTTCTAATTAACTGGTTAACATGTAAATTCTTTTAGTCTTATTATTTTCTTCTTATTTCTTGTTTTTACTTTTTTATTTGATTAGTTAACATGTAAATTCTCTTAGAACTATTTTATTTTTATTCAATTGTTCATATTATTTTTATTTAATTGTTCATGTTGTTCATATTGTTCATCTTCTTCTATTATTATTATTATTATTATTATTATTATTATTATTATTATTATTATTATTCATATTCTTTGTTATTATTGTGTTATTATTATTATTGTAGTTATTATCATCATTAGTATTATTATTATTATCCTTATTCTTGTTTAATTTTATTATTACTATTATTATTTATTTCTTATGCATGCTGATTTTTATTATTACCTTTACATTTTATATATGTTGGATATTGTTGTTATTATTTTATACTTTTACACATGCTGAATTTTATGTTTGTATTTTCTATTCATGTTTTTTGCATGTTGAGTTTTATAATTATTATTTTATGTTTGCTTATGCATGTTGGCTTTTATTACTATTATTAATATGTTTTATGCATGCTAATTTTTATTATTTCTTTTACTTTTTATGCATGATTGGATGTTATTGATGTTATTTTGTGTTTTTATGCATGTTAAATTTTATTAACACTATTTCATGTTTTTTTAGCATGTTGATTTTATTAATTTGTTAAATTGCATATTTTTTTATTATGTCATTTTAATTGGCTTGTCATACATGATGCAATTTTGTTTGCATTAATTTAATTATTTTCATGTTATATGTTTAATTCTTTTTTATTACTAACTTCATTTTCATTTGTTTTTATTTTCAATACTCATTTTTATGTGTGAGTTTTTGCCAAGTGGGAGCCCATAGAGACTTGAAGATACCATTTGGATGTTCTTCTTTTTTATTGTTTTTTAATTATTTTGCTTTCATTTGGGTTTATTTTATTATTATATAATTTCTAATAATAAATTATTTTTATGCACGTTAATTAAAAAAATCATAAAAATATCTCTATTAAACTAAATTGAGTTTTATTTAATAAAAATGGGACCAATGTCCTAGATTTATCATCCAAAATAAATTATCATTTTAAAATTATTTTCTTTAAATTATGCATGAGATGATCAATGTCCTCAAATTAATAAATAGCCCGACTTATGCATGAATTGTATTTTATTTACAAATGGGGGTTGTATTCCGCCCCTAGTTTTATTGTAATTTATTTTGCTTTCATTTATTTTATTTATCACTTTTATTATGTGTTTGACATGCGTACTTAGACAAATAATTTAAAATTGAATGAGAAAAGGGATAAAACGCTAAATTCAAAGCTCAATTATAAATTTAATCAAGGTATGAATAAATGGAAAATCCCGAACTTTCTCTGGTTTTTGGGCTCAACGAGGCGAGAGATCTATTTCGATGGGATCTCCAAGACACCTCTTGTGTCCCGTAAAAAGGCTTTAACTTGCATAGTCCTAGGCTCCACGAGGCGAGAGGGCCCTCCTAATGTTCTGTTTGGATGGAACCTCCAAGACCCCTCTGGCTTGCCCAAAATGGACATAGCAGCGCCGTCTTAGGTTCACTGAGACGAGACGAACTGTCCCAATATTTTATTGTGTGGCGACTCCATAAAATCTCCTTGTTGCCCAAAATAGACGGACTTGTAAATACCTTACAAGTTTTATGAACCTCTCCTAATCACCCTAAAGCGGGCTTTCGGGGGCCTAAGGGGTTCGGCGCACGTCACACGGCTTATCTATTAAATGCTTACATATTGATGGAGGTGAGGAATTTAATTCTGAAGAATTTAATAAGTTTTGCAAGCAGCATCCTTTTAAAAGACAATTAATAGCAACATACACCCTCAATAAAATGGCATGGCAGAACAAAAAAATCGAACGATGATGAATTTGGTAGAAGCATGCTGTCCGAAAAGAAGATGCCAAAGAATTTTTGGACCAAAGCTATTAATTGGGCAATTTATGTACTGAACAGAAGCCCCACATTAATAGTAAAAGATGTCACACCATAAGAAGTATGGAGCGGGGTAAAACCAATGGTAGCACATTTTAGAGTTTCTGGCTGCATCTCACATATTCATATCGCTTATGAAAGAAGGACAAAGTTGGCTAGTAAGAGTTTCCCTTATGTTCTCTTATATGTCAGTGAAGAATCAAAGGCATATTGATTATACGATCCTATCTCAAAAAGGATTGTGTAGACACCGGGTCCCGAGTCGGTCCAAGATCAGGATTACCGGATGATGAAAATAAAGACTAATTCACGAGCAAGAAAATAGGAATCAATCATCTCTTTATCAAATTCTCTTATTTTCCTCAAAATCCTTTTAAAGTGTTTATTCTTATTTTTATTCTTATTTTTATTTTATTTTCATTTGTATTTTTATTTTTATCCATATTTTTGTATTTCATTTTATTACATTTTCTAAAATAAAAAATTAAAAAAAAAATTGCGAGCGTCGGGCACGGCAGCGCGCAGGCGCTACGCCTTGTGCACCGCGGGCTGCGCAGCGCCCGTTGCGTGCTGCGCAGTATGCGCTGCGCGCGCAAGGGCGACACGCAGCTCGCATTGCTAAAGCACGCGGCCTCGTGTCGCTATTTTGCGCGCTGCGCGCAGCAATCTCGCCCTTGGGCGAGATCTCTCGCCCCTGTCGACGAGATTTCTCGCCGACAGCTCCCCTAAACCCCCAATTTCCATTTTTTGAATTTTTAGGCTTAAAAATAATTTTTTCTTGTGTTTTTTTTATATCATTCAAATTTGACAAATATTAGTCAAATTGGGTGGGAATTAAAAGTCAAAAAAGTGACAAAAAATAATTAAAAATAAATAAAAATATTAATTGTCCATATTTGACTTTAGGGATTTAATTTTGAATTTTGGAGTGTTTTTTGTTGAAATTAGGGGAAGGGAATCTTGGAAAAATCTGATGGAGAGCAGGAGAGGGGCAGGAAGTGAGTTTTTACGGGAGTCATTTTTCATGTTTGGGGGAGAGAAAAGAAAATTGGTTTTTTTGGAGTAAGGAAATTCTCTCTAGAAAAAATATTTTTTCTAAGTCATTTGAGAGAGATATTCTTGGGGGGAGTTAGTGGATTTTGCTGGAAAAATAAAAAGTTCAATGTTCTTGGAGTTCATCTTTTATTATTCTCAAAAATAAAAATTATTTTCCTTAATTTTCTTAATTCTCTTCCTTAAATTTACAAGTTTTTCACCTTAAATTCATTCTAGTTTTTTTTTTTCTCATCTCTAAAAATTTTTGATTGATCTTGAAACCTTTGAGAAAGGAAAATCAATTCCTTAACGTGAATTTTCTGATCATATATCAAACAAAAAAATCAAATCACTTTTGGATATTTGTGTTCTTGAGTTTTCTTTGACATAAACTCAAGATTTATTTAAACATTTTTTTGAGTTAATTTTCGGATCTTGACAAGAGATTAGATCGGGATACCTCGCTTCAAATATCACTTAAATATGAGGATAAAAATTCTTAGATCCAACTCTTTATTTTATTTTGCTTCATTTTATTCATGTTAATTTATTTTATGTTACGTTGCTTTATTATTTTTTTGAATTAATGCATGTATGTATTTTTTTTGGTTTGTGATGTATTATTTAGCATGAGTATTCATTCTTTATTTTGTCATTGGCATAAAAATAGATAGACCCAGATAGTGTTAAGAGATGTAAAATAAGATTTGCATGATTTTCTCTTGTAATAGTTATTTTTTATGATTTTTTGCATGCTTAGATGTTATTATTTCATATTGCATGTTTGATTGACTTTTCTTTTTTTTTTGTTCATTCAATCTCTTGGATTCATCATTATCTTTATTTTTGTTGTTGTTGTTGTTATTATTATTATTGTTACTATTATTATATATGTTATTAGTATGTTATTATTATTATTATTTATTGTTACTATCATCATCTATTATTCCTATTATTATCATCATCATCATTATTATTATTATTATTATTGTTGTTGTTGTTGTTGTTGTTGTTGTTGTTGTTATTGTTGTTGTTGTTATTGGCATTATTATTGACTTATGTTTTAATATTGATCTTTTAAAGTGTCAATTTATTTTAATGTGCCATTTAATTTACTAGTATGCATATTTTCAATTAGCTTATTATTTATTGTTATAAATGTTTAATTGATTTTCTTGACTTGATAACTAATATTAATTTTGCTTGTGTTTGTTTTTGGTGTCAAATCTTTGTTTTCTCTTGTTTGAGCACCCGTGCGAACGAAAGAGGAGATCCAAGGAATTATTATTTTTATTGTATTCATTATTTTTCCTTTATTTATTTGGCAAGTTTTTTTTGGTCTGTAATAATTAATAAAATCATTTTTTCGTACGCTTAATAAAAAATCACACAAAAATATTTCTATAAATAAATGGGGTTTTCTTAATAAAATGGACCAATGTCCTATTTTTAGCCAATAAAATTTCACTTTCAAATGGAGAACTAGGTTTTCATAAAATGGGATCACTCATCCCGGTTTTCCTCAATCAATACTCAAAAAAGGTTCTCCAACTCTTTTAAGTTGATAAAAAGTAACCAATGTTCCCAAAGTTCAATAAATAACCCAATTTATGTATGTTGCATTTTAGTTCTTTTTCTGTGTTTATTTATTTACGTTTTCTTATTTTGGGGGATTGTTCTGTCCAAATTTTATTTTATTTTGCAATTTATTTTTGGGGGATTGTTCTGTCCCATTTTATTTATTTTGTAATTATTTATTACTTTATTTATTACTTTTCAATGTGAATGATGTGCACTTTAAATTCAATGCATTAATCGCGTGAGATGAGGGATGAAATTTTATAATTTAAAAACTCATTTATAATCAACCAAGACATAAATAAGTGTGAAGTTCCGAATACCATCTCTGGTTTAAACCAATAAGAGGTTAAACTTTCCCAATTTCTTGTAAATTGGGTGGCGACTCCAAAATACCTCAAAAGTGCCTAAAGGTGTTATGGCGATGAATGATCCTTTTTAATGTTCTATTGTGAAAGGAGGTGCCGAAAATATCTCATAACACCTATGATCGAAAAAGACGTGAACCTATCCTTCGAATCCTAAAGCGGATTCCTGTGAGGGCCCTTGCTGGGTACGGCGCGCGTCACAGTGGCGACTCCACTGGGGACTGTTTGTGACTTTGCTCTGAAAGTGTCTTGGTTAAAATGTATAATTGAGCTTTTAAAATTAAAATTTCATCTCTCATCGAAAATTGCATCGCATCTCATTAGAGCCTTAGAATTATGCTAGTTTGGTCCCTTTTTTAACCCCGGTGCATTCCTAAAGCACAACCTTATGTTCATTCAATGTGGGGAAGTGTTAAGGATAATCACCAGCTCAAGCCTCGTACCATTTTTGGTATATCAAATGGAGACCCGATTGGTCGTTATATGCGATCCGTTGGCAGAGACCATGCTTGAGTAGCCCTAAAGTGACACCACCTTGACCAAAGCTCATGTAATGGCAATAGATACTTCCCCTAGGCGGTATGTACCATAATACTATGCTTGCTATTTGGGTCGTCATATATTAAATAAAGTCAATCAAATTAAATGGTCTTCATCAAAGGCTATCATGCCCTGATGGGCCCATTTTGATTTAGTTGAATTATTTAAATATATAATGGCCAAAACCCATATACATGTGCTTTAAATTAAGAGTGTTATGCTGTCGGGTTTTCACCGTACACCATACGCGCGTCCATAGGTTCCCCTGTTAACCCATGGACTAAGCTCACCTAGGAAAGAGATCGTATTACCTCATATGTGGGAGAAATAAGGTTTGAAGAGCCTATCTGCTTGAATGTGTTTGTCTATGTTGCATCAGCACGGCCATGCATTGCACTTCAGTCATGCATCATCCTAATAGAGTGAGTTATGCAGCCATCATAGATTCATCCGTGGTCTAGGGATACTAGTGGACGGCTGATCAGGAAATCCTAATCTCCGAGTTATTTAAAGGGGCAATAGTTCGGGAGCCAGATTCAGAAAGTAGCAAGACTTCATCTTCAATAGCATCCAGTATGGCTGATCCTTCTATAGAGTTTGAGGCTACTCATGCATTGATTGCTGAAGAAGTGGGGAAAAGGATGGAAGAGTTTGAGGCCAGAATGATGGCGATGATAGGCAACCTTGCCACTACCTTAGCCCCACCCACGGGACAACAGGCTACTGCTCCAGCTGGGGGGCAAGATGAACAAGAGGAAGTTAGAGAGGAACCCCCAGCAGCAGTTGATCCACCTGCAGTTGAGGCAAGAGTGCCAACACCAGTCAAGCGTAGAGAAGGCCTTAGATCTGTGGTTGACTTATGGGAAGAGCCGGAGGCACAGACTGTAGCTAAGGGAAAATTGCCTAAGTTAGAGGATGAGATGTGGAGAAAAATGGAAGAAAGGTTTGAAGCTATAACCAAAATGTTGAAAGTAGGTGGGGGAATGAATCCTGAGGACCGAGAGCTGGATAGTGATGATTTGATACCTCAGAACTTTAAGATGCCTGATATTCCCAAATTCAATGGCACTTTTGATCCCACTGCACATGTCAAGTATTACTCATTGGTGATGAAGGGTACTACCTTAACAAAGAGGCAAAAGATTGAATATTTTTGTCTGAGCTTGACAGGCCCTGCAGTAGACTGGTATCATAGATTGGACCGGAGAGCAAAAGAAAACTGGGACTTATTGACTGAAGAGTTCCTAAGGCAGTATGACTGTAGTATAAGAATGGAGGTCACTCTAAAAGATCTAGAGCTACTGCAACAAAAACCGGGCGAGTCGTTCCACGAGTATCTGACCCGATGGAGAAATCGAGTTATAGAAATGAAGCATAAACCGGATACTCCCGACCAGATTCGATTGTTCATCAGGAATGCTAGTCCATATTTAAAGGATGTGTTAAAGATGAAGGGCTAAAAGACTGGGAGTCCTTAAAAGATATAGTCATTGAAGCTGAGGCCGAGCATCTGGATAAGATAGCTAAATCTACAAACCTAGCCTCCAGTAAAAGCAAGGGAAATGGCAGTGGTAATGAGGGCAATACTGGGGTAGCGGAAGTCTCAGCCACAGGAATGACTCCTAAACACTTAACTATCTCAGACAAACCACTATCTTGGCACTTCACCCGTCTCATCAAGGAAGGGAAGTTACAATCCTTGCCAGCTGGGCCTGCCCCAAGTCAAGGAAAGCCTAAGCATAGAACAGACTGGTATTGTGCATATCACCAGTACACAGGGCATAGAACAGACTATTGTCATCCTTTAAGGGATCGAATTCAAGACTTGATCTACAATAAATAAACCACTAATCCTGAGCAAAGGGAAGGTAAGAAGATGACCTGTATTGCCATGGTTGGTTCAAGCTTACCTGAATGGTATGTATTGCAAGACTTGTTTAGAAATGAGTACGCCGCTATTACTCGCCCTGACATAGGTGAAAGAGGGGTTTTCGTGGCGATGATAGGTTGGTTGTCCACTAGCGAAAGCGAAGAAGAAGCTGGGGAAGATAAAGAAGAGGGATCTGACCAGGTACTAAGAGGAGCCAATTCTTCACGGACTGAAGAGACTTATGCCTTAATTGCCCGGGAGGTGGATAGAAGGTTCGAGGAGCTTGAAAAGAGGTTATGGGCCGCAGTTAAGGAAAGGATGGACGCCATGGCGCTAGTTCTCCAATCTCAAATGATGGCTACTACCCTTAGTCAGGTTGAGTTGGCCACTATCAAGAAGGCCTATACATTGACGACAACAACGTCTCCTTGTACTTCCAAGTCCAGAGGCAAGAAGCCACTTAATTCACCAGTTAGACAGAGGGGTGGTAAGAGGCCTACCCTGGAATGTAACGCCCCCGCCGCCGCCCCCGTTGGAAGGGCGCCGGCGGGCGCGCTACCCAACGCTCATTCACAACATACAAACATACATACATACATACATACATGCGCTAAGCGGAAGCATTCACTAAGAATATTAATAATGGCAGACATAAATCTCATATAATCAAAATATAGAGTTAATTACAATCCCAAAAGATTACATCATTCCTTTACAAAAAGTTACATAAGCCACTATACAAAAATATTACATACAAAGAGAATTACAGGAGGGGATAACAAAAATAAAGACTCTATTCCTATGTGGCCGACCAGCAGATGCGCAACACGAGCAATCTCCCAAAATCCTATCACCTACATGGGACAAGAACCCGTGCTAAGCGCTAACGCTTAGTGGGGAGGAACAAACAAAACAGAACACTATACAAGATATTGAGCATAATATTCAGAATTCATAAAGTACCAGAGAACAAAAATATATATATATATATATATATATATATATATATATATATATATATATATATATATATATATATATATATATATATATATATTAAGAAATCACGAATCACTGTACAAGATCAGAATTTAGAACAGAAAGCACGAAGTAAAATACCACAATCGAGATCACGCCAGAATCAAAACACTTCACTAGACCAATACCAGACACTGGACACAATAGCCTGAATTCAATGGTGGAGGATACGGGAACACTACACAGGAGACCAAGTCTCAAAATAGTTTTTATACCCGAAGGTAGCGCGGGAGACCGGAGTCTCAAAATATTTTACCACTACACGAAAGATGACCATCTCGAAGGTCAACCGCTTCGCCCAAACGGGGCGGACACGGGCAGCTGCACTCACTAACCCTTTTTAAGCATGCTTAATTATCCAATACCTTGACACTCCAGGCTCGACAAATCATTCACTAACACGACAATACAAAATCAAAGCAAGGTTCGACACACGACTCTAACATCAAATAAATTCATAACTAAGACACTAATACCATGAGATCACGGATCATAAGCACATTCATATTCCATGCAATAGTGAGAAACCATGCAAAGTAGAACAAAAGAAACACACTCGGAAAATAGGGCTAGCAGGAAGGGCCTCTGTCGCGATCGCGACAGTGTCGCGCTCGTGACAGAGCACGGGGCACCTCCTCGCGAGCTCGCGCCAGAAGGCCTGCTCGCGACGAAGCCCGCTAGGCAAATTCGCGCAACCGAGCTCTGTCGCGGTCGCGATAGAGACCAGTTCCTTCCTCCTCGCGTGCACGCGTAGCAGCATGCTCGCCTGGGGGACTCGGCTACCGAGCTCTCTGTCGCGCTCGCGACAACTTCGCGGTCGCGACAGAGGACTCACTAGCAACAAGGGACCAATCCGCATTCTATCACGATCGCAACAGAACCCAGAATTGCCAAAAATCTGCACTTTCCTACTCTTTTCACACACAATCCTTCATACATGCAAACAACACATACAAACACTTACCTCAAGCCTCCTGCACATTACCGCATCACTCTTAAGCCACATAAACACATTTTACACAATAATCAAACATCAATTCATCATGGATTCACTCACAACTAAATTCAAAATTCATTAACATAACATGTTCATGTTCCAAAAACACATACTATCCTCACTATATCACTAACATTTCACTATAAATCACTACTTAATTTAAACATGCATTCATCAAACAAAACACTCAAGGTTACAAGTGACATGCAATCACAAAATAGAATTGATCCAAGGAGAAATTAGGGGAAAAACGTAATCCACAACCACAGCTCCCAAACACATACACACACTCAAAAACGCAGCTCCCAAACACTTGCATGCACTCAAACACACTCCCAAACCTGGAAATTGCAGCTTCAAACCGAGCCCTTCACGAGTCCCCTTTCTCTTTTCCCTTGCTCTTTCTTCTAGCTTCCTATTCTTGCACAAACCCAATCAAAACTCACTCAAATCAAACCCAAATTCTACAATCAAAATCAGAAAAAGAAGGAGAAGAGAAGAACCGAAATCACTAGAGAACTCCAGACCACTTACCTTCAAAAACCCAGCTCAAAACTCAAGATTCCTACTCAAAGCTCAAAGAAAGCACAAGAGAAAAAGGAGATGAGAGCAGAAAAATGGAAATAAGAGAGAAAGAGAGGACGGGGACGGGAAGCTTCATCCATCTCTTCCCTCCTCACCTCTCTCTTACTTTTCATTTAATGCTCACCAACCCCAAAGCCATTTGTCACTCTCCCATAGGACCAAAATCCACAATCTTGACTTACTCATACAATGCACCATAACTCAACACACACTAGCATCTCTTACACAAATATCTCCAATGCACCAAACTTCACTCACACCATAACATTTCTTCACTTAACTTATTACTTAATTAATTAATTCCTTAACAAATAATTTCTTATTATCCAAATTTCCTCTTACTCAAATTACGAAAATACCCTTACTTACCATACAGATTCCGATCAGGCCCTTTTTGGGTTGTTACATGGAATGCGACATTATGCTTGAAGGGGATGGAGATCCGACGAGGATGCATGCCCCGAAAAGTGCAAACTCAAGTATCCACGACGACAATAAGGGCAATGCTAAGAAGATGAGAGCGCCAGCTGTGAAAATGAATCAAAGGCATTATTATAATTTGGATAGATCTCTATCATGGGTTTTCAAGAAGCTAGTGAAAATAGGGATGTTGCAGCCATTGCCCGCTAAGCCAGCCAGAACCCAAGGACAGCCGGGGCATAAAGATAATAAATATTGTGAATTACACCAGCACACTGGGCATCTGACAGACAACTGTGCAAGACTGAGGCATCATATTCAAGATTTGATTGACAGTAAGCAGATTACTGATCCTAAGAAGAGAGAGAAGAAGAAAAAGAAGGCCGACTACAATATAGTCCCTCCACCAAATATGTGATCGGGCCTGGCCCACCTGAGTGGCTTGTTTCGCTAAAGCTACAAGAAGAAGACTATGCTTTTAAACACTTTATTGATTTTTATTTTTTATGATAATTTGGTTATTTTAATATGATGAACAATTTCTGCTTATTTGTATGGTATTTCTATGATTTCATTTCTCATGATCATGAGGCATTCATTCATTTTGACATTAATCCAATTAATATGACTCCATCTAATCTCGAAACTGTGGAAAGTCCAGAGAAAATCCTGATAGCATCTAATATAACTTCTGAAGGGAGGAAATTCTTAAGAGATATGAAGAAGAGCCTTTGTCTAAATTTAAAAAGACATGCCGATAATTGAGAAGGATATTGTGGGGGAAATGCTACTTTAAAAGCCAACCTTTCCACCTCAACATTCAAGATAAATGCAATGCAACCAAACAAAATCAAACTTCTCATTGGAACTAGACCATATGATTTCCTTTCTTTCTAACCATGTGAGATATGTACCCCAGAGCCAATCAAGACCAACTTTTAATCCTATGAGACCAGCGAAGGCCTTTACGACCAAACTTAAGAGGATAACTCATTACCAAAAAAAAATGAAAAATGAAAAAACGAAAGTCCTATCCTAAACCATAATTTTTTCCCACACCATTCGAAGCCGACGTACAATTCCATTTCAACCATCAATGGTAACTTCAAAAATTGAGCCACGCAAAAGCCAACAAAAAGAAGACTTTTATGGCCAAAAATAAAAATCACTACCTTAGCCGATTTGCACAACGCTCAAGACCAAAACTTTAGTGCTAGAAAGAATCATCGTCAGAAAGAGCGGTTTCCCCAAAAAATGAAGATGAATGCAAGTTCAATAAATACTAACGGACTGAAGAAGGTTCATGTCAAAGGATAAAAAAAAGAGAGAAAAAATAATGATTGAAAAGAAAAAAAAAAAAGAAGAAAAGACTGAGAGAAAATATTCAATCATGAAAACCTGGGAGGGTTGGTTGATAACAGGAGTTTGATGCTTTCAAAATTTATCCCGAGATTAGCTGAGGTCTTATATTGTTTGAGATTAACGGCAAATAGTGATCATTTTAATGAAATCAAATTTAAATACATGCATTTACGTAGTGATGTGATCAGAACAGTTTATTTGGTGTGATCAAAGTCATATATCTGCCTACCCTCTGCTACTCTCATCACGCAAATGCTTTAGCCGACCCATTTTGCCATCAAATGTACGGAATCAAGCTCACACGACCATGTCCTAAGACTCCTGAAAGATTTTTGGGCAATATCCTCAGCCTCATGAGCAAAAAAAAAAGCCATTAGAGTGAAAACCGTAACTGGCGCTCTAAGCAAAAATTAGGCAAAAGGATAGGGTGAAAACCAGAAAACAGGCAGTCTGTCCTCCAAAAAAAAAGAAAAAAAAAAGAGTCGCTGGATTGGGTTGGGTCCACTCCAGGAAAAAGTTAGGCACAAGGTTATGTGAAAATCCAAAAAATAACGTATTTCCCGCTAAGAAAAGCTAGTGTGAAAATCCACAAGGGACACACTATCTTTAATTAATGACTCCCGACACCTGGAGCGATAAGGCAGCATTACTTTGAATAACCTCATTTTAGGCATATGGTACAGGACACGAATTAAAATCTTTGGGGCAAAATGCTCATTGACCAGGGGGCAAAGATGTGCACGGGTCAGTTCTCTTTAGAAAGATTATGGATCAAAATCCCAAAAGTGAAGACGATGCTTTTCTAGATCCTTGGGGGCATCAGACAACGCCAGGCTGTGTCCTGAATGGACCCCTAACCACCTAGGACGTGGTCTATCCATTTTTGCATACATCTCATATCTGCATACAACATTTTACACATGCATACACAGTCTCTGGTATATTCCTGTATACATAGCTTTGCAGGAAAAGGCCAAACCAAGAGATAGCTTCGGCAGGAAAAATTTAAGATGAAGCCCGCACAAGGTTGAAATCGTGTAAACCATAGAGTTATAACTCCCTTTAAGTCCTTCTTCTAAAGGCATCCACAGAACATTATTTTCAAGTCCTTTTTCAGAAGGCATTCTCATAACGTCATCTTCAAGTCCTTTTTCAGAAGGCACCCCCAGTCTCCTCAAAACTTTTTCTTCAAGTCCTTGCTCAAATGGCATTCTCAGTCTCTTTGGAGCATTACCTTTAAGTCCTTGTCCAACAGGCACCCCCAGTCTCCTCAAAACTTTATCTTCAAGTCCTTGCTCAAAAGGCATTCACAGTCTCTTTGGAGCATTACCTTTAAGTCCTTGTCCAACAGGAACCCCCAGTCTCCTCAAAACTTTATCTTTAAGCCCTTCTCTAAAGGCATTCTCAGTGTCTTCGGAGCATTATCTTTAAGTCCTTCTCTAAAGGCATTCTCAGTCTCTTCGGAGCATTATCTTTAAGTCCTTCTCTAAAGGCATTCTTAGTCTCTTCGGAGCATTATCTTTAAGTCCTTCTCTAAAGGCATTCTTAATCTCTTCGGAGCATTATCTTTAAGTCCTTCTCTAAAGGCATTCTCAGTCTCTTCGGAGCATTATCTTTAAGTCCTTCTCTAAAGGCATTCTTAGTCTGTTCGGAGCATTATCTTTAAGTTCTTCTCTAAAGGCATTCTTAGTCTCTTCGGAGCATTATCTTTAAGTCCTTCTCTAAAGGCATTCTCAGTTTTTTCGGAGCATTATATTTAAGTCCTTCTCTAAAGGCATTCTCAGTCTCTTCGGAGCATTATCTTTAAGTCCTTCTCTAAAGGCATTCTCAGTCTCTTCGGAGCATTATCTTTAAGTCCTTCTCTAAAGGCATTCTCAGTCTCTTCGGAGCATTATCTTTAAGTCCTTCTCTAAAGGCATTCTTAGTCTCTTCGGAGCATTATCTTTAAGTCCTTCTCTAAAGGCATTCTCAGTCTCTTCGGAGTATTATCTTTAAGTCCTTCTCTAAAGGCACTCTCAGTCTCTTCGGAGCATTATCTTTAAGTCCTTCTTTAAAGGCATTCCCAGTCTCTTCGAAGAATTATCTTTAAGTCCTACTTTAAAGGCATTCCCAGTCTCTTCGAAGTATTATCTTTAAGTCCTTCTTTAAAGGCATTCTCAGTCTCTTCGGAGCATCATCTTTAAGCCTTTTTGTTTTAAGGCATTCTCAGTCTCTTTGGAGCATCATCTTTAAGTCCTTCTCTAAAGGCATTCCCAGTCTCTTCGGAGCATCATCTTTAAGTCCTTACTCAAAGGCACTCTCAATCTCTTCATAGCATTGTTTTCAACTCGGTTCAGAAAAACACCGCGCTCAGAAGAGCAGCTCAAAAAAAAATGAACTTTGCACTCTGTAGTCTTATCTGCAACTCGGTGCAGCTCAAGAGAGCACTTCTTGAATTTCGTAAGTCCAGAGCGGACTCGACGCATCTCCATTCAAGAACGGAACCCGCATCTCGCAAGACCAAAGTAGGTTTGTAGTTCAGGAGATCTTCATAGCGGTGGGAAGGTTATCGCCTCAGGTATGCGCTTCTTTCGTCTTTTCTGAATTTTGGCTCAACTAGGCACTTGTGTGCTAGTTTTCCCAAAATTGGGGCAACTGTAGACACCGGGTCCCGAGTCGGTTCAAGATCAGGATTACACGATGATCAAAATAAAGACTAATTCACGAGCAAGAAAATAGGAATCGATCATCTCTTTGTCAAATTCTCTTATTTCCCTCAAAATCCTTTTAAAGTGTTTATTCTTATTTTTATTTTTATTTTATTTTCATTTGTATTTTTATTTTTATCCATATTTTTGTATTTCATTTTATTATATTTTCTAAAAAAACAATTTGCGAGCGTCGGGCGCGGCAGCGCGTAAGCGCTGTGCCCAGCGCCCTGTGCACCGCGGGCTGGGCAGCGCCCGCTGCGTGCTACGCAGCATGCGCTGCGCGCGCAAGGGCGACGTGAGCGCGCGGCCTCGCATCGCTATTGCGCGCACCGCGCGCAGCAATCTCTCCCTTGGGCGAGATTTCTCGCCGACAGCTCCACTAAACCCCCAATTTCCATTTTTTTTTATTTTTTAGGCTTAAAAATAATTTTTTTCTTGTGTTTTTTTTAGATTTCATTCAAATTTGAAAAATATTAGTCAAATTGGGTGGGAATTAAAAGTCAAAAAAATGATAAAAAAATAATTAAACATAAATAAAAATATTAATTGTCCATATTTGACTTTAGGGATTTAATTTTGAATTTTAGTGTTTTTTGTTGAAATTAGGGGAAGGGAATCTTGGAAAAATCTGATGGAGAGCTGGAGAGGGGCAGGAAGTGAGTTTTTACAGGAGTCATTTTTCATGTTTGGGGGAGAGAAAAGAAAATTGGTTTTTTTGGAGTAAGGAAATTCTCTCTAGAAAAAATATTTTTTCTAAGTCATTTGAGAGATATGTTCTTGGGGGGAGTTAGTGGATTTTACTGGAAAAATAAAGAGTTCAATGTTCTTGGAGTTCATCTTTTATTATTCTCAAAAATAAAAATCATTTTCCTTAATCTTCTTAATTCTCTTCCTTAAATTTACAAGTTTTTCACCTTAAATTTCATTATAGTTTTTTTTTTTCTCATCTCTAAAAATTTTTGATTGATCTTGAAACCTTTGAGAAAGGAAAATCAATTCTTTAACTTGAATTTTCAGATCATATATCAAACAAAAAATCAAATCACTTTTGGATATTTGTGTTCTTGAGTTTTCTTTAACATAAACTCAAGATTTATTTGAACATTTTTTTGAGTTAATTTTCGGATCTTGACAAGAGATTAGATCGGGATACCTCGCTTCAAATATCACTTAAATCTGAGGGTAAAGATTCTTGGATCTAACTCTTTATTTTATTTTGCTTCATTTTATTCATGTTAATTTATTTTATGTTACGTTGCTTTGTTATTTTTTTGAATTAATGCATGTATGTATTTATTTTGGTTTGTGATGTATTATTTAGCATGAGTATTCATTCTTTATTTTATCATTGGCAAAAAAATGGATAGACCCACATAGTGTTAAGAGATGTAAAATAAGATTTGCATGATTTTCTCTTGTAATAGTTATTTTTTATGGTTTTTTCCATGCTTAGATGTTATTATTTCATATTGCATGTTTGATTGACTTTTCTCTTTTTTTTTGTTCATTCAATCTCTTGGATTCATCATTATCTTTATTTTTGTTGTTGTTGTTGTTATTATTATTATTGTTACTATTATTATATATGTTATTAGTATGTTGTTATTATTATTATTATTATTATTATTATTATTATTATTTATTGTTACTATCATCATCTATTATTCCTATTATCATCATCATCATCATCATCATCATCATCATTATTATTATTATTATTATTGTTGTTGTTGTTGTTGTTGTTGTTGTTGTTATTGGCATTATTATTGACTTATGTTTTAATATTGATCTTTTAAAGTGTCAATTTATTTTAATGTGCCATTTAATTTACTAGTATGCATATTTTCAATTAGCTTATTATTTATTGTTATAAATGTTTAATTGATTTTCTTGACTTGATAACTAACATTAATTTTGCTTGTGTTTGTTTTTGGTGTCAAATCTTTGTTTTCTCTTGTTTGAGCACCCGTGCGAACGAAAGAGGAGATCCAAGGAATTATTATTTTTATTGTATTCATTATTTTTTCTTTATTTATTTGGCAAGTTTTTTTTGGCGTGTAATAATTAATAAAATCATTTTTTTGCACGCTTAATAAAAAATCACACAAAAATATTTCTATAAATAAATGGGGTTTTCTTAATAAAATGGACCAATGTCCTATTTTTAGCCAATAAAATTTCACTTTCAAATGGAAAACTAGGTTTTCATAAAATGGGATCACTCATCCCGGTTTTCCTCAATCAATACTCAAAAACGGTTCTCCAACTCTTTTAAGTTGATAAAAAGAAACCAATGTTCCCAAAGTTCAAAAAATAACCCGATTTATGTATGTTGCATTTTAGTTCTTTTTCTGTGTTTATTTATTTACGTTTTCTTATTTTGGGGGATTGTTCTGTCCCAATTTTATTTTATTTTACAATTTATTTTTGGGAGATTGTTCTGTCCCATTTTATTTATTTTATAATTATTTATTACTTTATTTATCGCTTTTCAATGTGAATGATGTGCGCTTTAAATTCAATGCATTAATCGCGTGAGATGAGGGATGAAATTTTATAATTTAAAAACTCATTTATAATCAACCAAGACATAAATAAGTGTGAAGTTCCGAATACTATCTCTGGTTTAGACCAATAAGAGGTTAAACTTTTCCAATTTCTTGTAAATTGGATGGCGACTCCAAAATATCTCAAAAGTGCCTAAAGGTGTTATGGCGATGAATGGTCCTTTTCAATGTTATATTGTGAAAGGAGGTGCCGAAAATATCTCATAACACCTATGATCGAAAAAGACGTGAAATTATCTCTCGAATCCTAAAGCGGATTCCCATGAGGGGCCTTGCTGGGTTCGGCGCGCGTCACAGATTGTAGTAAGTCAAGATGTCATTTTTGAAAAAGAGAAACAATGGGACTGTGACAAAAGTTTTAATGAATAAATCTTAGTGGATTTGGAATGGGCAAATGATGAGAGTTGTGTTGATTTGATCAAAGATGATATTTTTAGTTATGAAAGAGACAACAATTAAAATGTAAGGACAGAGAATGGTGAGCTAAATTCTGCTTCTTCAAATGCATCATCAGAAGATGATTTAATTAAAAGAGAAGGAAGAAATCGACAAGCTCCAATTTACTTGCAAGATTATGTCATTGGTGAAGGGCTTTCAGATGAGGACATTGAGGTTAACATGGCTCAAATTATGTCTGCAAATCCAATTAGCTTTGAAAAGGCCGAAAAAAGTCCTAAATGGAGGCTTGCAATGGATGCTGAGATAGAGGCAATTGAGCAAAATAAAACATGGAAACTAATGGAGTTGCTTGCAAATGCCAAGAAGATCGGGGTGAAGTGGATTTATAAGACAAAATTCGATGAACTTAGAGAGGTGGACAAATACAAAGCGAGGTTGGTGGCTAAAGACTATTCATAACACAAAGAGTGGATTACATCGAAGTTTATGCACTAGTAGCAAGGATGGATACAATTCACATGATCATTGCTTTAACGGCTCAAAGAAGTTGGAAGATTTTTTAACTTGATGTGAAGTCAGCTTTCATTCATAGAGAACTAAGTGATGATGTATACGGAGAGCAGCTAATGGGGTATGTGCAGAAAGGGAATGAGCGTAAAGTGTATACATTGTAGAAAGCTTTATACGGATTAAAACAAGCTTCGCGAGCTTGGTTCGGTAGACTTAAAGCATACTTTGTAAGTGAAGGATTTCAGAGGTGTCACGGTGAACAAACTTTGTTCATTAAAACCAGCAGTTGAGGTAAGATTCTTATTGTGAGTGTTTATGTAGATGACTTAATTTACACTGGTGATGATGAAGTTAAGATGAGTGAATTTAAAGAGTCTATGTTAAGGGAATTTGGCATGTCTGATTTGGGGGTCTGAGGTTTTTTCTTGGCATAAAAGTCTTGCAAACTACCAATGGTATATATATCTATCAAAGAAAATATGCACTAGATGTTCTAAAACGTTTTGGTATGGAGGATAGCAATGTTGTTTGTAGTCCCATTGTACCAGGTTCTATGTTACATATTGATGAAGGAGGAATCAAAATTGATGAGACATGTTTTAAGAAAATAGTAGGCACTCTCATGTACCTCATAACTACCAGACCTAATATGATGTTCATTATGAGTTTAATTAGTTGTTACATGTCTAAGCCTACATAGTTACATTTTTAAGCAGCTGAAAGAGCTCTCAGATACTTAAAAGGGACGGTGAACTAAGGGATATTTTACAAAAAGGGTGAAACTGAAAAGCTTCTTGCATTCACTGATAGTGATTATGCCGAAGATGTTGATGACAGGAAAAACACCTCTAGATATGTTTTCTTAATGAATTCAAGAGCTTTTTATGGTCTTCAAGGAAGCAACCATTAGTCACATTATCAAGCACTAATGTTGAATTTGTAGCAGCCATCACCTGTACTTGTCAAGCTGTATGGATAAGGGGAATACTAGAGAAGTTGAGGCATAAGCAAACGAAAGCATTACTGTCATGTGTGATAGCAGTTCAACAATAAACTCTCAAAAAATCCTATCATGCATGGCAGAAGCAAGCACATAGATGTACGATTCCATTTTCTTCAAGATTTGGTTAAAGATGGAGTTATCAAGTTGGAATTTTGTGGCACAAAGAGTCAAGTTACTGATGTGATGACTAAACCTCTAAAGTTGAAAGATTTTCTAAGATTACGATAGATGCTAAGAGTATGCGTGGTATTAGATAAAATAAATACTTGAAAGTGTTTAGTTTAAGGGAGGGAATGATAAGTTAATCCGTTGCAGTAGAATTGTTTTGTTAGAATAAAATCCCTATTTGTTAGGATGTTAGTTGCATAAGTTTGAAAATGTCTTTACTACTTGTACCACGATATTTAGTGGGCTACTATTTCTCTTTTTTATTACTTTAAGCTACTTAAGCCAATTTCACATATTGAATAAGACAATTCATTCATCCAAATTGTTTAAATATCTTGGTTCACATTATATCTTGTGTAATCAATATTTCCTTACACGGGTTGCTTTCTGGATTAAAGCTACCAAAGTCTTTGACAGTTTAATTAGACAAGAGCTTCTTCTTACAATTAACGGTATCAAAACTAAAAGATTGAAACCGTCTCCTTGACCATGTTTGTTTTGGCAACCTTCGACTATAGATGGTTTGGTCTAGAACATTGATGGATCGTCTTTTGGTAAGTGGGGTCTGTTAGTTATCAAAAGAGTCTTAAGAAATCATAAAGGAGAGTTTATATTTGCATTTTCTCATGTCCTGTAGGCACTATGGAATCAAATAATACAGAACTTGGTGCTGTAGAAAAGGCTTTTCTTATTTCTTTTAAGTTTTTGAAAGCCTAAAATTTAGAAGTCAATTTTGTAATGGCCAAAGGTGCATTTTTACCCTTAATATTTTTTCAAATGGGCAATTTTGCTCCTAACATTTCTTTTGGGATAAAATTGCCCCTAACGTTTGTAAAATAAGAGATTTTTACCCCATCATTACTCCCGCTATGTTTGACCATTCTGTTGTTAGTTGATCGCTGACATGGATGAAGTGGGACACGTGTCACACATGCATTAGACACGTCACTCAACACATGGCTCTTCTCTTTCTCTCCCTCACTCAAATCTCCTTTTCTCCATTAGTACCTTCATCCGTTTCTCTTTATCGCACCCATCCACAAAGATAAATTCCTTTAAGGAGTAATAGAGGAGCCACCTCTATGGAACTTTCTTAACGTTGGCGGATACGAATCCTTATTAGAAATTGAATTATTAGAAATCGAATTTGTTGGTCGGCCATGGAAAGGAGAAGAAAAAGAAAGAAAAACAAATTTCAAGAATAAGATGATGGTGAAGGGCTGCATTAGCCGGTGCCGGAGTTAGAGCCACGGTTTTAGAAGCTAGTGCGGTAGTTGGTCGGCACCGCTTCTAGTGCCCGATCACCCAGCCATTGTAGATAAAGAATATGGCTTTTTTCATTCCAAAAGAGAGAGTAAAGTGTAAAATAGAGAAATCGTGAGAGAGAAAAAGAAAACAAATTGTAGGCTAAAATAGAGAGAGAAAAAGGAAAAGGAGAAAGGGATTGATTTCCTATTACTTTGGTTGTTTCTTCTTCCTAATTTTTTTTTCTGTCTTTCTTTCCCTAACCCAAAGTATCTCTTTCTAGAAATGAAAATTCAGTCGAGTTTTTGTGAAAATGACTTGTATGGCTTTCTCCAATAATTATCCAAATTCCTGTCCATTCGTTTCTTCTGCTTTCTCCCACACTACAGTGTATGGATATTGAGAAATTTATCACAAGTCATTGTATTATAGCTTCTTTCTTCCCCCTATGCAATTAAGCTTGTCTTTTGCGATTAAGGTATAAAATTATATTTTTAATTAGACTTAGGCGATAATTTGGAGATTAGGCATGGCAAAATGAATCAAAAGCCACAACTTATTGGATTGTATAGAGATCGATCTCTGTGGGAAGGTGCAAAAGAGAGAAATAGATAAATGCAGTAATGGAGAAAATGAGATATGACTGAGGGAGAGAAAGAGAACAGCCACGTGTTTCCAATGCATGCGTGATACATATCCTACTTTATCTACGTCAGCGATTAACTAATAACATAATGGTCAAACATAATGGGAAGTAACGGTGGCTCAAAAATCTCTCATTTTACAAATATTATGGACAAATTTATCCAAAAAACAGATTGAGGACAAAATTATCCATTTGAAAAAACGTTAGGGACAAAAATACACATTTGGCCTTTTGTAATTGTTCGCTTAATGTGGTGAGATGGTCTATTAACAAAGTGAGTTCCAGGCCATGGATGTTTTCAAGCATCTTCAATAAGATCGAAAATATGGTTGGCTCAATTGGTAAAGTCTCCTTTCATCACAAGCTACCCCAAAGAATGCAACACAGCTGCAAATTGTTTAGCTAAGTAGGGAGTACATAGATCAGTAAATTTTATAGCGTGGTTATTATAGACTGTTGTCTAGTTTTTTATTATTATTTTTTTAACCTGTATGTCCTATTTTATGCTTTAATAAATTTTTTTGGATTTAGCAAACCAAAAAATAGATGATATGAAATAATATTATTTAAATACTATTTAATTATGAAATATGCCCGTTAAATTTTCAACCGGATTATTGGCAATTGAACAGTGCATACCGCACTGAGAGGCATACCGAAAAAAGACCCTGCTTTATGTACCTTTTTTGAATTTTTTTTTTCTTGATAATCTTATGGTAAATACTAAATAGCTCTGAATCTACACTAATAATTTTTTTTTTGAATTATATATACTCATGAATACTGGTCTGTCATAAATCGGTTTCCCATTTAAATTCAAAATATTTTCTATAAATAAACATAAAAATAAAAATAAAAAATTTGAGCATATCAATCAATAAGGATGATAATGCGTCAATTTTCTGTGGTTAAAGAGTGAAGTATCGCTAAAACAAGCTAAGCCTGCAAAATGCTCTAATGTAGACATAAAAAGGTAGGTAATGGCAATTTTACTTTATCTATGGTTTAGGATTCAAGGAACAACATTTTATTATTTGTACAAGACTCCACCTCCATTTTTAAGTATTTACAATTGCGCTTAGTTTTTAAGTAGAATATTGGCCTAAACTTAAGAATTATTAAAAGAGCCCTAATACGTCATATTCTAAATAAATTTTGCAGGGAGGAGAGCAACTTCACATATATTTTTTAAAATAAAATTACACAACTTGGGAAATTTTGAAAAATTAAAAATGTAGGGGGAGTGGGACACTCTCTTGCAAGGTGTGTGGGTCTGCACCTCTACTTTTCTATTTAATTATTTCGACAAATCAATAGCTAATAGCTAATTTTATAAAGAGAATTTAATATTTTTTAAAAATTAATATGCTTAATTTTAGGTTAAAAAATTAAACAAAATTAACTAATTATATACGGGGGTTAGCAAAAAAATCGAAAAATTTGGTTAACTGCAAAACTAGATTTCGGCTAACCGGTTCGATAGACTCGATTTTTTATTTTTATTTTTATATTTTATATTTTATATTTTTATTTTTATTTTTGAATACCGAAGAGTCGTTAGTTCATGGTTAACCGGTTCTCATATATATATATATATATATATATCTTAAAAAGTTTTCTTTTTTCTTTTTTATTTATCTTTAAAATTTACATGGAGTAATACTTTAAAATGCATTTAAATTATATTTTTATTTTTATACCTTAATTTTTTTTTATAAAATTTATATAATACTTTAAACTATATTTAAGTTATGTCATTTTTTTTAATTATATAAAGTAACATTTATGTGGAGTGATCGATTAACTTTTATATATGTTATTTTTTATCACATATATTGGTGTGCATATTTTACTTAATAGTATTTAATTACATTTTTTTATGTTTTAGAGTTTATATTTTAACATTTAATATTGCCCAAAATTTTCTTTAACTTAGAATTAAGCATACTAATTTCTAACAAATATTAAATCCATTTTATAATATTAACTATTAATTTGTTGAATATGAATTTTGGATAGTATATTATGTTTGTTTTGTAATTTTTATTTTGAATTACTTTATAGATTTGAAATTAAATTGAACTTTACCTAATATTTTTTATAAATTTTAATGGTTAATCGAAAAATATTGATCGAAAAAATCGAAATCGATAAACTAATTAACCGGATATATCAGATTAATAATTAATGATTTTGAAAAACTGATATTAATGAATTAGTTAATTTTTATTGCTAATATACCAGTTAACATGTTTATACTTACATCTTATTATATAAACTCGGAAACATAAGAAAACAACATTAAAAGCTATTAAAACTTAGGCGCCCATATATATATATAATAAAAAAACACCATAAAAATTAACCGATCACTTTATATAAGGAAAATGATATATAATTAAAATATATTTTAAAATATTACTCTATATAAATTTTAGAGAGAAATAAAAAAAAATATGAATCAAGATTAATGATTAATGATTACTAAAAATTAAAAATTAAAAATTAAAAATATTAAAAACAAAAATTGAAATCAAATAGAGTTAATAAAAAAAAAATTAGTTTGGTTTAAAAACCGATTTTATGATTTTTCATTTTTTGAAATAGGCTCATCAGGTGGGACCATAAAGTACTGTTGGGACCTAACAATTGCTTCTTTTCTAGGATGGAGGTGTGGATGGTCTGAATGGGGATCCCTAACTCGTCGACATGATTTCTAGCTAGTTGTATCTTGTGAGATTGCCTATCCTAGAGTGTCCATGGAACGTCCACTATTTCAATTCTAAGCCTATAAATAGGCTATTCATCTCCTCTCTTCAACATTAGAAATTCATAAAGAGAAATAAGAGTTAGAAATCGGTATGTCAGAGTTCCCTTGATGAGTTCATACTCTCTTGTTCAAGTAGAAATTGAGAATTTTCTAGAGAAATATCGAGAGTTCGAAAGTTTGAGAGCTACTTAGGGGATGTTTTTGGTAATTCTAGAATTATATTCTTCATAAATCTTTTTTTTTTCTTTTTTCTTTTTTTATTTTATTTTTATTTTAATCTATAAATACGTTTGACAAGCTTCTGAGGGTAAAATCCAAACCTTAAACTCATTATTTGTTTGTTTTTCTTTTTTCCCATAAACCCTTCTTGCATAAAATAATGATTTTGTGAGTTATCATTCCATAATTTAATGTACTTCTTCAGGCATTGTTTTTAAGTACATAAATCCGTTTTCCTAAGAGATTAATGTCAATTTAATGTTTTCTTTCCTTTATATTACCAAAAGGATGTGATTGTTAATATTGAAAGAAGTCCAAATTCATTGTTAAACATGTTTTATTCATTTGACAATATCATATGATTATTTTCAGTAAGCTTCATTAACATGTTTGTATGATTATTTTCAGTACGCTTCATTAACATGTTTGTTTTGAGGTATAGGGAATTTATTACGAATTCTGATTGATTTCTTGTAATTTTGTTTGCTATGTTTAGAGTTAATTGACTGTACATTTACATTGCGTTAAAAACTGGGATTAATGTATAATACTAAAAAAATACATATAGACTATTCGGACATATAATAATAAGTGCTACAACAAAGCCTTTGAAAATCAATGAATTTGGTTCTTTCACAAGGGCCAGTTTGGCAAAACTTATGAAAATAGCTTTTTCAATTGAAAAAAGTTATATTCCAAAAAGCTGTATGTCGAAAAGTAGATTACTGTTTGGTAAATAAAATTTAAAATGACTTATAAAATTAAAAATAGTTATTAACTGTTTGATAAATGATATGATTAAAAATGGCTTTTTAGAATAAAAAAATAAAAAAGAATAATTTTGAGTGATAGGATAAGAGAAAAAATAAAAAAAAAAGATTATATTAGATATAATTGTCATTATGAAATAAAATGAAGGATATTTTTGTCTAAAAAAAATATTAAATCTGCTGCCCTTAAAAGCTGAAAATCAGCTTTTCTGAAAAGCTTCAATTTCTAGCTTTTTCTAATAGGAGGTTTTTTCACTTTTCAGAAAATTGATTTTTCTAAAATCAGCATTTACCAAACACTTATTTTTGTCCCATAATCAGCTTTTTATCAAATAAGCAGCTTTTTGGCCTTCCAAAAGCAATGCCAAACAGGCCCTTATGCCAGTTTATTTGGTTCTCAATCGTACCGAATGATTGGTTCTCTATCGTTCCGAATGACAACTCCCAATTTCAGTTGCAAGCTTCTTGCTCGCACGGGGCAAATGAAATATCACACCCAACAATTTGCTCAGGCAGTTACACGAATAGCATAAGCTGCTTCTAGCTAACCGCCATATGGGTTCTGAACTTTCAGCTAATTCGAAATACTCCAAGGGTAAGAATCATACTAATATGGTATGTATCTGTGCTCAGGCAGTTGGACAACTTTGACCAGGCTCAGTCAAATAATGGAATTCCTGGATAGCTTTATTCAGTAATGCCAGCATGCCATTTCAACATTACCAAATATACATACATGTATCATTATATGATTCCCATGACTGAAAGGTAAATGCTACTACTGTCAAGGATATTGTCCATAATATTGAGCATAATATAACAAAAACGTAACTTTTATATACTATAAAACACAAAAATACTTTACACTTGCCAAGCACACGGCAACCTACAGGATGTTGCATGCTAAATCACATGAATACAGTTTAACACAAGGACATGTTGATCACTTCTATGAACAACAAAAGAAAATAGCCTGACTCAAGATCATCCCCCGAGGGGGACACGTAAAAAGCAAAACTTATAAGCTTGCACGTAAATTCCACATATCATACGTCTCATATTAGGGGCAACAAGGAATGAAAAAGGGAAAAGAAACATTGAAATTACTAATAGAGAAAGAGCATTATTATTGCAGTATTGCTATAAAAGGAAAAAAAAAATAGAACACGGACTTACTTAAACCACTGATGATTATTTTGGATCAATTGCCATCGGTGTAATTCGCCTCTTGGCTGGCTTATTTGAGATGGGTGTACTAATTGAGCTAAGTGATGCCTGCTTCCCTTCATTCTTCTCTACCTCTGTCTTTTTGCTTTCTGGCAACAATACAGAAACATCTGTAGGATTTTCAGCAATTTTGTCATCTGGTATCTCAACAATAGGACTTTTATTCTCATGAAATATATCATTCTTGTGTTCTGCAACAAATTGAAACAGCATCAGAAATGGTTCGAAAAGAGGAAAAATAATGAACACAAAGACAAACAAATGCACAACGAACCTGCAAAGGAGACTGGTGATCCCAGTTCATCAGCTTCAAATTCTACTAAAGTACAGTAACCGTCTTGAGAACACACAGCCAAATAATGTGCGCTGGGTGACCTTGAAGCAAAAAAAAAAACCCGGCAATTCAAAAGGAGAAAAAGACTATTATGGGGCATAATAATCATCCCAGAGAAGTGAACATTTTGTATGAGCATAGCACCTCAGGATCAAGCATTTCCAGATCTTATTAGACTTGGGGGAAAGAATGCGACAAGTGCAGATCTTACTGCAATACTTTCAAGCCTCTACAGTAAAATGAGAGGTAACTCTCAAACTAATGGTTTCCTACAACTTTTATTTTGAGATTTTATTGTTGCCTGTGTCTAAAACAAGACACAAACTTACCAGGCAATGTCAGTTATGGCTGCATAATGAAGACCGGCTAATATTGCTATTGGAGAAGCACTCTCGGTATCATAGATATACAATGAGTTTAAAGTTGCCACTGCAAAAATTAGGCGATAAGGAAGCTTGAAGAGCCCAGCTGCACAAGTGAACAAAGACAGTTAATTATCAATTATCCTCACACTTATGTCTGCTATACCTTCCGCAAAAACAGAAGAACAAATACCTGAATGTGATCCCCTAAGGCTGTAAGTCACAGGACAGAAACGAACAGCTACAATAGGTTTACTGGCACCAGGCAGCAGTAATGCAGGTCTGCATATAGTAATAAACAGAAAAATCTCAATGCAAGATAAAGGATACATTTTATTAAATTTAGTTTGTTATAAGAGCTATTTTGGCTTATCATGCACTGACAGACTTTAGACTTTGTGTCCTGATAGATGAAAGAAAGCAGAGCTTAATCTTGTGGGGTACCAATACAGAGAAGTAATAAGTTCAAGTGCATGTCTTGCCTTGAAAAATCCTTTCTAGAAAATACATAAGCAGTATTAACTGTTTCTGATGTAGCTGAAACTTTGTAAGAACCTGAAATGGCAAATTTAATCACAACAAATTCATTTGAAAAAGTGCCCAAAAAAATAAAAAAAATAAAAAAGAGAAAGAAGAAGCCAGAGACTGACAGCATAATCAGATAACAATTTGATGATTTTAGAAGGGAGACAAAATAACTAGATACTTGCGCTTTGAATCCAAGGTCTGAAAAAAAAATTAAAATAAAAAAGAGTAATGACTAATAACAAAAATTTAGTTTGCCCAGAATATAGCCAACTAGTTTAAGTTGCAAGGAACCAGGCCTTGCCATAAGATTTTTCTCGAGTTCTCATTTTTTTCTATCTTTGCAACCGGAATAAAGATACAGAAAAAAGAACAAAGTTGAAATTCTTTGGATAAGGTCTGGAACCATCCCCCCAAGCAAAGTAAGGAATTGAAGCCTAAGATGATGTTATGATAAGAAAAGGCAAGTGATAAGACAGTGAAGTGAAGTATCATCAGTAACATTAGATAATAAACATATATAGGTTGATACCTGCTGGAACAAGTAAAAATGATCCATCAGGCGACCATGCTAGTCTTCTGAAGAAAGAAGGCAATGTTTCATCATGAAACAGATGAGTTTTTGAAGACTGCATCTCAAAACATGGATGAGGCTTATAACATGTGACAAATAAATATATAGTCTGCAGCAAACAGTGATAATCATGCCATTCTCTGACCTTAGAAACATCTATGAGCTGTTTCTCTGCCTTTGTGATGACATGCTGACAAATAAAATTCATCTTCTCAACACCTTTCGTTTTTGTAAGAGGTTTCTGAACATACACACGGCAAGTTCTATCTGAACTAATAGATGTGACGTACTTAGACAATGGATCCCAGGCAACTCCTTGCACATAATGGAAATGACCATCCAATAACTGATGAACAGACCCTGACATTAAGAGACAAAGGAATCAGAAAAGCAACAACCAACACATCCTAACCCAAAGGGAACTGTGGATTTTGTTTTTCGCCTTTCTTGCCTTTATTAACATCCCATATGATGCACGAATTATCAACTGATCCTGAGATCAGAAATGCACAATCAGGCGACCACTGCAGGTCCAGAACATCTTTACGGTGAAATCTGGTTAAAGGAAAAAAAAAAGAAAAAAGAAAAAAAAAGGCAAATAAATGCAAGAACATATACTGACCCTGATGAAGAAAAATATACTCAAGGTTCACCTCTCAATACTACCTTCTATGGTTTTAATCTTCATTGGATGAAGATTATTTCTTTTTTTTTTTCATTTTATATATGATATTCTTCATTGATTTTATATATGATATTCTTCTCTAATTGAGTGGATGGATATGTCAACTCAATTCAGGCCTCACATGAAAACTATAAATGATAAATTGCAGCATGATCCAGATTTGATACCATACAGCAAAAAGAGGCTCAATTCTAAACAGAAAAAGGTTGGCCGCCATATGGCCTATGGAATTATCAAAGCACATCACTTACGATAAATTCTTGAGAACTTTCCACGTTTGACTAGTTTCTGTAGTATTTAATTTCCATATGATCAACTCTCCACCTACATATAAATCAAACTTGAGAAGACATAGTCTGGCTAAATCTAGATAAATATATGGCCATATTTTATACTAAACAACAAACAGTTTATGACAAAGTCATACCATCAGCACCAGAGGCAAGTTGCTCTCCTGCATAATTCAAAAGATAATATTACTTCAAATGAACAAATAAAAAAGAAAAATTGAAAGAAAAAAATGAAGATAACATGACCACAATATCATTCGATGACAAAGCAGTGAGACCAGCATAAAAATGCAGAATACATAACAATGGGAATGGTACCAAATTAAGCACTATTGGAGGTGAAACAAAGGAATATGAAATATGTGAAACTAAAAAAAAAAAAAAAAGAAAAAATCTAGAGATGGAATTTTGTCAAATACCCCCACTTATAATCAAAAGAAAATAAAAGTGCAGTACTAAAATTATCAAAAATCCTAGTTATAGTAGTAGTACCTAGATTTGGAATATTCCACATTTTTAACAACACAACAGCGAGTTAAGCAGCTCACCATAGGTCCACTATCTGAAAACACGGTTAAAAAGAGTCCTCTTCATTTGTTCACAAAAATGACTTGCTTATTATTCACATTGTCGGATAAATTTAAAGGGTTAAATAGGGAAGAAAAGCAGGACGTTATAAGAGTTTCAATGAACGACATTATAGTATGCATAATATTGCCTAACAAGAGAAGACACCTCGTTTCACTAATGCATAAAGATGGTTAATCACAGGTTAACAACATCATTGACCATTGACTGAATCTCTCAACTGGCTTTTATCTCTCATGCTTTCCTAAAATATAGAGCACCTTATATACCTTTTTCTATCACAAGATAAATGCTAAAAGAAAACATTGATGAGGATATTAAAAAATATAGACTCCAGAGCAACACTAATTTCATGATCTCCTCAAAATATAATGTCATGCCCTAAGGCGAAAAAGAAGATTAGATGAAAAATCCAGTTTTCACAGTATTCAATACGTGCTGAGGAGGGAGCAGTAAAGAATATAGCAGGTTCTGGTAAGAATCAGCATGGCAAAAGTTAATTTTGTATTTTCCAGAACAAGAAAAAAACATCTCTTAAGAGCTGATCCAGTCTGTGGTATGTGGACATATTTGTTTTCAGATCTGTCTTACCCTGGAAGATCAAAACAAACAATAAAAGAACTGGGCAGCCCGATAAACAAGAAGACATCATGAGATACATATATCAATTTCACATCCATTGCATAATCCAGCTGCACCAAACTTTGACGAAACAAAACTATTGACAATCAATAGTATATGGATATCGATTTGCAACACTTCCAAACTATATAATGATTTAATGAAAAGTATAGTAAGAGCCAAAGTGCAGAAAAGTGGTATTATATATTCATCCATTTCGAACATATCAATTATCGCATAAATAACAAACATGAGTAAATAACAGTAAAACTAAAAAAGAACGGGAAGCTTAATGAGAATCAGCAGTTTTTACCGGAAGGAGAGAATCGAAGGGCATTCACAGCAGAACTGTGATACGAAAGGCTACTTTGATAGGAAGCTGTCGGGATTTTCTTCTGATCTTCACCTGAATTTATTAACCAAAGCTGAAAGTTCCAGCATACAAAGAATAGGGGTTCCATTAAATCCATGTACAGCAGAAAAAATCACAAATAAGCGATAAATACCTAAATTCGAATCCAAAACCGTACATCCAGAAGCGAAATCAGGGAAATACTCACGAAAGGAATTGTGAATAGAAAGTACCTTGATGTCGAAATCAGCGCCGCCGGTGGCGAGAAGACCGGATATGGGGTGAAAGTCTAGGGTTAGAAGAGGTTTTGTACCATGCCAGTTGATCTGCACAGTTCCACCCTTCATTTTTTTTTTCCACCTTTTGATCAAATATTTTCTAGCTTGTATGGTCTCTGAGAAAATCCAGGAAATTTTCTACAGTACCAGGAGTAGGAGGAGAAGAGCGTAGGCGGGCTACTGCTTTGCTTTGGCGGGAAACAACCACATGAAGCTGATGACAGTGAAATCCCGCTAGCGACGCAAATATTGGGCAAGTAAGTTGGGCTGCTTTTAGGCCAATCTTTTCTCTGGGCCCAAACCTCAACTCGCCTCTTCTCCTTTCTTTCTTTCTTTCCTAAGTTTCCTTTTTCTAAAGAAAATTATCGAGAAAAATATGCAAAGCAAGAACAAAGATAAACGGGGAGATCCAAAATAAGGTCAATAGACTTCCTACAAACATCCATGCATCCGAATGCAAAATAGAAAACTTATGTTAGGGAATGAAAAACATAAGAACTTTTGAAAAATTCATTAAAGTTAATAAAGTTAATTTTTCAACAGCATAAAGATAAGGTAGTAGTAGAGAAAAAGTTCCAGCCAATACTATAAAAAAATAAAAAATACATAGAATATTATTTTTTTTGTTACTAATTGTAGCATTTAGCAACGAATTAGAAACGAAAAATAAACATTGTTGCAAATATCATTTGCTGGCTGGATCGTGGGAAAGAAGTGTTACAAGACTATAGCAAGAATAGAGTAAAAATCTCACCAAATCTGCAAGATAATAATGAGAATGGGGTCATGTCATTGCCAAATCTGTGTGCCAAACTTATGCCACCAATAACAATGAGATTATTCATACATTTTTATTGAAGACAAATGTGTCGTTACTAAATTTCACCGCATTAGCGATCACATTTTACAAAAGCCATACATTATTGAGACTATTAGCACATTGCTAATTTGTACATGCTTAGCGAGGAAAATTATCCGCGCTAATTATAAAAATAGAAATTATTCATACATTTTTAGAGAGAAAAAATTTGTCATTGTAAGTTTTACCACTCTATTGAGGACATACGTCCTCGCCAATTATAAAAGCTATAAATTATTCATACACTATTAACAAGGAGAAGTGCATTGTTGCTAATTTTTACATATTTTGCGAGGTAATGTAGACATTAGGTCTTAGGCCCTCTTAGTTAGGGAGAAATCCAGTGATGAAATTACCTGAAATGATTAGAACAAGAGACCATCTTGTAAAAACTACTCAAAGAATCCAAGTAAAAAATTAAGGAATGACACAACACTGCATAGTATCTCTGCTTGAGGCATTTTTGTCCATATAGACCTAACTCTTTGGTTTGCACGGACTTAATAAACCTTTTGTCCGTACGATAAGTATTTTGTCTGTATGGACATGGCCTCTTCATCCACACGGACTAAGTGTTTGGTCTGTACAGACCAAACTTTCTGGCACCTGAAGATAAGACTGCTTCATCTCCTTGAGTACATGAGTAGAATTGTTATTCTCTCCCACTAGGAGCTTATAAATAGGCTAGATTTTGAAGAGAAATGGGGTTCTCGATCTCCTCTTGGTTCCTCTCTTCTTCTCCTCCCCATATATACACTCCTCCTTAAAAAAAAAAAAAAAAAAAAACCAATACGCTATAAATCCCCAACAAGCTTGGATTCTTGGGTTCTCTAATCAAAGATAATTTCCTACTTTACATCAAAAGCCTCAAAGGTATACATCTGAAGATTTATCTATTTAGGAGCTCTTGAGTTCCTCCCCTCTCATTTCTAGATATGTACATATGTATATTATGATGTTGTGATATTTTGTTTTATGTGTTTGTGATTTGGAAAATATCTTTTATATATTCCTTCAGACATTCCCAGTAGTTATATAGCCCATGAATAGACCATGAGGAATGGGTTTTAAATAAAATGCTTGTTTTCCAAACTTCGTGGACTATTCTTTGTTAAATCTTATTTTATTTGTACAAAACATGTTTTTAAAGGTCCTTAGATCCTCAAAAGACCTATGAATTACCCAAAATCACCAAGAGTTTTTTAGAATCTAGAAATGGATTAAACAGAACTTAATTTCTAAGAATGGGGCCTAGTTTTGTCCATATGTATGAAATAGATGAATTTCTTCAAAACCCTAAGATTTGATGAACTTCTGTTCACACAAACTAAACCTTTAAGTCCATACGGATAAAAGTTCTCTCTACCTTTGGTTTGTGCCGACGAGAGTTGTATCCATACGGGCGAAATTGTTTGTTCTGCATGGACCAAATTTTCAAATCCCAGAACAACCTTGAGTCCAAGTTGATCTTTTTTCTCCATTTTGCTTTAGTTTTGTGTTTATGCCATGATGCCATATATATAAGGTTGATTGTATGTATTACATAACTTAAATCTTAGTATTAAATAGATTGAGTTAGACCTCTTTGATATTGGTGAAGTTGAAGCAATTCTAACAATTGCTTCCTTTGCTAGTTCGTGGAGGTAAGATTCCCTATTTAATGATAAGGTCTTGAAAAAAAAATTAATGCTTTTACATCCTTATTTGAAAAAAGGCTGATATTATTTAATAAGTATTTAATTTTGCATGCAAATCCCATGACATAATATCCCATCACTACAAGAAAATTAATAAATAGAGACGGAATTTTAGAGACGGAAATTGATTTAGAGACGGAAATCGTTCAGAGACGGAAATTGATTTTCATCTCTATTTAGAGACGAAAATCGTTTCATCTCTAAAATTTGGTCGCTAAAAATGGCGGGATTGGTTCACTCCACATTTAGAGACCGCAAATAGAGACCGTAAACTTATTCCGTCTCTAAATAGAGACAGAAATTAAATTTCGTCTCTAAAATTCGATCGCTAAAAATGGTGGGATAGGTTCCCTCCACATTTAGAGATCGCAAATAGAGACCGTAAATTTTTTTCGTCTCTAAATAGAGACGGAAATTTAGTTCCGTCTCTATATATATACACATACACACACACACACACATACACACACACATATATACATATATACATATATATATATATACATATGTATATGTATATATATGTAAAGGATTTTGATGAGAAAAAGATACCCACTAGATCTAAAGCAATACACATGTCAGAAGAATTAGAAAAACTTTCTAGGAAAGAGATTCAAGATTTAAAAAATAAAGGATTAATTAGGGACTCTAAATCACCATGGTCTTGTTCAGTCTTCTATGTGATGAATGCGGCAGAATTAGAAAGAGGAGCCCCCAGATTAGTTATAAACTATAAACCTTTAAATAAAGTCCTACAGTGGATAAGATACCCTATCCCTAATAAAAGGGATTTATTAAAAAGATTATATAATGCAAAAATATTTTCGAAATTTGATATGAAATCAGGATTTTGGCAAATTCAAATTCAAGAAATGGATAGGTATAAAACAAGATTCAATACTCCTTTCGGCCATTACAAGTGGAACGTAATGAGTTTTGGACTAAAAAATGCCCCATCAGAATTTCAAAATATAATGAATGATATTATTAGACCAATTAATGAATTTTCTATAATATATATAAATGATGTTTTAATATTTTTGGATAATATTACTCAACATTTTAATCATTTAAGAAAATTTTATAATATTATACATAATAGCGGATTAGTAATTTCTCCTACTAAAATGAAATTATTTCAAGTAAATGTCAGATTTTTAGGACATGACATAGATCAAGGAGCCATTAGGCCTATAAGTAGCAGCTTAGAATTTACAGAAAAATTTTCAGGTGAAATTAAAGATAAAAAACAGTTACAAAAATATTTAGGATGTTTAAATTATGTTCATAACTTTTTTCAAGATCTAGGAAAAATCTGTCAGTCTCTTTATAATAGGGTAAAGAAAAATTTAGAATCATGGACAGATAAACACACTCAAATAATTAAAATGATAAAGGCAAAAGTAAAAAGTCTCCCATGTCTTAGTATCCCTCATCCAGAAGCATTTTTTATAGTAGAAACAGATGCAAGTGACATTGGATTTGGAGGAATACTTAAACAGAAAAAGAATGATAAAGAAGAGCTGGTACGATTTTACTCAGGTAATTGGAATGAAACACAGAAAAACTACTCTACTATTAAAAAAGAGATATTAAGCATTGTTTCATGCATCATGAAATTTGAAGATGATCTTTACATGAAAAGATTTTTACTAAGAATAGACTGTCTTTCTGCAAAACATATTTTAGAAAAGGATGTTAAAAATCTAATTTCTAAACAAATTTTTTCCAAATGGCAAGCCATTCTCAGCAATTTTGACTTTGAAATAGAATTTATCAAAGGACAAAATAATTGCTTACCAGATTTTCTTTCCCATGAGTTTTTACAGGGAAAATGAGTAAAGATAATAAGAAGGTGCTTAGTAAAGCCAGTATTTCTAATCAAGTCAATAATAATCAGATGGTAAATACTAATCAGATGATGCCTTTATCACCCAACAGATTTGCAGCCCTATCACCTAGACCTAGACCTAACACCCCCTTGGTTCTCTCCATGAATTTCTTCAGTCCTAATCATACCTAATCCTCCACCTACACCTCTTAGAAATTCAACTTTAGGAACACCTCCTACCCTTTTTAGACCTCCTACTTACTCCACAGTGGTTTCCACTCCCTCTTTTGCTTCATCATCTTCAACTCCAAGAAAGCCATCTTCAGTTTATATGCTAAATCCTCATATACAGTTTATTAAAGTTTTAGAACCAGAAGAACAAAGCCTGATAGAAAATCAGAGTTTCTATAAGTTAATTGATTTCATATTTTTAAAAGGATTTCATTTCCTAGAAGAATGCCTAGATAAAACCAGAGAATTTTATGAAATGATCTTAGTTGACACTGATTATGTGGTAATCGAGCACAATTATAATCAAGATTCTACCAAGATCAACTACTGCAAAGTAAAAATTTTCAAGATTATGACATTGGTAGAATGGGGATTAAAACCTTATTCCTTTAAGGTCCTAACAGGATATTCAGCACGAAACCAGTACAGCTACTACGATTATCAAGATGCCTAGTTCAAGGCCTTTTTTCTCAGAAATTATAATCATTCAAGGTTTTTCTACTTTTCTCACAAGTTTTCAGGTTTTTATCCAAATTGGTTTCTAAAGTGGCTTGATTTCCTTGGACATATAGAAGCTATCTTTCCTCCACAGGTTCATCAGGGTTACATAAAATATAAAGAGCAATACCAGAACAATACCAATGATTCTTTAATTCAGTTCTGTAATGAATTTAAAATTCCTTGGATCATTACTTGGAATTATCATGCTTCTACCGACTCAGTTATCCCAATACTTTATCGAGAATATCGAGTAAAGTGGTGGGACTCTTTTCAAGAAAACAGGGCAAATACGGAAGCAATCAAAGAAAAATTCGACAATGATAAATTTTCTTATCAGACTCCACCTTATCAAGATAAGAGGCAAGTCCAGTCAGAATCAAGTCCAGAATCCACAGCTAGCAAGCATTATCTTATCGGCCTCCTTTCTTCAGCCACGTCAGAACAAGAAGTATCGGCTATCCTTAGCCATGCGACTTTTGAAAAAGGAAATTTGTCAGCAGAAGAAGTAGCCCCAGCTCCACATCATTTTGTCGATTCTCAAGATCCATATGATGACATTACAATAATGTAAAAAAAAAAAGTTTTTCCACTAACCTTTTTTGCAGGTATCAACAACAAAGATTCCCCAGCTCAGTGAATATTTATGCAAGGAAACTTTCTAGATCATTAAAGCAATAAATCTTCAGGTTTCTTTTTTATGGCCGACAAAAAACAAAACTCTTCAGACACATCTTTAGGCGCACTATCAGAAATATGCTAATCAGGCTAAGGACCACATTTCAATAGCAGACAAGATTATCAGCAAAGCATTTTCAAGATTCCTTCTTATCAATAAAGAACAGCTCATCAGTTTCAATAATGCAAGACTCTCGAATCATCTTCTTCAGCCTATATATTCAGATCACTTCATCAGAACAAGGCAGAGCCTTTTCTTCAATAAAAAAATTAGACAAAGCAAAAATAAGAAACCTTTAGTTATATCTACCTCCCACTGTAATAAAACCTTAGATCTTCAACTTATATTTACAAAAGCTTGTTTATGTACTTCATCTCCCTCATCGTGTAATAATTCTTCAGAATATAATATATCAGGTATATTTTAAATATGGATCATTTTGTTCATCATTTTATTAATGCTTTATCAGCTTTAGATTTTTCAGAAAATCGAGAAAGGGCTTTACTCAGGCAAGAGCTTTTAAGTTTAAGAGAAGTTTTAAATCAGCAACATGAAGAATTTCATTTAGATGGATTTTGCAATTGTCAGGATTTTACTTTTAAACAAATTTTAATTAATATGCATTCAGAATCTTCAGCATCACATACACCTGCATCTTCACCATCAACAGTACCTGTATATGAAAGTTATATCGATCATTTTATAGATTCTTTAGGAATGGTAGACTTAGCAAATAGAGAGGCAATGTTATATCTCAAAACAGAACTTAAAAATCATTTAAAATTTATAAAAGATGAAACAGATATATTGCATGATCAAGAATGTTGTGATTGTAAAAGCTATGATATTAATAGGAGATTTATAGAAAGTATGGTAGAATTCTTACATATCAACACATGAATAATAGTAATAATCTAATTGATAATTTTATATCCAATATAATTCAGATAGATTTATCTATAGCAGACCAAAGACTTTATTTAAAATCAGAATTACGAAAATTATTAGGTTGGATAGAAGATGATTTAGTTAATATTCATTGCCATGGATTTTGTGATGGCAAATCTTATAATCACAAGAAAATATTTATATTAAATATGTTATATTTTCTTAAATTTAACTATTTATAAAATTATTATGTCCGATCCTGTTCGTTTTGGTATCAGAGCCTGGGGGGAGAGGAGACTGTTTTATTTAAACTATTCAAACTGATTATTTTACCTAAGCTTGCCTTAGAAATAGTTGCAGAAAAGATAGAACAGTTGAGTAGGAATCGTTGGTCAGCCCTAAAGGCGTGCGTTGGTCAGCCAGTAGCCTAGGAGAGGAATAAGGTGGTCCAGCAGCTGGGTGGTCCCGTGATTACTCTCAGGTTCAATCTTTACTGTTAATTGTTTTTAAGCAAATTTGGCTAAGATAGTCATTATGAATAGGTTATCTAGAATTCTCTCTAATAGAGAACCAGGATCTAATTGTAAAATGAACACTAATAATTCCTATCCCTTAGATATGAATTCTTTAAAAATTAATATAGATAAAGTTGAACAAGATTTGCATAACTGGACTATTCCTAAACAGAATATTAAAACCATATATTCCATAGGAACTTTTGATTTTATGTCTAATTATTCAATTAAAACTACTGAACAGACTTTTCCCATTAATCAAGAACATTCTAGCATTCAATTGTTTTCAGAAGAATCTATTAATTAATGGTCATAGAAGAAATAAATATAGATTCTTACATATTGGTGCAGTTCAGATAGCAATTAAACCTTTATTCAGATTAGGATTAGATGTCCCTGTCTTAATGTGTTTAAGAGATGTTAGACATTTAGACTTTTCAAATTCGTTACTTTCTATGGCAAAAACTAATTTAGCTAATGGACCAGTATATTTTAATTGTTATCTAGGTTTTACGCTTAGTTTATTTGACAAACACTTAATGGATACCTTAACCTTAACGGTTAAAATAAAAAAATTTAAATGTTAAAGAAGATGTTAAGGCTGTAGCAATAATTTACAGGGTGTATTATAAGGTTATGACCACTTCAATAAATCCTAGGTCAGTAAATTCTTTAACTAGAAATGAAACTATAATTTTTGAAGGAAATAGAGCTCACTCTAATATTCAGATACATAAAAGATTAAAATGGGAATAAATTACTAGGTCAGTGATAAGTTCAAAATGTATGTTGTTTTTATATGAATTTCCAGCTTACTTTTGAGTTGAGAAGTTCCTATTTTAGTATATTTTTGTTAAAGTTTTATTAGATATTATCTGGTGTACTAAAATAAGATTTTATGTTGTTTTTGGCATTTTTAAGTAGCTTACACGGCGGTAAGGTTATTCCTCACCGCTGTGTGAAGTGAAAATATCACAGTGCAGCAGAAGGGTATTACACGGTGGTAAGGAACTGCCATACCGTCGTGTACAACGGGAATCACCACTTACGTATGGAGTTACACGGCGGCGAGGAATCCTCATACCGCTGTGTAAAGCGTAGATTGCCAACAATTACGGCGCTGGACACGGGGAACAAAAATTCAAGATTATTGACCAGAGGCCATTTACACGGCGGTAAGGAATTCTCATACCGCCGTGTAACCTGCATGTAAACGAAATCTGCATAAAATCGAAGAATTTCAGCCCACCTTTGGACTTTAAATGTTATATAGGGGCTGAAGTTAAAGAGGAAAGGGGATGAATCTTTTTGGGAACGGAAGTCAAATATTATTTTGTTTTATCTGCATCTTAAGTTTATTTTTTTCATATATTTTTAGAATAAATTTTCAGTTGGGAGAGATCTGGAGAATTTGGGGATTGGAGAATTTATCATTCATTTTGGAAGTCTTATTAGCTGACTCAGTTGAAGAACGTCAATTTTTATTATTGTAAGAATTTCATTTTCAGATCTCAAATGGGTAATATCAACTTCTCTCTGTTTAATTCAGTTTTTATTTCAATTATGAGTGAGTAGTTCCTTTTCTTGTTAAAGGATGCCTTGAATCCCTAATAATCATGTGAGTGCTTTGTGTGGATTGATTTATGCATATGCTTCAGCTTTTTCTTCTCTGAATTAATCTGTTTGTTCTTGAAATTAATGCCAGTTTGAGATTGATCTACCGTGATAATCTTTGATTGTAATTCGTTTCATGAACTTACACATACTCTGTTCTATTTTTATCGATTTTCATTGATTTGATGAATCCGGGATGGTAGTTAAATCTGTGGATCTCTATTTTAATAGGTTCAGAATTGTAAAAGATAATCGAGTTTTGATATCTGAATTCGGGATGGTAGGATCATCTAAGCTTAGGACTTAAGACCTGTTTCGATGCTAAAATATGTGCTGAATCCGGGATGGTAAGTGCATGTGTTGGAGAAGCTGGATCCGAAAGGCAGGCTATGGTATAGGCTAGGTTGTTCACTAATTTGCATATGTGATTGATGCGTTTGAGTATTTACATGGCATTATTGGGGAGGATGGGTATTACTTAGCAAGATCTTTTAGTTATTTCATCAAATTTGTATTGGTATTGAGTCTTTTAATATTCTTGAATTAGTTATTTTATCAATTACAGTCCTTAATTTTTACCTTAAATAATTCATTACATCAAACAATTGGGAATTCTTTAGCATACATTTAATTGCTAAAATTTACGCAACTCAGTCCCTTGGGTTAGATAACTTGTGGTCTTAATTATACATCACTATATTACTTGCCGATTCAGTACACTTGCTGTGATCGCATCAAGTTTTTGGCGCCGTTGCCGGGGAGTGACATTGTTAGTAAGTTTTGATTCTTAATTTGTATGTGTTTTTATTTTTCTGATTTTATTATTTTTTATTCTTTTCAGGTAGTTGTGGTGTATGAGCAGATTGAGGCAAGAAAAAGTAGCACCCTATGACCCTGAGATCGAGAGAACTTTGCATCAACGCAGGAGAGCCAACAGAGATAACAACATGGAAAACGATCCTCTCCCTATTGATGAATTTCCTCCCGAGAACGAACAAGTGCCACGAGCACAAGAAGAGATGCCGGGTAATTATGGAGAAGAAGTCCCAAGGCAAAGGACAATAAGAGACTATATTGTACCAAGATGGAATGAGGATCACAGGACAATTGTGTTGCCTAGGGGAATGCAATTTGAACTTAAACCAGCAACCATTACTATGGTACAAAGAAACCAGTTTTCAAGATCAGAATTGAGGATCCTGCACAACATTTATATATATTTTTGGAGGTCAGTGACACAGTTCAGATACCGAGTATGACTTCTGACGCAGTAAGGTTAAAATTGTTCCCATTTACTTTGATTAAAAAAGCAAGGGATTGGTTGCAGATGTTACCAAGTCAATCAATAAGATCGTGGGAGCAATTACAAGAGAAATTCTTAATGAGATTTTTCCCTCCCACCAAGACTGCAAGAATTCGTAACAGTATTATGGGTTTTGCTCAAATGAATGAAGAGCCTTTCCATGAGGCTTGGGAGAGATTTAGGAGATTATTGAGAAGCTGTCCGCATCACGAGATAGCTGTACATCAATTGATGACTTTATTTTATGCTGGAGTCACCCCACAGACAAGGTCACTTTGGGATGCATCATCAGGAGGTTCCTTTTTGAATAGGTCAGAAGAAGCTTTTCTTATGTTGAATGAGATGGCAGCAAATGATGCTCAATGGGCTGCTCCTAGAACAATTCCAAAAAGGCAAGGAATACATAATGTGGATGAAGTATCAATGCTGAAGGCACAGATAGAATCAATGCAGAAGGAGATAAGTGGATTGAAGGTTTGAAATGTGTCCTCAGTCTCTCAAGAGAGTGGGCAGTATGAAAGCGGTCAATATAGTCAAGAAGGTGGAGCAATGGGAGATATAAATGCTGTAGGAGACTACCGCAGGAATGACTGTAGACACCGGGTTCTGAGTCAGATTTTGATGGCAGTTTTGAGTTCTTGATAAATTCCTCCAAAAAAAAAATAATAATAATAATAAATACATAAAATATGTAGGTAAAATTCAAAATTCAAAATTAAAAGAAAAAATAAAAATTTAGGATTAGGTTAATTTAATTAGATGAATCGAAAATTAAGATTAGGTTAATTTAATTTGTTAATATTGTAAGATAAATTGATAATTAAGGTTAGTTGATTAATTATTTAATATTTTAGGATAATTGAAATTGAAAAAAAATAAAATAAATAAATATAGGGTTTAATTAGATAAAATAGATGTCGTAGTTTAAGTAAATTAATTAAATTAAGAAAGTAGAAAAATATATTTAATTAGTAATGTTTAATTAATTAATGTGTTTAGTTTAAGTGTGTAAATTAGTTAAAATAGAAATAAATAAAAATAAAAAATAATAAAAAACGGAGGGACTTATTAGGTGAACCTATTTACCCTAATTTGGGGATATAAAAAGAAAGAGATGAGCAAAAGATTGGGGGGGGGGGGGGGGGGGGGGGCTCTCTCGGCTGAACAAAAATTGAAAGAAGAAAAAATAAGAAAAAGAGAGAACAAGAAATAAGAAAAAGAGAGAACAAGAGAGAGCAGGGGATGGGTGGAAGAACAAAGAAAGGAAAATCAAAGTAAAAGAAAAGAAAAGAGAGAGGAAGAGAGAAGAGGTGGCCGGCCATAGAAACAAAAGAATCGAAGGGAAAAGAAAATAAAGGAAGAGAGAGCAAGAGAGAGGAACAAAGAGGGCCAAAATCAAAAGAAAATAAAAGCAAAAAATCGAGAATAGAGGGACCAAAATCATAGGATATCAAAGAAAGGAAAAAGGAATAAAAGGTAGAAGAAATAAAAGAAAGGAAAACAGAGGGGACCAACGGACGCCGGAACCAAGGGAAACGGAGGAAGAAAGAGAGGAAAGTGGCGGGGGCTCCGCCGGCCAACCACAGCCGCCGATCAGCGCACGCGCCCTGCCACGGTGGAGAGCGGACCCGGACGAAGCCGGTAGTGGTTGCCGATCATCTGAAGTCGCCGGCATGAGGGAGATCGGCGAGGAGATTGGCGAGACGTTGCGGCGTATTTTCCGGCGATGGCAAAGCTTCTTCCGGCGCGTGACCAACTCCGGCGGGCTCCCGACGTGGCGATCTTCCCCTCGGTGCCGGATGTGTCGACCACCGATGCCGGCGGCGAAAAACCAGTGAGGGGAGTTTATTTCATTTATTTATTTTATTTTTATTATTATTATTATTATTATTATTATTATTATTATTATTATTGGTATTTATTTGTTATTATTATTTAATATTATGTTTTATATTTAATATTATTATATTCATTAATTATTCTGTATATTATTATTATTATTATTATTATTATTATTATTATTATTATTATTATTATTATTATTATCATTATCATTATTTGATTTACTTATTGTTAGTGTTATTGTATTATATTGTTATTTTTGTTATTGATGTTATTTAATTTATGTATTATTATTATTATTGTGTTTGCTATTATTATTGTATATATTTAGTTATTATTATTTGTTGTGTTTGGTTATTATCATTTTAATGTCATTATCATTATTATTATTATTATTATTGTTATTATTTATTATTATTTATTATTCTATTTTCCTATTATTAATTAGTATTAGTTTGTGTTACTGTTATTATGTCTACTTACTATTATCATTATCATTTATTTATTATTAGTATTTTTGTTATTAATATTATTTAATTTATGTTTATTTTACATTATTTATCATTATTATTATTGGGTATATTTAGTTACTATTAATTATCATTGTGTTTTGTTGTTATTATTTTAATATTATTATTACTATTATCATCATCATTACCATTTTTATTCATGTTATTATTATTACTTTGCATTATTGCTATTATTATTATCATTAATATTATTATCTTTTATTATTACTATTAATATTGTTATTATTATATATTATTTTGTTACTATTGTTATTATTGTTTTATTATTATTATTATTATTATTATTATTATTATTATTATTATTATTATTATCATTTTTTGTTTATTTAATCATCATCATCCTCTTACGGTATTATTATTAGTATTATCATTTTTATTGCATTTGATTATTATAATTGTCATTGTGTTTTACATTCATTAATTCTCTCAATTTATTTCATTCAATTATTTATCTATTTATTCATTTATTTATCATTTAATTTAATTTAATCCATTATTAACTTTAATTATTTTTCTCAATTTGCTTTATTCAATTATTTATTTGTTTATTTATTCATTCAATTATTTATTTATTTATTCATTATTAACCAATATTGTTTTCTGTCTTTACCGCGATGCGAGTGGCATGTGACTCGCTCACGGAGTTAGGCGGAGCACGGTCGGGATGAGTAGATTAGGATTTATTTATCATTCGGAATATGTAATTATTATTTTATTATTTTTAATTCGATTGTGGTCTGTATCAATAAAGGATTTTCTAACGCGCTTAAAAGAACCATCACTCAAATATTTTCTACCAAAATGAAATTTGCTAATAAAACTGGATCCATATTCTGGTTTTCACCCCAAAGCAAAGGTTTAAATCGATTTGAGAATTCTAAGCTTTTTATAAAATAAGTAATTTGGAACCAATGCTCCCGCCTAAAAGAATAGCCCGATTTATGTATGTATTTTTATCATTTTTTATGGTTTCATATTTGTTTTTAGATAATTATAGTTATATTTTATTTACCGCTTTTTTATACGTGCTTGTAATGTGCTTTAATTTTATTGTATAATTTGCATGTGAGAGAAGAGATAAAATAATTGATCTTAAAAACCCATTCACATAATATTAACCAAAGGTATGAATAAGCGTGAGGTCCCGAACTCTCTCTGGTTTTGGCCTCATAAGGTTAGAATTACTTTCCCGATGTGTTATCGGGTGGCGACTCCATGATCCTGCCTTATGGTAGCCCGATAGACGGTGAGGTCGTCTACAGTGGCGACTCCACTGGGGATCTCATGAGATTTTGCTCCGAAAGTACTTTTGGTTAATCTAATGTAAATGGGTGTAGGATCAAGAAATTTTATCACTTTTTGAAAAATTGCATTGCATCATGCTAGAGCCTTAGAATTATGCTAGTTTGGTCCCTCTATTAGCCCCGGTGCGTTCCTGAAGCACGACCTCATTTTCACTCAATTTGGGGAAGTGTTAAGGATAATCACTAGCCCAAACCTCGTGCCATCAAATGGTATATCAAATGGTGACCCGATCGGTCGTTATGCTCGTGATGAGATAGACCCGTCGTGCAGGGACCATGTTTGGGTAGCCCTTAAGTAACACCACCTTTTGACCAAAGCCCATGTAATAGCAATAGATACTTCCCCTAGGTGGTATGTACCTTAATACAGTGCTTGCTACGTGGGTCATCGTGTATTAAACAAGATCAAACAAATTAAGTGGTCTTCTCTGGAAAGCTTTAAAGCTTCGATAACCTCACCTTAATTTGGTTGAAGTGTCCAAATACACAATGGCCGAAAATTATACGTGTACGCATCTTGAGAGATGTCATGCTCTAACACGCTCTTTGGGTCTCCCGTTGACCCACGGATTAAGCCCACCTAGGAAGAGACCGCACGACCTCCTGTGTGAGAGAGAAACGGTTGGGAGGAACTTTTTTCTTGTATGTGTATTCGTGCTCGTGCGTTATTTCTTTCTTTCATGAACAATAGTAAAAAAGGCATGTGCATTTTTCCTCCTGTACAATAATAGAATCTGTGCACTTTGTATATAAAATTGCTTGTATCATAATTTGTAAATATGAACGTAACATGTATTTGTTTTGCATGTATTTGCTTTGCATGTACATAGCAATGCTTGTCGCAACACGTATACATACAACATATATCATTGAATGTACATATTGACATGCATCATGGCACTTGTGGACATACTACCACCATAACATGTAAAAGTAAATAAATAAATAAATAAAAAATAAAAAGAATGCACTCATCATGTGTCATAATATGTACATATCAGTAGGCTTACATTGCATATATATATATATATATATATATAAACATTGTGTGCTGGAGCATACGCATACAGTTGCATTAGCATATAGCGTTGTCATACATGAATTATGCCATGTACATATAAGTTCTTCGTCATGCACGTTAATCGTTGTATATACCAATGCATGTCTTGCATGCTCATACCATGTAAATACACGTACTTTGTGAACGCTATTTGTTTCTTGTAGACACTTTCATTGTATATCTCGTGCTGCACACATACTCCACTTACAGTACATAGTCATTCGTATATTGAGTCCCAAGTTATGTGCATAATTTGTATATATTTTGCATTCTTATCTATGTGAGTTTTGCCATTCCTCGCGACTCATTAGTGCACATTATCTTGCTAGATCACCTTCATCTTAAGTCGCATACGTATTTTTGTCATGTCTAAATCAGGCCATGTGTACATGTATCATATATCTTGAATATTCATTCTCATGTTATACCATATTTTGTACTTATGCCATCGTTGTATGTTGTTTGCATGTACACTATAAATTTATGTATGCATCATGCATTGTTCCCACATTCACACTCACTTATAATTTTTCATAATATTTTACACACACACATCTTTGCACATATTTCATGTATGCATTTTTATACAATATGTTTTTACACATGTTTTGCACATATAGTTCCTTACATGCATTACTGGTATGCATGACACCATTGCATGCATCTTTCCCTGTACATGATTTTTAACGCATAGCTTGCACATATTTTAGGAAAAAAAAAATCTTCTTTGTTGACTTGCATGATTTTTGTACATATACATTTTGATAGAGTTAAAAATTTTTGTGTTAAGTGGTACCCTAAAACGCTGACATGTTGCACCTTATTAAGGTATCTTTGATTTGAAATTTGATTCTGCCTAAGTGGTTCTCAACTATGAATGACTTTGATCTTAGTTTTTAGAAATCTGCATTTCATTCCACTTTGAATTAAGTGGGGGGTAGATATGTTTGATCTTTAAGAGCTAGATCGCATGAAAATATTTGACTATACCATGTCATTTTTAAGTTCAGAGCACATTTGGCCCGTTTTGAAAATGAACTGAAAAACTAGTTGCAATTAGGGGATTGGATGAAAACTCACTAAGAGCACTAGAACCTTTCTAATTACCCGTCAAAGCGACCCCTGGATAAGGCTGAATCTAGAAAATGATTTAGGCACAACTTCTTTGTGTAGCTTTCTAAATGACCATTTCCTACCCTTATTTTCACAATCGTTTGTTAGCCCCTTGAGCCTTTATTTCGGTATGCTAAATGCGTACCAGTTTCGTTGTTACACACATTAAAACTTCACCCTTCACCTAAAATGATTTTGGCTTCCCCTTAGAAGAATGGCCGCTCTATTAAGGATGGATGTACATTATGACATTTCTTTGGGCTGTAAAGATTTGCTCTGATGAAAGTGGGTTTACACTTCGAGAAGATAATTTCAATCATCGATAATTTTTTAGGGTTATCAAAAATTGCCCCGGTGAAAATGGGTCTGCACTTCTAAGAGAGAATCTCGACCATTGATAATTTTTGGGTTACCAGAAATCACCCTGATAATGATGGGTCTACCCCTTGGGAAATGAATTTTCAATCATCGATAATTTTTGGGGCTACACTTTGGGAATGGGGTCTAAATCGTCGATAAACGTTTTTGTGTAATTAGAGACATAAGCTTGCAAAGAAAAAAAAAAGCCCTCTTGATGAGCTTAGTAGTTATCTTTTTAGCTTAATTATTATACTGAGCTTGACGAGCTAAAGTATTACCAAATTCAAATTCAAGAATATCTGGACAGTATACAATTGGGGTTGAGAATGGTGCTTTCATCCGTCGAATTAACGTTGCGGCCATTTTTCTCTAGCGACCTGATCCTCCTTTGATAGCCAATTACCTAAGCCTAACGTTACAACCAAAGTAAGACCTCTTGATTCTTGGTTCGGCCTTATCTAATTAGCGGAGATGACCTTCTAATAAGGTTTGGTACGTAGGAAGAGGCGTATGGTGTTTCTTGAGCTTCAAGCGAGAAGCCATGAGTGTATTAGTGCATTCGAGTTGAGTCTCGTCTCCAAAATTGCGTCTAGAATTTGGCTTTAAAATAAAAAAATTATGTTTTGGCCTTTTGCACATACACACAGAGATTGTATGGTATGCCTTGTATTTACATGTTGATTTAGTAAACTTTGATGTTTACATGTTTGCTTCCTTGCACTTCATTGGGAATGACTCCTGAATTCTTCTGCTAGGATTGAATCAGTTGAGAATGTGGTTTATTCAGTACTTTCAAAGGCAGATAGAAAGCTTGAGTTTGGGATACCTGATAGGTTGTACTCATTTTACAATCTTGGGGTACTTCTTATAGCTACTCGTGAAAGTGATACTTTGCATCTATTTCTATCAATATTTTTCGTACATATGCTTTCTATAAATGTTTTTGCATGTAACTGTAGCAGACATCCTTATAAATAGTTTTACATGTATAATTTTTGCTGCATGTCTTTTGGCATAAGATCTTCAGCGAGCATATTTCATAGATACTTTCACATACGAGCCTCTCTGAGGCTCATTTTTATAATCACTTATTTTGCGCCTTTCGTGGGTATATTTTTTGCATGCATCTCACATGCACATCATTTGCAGGCATTTTGTACATGTACACATGATTTTTTTTTCTGCATTCGTTTCGTATGTATAGTTATCCATACACACATCACACACATCCATTTCTTCACATAGCCTTCATGTATATAATGACTTCCACTTATGTTTGCATGTGATCCTTCACACTTATGCCAGTGAATGACTCCTTACCCTCACGAGTATGATCATGTGTATATATTTCACATTTATAATCCCCTTGCACATATTTTATGCTTGATCTTTTGCATGTATTTCTCATTCATGATCATTTGTGGCATATATGTCATGTACACAATTCTCTACATGCATATTATATTTCTGCACACACTACACAATTAAATTTCACACATGCATAACATCGCGTGTCATTCCATACATGCATAACTCTTAGATTTCACACATGCATAACATCGCGTGTCATTCTATACATGCATTGCGTGCCATCTCATACATACATGGCTTTTCACATGCATTCCATACATACATGGCTTTTCATATGCATTTCATGCATACACAGTGTCCTGTGTCTACTAGATGATGTACAGCAATCTCAACCTCGGGACTTCACATGTCGACATTTCTCAAGCCCTCTGAAGAGGCACAATCTCAAGGTTCTCTTAAGAGGCAAATCCTTTGAGGAGGCCAAATATCAAAAACCTCTCAGGGGGCAATCATTTCAAAGTTGGAGGCAAATTTCCAAGTTCTCTAAGGAGGCACAGCTTTCAAAGTCCTTGAGAAGGCAAAATCTAAGTCATCTGAGGAGGCAAATCTCAGAACATTTGCACTTTGTAAGTCTGGAGCAGACTCGGTGCAGCTCAAGAGAGCAACCCTCGCGTTTTGTAAGTCTGGAGCAGACTCGACAAATCACTTTCGCACTTTGTAAGTCTGGAGCAGACTCGGTGCAGGTCAGGAGAGCAACCCTCGTGTTTTGTAAGTCTGGAGCAGACTCGGCGCATCATCATCCGCACTTTGTAAGTCTGGAGCAGACTCGGTGCAGCTCAAGAGAGCAACCCTCGCGTTTTGTAAGTCTGGAGCAGACTCGATGCATCACTTTCGCACTTTGTAAGTCTGGAGCAGACTCGGTGCAGCTCAGGAGAGCAACCCTCGCGTTTTGTAAGTCTGGAGCAGACTCAGCGCATCATCATCCGCACTTTGTAAGTCTAGAGCAGACTCGGTGCAGTTCAGGAGAGCAACCCTCGCGTTTTGTAAGTCTGGAGCAGACTCGACGCATCACTTTCGCACTTTGTAAGTCTGGAGTAGACTCGGTGCAGCTCAGGAGAGCAACCCTTGCGTTTTGTAAGTCTGGAGCAGACTCGGCGCATCATCATCCGCACTTTGTAAGTCTGGAGCAGACTCGGTGCAGCTCAGGAGAGCAACCCTCGCGTTTTGTAAGTCTGGAGCAGACTCGACGCATCACTTTCGCACTTTGTAAGTCTGGAGCAGACTCGGTGCAGCTCAGGAGAGCAACCCTCGCATTTTGTAAGTCTGGAGCAGACTCGGTGCATCATCATCCGCACTTTGTAAGTCTGGAGTAGACTCGGTGCAGCTCAGGAGAGCAACCCTCGCGTTTTGTAAGTCTGGAGCAGACTCGACGCATCACTTTCGCACTTTGTAAGTCTGGAGCAGACTCGGTGCAGCTCAGGAGAGCAACCCTCGCGTTTTGTAAGTCTGGAGCAGACTCGGCGCATCATCATCCGTACTTTGTAAGTCTGGAGCAGACTCGGTGCAGCTCAGGAGAGCAACCCTCGCGTTTTGTAAGTCTGGAGCAGACTCGACGCATGACTTTCGCACTTTGTAAGTCTGGAGCAGACTCGGTGCAGCTCAGGAGAGCAACCCTCGCGTTTTGTAAGTTTGGAGCAGACTCGGCGCATCATCATCCGCACTTTGTAAGTCTGGAGCAGACTCGGTGCAGCTCAGGAGAGCAACCCTCGCGTTTTGTAAGTCTGGAGCAGACTCGACGCATCACTTTCGCACTTTGTAATTCTGGAGCAGACTCGGTGCAGCTCAGGAGAGCAACCCTCGCGTTTTGTAAGTCTGGAGCAGACTCGACGCATTACTTTCGCACTTTGTAAGTCTGGAGCAGACTCGGTGCAGCTCAGGAGAGCAACCCTCGCGTTTTGTAAGTCTGGAGTAGACTCGACGCATCACTTTCGCACTTTGTAAGTCTGGAGCAGACTCGGTGCAGCTCAGGAGAGCAATTCTCGCGTTTTGTAAGTCTGGAGCAGACTCGGTGCATCACTATCCGCACTTTGTAAGTCTAGAGCAGACTCGGTGCAGCTCAGGAGAGCAACCCTCGCGTTTTGTAAGTTTGGAGCAGACTCGGCGCATCACTTTCGCACTTTGTAAGTCTGGAGCAGACTCGGTGCAGCTCAGGAGAGCAACCCTCACGTTTTGTAAGTCTGGAGCAGACTCGGCGCATCACTATCCGCACTTTGTAAGTTTGGAGCAGACTCGGTGCAGCTCAGAAGAGCAACCCACGCGTTTTGTAAGTCTGGAGCAGACTCGGCGCATCAACATTCGCACTTTGTAAGTCTAGAGCAGACTCGGTGCAGCTCAAGAGAGCAACCCCACGCGTTTTGTAAGTCTGGAGCAGACTCGGCGCATCAACATCCGCACTTTTTAAGTCTAGAGCAGACTCGGTGCAGTTCAGGAGAGCAACCCTCGCGTTTTGTATGTCTGGAGCAGACTCGGCGCGTCACTATCCGCACTTTGTAAGTCTGGAGCAGACTCGGTGCAGCTCAGGAGAGCAACTCTCGCGTTTTGTAAGTCTGGAGCAGACTCGGCGCAACAGTTCAACACTTTGTAACTTTGTAGCGATTCAGTGCAATCTCAGAACTTTCGCACTTTGTAATCTTGGAAGCGATTTGGTGCAATCACTTTGTAGCTTAGACAACAGCTCGGTGATGTTTCAGTACTTTCGCACTTTGAATCTTGGTAGCGATTCAGTGCAACCTCATAACTTTCGCACTTTGAATTTTGGTAGTGATTCGGTGCAAGCACTTTGAATCTTGGTAGCGATTCAGTGCAATTTCAGAACTTTCGCACTTTGAATCTTGGTAGCGATTCGGTGCAATCAATCAACGCAAGTCCTCTCCGAGGGCAAAATAACCCAAGTCCTCTCCGGGGGCAAATCAACCCAAGACCTCTCAGGGGGCAGTCACTCCTTCAAAGTCCTCTTAAGAGGCAACTCCAAATGGTTAAACACCGACCCAGCTGAGGCTAGACACCGCACAGATTAGATGCCGAGACGAGGCTAACGGTACAAACCAGCCACCGTGCAGACCGAGATGAGGTTAGCGGGGCGCCAGCAATGGAACAGATCGCAAATAGAGGCTGTAGTCAGAGAGTACTACATCTCACAAACTCCGTGCAGGCTGAGACGAGGCTAGCGGAACACTCGTGGTAGAACAGACCACAGATCGAGGTTGTAGTCAGAGAGTACTGCACCTCATAGCCACCTTGCAGGTCGAGACGAGACCAGTAGGGTCACCCGTATCAAATTCATTCACCGCTGAGCAGACCGAGACGAGGCCTGCCAGATGAAGACAGGCAACCGTTTGCTCCTACGCAACGTCATCAAGATAAGGTCTGGTATCCTCAGGTAAGTAATCCTCTCTCTTCCTTCTTTGAATTTTGGCTCACCTAGGTGTCTAGCCACTAGCTTCTCCAAAATTGGGGGCAACTGTAGATACCGGGTTCTGAGTCAGATTTTGATGGTAGTTTTGGGTTCTTGATAAATTCCTCCAAAATAATAATAATAATAATAATAAATACATAAAATATGTAGGTAAAATTCAAAATTCAAAATTAAAAGAAAAAATAAAAATTTAGGATTAGGTTAATTTAATTAGATGAATCGAAAATTAAGATTAGGTTAATTTAATTTGTTAATATTGTAAGATAAATTGATAATTAAGGTTAGTTGAATAATTATTTAATATTTTAGGATAATTGAAATTGAAAAAAAATAAAATAAATAAATATAGGGTTTAATTAGATAAAATAGATGTCATAGTTTAAGTAAATTAATTAAATTAAGAAAGTAGAAAAATATATTTAATTAGTAATGTTTAATTAATTGATGTGTTTAGTTTAAGTGTGTAAATTAGTTAAAATAGAAATAAATAAAAATAAAAAATAATAAAAAACGGAGGGACTTATTAGGTGAACCTATTTACCCTAATTTGGGGATATAAAAAGAAAGAGATGAGCAAAAGATTAGGGGGGGGGGGGGGGGGGGGGGGCTCTCTCGGCTGAACAAAAATTGAAAGAAGAAAAAATAAGAAAAAGAGAGAACAAGAAATAAGAAAAAGAGAGAACAAGAGAGAGCAGGGGATGGGTGGAAGAACAAAGAAAGGAAAATCAAAGTAAAAGAAAAGAAAAGAGAGAGGAAGAGAGAAGAGGTGGCCGGCCATAGAAACAAAAGAATCGAAGGGAAAAGAAAATAAAGGAAGAGAGAGCAAGAGAGAGGAACAAAGAGGGCCAAAATCAAAAGAAAATAAAAGCAAAAAATCGAGAATAGAGGGACCAAAATCATAGGATATCAAAGAAAGGCAAAAGGAATAAAAGGTAGAAGAAATAAAAGAAAGGAAAACAGAGGGGACCAACGGACGCCGGAACCAAGGGAAACGGAGGAAGAAAGAGAGGAAAGTGGCGGGGGCTCCGCCGGCCAACCACAGCCGCCGATCGGCGCACGCGCCCTGCCACGGTGGAGAGCGGACCCGGACGAAGCCGGTAGTGGTTGCCGATCATCTGAAGTCACCGGCGTGAGGGAGATCGGCGAGGAGATTGGCGAGACGTTGCGGCGCGTTTTCCGGCGATGGCAAGGCTTCTTCCGGCGCGTGACCAACTCCGGCGGGCTCCCGACGTGGCGATCTTCCCCCCGGTGCCGGAGGTGTCGACCACCGATGACCTCAGACGATGCCGGCGGCGAAAACCGGTGAGGGGAGTTTATTTCATTTATTTATTTTATTATTATTATTATTATTATTATTATTATTATTGGTATTTATTTGTTATTATTATTTAATATTATGTTTTATATTTATTATTATTATATTCATTAATTATTCTGTATATTATTATTATTATTATTATTATTATTATCATCATTATTTGATTTACTTATTGTTAGTGTTATTGTATTATATTGTTATTTTTGTTATTGATGTTATTTACTTTATGTATTATTATTATTATTATTGTGTTTGCTATTATTATTGTATATATTTAGTTATTATTATTTGTTGTGTTTGGTTATTATCATTTTAATGTCATTATCATTATTATTATTATTATTATTGTTATTATTTATTATTATTAATTATTCTATTTTCCTATTATTAATTAGTATTAGTTTGTGTTACTGTTATTATGTCTACTTACTATTATCATTATCATTTATTTATTATTAGTATTTTTGTTATTAATATTATTTAATTTATGTTTATTTTACATTATTTATCATTATTATTATTGGGTATATTTAGCTACTATTAATTATCATTGTGTTTTGTTGTTATTATTTTAATATTATTATTACTATTATCATCATCATTACCATTTTTATTCATGTTATTATTATTACTTTGCATTATTGCTATTATTATTATCATTAATATTATTATCTTTTATTATTACTATTAATATTGTTATTATTATATATTATTTTGTTACTATTGTTATTATTATTATTATTATTATTATTATTATTATTATTATTATTATTATCATTTTTTATTTATTTAATCATCATCATCCTCTTACGGTATTATTATTAGCATTATCATTTTTATTGCATTTGATTATTATAATTGCCATTGTGTTTTACATTCATTAATTCTCTCAATTTATTTCATTCAATTATTTATCTATTTATTCATTTATTTATCATTTAATTTAATTTAATCCATTATTAACTTTAATTATTTTTCTCAATTTGCTTTATTCAATTATTTATTTGTTTATTTATTCATTCAATATTTATTTATTTATTCATTATTAACCAATATTGTTTTCTGTCTTTACCGCGATGCGAGTGGCATGTGACTCGCTCATGGAGTTAGGCGGAGCACGGTCGGGATGAGTAGATTAGGATTTATTTATCATTCGGAATATGTAATTATTATTTTATTATTTTTAATTCGCTTGTGGTCTGTATCAATAAAGGATTTTCTACCGCGCTTAAAAGAACCATCACTCAAATGCTTTCTACCAAAATGAAATTTGCTAATAAAACTGGATCCATATTCTGGTTTTCACCCCAAAGCAAAGGTTTTAAATCGATTTGAGAATTCTAAGCTTTTTATAAAATAAGTAATTTGGAACCAATGCTCCCGCCTAAAAGAATAGCCCAATTTATGTATGTATTTTTATCATTTTTTATGGTTTCATATTTGTTTTTAGATAATTATAGTTATATTTTATTTACCGCTTTTTTATACGTGCTTGTAATGTGCTTTAATTTTATTGTATAATTTGCATGTGAGAGAAGAGATAAAATAATTGATCTTAAAAACCCATTCACATAATATTAACCAAAGGTATGAATAAGAGTGAGGTCCCGAACTCTCTCTGGTTTTGGCCTCATAAGGTTAGAATTACTTTCCCGATGTGTTATCGGGTGGCGACTCCATGATCCTGCCTTATGGTAGCCCGATAGACGGTGAGGTCGTCTACACTAATGTTAAGGTGATGGCCTGTCACCATGGCCTATAAGCTCCATATCTCTGCCTTGTTGACTGACCCAGGGTTACCTGCCCAGCCCAAGTATGAGCTAGAAAGTACTCCATGCATGTACCTCAATCCTTGTGACGAGAGCACAGTGCTCTTCGTCGTGTCATAGTCATAGGGTACCCTTGGCATAGCGATAGCCTCCCAGTATTGCCTCCGGATGACTCTCTGAGGTATCATCACATACTCCGCATGAGGAAGCTATATGGCCTGTGCAAATACCCAGCGTGTGATGCTATAATGGATTCCTCTAATCCGAAACTGAATAACCCCCTCCTCTGAGTCCGATCTCTGAAATCCCCTATTGTGGAGAGTAGCTAAAAACTCCTTCGAGACCTCTGGATATGTTTGTAAGGAGGGTCGGAGGAACTCGGTCTATCCTGCCGCCTCAAGTAGTGCGTCGACCTCGTACAACATCCCTATACACTTGAGAAATGATCTAGAGATGTATCGGCTAGCCCGGAATCGCACGCAAGCTAGCTCCTGAAACCTCTCCCTGATATCAGGGCTCATCCACTCAGGAGCCTGAGGCTCGAGCTAATCTTGGGGGACATTGCAAGGTGGAGGCATCCTGAAAAAGACAGGGTTAGCTTTGTGCGATAACCGTAAGTAAACTAACCAAAAAATTTTGAAAATTTTAGCACCATTTTGGCTAAAATATGCCTACCCCAAAAAACAATTGGGCAGCATCCCAGCAAGGATGTGCCCACCCAAAAAAAAAAAAAAAATTTTGGCAGTGTCCCTGTAGGGATGTGCCCAACTTCCTGTACAGAAAACACAAAAAAAGATAGGCCTAAAGCCCAAGCAGCAATTTTATTGGTGCAATTATTTCACATGATGATCAAATATTCACAATTCAGTCTAATTCGGTTCCTAATCACTAGTCACACAGAGGCATGTTTCTAAGTCCATCATTTTTATTTTATTATTTATTATTTTATTTGGGTTATTTTCTACTCTCAGGGTCCCATAATGCGAAAAATAAATGGGCATATTTTTTCTTACATTTTGAACATATACATCCGTCACGCATTTGGAATAAAAATTAAATGAAAAGAAGTGCAAAGAAGAAGAAAAATACATTAAAAATAACCTGGTAGTCGATGAATTAGACTAAAAAATAACTTAAATAAACTGTAACAAAATGATCCTAGACGTGTGCGGTGGTGAGAGGATCGTTTTGGCGCAAGTGGTGTGTAAAACGGGTTAGAAATGAGGGAGAAATTGCAAAAAAACTGAGGCTGGCTAACTGTTTGCGAGAAAGAGGGGGGAAGAAGAAAAGGGAGGAGAAATGGTACAGATTTATATAGGCCTCGCTTGACCGATGAGCATCCCGTCGGTCATTCGAAATTCCCTTCCATTTTCTTTTTCTTTCTTTTTCCCTCATTTTTCTCAAAATTCTAAGGTACTTCCTAAATATTTTGCCTCCTTAATTTTTGCGCATGATTGCTTCCATCAAGCTTGCTTTCCTATAAAATTAAAACAACACAAATACATGCAAAATATTTATGCATGTGAAATGTATGAGCCATGCAAAAGGAAATCCACCAGGCGGTTAATAGGTTGATCGACGGGCTGGCTGTGCCAGCCCATCGGTCGTGGCTTTCTTTAAATACTTCTATTTTCCTCGAATTTTGTGCAGTCTTCTCTTGGGACTTCAACTAGAGCTTCCTTTTCCAGGTTTTTTCCTCTTTTCTACTTTTCTTTTCCATTCATTTTTAATTTTTGCCCCGAAATCTTGAAAAATGTCATCCCCCATCATTAGTAAGATACACCGGGTTTTGGATGACCCCCAAGCCTGGCAAAATACCACTTTGACTCACTATTCTTGCCTGATATTTCTGAGGAAAGTTAGAGTGGACAGAGCCTTCTATTAGATGCAGCCCTGTAGACACCGGATCCCGAAACAGTCCAGATCAGGATTAAAATTAGATGCCTGTTTATAGGCAAAAAGAAGAATGTAAGTGATAGTTTCCTTGTCAAATAGTTTTCTTTTAAAAAAAATAAAAATATTTTAAAAATTATTTTAAATATATTAAAATAAAAAAATGAGTTT